>CM042473.1:50396096-51763596 GCA_023621385.1 Quercus gilva | reverse complement strand
TATCAATATCGAATGAAGTAGATCCATTTTAAAATTATTTTTCTGCTGCGTTCATCTTTAATTCCATCAAATGGTATCAGAGCGGTCTTCGATTTCGAATTGTATAACATGTTTTGTGAGTTTTAGAATTAGAGATGATAGTTTCATATTGTTAGAAGATTATGTTTTTTAATTTTCTGCATGTTGTTGAAACTATGATTTGATGAAAACTGAAATTGATGTTATGATGTTGTTTAAATTTAAATTTAAGTACGTTAAATTGAATCTTAAGGCAATAGCATCAATGAATTTCAGTTTTGACATCAATCTCTGTCTGTAATGTTCATATGTTCAATGTTTGTTCATGAAAAACAAAGAAAACTGCCTTAAGAAAATTCTGGAAATTCGAATTTCACGATTTTCGATCGATCGAAAATCACTTTCGATCGAACGAATGAGATAGTGATCAGATTTTTTAGATCAATTGATTTTCGATTGCTAGTTGATCGATCGAATTTGTTTTTCGATCGATCGAGAGGCGATCGAGTATCAATCGAAGGAGTCAGATGATCAAGTTCAAATTTCTTAATTTTTTCGATCAATCGAGGGGCACTTTCAAACGATCGAAAGAAAGAAAATCAGAATTTTTTCTAAGTGTTTTCACATGTAAAAGGAATAAGACTATGTATAATTAGATTATGCATGTTTTAAAACTAAAAACCTTTCTTTTAAAACATCTAATGGGAGAGAGATACAAGAGTTGGATCTCACGGCCTCCATTGTTGCTTCATAGTAGTATGGAATAAATACTTTGTCTTTGCCTTGAGCTTAGCATTCCATGCGGAGAGTATTTATTTCATGGTCCTACAATATTGAATTTCTTGGTTTATAGTGGTTTGATCAAACACCTTGTCTTAGTCTCAAGCTTTGCATTCCATGCGGAGGGTGTTTTGTATCATGGTACTACAAAATAAGCCTGTTAAGGGGATGAAATATGGCTACACATGATTCTAGACAATGGCATACACTAGACTAAATATTATAGTATCCTCTATGCTGAGTTCTTACTATCATTATTTAAAGGCCAAATGTATAACAGCATATTATTAGTATTTGATAAGAGTTATCATGATAGCACTAATGATAAGAATAGTTCTCAATCAATCATAGTATTTTATATTCACTCTATGCTGAGGGATATTGAATATGGGATTGGGTTGTCGTTGCATATATTATATTATGGTTTAATTGAGGTTCCATAGTATATGTTTATATGCTAAATTGATAATGTCCAGTTTACTTATTATATTCATGTTTATTATTTTCAGATTTGAACATGGCATCATTTAGCCCACTTGTAACTATTCTTAATCAAAACAAACTGACTGGATCCAACTATGTTGACTGGAAAAGAAATTTGGACATAGTTCTCACTGCTGAAGAGCACAAATATGTGCTTACTAAACCATGTCCCAGCTTTCTTTCATTAGATGCTCCTCTTAAGGAAAAACAACAATATGATCGTTGGCAGAAATCTAATGAAATGGCCAAGTGCTACATCCTAGCATCTATCTCAAATGTTCTATAGCATCAAATGCAGGATGTAGAACTAGCTTCAGACATCATGCTAAGTCTAAAGGAGATGTTTGGTGAGCAAGACCGTTCTGCAAGGCAAGAGACCATGAGGTAAATTTATAATACCAAAATGGCTGAAGGAAGTTCAGTGAGAGAGCATTGTCTTACAATGATCTCTAATCTGAATACATTGGAAGTTTTAGGTGCCAATATTGATGGAGAATCCCAAGTGGATATGATACTCCAGTCGCTACCAGAATCATTCAAGGAATTCAAACTTAACTATACTATGAACAAAAGATTTATACCTTATCTGAATTAATGAATGAATTGGTAGCGACAGAAGGCATTCTTGGTACTTCTAATGTTGAAGCCAATGTTGGTGAAGCTTCTACTTCTCAACCTAAGTCGAAAGGCAAGGGTAAGAAGAAGAAGAAGAATGACTTCACCAAACAAGAGAGTAAACAAATTGCCTTAGGGGTTACTGACAAAGGAAAGAAGATCAATGGAAAGTGTTTCCATTGTGGTGAGAAAGGACATTGGAAGAAGAATTGTCCAATATTTAAGGCTGCCAAGAATAAATGTATGAATAATACATTCCTTCTTGAAATATGTTTGGTACAGAATCCCACGGATTCCTAGTGTGTGGATTTAGGTTGTACTAATCATATCTGCAATTCCTTGCAGGGGTTCCAGGAGACCAGAAAGCTTAAAGAAGGGGAGTTGTTTCTTACTTTGGCTGATGGGAGCAAGATTCCAGTTGTAGCTGTTGGTGTTTATAATTTATGTTTTGAATCTAGAGTTCTAATATTAGAAGACTATTTGTATGTACCTAATGTTCGTAGGAATTTAATTTCTGCTACTTACTTAGGTAAACATGGATATTGTGTTATCCTAAAAGACAATGTTGTAATAAAGAAGGATAAAGTGTTTATTTATTCTGGCAATATTGTGGATGGTCTTTATATTTTAACTTCTGATAAGCATGAATTATATAATTCTGAATTAGATAATGACTCTCATATAAAATCATTAAAGAGAAAATTTCCTTCTACTAGTGATGCATATCTTTGGCATTTGCGTTTGGGTCATATTAATTAAAATATGATTCAAAGACTGATCAAAGATGGACTCTTAGAGGCCATGGACTTTGATGAATTTGCAGTTTGTGAATCTTGTTTGGAAGGTAAAATGACAAAACGACCTTTTAATACAAAAGGTAGAAGAGCCCAAGATTTGCTAGACCTAGTGCATTCTGATGTATGTGGTCCTATGTTAATCCAAGCAAAAGGTGTCTATGAGTATTTCATTACTTTCACTGATGATTACTCAAGATTTGGTTATGTGTACCTAATGAAATGGAAGTCTAAAGCCTTTGAAAAGTTCAAAGAGTTTATGGCTGAAGTTGAGAATCAATTAGGTAAACGGATAACGGCTATTCGATCTGACCATGGTGGCGAATACCTTCTTGGGGATTTTAAGGATTACTTAATTAAGAATGGGATTGTATCCCAATTGACTGCACCTGGAACTCCACAACAAAATGGTGTAGCAAAAAGAATGAATAGGACTCTTTTAGATATGGTTAGGTCCATGATGAGTTATTCAACTTTACCTATTTCTTTTTGGGGATATGCCTTAAACACAGCAATGTATCTTCTGAATTTAGTGCCTTCAAAGTCTGTTCCTAAAACACCTGTGGAGTTGTGGAATGGGCGTAAGCCTAGTATGAGACATCTCCATATTTGGGGTTGTCCAGCACATGTGTTGAAAGGAAAGTCTGACAAGTTACAGTCTAAAACAGAAGTAGTTTTCTTTGTTGGATATCCAAAAGGAACTGTTGGAGGTTTATTCTATAGTCATAAAGATCATAAAGTTTTTGTTAGCACAAATGCCAAATTCTTGGAAAATGACTATATGAATGATTATACTCCTAGAAGTAGAGTTGTGTTGGCTGAAATGAATGAACCTGTAAATGAACAACCAATAGATGAAACTAGGGATTATGTGGCTGTATTAGATATACCACAAGATACTACTCATGACATGTCTAGTACTCATGTGCCTCGTCGTAGTGGGAGAATTGTTCGTCCTCCTATAAGATTCATAGGTTTGGGAGAAACTTATGAAGTTATCTCAGAAGATGTTGAATCGGATCCCTACACATATGATGAAGTAATGAATGATACAGATGCACATCATTGGGTCCAAGCTATGAAATCTGAATTAGATTCCATGTATTCCAATCAAGTTTGGGATCTTGTAAAGGTGCCTAACGGCATTAAACCTGTTGGTTGCAAATGGGTTTACAAGAGAAAGAGAGGGATAGATGGAAAGGTTGAAACCTTTAAAGAAAGGCTACTAGCGAAGGGTATACACAAAAAGAAGGTATTGATTATGATGAAACATTTTCTCTAGTAGCAATGCCTAAATCTATCAGAATTCTCTTATCCATTGTTGCTCATTTTGATTATGAGATTTGGCAAATGAATGTCAAGACTGCATTTCTTAATGGCAATCTTGAAGAGAAAATCTATATGATGCAACCGGAAGGTTTCATAGTAAAGAACCAAGAGCATATGGTATGCAAGTTGCAAAGGTCCATTTATGGACTTAAGCAAGCATCTAGGTCATGGAACATCAGATTTGATCAAGCAATCAAGTCATTTGGTTTTGAACAAAATCTTGATGAACCATGTGTGTACAAAAGACATCAAGATAAAGTAGTAATGTTCCTAGTGCTTTATGTTGATGATATTCTACTCATTGGAAATGATGTAGGAGTAATGTCATCGGTAAAGGTTTGGTTGTCAAGCCAATTTGATATGAAGGACTTGGTTGAGGCTAACTTTATTCTAGGGATCAAGTTTTGGCGAGATCGCAAGAATAAGATGTTAGGCTTATCACAAGCTGGATATATAGATAAGGTTCTAGAACAATTTAGCATGCAAAACTCCAAGAAAGGATTACTTCCTTTCAGACATGGAGTTCGTCTGTCTGATGACCAAAGGCCTAAGACTCAAGAGGAAGAAGATATGATGAGACAAGTTCCTTATGCTTCTACAGTAGGAAGTCTCATGTATGCCATGCTTTGTACTAGACCAGATATCTGCTATTCAGTTGGTATGGTCAGCCGATATCAATCAAATCCAGGACCAAAACATTGGCAAGCTGTAAAGCATATTCTCAAATATCTACGAAAAACGAGAGATTATATGCTTGTTTACCGTTGTGAGGATTTGATTCCCATTGGCTATACAGATTCAAACTTTCAATCGGATCTAGATTTCAAAAAATCCACTTCAGGATATGTTTTCACCTTGGGAGGTGGAGCCATAAGTTGGCGGAGTATTAAGCAATTTTGTATTGCAGACTCCACCATGGAGGTAGAATATGTTGTTGCTTGTGAAGCAGCAAAGGAAGCTGTATGGCTCGAGAAATTCCTTTCTGACCTAGGTGTAATAAGAATGGAGCAGCTTTCAATCACATTGTTTTGTGACAACAGTGGAGCAATTGCACAATCTAAAGATCCAAGGAATCATAAGAAAGGAAAGCACATTGAGAGGAAGTATCATATCATTTGAGATATTGTTGCTCCTGGAGATATGGTGGTAGCAAAGATTGAAAGTGCAAACAATCTGGTAGATCCATTTACTAAAGCCTTGTCTCAAAGGACTTTTGAGTCGCATTTGGAAAGAATGAGAGTTAGATTAGTGCACAATAGTTTTTAGGGCAAGTGGGAGATTGTTAGGATTAGTGCCCTTAAATCCTATTGTATGATGCTATGTATGATATTAAGTGTGACATTGTGTATGACATTATGTATGACTTAATATTATGTTTAATAAATTTGTTTTATTATTATCTGAAATAATGGTAACATGAATATTCGGACATTATCATATAGTCCATGAGATGCATAGTATGTGATTTATGTGAAGAGTCACAGAAGATATAAATCACAAGTTCTTTGTAAACTCAGAATTATAGTTCGTAGTCGGTGATGAAATTGGACATTTCATCTACGAAGACTATAACATATCAACTACAATGATTTGTCTTGATCATGGAAGTGGAGACTTTTAGTTGATGTGTTAATATGTTTTAAGAGTTAAGACATATTGAACTGGACCGCTGTGAGATTTATTATTCTCCTAAAGACTGTCAAATGAATAATAAATCTCACGACTTACATTTGCATGAACTCTTAATCCTGAGAGAGTAATGGACCTGATCATAAGATGTAGGTTGCTTTAATATATCAGGAGTGAGATCTAAAGTAACGGTCAAAACCTCAAAATGTTGGGCAACCACATTTAGTGTTGATGGAACATATATTCTCAAGATGGAATTCATAGTCTCTTAACGGAGATATAAAATATTCCCTTGAGATAAGTTTAATGGGTTTGTTATTCAGAGAGTTAAGCCTAACCACTTAAGTAGTTACTAAAGTATATATTTATGAAATTAGATTTCATAAATATATGATGAATAACTTAAAAGATTAAATCGGGTACTCAAGGATCAAGACGTAGTAATTTACAAAGTGGCAGTCTACATTAATGACTTTGTATTACTACGAATATTTTATGAAGAGATTGCATATATAATAAAGTCTTGAGATATAATTTATAGATAAGACCTAGAGTGCAACTATATTTATATAGTAGTATTAAATATAGTTAATGATAACTTTGGACTTGTCAAGAGTTGATAGAAAAGCCCAAGGCCCATTGGAGCTAGTGTCTTATTGGTCTCTTTTGGTCCCACTCCAAGCCACACACTTAAGCCCAATTGGAAAGGCCCAAAAGGTTAGCCCAATTAGATAATTGGTTAGATACAAAGGGAAAAACGTATAGAATAAAAAATGTAAGTAACATCATTGTGAAATGGTATGTATGTGAGTGTTTGTCACTCTCTAATCATCCCTTTGTTACCAATTAAGAAACCACACATCTTGGGCGTTAGTGGAATTGGAGTGAAGATTAAAAGTATTCCCAAGTGTTTCGATCTTTGTTTTGAAATTCACCGCTTCAAGGTACAATCTCTTGTTCTCAAATTCTGAAATTTACTTAGTGCATCCCAAGTGTTTTGATCTTTGTTTTGAAATTCTCCGCTTTAAGGTACGATCTCTTGTTCTCAAATTCTGAAATTTACTTAGTGCATGTTATCAATATCGAATGAAGTAGATCTGTTTTAAAATTATTTTTTCGCTGTGTTCATCTTTAATTCCATTAGACTTCTCAGCCTCTGTTGCCTCTTTAGCCAACTGGGCAGCCTCCTTGGCCTTCTGGAGTTCAGCCTTGAGATCTAGGACCAGCTGCTTTTCTGTGGCCAAATTTGTCTCTGTTACATGTAGCTTTTGGTGCTGATCCTCGACCTGTTTCTCTGTGGTCTTTAGGCCTGCCTTAGCGCTGTTCCTAACCTGGATCGCCTCCTTTAGCTTCTCAGATAACGTTGTATGCTCTTCTCTAAGCTTCCCCAGAGTTTTCTCGGTCTCAGCACGAGAATGGGTCTCCGCTCTGGCTTGATTGGCCTTGCTATTGACCCACTCCTCGGCCACATAAACCTGTTGGGTAATTTGTGCAAAAACAACCAAAGGAAGAGGGAATGAATCTGGATGATAAATGAATTAACTAGGGATAGAATGTAAAAGTATGCTTAAACACTTACCATACCCAGGTCCTTCTTCAGGGACAAAAAAAGCTCGGGCTGCTTGAAGCGCTATAAGCTTCCATATCTCTTAGCAAGAGAAGTGGTCGCTCAAGAGCTTCAGCAATATAGCCTGCATGCCCCCCTTGGAAATTGCGGACTGAGGCATCCAAAAAGATGGGGGCACCATCCACTTCTAGATTGGGGGACCATATGTTTGATGATCGGCGCACATTGGCACCTTAGGAGCCCTCCCTACTCTCTACGGAGAATGCTCGTTTGTCCTTTACACATCTGTGCTGCTTTGCCCCCTTTTGAGGGATCATTTCACCATCTTCGACCTCATGTACTTCCGGATCCATCCTTTTTCTCTTTAAATCAGGATTAGGGAGCAATCCGGTTAAGGTTACTGGGAGAGGGGGGGAGGGGGAAGATTTGCTAAGACTTGGGGCTTATCTGTCTCCTTTAGGGCAGAATCCTTGCCCCTTGCGGCTAAAAGAACCCTCAGACTCTTGCGTCCTTCGTTCAAAGTCATTTCTTCTTCTTTCTCGGAAGAACCGCCTGGGCGAGCAATCACCAAGGAAGGAGCGTGAATACTAGAGTGTTGATCTGGCTCATCCTCGGCGTCCGATACTGAGATCACTTTTATTCCCTGGTCTTCCTCCTCTTCAAATTGGAATTTATCAATTTCCTCGTCAAGCGAGGGGTTTAAGGATGCAATCCCTTCTCCGGCTGTTGTTACTTCTAAAGGGACTTGGTGAACTAGTTGGACAACCAGAGGAAGGTTTTGTTGGTATGGATGTGCTACTGGTGGAAGATCATAGGGGGCCAAGAAATTGGGCCGAGATACGTCAATCCGAGCTATCCTTTGGTCACTTGCTCTTATGCGACCTCTTGGAATATCTCTGAGATCGGCTTAAAATCCAAAATTAGGTGGATGGCTCGCAGTTGCCTATCTACGCTTATGAAGATCTTGGATCTAAGCAGGTAATTAAGAGTTTGGTCGTTGGTCAGACTAATCTTTGGAGCTATATGTCTCTTATCTGTGTGCACATACAAAGAACGAAGTGCAATTAGAAACTCAAAACCTATTAGTAAGAAAAAGAAAAGAAAAAAGAAGCAGAGCAATGTCAGGGTTAAAGAATCTAAATCTATTATTAGAAAACTTAATTCTAAGGCATCCCACCTGGCTCTCCCTCTTGGATTGAGCAATGAAGACCATCATGCCACGCCCCCGAAGCAATCAGGTAGTTGTCCTTCATCCCTTTATTAGACTTGGGGAGGCACGATATAAGCTTGGCAATATATGATCGGGATTTAAGGTAAAATCCCACCCCTTTTTGTTTGTGGAACTCATACATGTGAACTACATCATACCAGGTGAGTCTTAAGTCCAAATACTCGTTTAGAGCATCAACACTTCCTAGGATCCTAAAAATGTTAGGTGCGCATTGGTGAGGGCATATCCTATGGTTAAGAAGGTAGTCCCTCGTTATCCTACCCATAGGAAGGGTCATTCCCCCCTCTATAAAAGCTATCATGGGGATTATAACCTCTCCCTCTCTTCGGTCTGTTACTATACGCTCTTGGGAACAGTATCTCAGTGCGACTTCCTGTGGTATATGGTATTTCTTCTTAAATGCCTCTATTTTGGTAGGGGAGTCAACTAAATGCTCAAATATACCCATTTTAGTAGACTAGAGAGAAACTACTAAAATTGACAGTGGGAGAAATAATAACTGAAAGGCCGAGAAGGTTGGCCAAGGAGAAAAGAAAGGTTTAAAGATACTAGAACTTACGAGAACTAGGACGAATAATGGTCGCTGAAAACTTTAGAGAAAATTTCCAAGATTTCTGAGAAAAACAGTGTGGAAAGCTTAACAGTTTAGGAAGCCTGGTGGTTTTGAATGTTTGAAATCTCTGGAGAACTTGAAAGTATACGAAGTGAAGAGAAGCTGTTTCCCTTAAGGCTTTTTATATAGAAGACAAAACTAGGGGGAGTTACCACACTTAAAACTCAAGGGAAAAGGTCAGCCGTTGGATGAACGCTTCACCATCAAGTGCAAGAGACATAGTGCCGCTTAGAGCAATTAATGACGCCTCGCGGTCTCCGAAGCGTCAGAAGTAATTATGAGGAGCATAAAACCGCACTCTCACACGTGCCAGAAAGGAATTTAATATTCCTAATTCTCAATAAATCAAAATCTCATATTTTCTCCTCAGATGTGAGGGAAAAACCAGAATTTTGAGGGGCTATTGTGGGGGTAAAAGCCTAGCATGATATATTAGGCCTTGGGCTTTATCTGAGGATATGGTGTATCCAAGGAGGGGTAAGTAATTAAGAGAAACTCCGAGTTCAAAATTATAAAA
This sequence comes from Quercus gilva, assembly GCA_023621385.1. Lineage (NCBI taxonomy): Eukaryota > Viridiplantae > Streptophyta > Magnoliopsida > Fagales > Fagaceae > Quercus > Quercus gilva. Next base: position 51,754,020 of record CM042473.1, on the reverse strand, counting down.
GATGGAATGGAGTAAGATGGTCCGAGGAGATGTTCCTTCTCGAATAAGGTTAAATACTGATCGGCTTTGTACTTCAACAATTTAGGTGATCCTCCAGGAGATTTTCATGACAAGGATGATCCTCATATACGTACAGAGGAGATAAGAACCCAAAAATATCTAAGGAAAAAGCTGCTACCATCGCATTTAATGCCCTGCACCTACTTTCCTGGCCGCATTTATGTGGAGAAGATCCCTAAACAATATTGCCTTGATCACCCTAACTCATAGAAAGCCAGAGATGATGTCTGATGGGATAGGTACTTAAGTGAGGGCACAGATAATCGACAAGTGTAAGGTGAGGATGATCCAATGGAGCTATATAAAATGAAAACCCCTCCATGAAGAAGAGGAACGAGAAAAGGAGAAGTGGAACACTATAGCAATTAAAGTTTCATCTGTAATCATCTAAAGAAGATTTATAATCCAATTGATCTCCTCGGACATCACATATATTCAGTATTATTGATTTTGCTATTGTCTGATTTCACTTTAAATCCATAATAGCCGTTACTAATTTCACTAGGACCTAATTCTTCAACCCACTCTCTACAAATTCTATTGTATTTGGCTCACTGGGCCAATCTCTCACTCACCTTGGACTTGGGCTACAAAAAGGGTCCTTACAATTGCATTAGTCTTTGGTTCCAGTTTCATTTAGTAACCTGAAAATTTTGTTGTAATAAAGGTCCCTTTTTTTTTTTTTTTTTTAGATTTTGTCTTTTTTGGTTTTTTTGGGTGCAGCAAATAAGTATTATATCTTACTATTACTAAGTTATGAATCTAATCTTGGCTTATATACTCCTTTTTACAATAAGTTATGTCCTTTCTTTTTCTGGATATTCGAAAGTAAGCAATATAAAAAACTGTGCAATATGCAATTATGAAGATAAATAAGGTAAAGATTATAAGGTTCTATCCATAGTGGCAGAAGGTTAAAATATAAAATTGTAGGATGTTTCATTTCTTAATAATAGACTAAATGAAAAGAATAGCTTGACTTCCATTTCAATTATTTTTTATTAATTTTCATGTTCACTACCTTTAAGTAGTTCATTGGAGGAAAATGTCTTCTTTATATATATAAAATACCGCATTTTAGACAAAAATAAAATATACATTTTGTGCAAATAAAAATAAAGGCACTTACTAAATTATACACTGCTTTGTCAAATTTCGGGTAGCATCTAATATATGGACTATGCATATAAACAAATTTTCAAAGATATATGGGTATGAAAAACAACCATGGTAATTGTGAATGGTAAATATTATCTTCCTTATTTTCCTCTATGACAAATATGGATACGTGCAAAGGATTATTAGGTTATACATAATAGAAACTAAAATATATAACATAGGCTCCATTAGTGTATTGAAAAGTTATTGTTTTTTTCTTTTTGAGATACTTGAAAACTACTGCTGCTTGATTGGCAAAATTATACTGCACTAAAACACCATCAAAATGCTATATAGTGCAATCAAAACAGATAATTTATTAGTTACATTAGGACAAGGTTTTTACTTTTTATCCTTTTGAGGTCAAAACCACCTAACTTTATTGATCATCAAAACTAACAATGGTATAAGACTATAAGTATAGCATAACATAGGAGGTAGGATATGCCAACACACCATCCAAATTGCATGTTCGATTATAGGCCTACACGTCTATCACCATGTGTATGTCTCTTGTATTTTAAAATTTCAATTCCCATCATACCAGAAGCTTCTCCATAAGACACTATACATCTCTCCGACCCTTGCCCTGCTGATTGCCTTGTAATACAAATTGAATGTCGATCAGAATTAAAATCTGCATCAAATAAAACGCAACGTTAAAGAGTTTGACTTCATGCCGTAAAGAGTTATACCAGTTCTGGAATTGACCACATCTTTCTCTGCATCTTCTTGGCTGGCGCTTGTGAGAAGGATAGTTCGGGTGTGGGGTTTGGCTGAGTTAAGGGAGAGGCTGTGATTGAAGAGGGAGAAAGAAAATAATCAGGGCAGGTGAGTCGGTGACTAAAAATAAAAGTTATAAAAAATAAATAAATAAATAAAAGCTTATGTGGCAAAGTTTTGTGAAGTTAACAAAAAAAGTCAAAGATTTCAATTTTATAATATATATATATATGAGATGGGTTCAAGTTACACCTGGTGTAACTCTAAAGAGTTACACCTTTTTTAAACCATTGAATTTAAGTAAATCTAACGGTTAAAAAAAGACCCTCAATATTACAAATATTTTTATTAAAATATTATTAATTATCCTTATTTATTGCATTGACTCTTTCTCTCTCCTCCTCCATGGCTCCTCTACCATTTTTCTACCTCCACAGGTTGCCGGCAGGAAAAAAAAAAAAAAAGAAGAAGAAGATTGGAATATAAGCTGCCATGATAATCGGTGTCAATTGGCCTCATCCCCTGATCCTCGTCGGCCTTGCAAAGCTGAGAATCAAACATATCCTTACTACTATTGGTATGGAGATAATTCAAATACCACCGGAGATTTTGCAATTGAAACGTTCACGGTTAATCTTACTACGTCTTCGGGGAAGTCATCGGGGAAGTCACAATTTAGGCGGGTGGAGAATGTGATGTTCGGGTTAGGACTGGGAAAGGGGGCTCTCTCCTTTTCCTCCCAGCTTCAGTCTCTCCATGGTCACTCATTTTCGTATTGTCTTGTGGATAGAAATAGTGACGCAAATGTTAGCAGCAAGTTGATTTTTGGAGAGGACAAGGACCTTTTGAGTCATCCCAATCTGAATTTTACTTCATTTGTTGTTGATAAAGAGAATCTGGTTGATACATTCTACTATCTTCAGATTAAAGCAATTGTGGTTGGAGGAGAGGTACTTAACATACCAGAGGAGACTTGGAATTTGTCACCAGAAGGAACTGGTGGTACGATAATCGATTTCGGTACCACCTAAGTTATTTTGCAGAGCCTGCTTATGAGATTGTCAAGGAGGCATTTGTGAAGAAGGTTAAAGGGTACCCGTTATTAGAAGACTTTCCCATTCTGAGTCCTTGTTACAAGGTGGCTGGAGTTGAGAAGATAGATCTAACTGAATTTGAAATTCATTTTGCAGATGGAGCTGTGTGGAATTTTCCAGTTGAGAATTACTTTATCCCGCTTGAACCAGAGGGTATTGCTTGTTTGGCAATTATGGGAACTAGTCGTTTCAGTCTTTCAATAATTGGAACATACCAGCAGCAGAATTTTCACATCTGGTGTGACATAAAGAAGTCTAGGCTAGGACATGCTCCTATGAAGTGTGCTGATGTTTGACATTTTTATAGAAGATCGGAGATAATGGAGGGAAAATTGTATACATGGTGGTTAAGAAGGGAGAGATTTTTTTTTTTTTTTTTTTTTTTTTTCATGAAAGATAACACACAAAAAGTAGATTCGTTGTTTTTTTCAATCTTTTGAGATCAGGTGGCTATAGAAACAAGGTCATAATTTGCTTTAACAAAAATGTACCATTGCTTTTATACATATATTAACTGCTCCCTTTTGAGGTTGATTATGTCTTTTGATTTGAAATTGTTGTTTAATTGAGGGATCACTGATGCTAGACTAATATGATGTATTTACTTTAGTATTAATTGAGGCTGATCCCTTATTCTTGATTGGTATTAAACACTTGTATACAAGAAATTAGCTAAAATAATTGGTGCAAGGCCTATTATATCATTGTTCTGTAGATTCACAACTACAGAAACCTTATCTCAACTATTTGGGATTTTCTACATGAATTTCTGCATTCTACTTGCTTGTGGGTCAACTACTAGGGGTGTATTTCATATTCTAGGATCTTTTTCTGTCATTTCCTATTTTCGATTAGTGGCTGTAAATTGACACAGTTTTGGAGCACTAGTAGATCCAATTGCTATTCCTTTAAAGCTTCTTTTCCTGCAATTCTGTTCCTTTAATCATCATATCTTCTTAAATCAGTAATTCTGGCTTAAAGAAGGGATGAGCTTCCTAATGTTATTATAGACTGCTCTTCATGTCAACTTTGATGTAGATAACACTTTTTTGTGTGGATTTGACTCTTGAAAAGGCCTGGTGTGGTTCTCCAAATGTGGCAAAATCTTTAGATGACTGACTACTCTTTTAATACTCAGTTTGTGGTAGGGATGCATCACTGTGCATGCAGAGATTATCTCCTAGTGATTTTTAAGGTTACAACAAGAGTTTTCCTATATAGATAACTAGTGAATCAAGCTTTACTGTTGAAGTTCTGGTTCATAACCATGCTTTTTGTTTGGTGAGGAGAGTTAGTCCAAGCATTCTCTTGCAAGTTTGGTGACTACAAAACATATGTGCATCAACTCAGACTTGTTAAAGGATGTTTGAGGTTTGGCTTGCTAAATGAGTTGATAATTGCATGCATAAAGGGACTGTCATTTGAAGGCATCTTGCTTGAATCATTCGTGTCTATCTGAAGCCATCGAGAAAACTTACAGGGAAAGTCACACCACAACAATTGATGAATTCATAAATACTTCTATTGAGCTATTTTGTGTATAACTGTTTATCACAAGCTGTACCTAGTTTAATGGATGGTTTATAGTTTCTTTTGATGGATGAGGTCTGTTGAAATTAAAACTAGCTACCATCACCAAAAATTTTTGTGTATAAGACCAGAAAAGAACATGCCCGTAGCCTTTACATTAATAGCTACCATCACCAAAAAATATTCTATACGCCACTTAGCATTTGAGTAGTCACCAGCTTCAATTTAAACCATCATTATTCTATGGCAGACTAGGAAAGAAACGTAGAGTTCTGGAGAGAGTCAGACAAGAAAAGGAAAAAAAAAAAAAAAAAAAAACAGAGCACTCACAACAAAAAAGAAAGGAAAAATAGAAACAGAGTACTCACAAAAAAAGAAACAGTGTTTGGCTTTTTTTTTTTTTTTTTTTTTTTCTTCTTCTTCTTCTTCTTCTTCTTCTTCCTGCCGGCAACCTGTGGAGGTGGAACAATGGTGAAGGAGCAATGGAGGAGGAGATATAGAGAGAGAAAAGTAGGTTTAGAATTTAGAGAGAGAGAGAGGAGAAAAATAAGAAACATAGAGAGAGAGAGAGAGAGTCAAATGTCAAATTTTGTTGGGTTTAGGGATATGTTTAAAATGTAATAAATGAAGGTAATTAATATGATTCTAATAAAAATATTTGTAATAATTAAGGTATTTTTTAACCATTGGATCTACTTAAATCCAATGGTTTAAAAAATGTGTAACTTTTTAAAGTTACACCAGGTGTAACTTGAACCCATCTCTATATATATATATATATATGAGATATGTTCAAGTTATACTTGGTGTAACTGTTTAGAGTTACACATTTTTTAAACCGTTGGATTTAAAGAGATCCAACGGTTAAAAAAAGACCCTCATTATTACAAATATTTTTATTAGAATCTCATTAATTACCCTCATTTATTATTTTCTAAACTTATCTCTAAACTCAAAAACATTTGACTTTCTCTCTGTTTCCTCCACCATTGTTCCATCTCTACAAGTTGCCAGCTGAAAAAAAAAAAAAAAAAACCGTGATTGAAAAAGGAAATCAAAAAGGAAAAAGATAAATATCAAAACAAAAACTAACTATTAATGCTTTAGAACCAAGGAAATCAAAATCGAAAAGGCTGTAGCCTAATTACCTTTATCAGGATTTTCGTGCGTTGTAAAAAAAACAAGACAATCTAAAATTGAAAAAGAAAACAAATAATAAAACGAAAAGAAGGATGTATGTATCTGAGTGATAACGCATCCAGTTCCAGGTTCAATTTCATTTAATCATGGCTCAAAGTTTTTAGTTAAGACTAATCAAACTGAAAAATAATAAATCATCACATAATCTTCATGAATCAAATAAAATATATATGATTTAGAATTCTATACGAGGAAAAGTGCTTATCAACTTCCTTCAGAGTTCAAACATAAAAATATTCATTCTTCTTCATTTTCCTCTCTATTCAATATCTAACAATTCTAACAAATTCATATATATATATATATATATGTGTGTGTGTGTGGATATGAAAATAACTCAACCTTTCTAATCAGTTTGTTAATTATCATCATATATAATCTGTAGGGGCATAATTTGTAATGGACCCTTCACAATAAAACTTGTAGAGATGTGGGTATATGGGCTAGGCACTAGCAATACGAACAACGAATGATGCGAGACCAACATGGGTAATAACATAATGGTTTTACTGAGTAACTTCTATGAGGATAAAGGCCATCCATCTGGTTAGGTATTGGTAAGAGACTTTATAATGATTTTGGATCAATGTTTGTGGGGATGCACATAATTTAGGTTAAGTGTTTGTGAAATATATTTGTCCTCGGCTTCGTCCGAGGATCTATTTTTCTTGTCCTCCCCCCCCCCCCCCCTTTATGTTGGGAAATCCCTTAGTTATATAGCATTTTCTTTAGTTAATCTCAGCCGTCCATTTGTCAGCTATCTGAATTCTCCGTACGAGGGTCTGTCCCATCATATGCGTTTGCAGGCTTTATGTTAGTTCTAAGCCGCCTTTGCAGACTTTCTAACAGTTGAAGTGACCGAAGCATTAGGGCTTGTAGGTCACCTCACCATTAAGGCAGTCAGAATGTTGGTGGTGCCTATTTAATGAATGAAGGATATTTTCCCTTTGTCGAAGTCCGTGTGCCGAGGATGTGGTCATCCTCAACGAGGCCCTTGGATGACCTGGGCTCTTTTCCATTATCCTCGGCGTGGGCCTTGGGCCATATAAGGTGGGCCAGCGTGGTTAAATACGATAGGGCCCCACAATAGCCCCTCAAAATTCTGCTGCACGTCCCCTTGGGCGGGAAGGAGGATTTTGACTTCCTCGGCCTTTTTTTTTTTTTTTTTTTTTTTTTGTCTTTTACAAGTTTTTCTTTTTCAGAGTGTGCTTTCTTGTCTGAGTTTCTTATGGATTGTAGGTTTGAGCCGCTTGTGCTTAAGCACCCAATTTCTCGTGGTTTTTGTCCTTGGTAGGACTCATTACTCAGCGTTTGAGGGGGTTGGCTTTGCCGCAGATTTGGACATGTGATTCGTACTAAGACCCTGGTTTTTCTTGACACTTAGTATTTCTTGGGGGAGTGGTCTCCTTATTGGCTTGAGTCCTCGGACTACGTAGTGCCTGGGCTGGTCCAACACTTGGTTTTTATTCTGAGGTATCTGGTTTCCCCATGAAGCTTGGGTCCGAGGACCATGCAATGCCTTGGTTCTGTCCAGTACCTAGTTTTCTCATTTTATCATCTGAGGTATCTGGTTTCCCCATGAGGCTTGGGTCCGAGGACCATGCAATGCCTTGGTTCTGTCCAGTACCTAGTTTTCTCATTTTACCATCTGAGGTATTTGGTTTCCCCATGAGGTTTGGGTCCGAGGACCATGCAATGCCTTGGTTCTGTCCAGTACCTAGCTTTCTCATTTTATCATCTGAGGTATCTGGTTTCCCCCTGAGGCTTGGGTCCGAGGACCATGCAATGCCTTAGTTCTGTCCAGCACCTAGTTTTCTCATTTTATCATCTGAGGTATCTGGTTTCCCCATGAGGCTTGGGTCCGAGGACCATGCAATGCCTTGGTTCTGTCCAGTACCTAGTTTTCTCATTTTATTTATTATTTTATCTATTTATCCGTAACCGTTTAACTCTTGCCCTGTTATAATTTACAATAAGCATTAAATAAATACACTTTTTAAGCAAAGTAATAATAAATGCGTGCTGGAGTTGGTGGAGGATAAGACCTTGCCCTGTTCCGCCTCTTCGTTTGATGGGACTCTTCTGATTACGAGGCGTCTCCTAGGTTGTCCGAGTAACGTGTTGTGACGCTTCGGTTCTTTCTCGTTAATGAGGCGCCTCCTCATTAATGTCAGTCGTGGATCTATGAGAATCTAATGGCTGATAAGCCCCTTGGAACTTGGGGCAGAATTATTGCCTCTGGAAATCTCTCCCTGGGATTTAATGCAGACTGGCCCTCACTAATGTTCCGTCTTCTATATAAGGCGTTTCTAGGGCAACCTTCTTCCTCACACTTGACAAACATCCATCTTAAACTTCTCCAAAAATATCACCCAAGAAAGGTTCTGCCAAACATAGCCGTTTGAGCCCCTTCGAATGAGTTGGCCCTTGGAAAGGGCGATCTCGGGGATGCACAGCCCCCATCAGGAGCCGAGGATGGCACTCCGACCTTGGACGTCACATTGGGGTTGGAGTAGGAGAAACCCAAAGGTTCTCCTTCTTTTCAACCTAACCGGAGGAGGAGCCCTCCTCGCCGTCTGGAGGAGGATCCAGGAAGAACGTAACTACCTTCCCTTGGGTATGGGTCACTGACCCTCCAAGCCGGCAGCAATGGGGGTGGGAGGGAAGCCAGGCGGAACCCAAGAGTGGAGCCGTCCTGTGCCGCGACCTTTTCCACCTCCTTTGTAGCTCTTCTTCCCTCTTTTCTCTTTTTCCTCTTTTTCTTTTGCTCCTCAACGAGCCTTCCTCTTTTCTTTTCCTCTTCTCTTGCTTCTCATCCAACCTTCTTTTCTATCTTTTGTTCCTCTGCCAGTTTTCTTTCTCTTCTTTCCTCCTCTCTTCCTTCACTTCTTTTCCATCTTTTGTTCTTCAGCCAGCTTTGCTTTCTACCTTTTGTTCTTCATCTCTTCTGTCACTTCTTTTCTATCTTTTGTTCTTCAGTCAGCTTTGCTTTCTACCTTTTGTTCCTCTGCCGGCTTTGTCAAGCGTCTGCCTTTGTAGTTAGCTTTAGAACAAGCCCCCTGGGCTTCACTTGTAAGAGATGTAATAATTTTCTTTTATATTAATAAAGAAGTAGACCTGCCTTGTGTATTGTCTCTTTTCTTTTTCGTATATTCTTATTTCTTGTTGTTGTAGACTTCTGGATGAATATTGCTGCTGTAAACTGTATAGTTCTGTGTTTGCTTTTGATTGATTTTTTTTTTTTTTTTTTACACACCAGCCGTCGCACTGCTAATACACAAGTCCGCCCCACAGTGGGCGCCAATTGTAGGGGCATAATTTGTAATGGACCCTTCACAATAAAACTTGTAGAGATGTGGGTATATGGGCTAGGCACTAGCAATACGAACAACGAATGATGCGAGACCAACATGGGTAATAACAGAATGGTTTTACTGAGTAACTTCTATGAGGATAAAGGCCATCCATCTGGTTAGGTATTGGTAAGAGACTTTATAATGATTTTGGATCAATGTTTGTGGGGATGCACATAATTTAGGTTAAGTGTTTGTGAAATATATTTGTCCTCGGCTTCGTCCGAGGATCTATTTTTCTTGTCCTTCCCCCCCCCCCCCTTTTATGTTGGGAAATCCCTTAGTTATATAGCGTTTTCTTTAGTTAATCTCAGCCGTCCATTTGTCAGCTATCTGAATTCTGCGTACGGGGGTCTATCCCATCATATGCGTTTGCAGGCTTTATGTTAGTTCTAAGCCGTCTTTGCAGACTTTCTAACAGTTGAAGTGACCGAAGCATTAGGGCTTGTAGGTCACCTCACCATTAAGGCAGTCAGAATGTTGGTGGTGCCTATTTAATGAATGAAGGATATTTTCCCTTTGTCGAAGTCCATGTGCCGAGGATGTGGTCATCCTCGATGAGGCCCTTGGATGACCTGGGCTCTTTCCCATTATCCTCGGCGTGGGCCTTGGGCCGTATAAGGTGGGCCAGCATGGTTAAATACAATAGGGCCCCACATAATCTATGAGAAAAGGCGTCCTAACGGAGAGTTTTGGCTTTGACTGTCATGTATAAAATAAATTTGATGGTTGTACTTGTAGCACACCCATTACCATTGTTCAGTTTTTTTTTTTTTTTTTTTTTTCTAGCAACCTATAGAAGTGGAATAATGGAGGAGGAGCAATGGTGGAGGAGACACACAGAGAGAGAAACGTAGAGAGAGAGAGAGAGAGACAGACCTCAAACGTTTTTGAGTTTAGAGATATGTTTAGAATGTAATAAATGAAGGTAATTAATGAGATCCTAATAAGAATATTTGTAATAATGAGAGTTTTTTTTTAAACGTTGAATTTACTTAAATCCAATAGTTTAAAAAATGTGTAACTCTAAAGAGTTACACCAGGTATAACTTGAACTCATCTATATATATATATATATATATATTATAAGTATAATATATAGGGCTTGGTTGACATCCTCTAAATTCAGAAGCTAATTAATAAAAAAGGTAAGGGTAATAAATAAGCACACATATTATTGCACATAAAGTAGATACAAACACTATTTTTTTGCATTGAACTCATATCTAAAGACATGGAAAATAATTAATGTGCGCACGCTATTGCACACAAAGTGCACAATCCTTTTTTTTTTTTTTTTTTTTTTTGCATTGAGCTCATGAACTATTTGCATTGAACTCGTTCATAAAGAGAGGGGTAATAAACAATGCGCGCACACTATTGCATACAAAGTGCAAAAGCTCTTTTTTTTTTTTCTTTTTTTTTTTCTTTTTTTTTTTTGTACTGAACTCATGAACTATTGCAGAAAACGTACATACAAACACTTTTTTGCACTAAACTCAAGACTTCAAGCACATTTTTGCATTGAACTTGTGAAGTCATGAGTTTAGTGCAAAAAAGTGTTTGTGTATATTTGTGTGCAATAGTGTGTGTAAAATGGGTCATGCTAATAAGTGCTCTTAGGGCACTCATTAATAATCTATTTTAAGAAAGTTTTGATACTATTTTTATAGGAAATGAAAAAAAAGCTGTCAAAATATTAATTACTTTTTTTTTTCATTTTTCATAAAAACTTTCTTTAAATGGATTATTAACCAGTTCCGTAAAGGCATTCGTTAGCATTTTTCTAATTGTAAACATTCTATGAAATCATTGGGCTTTTAATTTCTAATTGGCAAGCTTCAAATGCACAGATTAATATTGCTATTCCTATTATTCAAAATGCACATGAAAATTTACAAAATAAAACAATTTTTTGAGATATTAATGCCTATAATTAATAGGGTAATTGTCATAGTCCAAAGGAGGATAAACAAAAAAGAGAGGAAGTGAGTTTTGCTCATGCATGCCTAATTAGCATCAATGAAAAGAAAATTAACATTTATTGAAATAAAAATCAAATACCTTAAGGAGTTAAAGAGTTTTGTAGCTTAATTAGTTGGCATCTTCTGGTGTGTCCATGATACCTAGGGTTCAAATCATCAAACAAAAAAGAAAAAAAAAGAATTCTAATCATATGTAATTTTATAAAGCACTAAAAAAATAGAATCAAGTTACATCAAGTGTAACACTAAGCTATGATATACCACCTAATTTTTTTTAACAAATCTTCCATTGGATTAGATTTTATTTTTATACTTTACATGCTTGCAAAATTTCAGGATGATCTATAATCAATAGCTATGTCATTGTTCAAATATAAAAAATTTCAAGTTTTTGTATTTACAATTGTACATAAAATATAAGTTTCTAGATCAAATAATAAATTGCATCTGATTGACATGAAACTTAGTATGTATGTTAAGAACATAGAGAACATGTAATCCAGCAGTGTGGTTTTTGAAATATTAATACAATAAAAAGTTATTAAGTGTTGTAACATAGTTTAGAGTTGCACTAGATGTAACTTGAACCTAGCTCACATGCATATTAAAAAGAGGTTCACCCATAAAAATAAAAAAAAAAAAATTCTTAAAAAAATTGAAATCTACAAACTTTGTATATTACATTAGGAGTGTACATGGGTTAGATTGGGTTAGATTTGAGATACTTTTTAAACCCAATTCAATCTACTTGGGTTGAGAAATCCTTAACCATAATATATTTAAAAGAAAAAACCGACAAAACCCAACTAGTAATGATCGGCTTGGCTTCTTGGATTAGTGCAATTTTGTGAGGCTAAAATAAAATTAGATTTTATTCAACTATTTCAGCCCATCATCATCATCATTATCATTATTATTATTATCATCTTTTGATAATTCTATAGTCTCAATAAGGGAGGGGAGATTTAAGATCTGGATGCCAGTTAAGCTATAAGACTCTTGGCAATCCATTATTCATTTGATGATTACAATTTTGTATTTATACTTTATAGAATCGAACTTAGATTCCATTATAATAAAAACTAGGTCCCTAAATATCAAAGCAAGTCGCCAAAAGTTTTGTAATTCAATTAGTTGGCATCTCTTGATTCAATTTTTTTTAAAGAAATATTTTTTTCGGTTGTGATATAAGGGAAATGTATGTGTTTAGCAAGCCTAAAAAACCTTTTGGGCTTTGAGCTTATTTCTATGGGTTTCACACCACTCTTTTTCCCCCTCTTTATTTTTCTACTACTTGTGCGCGCGCGCGCGCGCACGCAAAAAAAAATGTAAATAAGCTTTGTAGATTTGTTTATTTATGTGGGAGTAACAATCTAAAGCGTGTCGTGTTTTTCTTCTCCTCTTGCTAGGAGTCCTCTTTCTTACCTAGGGTGAGTTTTTCTTTTGCCGTCTGTTTCCATGGTTGCAGCTCCCCACCACTTTCTCCTTTTAACCCACCAAACCTTTACATCCCTCCATCGCAAGGGCGGAGCCACGTAGTGGCTTGGTGGGGCCCCGGCCCCTACAAAAAAAAAAAAAAAAAAATTCCATTAGAGTAGGTAGAAAAAAAAATTGGGCCCCCCTAATATTGGACAACCGGCCCCCCCATGCCTAATTCTCAACTATTCTCCCAAACCCAGCTCAAATATTCTCCCAAGTCTAGCTTTAGTTTTAGGCCTTATCACCTTATGTACTCCAAATGAAACAAGCTGGCCCGCTCAAGTCCAAACACTAAAAACAAAACTTCACTTTCTCTTCATCTTAAAAAATCCACCCACTGACCCACAAAATCCCTTTCTTTACTTCTTATTCTTTTGTTTTGTCTTCCTTGATACACTTTCATTTGCACTGGTAACGTTGCCTACCTATCAGCCCCCAAAACTCTAGTCCTCTATACTCACAGTCCGAAGAAAAAAAAAATCCTGACCAATTTTTTCTTTCTTCATTCGCTTTAGTTTTGGAACTTGGTGACGACTTGGTGACTGGTGAGTTTTCTTCTCTTTCTTAAGCATTAGACATTCATCTCTTTTTAGTGTCTTTTTTTTTTTTTTTTTTTCTCAACTATCTACACCTAAATATTCACATGCTCTTTATATTTTCATAGATTTTTAGAGAAATATATGATTGAAAGCACAAGGAGATTGTTTGTGATGAGTCTCGAAGGGAAGATCTAAAGTTGGAGGTAGTCAGGTAAAGGCAGTAGGCATTGCTACATGGGTGACCCATCTTTGCACTTTGTGAAGACAAAGTTTTTAAGGTAAAATTGTTTTGATTTATTGCCTATTTTTGATTAATTAGATATCATGTGGTTGTGGATGTGGCTGTGGGTGTTGTTAAATTGTTTGGTTTATGTTGTATACCAATACTTGTGTGTTTAATTTTTGTTTTTGTTTGAGGGGTTATTATTAATTAAAGTCATATTAAAAATGGGTTATATGTTTAAATTATAGTGGAAATTTTGTTTTTTCTTGAGTATGAATAACATCCATATAACTAAGTAAAAATTTCTAATTAAAATTTTATTTTTTAAACTTCTTTTCAGGTTAATTTTTGAGTCATATTCTTAAAGTTAAAAGAATTATGAGCAAACGAAAAACAATTGATGCATTCTTTAAGAAAAAAGATGTTAACAATTCAGAAATTAGGACACCTGTGGCTATAGAAACAAATGTTGATACTTCAATGCTTAATGAACACCTTGACCCCTCTAAATGTTCAAGAATTCAATCTGAAGAAATAAATCGTGATCTAGGATCACGTAAACAAATATGTGAATTCCTATCAACAAATAAAATGAAATCTGACGAGCTTATCTCAAAGAAGGTCTATATCAACTTAAAAATATAGATTATCCATACAACGATGATACTCATCTTCATTGATTTCAACCTTCATGGTTCGAATCGGCCCCTCCATGTAAAAATTCCTAGCTACGCCCCTGCTCCATCGCCTCCCTTATCACTACTCCTCCCACCCATGGACTCCGACGTTATTGATAGGATGAAGTGAGTATCACTAACGGCTGTTGAAGGTTAGGATATTGCAATATCAACTTCCAGGCATTGGAGAACTGCTCTCTCAGCCTCTTAGGCCGATTCCTTACTACCAAAGAGTTTAACCAATGCGTTGCCAAGAACCTATTGAGAACAGTGTAGAAACTGGGCAACAACCTAAAAATCGTGGAAGTTGGTGAGGGTTTGTTGTAGTTTCGATTTAAACCCGAGAGCCAACTATATTGGTTGCAAGATAACGACCCTTGGAGCTTTGATAATCACATCCTAGTTTTGCCAGAGGGAGAAGGGCATGACTGCTCAGAACATCTCTTTCACGCATATTTCGCTATGGGTCCAAGTTTGGGGCTTGCTATTCGACCTCCTGACGGAAGCTACCGCTTGGGATATTAGGAATGGACTAGGTACTGTGAATTCTGTGGACAACAAGGCCTTTGACTCTGACAAGGCAAGATTCCTATGTATCTGAATAGAAGTACAGCCGAACCAACCTCTCCGTTGCAGTGGCCCGGTTGTGAACCTTGAAGGGGATCATGGCCTTGCTACATTCAGGTATGAGCGGATTGTGGGCCTCTGTTTTGCATTTGGGAGACTTAGGCGAGTGCCCATATGGAGAGTGGATGAAAGCTGGACTTCGGCGACATTTTGGAACCCCTAACGGCAACTAAGCCAGCCAACCTTGACTAGCGGAGGAACATCCCAGGGTGGAACCGACGAGAGACCTGACGCCAACACCAAGTTTCGGTACTAAGGCTATTTCGGAGACACCACAATTGATTAGGCTCACAGAATCCCAACATGGAAAAAAAATATTCAGACAGATGTTGACCCAGTATGGACGCCTAATGCATCTCTAAGTTTACAGGTTTTACCCCATGAATTAGAAAACATTCCTAGTAGGGATACACACCCTCACATGCACGTAAGTGACAACAATAAAGATGTTGATACACTTGGAGAGTATAAAGTAGTCCCACGCCATATTATGAACATGAACTGCCATTTACCACCCTTGATGATCCATTGCTTCCTACAAAACAAACCAGTGGAAAAAGTCCCGAGACTCCAGAGCCTTATTCTAATGGAGGAGGAAATTAACTAATATCAACAGGGTGGGACAAAAACAAGAACGACATTATATCATGGATGGTGTGGCTCAGGGTGGGGAGTCAGATTAAAAAAATTAAGAGTTTGGAGGACCTAACTTCTACCTTTGCAACAACGGTGGCTGCTGCAGTCTACCCCACCAAGCACACCAAGCACCATGATCATCCTTAGTTGGAACTATCAAGTGCTTGGGAACCATCGTGGAGTACAAGTACTCATTGAGCTAGTGAGAAAAAAAGGACCCAAAGTATTGTTTCTTGTAGAGACGAAATTTTCTATACAGGAAATGAAACCTTTTCAAACAGCCCTGGATTTTCCCTCCATGAAAGCTGTTTCCAGTTCAGGGAGAAGTGGCGAACTTGCTCTTCTCTGAAAAGATGATATTGTTTTAAATACCCGAATTGTCTCATCTAACCACATTGACTCTGTTGTTTCCAATCTTGTACAGGGAACATGGAGGTTAACTGGTGTCTATGGCCACCCCGAGGATCAATGTAAATGTGAGACATGGACTGTACTACACCACTTGCACAGTCGAGCCTCTTTTCCTTGGGTTTGCATTGGAGATTTTAATGAGATCCTGACATTTGATGAGAAAAATGGTTGACTACCGAAGCCTTTTGGTATGATGCCAGCCTTGCAAAGCACTCTCCTACACTGTGGCCTCGTGGATTTGGGACACCAAGGCAATATTTTCACACGGAGAAATGCGCGGTTTGCTAATGATTTTGTTGAGGAAAGGCTAGATCGTGCATGTGCTACCTTGGAGTAGAGTGAACTTTTCCTAGCTGCAAAGGTTAGGCATTTGAGTGTTACGTACACTGACCATGACCCCATAGCCCTGGAAACTGAGATCACTACCCCATGGCAAGTCCGAAGGAAGAAGATACAAATATTTGAGGACAAATGGCACATAACGACTGTGAGAACCTAATCTGTACTTCTTGGGAGCTTGGCATGTTCACAAGTAGTCCCAAGTACTCTCTTTTTGAGAAAATTAAAAAAAAATGTCATTTTGACCTTGTAAACTGGAGCAAAGCCACCTTTGGAAATTCCCGAACCCGCTTAGACTTAAAGCAGTAGGAGCTTGAAGAGCTTACTAGGTCGAACTTCGGAGGAAATTTGAACCAAATTGTTGAGGTCAAAAAAGAGATTAAAGAACTCCTCCATCATGAGGAGGTCTTTTAAAGGCAACGCTCTCGCTCTATATGGCTCCTAACCGGAGACAAAAACACTAAGTTCTTCGACCAAAGAGCAAGCCAATAGCGATGAAGTAATTAGATTGAGGGCCTTAAAGATGAAAATGGAAAGTGGATCACTAACACGGACCGGATTGCCGAGATAGCTAAAGACTACTATAAGGGCTCCACCTTACACCCTTCACACATAGAGGAAGTTCTTGGGTTTGTTGATCGAGTGTCAATGATGGGATGAATCAAGCCTTGACCATACCTTACACAACTGAGGAGGTTTGGGTGGCTCTCTTCCCAATGCACCTATCGAAGGCCCCGAGTCTAAATGGTATGTCCCCATTTTTCTTCAAAAAATATTGGCACATTGTGGGCCCTGATGTTATCTCTGCTATGCTCTCTATTCTACATTTGGGTAAGAGCCTAAAAAAAATGAACTAAATACACATTGTTTTGATCCTTAAGAAGAAGAACTCGTAGCTTATCTCAAAATATAGGCCCATTAGTTTGGGTAATGTGGTTTCTAAGATAGTCTTAAAGGTCTTGGCAAACTAATTTAAATCTATACTCTCACTGGTCGTCTCAGATTATCAAAGTGCTTTCATGCTAGATGGACTTATCACTGACAATACAATTGTAGCCTATGAGATGTTACACCAAATGCAGAACAGACGTAGAGGGAAAGTGGGGTTGGTCATCTTAGATTCTCAAAGTGCTTTCATGTCGGATGGACTTATTATTGACAACACAACTATAGCCTATGAGATTTTACACCAAATGCAGAACACGCGTAGAGGGAAAATGGGGTATATGGATGTGAATTTGGACATTAGCAAAGCATATGATCGTGTGGAATGAGATTTTCTCTGGAAAATAATGTTAAAGATTGGGTTGGCAAACCAATGGATCAATTTTGCTATGGAGTCGGTTTCTACGCCAACCTACTCAGTGCTCCTTAATAGTGAACCAAAATGTCTTATTTCCCCATCTCGTGGCATTAGATAAGGTGACTCTCTCTCCTCGTATCTATTTTTACTATGTGTTGAGGGTCTATCATCTTTGTTACGAAAGGCTATTGAGTCACACCAAATCAATGGGATCACCTCTTGTAGGGGTGGAGTTTGAATATGCCCTCTTTGCTAATGATACACTCCTTTTCTATGAAGCGAAAACCACTAACTAACAAGACTTGCTAAATATTTTAGCACAATATGAAGAAGCCTTCGGTCAAGCTATAAACTGACAAAAGACATCTTTGTTTTTTAGCCATAATACATGACCGGAGGATAGGGAGGCAATTTGAGATATGTTGGGGGCACAGATTATGACAGACTGTGAAAAATCCTTGGATTTGCCAATGGTTAGAGGGCAGTCTAGAGTTAGTACTTTCAAAGAGGTTCACAAGAGGATATCTAATTGATTTATGGGTTGGAAAGAAAAGTTTTTATCTCAAAGGGAGGAAGAGAAATCCTTATAAAAACCATTGCCCAAGCTATTCCCATGTATTCCATGAGTATCTTTAAGATCCCAAAGGCCATCTGTGAAGGGATTAACTCAGTGTTGGCTAAGTATTAGTGGGAACAAACAAAGAATGAGAAGAAAGTTCATTGGATTAATTGGGATAAGCTATACACTTGTAAGAATAGAGGGGGGATGGGTTTCCGAGACATCAACGCTTTCAACCTAGCCATGTTAGCAAAGCAAACTTGGCATCTTATCCATGGACCACACTCATTGTTTTTCTGCATGTATAAGGCTCGATACTTCCCTACTTGCTCTTTACTAGATGTGGAGTTGGGAAATAATCCATCATGTGTATGGCGGAGTCTACTCCAAGCAAGGGACATTATTCGGGAGGCTCTGTATGGCAAATTGGGGATGGTAACAGTGTTGGGGTTGAAAGTCATAAATGGCTACCTAACCCCCAAGCTTTTGGCCTGGGGTAGATTGGAACTTGAAAGTGAGTGGTTTGTTTGATGCGGCTTCTCGGCAGTGGGATAGAGCTAAGATACAAGCCATGTTCTACAATTCCACTAGGGACGATATCCTAAAGATCAAACTGCGCAACAATGGCACAAGGGACAAACTTTGTTGGAATGAGAATAAGCAAAGGAAATTCTTTGTGAAAACGGTTATCAGGTGGCTCTTAGACCGGCTAAATCTTCTATGGGGGAACACTCTATAGCTTGCCCTGACTAACGTATGTGGAACCAGTGAACCTTAAACACCCCTCCCAAAGTTCAGAACTTCATATGAAGGGCCTGTTCTGATATCCTTCCTACTCGAGCAAACCTCCTCCGTCGCAAGGTTCAGATTGACTCGAAGTGCATTCTCTGTGGACAGTGTGATAAGACAACAAGCCATATTTTTTGGGAGTGCCCGTTCGCTCGTAATGTTTGGGCGCTGGCTCGGCGAAAATTGCAGAAAAGTAGTTCGACGGCTCCTAGCTTTTACTCCCTCACGCAACCATGTTGGAGAGATTATCTGAAGGAGATCTGGAGAGGTGGGAGATAACTCCATGGTCCCCATGGAATGCAAGTAACCGCTTTCACTTTGAGCACTTTCAAACCAAACCCGATGCCATCCTTAGAGCTGCAACGTCGCTGCTTGAAGAGTACCAGAGGCTAGCCGTAGCCCGTATAGCCCACTGATATCTTGCCTGGGATCTTTGTTATATGTTTTTTTCTTTTCTTTCTTTTAGTTTTGTTTCCTGGGGTTGCATGCCACTGTGCTGGCTTCATGTTACAACCTCCAGATAATGAGACATGTAATTTTCTTCTTTTTTAATATACCTTTATCATTTCTGTAAAAAGAAAGAAAAAAGGAAAAAAAATAAAAAGATCAGTTTATTTGTTGAAAGGTTAAGACTGAGTAATGGCATT
Organism: Quercus gilva; assembly: GCA_023621385.1. Lineage (NCBI taxonomy): Eukaryota > Viridiplantae > Streptophyta > Magnoliopsida > Fagales > Fagaceae > Quercus > Quercus gilva. The sequence goes on along the minus strand of CM042473.1, from coordinate 51,734,688 downwards.
GTTGTACTTAAAAAAAAATGTAAGACTTAAAAAAATTGTATGCATACAAATATATTAATAAACTACCTAAAATTTCCTAGCTAGATGAAATGCACCCAGTACTAAACTTCAAGGCTTCAAACTCGATTTATAAACAAGACATAATTTTTAAAGAACAAAACTAAAAAGATATTTTCTCAAACTTAACAATTATCCTTTATTTTTTTTTCAACTCTTCAAGATATAAAACAAGTAGTTTCACACCCCACTATATTACAACAAAAAACAACCACATTTTTTGTACTTATCGTGGACATTGTTGGTATCTGTATTTATTAGATTCTTTAAAATAAATAAATAAATAAATAAAAACTGAGCTAAACTATACAAAAATTTTCTGTTGTTTTCATTAAAAATAAATATATAAATAATCAATTTCAATAGGAACAATATACTAGAAGATCTAAAATGATTTGAGTGTTTTTCTAAACTGTGAACATCCCAAAACAAATCTGAAAGAGAGGCAAAAAAAAAAAAATTTATAGTAAAAGCAAATAAAGATTAATATCATAATTATTTTCCTAAGCAAGCCTAAAAGCATTAGCATCAGGTATTGTAAAAAAAAAATGTCATTTTAACACATCAAAAAGTTACTTTATTATTTATCACATCATTTTATGATACACTCGACATCGCATTTTCTATTTTTCAATTCAATAAATTAAAATAATATATATAACACATTAAAATAATATTAACTCAAAACTCAATCCAATACAAAACGCATGTGCGAAGATGAACTAGTGGCCACCAACCAACAGCCACTGCCACTACCACCACACAACCACTGCCACTGTCACCGCACAACCACCACATCTTCCACAACCCAAAAGTCAACTCAAAACAAACCCAATCAAATCCATCCAAATACCCAAAACAAACCGATTACCAAACCCACAACCGCTAACAGCAAAAACACCAACAACCACCACTGTACAAAAACACCAACAACCATCGTGAAATACCATAAACCACCACCATACAACAACAATCAAAACCCAAAACCCATAAACCCAATTTGAAAAATCACCCAAGACCCATGGCTAAAACAACCATAGTGAGAAAGTGAGAGAAAGAAACCACCGCCGTAAGTGGCGATGGTAAGCAGACGTGGTGAGCGGTGTTTTGCTAGGGAGCTGGCCATGGGCTTTTGGAGTTGTGTGAGCGGTGGCATTTTGCTAGAGGATTGGCCATGGGAGAGAGGAGAGAAGAGAGACCAGCATGGGAGAGAGGAGCGAGAGTAGCCATGGGAGAAAAGAGACAAGGAGAGAGGAGAGGGAAGAGAGAGAAATCTAATCTAGAGAAGAAAGACAAGGAGAGAGGAGAAAGGAGACAGAATTTTGATTTGGAGAAGAGGAGAATAGAGACAAGGAAAGAGACAAAAAAAAGTAATAAAAAATTTATGGCATTTGTGTCCGTACTATTCCAAATTTGGAACGGTACTGTTCATCAATGCTAAATGTTTTAATATTTAAAACATCTAATGTGAGAGATTTTTTTATGTGCCATTTGCATTTGACACACCTGATGCTAATACTCTAATGCCATTAGTTATTACATATTATGTTAGAAAATACTCTTAGTAATAGTATCACCTAGTTCTAGAGACTTGAATTTCTTAATAATCTTTTCAACTCCATGAACTTCAATCCCATGTACAACTCTACTCAAAAAAACCTAGGAAATTAATGAACAACACTCAAACTATGCACACTATATGGTGTTTCCTTGATGGTCATTCTTGATACATTACCAAAATAACTCTATTATATCAAGTTTTAATGCAGAAAAAATAATATAGTTGCAATTTTAACTTACGATTGGTAAGTTATTGTATAAACATAATTAATTGCAATAACTTTTAATTTTCAATTGCAATAAATATATTAATACCTTGGGTAAGTTATTGTATCAACATAATTAATTGCAATAACTTTTAATTTTCAATTGCAATAAATATATTAATACCTTACTGCATCGTAGCAATAAATGATAACAATTACTTTTGCAATTTATTACAACGAAATTCTTGAAATGAATGTTTGTTGCAAAGAATATATCATTGCAATAACTTAATATAGCAATTATTTTTTAATCTATTATAATGACAAAAATGAAGAAATAAACAATTACAACGAATATATCATTGCGATAACCTAACCCCAATGATTTTTGTTAATTATTTACAATCTATTGCAATAACTGTAGTGAAGCAATAACTCATTGTCATGAAATTGCAATAGATTAAAATTAGGCCTTATTCTACAATTATTTTTTAATTATTTTGCAATCTATTACAATTTCATGGCAATAGCTTATTACTTCATGGCTCTCATCGCATTAGATTGCAAATAATTGTCAAAAGTAATTTAGGTTAAGTTATTGCAATGATAAACTTGTTGTAATTGTTTATTATTTCATGTTTGTCATATTAATAGATTGCAAAATAATTGTTATCAGGTTATTGTAATATTATTTTGCTTGCAATGTCTCTCAAAAAAAAAAAATTTTCATTACAATATGCTATTACTTCAAGATTTTCATAGTAATAGATTGCAAAAATAATTTTTATTAGTTTATTGCTAGAATTTCTTCGTTTTATGTTATTGTAACAAAATTAGTATCTTGGAGACTTGCTCCTAAAATTAGTATCCTCACTTATTATATCATTTAATGAAACAATGTTTTATCATTGATATTAGAACATGCATTTCATTTATTGCATCCTTCTTCCATATGCCGATAATTTAAGGACTACAAACTAAGAGTTCGTTTGGATAGAACTTATTTTGTTGAAATTGAAAACTGAAATCACTGTAGCAAAATAATTTTTAAATGTGTAAATAGTGCCGTGAGACCCAGTTTTATTGAAAAAATTGCTGAAAAGTGAGATTTGTGGGTCCCGTGCACTGTTCACAGGACCCACAGAACTGATAAAAGAGCTAAAAAGTCAACAATTGTCGGCTACTGTTCACATGAACAGTAGCCGTTGTCCTATAAAAGAGTGCGTAACAGCAAGGAGGAAAAAAAAAAAGGTGAAGAAACGTAAACGCAAATGTAAAAAGCTAGATCCAAACCCAACCTAAGTCATACTTTTTGTCACAACTATTCATGTAGCAAACTGGTGAATTCATGTGAAAGTACAAATAGTCAGTCACATTCTCCAACGTAAGATAGGTGTGGTAAAAGTTGTGACTTTGTTTATAGTATTAGAATTACTCATCGGCAAATGAAAGAATGATGCAATAAATAAAATGCAAGTTCTAACATCAATGAAAAAAAAAATGTTTTACTAAATGATATAATAAATGATGATACTAATTTTAGGCGTAAGTCACTCTGTAGAGGTAGAGCTTGATGTTTTGCATTGCTTACTAAAGTCTCATTAGATAGGTAATAATTAATTTATGTAATTTACACAATTTGTTTTAAATGTACGAAGGATATTCTTTTGAAATCATGAAAGGTATGGTAACAATAAAAACGATTTTCATTACACATGGAATCTAATCTAAATATATTTCTAAGAAGTATAGAAGGAACGGAGACAAGCATTTTCACCTGGAAATCATGAACGAGAGAGAGCTGTGACTTGTGAGGATAGAAAATTTAAAGGCCTATGGTGGCTTTGTGAATTCAAATGAAAAGTAATAAATAAATAAATATACTCCAATCCCTTAGTCTCTCAAATAATAGAGAAATTATAAAGTCCTCATAGTAAATAAGTGATGTGGTTCACCATTCCACTAAAAGACTCTCATTTATTTAAAATTGTTGAGTTAATTTTTTTTTTTTTTTAAACAGAAACTGATTATTGACTCAACAATTTTATACAAGTAGGAATCTTTTAGTGAAATGGTGTAGAGGACTTTATAGTTTCTCCAAATAATGTGAGTCACAATAGATGAAAATTTTCTAATAAAATGATTATGAATAAAAACATAAACATGTTAGAACCACTATAGACCAGACCCACACTTGCCGAACCACTGTAGCCCACAAGCCAAAATCAACCAATAACCACCACAAAATCCAACCTTTCAAAGAGAGAGAAGATGAGAACAACAAAGAGAGAGAAGCAAACCTGAGGCTGAGTGGAAAGAAAAAAAAGCATGCGTGGGCTTCAATAAATTGTCATTATTCTATTATAACATTTGGCTACAGTGAGTTGCTAGAGATGGTAGCTCACTGTAGCTGCTAGGTGTAAAAACTTTTAGCATTTAAGAGCTTTGATGTAGGAGTATTTTTGTGTGTTGGTTGTTAAATTTGGCTTTTTAACATTTTTAGCATTCTTGATGTGAATGTTCTTATAATATATTTTTTTTCTTGTGTGGGTGTCTATAACTTATTATTCCTTTGAGTATGTATAGTCTCCTGTCGCATACACACCAAGAAATTATACGTTTTATTCTCTAAAATAGGAATAGTTTCAATTTCATTCCCTTATATATGATAGTGTCAATTTAGTCCTTTTGACTCCTAATTGATTTAATTATTACTCTTACCAAAACATTGAGAATGGAAATTGATGCCCCCATAAAGGTAAGTTTTGGTACTCTTTTTTTTTTTTTTTTTTTTGAGGGGAAAAACATGGAAACTTCTTTTATTCAGTAAAGTCTAATAAGTCGGTTTGAAATACATTGTGTAGTTGTGGTGAAACATCCTCCATCCAAACTAAAAAATCTGGTATACCAATAGCATTTTTAGCCAGACTATGAGCTAAAGCATTACATTCTCTCTTTGTGTGAGAGTAAATTAATTCATCAAAACAATGTGACAAATTTTTTGCATCCTCAATCAGCAAACCCATTGGTACCAACAACCTCTCTTCCTCCATTAATCCTTTGATAACATTCAAAGAATCTCCCTCCAATACAGCCCTCTTCACTCCTATCTCCAAGGCAAAAGTTAGAGCCCACCCCACAGCTGTTGCTTCAATATCATCACTGCATAATTCCTGGTGTACCGATTTAGAACATGATGCTATCACTAAGCCTCTATGGTCTCTAATAACAACGCCAATACTAGATTTTTTTCTCATGAGGGAACACCGCACCGTCAAAGTTGATCTTGAAGAACTCTGAAGGTAGTGGTTTCCAATGCTTTCTGGAGCGCTAAATTTGCTACACTGGAGTAACTAAACACACCTGCCTAGCGTGGTAGCCAGCTAGCCAAACTTTTGAGATGTGAGCTATTTGGTGTAGTGAGTCCGCGGGTTGATTGAGGCGCACCCTGTTCCGCAGGTTCCAGATTTGCCAGACCGTAACTACAAAGAGCTCAAGATGATGGTTGTTGCTGTAACGCCCCCAAACCCATACCAAGGATTTAGATGCAAAACCTGTCTTATTAATAAATCAGCACTAATATAATGGAACAGAGCATAATTAAATATCCATAAATAAACTTCAAACCATCAAAATCTTTCTTGTGAAATTTATAAAAGAAAATGTTTAACAATAAAGTCTCCAAAGGCAATCTCAAAGAGTTCTACAAATGCCAAACTCACTATCTTATGAAAATATACTAAAACACTCCATCAACTATCATAGCTCCAAAAGAAGTCTTCAATCTATGTCTCCAATGATCTACCACCAAAAGATATTCCAATGCTCTAATCTGAAAGGGTGGAGAAAGGGGGGGTGAGCTAGAAGCCCAATAAGAGACTACATAACATGAGGATGTCTTTCAAAACAAAACATTAGTATCATTGACAAAATATAGTCTTTGCAAAACATTTACAAATAGTTTTAACAGTAATATAATAATTCTATAAAACTGTCAAGAATAAAACATTTAACTATGACGCAATAATCATTAAATAAAACAATAACCAATTTAGTTAGCAAAATACACTAAATAGGTAGAAATAATATATTATAGAGATAAACAATTTTTCCACTCATAAAGATCAATAACAATAAGACAATAGTTTCATATGGAAAACATTAGACATTAGCCAGATAAAGACATAAACTGCTAAACACTCGGTGGGTAATTCCCATAGGAAACAATAACACTAACCTCAAAGAGGTAACACTGGCTCCATAGAGCAAACGATAACACTGCACCACACCACAATAACACTACATCGGCCGAAGGCCAACACTTAACCCTGTGTTGGCAAAGGTTGCAGACTGTCTAGCTGACCGTTTAAAAACATTCTTACTTTACTTCAATATTGCCAATAATCAACATATATCACATAACAAATATACTTCCTCAAAAATATAATTTTCAGTCATTCTTAACTTATATAATTTCAAAACAACATACAAGAAATAATAAAATTCACGTGTATAAAACATTGACAATGGTATAAGTTTCTTATAACTTCACTTTTGCAATTATATATATATATATATATATTTATAGATATATCTATTTTTACCAAAAGTATATATATAAATATACACGTCCTGAGAGACGTCATGTTCTGAAGTCCACTTACCTCTAGTTGTTAAACCAAGCTTCACCTCAACTGTCTGAAACAATTTAACTAGAACCTAAATAACCACAAGACAACTCAATAAGAATGGATACACTAAGGTAGCAACAAAATATAAATTTCACTCTTAAAATTTCATCTCTCACTACTTATTCTGAAACTATAGCTAATCTAGTACTCAATTGCTTTATCAAGCACTCCAAAATCAATGCCTAGTAAACAATTTTAATGAGCCGAATATGTAAATCTCTATGTTATTTAATTCTTCCAGTACAAGTTGCCTTCCAAATAATCTCGCTTGAGGACCATATTAACCCAAAATAAATATATAGCATCCATAAAGTCTCTAACCGTAGGACTTAGTATTCTATAGCATGTATTCACAAAACTTTAGGAACTTAAAACCATGTTATAGAATACCAGGTTCAATATGCAACACCACTAGTAATTTAGCTGCTTTAATCCCAAAAAACAAATCCCTTAAAAGCTAAAATCCATGATACCTATATCTAAGTGCACATAGACCATTTAAACGCCACCCTAGGACATCTACAAGTGATTAACCTATAAAGGATGAGGTGCTACTATACGTACAGGTTTCACAATCAAATAAAATAATGAAAATCTAATATACCTTCCAAAAACTTCTATTCCTAAGCAACGGTTATTCTAATTCTAATATTTTAAGCAGCCTAGAGACAAAGGTTCCTTAATCAAACATGTTATCGCTAAGGCGTGCATATATTGACGTTTACCTCAAAATAACGAACTTGCTGGCTGCCCCTAGCAGTTCCACGGTCTTCCTTCAATTTTGAGAAACCCTAATTCTCTCTTCTTAAACTTTCACGCAGGAAGCCCTAGCTTATTTTTCAGCTTTACACATTAAAACTGTTTCCACTTGGGCTGAAATTTAAAGCCCACTAAAAACTTAAAATAAGCTTCCCAAGACTTTAGTTCCTACTAAACTCATATTAAGGTTATTTATATGGGCTAGAACTCTAAGAATTCCAATAACACTTAAACTCCTTGTCCAAATTGGTTTTAGACTCTTATCCTTTTCCTTAAACAATAAGGAGACTAAAAATTAAGTATGAATAATCCACACAAAATAACTATTCACGTTACATCTTCTTTTATTTATTTTCTTTGTAGTAACCATAATATAAAATAATATCACCTTCAAAAGTAATTAAACAATTCACCAATTCCACTCTAAAAGCAATTAAATTCAATTTAAGTGAGGCGGGTGTTACAGTTGCGGATCAGTCAGGATAAGAGCTCTTTGAAGTCCACAAACTGGACTGCACCTTGGACACTCCAAATTTGTAAATCTGACCACACTGGATCCAACTCTAGGCAAGACCATAAGGCATGCAAGGAATTCTCCGATGAGCCGTGGCACCTGACACAGTGAGGGTCCGTTGATATGGTGCGTCGGAACAGAGCACTCTTTGTAGGCATAGCTTCACGGCAAGCACGCCACACCAGCGTTTTCACCTTCAGTGGAGCACACATGGACCACACAGCTTTCCACACTTGAGTATAATCATTTGTAGTCACATGTGGCTCATCATTCAGCTCCTCCTCCATCTTAAAGAACCTATATCCAGTCTTGCAGCTATACCTCCCATTACTTGAGTGTGGCCAAAACAAAACATCCTCTTTTGCTTCACGACTTAAGGGGATAGTCTTAATCAACTCTGCCTCCTCAGTGTTGAATAGACCATCAATCATTTCTAAATTCCATTGCCTCCTCCTTGGGTCTATAAGGACATCCACTGTTGAGCTCTCAAGCTCTACCAACGGGTAGGAAGGCACATATGGGGGATGCTTCCTTGGCAGCCAATGATCCTGCCAAATTCTTATTTTTTTTCCAATCACCCACTCTCCATCTAGCCCCCCTTTGAATTACATCCCTCCCTATAAGTATACTCCTCCACGCATAAGAGCCCATTCTTAAATCTTTGGCCTCCATGATGGTTGTGTTTGGAAAAAACCGAGCCTTGAAAACTTTATAGAAAAGGGAGTTATGATTATGCAAAAGGCGCCACGCTTGCTTTGCTAGTAATGAATCATTGAACTTGGCTAAATCACGAAAGCCCATACCACCCATTCCTTTGGACTTTGTCAAGTCATCCCATTTAACCCAATGGAATTTTGAAACATCCCATTGTATATGTGGGAATGGCTTGTATGATAGATTTAATTAACACCTCCCTTCCTACTTGTAAGAGTAGCTTCCCTTCCTATCCTTGGAGCTTTCACCACACTCTCTCCTTAATGTAGTTGAAGCTTACTTTTTTCCCTTTCCCCACAAAAGATGGTAGACCCAGGTATTTCTCATATTGCATAATTTCTGGTACACCCCATGCTTCCTTAATTTGGTCCTTTATACTCCCTTTAGTTGCTTTGCTGAAGAAAAGAGCCGTCTTGCTCCTGTTTATTTTTTGGCCTGAAGCATCTTCATAACCCTTCAAAATATCCAACACTTTGCCACACTCCTCCAAAGTTGCTCTGCAAAAAAGGAGACTATCATCTGCAAAAAGCAAATGAGTTAGTTTTGGGCCTCTTCGACATAAGGAGAAACCATTGATTTCCCCATTCCTTTCTGCTTTTTTGATCAACCCATTCAACCCTTTAGTACAAAGCAAAAATAGGAAAGGGGAAATGGGGTTGCCTTGCCTTATTCCCCTTGTCGGATGAATCATACCACAGGGTTCTCCATTCACCAGCATTGAATAAGTAACAGTTTTTACACACAACATAATCAGATTTATCCAACCATCTTTAAATCCCATCCTCCTCATAATTCCTTCCAAAAAAGGCCACTCCACTCTGTCGTAAGCCTTACACATATCAAGTTTTATTGCCATATAGCCATGGAATCCAGATTTATATCTTTGCAAACAGTGTAGAGTTTCAAATGCCACCATTATATTATCAGAGATAAGTCTATCTTTTGTAAAGGCTGATTGGTGTTCAGTAATGATAGAGGGTAAAAAAAATTTTAAACAGTAAGCTAAAACTTTAGAAAAAATTTTATACAACTCGTTACACAAGCTAATAGGGCAGAATTGGTGGGCATATTCAAGAGAACTAGTTTTGGGGATCAACGTGATAAAGGTATGATTAAGGGATTGGGGTAATGTACCTAAGTTAAGCCATATGAGGATGGAGGAAATAACATCCTGATTAACCGTACCCCAAAAGTGTTGGTAGAATAATAGTGGCATTACATCCGGACCAGGAGCTTTAAGGGGAGCCATTTGTTGCAAAGCCATTTCCACTTCATGGGCTTCAAACTGTCTGCTTAGTAAGGCATTCATCTCATCAGTAATCACATTTGGCACACACTCCCACACCCTTAAGGATTCCATTTGACCCAAAGAAGTGAAAATATCTTGGTAATAGCTTATGAGAATTTCTGTGATATCTTCTTGGTTGATTTTCCAAGAATCCTCATCATCTCTCAAAGCCTCAATTAGATTTTTTCGATGCCTTTTCATAGCACAGCAATGAAAGTATTTCGAATTTTTATCCCCTTGCCTTGCCCATAAAAGTCTTGACCTTTGTGCCCACATAGTAGCCTCTTTATCACACCACTCTTCAATTTCCTTTTTTAATTGTCTAACCCTAGTATTGTCACCCCTTATGATAGCTTCCTCTTCGGCCTTGTGGAGAAGTTTCCTCAATTTTTCCAACTCCCTTCATACATTCCCAAAAACATTTTTATTCCACCAACTCAAATCCCTTCCACACTTCTCTACTCTACCCAATATCCCTCCCATTGGATTGGCCTCACACCTATTCCACTTGGCTTGGACAATATCAAAACATCCCGGATTCGACAACCACATTTCTTCAAACCGAAACATTTTCTTCCTTTTGGGAGGGTCCAAACCCGAGAACACAATATGAATTGGGATGTGATCAGAAGAGTCACACCGTAAGTTATGCACTCTCATGCCTGGAAATTTTAAAAACCAGTCATTGGTGGCCAAACCTCTATCTAACCTCTCCCATATTGAGTTACCATTATCAAAGTGTCTAGCCCAAGGAAACTTCGGTCCTACATAGCCCAAATCCAGAAATCCACACTCATCTAATACTTCTCTAAATAACTGCATCTGATTATGTGACCGTAACACACCTCCCATCTTTTCCTCTTGTCTAATTATTTCATTAAAATCCCCAAAGCATAACCATGGAAGTTCAAATTGAGAATTGAGATACCTAAGTTTCTCCCATGCTTCTATCCTTCTTGCTATTTTGGGCTCACCATAGAAGCCGGTTAGCCTCCATTCGTTTTCTAAACCCCTATCTATGATTGCATCAATGTAATACTTGCATGATCCCACTACCGTCAAATTTATTGAAGACTTCCAAAACATAGCCAAACCACCACCTCTACCTTCCCTTGGAACCACCCATCGATGATCATGTTCAATGCTTCTTTGTACAATCTCCAGCCTTGCATAATCTGTAAGTGTCTCAGCCACAAACACTACAGAGGGATCTTTTGCTCGTGTGATTTCCATAAGCTCTCTACTTGTACGTAGGTTCCCAAGCCCATAACAGTTCCAAGCTAGGCAACTCATTGTTCCTGGCGGGGCTGATGGTCAACCTCCGCCAATATAATAGATGTTGCGTCAACATTTGAGAAATCTGAAGACATTTTGAAATCAGCGTTTTCCCTGTGCTTTTGGTGGTTGCTGTTTTCAGAGTTGGTGTGCCCGGCTTGTTCCTGCATGTCCTAGAGAGAAGAAAACGTTTTGCATAAAGTGAAGCCCTAGCTGTCACGTGAGACTTGTTTTATTTAGTTCCCTCACGTGTCACCGGTTCCTCATCCACATTTAAAACCTTCTCTGCCACCTCAGACATGTTTATTCCTCCAGCTATCACCGTTTCAGCAATATTTGACTCTTTAGGCAAACCAATAATTACGGACATATGTGCTTGCATGATAATAGGATTTGCAACATTGAATGCAGTGGAAGCGTTATTACCGTTGCGTATTGAATGTCGATTAACTCCCTTCTTGAAACGGTCCTCCATCTCTGAACCCTTCTCCGGCTCGGTGGTAGACGTTGGGTGATAGATCTGTGCTACTAACTCTTCCTCCATGGCTTGGCAATCTTTATCAAAGGCCCTTTTCTTCTTTATGGTCGAGTTGAATCCTGGTAATGAGATTGTATTTTTTGATACCACGAATGGTTGTGTTCACAGAAACTGTTTCCCAAGCCCCCACAAAGGAAAACCCACTAGCTCTATGGATAACCGTGTTATCCTAAGAAAAACAAAGAAGACCAGAGAAAACACAAACACACTCTTAAGACAGAAACAACAAACAACACTCTCCTTCAGATTGAAGGGACAAACAAACTCTCCTTCATACAGAAGGGACAAAACTTCTACTGTCCAAAGGAAGGCTCGGCTTCCAGTGAGACAGAGAGACATTTCTTTTTATTAATTCATTCTTGTAATGCTAAGCACTCAAGATTTTGGTACTCATGTTAAGGGAGCATATGACCTGCAACCAATGAATATGCCATCCCTATAATGTACAAGAGGCGGCATGATAGAAAATAAAATATGACTCAACTAGTTGAAAGCAAACTATTGATATGAAAACTCTAGAAATATATTGGATATACTCATTTTTGTAATTTTCATGACAACCCAACTAAATTATGCCACATAATCAATTATAATTTGTTTTATAAACTAATCTTAATTAATTAGTTCTAATCAAATGTACAATAACACCCATCAATGAGAATTCAACAGCAATGGAAGGATATTGACAAGCAAAAGAAAAAGTGATGTTCCTCCATGCAATTGCTGGTGGTTGGGATTTTGGGGCAAACAATGTCTCGGTGTAGCAAAGACTCTTGGTACTGAGAATTATTTTTATTTTTATTTTTGGGTGGTGTGACTAGGACCATGATTGAGATTTGATTCAATTAGTTTTGGGCACATGGCACTATATTATTAATGTGAGAGGGCCGCTGGGCATAGTTGACTTGATTCCAATGGTTTACTGAATGATATCTCACCCTAATACAAGTGAGAATTGCATTTCATAAAGAAGGTAACATGAAATTACCCACTGGCCTTGATTTTTTTTATAGTTAAGAATAATTATATTAAGAAGGGGGGGGGGGGGGGGGGGGGGGGAACCAGCTTCATCCCTACCTTATGGGAAGAAACCTAATCAGGTAATTTGGAGATGATTATGGACCCATCCCAATTACAAAATGTTGCCAAGAAGCAATATTATGGCCAAAAAATGTAAGTTTCTAAGTACAAAACAGAATTCCTAACAAGGAATCACCTTCAAATTAAACATAAGAGAGGCTATGGTGTGCTAAAAGCTTCAAATCAAGGAGGGCTGCATTGACTTCACCAAAAAGAGGCTCCAAGGGTGGAAATATAGAGGAATGAACAAACAAGACCTCAACACTATCATTCCTACAAACAGCAGCCACCTTTGAGAGATTGGGTCTGTTTGCAACATCAAAATTTATCTTAACCCAACCTTGGGAAGAGGGAAGCCACTTGGAAAGTCTTGGGCCTTGATTATACCTTTTGTACAGTCCAAAAATTGGGTACAGGCCCAAGGCGAAGGCCCACATAAGCCAAATCGTACCAAACAAGTGATGGGGGGTCCGAGCACGGTATAGTACAAACCGATCTGAGGGACCACTGAGCATAGATTTGGAGGTTGGCACAAGTTCGAACGGAGTCAATTCAAAAATGTGGGGTAGGTCCCATCCGATCAGGAATATAGGTCAGAATGGGGCCCCTTATTTTGGGAAAAACCACCGCTCATGATGGCAAACCCACTAAGAGAAGACTATAAAAAGGGGAAGAGACGGTGTGAGAGGGGGTTGAAGAATTTGTGAGAGAGAGAGAGAGAGAGAGAGAGAGAGAGAGAAATACACAAGAGGGAAAGAGAGAAGAAACAGTTAAAGAAAAGGAAGCTCGGCACCTAACCTAAAGCTCCACGGAAACACTCCAGAAAGGGGGGGTAAAGTCCAAGCTTGGCCATAAGCTTCTTCTTTTGCGTTGTTAGGCTAATCTCAAAAGGATTTACCTATAGTAAGGAACTATCAACTCACTTTAAACGAATAAATTGGAAGCCCAACCTCAAAGGATTTAAAGTCATTTGGGTCGGGCTCGTACAATTGGTGCCATCTATGGGAAATCTCCTATTCAGCTGAAGATCTGGAGTTAGTTTAACACTGCCTAAGATGGAGGGGCCGCATGCAGGAGAAGGGTTGGTAGGTCCTGGGGGAAATTGTTCAGAAGCCTCATCTTAGGGCCAAAAGAGATTGGAGAAGGAGTGAAAAAGGGAGCAGGACCGCATGCAAGATGGGCATGAGCCAAGGCTAGATTCAAATGAGGGATCTTTGTAGGGGGAAAGATCGGTCTCTTACATTCCCGAGCATTCGTACCGAAGTGAACAGGACCAGGAGATAGAAAACTACGAAAGTAGGCCAGGGAGTTGGAAATAGAGATCAGGGGCTGACGCTGTAGGAGGGACCATAAGGAGTTGTCTAGCGATCCTGACTATATCGGCGGTAACACAGTTGGATCTTCCCACCGAAGTGATTCACAGCGGTTAAGAGATAAGTCCAATGAAACTATAGAATGTCGTTCTGACACACCGAAGAGGGACAAGCATAGGCACCCTAGTGCAGCCCTGGATGCCATGAGTTGAGCCCTTCGGAGAGCTGTTCAGTCACCATTCTCTGACGAGATAGAACATATTGAGATACCAAGGCATTTCAATCATCCATCGTTTACCTACTACGATGGTAAAACCGACCCGGTGGAACACGTGAGCCATTACATTCAGATGATGTTCTTGTATTCTCGAAATGATGGGTTGATGTGCAAAGTATTCTCATCCAGCCTCGGGCCCACAACGATGAGGTGGTTCAATGGCTTAAGGAAGGGTTCCATACACAACTTTAGAGAACTAATTTAGGCATTCGGTGCCCAATTTATTACCTATAGTTGGGTCACTCAGCCCATCGACGCATTGCTGTCTATGAAGATGGGCAGTAGGAAGACCCTCCGTTCTTATGCCAACCGGTATTGGGAATTATACAATGAGATAGGTAAAGGGAATAAGCAGGTCACAGTGAGCACATTTAAACTGGGGCTCCCTCAGGAGTCGTAATTAAGGGAATCCCTGACTATACAACCTCCTGAGAACATAAAAGGCTGGAAGATGACTAGCAACAGAGCAAGGGAAAGGCACCAGCAACCTCCTAGTATAACAGGGACTCGCGGCCCGGGGGCTTTTAGTAGAGGATGAGGAGGAAGTCCAGGGCAGCAAAGCCCGAGGTTCGAATTGGAGGTATAAATATGGTGTTTAAGGAACCAGTTCATAAGATTCTTGAGCGAATAAAGAATGAACTATACTTTCAGTGGCCGGGTAAGATGGGTGGGGACCTATCAAGGAGGAACCAAAGCCTATATTACACTTATCACCGGGAGAAGAGGCACACCACCAAACAATGTAGAGTGTTTAAGGATCATTTGGAACAGCTTGTTAAAGCAGGGCACATAAAGGAGTTTATAATCGAACAAAGTGGTAATACGGCTAGGCAAACCTCAAGAAATCGAGGGAATGTACTCCCTCTAACCCTGGGGATTATTGCAGTCATCCTTGCAGCCTCCATCAGTACAAGGACAAGTCGCCGAAAAGGGGTCTGAGTATTACCCCACAACAAGGGTCGGAAGCCAGTGGTCTACTAGAAAGAGGCTGAGGCTAAACAAAGAGCCGATTGCTTTTGGGGATGATGACCTGGAGGGGACTTCCCAGCCACACGATGATGCTCTGGTCGTGGCGTCGAGTATTTGGGGCTTTCTTATTAAAAAGGTATTAATAAATCAAGGGAATGGGGCTAAGATAATGTATCTAGACCTTTATAAGGGCTTGGATTTGAAGTTGGAGAATCTGGCCAAATATGACACGCCTTTGGTGGGGTTCGATGGAAAAGTGGTGGTGCCCGAGGGTAAATTTTAATCCCTGTTATGACCGAAGGGAAGGAGGTAATGATAAATTTCATAGTAGTCAATACTTTCTCTCCTTATACTGCAATTTTAGGCCGACCATGGATTCACGCCATGGGAGTAGTGCCGTTTACACTGCACATGAAGGTCAAATTCCCTACCAATGATGAAATCGTCATGGTCAGAGGGGATCAACAAGTCGCACGACAATCTTGGTCGCTGTGATCAACCACGAGATCAAACTGAAGGAGCAAGTGGAACCCGAGCCGCTATAGCAATTAATGGAACTCGCAAAGGACACCGGGACTGATAATGCAGAGGAGTTTATCCAAATTAGAATCCTCCCATACAAGGACAGATATTTTTAGGTTGGAAAGAGTCTATCGTCGGAAGACTAAGTTGTTGAAACATGAGGGAGCTATTAAAGAGGTGTTTTTCCCAGAATGGCTATCAAATACGGTGTTAGTAAAGAAGAAGAACGGGAAGTGGAGAGTTTGAGTGGATTTTACTGATCTGAATTAAGCATGCCCGAAGGATCCTTTCCCCATCCTGAAGATCGACCAGTTAGTTGATGCCACTTATGGGCACCTAAGGATGAGCTTTTTAGACACTTTTCAAGGGTACCATCAGATTATCTTAGACCCTGAGGAGCAAGAGAAGACATCTTTCATAACACCTTAGGGAAATTGTCACTACACAGTGATGCCCTTTAGGCTGAAAAATGTTGGGACCACCTACCAGAGGATGGTCACGAGAATGTTCAGAGATAAGATTGTAAGTATGGTCAAGGTTTATATCAACGACATGGTAGTCAAGCATAGGAAGGAGGAGAGGCATGTCATGGACTTGAACGAAACATTCGAGATCCATAGGCGACACAAGCTTCCCCTTAATGCTAGCAAATGTGCGTTCAGTGTAGGGGCCGAGAAGTTCTTAGGATACATGATCGCTAATCGGGGCATTGAAGTGAATTCAGACCAGATCAAGGCCATACAACAGTTAGTTCCTCTGAGCAACCTAAAAGATGTGTAAAGACTCACGGGGATGATTGCAAAGTTGAATCGATTTGTCTCAAGGTCGGCAGACAGATGCAAACCATTCTTTCAATTGCTAAAAAAGTGGAAAGGGTTTCAATGGACTGAGGAGTGTGAGGAGGCATTTCAAGATTTGAAGCATTATTTAATGAGCTCGCCTATCTTGTCCAGTCCTGAGCCCGAGGAAAATCTGTATATGTACTTAGCAGTCTCCGATCACGCAGTAAGTGCAGTGTTGCTTAGAGTTCGGGATGGTGTGCAGTGGCCGGTGTATTATATCAACAAGACCCTGGTGGATTCAAAAATGCAGTACCTGCCATTGGAAAAGTTAGTTTTGGCTCTGGTCCACGTGACGAGGAAATTGCCCCATTATTTCCAAGCTCACATGGTTTATGTGTTAACTGAGCACCCCTTATAGTCACGATTAAGGAAATCTGATTTCATGGGAAGGATAGCAAATAGGGAACGAGACTTGGATCATTTGATGTGACGTACAAGCTGAGGAATGCAATTAAAGGACAAGTACTAGTGGGTTTTGTGGCCGAGTTTACCCCTATAATGAATAGTGCGGATCGGGTTTGTTAAGTCTCATTAAGGCCCTGGCAAGTATACGTGGATAGGGTGTCTAATGCCCAAGGGGCCGAAATAGGTGTTGTGCTCATATCACCCGAAGGTGTAAGGTTAGAGTGCTCGGTGAGGTTGGGTTTCAGGGCTTCAAACAACGAAGCCTAATATAAGGCAATGATAGCGAGGCTTAGTGCAGCTAAGAAGCTAAATGCGGAAGTGGTTGAGGATTTTTTGGATTCACGCTTGGTGGTAAGTCAGGTGGAAGGAACTTTTAAGGCTAGGGATCCTCGGATGGAAGAGTATTTGAAGATGGTGGGCACATTATTGGACAGTTTTCAACAGGTGAAGGTGTCACAAATTTCGAGAGGAAAGAACAATCATGCTGATTCTTTAGCCACCTTAGCTTCATCTATGGAAGCTTTTGTCCTTCGAATAATCTCGGTGGAAGTACTAGAGCAGCCAAGTATAGAACGTCAACTAAATGTGTTTGTAGTGTCAGTGCTCAACCTAAGTTGGATGGATCCAATTGTAGCATTTATAGCCATGGCGTACTGCTGAACGAAGCAAAGGAGGCAGAAAAGATACAGAGAATTTCAACTCGGTTCTAGATGGATAGAGACAAAAGGTTATACCAGCAGTCATTTAGGGGGCCGTATCTATTATGTCTCCATTCCTAGAAGGTGGAAGGTCTCTTAGCTGAGTTGCACAAAGGAATATGTGGAAGTCATATATGGGGGAGGTAACTGGCACACCGAGCAATGGCACAGGGTTTTTGGTGGCCAAACATGCAAAGAGATGCTGCCAAGTACGTGAAGAAGTGTGATCAATGTTAGAAGCACTCCCTGAATATCCATCAACCAGGAGAGAACCTGAACTTGATATCATGCTCTTGGCTCTTCGCTCAGTGGGGTTTGGACATTGTGGGGCCTTTTCCTAGGGCCACTGGTAATAGGAGATTTATCATAGTTGCTACAAATTATTTTACAAAATGGATCGAAGCCAAAGCATTGGTAAATGTCCGAGATGTGAATGTGAAAGAGTTTGTTTGGAAGAATATTATTACTAGGTTTGGGGTCTTGAAAACGCAAATTTCAGATAATGGGTTGTAATTCGACAGTAAGGCTTTTTGAAAATATTGTAGTGACCTCGAGATTAAGAACAAATATTCCACCCCAGTGTACCCTCCGAGCGATGGGCAAGTAGAAGCAACAAATAAGGTAATAGAAATCGAATTAAAGAAAAGGCTTGAAGGGGCTAAAGGTAGATAGGCCAAGGAGCACCCGAATATGCTGTGGGCTTATCGTACAATGCCAAGGAGGTCCATAGTGAAACGCCCTTCTTAATGACTTA
This sequence comes from Quercus gilva, assembly GCA_023621385.1. Classification (NCBI taxonomy): domain Eukaryota; kingdom Viridiplantae; phylum Streptophyta; class Magnoliopsida; order Fagales; family Fagaceae; genus Quercus; species Quercus gilva. The sequence continues at coordinate 51,716,226 of CM042473.1, read as the reverse complement.
CGGAATCGAGGCGATGGTTCCCGCGGAGATAAGGTTATCTAGTATGAAAGTCTCGAATTTTGCCCCGGAGAATAATGATGCCAGCATGGCTGAGCAATTGGATCTCTTGGAAGAGTGACGAGATATGGCTTTGATCAGACTGGCTAACTACCAACAAAAATTGGCTTAGAGATACGACTAAGGCGTAAAAACGAGAGAGTTTGTTGCAGAGGATCTAGTATTACAGAAGGCAGAAGGGAGCATGAAGGATTTAGGTGTTGGAAAGCTGACCTCTAACTGGGAGGGCTTGTACCGAGTCATTGCAGTGGCGAGAGATGGAGCGTATTACTTGGAAGACATGGAGGAAAAACCACTCCCCTAACCTTGGAATTTGTGCAATTTGAAAAAGTACTACCACTAGGTGCAACTGTTGCGATGAATGTCCTGTGCTGTAATTGTTTTTTTTTTTTTTAAATGTATATATGTATGGAATAGGAGTGATCGCTTTCCCCTTGCTATGACTTTTATTTTTGTTACTGCATTATGCGATTTTACTCCAATGGAATTAAGGATAGAAGCCTAGCCTCGACCTGACCTCGGTCACCAACTAGGTGGAAATCTTAACAAATTTTTCTAAGGATAGAAGTCTAGCCTCGACCTCACCCCGATCACCGACTAGGTGGAAACCTTAACAAATTTTCCTAAGGACAAAAGCCTAGCCTCAGCCTGACCCCCAATCATCGACTAGGTGGAAACTTTAACAATTTTTTTCTAAGGACAGAAGCCTAGCCTTGGCCTGACCTTGGTCACTGACTAGGTGGAAACCTTAACGAAGTCATTCATGGGCAAATACCTAACCTCAACCTGGCCCTGATCATCGACTAGAAGAAAACCTATCTACGAAGCACGAACCATATCGAGGAACGTAAAGACTTTACCTCGACACAAACTAATGCCCCCCTCAGAGGCCCATAGGATAACAAATTGTCATGAGAAAAGGCAAAGTCAATTGGAGCCCTCACAGGCCGGCTCGAGGGAAAAAGAGAACCAACAGGCAATGTAACACAAACGAAATAGACTAAAACCAAACCAAATAGAGTACAGCAATAAAAATGTTTGAAGAATCTAAACTTAAATAAAATAAAGCATGGTCCTTACAAAAAGGCAGGCAAACCGTCGTGCGAATAATACATTTTTCAAAAAAAAAAAAAAAAAAGGGAGGGGGAGGGGAAAGGAATAAAAGTGGAAACATGGGAATTTAACTAAGGCTGTGCGGCGTCTAGCTCAATAGGGGTGACAGACTGTACTCCCTCGGTGATTAGGGGAACTAGGTTAGGTTGAGGCCCTGTAATTTTGAAGACCTTGGGAGCATTAGGAGAGGCTGGGTTGTCTAAATCAATCAACTCGATGTCGATCTAGGCCTCTATCTTCTTGACCAGTTCCCACATGGCCAGATTGTCCTTCTCCATCACAAGGTTTTCTTCAACAGGAGCCTCTGTGGGATCCCCAAGCAAAGGAACCTGGCTTAAGTCCTTGAAGGAAGAGGACAAGGGCAAGTTTAGGGCATTGACCACGACCAAGGCTTGGGCTAGTTGAGAATCAAAATCTTCAAGCTTTCCCTCCAAGATACCAAGCTTGTGCTAGTAAGAGTCCTTGTTTGCCTTAGCAATAGTGGCCCTCCTTTCAGCCTCGGCCACTACTCGATTCTTCTCCTTAATGGTCGACTCTGCCACCTACTTCAAGGCTTTCTCACCTTCAGCCTTCTCTATAGCATTCTTTAACCTACCCTCCAGGACATAGGCCATCTATGCGGCTTGGAACAAAGAAAACTAAAAAATTGAGTACCGAGAAAAACGAGTGATGAAGTGTCACTTAAGGTTCAGAATGACATCCTCGTCCTTGCAATCATGCCAGAAACATATGTCATCGAGTAGGAGTCTTCCATGTCCTTAAGTTTGCATTCAGGGGAATAGGACCTTTGCCCAGCTTAAAGGTGTGCTGCCACCCCCAAGAGGAACGAGAAGAAGAGGACCCATCGGCCACTATTGCGACTGGACGACCCTCTGTCCTTGGAGCAACTCTAGCCATGGTGAGGATGGGTGGACCTACTATGACCGGGGCAGCAAGAGGAGTCTGCTATTGGGAAGGAGGTTCAGTTTGGCTCCCCGAGCTGCTCGATGTCCTTTGCCTCTTACAGTTACCTGTCGCAAGAGGTCCTCGGAGAGGTGGAAGAGATGGTCGGTCCTTAGTGGTCTAAGCGTCCGGGAAGTAATGCACGATCTCTACATTACGCCTACGAACCATACCTTCCTCTTCTTCTTCTTCTTCTCTTTTTCTTTCTTCTACTTCTTCTCCTTTTTCGTCCCCTGCTTCTTCTTCCCTTTCTTCGAGGTCATCTACAGGGATATGTTGTAATCACCTGTGAAAGACAGTCACATGAACCGTCCCTAACTAGTTCCCTTGAACTTTTTCTTGCTTAGCGGGGTCCCCTACGCTGAGCCTTATTCACCATAATGTTAGGGAGGAAACCTGGAATGCGAACGTCAATGTAAGTCAGTAGGGGATTGGAAGCAAGAAAGGCTAATCCTAGAGCTTGGTAGCTGGTGTACAAAGGAGTGTAGCCTAAAATGAGGTGTGAAGCCTAGAGTTGACCATCATAATGTACAAATATCTCCAAGCGAAGAACAAAAATTGAGGTCCTGAACTTTAACCAGGCTAATGTTCAGTTTGATACGTCTAGAATCTACAAAACAACAACCGAGAAACTGCACTTAGTAAAATATATATGTGTGTGTGTATGTGTGTGTGTGTGTGTGTGTGTGTGTGTGTTCAGAAGTGAAGAAATGGGTAATGGTTAAGTAAGCCGAAAAAGTTGGGAAATACCGACTTACGTCTCAATGTGATGTCGAGCAAGTTAGCTCACTGGCCAGCTAGTTTCCACTCACTTTTATAAATTCCCCTTGGGAATTTCTATTGGAGTCTGGGAGGCAGGATATCAACCTAAACCGAGGGTCCTGAACCTTAAGGTAATAACTGTTATCTATACTACCATAGAAACTATATAAACAATTTATGTAATGGTGGGTAAGGTTCAAATTGTAAAGTCTATTAAGTCAACTAACACAACTCAACATCCTATAAAAATTTGGTAGGCCTTGGTCGAGACAAATCCCATAAAAGCTAAGTGTCCTAAGTAGAAAAGGATTTGAGGGAAACCTAACCCCACCTTCGAGGACTGCCATCAAGGGGATAAAAATCACCCTCAACAGCCTCTGATCCTTGATATTCTCCTCGGGACAATTCTTTATATCTACGTCCCCGAGGATATTAAACCAAGCCTCAAAGGTTGTTACAGCGGCCTTTGAGGATTAGCACACACACACACACACACACACATATATAGGGATAGGAGTATTAAATGCGCAAGTGAAAGGACTAATAACTACCCAAAAACTGCCTTCGCACGTGCACCTTGGTAATTGAAACGTCCTTGAATCCTCAACTGTTTATCAAAACAACTATCACCGCGAGTGCCTAAAGCGTTCGTTACCAAGCCTGAGGCATTAACTTCTTGATGCTTGACATCCCCGAGGGGACAACAGTCACATCAATGTTGGCTGTTAAAGCCAACTAATCAAACGGCAGCTTAAAACACCACCCAACTTTAGCCGAGGAATGTAACCCCAATCTCATATTCCGTGCAGGAAGATGAGTTTGTGGGGGGCTATTGCACACTCCAAAATTGGGTACAGGCCCAAGGCCAAGGCCCACATAAGTCAAACCCTTCTAGATCATATCGAACAAGTGATAGGGTTGTACACACAATTTTTGTAAAAGAAGAATCACACGATCACGAAATAGTGTAACAAATTATCAATTGTATTGATTTGTATATATGTGAATATAATCCTCTATATAAATCTTTACATTGAAATAGTACAATAAATTCCTCTGATTCGATTTCCAAGAAACGTTACGATCCGAAGGGGCTATGAAGCTTGATCTTGAATCGTGCTTTAATGTCTCCAAGTTGAATGAATAGTTGAACGTGCTTGATTTGATGTGGGGGTTGTTGGCTTGATCTCGAACTAGATTAAAAGAGAATCCCTACTTTGATTTAAAGAAGTAGGAATAGGCCTTGATGAACAATGGAATTTTTGTAAACTTTAGAGATGACTTTCTATTTTGGCAGAGTGTCAGTAGTGTTTTCTCTCTAAGTGTTTTCCCTTTTTCTCATATGAGAAGCCTCTATTTATAGGCACCTCAATAGTGTTTAATTTGGAATTTTCTCTCAGCATTTATAGAGAGTTGAATTATGAATTTAATTTGGTATTTCATTTAATAAGAACTTTCCATATATGTCTTTTCTTCTGACGCTGCCATATGGTTTTTTTCATTTGATGTTGCCATGTGACTTGATTTCATTCGCCGATCGTCCATATCATCAATTGGAGATTGATTTGATCACAAATATTTTATCATGAACAATCAGACGGTTGTGAATACATCATAAAATTTGATGTCTACAAATGCCCCCACTTCAAGATTTGGCTTTGCATCTTTCTAATGCAAGGAAGACGAGACTTGAAGTATTCTTTCATTTTATTTATTTATTTATTTTTATCTTTAATAATGGACTTGGTTTTACGGGTACACAAGACTTTCATCCAAGTGAAATATGGGCTTTTTTCATTCAATGTTGTATACTATAGCTTTGCCATCCAAGATGTCTTTTGGTAGGCCTATCCAACCAAACCGAAGACCCAACCCACTCGGCCAAACCAACCACACCCGAATTGTCCGCCATCCAACTTGACTACTTGGTGGTCGGCGACGAGTTCCTGCCATCCTAAACCGATTCCGGCAGGTCGAGTGGCGGGTCTTCCCTTCCAAAACCTGATCCACCCAACCCGACCGTGATATATAACCTTTAGTGCTTAGTTAGTTCTTAGTTCTCTCACAGTCTCATTCTTTCTCAATCTTAAGGCTTTCTCTCACTTTCTCAATCTCTCAACATCTCCAACATGTGCCGATCTACACTGATATCTCATCATCATTGAGCTTTCAACCTCCATCATCACCGATCTGCACCAAGATCTCAACCTCCATCACCGAGCTGCACTGATCTCTCAACCTCAATCTTCACCGATCTGCGATTCTCTTCCGTTCACAATCGTCAATCTGCAATCTCTGCCATTCACCATTTCCGATCTGCAAGTCAAGGTTGTAGTTTTTAGTAATTTTCTCTTTATTTCTTTGATACAGTCTCATGCAAGTTTAGTTTCTATTTGTGTTATTTGAATTTGTGGGTTACTAGTGTTTGTGGATTTGTGGGTTAGTTTAGATCTATTCTTCAGTGTAGATCTGTTCCTCAGAGATGGGTCCTTGTATGGGGTTGTAGATCTGTTCTTTAGTATAGATTTGTTTTATCAGATTTGTGAAATTTATGGTCTTTGATTTGTCTTTCGGTCGAAATCGGATCCGACCGCTATGCAACCAAGCCTGATTCGACTCGACCTGTGATTTTTCAAGGTCGGAAGCGAGTCCGCAATCCTACCACCCGACCAGATCAGGTCGATTTTGGGTTGAGCACAAACCCGAATCAAACCGACCCGTGGACACCCCTATCTTTTGGTTGCACCCTTTTTTTTTTTTTTTTGGGAACAGTGGGTTTCACTTTCTTGGGCCTGGTCACACATAAGGGACATCCTCTTTGGAGTGCAAGCCCACCTTAGTTTTGTTAATCAAGTCGATGCTGCAATTGTCTTGTTCAGCAAGCATGTCTTTTCTTTAGCTGCACTCTTGCGAATCACTAGGGCTTCTTGCTAGTGCCACCTCTATCAAAGGAGGTGATTTTTCATGGGTTAGAGGTAATTGAGCGCGGTTTTCTTTTTTCCTTCAGCCGTAGCTGGCATTCTTCCTCTTTTTCCATTCCTTCTTGTGCTTGTCTTTGTATTTTCCTTATTATTATTTGAACGACTTGATTTACTCTGTGCAAGTCATCAATTGCACTTTTTTGGACTACCTCCATTGTGCTATTCGCTAAGGCTCAAAGTAAATTGCGGCGGCATATTCTTCTCTTCTTGGTGTCCAACAAACTCGAGCATTGGCGGCTTTGTCATTGATCAACCTTTTTGAGTGCACTGAGTCCAGAGCTTTGTTCTGCCTTTCTTCTAAGTATCCAACGGATCGCACTTACTGCCCTCGTTCCACAACCATAGGTGTGTAGCTTTGTTCGCGTATCCGTCGTCTCCACCTCGCAGCTGTTGGCGCCAGAGCATTGGCGGCTTCGTCATTGATCAACCTTCTTGAGTCGGCGCTGAGTCCAAAGCTTTGTTCTTCCCTTCGTCTAAGTATCCAACGAATCGCATTTACTGCCCTCGTTCCACAACTATAGGTGCGTAGCTTTGTTCGCGTATCCGTCATCTCCACCTCGCAGCTGTTGGCCCGGAGCATTGAGAGAGCCATATATCAGATTCAAGCACCAATTGTCATCTCTTGGAGGCAATACGCTCCTCTTCTTTCAGCGTCTTGCGGATTCGAGCATCAGCGGTTTCATCCTGGACTTTGTGCTGCTGCCTTCCTCTTAGACTTTGTGCTACTGCCTTCATCTTCACGTGACAACCAAGGTGCACACTAAATACACGCCTAAAGCTTCAATGCCCCCACGCGGATACATGGCTTCCTTGTAGCTTTGAATTTCAACGCCACGCCTAATAACCTATAAGCTATAAACATGGTTTTCCAAGTTTGGATAGTGTACATGCAAGCCTCTACGTGTCCTTCTCTTCACATGCACCTATGGTTATTTCAACACCTACATATGATATTTGCATGTTAATATTGAATGAATGGTTTGCCCGTAGTTTTGAATCTCAATGTCACGTGCCTCCTTTTTTTTTTTTTTTTTTTTTTAATATCAATTTATTAGTAACGAGCATTTGAACGAATAAGTTATTTATCCTTTTCTTTGGTTTGCTGTCAGGTGTGTCAGGTGATTCAGGCTTGCCAACCCTTTGCTCAACTTGTGATGACTCTCCTATATTTGCTCAAGTTGTGACCTCTACAAACTTTGCCTCTTCCAAGTGGTTGCAATTAAGTGCGCTCCATCATGATCATCTTTTACGACTCATCGAGGACTCTCAATGATCAATCCATCACTTTCTTGCGCTTTACGAATGAACCTGTGGAGGAAGGCATCGTCTTGAAAGTCCATCCACCTGGTAGCAGTGTCCCTTCATCCTCGTCTACTGCCATTCCTCATCCTCCAAGTCTATCTTAATGGTGGGTCGAATCATCTCACGAACTACACGACCCAAATAGAAAGGATTCGCATATCGTTTCAAGGACGTTTACTTTGGCCTCCAACCTTCACTCAATCGCGGACCACATCAATCCATTTCCTCTCCTTGGTCGTTGGATAAGTGCAGCAGAAGTGCAATGGCCCTACCTTCTTCCAAGACTTCTCCACTCCAATATAAGGGTGAGTTTTTCTACCTCCCTAAATATTGGGAGTGGCTAGAAGACATATTGAGTCACAATACTAAAGTCTTAAGTGATGCCAATCTTTACAAGCCGCTACTTGCATCGTTATTCACATATGATCAAAACACCCATGTCTTGCAAGCCTTCCTAGAGTGTTGGTGTGCAGCTACGAACACATTGCACACATCTGTAGGAGAGGTCTAGCTTATGGGACTTACATTCGATCGATGGGCTTATCGTGTATGGCTCATTTTATGAAGAGGTTGTTCCAAACTCGAAAGACATATCATCTTTCCCCTCATGCTGTTGTCATCTATTTGCTGCCTTCCATCACCTGAATCTTGAGCTTAGTGGTTTGCACTTGGTCACTATGGCCGCATGGATGAACTTTCGGTTCCGTGGCAAGTCCAAATATCAGAAACTGCCAACTAAAAGGTCAATAAAGAGGAATGCAAGAGGCAAGCAATCTCATAACCCCTCTGGTAAAATCGATGCCCCCAAAATTCTGACTAAAGAAGACGAGGTTCCCTTCAATGTGCTCAAAGTGGAGAGAAGGCTTATAGAAGAGACTTGGTTAGCTACTTTAATCTCGTGTTGGCTGTGTGAGTTCACTCTTCCCAACGGGGGACCAAATTTAATCAAGCCTAGTGTTTTCAAGAACGCAAGTGCAATGGCTCGTGGTAAGAGATACTGCCTTGTAGTCCTAGTCCTAGCCAACATTTATAGGGGCTTGAATGAAATTATGTCTTCTAAGACTCTTAGTAAATGTGATGCCACTCTTCCTACACATTACTTGAATGCTTGGTTGGCCGAATACTTTGACACTCACTTTGAACTTGAAGGGTCTCACTCCAAGGTTGTTCCACGTATGTTTAGATACTCTGGATAAGGTGTAGCCAAGCATTACGACGAAGCTATGACTCGTAAGCTATTTCGTGTCATTAGTAGCTTCAAGTTTCATCGCTTGGGCCTTTTTAAAAGCCATCAAAAGACTCTGGTGGATGATGACAAGCTACCTAGCTCTTATGCAGATTACTTCATCAACCAATGCTCCAACTACTTGGCCTCTAGTTGCGGAAGTATATGTATAGTTGAACTATATAGCCCTCACTGCTTTGGTCAATAGTTCGGTTTCAATCAACACATTCCTGGGGAGCTTAATGAGGACTTTCGCACCGTCACCTTAGAGCAAGTAGTATGCTTTTGGCACTGATGTCTTCATCTTGTTACCAGTTCAAAGTTCTTGATCCTTGCCTGCCCATTTGAGCACAGGGCTCTGTGCACGAAGGACTATATGAATTGGTGGGCTAGAAGATCTTATGGTTTCTTTTCAAGTAGGGTTGAGCAACTGATCGAGAATGTTAACCCATGCAAGATAAGACTCAAAATAAAACAGCCTAATGAAGTAATTAAGCCCGTGAAGCATTGAAGAAATGGGAAGCCCTCTTTTGGGATTTCAGAGGATACCGATGAGTCTTTAGGAGGAGCGTGTGTGGACAAGGCACATTCTCCTAAGCGTGGGCCTTCTTGCATAGTCTCAATGCCTCAAGACTTGGAGGTGACCAAGGGTAAGGATGTTAGGATTAATGCCCTTAAATCCTATTGTATGATGTTATGTATGATATTAAGTGTGACATTGTGTATGACATTATGTATGACTTAATATTGTGTTTAATAAAGTTGTTTTATTATTATCTGAAATAATGGTAACATGAATATTCGGACATTATCATAAAGTCCATGAGATGCATAGTATGTGATTTATGTGAAAAGTCACAGAAGATATAAATCATAAGTTCTTTGTAAACTTAGAATTATAGTTCGTAGTCAGTGATGAAGTTGGGCATTTCATCTGTGAAGACTATAGCATATCAATTACGATGATTTGTCTTGATCATGGAAGTGGACACTTCTAGTTGATATGTTGATATATTTTAAGAGTTAAGACATATTAAACTGGACCACTATGAGATTTATTATTCTCCTAACGACTGTCAAATGAATAATAAATCTCATGACTTATATTTGCATGACCTCTTAATCTTGAGAGAATAATGGACCTGATTATGAAGTGTAAGTTGTTTTGATATATCAGGAGTGAGTCTAAAGTAATGGTCAAAATTGTTGGACAGCCACATTTAGTGTTGATGGAATATATATTCTCAAGATGAAATTCATAATCTCTTAACAGAGATATAAAATATTCCCTTGAGATAAGTTTAATGGGTACGGTTATTCAGAGTATTAAGTCTAACCACTTTAATAAGTAGTTACTAAAGTATATATTTATGAAATTAGATTTCATAAATATATGATGAATAACTTAAAATGATTAAACTGGGTACTCAAGGATTAAGATGTAGTAATTTACAAAGTAACAGTCTACATTTATGACTTTGTATTACTACAAATATTTTATGAAGGGGTTGCATGTACAATAAAGTCTTAGGATAGAATTTATAGATAAGGCCTAGAGTGCAACTATATTTATATAGTGGTATTAAATATAGTTAATGGTAACTTTGGACTTGTCAAGAGTTGACAGAAAAACCCAAGGCCCATTAGAGCTAGTATCTTATTGGTCCCTTTTGGTCCCATTCCAAGCCATATACTAAAGCCCAATTGGAAAAGCCCAAAAGGTTAGCCCAATTAGATAATCAGTTATAAGGAGAGAAACATACATATTTTAAAGGATGAACAACTTACATGAAATGATGTATGTGAGTGTTGGACACTCTCGAATTCTCTCTTGAACATTTCATATAACTGATTGAGAAACCACACATCTTGGGTGTTAGTGGAATTGGAGTGAAGATTAAAAGTATTCCTAAGTGCTTACAATCTTTGTTTTGAAATTCAACACACCAAGGTACACTTTCTTGTTCTCTTATTCTGAAATTTACATAGTGCATATTATCAATTTCGAATGAAGTAGATCCGTTAATTTTCTACTACGCACACTCATATTTCCATCAAAGGATGCTTCAAATTCTGAGCAGAACAGTGGCAACTCAGATTCTCACTAGAGACACAAAAGGCAAAGGGACAATCCTAGCAAGAATCTGGATCATGAGATGGTCACCCAGGCGACTGACCGTGGTGTTGATATGGATTCGCTTCCCAACCCTTCTGGTGGCAGTGCACAAGTGAGTCTTAATTCTCTTTTTGTTGATTTTGATCTTGAACCCATTAAAGACCTTTGTTACCTTCATGATGACCTTGAAGCTATTTTTGGTATCCAAGAAATTTTTGAGAATAATAATCTTGGTATTCTTCCAATGCAGGATGACAATTATCCTTCAAAAAGAGTGGGAGAGAAGTGTACACTAGTTGCCATTAGCCCTTCTACAAGTGAGTTTTCCATTCAAGGTCCGATAGCCTTTGATTTGGCTACTAAGGAAATTGACCCATCACGTTCGAGGAAGACTAACGCCACTCTTTCTTCTGACCCTATTCACAAGCCTTCAAGGGACGTGACTCAAAATAAATCCATTATGTGTAGTTCGAGCATCACGGCCACTTCAACTGTCACGAAGTTTGAACCCGATGATTTGATTTCGAAGGCCGATCAACAGCGTGCAAAAATGTTAGGAGGGTACCTAATTGAGACGGTCATTAAAACCCTTTTTACTTTTGTGACTTCACTTAGGGATGGAGTTGAGAAGATCCTCCAAGTTATCGCACAAATAAAAGTTGTGGATGCAACACCTTTAAGAGAGCGTATTTCAAAATATATGGATGATGCAAACCGATATTCTTCCCTCCATCATGCTCTTTCACAAGGCATCGCACCTGAAGACAAGGAATGGAAGCTTATCGACGCTCGGCATCGTCTCACTCTTGCCCTCGACTCAGAAGCCATTAAGATCAATCAAGAAGTTGCAATTAAGGCGTACTTAGACAAGGCCTTAGATAGAGAGATTAAATTGAAGAAGGAATTTGAGTCGCTTTCAATGCAAAAGGCAGAGTTTATAGCGTCGAGCACCCTCTGTGATGCAGAGCTAGCCCAGCAATAAGTGATCATTTCTCAAATCAAGGGAGAGGTTTCCAAGATTAAGGCTACTCCAACTTTAGAAGCTTTTGATGATGCAAAACCTAGAGAGCTACAAGGGTTAATAAAGACTAGCAAAGAGGAGTTGAGGCATTTAGATTGGATAGGTTAACCTCTTTTTCTTTTCTTTTTTGGATGTAGTCATTACAATGTAACGACACCTATCTCATTATTAATAAAGAATTCATTTCCAGATCAATGTTTGCTCCTTTTTCTTTTTTTCTTTTTTCTTTTTTTTTTTCGATTGTGCTTAGTAAAGGATGCTAGGCTGCCTATATACCCAAAAAGGATCAAGTCATAACGTAGTTCAAAGGACTTATTATTATTAATATTTTTTTTTAAGTCCCTAACTTTTGCTTAGGTCGCCTCTTTCAAGGTTTTCAACCTAGTGGGATTATTATTATTATTATTATTATTATTATTATTATTATTATTATTATTATTATTATTATTATTATTATTATTATTGTCCCTAACTTTTGCCTAGGTCGCCTCTTTCAAGGTTTTCAATCTAGTGGGATTTTTTCTTCCTTTTTTTTTGTCCCAAACTTTTGCCTAGGTCGCATCTTTCAAGGTTTTCAATCTAGCAGGATTTTTTATTTATTATTTTTTTTTTCTTCAATGGGCAATTTAAGCTCTTACCGAGGAGTGACTTCAATACTTCTTGCATAGTATCGCTTCAGGAACTTTGCATTTATGGGACCTACCCTCAGGCCATCTCCGTCAACTATCTTATAAGCACCATTAGTGTAGACCTCCTGCACGACATAGGGGCCATCCCATTTTGATGTGAACTTGTTCCCAGTCTTGTGAGAGATGTTGATGGGTCTTCGCATTGTAAGTACTAGGTCCCTTACTTGGAAAGATCGAGGTTGGACTCTTTTTTTGAACACTCACGAAAGCCGCACTTGGTAGCCTTCAAGACTTTGTTGAGCTTCCAATCTCTTTTCATCAAGTGCTTCCAACTCTTCAAGTCTTAAATGCACATTTTGTTCATTTGTGAGCCCTTCTTGGATAGCAATTCGAAGTGATGGAATTTGTCACTCCAAAGGCAGGACTACTTCGACACCGTATACTAATATGAATACAGAGTGGCTTGTGTGGGTGTCTTGTATGTTGTTCGGTATGCCTATAAAGCTTCTCCAATCTTTTCATGCCAATCCTTCTTCAAGCGCTCTACTACCTTTTTCAACAAATTGCAAAGCGTCTTATTGAAAGCCTTAGCAAGACTGTTGGCTAGCGCGTTATACATAGATGACTTGTATTGCTTGAACTCGAACTTCTCGCATAGTTGGGTCACCAAACTATTGTAGAATGGCTTACCGTTATCCGTGATGATATAGTGAGGGACACTAAACCGATAGATCAAGTAAGTCCAAATGAAGTTTACCACATTTTCATTTTTTACTTCCCTGAGAGGTATAGCTTCACCCTATTTAGAAAAATAGTCAGACCCAGCTAATATGTATAGGTGACCCCCCAACAACTTAGGCAATAGTCCTATAACATCAAGTCCTTATGCATCAAAAAGCCAGGATGCGACTGTAGGGTGCAGGGGCTCGACGGCTGATGGATGTAGTTCGCATGAAGTTGGCATGCTTCACATGTCTTTGTATAGTCCATACAATCTTTGACCATGGTGGGCCAATAAGAACCCATTCTTTTTATCCGGTGATACAATTTGGGGCCAGATTGATGGGCATCGCACGCTTCTGAATGAGCTTCTTCCATGGCTTAACCACCTTCTCCCTTGCCAAGACATCGTAAGAATAGATCATCGAAAGACCTCCTGTATAATATGCCCTTGTAGTGTATAAAACGAGGCGCCCTTCATCGTACCTCAGTCTTGTGGCGGGGATCTTCAGGTAGCTTACCATGTTCCAAGTAATCAATCGGGGGTTAGCGTCAATCCTCATCCTCCACTATAGATATTAATATGGCATTCGTCGCACTTACGGATTCTTCCGTGTAAGAGAACACCCAATGGTTGCAGATAGGGACATTTGCTTTTGCACCCTCCGATAGAGCCAACGTGGTGGCTAGGTTGGCTAGAGCATCTGCCAACCTATTCTCGTTTCTGGGGATATGCTCCAAGGAAACTCCGTCGAACTTCTCAATTAGTCGCATAGCCATCTGAAAGTAAGGAATCAAACCCTCTTGTTTAACTTTATAATGTGTCAAAAGTTGATTGATTACCAACTTGAAATTGTCGTAGACTTCTAAGTATGAGATCTTCATATTGAGGGCCATTTGGAGGCTGGCAATAAGGGCTTGATACTCAACAACGTCGTTTGAACATTGTTCACTAAGCACAAAGGCGAATGGTAACACTTGTTTCTGTGGTGACACGAAAACAACCCCAACACCGGATTCTTATTGTTGTGCGGCCCCATCAAAGAACATCATCTAAGGTGGGAGGACTTCAATGTACAATACATCTTCATCTGGAAAATCATCTGAAAGCTCCCAATCGACAGGAATAGGATGATCGGCAACGAAATTTGCTAGTGCTTGCCCCTTGATGGCCTTCTGGGGCACATATGCAATTTCAAACTCTTGAAAGGCCACAACCCATTTTGTAAACCGTCCAGACATGATTGCCCTAAACAAGACGTATTTTACTAAATCTATCTTTGCAACCAAGTGTATTACGTGTGCTTGCATGTAGTCCTTAATTTTTGAATGGAGAAGAAAAGCACAAGACACATCTTCTCTATTGGAGAATGCCTCAATTCTACCCCAGTTAGCTTTTGACTAAGGTAATACAATGCTTTCTCTTTTTCTTCTTCATTTTTCTAAGCTAAGAGAGCCCCAAGTGATTGTTCTTGTGCAGCAATGTAGAGCCTTAAAGGTTTTCCTAGCATAGGCACTCCTAAGATGGGCGGGTTAAGCAGATACCTCTTAATGCTCTCAAATGCATTCCTGCAAGCCTCATCCCATTCAAAGGTGGCATCTTTCCTCATCAATCGATTGAATGGTTGATATCGTCCTACTAGATTCGATATGAAACGTCGACTGTATGCAAGATGGCCTTGGAAGCTTTGAAGCTCACGTAAGTTCTTTGGTTTGGGCATCCTTTGGATAGCGTCAATTTAGATGGATCCACTTCAATACCTCGATGTCAAACAATAAAGCCTAGAAACTTCCCAAACGTGATGCCAAACGTGCATTTGAGAGGATTCATTTTGAGTTGATATTCCTTAATCAATTAAATACAATGTGCAAGTCCCCCGTAAATGATCCCCTCTTTTCTTTGTCTTAACAACTAAATCATCAACATAACATTGAACAATTTTGTGGAGTATGTCATCGAAAATTTGTTGCATTGCCCGTTGATATGTTGCACCGGCATTCTTGAGCCCAAAAGGCATCACCTTATAACAGTAGATTCCCTTTGGAGTTCAAAAAGCGGTGAGCTCTTCATCCTTGGGTGCCATTCGAATTTGGTTGTACCCTAATGAGCCATCCATGAATGATAATACTTCATGACCAATAGTCGCATCAACCATAAGCTCTGTGTTTGGAAGTGGGAAGTCATCCTTTGGGCACACTCTATTCAAGTCTCGAAAATCAACACAAACTTGAATTTGTCTATTTTTCTTTTTGACAGGGACAATGTTTGCAATCCACTTCAGGAATTGTACTTCCCAGATGAATCCTACCTACTCGAGTTTGTTAACTTCTGCCTCAATTTGTGGGAGGAGTTCCTGTTGAAAGTGTCGTTGGGCCTGCTTGATTAGGTGCACTCCTTGCTTAATCGCTAATCTATGAACTGCAATTGTTGGGTCTAAACCCAGCATTTCCTTGTATGTCCAAGTGAAAACATCTTTGTACTCCATTAAAAGCTCAAAGTATTTGCTTTCTTCCTCCGGTGTTAAAAGCGAACTCACGTAGATTGGGCAAGGTTCCTTGTCAGTCCCTAAGTTTAATTCTTTAAGCTCATCTACAGTCACCTGCCCCCCATCTTCTATTGCCCAAGGGGCTTCATTTGGTTCATCGTCTGATGCATCTGATTCGGAATTGATTTCTGCTATCACGTGGCAAGAAGAAAGGACTAGTGTCTCATGATCCTCCTCCCCATCGTCAACTTGCTTTTCGAGCTCTCGTGTGTGCACAATAGTCCAATGCTTTACTTTAAGGGAGTTTCCTGTACTAACTTTTACAATCAACTCACGTTTCATGTGCAAAGGGATAAGGCTGTAGGCTTTGGTGCCATTTCTCTTTTGTAGACCACATTTCCTTTCCTTAGGTTGTGGGGTGTCAATTGAGCTATTCTTAGACCCAAGCTTGTCAAATGCCAACCTACGTGCACACAAGTTTCCTTCCTTTGTAGGTAGAGAAATGCTTAATCTATTAAACACTGACTCTCGAGGAGTAGATATTCCTAAACGATCAAATACAGAAGATCTTGACACAGGCTCTAGCTTCTCCTCCTCAACTTCAAAGATGATGTGTTATGACGTCGCCTTTTTTCCTTTCCCTTTGGCCGAGATTCAAACTGGCTCTTGTGACAAATACCCCAGGCTGGTTCTAGGTATCTGGATCACATAGCCTTGTTGCTTCAATTTACTTTAGGTCGAGTTAAGCCCATGTGACTTTTCTTCCACATAATCCGAATAAATTTGCCCCAATTGCAGAGGGTTTTTGAAATCATAGCCTGATTTTGCCAAAAGTTTAAATGCTTTAGGGTCAAAACCCTCTTTCTGTTCTCCTGATTGGCAATGAATCTTCTTCAACAAGGTTACGCGTGGCTCTAATGAAACCCTTGAGTGCGGGTTTTGTTAAAGCCACTTGGTCTAACTTTGGTAATGGCAAGGTGAAATCACTTCGTCAACCTGAATGGGGATTGCCCTTCTTTCCATTTAGACGTGGGCACATATCATAAGACCACAGGTGCCTCTTACTCCTCTTCACGAAACTTCTGTCCTACTTCAGAGTTAGGTTGGGGACCTTCCGTAAAGGGCTTGCCTCCCTTTTTTACATTTTGCCTTCTTCTATTCTGTAGACTCTTCTTGTGGTACATCGGAAGTTGTGTCGTAATCCAAGTAAAACTTGGTGTCTGCAAAGTGAGATTTTGCCGTTGTAAATGGTTGCAAATCTACTGTCACCACTTTTATTTGCTTGCCGTCGCAATACTTGAATCATTGATGTAATGTAGAAGGTACAACACCATTCCCATGAATCCACAGTCATCCTAACAACAAGTTATAAGAAGTCTTTAAATCGATCACATGGAAGAGAGGTCTTGCTTTCAACTCATCAATAGTCACATTTAACCAGATCATGCCGATTGCCCTTTGACCTTCTTGGTTGAAGCCTTGGATGATGAGTCGACTTTTGGATAACTCTTCCATAGATATGCCTAGGCGTCTCATTGTTCCTTTGGGCATAATGTTGATGGTAGACTCATTGTCTACGAGGATGTGGCTTACTCTTTCCCTTCATGTGTAACCTGAGAACAAAAGTGGTCGATTGTATGGTTTGAAGCCCAATAGGAGATCCTCATCGGCGAACGTCGTCTTGTCGCGGCAGTGAGCACATAAAGCAACTACTTCTTCCGAGGCATGGGTTTCACTTCCCTTTTCCTTAGTTACTTTGGTTTTTTCAAGGTTCACTTTTTCCTCCTTTTCGGTGGGGTCTTCTTGATCATCAGCATCATGGAAAGAGACCATGTAAGTGGTTATCATTAGGCCCTCTATGAGAAAGTCTTTAGGGAAAAACTTATGCAGCGTGACCGACAGAGGGCCTTCCTTTTGTAATAACTTATTTGAACAAGCTCCCTTTCTTTGTTTCTTCAGGCCATTTGTTCCCTTCCCCTTGGGAGCAACTTTTGAATCGCTTGCTTGAAGTTCCCTTTTCTTGTAAGGAACATGGAATTTTGGGTTACGCTGTTTTCAAAGTCTCTTGAAGGTCATAAAAGTCCAACCCTCTTCGTCCCCCACCAATTCGTTGTTAGCTCTATCATCATCTAGAGGGCTGAAGCATGACATACGCATAGGCTTAAGCATTCCAAATTTGATGTGCTTGTAATAGCCCCTTGATGTTGATGGCAAGGTGGACCACACTTCCATTGGAGTTGGTGACTTCATAAAAATTGGGGATCCAACAGCGAACGTAACATGATTTACCTCAGCAGTTTTATTTATGTCTAAAAGAATTTTACCACCGCGTGCCCTTAGTGCGGTGGTCACTCCACAAGTATAAGTACTTATGGAATGTGGGGGGCGAAGGCCAGGATTCAAGTCTCCAGGAGGGAGTTTCACACACATATACACTTAGATTAGGCTAAAGTAGAAATTCTATCCTGTAAAAAAAAAATAAAAAATAAAAAAAAATTCACCCTCCTTTGCAAGCCTTAGGATAAGGTCCTTTAGGACAAAACATTTTTCCACGGGGTGACTAACAACTCGATGGTATACGCAGTATTTTGGGTTGTTGGTACACCTTATTCCTCCGGACGCTTGTATTCTAGAAGCTTAATCACATTCTTCTCTAATAAGTCCTCGAGCATGCCTTGAACGTCGGCATCTGGAAACGGGTACGTCTTTTCTTCCATCTCCTTCAAAGTCAACCGATGCTTCTCCCACTCTTGCATTGGACCTGCCCTTTTCTCCATTCTTTTATTCTCTTTATTGGAGATCTTCATAGGCTCTACAGCAATGGCCATAGATTCCTTAACCATGGATCTGGAAGACTTATCCCCTATCCTCATATCTTTCTTCTCTTTACGCTGCTCGTCAACAGGTAAGCCCTATTCTCCATGGCTAGACAGGCTAAGCTCCATGTCATGGACTCAGGTAGCAAGTTCTTCAAAGGTGTGAGGTTTGATTCCTTGGAGGATGTAAAGCAACTCTCAGTGTATACCTTGGATGCATATCACGACTCTTGAAGATTTAGAAAGGCGATCTTTGTAGTCGAGGCTCAGTGAACGCCAACGATTGATGTAGTCTACCACTAGTTCATCTTTCCATTGCTTCGTGTTGGTTAATTCTAGCATGCTTACAGTACATCGGGTACTGTAGGAACAGTTCAAGAACTCCCTTTCCATTTGCTCCCAATTATCAATGGACTCGGGTTCAAGATCCGTGTACCAATCAAAGGTGTTTCCTCGAATAGTACGCATGAATTGCTTCGTGAGCAAGTCCCTATCCGTACTAGCATCATTGCAAGTCTCGATGAAATGAACGATATGTTGCTTTGAATTCCCTTTCCCATCAAACTGTTGAAACTTAGGAGGTTGGTAACCTGCAGGCATCTGTAAAATGTCAATCCTCCTGGTGTATGGTTTTGAATACATTACAAAGTTTTGTGGTGCCCCACCATATTGAGCTTGAATGGTGTTTGTTATCATGTCATGTAACTGCTGGATCGATAGAGATGAAATTGAGGTAGAGCTCCCTTGTGGACCACCAGCCCTCTTTGGAGAAGATGTGTGAGCATCTTGGGATGTATGCTAATGCGTGTAAGAATGGTCTTTGCTAGACTCCTCTTAATTCTGAACCTCAAGCTTGTTCATAAGCGTGGCGATTTGAAGGTCCTTCTTCTCCACGGTCTTGGTAAGCTTAGCTATAGCAAGTCCCATTTCAGCAATCTTTTTGTCAATAGTGGAAATCTCCGTCATCATGGCCACCATAGCTATTGTACGAGAAGAATTCTCTAAGAAGATAGATGAAGTGACTTCTCGAGGGATCCTTAGAAAGAACCTGACTATGAAGCAGTACTCGACCCAGCATCTGATGCAGAATAGCGATATTCGCTCCCTATCGTTGAGTCCTCTAGAGTGAATGCTGAATCTCCCCTTCTAAAAGAAGTGTGCTTGCTTGTCCTCAAAGTGCTCAAGGAGATGGCAATCTTTGGCTAGGTTGGGGTACTTATGAGTTCGGTCACAGGAGCCTTTCCCTCAACTTATTGTGATGTGAGGAGCCTTGTTGCCTTAGCTTTGTTTCGAGTCATAGGACTTATGGAAGTACTGTTGCTTGTTGACCCCCTAACACTTTTGGTAGCATTCTTGGGAATCTGAGACTTCTTCGAGGCCATTGAACTTGGTGAATTGGAGACTTGAAGATTTCTAGGATGGAGAAAGAGATAAGAGGCAGAGAGGTCCCACTAGGCATGCCAGAAATTTGTACAACAATTTTCGTAAAAGAAGAATCACACGATCATGAAATAGTGTAACAAATTATCAATTGTATTGGTTTGTATATATGTGAGTACAATTCTCTGTATGAATCTTTACAATGAAATAGTATAATAAATTCCTCTGATTCGATCTCCAAGAAACGTTACGATCCAAAGGAGCTATGAAGCTTGATCTTGAATCGTGCTTTGATGTATCTAAGTTGAATGAATAGTTTAACGTGCTTGATTTGATGTGAGGGCCATTGGCTTGATCTCAAACTAGATTGAGGGAGAATTCCCACTTTGATTTGAAAAAGTAGGAATAGGCCTTGATGAGCAATGGAATTCTTGTGAACTTTAGAGATGACTCTCTATTTTAGCATAGTGTCAGTAGTGTTTTCTCTCTATGTGTTCTCCATTTTTCTCATATGAGAAACCTCTATTTATAGGCACCTCAATAGTATTTAATTTGGAATTTTCTCTCAGCATTTATTAAGAGTTGAATTATGAATTTAATTTGGTATTTCATTTAATAAGAACTTTCCATATAGGTCTTTTCTTCTGACGCTGCCATATGACTTTCTTCATTTGATGTTGCCACATGACTTGATTTCATTCACTGATCATCCACATCATCAATTGGAGATCGATTTAATCACAAATATTTTATCATGAACAATCAGACGGTTGTAAACACATCATAAAATTTTGATGTCTATAGGGGGGTCCGAGCACGGTATAGTACAAACTGATATGAGGTATCACTGAGAACGTCATATAGTGCCTTGGGGATATCCGCCTGCCAAGCATAGAATTGGAGGTTGGCACAAGCTCCAACAGGGTCAATTCAAAAATGTGCGATGGGTCCCATCCTATCAGGAATATAAGTCAGAATGGGGCCCCCCATTTTGGGAAAAGGCATCGCTCATGATGGCAAACCCACTAAGGGTAGGCTATAAAAGGGGGAAGAGACAGTGTGAGAAAGGGTTGGAGAATCTAAGAGAGAGAGAGAGAGAGAGAGAGAGAGAGAAAACAGTTAAAGAGAAGGAAGCTCGGCACCCAACCCAGGGCTCCACGGGGAACACACGAGAAAGGGGGGGGGGGGTAAAGTCCAGGCTTAGCCATAAGCTTCTTCATTTGGGCTGTTAGGCTAATCTTAAAGAGATTTATCCATAGTAGGGAACTCTCAACCCACTCTAAACAAATAAATTGGGAGCCCAACCTCAAAGGATCTAGAGTCATTTGGGTTGGGCTCGCAAATGTTTCACTTGAGACATGATAAAGAATCATTATAAAGAAATGAAGTGTGCATTTGGTCTTGCTTAAAAAGCCAGTTTTTTTTACTATTCAGTTTATTTTTGCTACTATTCAGTTTATTTTTGCTACTATTCATAAGTCTTGTTGCACTTTTTGGTACTATTCATATGCTTCACTGTACTATTTCAGCTATCTTTTAACTTTATTTATAGTATTTTTAGTAAAAAATTTCCAATTTTAGTTACATAAACTGTTTCCAAACAGACAATAAATCTTTTTTTTTTTTTAATTGGTTGAGTTATTGAAGATTTGATAAGTAAATGAAGACTTACAAACACGATCCTCAAATCCTTTACGGTTCAAAATGTTATGGATATCATATATTTATATATTTTAGCTTATCCCTTTGGTATACAAATATACCATTGACTTCTCCTGAGAAATACATTTAATGGGGTATTTGTCTAAACTACATATATAGGTTAAACAAAAACAAAAAAAAAAAAAAAAAAAAAAAAAAAACTCCACAATCCAAATCCAGAAGGTCACGTGAGCAGAGAAGAGTGAGTTTGTACATCATCGAAGCCAAGCATAACCCAAGCAGTGGCATCAAATGTAAGTATGTAAAAACAGACAAAGTACACAACCAGAACACAAAAAGACCAGGGTGAAAGTGACACGTCACAAAGTGTACGATTTCTGTATAAGATGCGTCATATTCTTTGGCCGTGTACATTCACAAGGTCACAAACCCCATTTATATATATATAGTAGTCTGCCTCTGCCACACGCCGCTCTAAGTGCCTAACTCCTTCCATTAACAAAGAGGTTCCTTCAAGCAAAGCCTTTGTTTTTAAGGCTCACGCTTAAAGATGCCAGAGCCCAGAGACTGATATTTATAATACTACTACTTTCAAGTAAAGCCAAAGGCTCTGGTTTTTAAGAATCACTCAAGTGTTCAAATATGGCAGAGCCCAGAGGTAAAAAAATAATGATAATAATAAATAAATTAACGAAAGCAAAACTAATTACAATCTCAAAAAAGATTAAAAAAAAACAAAACAAAACAAAACAAAAATGCTAGATCAAATTTAAAGACAAAATTTTTGTTACAAGTTACCCTTTTAGAGTATTCACATCAGCTCATCTATTATACACATCCATTTTTACACTAAAAACCTACTTTTTCTATTTTATACTACCAATTTTACAAAATACCCACACCAGTTCATTTATTTTACAAGTTATTCTAATAAAATATTCATTTTTCTCATTTTTTTTATTATTTCCCCCAACTGACTCTTATATACGCGCGTTATCTCTCTCTCTTTATTCATTTTGCTGAACAGCTCTCTCTCTCTCTTCTACCTTCTCTCTTCTGCCTTCTCTCATTATTTCTCAAAATCTACAACACAGATCAGTTCTTCACTGGCCAAACCGAGCTACGGCGACCCACGAACCGAGGTTCACGGCGACCCACGAACCGAGCTTCACGGCGATCCACGAACCCAGGTTCACGGCGACCCACGAATCGAGCTTCACAGCGACCCACGAACCGAGCTCTGACGACCCACGAACCGAGCTTCACGGCGACCCACGAACCGAGCTCCGACGACCCACGAACCGAGCTTCACGGCGACCCACGAACCGAGCTTCGACGACCCACGAACCGAGCTTCACAGCGACCCAGATCGTGTCTCACCCGCCGATCCATAAACCAAGCTCCGGCGACCAACGAACCAAGGTCCAGCGACCCAAAACCAAGCTCCGGCGACCCAGATCGTGTCTTCACCGGCTGATCCACGAACCAAGCACCACAAGCACCGATCTATCTCTCCGTTGGTTTGTCTGTGTGGGTTTGTTTGTGCGTGGGTCTGTTTATGTGTTTGTATTTGTGTGTGGGTGTGATTGTGTTTGTGTGCATCTGAGAAAAAGAAAATGTGTTTCTGAGGTAGTTGTGCATCGGAGAAGAGAGAGAAAATTTGGGGCGAACGGAAATCATTAAAATAATAAATACACGAGCTACAGTACCGTGTATATTTACACGGGTACTGTAGCTCATGGAAAATTATGGACAGCTTTACATATTTTTACACCCACTGATGTTGGGTGTTTTTTTGCTCAAAATGTGGAAAATTTGCACTGTATATGTATTTTACTAGACTTTAAATGGGCTGATGTGAATGCTCTACAAGTTATGAGTAATAAAATAAAAATAATAAGCTTATTTGGATTTATCACTCACAACTTTTTGAGTTTGTTTAATAGAAAAGTTTAAGTAATATTATTTATAATTTTTAAAAATATATGTAGTTAAAAATATGTGTAAAAATATATATAATGTTACTTAAAAATTAAAAATAAATTATTTTACAACCCGACCAAACAGGACTTTTATAAAAACTAAGTTATGATTTTAATTATGGTCTTAGTTTCAGAAAATAAAAATTCTATTTCTATTTTCTTAATAAAATACACAACTTTTATCATTAAAAAAAAGAAAAAGAAAAAAAAAGGGTGTTGTATATTAAATTTGGCCTTAATGGTGGATCATATCTCATCACTATCCCATCATCTTTCGCCCGCAGACACACCTTCCCATGAGGACTCTAGTCTTAAGATACATATAGGACACAATTCTGGAGAGAGAATGAGCTAGCATCAAGCAAAGCAAGCCAATACACCACACAAACACTCTAGTCTCTGTCTCTGTCGGAATTTTTAGTTAAAAAGAAAAAAAAAATAAAGAGAAACCCTACTCCAGTCCAGTGAGTTTCAGTAGGAGGAGACCCCTGTGAGAGAAACAAACAAAG
Source organism: Quercus gilva (assembly GCA_023621385.1). NCBI lineage: Eukaryota > Viridiplantae > Streptophyta > Magnoliopsida > Fagales > Fagaceae > Quercus > Quercus gilva. The sequence goes on along the minus strand of CM042473.1, from coordinate 51,692,523 downwards.
AATCAACGAGTAGGGATTCTCTCTATGTCTTGGGGTGTGGACTAATTGTCCTACGCGCGTGTCCAAACCTTTTTTATTTTTTTCTCTTCTAACTCATCATTTTTTTTTTTTCCTCCCTTTTCCTTTTAATATGATAGAAGAAGCTCCAAAATGTCATTATAAATAGCGTAATATTAGAGATACATAAATTGATGTAATTTTGTATCACAATTTATTATGTGATAAGTTATAATTTGCAAGAGTGTAATGATGGACCATGTGAAAATATACTTTTACTAATCACAATTTATTATATGAGTTGCGACACAAAATTGTATCAATTTATGTATCTCTAACATTATTTTTATAAATATCATTTTGAGTAATTTTTTAAAAGCTTACTCTCTTTTAGATTTTTTTTTTCAAATTCACTTACTATATTTTTAAAGGTTGTAAAAATATTGTATCTAGGGACATAATATTATATATATATATATTTTATAACTTTTAATATGATTTATTAGGTTTAAAATGTTATTTTTGTATAATTTTATTATTAACATTACTTTTATTATCTATGAATTAAAATAAATAATTTCAAAATATTGTAAAAATTATTATATCTCTAAAGTCTAAACTTATTGTATTACATCTTACCTTATCATCTAGAAAAATTTATATTTTACCATATTATTTTTTTTCTTAAAGGTTAATTTGATTGTCAAAAAGTAGATTCTTTTCATTTAGTTGTTTAATTCTAATTAGGTACCCCAAGAGGTAGCCACTAACGAAATAAAGTCCACTTCTCAATATTTAATACTAATTTTCTTGGTATGAATATGGCGCATCAAAACCTCTTTGAAAATTTTGATAAAAATAAAGCTCTCATAGTAGTTTTTCTCTACTTTTTTTAATTATATTTTATTAAAACCTTAGTGAGTTGTCATGTCGTCCAATAAACATAATATATATATTAAAATGGGCAATATATTACCTCGTGAACGCATGGCGTCCATGGATTGGAAGACAGAGTTGTCTAGAATGTTTGGAATTGCTTGGTGCATAGAGAACAAATGAACAATTCACTTTTACATAAAGTTGAGAGAATAATAAACAAAACAAAAATTAACTAGGATTTGTTTCATTCTCAAAAAAAAAAAAAAAAAAAAAAAAAGGATTTGTTTAAACTAAATTGGAGAGTGTAGTGGACGCACTTTAGCAAGAGATTGAGATGGGCAATAGAGATGTGTGTTGGGAAACTAAAATCCCAAGTCAGAAAGCAATAATAAAAGCCTGATATCTAAAATTATAGTAGTAAAAATCAATAAAGGAGCCGTACTGATACGCTATCCTCTTCTGCTCTTAAAGATACATCAAAAGATTTTCTTCAATTACACACACTGCCGCTCTCTTCTTCTTCTTCTTCTTCTCGAGCCAAAAATTCTTTCTTAAACTCTTTGCTTTCTTTGAAGAGAGAATCTTTAGGTGAAACATATAAAAAGACAGTGAGAGTGTATAGTAACACAAAACAGAACAACAAAAAAGAAATGCAGAGTTTCAAGGCGGTTCCAGCTAACCCACAAATGTACTACCACTCCAACTTCTTTCTTCGGTACTTCTCTTTCTTTTTCTCTTCTCTCTATCTTTTTGTCTTCTGTGTTTGTGTTATGATTGGTGAATGGTTTTGTTTTAGAAAAATATTATATTTTGGGGTGCAAAGTTGTTTTGTAAAACAAGGTATCTCTGTTTCTTTGTGTGAAACAGGGGAGATGGAAGTGGGAGAGACCAGACACGTTTTTCGGATCTTGGAGAGCTTGAACAATCCGCTGCTGCTTTTCATCACGATGATGCTGTTGATTTAAGCCCAAGTATTCTCTTTTATATTTTATTATATAATATAATACTATGTCATTTTTTTTTCCTTTTCTTTTTCTATGTTAATAATTTTTAACTGCTTAAAAATTCATTGTTTTGTAGACTCAATCTTCAATATAAAACCGGTTAGTGTTGCTGTTGTTCCTAATAGCCTACACTATGGGACCTTGAACACGGTATTTATTCCCACCCACCTCTCTATAGACTTACACTACATAAATTTGAATGTTCAATGAACTATGATTGTTACGTTTCAATGCCTATTTTGATGGGTGGCTTTTGGGTTTGTGTTGAATTGCTATGTATGGTTGTGTAGAGCATTGGGTGTGTGGACACTGGGCAGCAATTCGGTATTGGTGCTGCTTTGGGAAACGGACAGCATATTGAGAACTGGGGTGACTCTGCCATGGCTGCAGACACCAGCCAACAAACTGAAACTTCCACAGATGTTGACACCGATGATAAAAACCAAGTATGCTCTGGTTTTACCTTGTCTCTGTTATGGAATGGGTAATTTTTAGCTTATTGGTGGATCAACTTAGGATTGAGCATTGTTGATTGCTTCTGTTTAGTTTGCATTGCATTAGAATCATACTTCACTTTACATTGTAGAACTTTACTGTTGGCTTAACTTACACTGTGAATCTATGATACACTTACTATCAAAAACTAAATTAACTAACAATCCTCGTCTGATGTTGATTCTGAGATTGGAATGCATGACTCTATTGCAAAATCAAGATTTTTTGCTTATAACAAGTGTTGGGGGGGGGGGGGGGGGGGGGATTTGAACCCAGGTTCTCTTCATTGGGAGAATTGAGCGACACTGAGCTGCAAGGCTCTTGGCATTGTGAAATATAGATTGCTACCTTGATGTAAGATTTGGAACTTTAATGTGGCTAGGATGCCATTTGATGAATTGCAATTTAGCTAATTACTGTAGCTTGCATAGTTTGTTGGGTGTATTTCTCTGACAGTGGATCTCGATTATGTTGTAGTTTCATGGAGTTCAGAATGGAGCACTTGTGGCTGTAGATTCCATGGAACAATCTAAGGAAAAATCTGGTGATCAAAAGGTTATTAACATGAAGTTTCTTCAATAGCTTGTGGTTACCTAATGCAGTTTTGTGTTTGAAGGTTCATAAATTTTTTTTCGTGGTCTCATTATCTTGCAGATACTCAGAAGGCTGGCTCAGAATAGGGAAGCTGCAAGGAAGAGCCGTTTGAGGAAGAAAGTAATACTTCTATGCTATTATTTGTTATAATTCTTCTATTTTATTGGTTTATTTGGGGTTGTTTTGACTCTTCATATGTAATCATTTTTCAAGTCATGTATTCCATTTTATTGTTCTCAATATATTTAGCTCCATTGTTTATCAATTAAACTTATCTATAAGGCCTAGATGAACTTTGAAGTCTCAACCTTTGTTTGAGATTTTGGAAGCTCATGCATTGCTTTTGGTTGGTGCTCCAATTATATTCTCCAAGGTGTTAATATCAATGGTAAAATTCATATATAGGTAGCGATGCTAGTATTCAATATCAGTTGGGAAGATTTTTCAATTTATTTTTGTAATTGATCAACAGCTATTAGATGTTTCAACTATATCAATCTTAGTGAAATTGTGGAAGCACAGTGGTCATTTATGTTGGGTATTCCATCTGCAGGCTGGGTTTGAACTAAACACTGTTTTTGATCATGTTTTCAGTATACTTTTTGGAGGTTGTTTCAGCAATTTGCATTTAGCTCCTATTAGTGTTCTCCCATTATATTAGGTTACCTTTCAGTCAAAGTTTAATTTGACATGATGCTAGTTAGCTCCCTGAATTAAATTATGTTCCAATCTGCTGTAGAGTAATATCTTAATTTAATGAATGAAACATATTTGGGTCATTTATAGGTTTTGGTTTTGGATAGGCATATGTCCAGCAGCTGGAGAATAGTCGGCAAAGGCTAACACAACTAGAGCAAGAGCTCCAACGAGCACGCCAGCAGGTGCAAGTTAATTATTGTTTTCAATGGATTTTTTTTGTTTTTTCAGGAGTGGGGGATGGGGGTGGTTCTTTATTTTTCTGTATCATTGATATCTAAACTCTTTCCTTCCTGGGGTTAATACCATAATGCAGGGTTTCTTTATTGCACCTGGTATTTCTGGGGATCATAGTCATCCAATGGCTGGAAATGGTAAGGAATTTTGATACATGCATATTCATTTTGTCTGTATTCCATCTTATGCCTTTTCTAGATCATTCTGCACCTGGTAGCAATTCATTATGATTTTTTCTCATTGAATTTAAGATAGAAAGGGTAAGAAAGGCTTTGGCACCTTGACAATACAGATCCTTGGATGGTAAAAGTTGTAGATGGATGATTCTGATTGCGTGGTTTTTTCCTATTGATTGTCCTTCCAGCTGCCCTAGTATTTGATATGGACTATGCACGCTGGCTTGACGAACATCAAAAGCTGATCAATGATCTAAGATCAGCTGTGAATTCTCATATGGGTGATAATGACTTGCGCCTTCGTGTTGATGGCATAATGGCACATTATGATGAAATTTTCAGGCTGAAAAGCATTGGTGCAAGGTCTGATGTATTTCACATGCTTTCTGGCATGTGGAAGACACCTGCCGAGAGGTGTTTCATGTGGTTGGGAGGATTCCGTTCATCTGAACTTCTCAAGGTGATTTATTATATGATAATTTTAGTTACATATATTATTTTTCCTACATTGTCTGGATAGAAACTGTCATTCTCACTGATTTATATTAAATTTCATTTTTGTTTTTGGAAATTCAGATACTGGGGAACCACCTCGAACCTTTGACAGATCAACAGCTGATGGGCATATGTAATTTGCAGCAATCTTCCCAGCAGGCTGAAGATGCCTTATCACAAGGGATGGAGGCTTTGCAACAATCCCTTGTGGAGACACTATCTTCAACCTCTTTGGGCCCTAATGGTTCTGGTGATGTTGCTGACTACATGGGACAAATGGCAATTGCAATGGGCAAGCTTGCGACGCTAGAAAATTTCCTTCACCAAGTAACAACCTTAACCTCACACATCGTGCATCAAATTATATGAAATTCTTATTCTGGTTGCTCTGTATGTGTGAGTGTGTTTAAAGGGAGGTTCATCCATGCTAGGACAATCGGAAGTTGTAACTATAACCACTGCTTTTTCTTTCTTGCTAGGCTGACCTTTTGAGGCAGCAAACACTGCAACAAATGCATCGAATTTTGACCACTCGTCAAGCTGCTCGTGCTCTTCTGGTTATCAGCGATTACATCTCACGTCTTCGGGCTCTGAGTTCATTATGGTTAGCACGCCCTAGGGACTGATATTCTACTTCAACAAATTCCTGGCTTAGGACTACAGTTATGCTTTTTACATAATTGATTGGCTATCTACCCTCTATTAGGAACTCTATAGAAGCTATGGGACCATGAAAATGGAGAACAATTATGCGGAATGGTCCTAGAGAGTCTATTTCTGTTGCTGCTGTTCTGTTATGCCAATCATAGATAAGGTTCTGCTCTTGGCTTGTAAAATAGTGCCTGAGCGGTGGTTCCCTTAAATTTGTAATTCAGGAATGTCTTCCTAGGCATGGATGGATGGTGATGACCACGGTACAATGTGATAATATTCTTCTGATATAAGCTGATGCTTGAAAGTTGAAAGCATTTAACCGTAGTTAATTACAGACCTTTTTTCAGTCTTTTTGGTTGTTTTCCAGTTCTGGGGTAATTTTATAAAATGAACAATGGCATCTCTTTGTAATTGATTGTTAGATTACTTGATGCAATTAAAAGACCTAAATATATTGCCACCATTGAACGTATCTTTAGACCCAATGCAACATACTAAGGAAATTTATCGTGGTAAGTTAGTGAGAATTTGCGTTAGATAATGCGCAGCAATGCATAAATCATCACCGAAAGTATGTATTAGACCTAATGCAGCGTAATAAAGTTCTGTCATGCTAATATCAGTGGGAGTTTGCTTTACATTCCATTTTATTTGCATGTTTTAAGCGTATAGAGTAATAAGGTAAAATTGTCTTTTTGACTAGTATATATGGAGGCACTGCCACTATGGGCGGCCAAATTTTTAGTTCATCTAATTGCTAATAAACATTTCTTTCAATTGCCATATTATATGGTGTCTTAAGGACATGCATCTTGATCATTGACTGTTACAGCAGTTGACATCTCAGTATACTGTATATATACAATCATTACTGAACTGTATTTTCAGATCCTATGTAGCTATGTAGCTTTGTGCAATCCATCCTATCATTATGGCTTGTATATCACTTCAATACAGAGGAAGATTTCTGGGTTCTTCGACTTCTGAAGAGGCATTTGTATATTCATGAGAACTGGTTCTCCACCCGCTTGTATATTCTTCTTCTCTCATTATTCATTCTTCCTGCTGACCATGATAAATACATTAGTCACTAGGATTAGGAATCAAAATTGCTTTTCTAGTTATTGAACAAAGGAAAGCACATACCTAGATTATAATATCTTCTGGATTTGACTACCTGAGGGATGAAAACTCCTGTTCCATTTCCATTCCTCCACAAGCTTGCAAGCCACGCCGGTACTGAATTAGTATTCCCATCCTCCCACCAATTAAAATAGCTACCACTTTGTAAACCAGTGATACAGCGAGCCTTAAAGCTGTTTGAGCTTCGCTTGGCAGCACCAAAAGACTTGGGATTATTTTCAGGAAGATCTTCATCATCGTCTGCTGTCAAAAGCAAAATCTGCCTCCTAATTTCAGCATATAGATCATCTTCATGACCATCCTTGACACCTTTGAATTCAAGACTGGAATCTATGTTCATCTCCATGTCGGGTTGGACACCAATCTAACTTGTGTACTGGAAACTTGGGCGGTTTCAGATGAATTTGTTGAATGGGGTAGGAAATGGTTTGGTTTTATATTATATAGAGGGATTAAACGGGAGAAAAGGTACTTTGTTTGAGGTCAAAGTTATAGGTTCAGGGAAGCTGGATTGGTTAAATGTTTCCAGATGGATCCAAGTCCAAAGAATATGTTGATTTTTGTAGGTTAGTTCATGTACATTTCTTAAATAGGTCATTAGTATATACGTCAAGCCTAATTCTAACCAATCCAAATGGATTAAGCAAGAGATTAAAAATTACTTAACATCATTGTCAACATATCCAATGGACATGGTCATACCGGCTTGAGTAATCACAATTAGTAGACTTTAATTCGTGTATTAGGCAAAACATCAGTTTAGAGTATCAATTTGCTAATAGTCCACAAGAGTAGATAACTTAAGAGTTGAAACTTGAAAGGTCAGATCTCTGCCGATATTATTGTTTTTCCAAATTCTGGATCATGCTAAACCAAAAAATAATTTATGGGCCACCAATTGGCAACTACCTTACGAATTCTGATGATTATTATTATTATTATTATTATTATTATTATTATTTGTGCAATTATTGCTGAAGAACAATTAAAATTAAGAGCATCATCAGAAAGCTTAATAAAATGAAAAGGTACCAAGATTTGGGTCCTCAAAATTACCTACGAAGCTGCCAAAATAATTAGCAGACAAATAAAACAAAAGTACACCATAAATTGACTATTGGATGTAGATTTTGAATTGTGAAATGTCCTTTCCCTTTGGTTTCCTTTTTTGTTATTGAAGGACCATTTAAGATTTGAAACCCCACTTTGTTGTTAGTTTTGGACCGTATCCAGGATGTTTCTGTTGCTAAAATTGTCAAGACCATATTTCTACCATTTTTTTTCACCCTTACAATAAGGAGAAAATTAGAACTTAGGTTTGAACCGAACTGGACAATATTATTGAGTGATAAGGTTCTTGAGTTTTGATAGTACTTTTTTAACTACGAATAACAAAATTCTTTGTGTGAGGGCTAATTATTGTTTCGCACTCTTAAATGCGAAATGTTTCACACATTATCAACACTTTCACACCAAGTGTTCATATTTTACCCATTATGTAAATATGTGTGGATACTGTGAGATGTGAAACCATCAAATCTCTTGCGTAAGAGAGAGAAAGCAAGAGATAGATGTTAGTTTTGGACTCTAATCCTCAATCTAAGACATTAGAGATGAAAACTAATAAGAAACTCAGGGTACAAACTCCCTTGAAATTTATAATTTTGTTTATATATATATATATATATATACTCTTCATATTTGACCCTAAAATTGAAAATCAAACCCCATCCCCCAAATTGAAAATTGGCTAAAAAAAATCCAAAATTATGTTGTCAATTAGCCCACATGTGTGGTTGGTAACCAACTAACCCCCTTATAATTTTTTTTTTTTTTTAAAACCCCTTTTTTCCTATCAAAACAAAGACAAATATCTTAACAAAAAGGAAAAAAAAAAAATCTTTACTTCTAAAAATTGCAAAATGACTTTGGTGTTATGACAATTCAGCTATTTAAATTTTTGGGATTAAAGTAAAATTTTGTGAACTTGAAATTTCAGTTTATCCAACTCTACTTAAGGAATCTTTTTTTGTCATCATCAAGATGACTTTACAATTCAGATTATGGATAAGATATTTTCTGGACTGCAATAAACTTTCTTGGTTTAGATTTGAATTCTCAACATGGTTTTGAAACCCGGACCGTTTAATGAACTGGAAAAGAGAGAGGTTCAAGGTTTTTGAGGTCGGATTGAGATTCAACTGAGGTCAAACCGTGATATGTTATTTAATTTTTTTAATATATTTGATACTTAAATTGGTTTATATTTATTAATTTTTCATTCCTGACCAACAAAATGTGCGTGGCCCAGTCGTTTGCATGCTAGACATGTTATTTCACTTGTTGAAAATGGAACTTCATGAGCATATTGTAGTGAGTATGTAGTGTAATTGCTTATTCTTAGCTCAGATTTGGATCCTTGTGAGGCACATGAATCTTTTCAAAAATGATGATATTGTTTAATGATATATAAGTTTTATCTTAAAAATTTCATAATATCAAAAATAACTACTGTTGAAATGGAACTTTGCAATTATGAGCATATTGTAGTTTGACATTTGGATTTAAAAAATGGTAAATATTTAAAAATTGTGCTAATGGCTAATAAGATAAAGGAAATGCTAATGGATACTCTTAAGGCGATGGTTAACAATCCATTTAAAGAAATTTTTTATGTAAAAAGAAAAACAAATAATTAATATTTTGACAGTTTTTTCTATTTTCTATAAAAATGGTGTCATAACTTTCTTAAAATGGATTGTTAACCATGGACAAAATTTAGGTACAGTAACTTAAGTGTTGTTCTTTAGATTTCTCTCTTAAGATTCAGCCATGTGGCTACTTAACTAAAAAATACATTTCCATCCCATAAGAAAAAATCCACATGGCAGAATCTTAAAAGGGGAATCTAAGAAACAATACCTAAGTACTGTACCTAAGTCTTGTTCTGTTAACCATTGCCATAAGGGCACCTGTTAGCATGACCCAAAAGATAAAATAAATAAAGAGCCTATTAATTTGCTATAGAGTAGTTGCACTTGTAATTACTCTTCCACTCTCTACTATAATTATGACAAGTATTTTCAAATAGGAATATTGTTACTTGAGTCATGTTGCTCAAAAGATTAGGAATTGACATTTAAATAATTACTCTCTTCTTTTGAAAATAAAAAAAAGAGTCATGTTACTCAGATTCACGGATTTGCAGGGGGTCTCAAGCCCTACTTAGTTGCCTAATAATGACAAAGGCTTCTGAAACTAAAAAAAAAACCTAGGTTTTACAATTAAAAAAGAAAAAGAAAAAAAAGAAGAAGAGGAGATCATATCCTAACAAAGTCTTTGATTTTGTGTATTAAAAGAGAATAAATAGTATTTAAAAAAAAAATAGTTAGAATTCTGTTTTGATAGATTATAGATGGTTGAGTTGAAATATATGGGGAAGCAATCATTATGTCTTTTACTTTGTTAATATTAGCCAAAGATGTTGTAGCTGAATTGTTAGCTTTCCCATGCACAAAATGCTTGAGGGTTTAAGGAGAAAAGGTTTGAGCGGTTGTGTTAGCAGAATATTGTAATTATCTCTAAAAAAATACTTTTTTAATATTAAATAAATGTCAGTTTTATTTTTTATTTTTTTAATTTTTAATTATAGTATATTTGTTACTTTTGAGTGGTTAAAATTTTGTATTCATGTTTTGGCCTCCTAAACAGAAAATTCTTGATACCATCCCTACCAATTGCTAAGATTGTTAAGCTTATATTTTAATTGCTAGACATATTCTTTTTAAGCCACTATGTTGGTCCTTTTTGGACAGTACTCAGGCCCAAGTAAAAACAAGGACCCCGGGCTCTTTACTTGTTATTTTAAGGGACTGGGCTTGGTTCACCGCAGCTAAATGGGCTGATTACGAACCAGATGGTGCACGGAGCACAAATCCTACAACACATACATGCTAGCAAAGAGGAAATATATGCATTGAACAATAAGAAATAATAAAGGGGCAATGTGGTAAAGAGAGACACAAAATAAAACGTTAAGGGTCCTTAAGACAATGTGAAATATTCCATTACTTTCTTAATTGTGTAATACATTATGCTCACTAGGACGTGTTACAAGGTCCAAATAAGTTAAAAAATCATAGACTTAGATAGCTCTTTAGGCCTCTAAAACTTGCAAAGTTTGAATCATTTTCAATCCGAGTGTGTTCTCTAATGGCTGTTTGAGGATACCGAGCAGTATTTTCCTATCTTTTCTTTCTTTTTTTGAATTCTAATGGAGTTTTCTCAATGATTCTACTCTAATTCACTGTTACTGAATGCCCTTCACTGTTGGCTGCTTCCCCTTTTTATAGTGTCACCCTAAGGTTCCCAGAGTACCACTGATTCCCCCCATTTGCTCCCTTGGGTACCAGAACCAATGTTGTGCTAGCAACATTGATGGCTGGTCCCTTCCTCATTTCTCATAATTTTCTTCTTTTGGTGTTTCTTCCTCACAAGTCTTTTGCTGACTTTCCATTCTGGGGTTTCCTTAAAGAGCTGACCTCTGGTCCTTCTTCCTTCAAGGCTTTTAAATCTCACATTTTCAGACTCAGTTTTTAGCTGCCTTTCCCTTTGTCATTCTTCCTAAGTGAGCTGATTCCTTCCTGCCAAGTTGAAAGTTTCCCAGCCACTTCCCTTCATGGTTCTTCTTTTTGGGTTTCTCGAGGTACCAGCCCCTTATTCATGAATTGTTGGTTCCTAAGCCTTTTAATTCATTTTTGCATCATTGGCTGGCTGATAGGGACATATATGTTCTCGTTCCTTGTGTTTCTTGGCACCCCGTTGGAACTGTCTTAATCCAACCCTGGCTTTGCTGCATGTCCCGAGGATCCCAAGCTTCTAGTAGTCCCCAAGTATCCCGGCCCAATTCTTATCACTGGGCTCCTTAGTGATTTTCTGACCTTGGGGGGTTGAGCTTTTCTTCTTCCCTTCATTTCATGAGTTCTAAGACTTACCCATTCATGGGTTTGGGTTCCTCCTTAAAACCCTTAATGGATTTGGGCCTACCATCTTTTTTCTTTATTGTAGGCTCAAGTATTTTATTTTTTTATAGAGTTCAATTCTCAATGCCATTTTGGGCCTTGGTGCAACATTGTGACTTTTTAGACCTCAACAGCCACTTAATACCATAACTCTACATTCCAGCGATGCAAATGAATCACATAATTTCTTCATTATTCTTCTTCCTTCCAATTATTCTGTTTCTCTGTTTCTTCTTCTGTGTTCTTCACTCCTTTGACTCCCTGTTTCCTAGTGCATTTGTCGTTTCATGGCTTCTTCTTTTTCACAAAAAAGAAGGGAGCGTATTTCCAGTACTTCTGAGGGTGAAAGCTCCTTTGGGTTTGCACAGGGCGAGATGCAAGAGGTTGCGAAGCGCCCAGCTTCCCTTTATGGGATCCCTAGTACACCCTTAGCCTGTTTTTTTCTCAGGTGTTTCACGGTGAGGCCCCTCCTTCTCCTCACACTTGGGTGTTTTCCGGCCAATCTAGGTTCGCCAGTTTTGCCCAGGTTCCAAATCTAAGGGAGATTTTAGATCTTCATATTAGGTGGGGATCTCGTGAGGTGGTTCCCATTTTCTTTGACTTCGTTCTGGGGAAGATCACCGGTTGTCCCATTTGGGTGGACAGGGAGCTTTCCAATGGTAAATTCGTCAGTTGTATGGAGCGTGTTAGGATCCCGCAATCGGTAGCAATTTCCAGGAACTTTGAAGGTTTTAGAGACGCTAAGGGCCTTAAACACTTAGTGCGTCGTTGGTGCCTTTCTCTTCACACCTTCTTCTTTTTCGTTGGTGAGCTTACTATCACTTTGGAGGATGTGGTTAATAACTTCCTCCTCCCAGTGTTTGGTGATGAGAATCCTTTTGATATCAGCCTTTCCAACAAGGATCTCAAAGTGAAAGACAAACTATTCAGTCACTTTGGCAGGCGTACTACTTCTCCCGATGGGAAACCGGCCAAGATGGGGCAAGTGGGTCATGAACCTTTCTCGAGAGAAAGACAAGGCAGTTAGGTGAGCTGGTTTCTTAGTACTTTGGCTCAATAAGTTCTTATTTAGTGAGTTCCTCGGGTACGGGGTTAAGTCTGTTTTCTTTCCTTTGGCAATTAGGTTGGCCCAGAGTGCTTAGTATCCTTTAGCCCCCATGTTCTTAAGCCATGTTTACTCCCAATTAGACTTGCTTCATGGAGATGAAGTTGAAGGCAATTCTTGCTATGCTATTACTTCATCCCTTCACTGTGCCATCCTCTAGGTGTTCATATGGGACCATTCTTCTGTTACTTTGGTGAAGTGCAGGAGTCTGAAGCTTGTAAAGGATAAGTTCCAAGGATCCCCAGATGTAATTAAGGGTCTGTGTGGCAGTTTTACTGATAGCCATCCTATCATCTTTCGCTAGGCCAACTTGAAAGGTGGCAACCTCAATTTGGTGGAGTTGTTTAATCAAGCAAGGCACTTGAGTTGGCGCTCTCCTCGGGAGTTCAGTCCTGGGTTCACCTGCGATTCTGTGTTGGCCTTTTTTCTTAACTCTCCAGGGAATATTTTTGATCTGCGTAGTGGAGACAAAGGCAGTTTGGCGTACTTGGCTTGCATCAGTCCCTCATGGCTTCCAGTACCTTCATCAAGTGGTCCCAGGTACACCCACTACTCGGCACACCGAGCACTTAGGAAATTTGGTTTTGATTAGGACATACTGCTCATGTTTAAAGAAATAGTACCATCTCTCCCTTTCCTGGATCCATTCCTAACGCTTTAGGCCTTTTCTTATTGGTCGCGGAGGAGTTCTCAGTTTGTGGTGCCAAACTCTCAAAGAGGAGTCTTTGCTTCCAGTGGCTTTGTTGGTTACTGGAGAAGAGTTCAGAAGTCCTTAAACTTTGTTGGTTCTAGTAAGATTGGGAGGGTCCCTGATCCTAGTCTCTTCTCTGCTCCTAACTTCAACAGACAATTGGCCCTCCCTACTACTGGCATTGTGTTTGTTGCCATAAGTAGCAAAATAGGATTTGCGGAGTAGCATGCCTCTTAGGGTGGTTGGGTCTGTTACGCGAATGATTTTCCTGATACTTGGTCAAGGTGTGACCTTATTGTGGGCACTTCTTCTGGTGTGCCAATCAAGAGAGGGGTGGTAGAGGCAATTGGTGTTGCCACTCCTGTGGGCAAAGGTAAAAAGAAAAAGATCAAATAGGAGGCTGTCAAGAGGGCTAAGCTTGAAGAAAGCGCTAAAGGTACTGAGTTGGCTTTAAGACTAAGAAGAGGAAAACTGCTAGGTCTCGTAAGCAGCTAGTAATTTTTGAGGATCCTGAGGGGTTGGACCCCTCTACAATTGGAAAGGAAGTTAGGCATCCCCTAATCCCAAAGATTAAAGTGAAGACTAAAGTAGAGTCTTCTGTCTTTCAAGTTCCTGTGAGTTCCTCAGTCCAGGGTTCCTCGGGGTCCTTTGACATCACACCCCAATCTTCCTTAGGACCCTCTAGGTGTACCCATAGCAGACAAAAGACTATTGAAGGATTTGTAGGGAGAGAGAGAGAGAAGGGCAAGGCTTCTTTCCTTTTCTTTTTTCTTTTTTTTTAATTTTTAATTTTTTTGCATCTACCCCTCCTGGTTTGGTGTTCTCGTTGTGTTTCCAATTTTTTATTTTTTTTTATTTTTTATTTTTATTGATGAATGGTAGCTCTCCTTTTTTTTTTGTAGTCCAAGCGCAAGTCAAACCCCAAGGGAGCTAAGAGTCACTCCTCCGATGATGATATGGTATGGCCTTCTTTCACTTCTGCCTTTTACTGTTGGCTTTAGTACTATGTACATACATATATTTTTGTGTCCTGCTAATAACTTCTTCTTACTTTTCTTTTTCTTGGCAGGTTAAGGTGCCTCCTATTGTGACCGGTGGTGCCATGGCAAAAGAAGTGGTGACAACTCCATCTGCTGCTGCCTCAGGTGTGAAGGAGGAGCCCCCTAGTGGTGTCATGGCTGAGGAAGTCGGGCAGGTAGCGAAGGATGCTCAGCCCATTTTGTCTTCTGTTCCCTTGGTTGTTCAAGACCCTGAAGCTCTCCAGCCTCCTATTCCTTAGGATCCCAAGCTCGTGCAGACTCCTAGTCCTACTAAAACTGTGACACTTGAGCCCACAACTGAGTCTGCGTTGGGCAAAGAGTCCTTGAGGGGTGCGTCTTCATCTACACAAGCAGGTAAGTCTCACCATTCTTTGTTAACGCCCATTCTTATCTCCCTTGTCTTTTCTTCCTAAGAGTTCTTTTTATTTTTCTTTTTTTTAGATCAAACCAGTGCCCAATCTATTCCTAAGGTCGCCACTTCTTTGGAGTTAGAGGGTTCTGAAGGTGCGTATTGCTCACCATCTTTATACTTCCCCATTCCTCCTCTTTTTTTTTGGTTCACATCTTTCCTCTCTGTCTTCCATACTTCTCCCTTGCCTTTTCCTTCTATGGTGGAGCCCTCGGTATCTTTCCCTTTCTTTAGCAATTTTGCCAAAGTTTCCTTACCTTTCCTCCAACGTGCTATGTGTTCTTTCATAGAGCCCTCCGGGAAGTCAAAAGGGCAAAAGGAGAAAGCTCTGCCACAGGGAGCTGATACTAATTCTTTAGCTTTCTCTTCCTATCCCAACTTTATATATTTTCTTTTCTTCTTTCCCCCTTTTAACTTTGTCTGCTTTTGCAGGTGCTGACACAGGTGCTAAGGATCTTGAGCCCGTAGCTGCTAAGGTAGTTATGGAACCTGCTTCTAATGTCCAGGTTGTTGAAGCTCAGGCAAGGATCCACCACACCATCCAGAGGGTCAAAATTTCTCTAATTCCTGAAAGTGGATACACGACAATGGAGGAGGCTCTAGGGGTGACTGTCTCAGATCCTGGCTCAAGGCTCCTTGCTTTCTTATCCCTCTTTGATTCCTTGGAGTTCAACAGTCTCCTTACGAGCCATTCATAGTTTTGGGCCTCCTCTCGGCAACTTCCTGAGATTCTCTATGCTTGTTGAGGGTCTGCCATTGTTGGAGGGGCTGTTTAAAACCCATGGGGACTTCACCAGTGGGTTTAAGGGAGGTGTATTTTTGGGCAACATCCTGATTGAGCTTTTATGTGCTGTGCTAATCTCCTTGAGGGATTCTTCTCTTGACTTCTTATCCGAGGAGAGGCTTTTGGAATGGAGGGGAGTGGTGCAAGATCTCATAGAAGCCAAGTTCAATCTATCATTTTTGTTGGAGTATTTATGTTCCTTAGCCCACATGCTATTCCAGAGACAGGCCTCCAAGAGTATTGATGCTGAAATTGCTGCTGCTGAAGAGGCTTTAGCTCGTGCTCACAAGGCATTGCAGGACTTGAAAGTTAAAAGGAAGCAGGTTCTTTCTTCCATAACTGTTCCTGCCATTTCCCCAGAAAGCTCTTTGCTAGCCGACCTTATACCTTAGCTCCTTGCTTTTTTTTTTTCTTCTTTAACAGTTCAGATGTATAAGTTTTCTTTTTTTAGACAATTGAGGCTGTATAAGTTTATCTTTATTTCTCACTTTTGAACACTACTTCTAACTTTTCCCTCTTTTTATTTTTTATGGCAATGTGGATCTGTTTTCTTTTTAAGACTACTTCTAACTTTAACAGTATGTAGATCTACTCACAATGTGTATTCTGCTCTTCTTATTTTGTTGCTTCTCTTTTTTCCCTTTTTCTTTTTAAACTGAGTCTTGGGCCATGATCCCTACAAGTTTTGCAGTAGGTCCTAGATTAGGTACCCTGGTGGTTGTGTTATTGCGCATATACTGAACCAGGTACATTGGAATTTTTTTTTTTTTTTTTCAAGTCCTAAGTCATGAACCAGGCAAACCCTTTTGGACAAGTACTGGGCTAGGTATCCCAGGCACTTATTTTTGCTCGTGGTCCTAGGTCATGTACTTGAACCAATTGTGGTGTGAGTCTTGGGTCATGTGTTAAGGTTTTTTTTTTCTTTCACCTTTTTTTTTTTTTTTTTTGGTGCTAGCCCAGGTACCCCTCCTAAATTTACCCATATTCGGGTTATGTAATACTTCACAATTGTATATTTTAGCTGTAGCCCAAAGAAAAAATAAGAAAATGAGATTTCATTGAAACACAGCATAGTTACCATACTAAGGAACACAAAAGGATTGACAAAGATAGTAAAGATCATAGAATGTCCTTCTACCATAGGTTCCTAAACAAAAAGGAACTTAAGCAAAACTCATGACACCAAAAAAAAAAAAAAAAAAAAAAAAAAAGAGTTAAGGAACAATGAAACACTTAGCAAATTGGAGAGCTGGCAAAAAAGGTCTTGGTGTACTGAAATCTCCCCCTTTCACGCATAGTATTGTTTCAGCCACTTCCCATTCATAGGATCTGTCAAGACCGTCCCATCTTCCTTTGTGAGGCAGTAATATTCGCTATTATGGGCTTTCTTGATGATGTAGGACCCTTCCCATTTCAAGGCAAATTTGGAGGGTCCTGGGACATTTTTCCTTACATGCTCTGCTATTCTTAACACCAGTTGCCCCCCCCGTGAAGGCTCTTAGGTGTACTGCCTAAGCATAAGCCTTAGCCATTCTCTACTGGTACCTCTGGCTTCTCCTTCTGGCCATTTCTCGTTCTTCTTCTAACCCTTCCAGATCCGCCAACCTTTTTTCACTATTTGTGTCATCTGTGCCTTCTTGGTTTTCTTCAAGCACTACTCTTGGCATAGGGATGACTAGCTCCACGAGGCTGATGGCTTCTATCCCATAAACTAGGGAAAATGGTGAAAACCCCATGATTGTCTTCAAAGAGCTCTTGCATGCCCAGAGTACATCCGTCAAGTGGTCACTCCATTTTCCCTCATACTCATGTTTCATTTTTTTTTTTTTTTTTTGAGGATCTTTAGTATCACCCAATTAGTAGCCTCAACCTGACCATTTCCTTGTGGATAGTATGGTGTGGACCTTCCATACTTGATGTAATATGCCTTGGTCAGGTTCTTCATGTCACTGTTTATGAATGAGGTTCCATTGTCACTGATTAGTCTCTTGGGGATCCCGAACCTTGTGATGATGTGCTCCCGAATGAAATTTGCCATAGCTGCTCCAGTGGCCTTTTACAAAAGGATAACTTCTACCCATTCTGTAAAATACTTAGTGGCTGCTAGGACCTAGATATGGCCATTGGAAGAAGGGTTTATGGGTCCTATAATATCAATCCCCGAAGTGTGGAAAGGCCACGATGTTGTCATGTCTTGCAACACATTTGGGTGAGTATAGATTGCATCTCCAAGTACTTGGTATGCATGACACGTCTTAACCAGCTCCTCAGAGTCCTTTTTCATTGTTAGCCAATAGTACCCCAACTACAACAGCTGCTTGTAGAGTCTTCTTTTTCCTGGGTGACTTCCATAGTCACCGGAATGGACTTCCTTGACTGCTTCTCTAGCTTTTCTAGGCCCCAGGCATCTTAGGGGATCCAAGGTGTACCCCTTTTTGGAACAAAATCCCATTCTGCAAGAACTACCTGACGGCAAGTTTCCTGAGCTGGTGGGCCAAAGCCCTGTCAATTGGTAGGATCCCTTAAGCCAAGTATTCCATGAATGGGGTCCTTTAATATTCCATTACAAATACAGCATAACTTTCTTCTTTGTCCACCGAAAGCCGACACCTTTGACATTCCTCCTATACAGTTGCAACCTTTTTGTTTATATTTGGCTAGTAATACCCCATACACTGCATCCTTCTGTATAAGCTAATTTTTTTGGCAATCCCATAGATCTGGCTGTGTAATTCTTCTAATCTCAGCTTCCCTTCTTTCTCGTTGATACATCTGGATAGGATCCCTCCGAGCAGCCTCTTGTACAATTCTCCTTCTATCAGAGTGTAATCTTTCAGCTCTTTAATGCTTCCTTCAAGTCTGAACTTTTCTATTTTCCCTTTTACCTTATTTCCCCAATCTTGCTGTTCTGATTCTTCAGGGAACATCCTTTTGAGGATCCCTATGATGGAATGTTCTTGCTTACTTATTCTAATCAGAGTACCTCTTCCTTTGAACGATACCTAGGATCCTAGGGTGGCTAGTGCATCAGCGAACCTGTTTTCACTTCTTTAGGCGCATTCCACAGTAAAGGTCTGGAATTTCTGCTCCACCTTTTGTGCCCAAATTCTGTAAACTGCCAGGCTTTGCTCTTTTAATGCAAAGTCACCCTTTACCTAAGAGACCACAAGGTTAGAGTCTCCTAAAACCCTCATATGTTTTACGCCTATGCTGAGTGCTATGGCCAATCCAGTCAAGTATGCCTCGTACTCAATAGCATTATTCAATAGGAAAACCCAAGCTTGAAAGATAATGGCATGGTATCCTCATCTTCGCAACTTAGCACAATTCCTAGTCCGTTTGAAGTTGTTGTTGCTGACCCATCAAACCTCATTGTCCACTTTTTTCTTGGGAGCTCTGCCACTACCACCTCTCCAGGGATCTCCTCGCTTGGTGAACATTCTTCTTTCCCCAGGAACTGAGTAGTAGATCTGCTATGGCTTGGCTTTTGACAGTGTTGGGGGTCTTAAGACCTATGTCATATTAAGAGAGTAAGACCAGCCATTGTGCTATCCTTCCCGTTAGGAAAGGTTAATGAAGAAGTGCTTTTATAGGATGTGACTTGGTTACCGAGAGGATCTGGTGGGCTGAGAAATATCGTTTTAGCCTTTGGGACACATACTACTAGGCACGCTCTTTCTATCTTGGGGTACCTGGTCTCTGTATCTTTAAGTGTCCTGCTCACATAATAAATGGGTTGCTCATTCCCATCATTTTCTTCCTATGCCAGCAGGGCTCCTATAGCTTGGGAGTTTGATGCTAAGTATAGCAACAAGGGTCGCCCATATATTGGTGCTTATAGGGTAGGAAGATGATTCATGATCTGCTGGATCCTCTGAAAGGCCTCCTGCTGTTCAGTTCAACAAGTGAACTCAACCCCCTTTTTCAACAGTTTGGATAAACCACTTGTGATTGAAGCTAATCCTAGTACAAACCTCCTGATGTAGAAGACCTTCCCTAGGGAACTTTTGAGCTCTCTAACTGTTGTAGGCCTTTTCATTGTTGCAATGGTTGTGGCTTTGACTAGATATACACTTTTGCCTCTATGATGTACTAGGAACCCAAGAAATTTTCTAGCAGATACTCTGAAGGCAAACTTCATGGGGTTCATGCGTAGTTTGTACTTCCTGCACCTTTCAAAAACTTGTTCAAGTATCTAGAAGTGTCCTATCCTGGTCTTTGACTTTACCACAATATCATCCACATAATCTTCCATTTCCCTATGCATCATATCATGGAAAATGGCTATCATGGTTCGCTGGTATATGGCCTCTGCATTTTTAAGGCCAAAGGGCATTACAATGTAATAAAAATTTCCGATTGGGGTCCTAAATGTTGTCTTCTCTGCATCTTTGGTAGCCATGCGGATTTAGTTATACGCACTATATCCATCCATGAATGAAAACAAGGAGTTTCCCACAGCTAAATCCATAAAGAGGTCAACGTTAGGTAGGGGGAACTCATCTTTCGGACATGCTTTCTTTAGATTGCGAAAATTCACATAACATCAAATTTGGCTATTCTTTATCTTCATGGGTACTACGTTGGAAAGCCATTTGGGATGCTGGATGGGCTTGATAAAGCCAGTTGCCAGCAGCTTTTTGACTTCCTGAGTTATTTGAGCTTTTATATCAGTGTGAAAGATCCTGGCTGGTTAAATTACTGGCTTAACTCCTAGGTCTACATTAAAAGAATGGACCACCAGTCCTGGATCCGGACCAGGCATCTCATCATATGTCCATACGAACACATCCACATATTTCTTAAGTAATGCCACTAATTGCTTATTTTCTTGTGCTAACTGACTGCTAATGAGAACAGGCTTCTGGGATCCCAACTTAGCCCCCAAGTTTATCTCTTCCAATTCCACCTCAAGCTAGATTTGTGCTTCCTTGATTTGGTCCTCTAGGATTTTTTTCTTGAGCCATTATTCAATCTGGTGGTTTAGGACCCTCTTGTACGATGCATTCAGGCCACGCGCACCTTCATAAATGATATATTAGCCTTCCTTTGGGCTCCCAAGCTACCATGCATTCCCGAGATCCTAAAGAGCTAGTCTTTTTCTTTTGCCTATTTCTATCCAGGAGGTTCCTCAGGTCATGGACACCCCCTTCTTCTTCTTCTTCTTCTTCTAACTCATCATAAAACATTATTTTCACAAAGTTCATTTCTCCTTGGCTAAAAGGGTTCAGGTTGGCAGGGATCGGGTTGGCAAGGATCCTTACAAGCCTCCGATTTAATCTCCTTTTAACACATTGATGGTATGTGGAGGGAATGAGGCGACGCTTATGGAGCCATGGGTGTCCCAACAAAACATGGTAAAAAACCTCTGAGTTAATCACATAAAATCTAGTCATGGCTACTATTGGGCCTACCTTTAAGGCCAACTACACATATCTTTCAGTTGATTCTACTAATCCTCCAAATCCTATTATTTCCATGGGAGCCCCCAGGATCCTTCTGCCAATCAGGCCCATGGCTTCCAGTGTACTCAGGGCTATGAGGTTAAGTTACGCCCCTGTGTCTACCAATGCTCTTCTAATTAGGACACCGTTTATGGTGGTCATTAAATAAAGGAGTTTGCGATGGTCGAGATGCTCAACTTCCATGTCCTCATCAGTGAAGGTTTTTGCGTTGGTGTCTCCAAGTAAGCTCGGCTGGCATGGATTCTACTGTGAAACATTTTACTCTTGAGTCTGCTACTATACTCATGAGGGATTCTGTGGCCATCTTTCTTGCTTCTAGCTCAAATACCAACTGATTGAATAGTGTTATGAATTTAGGGTTTTTCTGAAGGGTCCTGACTGTGTTTGGACGGAAAGATCCTTCAGACTCCTCTGCTTCTGCCAGGTTTCCATGGATTACTATAGCCGCCACTCCCTTCCCCTTGTGATTAGGTAAAGGGTTCCTTTGCACCTCGGATTCCTTCTGAGTGAGCTCCCGGGTCCCCTCCCTAAGCTTTTTGTGCAAAAGCCTACGGAGGGTCCAACAATCTTTAGTAGAGTGCTTGACTTAGTTATGAATTCTGCAAAACAACGGATTCTTCCTTTCTTCCTCAGTAGGTGGTCTAGATATAGTGAATGGCCTAACGATTTTGTCTCCAATCCATTTATCCAAAACATGGTTCAATTCTTCTATAGTACATGGGATCACAGGTGGTTCCTCCGCCATTTTTCCTTTAGATCTCTTCCTTTTTTCTCCTACTAAAGCTGTCATAGCCTAGGGTACTGGCACTCTCTTTATCCTCATGGTTAATGTGGTCTTCCTAGTTCTTTGTAGTAGTTCAACAAACTGGGTTATGCATAGATTTTTGAGATTAAGCATGTAATCAAAGAGCGTGTTAGATATGCAGGTCTCCAAGAGCTCTTTTTCTTCATGGTCTCCACGAGCTCTTTTTCTTCATGGTCTCCATAGCAGTCCAGAGAAATGTCTTTAAACCTTTTGATGAACTGAATAGGATCCTCTCCAGGCCTTTGCCTTACCATTCAAAGGCCTTGGAAGGTGACCTTGACTTCACCTGGATAGTACTTTGCACAAAACCTTTCCATCATCTCATCCCAGGTCTTGATGGACCCAGGCCTCAAGGTGGCGTACCACGTATATGCTCTGTCCACTAGGGACTTAGTAAACTTTCTTAGACACAATTCCTTGTCTCCTGCATAAGTGCCCATTGTGTGAATGAACCTACTCACATGCTCCATAGCACTTCCATTTCTCCCGTCAAAAGGATGGAACTTTGGGGGTTCTTATCCCTTGGGATAAGGCTTGCCAAGAAGTTCTGGTGGGAATGGGGGATCCTGAGAAAATTGCTTGGGGGTCCCCGAGAACTTTTCCCTTTCTTGTTGCAAAAGGGCATTGACATCTGCTAACTGGAGATACTGGGGGTTGGCTCCCCCTCCTACTGCTGACCCTCCCTCTGGTTAGGCTCTGTCCTAGTTAACCACAGGGGGTCGTTATCCCTAATTTCTTGGGTCCTGCCCTCTTTGAGGAGGCAGATCTCTTGTTGCAAATCTTTCAACATTTCTACATTTCTGCCGTTCAAGCCACAGAGTCTAGCTCCTGCCTTGCGTGTCTCTGTCCTGAGACGACCTCATGTTCTACCAGAGGTACTTCATTCCTTTGTCTGGAGGCTACTTCATTTTCTCCTACGGGCTCAGATGCTGTAGGTGGCACATTGGTAACTTTGTTGTTCCTTGGTCTTAGAGCCATGCTCTGCTAAGGAATTGCTTCTTCCCTCTTCTTTACCTAGTCCCCGGTGGATTCGCCAAAATATGTGGGTCCTTTTTGGACAATACTCAAGCCCAAGTAGAAACAATGACCCTAGGCCCTTTACTTATTGTTTTAAGGGACTGGGCTTGGTTCACCGCAACTAAATGGGCTAATTACGAACCAAATGGTGCACAGAGCACAAATCCTACAACACATATATGCTAGCAAATAAGAAATATATGCATTGAATAACAAGAATAGTAAATGGGCAATGTGGTAAAGAGAGACACAAAATAAAATGTTAAGGGTCCTTAAGACAATGTGAATATTTCATTACTTTCTTAATTGTGTAATACATTATGCTCACTAGGATGTGTTACAAGGTCCAAATAAGTTCAAAAATCATAGACTTAGATGGCTCTTCAAACCTCTAAAACTTGCAAAATTTGAATCCCTTTTAATCTGAATGTGTTCTCTAATGGCTGTTTGAGGATACCGGGCGGTATTTCCCTCTCTTTTCTTTCTTTTTTTGAATTCTAACAGAGTTTTCTCAATAATTCTACTCTAATTCACTATTGCTGAATGCCCTTCACTATTGGCTGCTTCGCCTTTTTATAGTGTCATCCTAGGGTTCCTAGGGTTCCTAGGGTACCACTAATTTCCCCCATTTGCTCTCCTGAGTACCAGAACCAATGTTGTGCCAACAACGCACAACATTGGTGGCTGGTCCCTTCCTCATTTTTCATAATGTTCTTCTTTTGGTGTTTCTTCCCCAAAAGTCTCTTGCTGACTTTCCGTTCTGGGTGTCCTTAGAGAGCTGACCTTTGGTCCTTCTTCCTTTAAGGCTTCTAAACCTCACATTTTCAGACTCAGCTTTTGGCTGCCTTTCCCTTTGTCATTTTTCCTAAGTGAGTTGATTCCTTCCTACCAAGATGAAAGTTTCCTAGCCATTTCCCTTCATGGTTCTTCTTTTTGGGTTCCCTGAGGTAGCAGCCCCTTGTTCATGAATTGTTGGTTCCTAAGCCTTTTGATTCCTTTCTGCATCATTGGGTGGCTGATAGGGACATATCTGTTCTCGTTCCTTGTGTTTCTTGGCACCCCGTTTGAGCTGTCTTAATCCAACCCTGGCTTTGCTACATGTACCGAGGATCCCGAGTTCCTGGTAGTCCCCAGGTATCTCGGCCCAATTCTTACCATTGGGCTCCCTAGTGATTTTTTGACCTTGGCAGGCTGGGCTTTTCTTCTTCCCTTCGTTTCATGAGTTCTAAGGCTTACCCATTCACGGATTTGGATTCCTCCTTAAAACCCTTAATGGATTTGGGCCTACCATCTTTTTTCTTTATTGTAGGCTCAATTATTTTATTTTATTTATGGAGTTCAATTCTCTATGCTATTTTGGGCCTTGGTGCGACATTGTGACTTTTTAGACCTCAACAGCCACTTAATACCACAACTCTACATTTCAGTGATGCAAAGAGAGGTATAGCAAATGAATCACATAATTTCTTCATTATTCTTTGCATTTGAATCCATCTTGGCCCGTGTTAGACATTTTCATTTTACTAACAAAGGGTATAAAAAGGGAGATTACATCTTAAATTTAAGAGCACTCACATGAGTGAGTTTAAAATAGAAAAAGTGGTCATATATACACAATTTTGCCTAAAAAGTACCCACATTAGTTGGTGTAAAGATGTGCATATATACAATCTTGCTATAATAACAGTGCATATATCCACAATTACTGTTCATTTGATAGGGACAGAACTAGGATTTGAACTTAGGGGGGGCCAAAGTATGAACCAAAAAAATTTCAAGTGACATGGTTTATTAAAAAAAAAAAAAAAATCATGGTAGACAAAACAATTGCACTTTATTACCTAAATATTTAAGGCAAGAAGGAAATAATATGAACCAAAAAAGTTGAAATTTACAATATGATATTCTAACCTTTCCGAAGAAGAAGAAAAAAAGAAGAAGAGGACTTCGGATCTCCAGATTTTGGACAATTGAAATTAATATATTGAGTTTATCACGTTGACCAACTCACCAATATGATAAACCCATACTTTTGGATGCAATTGAAAATCACACTAATGAAGTTTTCAAAACTTTGTTTAAGGATTTTAAAAAATTGGGATATTAAGAGTTGGCAATGCTACATCATCAATATTGGCTTCTAAAAGAATTTTGCATTTTACCTTTTGAAAAAAATTTCAATATTGTAATTGACTTTCCCATAATTTATAAATCATTTAAAAAGAGTCGTATAAATTATTGTAACCCCCATAAGGGAAAATTTTTTTTTTTTCTATGAGATTTTTTTGGTTATGGATTATTGAATTATGATATTGGTGATTAGGGGATTTTTTGTTGTGTTGTATTTGGACTATGGAGGGGCCACGAGCCCAAAGAAAGGGTTAGGTGATAGTTTCTTTTGGGCTATTTGGACAATCCAAAAATTTGAGGGGGGCCAACTATAATAATTTCACACCTAAACTCTAAAATATGAGTCATCCTATATACTACTTAAATTTTTCAAAAAAGCCCCCCCCCCCCAAGTCTTTAGTGGGTCAGTCTCTGTTCATTTGCAAATGATTTTTTAATTCTTTTTTTTCTCTCACTTCATTATAGACCCATTTTATTCACCTTCTTCCTAAATTTTCTCTTCCCCTTGTCTTTCTCTTCCCCTTTGTCTTCTTTCTCTCTTCGTACAAAATTGCTGCCCTAACCCAACAACAAAACCACCGTTTGGTCCCGGCCTCAACCACTAGTTAAGGAAGTATCACTCAAATACAAAAACCCCAAAACTAAAATTAACAATAACCCATTATAAAACCAAGAAAAACCGAGATGAAATCAAAACCCAAAATCAACCAAACCCAGATAAAATCAAACGAGGACCATGGCGATGCGACATCAAGTGGGAAGGGATCGGAGCTGCTGGTAATGGGTTGCTGCAGCTAGGGCTTGCTTGGCGGCAGTGTGATGCTAGTGACTGTGAGGTTGTGTCAAGTTTGAGATGTTGTTGTCTTTCTTGTAAACCTATGTTTGATTTGGTTGGATTTGTGGTTTTAATTTGGGATAAGAGAAGAAGAAGAAGCGGCAGCAACAACTGTTGCCGATATCACCGAAGTTACTAATGTCGCCAGAGCTGCTATTGCCCCTGAAGTCGTGTGTGTGTGTGTGTGTGTGTGTGTGTGTGTGTTTGGGATGAGATAGGGGAAAAGATTTGAGAAAGTGAGAATCGTGTGTATTGAGATAATAATAATAATAATAATAATAATAATAATAATTGTAAGGACCAGATTTGAGTCTCTAACTCAAAAGGTGGATGGACTTGGGCTCAAAAAGCCCAAAACAATGAATTTATAAAGAATGGGTTGGAAAATTGGGCTCAAATGAATCAGACAAACACTAAAATAGATTCAGATGACAGGAGAATGGAAAAAAGACTAGTTTATATTGAAGGAAATCGTCATTGACAAGGTCCGAGGAGATCTGTTCTTATATATTTCTCACAGGTTTGATTACACAGTTAGTTCTTGATGCTACTGTGTTTTCTATGTCTCTTTTCTTCTTTTATACTATCTTTCCTTTTCATCTCCACCTTCCATGTGCATGCCAGATGGTTGGTGGTGATACTTGTCCCATCAGCACCTCCCATAAGTCTTCATGTAGTAGCTGTAAGGCTGAAAACCACTGTTCAAGTATCACCTCCACATTAATGCGGCCAGAGGGTTAGCTGCAGAGCATTTAATGCGATGGCAGCAACTTTCTCCTAAGATATTTCAAGACGTCTCCTTGTCTGACATCTCTACAATGCTTATCTGCACTAAAGAGACTTCTTGGAACGTTATCCTGGATGACAAACAACCTCTTCAGACCTCGGTATTGGTCATTTGAGGATGCATTTATCCTTGGCCCACCCTTTTGAGCCATTGTGACCAAAACTAACCTTTATTTACTAACACATTCTCTTTTGATAAAGATTTATCTTCCTCGTCCTTGAATTGGGCCACAGGCCCAATATACAAACAAATAATGAACTCCTAGGCCCAATATCCCTACAATAGCCCCTCGAGATTCTTCTTTCTGGCTCCTCGGGAAGAAAAGAGGATTTCGAAGTCACTATGTTTGCTCTGTGCTCATTTCGTCCCACCTCTGCTCATAAAGACGCTTTTTTAACTGCCCAAAACACGCTCTTGACGCTTCGGCTTACGAGACGCGCTCCTCATTAAATTTTTACGGCTTTATGTTCCCTACGTTCTATGGTGCAATACAAATCCAACGGCTGAGAACTTTGCTGGGACTTGGTTGGGAACTTTCCCGCTCTATCGCTCTCTCTTTGATATAAATATCACTCAAATCAAACATTTTCTTTACTTTAGCATTCACTTAGCTTTTAGCGCGCGTACACTGAACCTGCCAACTCTCTTAACTTACTCGTGCTTCTACAAATACTAAAAGCCTATTCGAGGACACATTCCTTATTTCTACAACTCTTCACAAATCTTTGCATTTTACTTTTCCATACATTTTTCTATTCTTTGCACTTTTCCTCTCCTCGGCTATATTTTTTCCTCTCAATCACTTTAGGTCTCTCCAAACCCTTCTAGAAATGGGTAGATTTAAGAGTTTGGTAAACTCTGAGGAGGGGATAGAGAATTTTAGGGCTTAGTATAGGATCCCTCCAGGAATGGGCATTAGGTATTGCGTAGAGAGATAGTGGCATGTAGACAGGCAAGAGGGAGAAGTAGTAATCTTAATGATTGCCTTCATAAAGGGTGGGATAAGAATCCCCATGGGCACTATGACCAGGGATTATCTTCGGGCCCATAGGTTGGCTCCTACCAGTGTGCCCCAAATATGTTTAGAATACTAGGGTGCGTAGATATGCCCTCAATGACAAGATGGGTTTTGGGCTTACCCATCATGATATCAATTGGGTTTATAACCTCCACCACCTGAAGGGGTAGGGGTATCACCTAAAGTCTAGATATCCTGAAGTTAGCCTCATTCAATGCCTTCCTGACTCCAACAAAGGCCTAAATAAGGATTTTTTTATCGTGTCAGGGGAATGGCACAATGGCCTCCCTTGCCTGACGAAAAAGGGGCAGCTAGGTGGGGTTTTAAGTCTAGGGTGCTCATTTATAAGTTCTTTCTTTTCCTTTGGTTTGTTCCATTTTTACATCTGATAAACTTTTTTGTGTTCTTGATGATTTTACAGATAGACACACTACTGAGTCAAACATCAGCCTAGTCAATATGAAGAGTTTGGATAACATACTCCAGGCCGAGGTCTTCATACACGACGATGGCCAATTATGAGCGGCTCACCTAATCTTAGGGTACAAGCCGATCTCAGCCGACTTTCAAGCACCAAAGTGCGTGATCAGAGCCAAGGACCCCTGTCTACAGTGCATAAGTGTAGTTGTCCTCGGTTTTCTCCTCCCTGAAGGAGTTCTTATTCCAAAAGCCACCCTCTCCACTCAACCCATCCCAGAAGACGTGTCCAAAGTAGCTTTTCCATCTCAACACACATCTGGTGAAGCTACTTCCTCTCAACCTACCGACAAGGAAGAAGAAGAGGAAGAAGAAAGGCAGAAGGAGGTAGTTGACATCTCCGACTCAGACGATCTTTACGAGCTTTTCAACCAGCCCTTGTCCCCTGAGACATCAACTAGTGACCTCGGCCAGTTTTTTCAGCCTCCATCTAGTCACCTTAAAGGAGTTACACCCTTATCAAACGAGATGGGGATCCAAAGGAAGCAGAGGTCCACTCTCTAGGAGCTGTTGGAGTCTCAGCCAGGAAAAGATGCACCTGGTAAGGCACTTCAAACTAGGCTTCCCACTCCTCCACCCACCCAACCTTTCCGAGTTGATCCAGCCAACCAAAAAAGGAAGAGGAAGGATAAAGGGAAAGAAGTGGTGGAGGTTGGGAAGAACCAACCTCCCCAAAAGATCGAGCCCTAGAAGGGGACCAAGTAGCCCCGAATGATGTAGACGAGGTCAGCCACTAAGGGGGAAAAAAGGGTTGACCACCAAGCTGCAGCCCCTATCTGGGCCCCACACATAGAGTTGAATGGAGTTCCTCTCCTTGATGATGCCTCCATCCAAGACTTCTATCGGGGCACAGCTAGGTACGTGGTAGATGTGGTGGAACAATCCTTATTACTGCCTAAGGATATGGCTAACCTCAAGTCTATGAGGTAGCACAAAGTCTTCCTATGACTGAAGAGGGACTTAGCTATAGTAAGTTTTTTAAGTTAAGTTTTTTTTTTGGCTAACTGTACTCCCTTTCCTTTTCAGGCCATCCAAGCCACCTTCAGGGCTGAGGAGATGGTGAGCTTCTGCCATCGCAGAATGAAGGAGGAAGAGGAGAAGAGAATAGCAGCCGTGGATGCCTTCCACGTAGCTGAAAAAACAATAAGGAGTTAAAGAGCAAGCTGCAAAAGGAGGAGAAAGAAAGAAAAAGTGTCGCCGCTGCTCTAAACAACACAGAGAAGCAAGTCGAGAGCCAGATGCTACTTCTCCGTAGTGCCAAGGACTAGCTAGCCGCCTCCAAGGAGCAGATCCATGCTTTGAAGAAAAACTGGAGGAGGTCCAAAAGGCCAAGGAACAAGCCTGATGGAAATTTAGACCCCTTAAACCACAATTAGATTGCGTAGCCTAGATTAATTAGCCAAGTTGTTACTTAGTCAAATTAACAATTTTAGGTTAAAACAATCAAATAATCATATCATGCATGTAAAACATATAAAGCAGTGGAAATAATAAAGAACACACAATATGATCACCCAGGAAACCACACGGAAAAACCTGGGGAGGATTTTACCCACCGATCCTCAAGGCAAAACGGAATCCACTAAGAAAGAATTGAAGTTCTTACAAAAGGACTTACAAGCTCCCCGCTTGACTTCCTAATGCTACCCACCAATAAAACTTCCTGACACGACCACGCGCAGGCTCCAAGTCCACGGACTACTTCTTTCTTTGTATTCCTTCAATCAGCTACAAACTCCCCGCTTGTTTATCTTTAAGCTTCAATGGCAGCAACCAAGTTGATCATCAAGATGTAGAAGAATCTCAATCTTGAAAACCCTAAGCTTTGTGTAAAGGAAAGCTCCTCTAGATCTCACAAGAGATTTACACAAAACCGCAATGTATGAGCAACAATACAACTTGTGCAACTCTAAAAACGTGGCTAGGGTTTTGCCTTATATACCTAGGGCAAAAACATAAAACCCTAAACGTTTAAAAGAGTTTAGGCTGAGCTGGAATTTCTGCAGAATCGCATCTGGGGCGATTTTCGATCGATCGAGAATTACATTTGATCGATCGAGCCAGGCCGAGAAGCCCCAATGCTTCTGCAGTCACTCGATTCCAACTTTACAATATTTAACCAACTTTGAGCAAGCCTAAACTAGACTAAATACATTGTTTTGATCATGGTTTGCCAACATTACAAATTAGAGTTCTAAATACACAAAATCCTAAGACCTTAGAACCTAACAAACTCCCCTTTTGGCAATCCGTGACAAAACACAAATTAAAAGTTCAAAATTTACAATTGAAAAGCCCTTTACATAAATAATGCTCATAAACTCAAATTCAACCCTAACTACTATCCATCGGTTGCAAGTGTAGACAGCAGCTTTGTTGAATCAACCTGTATATTCCTGAAATACTCAACAAACACATAAACGCATGTGTGGCAGAAAATAGTATATAAACAGGTATAATATTCTTGTAAGATTCACACAACACACAATAAAGATATATATCAATGAATCAACTCATAAATATAAATCAATAAGCAGTGAATCATGAGACAACAAGAATCAAATAAACATGTATATCAATATATCAAAGTTACTCCCCCTAACATGAATATCCCCAAAAATGATAAACAAGGTGAAGCACCTAGATACAATCTAATAAACTCCACTAAACAAAATCTCATGCTAAAAAATAATATCTCCCCCTAACTACAAAATCTCCTCAAAAAGTCAAAACTCGTCTACAAGTTAAAAAATATCCACTCTCCCTTTTTGTGACGGAATGCCAAAGGGCAATCAAGAGTCGCCATCAAAAGGTGGTGGTGAAGGTGAATGAAGACGCGCCAAATCTACTCTCAACGCTCGAATCTCATTGAACAAGTCCATTAAAATCTGACCATGAGCCGCCTGAACGGTCATGACAGTCTCCAAAGTACGACGAACATCGAAGTCGGCCGAAGGAGGTGGAGGAACAGCAGCAGCAGCAGCATCAACATCATCACCAACTGGATCAGGAATATCCGCACCAGCAGGACTTGTAGAAGACGAAGGAGGAGGAGGAGCGCTAGAAGATGGCTCAGACCTAGGGTGTTTAGAACCAGCTCGAAGATGAGCGGCCCTCTGTCTAAGAAAAGACGCACCTATAGGACCTATAACATGAACAGGCTCAGATGAGGGGAAGTCACTAAGAGCAAGATACAGCAAAATCCTATGAATGAAAATAGGATGAACAAGGGCATGAACAGTAGATGAACTCCTATAAACTTCGTTCAAAGAACGAAGAAAAAGATGAGGAAAACTAATAGGAGCATCTGTGACTAAGGCGTACAAAAATACACACCTCTCGAGAGGAATGGTGTGAACATGAGAGATGGGCCAGAGGGAATGACAGGCTATCCTAAAGAAAAGATAATGTAACCCGGAGAGCTCAGCAGAAGTGATCCTAGGATCAGAACCCCACTGGACAGTAGTCCCAGTGATGTAAGACAAAACATCGCTCAGCTCGGGAGACTCAGAATAAGGATAGACAGGCTCACGAACCAACGGTACCCCTAGAGCATCAGCCACTACCTGAGGAGTAATGGAGTACTCTACGCCTCGTATCCAACTCCTAACAAGAGTGTTGGAATCATAGACGCGGATAGAGATGTTCGAGTAGAACTTTCTAATCAAGGTAGCCGGAGGAGGAGGGTCAGACACATCTAACAAAGGCAACCATCCTCGATGCTCAAAGTTTGCCCTAATGGCAGGATCTAACTCATCTAGAATGACAGATCGCTCAGCCCAAATCTTCCTCTGAAGATTGAGCTTCTCATAGGTCTCTTGGTTTTTCTCGCTCGGAAACCTCTCACGGTCAAAGGAAGGGGGGGAAGGAGAACGAGAGGGAATGGTCCTACGAGCTCTAGTCTTCCTAGGCATGGTGCTAAGGAAAGGACAAGGACACAAAGACAAAATCAAGAGAACAAAAACAAAGAAAAACCAAGGGCAGACTGCAAGTTAGCACAAAAACAATAGAATGAAAAATCTATATGATGCATGAACAATATCAATGCTATGATACATGTACTAATGCAGTAAACACAATTCAAATTAAGTTCAATTACACAAAATTGGCTTGAATCATAGAGTTTCTTAACAAAAACCCTAAAAATTTGAAAAGCACTTGATAAATTTTGCAACAAATTGATGAATTAATCATTACACAACGTTGAAAACAGAAGATAATAACTAATTGCATCAATTACACAAGCCAATTTCATCAATTAAACTCAATTTCACAAAAAGCCCCAATTCGGATCAAATAGGAACCCTAGAATTTTCAATTGTTCACAAAACTCAAAATTGATCAAATTAATCATCAAGGATCTAGTATATGATGTGTCCCCATCAAAACCCATTGATCAATGACATGAAATAGAGCTTGAATCAATTAGAAAATCCCATCAAGAAGAGTCCGAAAATCTCCCTTTAATGCATGAAAAAATGCATGTAAATGTGAAAATAAATTGAAAAGGAAGGGCAAAACAGACTTACCGGCTTGAGCAAGGAGATTCTTTGCAAAAAATCCGGAGGAAAACGACAAAAAATTGGAACTATTGAGCTTGCCTCGTCGGAGAGAGAAAAGAGATTTGAAAAAGTTTGAAAAAGTCAGATCAGAAGTTTTAAAAAACCTTTTCCACGATCTTCGATCGATCGAAAAACACATTCGATCGATCGAATGTTCCAGTCATTTTAGAACAATCCAGGCCACTTTTTCGATCGATCAAAAATCACAATGGATCGATCGAAATGGGCAGAAACTTCACAAAAATTTTGGAAAAATCACAGTTTTGAAAAAACGCAAGCCCAATTTTAAAAAATAACTCCTCAAAGCATTTGATTAATGAAAACAAAATGCATGAGTATGAAGTGAAATGCTTTTTCAAAATCCCTAATTTTCAAACCCAATTTCATCAAAAACAAGATTCAATTAACCTCCCATTTAATTTTCTCAAGCCAAATTATGTTGTGCACAAATCTCAAGATATTTTTCAAACTTGGTTGGTCAGACCAAAAGCACACACACTAGCATGTACAATGTTTAACAAAGAGTAACTTGTGAAGTGTGTGATACTAGCAAAAACTTGAGATACATGTGAGGTGATATGTGAATAGCAATCAGCCACAAAGTCTACACAATTCATCACATAGAATTTAAAAGAGACTATCACCTAAAGAGTTACATCCTATAACTCCCACATCTCCTAGAACAAAAGCTTGCAATCATGTAAGTTTCTTGCATTTTTGCCTCTTATTCATATATGAATTGGCATTCAGCCTAATAGTACACACCGGTTTGAATTAAGTGAATTGGCATCAAGCCTAATAGTACACACCAGTTTTAATTTTAAATGAGGCTACACCTTATGTTCTTTTTGTGCATGTGCTACACTTTCTCGAGCACAAAATCTTATGATATGCACTAAGGTGTTCATGATTGGCTAGTGAACAGTGGTGAGATGGTTATTTATGCATTTCTCAAAAGAATCAAGTCTGACAGTCAAAGAACATGTGACTACATGATTAAGGCAAAGTGATTAAAAACCACACACATCTTTCCCACACAGCATGCACTACAAATTTTCAACTAGTCAAGTGCAATAAATAAGCTCATCCAAGTTAAACAAGGTACACAGGACATGACATGTGTAAAAAGATTGACCAACCTTGTTTTCAGAAATCAAGAAAATAGTGTCAAAACATAGTTTTTGCTTTCTCCTTTTTTTTTTTTTTTTTTTTTTTTTATTAAAAGAGAAGACAAATAAATCCTAAAATGAAATGCATGAATGTAATGCAATGCAAGTCCTAGAACAAAAAGACACAAAAAACCAAATAACAATGGTCACAAAGGATAGGGCAATGAAGCACAAGGACCATGTCAGAAAGACTCAGTTATTTCGAGTCTTTTGCATCCAAAACTTTTTAGATGCACCTCGAGCATTGGAGTTCTTATTCACTTTAGAGTGATTCCCAACTCCAGGATTGGAATAAAGTTTTAACGCCTTTACCAATTCACCAATTAGTGCCATAGGATCTTGTGCTTGAGGCACAGGCACTTTTGGTTTCTTTGCTCTTTTATCAGCTTGAAGCTTGTAACAGTTAGGACGGATATGTCCAGACTTACCACAATAATGACACACCCAAGCAGGTGTACCATGCATCTTGTCCTTAGATTTGGTAGGCTCCTTAGGTTTGGATTCCCTTAAGTCTACCCTAATCTTCTTAGGTGGTGAAACTTCTACCGGTTTAACAACCTCACTCACAGGGGGTACAGAAGAAGAAGCAGGAACAAAGACAGTGGAATGGGGTGTAGAATCAAAGATGCTTTCAACATATCCAATCCCAGATTTATTAGAAGAACACTTTTGAACATTCAGCATGTGATCAAGTTTAGAACTAGCAGATCTAGCAACAGATAAATCATGTTCCAAAGTTCTAACTTTATCAAGCAAAAGCATGTTTTCAGATTTAACATTATTCAAAAGTTCATTAGCATCAAACAATTTGACAAGCAAGTTCTTCTTTTCAAGCTCAAGAACATCAATTTTCTTCAGGCCTAGATCAACTTTCATAGCATCCTTTGCAGCAATTTTGCAAAGTTTGTTGTAAGCCTCTTGAAGATCTGCATCTTCAGAGAGTTCCCCATCAGCAGGGTTCTCCTCAGCAGATATGCTTTCATTGACTACAGCAGTAGCAGTGAAAGCAATGAAGTTTCCATCCTCGTCACAACTGGACTCATCATTAGAAACCTCATTATCACTAAGGGTTACAGCCATAGCTTTACCCTTATTTCTCAAGAAAGTAGGACATTCAGATTTGACATGACCATACCCTTGACAACCAAAACACTGAGGACCCAAAGAATTATTTGAAGATTGACCTACTTGTTCTCTAGGTTTTTCAAAATTACTAACCTTAGTGTGATCATTCTTCCTAAAGTTTCTAGGTTCAACAGTGTTGGTATTCCTTGCCTTCCTATTAGTGTTTCTAAGGAAATTTCTAAAATTCTTGACAAGGTAAGCTATCTCAGTAGGAGAGAGCTCATCATCAAATCCACCAGCCTCAACATCATCAACAGACTTTAGAGCCATTGATTTGGATTTGGTAGTCTTGGGTAGGTCAGACTCATAGGACTGAAGCGATCCTACAAGTTCATCCACAGGGATGGTGTCAACATCCTTACTTTCAGTAATGGCTGTCACTTTGGGTCTAAAGTCTTCAGTTAAGGATCTAAGTATCTTCCTAACAATCTTAGGTTGATCATAGACTTCACCCAAATTATAAGCAGAATTAACAATATCATTGAGTTTAGCATAAAACTCATCAAAGGTTTCATCATCAGACATTCTAATGCTTTCAAATCTAGAAGTTAATTGCTGCAATTTGTTTATCTTAACAGCCTTTGTGCCTTCATGCACAGTTTGGAGGATTTTCCAAGCAGTATGAGCAACCTCAACATTAAAGATCCTCTTAAATTCCTCCATTGAAACAGCATTAAAAATGGCATTCATAGCTTTGCTATTAAATGCAGCTGCTTCTTTCTGAGAAGTTTGCCACTCACTCACAGGAGTAGTGGGCTTCTCCCAACCATATTCAACCGAGTTCCACACTCTCTCATCGATGGATTTCAGGAATGCTTTCATCCTTACTTTCCAGTAAGCATAGTTGTTCCCATCAAAGTGAGGAGGAACAAACATAGAGTGTCCATACTCCATGACAACCGGGGTCAAGGATCAGCTCAAAAAAAAACTCAAACAAAAGAGCAACCCGCTCTGATACCACTTAATGGAAATTTAGACCCCTTAAACCACAATTAGATTGCGTAGCCTAGATTAATTAGCCAAGTTGTTACTTAGTCAAATTAACAATTTTAGGTTAAAACAATCAAATAATCATATCATGCATGTAAAACATATAAAGCAGCGGAAATAATAAAGAACACACAATATGATCACCCAGGAAACCACACGGAAAAACCTGGAGAGGATTTTACCCACCGATCCTCAAGGCAAAACGGAATCAACTAAGAAAGAATTGAAGTTCTTACAAAAGGACTTACAAGCTCCCCGCTTGACTTCCTAATGCTACCCACTAGTAAAACTTCCTGACATGACCACGCGCAGGCTCCGAGTCCACGGACTACTTCTTTCTTTGTATTCCTTCAATCAGCTACAAGCTCCCCGCTTGTTTATCTTTAAGTTTCAATGGCAGCAACCAAGTTGATCATCAAGATGTAGAAGAATCTCAATCTGGAAAACCCTAAGCTTTGTGTAAAGGAAAGCTCCTCTAGATCTCACAAGAGATTTACACAAAACCGCAATGTATGAGCAACAATACAACTTGTGCAACTCTAAAAACGTGGCTAGGGTTTTGCCTTATATACCTAGGGCAAAAACATAAAACCCTAAACGTTTAAAAGAGTTTGGGCTGAGCGGAAATTTCTGCAGAATCGCATCTGGGCCGATTTTCGATAGATCGAGAATTACATTCGATCGATCGAGCCAGGCCGAGAAGCCCCAATGCTTTTGCAGTCACTCGATTCCAACTTTACAATATTTAACCAACTTTGAGCAAGCCTAAACTAGACTAAATACATTGTTTTGATCATGGTTTGCCAACATTACAAATTAGAGTTCTAAATACACAAAATCCTAAGACCTTAGAACCTAACAAAGCCGACAAGGCTAGGGAGAAGGCAAAGAAAGCTCGGGAGGAGGCACAACAATGAGGGTATGATATTGGAGTAGCCGAGATCGAAGAAGCCATCAGGGCTGAGGTCCCAAGGGTCTGTAGGATTTACTGTGCCCAAGTATGGGATGAAGCCCTTAACCAAGCTTAGGTTGAGGTTTCTTCCGTGCTTAGGAAGGCAAAAAATGTCTACTACCCCCTAGCCATTCGTGCTTCTTCCTTAAGCGGCTCCAAGACAATCGCCCCTCTCGAGGTGGCAGATCCTGAGCAGAGCAGTCCCAGCAAAGTCCCCCCCCCTCTTAGCAGTCCTCCAAAAGTAGCCGAGTAGCCTGGGGTAAACGAAAAAGGAGCTGAGGTGACCAAGGAGGTGGCCCTTGATGCCACCATGCCCTCGGCTGCTCCCAGGACCCCTCCAAAGACATAAAGGACACCAGGATGGAGATTGTTTTAGCAAGTCTCCCAATTTTGGCCAAGGGTGACTCCAAGGGAGAAGATCAAGGATCCTTGGAGGCTATAGCTCAGCAAACTAAGGCCCCTCCCCTAGGAAAAATAGTAATAAAAAAGAAATAGACTCAGGACAGCTCTTTTCTTTTTTCTTTTTTCTTTTTTTTGTGGCAACTTCTGTTCTGGTTTTCATAATTTGTAACCAAGTTGCCATTTTGTAGTTAACCTACCTTGCTTTAAGGTTTTTGTTAATGAAAATTATGAGAATTTTCCTTATTCCTATCATTCTTATTCAAGTACTGATATACATCCTATCTTGTTTAACACTTAATAAATGTAATAATGGTGTGAGACCCCTTCTCATCAGTCTGTATAAATGACAGAAAAGTTATCCCATCTTACATGATCAGTATTAAAACCAGTGAAATCTACTAAGTTCATCATCTCGGCAAAGCATAATTCTAATTTTAAAAGCGTACACAGTATTGCAACATGCATATAGGTTTAAAAATTACTCTGTGCCTAACTTATTAATAAGTTTATAGGGTCAAAGTGATAGTCAACTTTTAAATAGACACAAGTATGCCTGTAAATGCTTTAAGTGATACTCATGAGCATCTAATTGAGACTCTTGTTACAGTGAAAATCATTGCTGTTCGGAGTAATCATACCTGACATTAAAGCTATTAGTGAGGAATAATAATTCACCTTAAATATGTAGTCAAAAAATATGTAATAACTAAGGCTTTGCCTCGACATTTAGCAATTTGAGGGAAAGTATTAATTTACCCAAAGTATGTGGTCTGGAAGTCAGGTATAGTTAAGGTTTTGTTTAGTACTTGGAACAGTGATTAAAATGTATCAATTTACTCAAGGTGTGTGGTCTGAGGATCCAGGCATGACCAAGGTCCTATTTGATACTTAGAAAAATAACTTAATGTATCAATTTACCCAAGGTCTGTGGTTATTCAAGCATGACCAAGGTTTTGTTTAATACTTATAAAAATAACCTAACGTATCAATTTACCTAGGGTCGGTGGTCTGAGGATCCAAGCATGACCAAGATTTTGTTTGATACTTAGAAAAATAACCTAACATATAAATTTAACCAAGGCCTGTGGTCTGAGGATCCAAGCATGACTAAGGTTCTGTTTGATACTTAGATTAATGTCAGGAAGGATTAATTTTCCCCAAGCAGATGGTCCGAGGATCCAAGCATGACCAAGATTCTGTTTGATACTTAGATTGATGCCAGGAATGATTAATTTTTCCAAAGCAGATGGTCCGAGGATCCAAGCATAGCTAAGGTTCTATTTAATACTTAGATAATTGTCATAATATGTTAATTTTCCTAAAGCAGGTGGTCCGAGGATCCAAGCATAGCTAAGGTTCTCTTTAACACTTAGAAAAGTAATTAAAATATATCAATTTTCCCAAGGTATGTGGTTTGAGGAGCCAGGCATGACCAAAGTTCTGTTTGATACTTAGATAGATGTCTAGGAGTATTAATTTTTCCAAAGCATGTGGTCCGAGGAGCTAGGCATAGCTAAG
This sequence comes from Quercus gilva, assembly GCA_023621385.1. Taxonomy (NCBI): domain Eukaryota; kingdom Viridiplantae; phylum Streptophyta; class Magnoliopsida; order Fagales; family Fagaceae; genus Quercus; species Quercus gilva. The sequence goes on along the minus strand of CM042473.1, from coordinate 51,653,851 downwards.
GTTCTGTTTAATACTTAGAAAGATGTCATAATGTGTTAATTTTACTCAAGTATGTGGTCCGAGGAGCCAGACATAGTTAAGGTTCTGTTTAACACTTAGAAAAATAACTTAACATATCAATTTACCCAAGATATGTGGTCCGAAGAGCCAGGTATGACCAGGTTCTGTTTGATACTTAGATAGATGGTAAAAATTCATGAAACATAATATAACAAACCCAAGTAAGGTGAAGGAAGCCTTTATTAATAATAATACCTCCTAAGGTTATTTACATTCCAGGAACATGGTACAGTCTTTTTCTCTAGATCTTCAAGATGATATGCACCTATTCTGGCCACCAACGTGATACGATATGGCCCTTCCCAATTGGGTCCCAATTTTCCCTATGCTGGGTTCTTTGCAGTTTATAAAACCTTTCTTAAAACCAAGTTTCCAACTGTCAGTTGTTTTAGTTTTACATTAGTATCGTATCCTTGCTTGAGCTTGTATTGATAATAGGCCAATTGGACCATGAGATTTTCTCTACGCTCTTCAATTAAGTCTAAGCTCTTTTCCAATAGCCCATCGTTGCTGCTCGGAGTGAAGGAACTTGTTCTCAGCGTGGGGAATCTGGTTTCTAAAGGAATAACAGCCTCGGCCCCATAAGTCATTGAAAAGGGAGTCTCCCCTGTGGACCTACGAGGTGTAGTCCGATAAGTCCATTGGACATGTGACAGTTCTTTCACCCATTTCCCCTTTGCATTATCCAGTCTCTTTTTGAGTCCACTTACTATGACCTTATTAACAGCTTCGTCCTGTCCATTCCCTATGGATATGCCATGGTGGAATATCTATTTGTTATACCCAGGTCACAGCAATACCTCCTAAAGGCTTTGCTATCAAATTGCAAACCATTGTCCGAGATGAGAGTACAAGAGACTCCAAACCTAGTGACAATATTTTTCCAAATGAATTTTTTGGCATCCACATCCCTGATATTTGCTAATGGTTCAACTTCAACCCACTTGGTGAAGTAATCCATGCCAACTAACAAATACCTCTTATTCCCTAATGCTTTGGGGAAGGGGCCCACAATGTCCAATCCCCATTGAGCAAAGGGCCAAGGGCTGGACAGTGGATTGAGAACTCCTTCAGGTTTATGAATATTTGGCACAAATTTTTGGCATTGATCGCACTTCTTTGCATACTCTTGTGCTTCCTTCTGTATATTTGGCCACCAATAGCCTTGTGTAAGGGCCCTGTGAGACAAGGATCTGCCCCCCCTGTGTGGCTTTTACAAATTCCTTCATGTAATTCTTCTAGGAGTAACTCCACTGCTTCAGGATCTATGCATAGCAAATATGGGCTGGAAAAAGATTTCTTATACAATTTTTGGTCCTCGGACAACCAGATTCAAGGAGCTTTCCTCTGTACCTTATCAGATTTGGACTTATCCTCGGGCAGGACATCCTCCTTGAGAAATAGTACAATAAGGTCCATCGGCTAGAACCCACCCTTATCTGATGAACATGAACCATATTTCTTTTTACCTTAATAGGATTACATAAATCCTCAACAAGGATCACCCAAGGTAAGCTTTATGTCGAGGACGTTGCTAGTATGGCAAGAGAGTCTGCATGGGTATTTCTACTTCTAGGAACTTGTGATAAATTAAAAGACTCAAACTAAGACTATAAATTTCTAACTTGGCTTAAGTATTCTTGCATTCTAGGATCTTTGGCTTCCAACTCTCCTTGGACTTGGCCCACCATCAACCTTGAATTAGAGAATACCTCCACTGCTTTTCCCCCCATTTTCTGAACCATAATTATCCCTACTAGCAAAGCTTCATATTCAGCTTCATTGTTTGTAGCCGAGAAGCCTAATCTTAAGGATTTCTCAATCGTGATCCTCTCTGAAGATATCAGGACTAGCCCTACTCCAGATCCCCTGTGGTTTGCTACACCATTAACGTAGACCTTCTAGAACAAAGGCTCTTATACAAAAATTACTCCAACCGATTTTTCATCCATGTTCTGCTCCTCTACCCTCTCTTCTACCAGGACTTTAGTAAACTCAGCTACTAGGTCGGCAAGGACCTGACCTTTGACAGAGGTGTGAGGCATGTATTTGATAACAAAAGCCCCTAGAATCGTGCCCCACTTTGCAATTCTCCCTATGCAATCAACACTTTGAAGTAGAGACCTGAGTGGGAGCTGGGTTAGGACAACAACCGTGTATGACTGGAAATAGTAGGGAAGCTTGCATGTAGCATGCACCACTACTAGAACGGCCCTCTCTGGTGGTAAATAATGGATCTCAGCCTCATATAATGACTTGCTCACATAATAAACCGGCCTCTGTACACCACTATCAATCCGAATTAACACCAAACTCACCTCGTGGGAGGCCACTTCAATGTAAGCAAACAAAACCTGATCCACCTTGGGTCTGGATATGATGGGTGGTCGAGACAGATATTCTTTCAACTGCTAGAAGGCCAAGGCACACTCCTCAATCCATTCAAATCCCTTCCACTTGTTCAATAACTGAAAGAAAGGCATGTATCTGTCCGCTGACCTAGAGATGAATCGGATTAGAGCAGCAGTCATCCCTGTAAGCCTCTGGACATCTTTGGGATTCTGAGGTGGTTGCAAATTATTAATTGCCTTAATTTGGTCAAAGTTGACTTCAATTCCATGGTATGTGACCATGTAGCCCAAGAACTTCCCTGATCCGACACCAAAAGAACACTTGGAAGCATTAAGCCGTAGCTTGTGTCTCCTCAAGATATCAAAAATATTTCTGAGGTCATTAACATGCTTGGACTCTACCTTGCTCTTTACCACTATATCATCAATATCAATCTCGATGTTTTTTCCTAACTATGGCTCAAACATCCTGGTTATCATCCTCTGGCAAGTAGCACCTGCATTCTTCAAACCAAAGGGCATCACTTTGTAATGGTAATTCCTAATGGGGGTGACAAAAGCTATTATCTCTTGGTTGTCCAAAGCCAAAGGTATCTGGTGGTAGCCTTGAAAAGCGTCCAAAAAGCTCATCCGATGATAACCTACAGTGGTATCTACTAGCTGGTTGATCCAAGGCATAGGCAAAGGGTCCTTAGGGCATGCTTTGTTCAAATCCGTGAAGTCTACACATACCCCCCACTTTCCATTTTTTTTCTTTACAACCACCGTGTTGGCTAACCATTCAGGGTAGAACACTTCTTTGATAGCCCCAGCCTGCTTAAGCTTCATCACCTCGTCTTTAATTGGATTAGAATGATCCTTAGATGAGCACCGAGGTGGTTGCTTTCTGGGGATGACAGATGGGTTAACATTCAGATGATGGCAGATGAAGCTCGAATCCACCCCTAGAGCTTTGTGGAGCTTCGTAAGCATTCCAAGCGAATACATCAACGTTTCTCTTGAGCAAATCCACTAACTCTTCCTTCTCTTGAGGTGGTAGCTGCGCTCCAACCTGAAAAAAATTTTCCGGATCATCACCTACAGCAACTTTCTCTAAATCTTCACACTTGGCCTTCTCGGCTGGCCCACTCACAGATAAAGCTGGGGACTTTGATTGCTATAAGCCTCCTTCAATAGAGGCTGAGGACTCAACTGCTGGTTAATGCAAAATTGCGGACACAAGGTATTGCCTAGCCATAGATTGATTTCCTATCAGCTCCTCAATTCGATCTCCTAACAAATACTTCACCTCCTGGTGTAGAGTTGAAGAAATAGCCCTTAAGGTATGAAACCAGGGTCTGGCCATAATGGCTGTGTAGGGGGAATATGCATCTACCACAATGAAGTCCACTTCCACCACCTCTGAGCCCACCTGCACAGGTAACTTAATCTGGCCCTTTGGGATAACAATTTTCTCTTTAAAACTTACTAAAGGTGAATCATAGGCTATCAGATCCTCAGGCTTTAAGTTTAGCCCTCTATACAAGTCAGGGTACATGATCTTTACACAACTGCCTTGGTCTACCATTACTTTCTTCACATTGTATCCCCCTATTCTGAGAGTGACCACCAAAGTGTCACCATGCGGTTGGATAGTTCCAATTTTGTTTTCCTCTGAGAAACTCAACGACGGTCGGACCTCTATTCTAGCTCTCTTCGACTCAGAGTTAGAGTCCTCGGCTGGTAGCCTAGCTACTGATATCACCCTGGAAGGGTGAGAACCAGTTATCCCTGGTATAGCAAAAATGACATTGATTGTACCTAATGGGGGCCTTGAAGGAGCATTCCCCTAAGCCCCTGACCTTGATTGGTCCACTTGCCCGTTAAGCCGATACAGAAATTGTTGCAACCTTCCCTCTTTGACCAGCTGCTCCAGATGGTTCCACAACGTTCTTCAGTCCTCGATGGTATGTTCTAGCTCTTAGTGGTATTGGCAATAAAGGCTTTGGTTGCACCTCAAAGGGTCTCCACTCATCTTATTCGGCCACTTAAAGTATGGCTCATTCTTGATCTTCCCCAAAACTTGATGCACCGGCTCTCGGAACACAGTGTTGACCACTTGAGGAGCTGCAGACTCATACTACCCAACAAAATCTCTCCGGGGTCTGTTATTGTTGTAGCGATCCAACCTGAAATCCTTCCTCTCCTGAGGGATAACCTTGCCCTTTCCTTTACCTTGCTGCTTGTCCTCCTCAACCTTCTTATACTTATCAATTTGATCCATGAGTTGGCATATATTGGTAACAAGTTTCCCAATTAAAGACTTCTTTAAGTCATGCTCGGCAGGTAGGCCGAGCTTGAAAGTGCTGATGGCTACATCGTCGAAATCACCATCTATCTCGTTGAACATCTCCCAATATCTGTCCAAATATGTTTTCAAGATTTCTCCTTCTCTTATGAATAGAGACAACAAAGAAGCTAAAGGCCGAGGAACCCTGCTGCATGTAATAAAGCGAGATCCGAACACCTGAGTGAGTTCCTTGAAGGAGTCAATGGAACCTACCTTCAGACCATCAAACCACCTCATCGCCATAGGCCCCAAGTTGGATGTGAATACCATGCACATCAAGGACTCATTCTTGGAGTGTACAGCCATTCTTTGATTGAATTGAATAACATGCTCCACAGAGTCTGTCCTACCATTATACATGGTGAATATGGGCTGAGTGAACTGCCGATGAAGTCTCCCTCCCTCAATCCAGTGCGTGAAAGGTGACCTGCAAATTTAGTTGAGTGCTTTACTCATAGCATCATTTCTTAGGCCTCCCGAGGATGAATTTCTGTTTCGGCGCTCATGATGATAGTCCTCATCATATGAGAAAGACTTGCTAGAAGGAGTCCTTGATTTGCGTCTATAACTGCCATCCTCTTCACCATTGGAAGAGAAGTCAAAATTGGATGGAGCTCGCTTTCGCCGTTCATGGCGTAAGCTTCTCTTCAAGTAATCAATCTCCTTCTGCATGGCTTTGGTATTTTTCTCTTGGGAAAGATGGCTACCACCCCGAGAATGGCTCTTACTGGTATGGGTAGTATATACACTTCCCTCCTAGTCCCTTTGTCGTTCAAGATCACTTCTTTCGCTGTTCATGGCGTAAGCTTCTCTTCAGGTAATCAATCTCCTTCTGCATGGCTTTGGTATTTTTCTCTTGGGAGAGATGGCTACCACCCCGAGAATGGCTCTTACTTGTATGGGTAGTATGTACACTTCCCTCCTAGTCCCTTTGTCGTTCAAGATCACGGAAGTGATCTTGACGCTAAGACCCCATAGACTTTGCCTGATGTGGACCTGAACCTACCATCATTCTGCGTTGAATTCACTATAACACTAGTAATTCTCACAGACGGCGTCAATTGTAAGGACCAGATTTGAGTCCCTAATCCAAAAGGTGGATGGACTTAGGCCTAAAAAGCCCAAAACAATGAATTTATAGAGAATGGGTTAGAAAACTGGGCTCAAATGAATCAAACAAACACTAAAATAGATTCAAATGACAAGAGAATGGAAAAAAGACTAGTTTATATTGAAGGAAATCATCCTCGGCAAGGTCCAAGGAGATCTATTCTTATATATTTCTCACAAGTTTGATTACACATTTAGTTCTTGATGCTACCGTGTTTTCTATGTCTCTTTTCTTCTTTTATACTATCTTTCCTTTTCATCTCCACCTTCCACGTGCGTGCCAGATGATTAGTACTGATACTTATCCCATCAGCACCTCCCATAAGTCTTCATGTAGTAGTTGTAAGGCTAAAAACCACTGTTTAGGTATTACCTCTACATTAATGCGGCCAGAGAGTTAGCTGCAAAGCATTTAATGCGGTGGCAGCAGCTTTCTCCTAAGATATTTTAGGACTTCTCCCTGTCTAACGTCTCTTAAATGCTTATCTGCACCAACGAGACTTCCTAGAATGTTACCCTGGACGACAAACAACCTTTTCAGACCTCGGCATTGGTCAGCCAAGGATGCATTTATCCTTGGCCCACCCTTTTGAGCCATTGTGACCAAAACTAACCTTTATTTACTAACACAGTCTCTTCTAATAAAGATTTCTCTTCCTCGAACAACCCCTTATCCTCGGATTGGGTCACAGGCCCGATATACAAACAAATAATGAACTCCTGGGCCCAATATCCCTACAATAATAATAATAATAATAATAATAATAATAATAATAATAATGGTTATTTAAATAAAATGAAGTGTATATTAAATAATCTGATGTGGGTATTTTGTAAAAGTGGTTGTGTAAAATAGAAAAAGTAGGTTCTTTTTATAAAATGGAAAGAAATTTTTACACCTATTGGTGCGATTGCTCTAAACCCTATGATTTAGGTACAATCTTTTATATGTAATACAATAAATTTTCCAATTAAATTTAAAGACATATTTGTATTAAAATTAATTATCATAGAAAAAAAAATCAATACTATCACGTATTTAAATTTAATTGGGAAACTTGATGTACAACACCTAAAAAATGGTACCTTAACAATTTAAACTATTTTAACCAAAAATTTCCAAGGAATCCAATGTTTGCATATGTACTCTTTATTAATTCTTCCATTATCTCTAAACTACTAAAACTTAATTTTTATACAAAATAGAAATTCTATTCTAACTTAATCTAAGTGTATATGTGTGTGAGGCTCCCTCCTAGAAACTTGAACTCCAACTCTTACCCCCTCACACCCCACAAGAACTTAGTCCTTGTGGAGTAACCATCATGCCAAGGGAGCGCAGTGGTCTTTCAAAAGTTATGACCAAAGGACAACTTTCAAATGCCACATGCTCATTAGAAGAAAATGATAATAGAAATGTTCAAAGTTCAAATAACATTTCTTAGTGTTACCAATGGAGATCACATCCCAGATTGGAATCCCTCCTGCCTTCTAAAATGTATAAAAAAGAAAAGGCCAAAAAAAAGTGAATTAATAATTTACCTAAGGATATTTTCTAAAATCTTTTTTTTTTCTTTATTTGTCTTTCCATTATTGGATTAGAATTTAGGGCTTATTTGGTTTTCATTTTTTGTAATGATTTTAGAATAAAACCATGGCATAACATTTTCACAATAATTTTATATCAAATTCTAGGTAGCAAGCTTTAATGGTAGATAAAAAAAAGTGATGTTAGTGATGAGCTTATATGAAAACTAATAAAAACTTTTCACATAAGTTTGTTGCAAAATTGTTGTGAAAAAGTTGTGCTGAAAGCATTACTCATGATTTTAATTCTTTTAATAAACAATCAATTATCCCATATGATATTTTTTTTTTTTTCTGATTATAATAAAGTATTACTGTTTTGATTTTATATTACTCTTAAATTAAACAAATTTGCAATAAAAATGGGTTTAATTAATTTTTAAGAATTCAAATCAAATGGGCCATTAGGGTTTTTTGTACAAAGGTGGCCTTTTTGATTAGGATCTTACCTAATTGATCATCAATTTAAGTTAGCAAATGTTTGATGAAGAATTGGAGGCCTAACTAGAGAGTTGAGGCCTCTTAGAGCCTAGATTTAATTAGGTTTATGGGCAATTGTAGAAAATTCACCAGTGGTTTGACCCGAAATCACTTTGCCTACTCATGGTTTAAAAAATCTCACTTTACCCACCTGAGGTAAGCTCAGTTTGACTCTTGTAACCCACCTCTGTTAAAAATGGGAGCAAATTTGTATTTTTGCCTCCTTATATATCTCTCTCCTTTCAAAAACAAAAACAACGTATAAAAACAAGATTTTTTTAAAAAAAATGTCTTTTGTAAAAATGGTAGAAACGTGATAAAGAACTTCAAGAACACAAAATTGCAAATGTAACCTGAAAAATAAATAAATAAACCAAACAAACACAAACTTCTACCCTTTTTGTGACTCAGATCTCTTCTCTCTCTCTCTTTATCTCTCAAACTCCATACCCAAATATCTCTCTCTATCTCTTTCTTTGCTCAAACCCTAGTTCAGTATTGGTTGTGGGTATGTGTAGGTTAATGGAACATAACAAGTGATTGAACCCAAAGCAAAACCCACTATCAAAATCTCAAATATTCTCTTTAACAATTTGAACATAGATTTAACACACTATCCAAATCATTGCCCTTATGCCTAAAAGTAACTTCATAATTTATAGTAAACAACACCACAAACCTAGAAAAAATTACTGGGAAATAACAATGCACGAGTATTTAACCTTGAGTTGGGAAAGGAGTCTCGTGCAGGTATAGAAATTGTTCCTTGAACTTGGCTTTGAAGAGCTCGAATAGCTGAGAGACCTTTGCTAGCTTGGAATCCAAAACTATGTTTATCTTCCCCTTCGCTTTGAATCCAAATTCCAAGAAGAATCCACAAACATAGTTAGAAGATCCTAGGCTTTCTCTACCCAATTCACTATTAGACAAAGCACACACCATTTACATGAACACAAAAGCTAGAACCCACTTGCAACAATACACACATCCAAAGCCCTAGAAACCCCAAAACCAAAACATAACATACCCATAAATCCACAAACAACCATAATCAAACCCAATATTTTGAAATCCCAAATCAAAATCATAAAATTTCACTAGAAGAAAACCCAATCTCTAAATCTACCAAGAGAAAACTAATCATAAAACTAAACAAAGAAGGCAACTTTCGGCCACAAAAAAAGAAATCAAAGAGAGAAAGAGAAACAGCAACCATTGTCCTCGTCGTCCATAACCTCGCACCACTGTTCATGTTTTGCTCTCACTTACAATTATGTTCTGGTTATGATCTCCAATCTAGATTTAAGGTGGCAATTAGGCGGGTCATAAATGGATTCGATGGTTAAGTATTGAAGAGAACTGGACATCTCCTGCTATTTTAAATATACACTGGCAAGTGGTTGTGGGTCACATTTTATTTAGTTAGTGAGTGTGATATGACAATTTCTCATTAAACAAAAGAAAATTTCAATTACAAAAGTGCTGGAAGTAAGCCAAACTCGTTGAGTTCTTATTTGTGTCACACTTAAGTTTGAAATGCCAAGAAATTCTTTAAACTTTTTTACCAAATGACAATTTTTTTTATCTTGTTTTTCTCTGCTTTTAAATTTTTATTATTATTATTATTTTAGGAGAGGGACATAAAAGGAGAGCAAAAATATATGTTTGCCCAATTTTTAATAGAGATGAGTAACAGGAGACAAATAGAGCTTACATTAGGAAGATAAAGTAACATTTTTTAAATCACGAGTAGGCAAATTGATTTCAAACCAAACCATACGTGAGTTTACTGCAATTACCCCTTAGGATTTTTAACAAGTTAGACTTAATTTTTATCTTTTCAACACCAAAAAAAAAAAAAAAAAAGTTTATAATTATTTAGGAATAGAATTTAGCAAGATTGAAACAGCATTTTAAAAATGTAATATTATCCAGCGGGGATCTTTCGTTGGAAGTTTCTTGTCTCAAAGTGTGGAATTTTCATTTTACAATGGATGATATTTCATTTTTTTTTTTTGAGAAACTGATATTTCATATTTGACATATTTAACACAAATATTTAATGAAAAAGTTTTTGGACCAATATTTTAATGATTTTTTATACTACAAACTGGTTATTAAACTTTATGATAATTAAAAGCATATTATCTCACTTCTGAAAAAAAAAAAAAAATTGTTTACCTTTTCTTTTTCTTTTTCTTTTCCTAATTAAATTAATATTTTCAGTTATACGAATAAAATTAAAAATAAAAGAAAATAGAATGTAGGCTATTTAGAGTATTGATATAACTAAAATAATAAAGAACATATTATGTTTTGAAAATCATCTTCTTCTATTTTTATTTTTATGTAATTTGGTGCGTATTACATATAAAATATTGAGTATTGACATAAAATATTGAGGATTTTTGCTAAAGTCGTTATTTTAATTAGGAAGGTTATTTTAAATAACTTGAAAAGTAAACAAAGTAAAAGTTGACAAATGATATAAGTTGTCGTACTCTTGTGAGAATACTTTTGTTGCAACTGAAATTCATAATAAAGTTTTTTATATATAGTGTAATAATTATTTATTAATGAGATTAAAAAAATAAAAATTATAGGAGAAGAGTAGCTATGAGTTGCACAGATGTAACATGTAAGAAATCGAGGAGCTATGAATTACAAATGATGATATAATAACTTTACGATAAAAAAAAAATGATGATATAATAACTTTATGATAAAAAAAATGATGATATAATAACCCACTAACTTTTTTGTTTTATGTAAATACCCATTAACTATACCTATGAGTTATACAAAGTACAAACCATTAAATTGGCAGTTATTTATTTATTTATTTATTTTTATTAAATGTGTTATACCAAAAGATATGTATCCATTTATCGTATTGATTCCTGTATTATATTTAAAATTTTAAGTTCGACAATTTTTTTGTTTTCATTTATAACAAAAAATGAAATAAATCTTTCTTTCTTTTTTCTTTTTTTTTTGAACTCAAAAGGATGTAAATCACTATATTTTTTATTTTGTACTCATTTTTTCCCCTATAAAACTTAAATAGAAATGGTAATAAATAGGTGTGTGTAAAACAAAAGTGTAAGTGAAGTGTATTTAAATCTAGAATCCCCCTTAAATGATGTGTAATAGTGATACCCATGAAAATGGCAATAATTTAGTTTTTTCTCCCCTAAAACTCAAATGATAGGTGTAATTATAATATATATATATATATATATACAGAGAGAGAGAGAGAGAGAGAGAGAGAGGTCTATGTATATATAGACACACACATTACCTCCCAACTAAATTGAAGGTTACGCTTAAGTGTTTGGCGGTAGCACTAAACCAGTAAAATATTTGCATTAAACACTCGACCACCTTCCAAGTCCCCAATGACAAATAAGTATATTTAGTTCAGTTTTATTGATTTTAAAAAATTTTCAAACATAATTTCCATGCAATAAGGCCTGTACAAAACTTTTTATACTTTTGAGTACTAAAAAAATATGCAATTTACGGTTTTACCACTAAATGGAGGTTAAGGGAATTAAGTCAATCAATTGTTACAAAAAAATCTCCCAAAAGGTACATTGATATTTTTTTTCATTCCAAATAACTGTAAACACATCTTAATTCATATTGTAACTCGGAGAATTGCTTTATTACCTTCTATCTTTAACTTGAATTGCAAATTAATTTGAAGCCGTATTTCAGTGCTTACTCTATTATCACCAACACCACCTCCTCATCTATCTTCCTCCTGAAAATAGACCATAATTAGAATCATCATAATAAATAATAATAAAAAATTAATCAATCAAATTTATCAAATAGATTTTACACATGTAATAAAGCAAATATACATAATCAATCCCTATGCGAATTATGTGTATTTCTATATATATATATATATAGAGAGAGAGAGAGAGAGAGAGAGAGGCAAGTGAATTTCATATTTTACCGTTTGCTCATTAGAATTTAGAAGATGTGTAAATAGTGAGGGAGAAGACTATTTATGTGCTCTTATTTATGTGCGCTGTGTGGAGATTTTCAAGAATCACTCATGCATAGCATTTGGTTGTGCAAGCATGCTCAAGTGGTGTGGAAGTCTGAGTTTAGTTTCGTTCCTTATTATAGAAAAGGTTTTAGGACTTTTTTTGATTTACTGGAGGAGGTGTTGCGTAAAGGGTCAGGCTTTCATGTGGCATTGTTCTCTACAATTGCGTGGAGATTGTGGCAGAGGCGAAACCGATTGAGAGAGAACCAATCTGTCTGGCCACTCCATGAGATTGGGGCAAGAGCTAAGCCTTGGCGGTTGAATTTTTGGAAACAACTAAGCAGGATGTCAGACCGAGAATTGGGAGCATATCAGCACCTTGGGTTCCTCCTCGGGATACGTTTTACAAAGCTAATTATGATGCGGCTATGTTTGATAATTCGGGATTTGTAGGTGTGGGTGTGGTGATTAGGGATTGTCATGGCCACGTTATAGCTGCTCTAAGTCAGAAAATCTCGCTGCCCAATTCAGCTGAAGCCTTAGCTGCACCCCGAGCTGTTGTGTTTGCTAAAGAACTATGTATTTTCAAGGTGGTTGTGGAAGGGGATTGTCTGAGGGTGATTCAGGCCTTAAAAGCCAAGGAGAGGTGTAACACTCTGTATGGGAATATAATTGAAGATGCGCAGCCAAGGCTTATCTTTACAGCTTTGCCAATTTCAACATGTTCGTCGGGAACTTGGGATGGTAATATGTTGGGACATGCACTAGCTAGGAGAGCGGTTTCATCTGCAGATTTTGATGTATGCGTACGTAGAAGAACTACCTAGTGAGTTAGAGGTTGTATTCTAATATGATTTACCTTAATAATATTGACTTACAGGTTTCTCAAAAAAAAAAAAAAAAAAAAAAAAATGGACAGAGAATTTAATAAAAAAATATTTGGAATTCAAAAAGACATGAGAATAATAGAAAACAAACCGAAAATAGTTGTGGGGGCTATTAATTACTAGACATTTATCCTTAAATTACTCTAGTTGTTGGAGGTTTTTAATATTTTTATGAGAAACATTTATTGGAGGTTAAATGCAAAAAGTTTTATCCTTACTTGTAGTTTTTTTTTTTTTTTTTTTTTTTGGGGGGGGGGGGGGTAAAAGGTACAAACTACCAAATTTTGTAAATTTTATATATTCATTTGTCTTCCTTTTAAAAAAATATGTATTACCACCGCGCACCCTTGGTGCGATGGTCGCTCTACAAGTATAAATACTTGTGGGGTGTGAAGGCAAGGGTCAGGGTTCAAGTTTCCAAGAGGAAGCTTCACACACATATAGTTTTAGATTAAGTTAGAGTAGAAATTTTATCTTGTATAAAAAAAATATATTTATTTCCCACCATTAACTGCATTGCCCCTTTAGGATTCCTCACCATAACTCATGACAATTTTCTTCTACACTTAATAGTCTCCACAATGTCTGGCTTAGTCTAGCTTTGTGTTTCTCCATTTTGGTTTAATTTTGGAAAATATTTACCATCCAATTTATTAACCTCAATGTTTTTTTTTTTTTTTTTTATCATTTATTTAGAATTAAATGTATTAAGTCTATTGACACATGTCAGATGTGTTATGTTTTGGAAAAATTGCTTCTTGCCATGTGGCACAATTTGTCCACATCACTCTAAATAGATAGAAGATTGCGCCATTTGTCATCGTTGTGTAGATCCACCAGTTGTGAGATCCAATTTTTATAATATATTATTTATATTATTATTTAAGGGGCTTCCTCTATTTGTGATCCTTAATTTTGTGGTTCAAAAATACCTCTACACCCTTAGGTTTAAATAGGACATTTCGGTAGAAATACAAATTTAATTCCCTACAAAATAGGATCACTCTTCCAGTTGGTTTTTCTTAGTACTTATTCTCTTTTCTTCTTTTTTTTCTTCTTCTTTTTTTTATTATGTTTTCTTGCTCGCATGTTTGTATGTGTATCTTTATTTTATACAAGTTTATTATTTTGAAAAGATGTTACTAACTCTCTTTATACAATTGTATCTTTATTTAATACAAGATAAACTCTCCCTCATACTACTCACTTACAGGTTATGTTTTGTGTTTTTCTCTTCCCTTTCTTTTATGAAGATGTGGAATTTGACGAGATTTATGCATTTGTGAATGAAATAATTTTTTTGTATAAATATCACCACACTTCTACATATTTTTGTGATTTAAAAATGTAACAATTCCAAATTATGATGAATAGATACTATTAAATTTTTTACGCAAAAAATAGAAGAACCTCTGAGCACACACATAAGCGCATGCTTAGAGACTAGTCTATACTACTATTTAAGGGATTTCTCATATTTGGAATCCTCATTTTCATTGTTCAAGAATACCTTTATACCCATTGGATTTAAATATAGACAAAACTAAAGGATACTCTGGTAAAAATACATATCTAACTCCCTATAAATAGGACCACTTTTCTGTTGGTTTTCAAACTCAACTCTCTCATATTCCTCCAATCATTAGAAAACTTACCTCACATTTTTTTCTTTTTCTTCTTTTTTTTTTTTCCATTTTTTTCTTTATCAAGATTTATCTGTTTTTTTTTTTAATCCTTAAAAAAAAAATTCACTTTCCTTACTCACGTTTTCTTCTCTAAAAAAAAAATAAAATAAAATAAAATAAAAAACTCACGTTTTCCTTCTTTTTTTTTTCTTTTTTTTTTTTTCAAATCTCTTCTTTATTTTGGAAAAAAAGACTCCTACTGTAAAACCACTACTATAACTTCTCCATCCATCCATTCAAATTTGAACCAATAACAACTAACCACCTATGATTTGTTGTAAAAATGTTGTAAAATTGTTGTAGACGTAGCATCTCTCTATTCTTATAAGAAATGATATGTCTACAACATTTTTACAACAAATTTTAAGTGGTAGGTTGTTATTGGTTGTTATTGTTGGGGCAAAAAATTAATCTTAGCGTTAGTTTCAAATTTGAACCAATAACAACTAACTACCTGTGATTTGTTGTAAAAATGTTATAAAATTGTTGTAGACATAGCATCTCTCTATTCTTATGAGAAATTATATGTCTACAACATTTTTACAACAAATCTTAAGTGGCAGGTTGTTATTGGTTGTTATTGTTGGGGCAAAAAAGTAATCTTAACGTTAGTTTCAAATTTGAACCAATAACAACTAACCACCTGTGATTTGTTGTAAAAATGTTGTAAAATTGTTGTAAATGTAGCATCTCTCTATTATTATTAGAAATGATACGTCTACAATATTTTTACAACAAATCTTAAGTGGCAGGTTGTTATTGGTTGTTATTGTTGGGGCAAAAAAGTAATCTTAGCGTTAGTTTCAAATTTGAACCAATAACAACTAACCACCTGTGATTTGTTGTAAAAATATTGTAAAATTGTTGTAGATGTAGCATCTCTCAATTCTTATTTTCCATTAAATGACAAGCCAGTTGCCAAAACAAAACGTAAATAAATTTCCTCTCTCCCCCCCCTCTTTGTTTCATTGAGACAAGACAGAAGCAAAGGTACATAATTTTCTTAGTACTTTTTAAAAAAAAAAAGTTTTCTTGCTCGTATGTTTGTATGTGTACCTTTATTTTATACAAATTTATAATTCTAAAAAGATTTTCCTCTAATTATCTTTTGGTGTTCAACCTTTGAAACATTATTCTATACTAAAAACTTCGTGTATTTTCTGTTCTATACTGTAGAACAACAACTACAGTAAAGCCAAAGTGATTATCAAATGGTGACTTGAGGAAGGAATCTAACGATGACAATAAATGCTACAACAGCAATAGTAAAGCTAAATACCAAAACCAAAAACAAAAATTAAAAAATCCCTCCAAAAGTTCCTCGAGTCATTATAATTTATTCCCTTGGATCTTATTTTTCTCCTCTTTAAGAAAAACCCTTAAATTTCATGGCTTTTCCTTTACCAATGATTGCCTCCATCGCTATATTTGTCTTCATGACCTTTCCACTTTCACACTACATACCCTTCATAGTACTACTTTTTTTTTTTTTTTTTGATATGTTTCTTTTTAATCAGATTATTTTTGGTTGAATATGTGTTCATATTTGGGTATTATTGGATTTTCGGTTTCTTCTTTTGGGTGTTTAATTTATATTATATAGTGTTGAGTCAAGAAATCAAGTAGGTATTCATTTTAAACTAAGTTAATTGCTAACTAACAAATATCAAGCATCCCTATATTTCATTTGACATGATCCTGTTAAGGGTTTGCAAGTCTGTTTTTGGTTGGTGTACTAAAAACTGCAAAAAATAGTATGAAGATGGCAGAGCATAGAGAATTAGAGATATTAAAATCTTGCTGGAGTTAATGTATTTCCTCATTTAATTTTTTCTTTTTTCTGAGGAAAATTTCCTCATTTATACTACCATTTAAGGGGCTTCCCTTGTTTAGACCGGATTTTTTTTTTTTTTTGTTCTAAAATACCCCTACAACCTACGTTTAAATAAGGGCAAAATTTGGTAAAAATGCTTCTTTAACTTTCACGTAAAACACTATCTACAAAATAGGACCACACTCCCAGTAAACTCACATTAGTTTTCAAACTCAAATTGCTTCTTATTTAGTTCTCAAATTCTCTCAATTCTATGTTAATCTTCTTTTCACCATTATCATCATTTTTTTTTTCTATTTGCTCTACTCAAATTTGCTCCTGCTTAACGGTATGTGAATGTCAATGTACATTGGTCTTTTCTATTTTGGTTTTCTAATTCATGAAGAACTTCTTATATTCATTCCTCAAAAAAAAGAACTTCTTATATTCTAGAAACAAATCAAATATTTGTGTAAAATAACCCTTCAATTTCAACCTCGCCTTTAATTTCTTTCATGTATTTCTTCAAGGAACATGCATTGGGTAATTTCTTTTACATATTTCTAAAAAGGAATACGTGATCATTTAAATCAAGAAGAAGAAAAAAAAACGCCAAAGGCACATAGCCATGCAAAGGTAAGCGTTGTCTCTTTGGCTCTCCCTATAAATTATCCTCCTTCATTTGTGATATATGTCTCCTAAACGGCGTGTTCATTTGTGATATTTGTTATATATGCTAAGGCTTACTGTTACTGTTGTAGAAACACATGCCCATTGCTCCATCCTCCAAAACAACCCTTTCCCTTCCAGAAAAAAGCCTCTGTCTGCTTCAAATATCAAATAGCTTTTAACCACCACGTTCACATGAAGCAGACTTGAAATGTAGTGAAACTCAAAACCACCACGTTCACATGAAGCAGACTTGAAGTGTACTGAAACTCAAAATTTCTGGGGTTGCACCTCTTTTAACCATCAGGTTTAGCCTCTTTGCTGACTCAAACCGATTCTTTTTTTCTTTTTCTTTTTTTGGAGAAAAACTCAAACTGATTCAAATATATATTTTGTTTTTATACGTATAAGTTTGTTTTTATTTGATTACAATATTATGGTAGAATTTGGTTTATATTTGGTTTCTTACTTTGTTATCATTATTTTTTTCCATATCATTATTTTATCTTATCTTATCTTTTATTTATTTTTTAAAACTTTTTTCTTTTGTTTGGCGAGTTTGATGAGTGTGTAATATTTTCTCTAATTAATGAGTAATTTTGAAAGAATGGGAATGATATATATTTTTGTCTTCTTTTTTTTTTTTTTTTTTTTTGTAGTTATTAGGTTTGACTCATTATTTTAGTGTATATGTTCTAAGTAGTGCTCTCTCTACCTCCTATTATTTGTCTGTTCTTTTTCTTACATTTAAGCCTTACTCTCTATTTTTTTTGGGTATTTTTTTTAGGGAGACATATCAACAATTTAGTTAGATTACATAGCAGGGACATTGGATGAATTTGAGTGAGAGAAGTGGTAGTCAACTTATCAAGTAGTTGTTAAAGACCATTTTTTGTAAATATCCTACCATATGAAATTTAATATTGTCCTTTGTTGTGCCTTTCATTGCACATTTAATGATTCTGTAAGCAATTGCTATATACGTAAATTTGCAAAAACAAAAATGATACTGGGGAAGTTATCTTTAAAGATAAAATTTAAAAATTGTGGAGAAAATTGCTTCTAAATAATAGACTAACTTTTAAGGGTAAAAACCTAATACATGGTTTTTTTTTCCCCCTCTTTTCTTTTAAGATAAAATTATAAAATTATGGAGAAAATTGCTTCTAAATAATAGGCAAACTTTTAGGAATAAAAATCCCTGGGTAAAAATTTAAAACATGAATTTTTTTTTCTCTTTTCTTTAAATAAAAAATTGTACTAGCCTCTGAGCATGAATGTGAGGCTCTTCTATTTTTTTGGGTAAAAGTTAATAATTTACATAAATTATAATTTGAATTATTTTTCAATTACAAAAAAAACCTAGGAGTGTGATGAAAAAATTATTTCACTACAAACGCTTAACACTCATCACATCCCTAGTTTTGTTTTTTGTTTTTTGTTTTTTTTGTGATTAGAAAATATATTAATCCCAAATTATAATTTATGAAAATTGTTAATATTAACAAAAAAAAATAGAAGAGTCTCTAAGTATGCGCGTGAGTGAGTGCTCAAAGACTAGTTTAATTTAAAATTTGTAAAAGCTCAATAAAAATTCAAATCTCATGTTCAACCCCACTACCAAGCAGTTCCACAAACCATATGAAAAAAAATTTTGATTTTCTTTTTAAAACTCATCCTAAATTTAGAGTTTTTTTTCCATAAATTTTTTTTAGAGTTTTAAACAACACTATCTTTTCTTTAAATAAATAAAAAACACTCACGGGGACTAATTTATATACTCTCTCTTACTTGTTTTATTTTATTTCTCTCTTTCTCACTCACAATCTCCTTATTATCATAATCAAAATTGGATAACTACTTGAAAAAAAAAACTATACACACATTTTTCCATATGAATTCAAATTCCTTTTTTTCCCTGATTTAATTCAAGCTAACTGCGTTTAACTTCTTATTCTTATCTTTTAAAAAAAAAAATGCTTAGGATTCTCTCTTCTTAGTTATTCCTTATTATTAAAAAAAAATTTAAAAAAAACAAAAAAAAAAAATCTTTTATTCAAACTTCCTCTATTTCCCATGTTTCACATTTCCACGTTCTTTTTCTGTTTTACCATCTCCATTCTAATTGCATCGTTTAAATTGTTAATGATGTTGATTTCAAAAGTCTGGGCTGTGATTTTGTAACCCTTATGATCATCATTTCCTCTGCCAATTTGCGAAATCTCTTATACTTTCAAGAGTGCCAGCAAGTTTGATCTCATTCCTATTTCCTATGATATTTGCTTTTGTTTCTTCTACTTTTATGAAATAGTCTTATGGAGTTTTGATCTAATACGTTTGCATGCCATTTTGAATGAAAGGATTTTGGTTTCAAATTGGTGGATGAGGATGAACGGGCATTATCACTATTGGGAAACATGTACTAAAAGGTATGTTTGCACTATTCAATCTATTCAATTTTTCTGTCAAAATTTTTCTTTAACTTTGTTTGGACCAAAAACTCTTGAGAAAGACAGTAACATCTTTATTCCATTCACATTGTGGTTTGCAGATACGTGTTTCAACTGAAAGCCCTATAAAGTGACCTTGATAGATCGAAGATTGGGAACAAAATTGCCTTATGCCCTTTTCACCCAAATTATATAGCCTTATGCCCCCCTTCTCAAACTAATTAGAAAAATGCTCCTTTTTTGAAACTCGATTTTCTCAAAATCAAGTTAAGGTTTATAGTGACGTTTTTAAGAACCTATAGTGATGTTTTAAGGACTTATAGTGGCATTTTGTAACTCGATTTCACGGAGCTCGAGTTACAAAAAGCCACTATAGGTCCTTAAAAACGTCACTATAGGGCTCCAGAATTTTATTTTTTTAAAACTCGATTTTCAGAAAATCGAGTTATAAAAGTGGGGCATTTCCCTAATTAGTTTGGGAAGGGGGGCATAAGGCTATATAATTTGGGTGAAAATGGCATAAGGCAATTTTGTCCCGAAGATTGGAGCTAATCTAGGATTTTAGCCAAACGAAAGTGTTAAGATTGCATGAACCCCAAGATTTTATGAAGAAGTTACCAAACTTTTACATTTCCTTTTCTTACTTATGGAAAGTGTAGGGACACGATTTATTGGCCCAGGCCCAAGAATTGGCTTGGACGATGGTTTGGTGAGCCCTATACAATAAATTTGTAAAGAGTGGGCCAAAGAGTTAGGTTTATTAATTTGTACTAACGGCTAGGGAATAGTTCAATAGCGAAAGAGTGAGTAACGTATAAAGCTTGACTAAAGGGATATCCGAGAAGACTGAATACGGCTAAATGCAATATTTATGAACTTTCATACAGCATTTGGAGCTACAATAATTCTCTCTTCCTTCTTTCTTTTTTCCCCTCCACCTCCTTTGGAGATCTTTTACATTCATATAAGCCTTTTCAGACCATCTTGACCTTATACATGTTACCATCAAAACTCTTACTTGAGTGCATGTCCCATAAAGCTTCTTCTTTTTTTACCTTTGAGTGGTGGTAACTGGAAATTGTACTGTTCAGGGGTCTTCTCCTCATAAATGCGGCCCGAAAAGTTAATGCTGCAGTGCATTTAATGTGGTGGTAGCAGCTTTTCCTTGAGGTACTCTCACATTATCATCACCTTTGTACGTGTTTGAAGTTCGTCTTTATTGTTGAAGCTTCCTGAAGACACTTTAAATCATTTATATAGTTGCTTGACCCACATTTGCCCTGATCCAAGGAGTCTAGCCTCCTCGGATGTTATTCCACTCCCCTCCTTGCGTGGTCTTCCGTTCCAGGACCTTACCCAATTATTCTCTTCTCCTCGGACATACCCATGAGCAGGGCCTAAGGCCCAGTATACAAGTCTGGGCTTTTGCCCCCATAGAAAGCAACAATTAAATAATTAAATTCTTTTTTGAATGGCATTCCCTTTGTAGGGACCCGTTTTCGGGCGACCCCCATACAATAAATTTGTAAAGAGTGGATAAAAGGGTTAGGCACTTAGCAAGAAAAACAACAGTCGGTGTAGGCTTACAAGGAAAATAACTAAAATTTTAACTAAGTGTTCTTAAGGAAAGTTCGTCCTCGGCCCGGTCCGAGGACCCATTTTCTTTAGAATTAATGAATACAAGGGTTGTCCTTTGGACACCCTAAAAGAAAGAAAAACTCTCCTCCTCCTTTTCTCCCCTTCGGGGGCAGAGAAAAAAGCCCTTTTACTTTGGGGATTCTATCTATTATATAGTCTTGTTCAATTGATTTCTGCCGTCCACTTGTCGTCCATCTGGACTTGTGTCTGAAGGCTTGTCCCATCAGCCGTCTTTGCAGGCTTTCTGTTAGTTGAAGCAACCAAGGCATCACTGTTGGCTGGTCAATTCACCACTGATGCGACTAGAGTGTTGGTGGCGTGCATTTAATGAGTGAGTGACAGCTCCTTTCCTTCAATGTCGGTTTGCTGAGGACGTGAGCATCCTTGACGAGGTCTTAGAGGACTTGAGTTTCTCCCACTTATCCTCAGACTTTGTACCATCCTCGGCATGGGCCTTGGGCCAGATGTGGAGTGGGCCTGAGTTGCTTAATACTCGGGCCCCACAATAGCCCCTCAAAATTTTGCTTCTTGACTTCTCGAGAGGGGAGGAGGATTTTGATGTTCTCGGGTCGATGTCCTGGCTTGTCGAGCCTTGTCTTTCTGTCAGTGTTACAATCTTTTCAACTGCCTAGGGGACATTCCTGGATTTTCGATATCTAGAGTGTGCCTTCATTAAATTTCGGCGGCTCTGTGCTCCCCACGTTCAACGGTGTGATGATGAACGGACGGTGGGGATTCTCCTGGCCTATTGGGCGGGAAAGTCCAAGCGGTTATCTTTAATTGGGGGTATATATATATATACCCAATTGAGCTGATTCGTCCTTTCACTTTTGCATTCAAGAGATCCTGCACACCTACCCCGAATTTGGTCACACCTCCAACTGTACTTGCAACTCTTCATAGCACAAAAAGCCTGCCCGAAAAGCTTTCCCTCATTTCCGTAAGTCTTCTTCTCTCTCTGGTTCGTACTGTTCACTTGAGTTTCTTGTCAGTTCTCTAGGATGGGTAGGCTTAAGAAGTTAGTTAAGTCTAAGGAGTTAATGGACAAGTTCGTTGCCGATCATAGGATCCCCGCTACGGTGGGTTTGAGGTATTGCGGAGAAGGGGAATTGAGCTCGAGTAGGAAAAATGGTGAGGTGGCGATTCCTATAATCGCCTTTCTGGAAGGCGGAGTGAGGATACCCATGGGGCTGGTGATGAAGGACTATCTTAGGCACTTCGGTCTATCTCCCACTCAGTGTGCTACCAATGTATTTAGGATTTTAGGCTGTGTGGATGCCTTGAATTAGAAGATGGGGCTGAGGCTAACCCATCATGATGTGAACTGGTGCTACAAACTCCAAAGCCTGAAAGAGACATCTTATTACATGAGGACGAGGGACGATAGGGTCCGGCTCATCCAGTGCCTCCCTGAGTCCAATAAGGGTCTGAACAAAGACTTCCTCATTGTGTCTGGGGAATGGCATGAGGGCCTTCCGTTCCCAACAGTGGAGGGTACACTAAGTGGGGCATCTAAACTAGGAGAGCATTTTCAGTTCTTCGTGCTTTAGTGTCCTGCTTCACTTAGGTTTTGATAGGAACTTGCTTTCTTTTATACAGATCCGCGTGCTTTTGAGCGTCACTTCAGCCTGATTAATAAGGAAGACTTGGAGATGGTGCTGAGGTCAGAGATCTTTGTGAACAGAGACGGCAACCAAGTCAGAGCCGCCCACGTGGTCTTAGGATACGTCCCGATCCAAAAATCGTTCTCGGCTCCGAGGCACATGATCCGAGCTGGGGATCCTCAGCTGCGTAGCATCACCGTAGTCGAGAAAGGGTTTTTCATTCCCGAAGAGTCTCCCATCCCCAAAGGCGTACCGCTGGTAGGTACCTCTTCGTCGGCTTAAGCTGCTGAGTTTGAAGGGGAAGAGGAAGTTGCTGACTCAAGTCCGTCCGGGGACAAGTTTGGCGAGTTTGACCAGCCCCATTCGCCCAAGGACCCTGCCGGTGATTTGGGTGACCCTAGCTTAACTGAAGCGGACTTTCTGTCTGAAGAAGCCACTCCTCAATCCAAGATGAGTATCAAGAAGCGGCCTCAGAAGAGCTTGTTGGCACTAATTGAGGGGCAGCCAGGGAGGGATGCACCAGGTAAGTCTCCTCCCGAGCTTCCCCCTCCCCCACCCCACCCCACCCCAACAGAGTTCGACGCCTAGGTCCAAGTCCACCAGTCCTCCGATGAAGAAGGACAAAGGCAAGAGACCTAGGGGGGAAGAGTCTGATCCTTCCCAAGGTGGCAGCGATGGTCGACCATCATCAAAACAGCTGAAGATAGGGCGCCGAGGCCAAGAGAAGCAAGCTTTTATCCAGGCCGGGGCCCAGGCTTGGCTCCTTGCCCCTATGTTCTATGGGAGGCCTCTGACGGATGATGTCTCCCTTAGGAACCCTTAAGGGGGCGAGGGTGCGCTCGTGGCCAATGCATTAGAGAGGTCCTTGCTGCTCCCTGCGGACATGGCCCAGTTGGAGGCTTTGAGGGGCGAGGAGGTTTTCCTCGGCCTTAAGCAATACTTGGGCATGGTAAGTTTTCTAATTGCTTGTGATTTTCTTGACCTTCTGTGGTTCCTTATCTGCTACACAATGGTTTCAATTGGCAGGCTATTCAGGCTACTTTCAAGCTGGAGGACATAGCCAGTAGCAAGAGCCAGGTTGTTAGCTCAGAGCATACTAAGCTGTCAGACGCCATGTGAGCCCTCAATGCTTCCAAGGCCGATCTTAAAGCGGCTATGGACCAGTTGAAGGAGATGAAGGCGGCTCGAGACACTGCTGGTTCGGCCCTTACTGCTGTTGAAAAACTGGCTCTAGATCAAACAAACAGGCTGCTCAAGGCCGAGAATCAGCTGAAGATAGCCAGAAAGAAGATCGTGACCCTAGAGGAGAGGGTGCTTAAGGCAGATAAGGCTAAAGGTGCTGCGAAGTCTGCCAAGGCTGAGCCTTTGAAAGCCAAGGAGAAGGCTGAATTTGCCAAAGTCGAGGTTGTGGCCTCCAAAGACAAGGCCGTGCAAGATGCCTATGAGGAAGGGGCGGCTGAAACAGAAGACAGCCTTAGAGCCCAAGTGCTTGAGATGTGCAGACTTTACTACTTCTAGGTCTGGAATGAAGCCCTTACACAAGCTAGGGTTGAAGCCTCGTCCAACCTGTGGAGGGCGGAGAACGTATATTATCCTCCTGCCATCCATGAGACTGCCCCTCCAAGTTCTGAGGCCGAGGGGCCTATCGAGGGTGTTGGGGTTATCTCTGAGGGAGGCACCCCAGCTGCTCCTACTTCGGGTGAGCCCCCCAAGGAAGCTGATCCTCCTGGGAATGTTGAGGCAAGCCAGGGTCCCATTGCTGGTGCGCCTGGAGAGACTGCGGACTCCTCGGCTGATGTTCAAGCACCCCTTGTAGAGGAGGTATCCCACCCAGCTGAACCTTCTAAGGCTGCAGCCCCAGGCGAGGGCCCCAAGGATTCTGAGGCCTCCTCTGCCCAGCCCCCTGAGGGGGGAGTTGAGATGGAGCTGAAAGAGTGATCCCCTATTGCGTCTCTGCCCTGTTCTTTGTTCTCTCCTTCTTCTTTTTTATTATTGTGTTAGTGTGTTTGCCTTGTAAAACTCCTTTTTTTTTTTTAAGACTCAGTAAAGTGCATATTTCGTTTCCTTTTATTCGCTTTGTTTGTATTATATTATACATGTGTGCCTATATCACTTGTACGATACTGGCTTCAATCACGCATCGGCCGACTATATTGATCGTCGTCCCCTGCAGCACTCACTACTAGTACCTAAGTGGTCAGCTTCGCCGTAGGTCTGGGCCCACGGTCAACACAAGGCCTTGGTTCTGTCTAGTGCTTAGGCCCCCCTAAAGTGATTAGTTTCCCCATAGGTTTGAGTCCTTGGACCATGCAAGACCTTTGTTCTGTCTAATATTTGGGTTTTCTTGAAGCAACTAGTTTCCCCATAGGTTTGGTGCCGAGGAACATACAAGACCCAGGCTTTGCTTTGCACTTGGTATTTCGTGAAGGGATGGTTTCTCCATTGGCTTGGATCTTCTAAGGCGACTAACATTTGTCTTCTAAAGTAGCTAGTTTCCCCATAGGCTTGAGTCCGAGGACCATGTAAGGCCTTGGTTCTGTCTAATACCTAGTTTTCTTTTAGTAGTTAGTTTCTCCAAAGGCTTGAGTCCGAGGACCATGCAAGGCCTAGGTTCTGTCTAACACTTGTCTTCTGAAGTAGCTAGTTTTCCCATAGGCTTGAGTCCGAGGACCATGCAAGTCCTTGGTTCTGTCTAGTACCTAGTTCTCTTTTAGTAGTTAGTTTTCCCATAGGCTTGAGTCCGAGGACTATGCGAGGCCTAGGTTCTGTCTAACACTTGTCTTCTGAAATAGCTAGTTTCCCCATAGGCTTGAGTCTGAGGACTATGCAAGGCCTAGGTTTTGTCTAGTACCTAGTTCTCTTTTAGTAGTTAGTTTCCCCAGAGGCTTGAGTCTGAGGACCATGCAAGGCCTAGGTTCTGTCTAAAACTTGTCTTCTGAAGTAGCTAGTTTCCCCATAGGCTTGAGTCCGAGGACCATGCAAGGCTTTGGTTCTGTCTAGTACCTAGTTCTCTTTTAGTAGTTAGTTTCCCCAGAGGCCTGAGTTCGAGGACTATGCAAGGCCTAGGTTTTGTCTAACACTTGTCTTCTGAAGTAGCTAGTTTCCCCATAGGCTTGAGTCCGAGAATCATGCAAGGCCTTGGTTCTGTCTAGTACCTAGTTCTCTTTTAGTAATTAGTTTCCCCAGAGGCCTGAGTCCGAGGACTATGCAAGGCCTAGGTTTTGTCTAACACTTATCTTCTGAAGTAGCTAGTTTCCCCATAGGCTTAAGTCCGAGAACCATGCAAGGCCTTGGTTCTGTCTAGTACCTATTTCGGACTTGCTCCGCCGAGGAGGGGACCCTGCTTTGATCTAGCCTCTTCGTCTGGTGTGCCTCTTCTGATTACGAGGCGTCCTTTGGGCTATTCGAGTAACACGCTTGATGCTTCGGTGTGCGAGGCGCCTCCTCATTAATGTCCTCGCAGATTTACGAGAGTCCATCAGCGGATAAGTCTCTTCGAAATTGGGCAGAGTTATTGCCTCCGGTAATTTCTCCTTAGGATTCTATGCGGGCTGGCTTTCACCAACTTTTGTCTTCTATATAAGGCATTTCTGGGACGATCCTTTTCTTCAAACTTCACAAACATCTGAGTTCATATCTCACAAACGTGCTGCTCCTTAGACGTGTCAAGGGCTTTGCCAAAATAGTAGCTTGTGCCCTACGAAACAAAGTGGCACTGGGAAAGGGCGGTGATGAGGGAGCCTAGCCCCTTTCAAGAGCTGAGGATGGCACCCCGACCCTGGACATCATGCTGGGGGTGGGGTAGGAGGAGACTGAAGATCCTTCTTCTTTTCAACCTAACCAGGGATGGAACTCCCCTTACAGTTCGGAGGGGGATCCGAAAGGAACGTAACGTCTCCCCTCCGGATTTGGATCTGTCAGCCCTCCAGGCTGATAGTGATTCGCTGGCTCCCAGTCGCTGTGGGATTGGGAGGGAAACCAGGCAGAACCTTGAGGTGGGATCGTTAGGCGCCACGGCCTCTTCTTCCTTCCCCTACCTAGCGCCGCAAGTGTTGGTTGGGGAGCTGTGGACGGTCTTAGCGTAGGCCTGTCTCCACCTCTCCCTCCGTCGCTTGTCTTGGCTTTAAAACAAGCCTGCGTAGGCCTCTCACCCTTTCCTCTTCTCTTGCTTCACCACCAGCCTGTTTAGGCGTTTTTCTTTGTAGTTAGCTTTAGAACAAGCCTGCACGGGCATCTATCTTTGTACTTAGCTTTAGAACAAGCCTGCATGGGCATCTGCTATAAGATGTAACTTTTCTTCAAATATTAATAAAGAAGTAGACCTATTTCATCTCTTTTATTTCTCGCATCTTTCCATTTCTTGTGATTGTTACATTCTGAATGAATATTGTTGCTGTAGACTGTATTTTTTTTTTTTTGAGAAGTGTTGCTTTTCATAATTTCACACCAACCATCGCACTTGCTAGTGCCCAAGTCCTTCTCACAGATGGTGCCAATTGTAGGGACCCGTTTTCGGGCGACTCCCATACAATAAATTTGTAGAGAGTGGATAGAAGGGCCAGACACTTAGCAAGAAAACCAACAGTCGGTGTGGGCTTACAAGGAAGATAACTAAAATTTTGGCTAAGTGTTCTTGAGGAAAGTTCGTCTTCGGCCCGGTCCGGGGACCCCTTTTCTTTAGAATTAATGAATACAAGGGTTGTCCTTTGGACACCCTAAAAGAAAGAAAAACTCTCCTCCTCCTTTTTCTCCCCTTCGGGGGTAGAGAAAAAAGCCCCTTTACTTTGGGGATTCTATCTATTATATAGTTTCGTTCAATTGATCTCTACCGTCCACTTGTCGGCCATCTGGACTTGTGTCTGAAGGCTTGTCCCATCAGCCGTCTTTGCAGGCTTTCTGTTAGTTGAAACAACCAATGCATCACTGTTGGCTGGTCAATTCACCACTGATGCGACTAGAGTATTAATGGCGTGCATTTAATGAGTGAGTGACATCTCCTTTCCTTCAATGTCGGTTTGTTGAGGACGTGAGCATCCTCAGCGAGGTCCCAAAGGACTTGAGTTTCTCCCACTCATCCTCAGACTTTGTACCATCCTCGGCACGGGCCTTAGGCCAGATGTGGAGTGGGCCTGGGTTGCTTAATACTTGGGCCCCACACCCTTCTTTATCATTTTTATTTTATTTTATTTTCAAAAGAAGAGAGAAATTATTTAAATGTCAATTCCTAATCTTATATCTATGCTTTTGTTTACCTTTGCATGTTTATTTTGAAATTTTGACTTTTGCATATGTATGATGGGTGATTTTTAAAAAAAAAAAAAAAGAAACAAGATTTTATGCTACTAATGTTCTTTAACAAGTTAACAAGGTCCCCTCATTCTTCAGGATTCTCCATATGTTACAGGGTAATTTTAGTTAGGAAGTTGGGCCACATTAATAGAGAAATCTAAAAATGAAGTTGATGACAATATTAAATTGTTGCTTTATATTTTTCAATCACAAACCCAGTTTAAGCAATCTTCTACACTTTTTTTTTTTTTTTTTTGATGAATCTACACTTTCTAATTCTAATTATATTATGGTTTCCAAAATTTATCTATTAACATCCACCTTAGAAGCAACACAAAATTTGGATGATATTTATGGAATACTAGTCTCATTGCAGGCGCTCTGCACGCGCATAATGCTCTTTTTTATTTTTTGGTTTTAATGTTATAATTTTCTATTTATCCCCAGTTGAAGTTTACAGGTTTGTCCATTAATATTACACATTTGCGAATGATTGATACTACCAAAAGTGTCTAAGGCTAGCCACAAAAAATGAACACATTCACACACAAACATATGATTTCAATGCAATTTTGGTGTTGATTTTTTGTAGCTAGTTTCGTGACACTTCTAGTTGTATCAGTTGCTCACAAATGTGTAATATTAATGGATAAATGTGTAAACTTCAAATAAAGATGAATAAAAAATTATAATATTAAACCCAAAAAATAGAAAAGAGCCTCATGCATGTGTGCAGCGCATGCGATGAGGCTAGTAGATATTATAGATTATAGACATAGATAGATAGATAGATAGATGTATACACAAGTTGTTAACCCATGCAATGCATGGGTATATCTTTTATTTAAAATACTATTATTCCAATTATTTTTCACTTTTGCTAGCATTAACCATTAAGCTCATTTGAAAAACATTTGTATGCATTCCATAACAAAAAACACAATTACAAATATTTTTATTAATTGACTATAATGAGATATGAAAATAAGGTATTACTTTAATAAATTATGTATATGAAGTATAGTATTTTGTATAAGTACAGTCGACAGTGATTATTTGTTTGAGCTGTTTCAAACTATCCTCTTTTTTTTTTCATTTTTCTTTTTAATTTATATATATATATATATATATAACTAAGTATTTGAGATTATATTTCATAACTTAAAGCAAAAAACAATATAAGAATATGATAGTTTTAGCATCAAAAGTATACATTTGTTAATGGACATGAAGGGTTCTTTTAAGTATAGGGAGACAAATATAAAAACAACAAATGGAGACATCTTTGGTCCATGTTTCCTCTCTCCATACTGTGACTCTCAAAAAAGAAAAAAATGGAGAAAAATAAATAAATCATTTATGAAACTTGTATGACAAACTTAACATGTATATCATTCTTAAAAATAAATAAATAAATAAAAAAAGAGGGAAAATTACACTTTACCACTCTAAACTATATTTTAGATTACACTTTGCATCATAAACTATTCGATTATACACTTTACACCTTAAACTATGATCTTTGTTACACTTTGCACCCCAGAGTTAGTTTTATTGTTAAGTTAGATGGAAATTTGTAACAAATGACTTGCATATGATTTTTGTTTAAGTGACACACAATTTAAAGACAAAAACACCATTTTCCAATCATTTAAAAACAAAATATCTCTCTCTCATGTGCATCAGTAGCCCTATTTGTCCTCAAACCAGTTGGGTACTTTCTGTCTCTAACACAGAAGAAATACCATTCGTTCTCACCCATTTTAGCTTTCCCTTCATGACACAAACAAAACACGAATTAGAACAAAACAAGAAAAGTAGATAAGAGCAACAGAGAAAAAAAGAGTGAATATGGATTTAAGAAGAAGCTCCTATGGCAAATCCTAAGGTTCACACTTGTTCAAATCAACCTCACCGGTTCAAATCAACCTCACCGATTGCTACAGTTGAGAAGTTGGCGTCAAGAACCTTTGGAGATAGGTAGTGAGTTATAAGCTCTTCATCAGTTGGGTGAAATCGAAAACCCGGTGGCAATTCTATTTGTTCATCTTCTTTTGCAGTAGTGGAAACGTTTTCCATTCCTCCAAACCCTCACTAAAACCCTCTGTTCTCAACAATCAAACCAACAAATCTCTAAAAAACTTAAAAGAGAACTTAGAAAACAGGAGAAATTCAACCTATTTCACAAACCCAAGCCTAATATTAATCTATAATTCCTGAACAAAATCCTAATAGAAGTCTCTAACTTTCAATATTCAGGGGAAAACAGAGGAAACCAACCTAACAAGAATTAAAAGAGAGAAAGATATACTGTTAGAGAAGATAAGGCAAACTATAGAATATATAGATAGAACATGAATGGAAGTTCAGAGATGAAGAGGAAGGAGGAGAGGTTATATGACCTACAAAAGTCTATAACTCAGAGATTGAAAGAAGTTTCTATGAAAAATAAAGAAATGTGTTCTGTGCTGCCAAACCCTCTATAACCTATATACTGGTTTTTGGAGAGAAAGAAGCGTGGTTTGTAAGGAAATTTTGGTGGGTAGTTTCAAGCTTTCAGCTCCCTGTTTTAACTTTTCTGTAATAATTATCTGTATTCAAAACAAACAAAAATATGTCAAGATGATGACCATCATGTTTTAGAGGAGCAACTGAAGAATTTCAAAAGAAGAGAAGAGCTGTTGGCGGAGAGAGAGAGGAAGAGTTGATGGCGCTGGGAACGCGTGAGAACTATTGGGGATTTAGGGTTTGATTTGGGGAGGAGAAGATGCTAGCACGTGAGAGAGAGCTTTTGTTTTTAAAAAGAGGGTGTTTTTGTCTTTAAACTATGTGCCACCTAAGTAAAAATCACATACAAGTCATGTGATATAAATTTTCATCTAATTTAACAGTAAAATTAACTTTGGGATGCAAAATGTAACAAAGGTTATAGTTTATGGTGCAAAGTGTAATCTAAGATATAGTTTAAAGTGGTAAAGCGTAATTTTCCAAAAAAACAAACTTAACATGTATTATTCTCTTCCACCCATTGTAACTATCAAATTATTAGATATATATATATATATATATTTATGTATGAAAATCTTATGAAAACATAAAATGTATTTCAAAAAGTCCTGCATGCCCTTGCTTAAGTTGTGACACTCAAAAGTAACTTGGAATCAAACTATTGCTTAAGCCCTTGCTTAAGTTGTGGCATTCACAAAATTCACAAAATTAGACAATAAAATAGATTGCAAACCTTCTTTTTGATCAAACACCGGACTCCCTTATAACATAACTGGTAACCTTCTTTCATTTTCATTCTAAGATCACCTTTTTTTTTTTTTCTTTTTTTTGGGGTGGGGATTGATAAACCCACATAAATCATAAAAAATCCTAAGTCAACTAATTCTAAATTAAATTATAAATCTAGCATTTATAAAAGTACCTAATACTATCACTCAATGCACATTCGCGATTGCTGATATTGGAATTACCTTACTTTAGTCCCATTTTATTTATTAATTTATAAATAATCTACAAATAGTTCCAAAATTTTTAGACAAAGACAACAGTTGCAAAAAGCCTCCCTTCTGTCCATAAAATCAAAGATTTATCTATATGAAAAGAAAAGACAGGTTAAATGACAACAACAAATCATAGTTCCTCTTGTCAAATCTCTACTAATTCTTCTTTGTAAGAAACATCCGGGCTTTTATGATGTTCCCGGTAGACTTAACCTAGCTAGCATTAGCATGTATAGTCATTTGTTGTCATAATGCTTCTGGCTTCTGCAAACAAAGGACTAACATTTGCGCAATAACTTCATGGGCAGGTTATAAGCCTTCTTTAGCATTCCACCATAAAACAGACCAAGTTTTGGCAAGGAGCCCTTCCAAAGCCAAGGAAAAAAACTATGTTGAGCGTTGATTAATCAAAGATGGAATTGAGGGAAATAAACAAAAACCAAGTATTCGACTGTTGTGAACAAAAAAAGAAAAAGAAAAAAAGAATTAGATAGTACTACTTATGTCAAACATGTTTCAATTCGAATACTTCTAACATAATCGAAGAGAGGAATGAGAAATTACCTTCAAATTGTAGAAACAATCGCTGGTATATGGATATCTTACTCGGTGTGTAGATCTCATCAACGTTGAAATCCACTAAAAGAACAACTTAATTCATAAACAAAATAATCCCATCACTTGCTATTAGACCCAATACACAAAAGAATTTAAAAAATTTTTAGGATTAAAAAAAAATCATGAGCATAATACATGCTTGAAGATTAGTTTCTTCTGGAATTGAGTATTACTATTAACCACATGGGGGTCGTGCTCCACCTAATCTGAGTCAAGAGAAAAGGTTTTAACTTTTAAGGAATAGAAATAGACGAAAGATATTTGCTTATAAGAAAGAGTTTATAATTAATTAAGTACAAAGTTTAGTTACAAAATTAATTATAGTCTTAGGCTATAGTCTTACTCAATATATTTATTAGATGTGAATTTTGACAAATCTACTATTGAATTCTATTTTTTCTTATATCCTTTATGCTTATAAAATTTTTAGAAAATTAAAGATAAAAAATTATCATTAATAAATTGTTTAAATTGCAAATTTTGTAATTTAAAATTATTCATAAAATATAAACTTATAGATCATATAATAAATAATACCCGATTAACATGAAATTTGATATGTGTATTAAGAGCATAAAAAACATGCAATTCAACAATTAGATTTTCAAAATATATAGTAATCCCTTAAGAATTTAATAGACAAGACAATAAATGATGTTCTTTTAAAAAGTTGAGTTTTTGAAATAGGACAAACAAATTGGCACGGAGGGAATAATATTTATTTTATTGAGTAAGGTTATAAGTTATAACCTTATGTTACAATTAATTTTGTAATTTAAATTTGTCCATTAATTAATGCTAATAATAAGCTTATTATGCGTTGGCTGAGGAAGCAGAAAATGGGGGTTGTAAAATTGGTGCTAATAATTGCCTTATGCAATTGGAGAAGAGAGAAAATTATTAGGTACTCCCAGAGTATCATAAATACATATTCCCCCTCTCACATAAATGGTGTGTCCTACTATGAATTTAATTAGTGGAATCCACATTTAGGTGAGAGGAAGGAGTACGCATTTATAGCATTCCAAAAGCATACAATAATTTCTCAGAGAAGAAATCATGTTGAAGACGAAGAGCTAAGAAATTAATAGGTAGAGCTTAATTATCTTTTTTAATTTGGGGAGATGAAAAATCAATAAATTTGAAATGAAATTACTTAAAGACCATTATATAATATGCATGCGCGCGCGCGCGCACACACACATATATATATATATATATATATAACATTAAGTGACAATTAAAATTAAAAAAAAAAAAATTTAAGGAGACACATTTAATATAAAATTTCTTTTTATTTTTTTGAAAAATTTACTATAGAATTAAATGCAAATATTTAAGTAACAGCCTTTACAAATTTCCAATATGTATAACAGAAAATTAATTTACTTAGGTGAATTTAATTAGACTCATTATGACATGTCAAATATCTATGACATGCGCAAATCAGTTTTTGCCGTATGGCGATGTAAGTTTACATCTCTAAAAGATGAAATGCGTCTCGTTAGAGCATTCGCATCAGTCCATGTAAAAAATTTGTAAATTTACACATCTAAAACCTACTTTTTCTATTTTACACACTTACTTTTACAAAACACTCACATCAGTTTGTCTATTATACACATTTATTCAAATAAAATATTCACTCTTCTCAATTTTTTATTATTTCTCTCAACTACCTACACGCGCTCCGTGTCTTAACAGATCACCTCTCTCTCTCTCTGCTCATTTTTTTCTTAACAGTCTCTCTCTCTCTCTCTCTCTCTCTCTCTCTCAAAAAACTACCAACCCAGATAAGTTCTTCACCGGATCCAGAACCTTTCTTCACTGGTCGGTCCACGAACCAAGCTCCGATGATCCAGAACTAAGCCCCGGCGACCCAGATCGCGTCTTCACCGGCCGATCCACGAACCAAGCTCCATGAACCAAGTTCTGGCGACCCAAAACCAAGCCCCGACGACCCAGATTGCATCTTCACTAGCCGATCCACGAACCAAGCTCCGGTGACCCAAAACCAAGCCCCGGCGACCAAAATCATGTCTTCACCGGCCGATCCATGAACCAAGCTTCGGCGACCCAGATTGTGTCTTCACCGGCCGATCCACGAACCAAGCTCCCGCGACCCACGAACCAAGCACCGATCTCTCTCTCTTTTGGTTTGTCTGTGTGGGTTTGTTTGTGTGTGGGTGTGTTTCTGTGTTGATATGTGTTTGTGTGTGGGTGTGTTTGGGTGCATTTGAGGAAAAGAAAATGAGGAGCTGAGGTCGTTGTGCACGGAATGGAGAGAGAAAAATTGGTGCGAATGGAAATTAGTAAAATAATATATACATGAGTTACAGTACCCGTGGAAATATACACGGTTACTGTAGCTCATGGAAATATATACATGGTTTTAGATATTTTTATTCCCATTGATGTGGGTAGTTTTTTGCTCAAAATGTGTAAAATTTGCACTGTAGATCTATTTTAGATGATTTTAGATGAGCAGATGTGAATGCTCACCAGTTTAGCCACTTTTATTTTATAATATATATTGAAGATTATAAATTATAAACTATGGGTCCGTTTAGATATAATTTATTATTGTTGAAAGTTGCTGAAAGTTGCTGAAAACTGAAAACACTGTAGCAAAATAATTTTTAAATATATGAATAGTACCGCATGACCTATTTTTAATATTTTTTTAATGCGTAAACAGTAATTGTGAATCCTATAAACAGTGTGTGAACAGTATCGAAACAGTGTGTGAACAGTATTTTTTTTCTCTGCACAGTCACTTCTGTCTCTGACCCGCGTGAAAGCAAAAAAAAAAAAAAAAAAAAAAAAAAAATCTTGAAACGCAACTGAGAAAACGCACCGTATAGATAGATAGATTTTTTGTTTTTGTGGAGAAAGGTTATTGATAGATAGATATATTCTAGAATATAGAAGGTAAAGGTTTAAAAAAAAAAATTCCTCTTAAATCGTGTCAAAATGGTTTTTTGATAATCTAAATCATGATGTCAATTTTAGTTGCATTGATCAGGCGCCTGCCTGCCGGTGCAGGCTTCGAAACTCTACGACTCCACGTGGACCTCCGAACCAACCAATCACAAGAATTCACACCCCACGCGTCTTGGCACGAAGCCCAATTTCGAAAATTTCAGGCTTTTCAGCTTCCACAAATCCAAGGGTCAAGAATAAATCTTAGAACCAAGAATAACAAAAATCAAATGGCCAGAACTCCTCCCCTTTTCTCCTTCGCATCGTCAAATACAAGTACAAATACACCACGGATTCATAAAACCCTCTAACTTCCAAAACCCTAACAAATTTCGCTCTCTTTCTCTAATGGCTCGGAGACAACGCCCATCTCATCTGGATGATCCACCAGCTGTTTCATCTTCTACTGAAGAAGAAGAACAAGAAGAAGAAGAAACTTTCTCCGATGATGATGAAGAAGAACAAGAAGAAGATAAAGAAGAAGGAGAACAAAGTTCATCTGAAGAAGATGAAGAACAAGCTGAAGCAGCTAAAATTGAATCTTTACCAGTGAAACCGCATTCTTCATCATCCGGGTCGGAAACCAAACCCATGGAACCCGAATCGACTCCGGTAAAAGCCACACAAGTCAGATCCACGAGATCCTCCACCATGAAGAAGAAGCGTCCAAACAGTGAAACGGAAACGACGCTGTCGAAGCGGGTCAAGAAGAAAGACCCAGACCCGGAACCGAAATCCCAAGTCGGTGGTGGTGGGGAAGAGAAGAAGCTTTTCCAGAGGCTGTGGAGCGATGACAATGAAATAGAATTACTGAAAGGGATGTTGGATTACAGATCTTTACGCGACTCGGATCCCGCCGCAGATGCCGCCGCGTTTTACGAGTTCGTTAAGAAGAGTCTCCACGTGGAAGTTACCAAGGCCCAACTGGTGGATAAGATGAAAAGGTTAAGGAAGAAGTACCGCAATAATGCTGGGCGAGGAAAGAAAGGTAAAGACCCAACCTTTTCGAAACCCCACGAACGAAAGACATATGAACTGTCCAATAAAATTTGGGGCTGCGCTGCCGCTGATGGGGTTTCGGGGAGATGCTTGAATGAGATGTTAAGCTTTAATAAGAATGTGGTGTTGGAAGAGAGTTTGATAAAGAAAGGACTTGAATTGATTGGTCAACAGAAGAGGCTGGAATTGGAGGAGAGGTGGAAGAGGGTGGAGTTGGCTGCGTTGCAAATGTATGTCACTTGGACTGAGTTGCTTAGGGACCAGGCCAACTTGATTCTTGAGGCATACAAGGGCCTTTGAGAGGTAAAGTGTTTTGTTTTGTTTCCTCAAATTGTTTGATTTGATATAGTCAGTTGAAGGCGATATAGTCAGTTGAAGGCTCATTATCTATTGTGGGTATGTGATTTGCTGACTTTGTCCAATTATGTCACTCCTTGTCATCAATATCCCAAAGATTTATTCCAAAGATTTTGGTAGCTTTTGAAAGATGTACCCCAAATGTTGGTTTGCTTTAGATATGGCAAGCTTGACGAGGTAGATAGGAAAAGATGTTGGGATTAAAGAGTATTAAAATTTGGAATATTAGGTTTTCAAAAAATTTGGAATATTAGAATTAGAAGTAGCTCCGAGCAACTATGCTATCATCCTTGTTTGTAGTTTGGCTTTAATATTTTGTAATGTTTATGCTCTTTAATATAAGATCTAAATTATATATATATATATATATATTTTGCTTTGTTTGTAATGTTTTTGCTCTTTAGCTTTGTTTATGCGAAGTGTTAGGTTGTTATGGGAGGACAAAAAAGTAATTTAAGTTGTGAATTTAAATTAGAATTAATAACAATTTACCACCTACCATATGTTGTGAAAATATTGTGAAGGTAGCACTTCTCAACTAACAATTCCCAAATATAAAAATTAAAATGAGTTTGAAACCAAAATATTTAATAAGGAAATATATATTATAATAAAACTAGTAAGGCATGCAATTTATTGTTTTAAAGTCCCACTAGCTTTTGAAAAAGTATCATAATCAACTAATATTGACTTTGTCAACTCATTATGCAAAAAAATGCTTATTATTATTATTATTATTATGTTATTATATTATTATAATAATAATATAAGTTGTGGCATTCACATATTTTCTCATATATTATTATCTATACTACTATTTAAGGGGCTGTACCTGTTTGGATCGGATTTTTTTTTGTTCTAAAATACCCTTACATCCCTATATTTAAGTAGAGACAAAACTAAAAGACAATCAAGTAAAAATACAACCCTAACTTCCACTAAAACAATGCCTAAAAATTTGGGTCACTCTCCTGCTGATTTTCAAATTAATTTATTCACTTATAAATTAGATTCTCAAAATAAAAATTATATTTATAACTACCACTAAAACAATGCCTAAAAATTAGGGTCACTCTCCTATTGATTTTCAAATTGATTTATCCACTTATAAATTAGATTCTCGAAATAAAAATTATTATATAAAATAAAAAAACATAGTTTTTTTTTTTTTTTTGGCTACTACCACTAAAAAAGAAGAAAGCCTCATTACACGCGCGGAGCGCGTGTGATGAGGCTAGTTATTATTTAAGGGGTTTCTCTTGTTTGGAATCCTCATTTTTTAGTTCAAAAATACTCTTATACTCTTATGTTTAATTAGAGACAAAATTAATGGACAATTCAGTAAAAATGCAACTCTAACTCCTATTAAAACATTGCCTAAAAAATATGACCGCTCTGCTGTTAATTTCCAAATTGTTTTATCCACTTATAAATTAGATTTTCAAAATAAAAATTATATATATAAAATAAAAGATAGATTTTTTTTTTTTTGCTAAAAAAAAAGCCTCTTCGTGGGTGCGATGAGGCTATTATTATTATTATTATTATTATTTTTTAATTCAAAAATTAAAAAAATTAAAAAAAAAAAACTATCGGGTAGGGTATTACTCATACCCAACCAGTCAAATTTAGATGCAAGAAATGCTCAATCCCAATACCCGAATTTCCTATTGGGTAGGGTAAACCCAAAAACTTCGGGTAGGGTAGGGTAGGGTATCCACTGCCTGATGGGATTGGCCATCCCTAGACCCTAACCCCTAAAGCTAAAATCAACAAGCACCATAGAGATATGAATTCCCCAATTACTAAATATTTGACCATATAAATAGAGAAAGAGTAGTGATGTGGAATCAACACTAATCATTAGAAATTGAAAGTAGTAATTGCATGATAACAGATTAGCATTGTTGCACGTAATCCAATGCATGAGACCTAATTCTTAATCATATCATATACTATATAATAAAAGTTAGTCTTAGACGCTGTGGTTGCGCCAAGTGGCTTAAAAAAAAAAAACATTTATATAAAAAAAAAGTCTAATGCATCTTTTAGCAGTGTAGTGAATTATAAAAAAAAAAAAAAAAAGTCTATTATAAAATTCTATACAACTAATCTATATATATATAGGCAAAACTGAGAGAAAATCCAATTAGATTTCAAATTGGAATTCAATTAAATTCTACAATTGAAGTCCAATGTATGCCGTGTGTTCTAAATTATTTCTTAATTTTTGATCCAAATGTAGGACCACATCATAAACATCCATCTAAGTGAGTGATTGAGTATAAAAGCCAAGAAGATTAACGTTAATGAACCTTGAAATTATCTAATCTATATTGTGTCAATTCATTGAACCCAATAAGATTTTATTAATAAGGCTTTGGGGACTTTTTATTCAAAGTGGCTCACTAATACTTTTCTCGTCTTTTGTAACAACAATTAGCTTTACCATTCGTTTCCTTCTTGGTAATTTTCTGAAATCTCTCTTCTGCTTTAATATTTTTCTTTTTATTTCTTATGGATTCAAAGAACAATGCTTTTGTTCTTTCTCTGTTATATGATTATAATGGTTAATAATCAAATAACCATGCTTTCAAATGTGTAAAATTTATCAGATTTGTATTTCATATGTTAATCGAATATCTTTAGATTAGGTGCATTTTTAAGGACATGGTTTAAGTTTCTACCATGTAGGGAACTTAGCTTTCAAAATTAGGCAACTCGACTAATTTGATGAGCATAAAAGCCAAGAAGATTAATGTTAATGAACCTTGAAATTATCTAATCTATATTGTGTCAATTCGTTGAACCCAATAAGATTTTACTAATAAGGCTTTGGGGACTTTTTAATTCAAAGTGGCTCGCTAATACTTTTCTCTTGTCTTTTGTAACAACAATTAGCTTTACCATTCGTCTCCTTCTTGGTAATTTTCTGAAATCTCTCTTCTGCTTTAATATTTTTCTTTTTATTTCATATGGATTCAAAGAACAATGCTTTTGTTCTTTCTCTGTTACATGATTATAATGGTTAATAATCAAATAACCATGCTTTCAAATGTGTAAAATTTATCAGATTTGTATTTCATATGTTAATCGAATATCTTTAGATTAGGTGCATTTTTAAGGACATGGTTTAAGTTTCTACCATGTAGGGAACTTAGCTTTCAAATTTAGGCAATTCGACTAATTTGATGAATTTTTCAACAAATGCATTTTTTTTTTTTGGGTTCATCCCAACTAAACTAAAGGCCAAGCTAGATAGGCTTAGGCAAGAATTACAAATATCTAATATTTGCACTTCTACAAATTGATTTAGGAAACTTTGAAAAAATACATTTGGAATCCCATATTCAGGTTACATATCTAAAAGCTGATAGGAATGATAACACCAGCCTCATTCAATGCGTGTAGTTCAAAGTTTTTATTTTTTTTGTGCTACAATATTCCATTCATTTCATTCAAGGTTTATGCATTAGTTTAATGAGATTGCATATTTGCCAATCACCAAAATAGCTAGGTGTGAGATTTGATTTAACCCCAAAAACTTAATCTAAGATGTGTGTATAATTGTAAATTTTTTTAATTGTACCCATGCATATGCACGGGGTTATAGACTAGTATTAGATTAACATTAGATTTTCTTT
The DNA here is from genome assembly GCA_023621385.1 of Quercus gilva. Classification (NCBI taxonomy): domain Eukaryota; kingdom Viridiplantae; phylum Streptophyta; class Magnoliopsida; order Fagales; family Fagaceae; genus Quercus; species Quercus gilva. The sequence goes on along the minus strand of CM042473.1, from coordinate 51,613,787 downwards.
TCATTTTAACTTCTTCAATGTGGAGTGTGTACGTATATATATATATATATATATCAAATAATTCATATTTATTACCAACCATATGGTTCTTTTGCTCTATTCTTCTCTTCTCCTACTTACAACCTTGCAAGTATGTATTTGTTTACTCAAATTTTTTTTGTCCATCAAATTGAATAGATTTTGTGTATTTTTTTGTCAATTGTTTAAGCTAATTTCCTTAAGTTTAATCCAATTTAGAGAATTGTTACAGATTGCATACTTTTATTTTTGTTTGTATTTAATTTTTTATTATTAAAATGTTAGTTTGATTGTTGAGAAAATATATAAGAAATTGAACTTTCATGTCTAATTAACTAAGAAATTAATTTTTGAGTCCAAACACAATAAATCAACAAAATATACAGTCAATATTTTCCTTTTTAATTTTCTAGGGTTTTCTTTTCTTCTTGGCAAGTAGAGCTAATATTTAGGCTTTTCTTTTCTGTGTTTTGTGTGTATAGATGTTGAATGTTTAGGCTTTGTAGGGACGCGTGTTAATTTATTTTTTTCTATGTTCTTTCGTATTATGTTGTTTTATATTTTTAAAAATATATATAATTTTTCTTCTCCTATAATTTTTAAGTTGATAAAAATTTTAATTTGATTACAATCCAAATTCTTTGTCTAATCATTTTCTTAATATATAAGTTGATAAAAGAAATATTAATTTAAAAAAAAAGAAACATTGTACATATTAAAAAGGTCCATCTAATCCATATATTTTTAAAATATATCAATTCACTTTGACTACAATCCAAATTCTTCATCTAATCTTTCTCTTAGAGTCCGTTTGGGAACAGGTTATTTAGTTAAAATTGAAAGTTTTTTGCTGAAAATACTGTAGATAAAGCTAAAAAGTAGCTGAAATAGTACGATAAAACCCATGAATAGTACGAAAAAGTACAATGAGACCTATAAATAGTAGCAAAAATAAGCTAAATAGTAAAAAAAAGTTGGCTTATTAAGCTAATGCCAAACACACACTTAAAGTAAAGGTTTAAGTCCATCTAATCCTTATGGAAGTTCATTCGGAGTGGCTGGGGGATTTTTTCCAAGTTCATTTGGTATGAAGTGGGTGATGGAACTTGTGTGAAGTTTTAGGATGATGTGTGGTGTAGGGATCGTCCTCTTAAGGAGGCGTTTCCAGATTTATATAATATTAGTAGGACAAGGGATGCTTCGGTTTCTGAGGTTATGCACTATGCAAATGGGAGAGTTTCTTGGGACATTTAGTTTCGTTGTTTAGTGAATGATCAAGAATCACAATCTTTGGATTCGTTTATGGTTTTGATCTATTCCTCTAAGGTGAGGGGTGTTGGTTTAGACAATTTTTGTTGGAAGCCAGCCAGCAGTCGAGGGTTCAAGGCGAGTGGGTATTATCATTCTATTTCCCCGTCTACTAGCATTTCTTTCCCTTGGAAAATGGTGTGACAATTGAAGGTTCCTCCTCGGGTAGCTTTTTTCTCTTGGACTATGGCTTTAGGTAAGATTCTAACTATAGATAACCTTCGGAAGAGGCATTTTGTTGTCCTCGAGAGGTGTTTTATGTGCAAAAGGTGTGAGGAATCTGTAGATCATCTCCTCCTTCATTGTCCTATATCTTTTGAGATGTGGAGTGTGATCTTTTGCTTGTTTGGTATTTGTTGGGTAATGCCTCAAAGGGTGGTGGATTTGTTGGATTGTTGGGCATGCAATTTCAGGTGTCATCGTAATATAGTTATTTAGAGGATTATGCCGCACTGCTTGATGTGGTGTATCTAGTGGGAACGGAATTCTAGAAGCTTTGTGGGTCGTGAACAGTCTATTGTTGAGTTTAAGTCTTTCTTCCTTTTTACTCTTCTCGAATGGTGTCTTGTTTTACCATCTTTTTCTTGTTTTTCCCCTCCTGTGTTGCTGGATCATTGTAATTTGGGTTCTTGATGTTTTTGCCTTTTTGTACATTTCCTATGTACTGGGCTGTGTGTTTTTAATAAAATCTTTATGTTAGAAATAGCTTCTTTTGTTTTCTTACATTTATTTATCATCAATAATTTTTTTTATTTTGTTTTCTAATAACTAATAAGTACAGAACTATGTTTTTACACTATTAATATTTTACTAGCCTTAGGTTTCTCTTCACTTCCAAGTCTATTTCCGTACCTTCTCTGTATCTTATTATTTTTAATTTAATTAAAAATATTACTCTCATTATGATTTGAAATTCTAAATTTGTTAGACCTCTTTCAAGTTGATAACTTGATACATCTTCTATTTTTGGGAGAAGAGAACTCATGCCAATATATAAAATCCTCAAATCCCCTAGGTGATAACTTGATATATCATCTATTTTTTTTGGAGAAGAGAAACTCAGGCCAATATATAAATCCCCGAATTCCCAACACATGGCCAGTTTGCATTTCTCTTATTTTTTTTAAAAAAACTTTTTTTTACAGGTTTTACTTACTTTCTTCTGTTTCTTGAGCTTCTTGTGGTTTTTAATTATAGAAAGTTTAATTTGTTTTGGCTTACCATTAAGTTTTGATTTGGACGAATTGCACAATTACATGACAATTACATCTTATCGTTGTGGTTTGTTTAAAAGCTTTTTGTTGCTTGCTTTTGTAAATATTGTATTTGTAAATATTGTATTCTGATCTAATTTTGTGCTAAATATGCAGGTTGGATAAACCATTGTCTATACCTATTAATGCTAAAGGTATGTTTTATCAATAGAAATAGATTAATTTATTAGAGTATTCCTAACTAAAGAATTATTTGGATTAAACTCTTCTCGGTTTACATATTTATTGCCAATATATCTGTACATCTCTACACTTCTACTTTTATTATATGAGAAAATTTTACTTTTTGAATTTTTAGTATGCATCAAGTGATTACCGATTAGGTCATTTTTTTTTTCGTATGTTAGTATGCATCATGTTTAATTAAAAAACAAGTCTATTTTTTTTTTTTTCATATATTATGTCATTTTTTCGTATATTATTTTTTTATATATTATTTCTTGATTAATTCTTAATTAAGCCATGCATTGCATGGGTATAATACTAGTTATATATAAATTGCATGTGTTACTAGTTTTATTATAATATATATTTCCTTATTAAATATTTTGATTTCAAACTCATTTTAATCCTTATATTTGGAAATTGTTATTTGAGGAGTGTCATGTTCATAATATGTTCATAACAAATTATAGGTGGTAAGTTGTTATTGGTTTTAATTTGAATTCACAACTTAAATTACTTTTTTGTCCTCTCATAACGACCAATATCATCCTACCACTTAGGATTTGGTGTAAAAGTATTGTGAAAATATTATGGACATAGCATTTCTCTTGTTATTTACACTAATAATATGTTACCAAGATTGATGAGTCTAACTTTCTAAAAACAAAAAAGATTAACAAAGTCCAAGTAAATGTTTACCATTGATTAGATTTTTTTCTTTTTTGGAAAGCACATTGTCCAAGAAGCAAAGAGATGGAAGTTATTTCTAATATTTAATCTCATTGAACATGACTTTTAAATCGGATTCCATAGTCTATATACAGCAATATGTCCACAAGTTGTTTCTTTTAAATTTACTTTTAAAAATCTTTCTCAAAAAAAAAAAAAAAAAAAAAAGACTTTTAAAAATAGTAGTGATGTTTTACTCACTAATTCAATGCTTTTTTCAGTACATTCGGGGCCTGCATAACATAATGGGAAGTGAACAAAAAAAATTAACTTTTACAGATAACAAGGACTTCAAGAAGAATTATAATCCAAACATAAGAGTGGTACATTCTATAATATAAGGAATAAAAACATGGTCATGGTTTTCCATAATGGTTTGTCAGTAATAATTTTTGTTCGGCACAGTTTTACAATTTTCTAACCTACGAAGGAGTCAATGACATATGGTTCTTAAGACCTCTACGAAAGCATGAATTTGACTTTCACTTGTATGGAGAGAATTATTGCTACTTAATTCATTTTTTGTAAAGTCAAATATTTTATATCTTGATTTTGACTGACTTGTATGAAAAGTATTGATATCACTAGTATAATTACTTTTCACAAAATAGATTAAAGTAATTTTCTCACAAAATTTACTTAAAGAATTTATAAGGAAATACGTTAAATAACATATTATATCAATCTTCCTATTAATTGATAATTGATTTTGTTTGTGCATGTCAACCTATTGATAATTGATTTTATTGGTAATTTATCATAACTTAAATTTCTCTTTTGTCAATTCATAAAAACTAATAACAGCTTACTACATAAAATTTGTTGTGAAAATGTTATGGATATAACATTTCTCTTTAAATAATAGACTAATAGCAATTGGATATTAAGGAGTAAGAACAGCTAGTTTCAGTGGATATCAAGTAGGAGTAATAACAGCCAGTTTAAGTCTAGTTGAGTTTTTACTTATAAAAAAAAGTCACTACTTGAGTTATTTTTATTTTTATTTTTATAAATTTATTGAGAAAGAGTTATTATGGAAAATTTTTATATTTTGACTATGGGTTGAGTGCATGGCCAAGGATTGACGGATGGCTATTGGCAAATTTTTTTTTTCTTTTTAATGAATTGGCGACGGTTTGTGTTATGCTTTTATATATACATCGAGTAGTTTTTTCAACTTGTTCATTTTTTTTTTCTTGATTAGGTTAGACTAGTCGTGTTCTTCAAAAACTGTTTTTAATGTGGTCGGGACAATAACAAAAGGGAAATCATGTAAACTTTAGGTGAATATAATGAAATTACACTTTTATGTTAGAGGAGAAAAAAAAAAAAAAACTTTAGGTGAATATAATGAAATTAAACTTTTATGTCAGGAGAACAAAAAAAAAAAAAAAAAACTTTAACTTGTACTTTTGTTTATTATTTTTCCTCCCCTAAGATTTTGTTTTATTTTTTTGGACAGCATATTGCAAGGCTATTGGGCAACATTTTGGACAGTATCTTGGATAGAATTTTGGACTAGTATTTTTGGACAGCATAGATGACTTGGACAATTTTCGTAGTTTAACAATTTAGACAATTGATTGCCCAGCTTTGTAGCAACTCTTTTGGAAATCTTTTGTAACTAAAGAAGTTACTCAAGCATATGATAAATTCTCAGTGTATGTTTATAATACCTCTATTTAAACACTAAGCACGTATGCAAATGATGAATTTTTTTTATGCAATGGTACATTTTGTTTCTATATATTAGTTTTTATATGTGCATGGAATGGTTATTCAAGCTGAATGATAGTTTTGAATGGTATGGTCAAGTTTAATTATGAATAGTTATATGGCCAACTTATTCAGCAATTTCCATTCCCTTCTACCAATGTCGTAAGAGCATATATTCAAGTTGAATGATAGTTTTGAGTGGTATGGTCAAGTTGAATTATGAATATTATATGGCCTATGAATATTATATGGCCAACTTGTTCAGCAATTTCCATTCCCTTCTACCAATGTTGTAAGAGCATATTCAAGTTGAATGATACTTTTGAGTGGTATGGTTAAGCTTAATTATGAATATTGTATGGCCAACTTGTTCAGCAATTTCCATTTCCTTTTACCAATGTTATAAGAGCATTCCATGTGAAAATTGAACCCATCACCCCTGTTAAAACCCATCAACCCAAAATCCAACATCAATGCAAGATCAAACCAATTAATCAACCTTCTAAAAAAAACCAATTAATGAAAAACCCAAAATCAACACCACCATGAAAACCCAATGTCACCACTAGCACCATCACAAAAACACCATTGGCACCACCACAAAAACCTAGCTTTACGCCAAAATGTTAGATAAAAAATAATTGACCCAGCAACCACAGTTAAAATAATCGACTAGCAACACCAATATTGGCCATCCACAAAGGCCCAAAAAAAGAGAAAGTGAACCATAATGTGATGATGAAACCATTTAATGTGACTAAATAAAATAAAAGAACTACTGAATGTGATAATATGATCATTTGTGATGTTTGTACTAGTTAATGTGACATTGGCACTATACAATGTGACTAAAAAAAAAAGAAAAAAGAATCACCGAATGTAACAAAAGTATGATCATGTGTGATTTTGGTATTGTCCAACGTAACGATAGAATAATTCGATATAAGTAAAAAAATTAAGGAACAATTGAATATAACAAATGACAAAACTTAGGTATAGTACCTTAAGTGCTGTTCTTTTGATTCCATTCTTAAGATTCAGTCATGTGTCTACTTGACTAAAACATTTATTTCCCATGAGAAAAAATCCTCATGGCATAATCTTAAAAGGGGAACTTAAAAAATAGCACCTAAGTACTGTATCTAAATCTTACTCTATAACAAAAGTATGGTCATATGTGATATTTGTATTGCTTAATATGATGATGGAACCGTTAAATGTGAGTAAAAAATAAAAAATAAAAGAACCGCCAAATATGACAACAATAGGGTCATATGTGATGTTAGTACTATTAAATGTGACGATAAAACCATTATATGTGAGTAAAAAAAAAAAGGGAACTAACAAATCTAACAAAGTATGGTCATATGTAATATTGGTAGTGTTGAATATGTCAATGAAACTATCAGATGTGAGAGAAAAAAAAAATCACCAAATGTGACAATAGTATAGTTATATATAATGTTAGTACTGTTGAATATGATGATAAAATCATCAAATATGAGTAAAAAAGGAGAACTACTGAATGTAATAAAAATACGGTCATATGTGGTGTTGGTACTGTTTAATGTGATGATGGAACTGTCAAATGTGAGGAAAAAAAGGAACCACAGAATATGACAAAAGTTCCATTACATGTGATGTTAGTACTAGCCAATGTGACGAAAGAACCGTCAAATGTGTGAGAGAGAGCAAAAAAAAAAAAAAAAAAAAAAAAAATCATTGAATGTGACAAAAGTACTGTTACATATGATAATGACACTATCCAGTGATGATTTAACCATCAAATATCAGTAAAAAATAAAGAAACCACCGAATGTAACAAAAGTAAGGTTTTTTGTGTTGTTAGTACTCCTTAATGTGTTGATGGAACTATCAAATATGAGAGAAAAAAATGAGGGAACTATTGAATGTGTCAAAAGTACCATCAAATGTGACATTGGTATTGCCTAATGTGACGATGAAATCGTCAAATGTGAAAAAAGAAAAAAGAAAAAAGAAACCACTAAATGTGACAAAAATATCGTCATATGTAGGGATGTGCAAAACTTCATCGGAACCAACCCAACCGACTGGCGCCAACGACACCATCCCAACTGTAGCGTCGATCGAATGAGTCGAGGCCAGCATTTGAACTTCGCGCTTCGTTCCAATGCTGGTGCAGTGAAATCACCGGATTGAGAAATCTGAAACTGTGACTGTGGCTGAACTGAATTGATACAGGATCTGTTGTCCTATTTTTTTATTTTTATTTTTTTATGAAGCTGATAAAATGACGTCGTATGTACGGGTGTTATTAAAAAAAAAAAAAAAAAAATGCAAAACGGTGCTTTTTAAGCTAGGTTTTCATATTCTCAAGGGTATATAAATTCATATTTTTCTCTTAGTATCTTTTAACTCTCTCTCTCACTCTCGCCTCTCAAGTCTTGCCTAACGCAGAACAATGGTAAGCTTTTTCATGTTTTCAGTTTTGTTTGTCTTCATGTTTTACTGTTTTTTTTCCTTTTCATTTGTTTGGGAAAGCTGAAAGCATAAATGATTAACTATTTAAGTTGGTTTGAATGTTTGATTAAGTTTGGCTGTTTGGGAAAGCACGATTTATATGTTAAGTGTTAACCCCGAGACTCACTGAGTCACTGTACCAAAACTTCCTTTGCCTACACACTTCCCTTTAACCCGAGAAAGTAGAAACCATGGTTATTTGTTTGAGTAAAGCTTTAGCAGCTAAGCCAATACTAATAGTATTATACTTTTGCTTTTAGCACCTTTCAAAATCTCTCAAAGCAAAGCTTGTGTGACTGTGTCTATGTCTTTCTATTTTGTGGGGGGGTCAAACTCCAAGTAGCTGCTTACATATATAAATATAATATTATATTAAGGTTGGATGCTTACATATATAATATTAAGTATTAACTATTAAGGTTGGCTGTTTGTAGTTGCTTACATATATAATACTATATATACACGGATGCTTACACATATAATATATTTACTGATTTTTATATAAGACTTTAATGGTGGATTGTAAACTGCTGGAAAGACTATTATATTATATAGTTGAATAAGTATATGGTTAGCCCCCCCAAAAAATAATATAATATAAAGTAACTATGTCATTAATCTATGTTGTTACTTTAGTAAGTATATAGTAACAGTATAAACTATGTCTTAACTATGTCATTAGTCTTAGTTGTTACTTTAGTAAGTTTATAGTAACTATTAGTCTACTAAGTACTAATTTTTTTTTTTCAGCATATTAATTTTTGAGGGAGACAGAGATTGAGAGAGTTCACGCTTTCAATCATTCACGGAGAGATAATTACTAATCACTCACTATATTCAACATTTTGATTTTAAATTTTTAGTACTTAGTAACAATTGCTTTAAGTTTATATATATAAAATTAGCTTTTATTTTATATTTATATTGGGAACAATATAATAAATCCCTTGTTAATATTAGTGACATGAATTGTTGAGTAATGACTAATGATTATTAATTTGTTAGTTTTTTATTGTTGTAACTAAACTGATTAATTATATTTTGATATTGTTGTGAAACTTTGTTTTTTTGTTGGTTGGAAATTTTTTTATTAGATAGATGTCGATGCTCCACCTAGATTTGGTGCACCTGGGGACCCTAACCCACCTCTTCCTAGTCTTGGTAGTGCTAATCCTAACCCACCTGAACTTGCAGCACCAATTGGACTTGGTGCATCACTTCCCCCACTATCACCTAAACAAGGTTGTAAGGACCCGTCTATAGTATGGCAACACTTCATTAAGTTGGCGGGTTCTGATCCTAATAATCCTAGGTCTCAATGCAAGCATTGTCAAATCAATATAAATGTCATGGTAAGAAAAATGGTACTTCGGGCATGTTGCAACACATGAAGGTGTGCAAGAAGTGGCATTTTCCTCGTGATGATAAGCAAAAAACTTTGTCTTGCCAAACTAAGAGAGAAGGGAAAAGTGGTTCAAATGTGTTAGTGGTTGCAAATTATAGTGAAAAGAGGATAAGGTTGGCATTGGCAAGGATGATTGTCATTGATGAATTGCCTTTTAAATTTATGGAGCATTAAGGCTTTCAAGAATTTATAGAAATAGTTGAGCCTAGGTTTCCTATTCTCCATCGCACTACCATTGCAAGGGCTTGTATGAAGATTTATTATAGTTAGGTGGATGTTTTGAAAAGGGCTTTTGTTAGGCAACAGGTTTGTGTGACAATGGATACTTGGACATCCATACAAAACTTGAATTACATGGTAGTCACCGCACACTTCATTGATGGGGATTGGACTTATCAAAAGAAAATCTTGAACTTTTTCCCTATAGCTAATCACAAAGGTGACACCATAGGTAGAGCGGTAAAGTCATATTTGTTGAAGTGGGGTATAGACCGGTTGTTTACAATTACCGCAACAATGCTAGTTCTAATGATGTGGCAATTGATTATGTGAAGAAGAAAACAAAAGAAAGAGATAGTAGCATATTGGGTGGTGAGTTCATGCATATGCGTTGTTGTGCTCATATCTTGAATTTGATAGTGCAAAGTGGGTTGAAGTCCATTCATGAATCAATTGCCAAAGTTCGGAATGCGGTGCAATATGTGAGAGCCTTTCCCGCAAGGTTTGAGAAGTTTCAAGAATGTGTTGAAAATGAGAAAATCAAAGCCAAATGTTTGTTGTTCCTTGATGTGCTAACAAGGTGGAATTCCACTTATCTCATGTTAGATTATGCTTTGAAATTTGTGAGAGCATTTGATAGGTTGGAAGAGGAGGATGGGCATTATAAACTTTATTTTTGTTAAGCAGATGGGAATGGGAAAAAGCCCATTGGTCCTCCTAACTATCTTGATTGGGAAAATGTCAAGACCTTTGTGAAATTTCTTAGCATATTTTATAAGGCGACACTTAGATTTTTTGGGTCCTTGTTTGTCACTTCTAATACATACATCCATGAGCTAATTAGCATTGAAGACCAATTGCAACAATTGTGTAGTGTTGATGGGGATCCACTTTTGAAGAGTATGGTGGTAGATATGAAAAAAAAATATGATAAGCATTGGGAAGTATATATAATATCAATTTTATAATATCAATTTGATGCTTTTTGTTGCTGTTGTTCTTGACCCAATGTATAGATTGAAGTATGTAAAGTTTTGGTTTAGGTAGTGGTATGGAAAGGACAAGGGGGATGCGATGAGTTCTAAGGTTCGGGATGCATTGAAGAGGTTGTATGTGGAGAGAGTGGGTCAAAATGGAGCTTTGAGTTCTAGTGGTAGTGGTGCTTCATTGTCTAGGGACTCCAGGCCAAGTGTTGGTAATGCTTCATTGTCTGATCGCATTAAAAATTATAATGATAGGTTTAAGCAACACTTGGCGGACGAGGACAGTGTGGAAAACAAATCTGAGTTGGATAGGTATTTGTTGGAATCTTATGAGGACCCTGATGTGGAAGATTTTGACACCTTGATGTGGTGGAAAATGAATTCTTCTAGATATTGAGTCCTTTCCCAAATTGCCTACAATGTGTTGCTATTCCTATCTCTACAGTTGCATTTGAGTTTGCTTTTGGTACTAGGAGAAGGGGGGGGGGGGGGGGAAGGGCGTGTTTTGGATTTGTTTCGTAGTTCACTATCTCCTAATACAATTGAAGCCCTTATTTGTACTCAAAATTGGTTAAAGGATGCAAAGAGAAAAAGACCACTAAATTTTCGAAAGTGCATGGATTATGTGGAGGATAAGGATGGTTTTGAGATTGACACTGGTAAAAATATATATATGTTTATTTTGTTTGTTGTATATATCAATTGTTTATTTATTTTCTCAATGCTTACGAGTCATTTTATTTTGAATGGGATTGTAGAAATTGCATCGGTTTGCCCAATGCCTATGGAGGAGGATCCAAGCACCGTTATGTTGGATGATGATGAGTGATATACCACTCTTTGCTTAGAGTTAGTTAGTAGTTAGTATTATGTAAGTATACTTGCTATTATCATTCGTTTGTGTTAATTATAAATATTTTATTGTTCATAAACATTTTATTGTTATTATCACGTGTTTATCTTGTTTTGTTTAGTAGTTTGTAGGAGTTCTAGAATGATGCATAGTGTAGACTTACTAGACAAAGGACTTACAAGAATTACCATTCTTTTGCCTATATGCTAATTATATTTGTACATGTTATTGGTAGTAGACTTTTCACTAATGGTAGTTATTTAGGTATTCATGGGTGGGATTATCATTGGGGATACAAGCAATTAGCATTCTTTTGCCTAAATGCTAATTTAATTTGTATATCTTTCTTTTGGTATTTGTGGACAGTGACAAATGATTCTGTAATACGTTGTTAAGTGGATACATTAACGCTTATTGTTATTGACACTGACACACACAGTGACACTAATGATATTATTATATGTTATATGATAGTATTTTGGGAGTTGAACTCTTATTGAGGTAATTTCAAAATATTTTTGCAGGGTGAATGAAATGAAAAAATTTGGATAGTTTGGATCATTACTATTTGGGTGAACATTTTTTTTTTATGTGAACAGATTTGTTGAACAGTTTTTTTTTTTAAAATTATTTTTTTTATGTTGAACAGATTTTATGTGAACAGATTTTTTGCACAAATGGCTTGCTAAATAAAAAAAACTGTTTGTATTTACTTGAAATCTTGAACAGGTTGATATATTGATATTGGGCTTGAAAGCCCAATTTTTTTATTATTAAATTTTTTTTTTTAATATTTCAAACCGACCAAACCGACTGCAAAGAACCGCACTGCTATAGTTCTGAAAACCGACCTTAGGCGGTGTGCATCAGTTTCAATTATGAAAAAACCGATCTCTATCGGTTCGGTAATAAATTTGGAAAAAAACCGCCCCTATTGAGTTGCGCACACCCCTAATCATATGGTGATGTTGGTGCTATTCAATATGACGATTAAATTGTCAAATGTGATATTTTGATTACCTGGTATAATAAGTTGACTACTTATAAGTACATTACCCCCAAAAAAAAATTGAAGGTACCCTAGAATTAACTTATCTCTATGTATGTATTGGTTATAGGAGGGGACCATATATGTAAGCCAGCTTTTATTTTTTATTTTTTTGGATTTCTTTGAAGTTTGGACCAATTTACTTTTTGAAAGGGAATTAAATATAATTTTTGAAAGTTAAATTTCATATTTTAATTATGTATACCATAAAATAATTTAGTATGAGTCTATTTAGACAGGCTTTTGCGAAAACATGTGTTTTCAATAAAGTCCGTTGCGAGAACATGAGTCATGTTTAAAAATGATGTTTGAAGAAAAGTAGTTGCTTCGTTCATTGTTAAAACACGAGTTTTGGGCATTTTTAAATACGCAATTTTTTTATATAAAAAAATGGCGAATCAAATATATATATATATATATATATATTTTCGCATTTTGGTCTTAAAATGTGCGTTTGCCCAACTCAAATGCCTAACCAAACAGGACATTCGATATAAGATTGGGAAAAGTTAGCAAATGTCTTAAAAGCATCCATTAACTGGACTCTATATTATTATTATTAGAAAAATCATAGGATCGGGAGGCCATGCTTACCTTCCTAGATTTGGAAATAAAAAAATTCATAATATATAGTGTTATATTTTATGAGAGTAGAGAAAGAAAGTATTGAGAGAAGAAAGAGAATATAAGGTTTATGCATTTTAGCCTAATAGCCTACGTCCACAGAGAGAAAGCCTTGACGACTACATTTTTACTATAATTTCAATTCACACTGTTATAATTAACCCTAAGTGAGGTTTATATAGGGAGAGAGAGAGAGAGAGAGAGAGAGTTAGGCATACATGGGCTTACAATATAATTGGACTTCTTGGACTTACACATATAAACATAATACCTCTAACATCCCTTCAAACTCAAGGTAGGGGCTTGACGACCTTAAGGTGGGAATGCAACTAGTGAAAATGAAGAAGCCTTAAAAATGCTTTGAAGATGACTATAAATTAACCGAATAATGAACATGTGAAATGCTAATGTTGACAACTATAAAAGACTTCCAGAAGATAATAAGTCCCTAAGAAGGCTACATAGTGACCAAAGAGGGGCTGTTATGGCTTGAGGACTACTACACTGAAGGCTTGAGGACATTTGGCAAACAAGGCATTGTGCATTTGAATGAGTTGACGACGTTATAGATGTTGAACCCAGAGAGAGAATGGTCAATTCATGTGATTTGGGTACCTCACATGGGCATACGAACCCCAAAAATCAAAATCTACATGAAAATTAGTGTGTCATACACCTTATTGAAAACTCAATTTTGGTTCAATAGTCAAAATCAAATTGGTCAAAAGCTAAATACAGTAATGGTGGCGATGCTTGAAGGAGATCCATACGATTATTAAAGCTTGAATAAAATCCAAACACGCCAATAATTTCGATAAAGAGCACAATACATATTATACCTATAGAGGTTATTAGTAAGATGTGTGAAGATAATTGAGACGCATGACCAAAGAGAAAAAGCCAATAAAATAAGGTACAAAAGAAAGATGCATGTGCAAAATGAATATAGCGAAAATCACCCAAATTGTCGAGGTTGTCCATATGTTTCTCCACAACACGAAATAAATTAGGATGATCCTGTACAGTGGCTAGAAGCGATGACAAGAGAAAACCTCGACTACAATCCATCAGGCAAAAGCTTACACGACATATGTAAAAGCCAAAAGGAAATAATCTAATTGTGCAAAAGAAGGGCACAATATAAAAACTACGCACCCGTGTCCCACATAGGAAGAAACCATTAACCTATGAAGCAACCATTAACTGCTTGCTATTGCTAAGTAGAATTTGATATAGAATTATTGTTAAAATATTATACCCGTCTTCTTTTTTTTTAGACAAAGTTTAGTTACAAAATTAGTTGTAGCTTAAAGTTACAACCTTACTTAATATCTTTTCATTGACATTTTCTTCTAATGAACATTTGGCATCTTAAATTTGTATTTTGGTCATAACTTTTGGAATTATAAAAATTAAGTTTTAGTAGTTTAGAGATAATGGGAGAGTTAATAACTGGGAAGCACGGACACAGCAAAATTACCAACGCACTGGTAACAGACACGTATTCGACACAAACACAAACGTGTCAAGTGTGCACTTAGGAAGAAAAAAATATTTTTTCTTTTAATCCAGTTCTTCTATTTTGACGTTTAATGATGTTTATTTGAACTCTTTTTATGGGTGTCTAGTTTATTTGAACTTTTTGTTCATACTTTAAAAATATTTTATTGTCTTTAAATTAATTTTATATATATTTTCAAACATTTCATTGTTGCTGCATACTTTTTAAATCCAAAATAAACATAACTAATTCCAAATATAAAATATATATACCTAAAAATAAATATTAATTAATTAATTGTCGTATCCTCGACATATCATATCCTAGTTTTTCAAGAAATATTGTATCACCGTGTTACGTATCATGTCATACTACATATTGTGCCCATATCCATGCTACATAGGTTAATAAAGAGTCCATATGCAGACATTGGATTCTTTGGAACATTCTTTGTCAAAATAGTTTAGATTGTTTAGGTACAATTTTTTTGGTGTTGTACATCAAGTTTCCCAATTAAATTTAAATACATGATAGCATTGATTTTTTTTTTCTATGATAATTTTTTTTCTATAATAATTAATTTTAATACAAGTATGCGCTTAAATTTAAGTGAAAAATCTAATGTACTACACTCAAAAGACTGTACCTATATCATAGGGTTTAAATTTATGATAAAATCCCGCTTTTTGTACGCTCTTAGTAAAATGAAAATGACTCACAAAGCCCAAGATGGATTTAAATACAAACAATAATGAAGAAGTTATGTGATTCATATGCTATACCTCTCTTTGCTATCTCTTGGATGCATAGTTGTGGTATTAAGTGGCTTAAGAAGAACATGTCTAATAATTGAAATATAATCTTAACAATCTTAGCAAATGGTATCAGGAATTTTCCTTAGGTGATAAGAGAGACATCCAATAGAGGTCATCTTGATTGTAAGAAAAGAGAGAACTTTTTCTTTTTGGGACAAAAACACACTCCATCATCTCTTTTCCATCTCTTTCAATCTTTGATTGAGATTTTGCATTCCTGCATCTCACCCACGCACATAGACCTTGTGAGTGAGTGAAGATTCATGGAAACTTGAGAAGCCACATTCAAATCCAATTCATTTTGGTGCTGCTTCAATGGAGGTTCTTCAGTAAGCGTTGCTAGTAGGAGTTTGGAGGCTTCAAGTATAGAGGAAGATATAAGCTTGGAGGGTTTATAGTCATCCATGTACTGCAACTATTAATTGGTGTTAATGGAGCGTGAAGTGTGGCTTGAATTTTAGCACAAGCCCATAAGGCCCAACCAAGCCCAATTCAGTCATAGTAATTGACTGAATACAAGTTGTATTTGGAGTCCTAGGAGCTGACTTGATAAAGTAACATACATATGTATATATATATGTGTGTGTGTGTGTGTGTGTGTGTGGGCGCGCGCGCGCGGGCATGCGCTTTATGATATGTGACAATAAGAGCAATTACAAAAAGTCCTAGTGCCGTAGAAGAATAAAAAATAAGTAGAGAAGTATAGCCGCATTAGAGAAAAAGTAGAGGGTTCTTCAATCTTGTGTTTTCTTGTGAGAAAGTGCTAGGGTGTAATTGAGATTTGGGTTTTTTGAGAGTGTTCTTGTGTACTATTGTATCTCCCTATATTTATAGTGAAATTTCTCCGTCGTCGCCATGTAAGTAGGCAGTTTGCTGAACCATGCAAATTCTTGTGCTCTTTATGTGTGATGGTTTTTAATTTCCTCTTATTTACCGTTATCAATTTGAGTCCTACGGTGCTATTTGCATAACAAGTGGTATCAGCGCAAGGTTAGGATTCAATCCTTTAAATACAGTAAAGTTGTTAAACACAAAGTATGAAGTAGAGAAGCTTTGTGGTAAGGGAAAATTTTCCCTTTGGCAAAGGCGAATGAAGGATCCCCTAATTCAATAAGGAGTTCATAAGGCTTTGCTTGGGAAGGAGAAGAAACTAGAAATGATGAAGGATGTAGAATGGGTAGAGATGGATGAGAAAGTAGCTAGCACTATTCGTCTGAACCTAGGTGATGAGGTCATTCACAACATCCTAGAAGCAAAGACTACAAAGGAAGTTTGGAAAAACTAGAAGGTCTTTATATGAGAAAGAATTTGACAAGAAGTTGTACATGAAGAAGTAACTTTATAGTTTGCAGATGAAGGAGGGTTCAGATCTGTTAGAACATCTCAACACATTTAATATGTTAAACACCCAATTGTCAAGTTTTGGGGTGAATTATGAGGACAAAGATAAAGCGTTACTTTTATTAATGTCACTTCCTACACATTTTGATCATCTAGTGACTACGTTGATGTATGGGAAAGAGACTGTAGTACATGATGACATGACTAGTGCTCTCTTGTCACACGTAAAGATAAAGCAAGATGGTGATGGTTCTTAGACTGAAGGACTTATTGTAAAGTCAGAGTCAAGCAATAGGGGTAGAAGCAGGTCAAAAGGATGGAAATCCAACAGGAACATATCACAGTCTAAATCACGTGCAAAGAAAGATGTATGTAGAGTGCTTTTATTGTCACAAGAAAGGGCACTACAAGAATCAGTGTAAAGAGTTGAAAGAGTATTTAGAGGAGAAGAAGAATGGAAAGAAGCCCCTAAAATTAGCTAGCTAAAGAAACATCAGATAACAGTGAAGTTGGTGTAGATTTACTTTTAGTTTCATTAGGTAATAATGTTCTATTGGAATCTTGGATTTTAGATTCAGCATGCTGTCGATGCCTCATTGTGGTTCGACCACCCATTGCGGAGACACTTGCTTGTGCACCTGAAAAATCGCCGTTCTAGCCCGGGAGCTTTGAAGGGTGCAATGGAGGAGGGTTGTACCTCTAGTGTGTGCTTGGAAAATGAGTAAATTTTAATGGATTTACCAAAGGTAAGTGAAGTTGCCACCAATCATTGAGTTTTTTCTAAGGTGTGATTGGTCACCTGACTCAATTTGATTTTATTACCAATCCTAGGCTAAGAAAAAGGTCATTTTTCATAACCTAATATGGATGGATAAAAAATCTTGATTCTTGAGTTCGGAAGTCTGGTTACGTGTGGGGAAGGTGTTAGGCACCCCACAACACCTGTCAAAGGACAGTCCTTTGTTTTGGTAAAATCTTAATTTAAGGACATTAGCAATTAAAAATCAAGCTATTGGCATTAGCTTTCAAGGCTTTAATCAAATTGGGATTTGAGGTTTAGTTTCAGAAAGGGTGTGGTCTCGATCAATTTTTCCCTAGTGTGATTGAGATTGGTGCCAAATTTCCATGGTGAAAATTTGGCAATATTTTGCCTTATTTTCGTGCTTGAAATTCGGCAATGCTTCATCTCAGGTGCATCATAGCACATAAAACACTATCCTTACCAAGCTTTTGCTGTGAGAATATGGCTACACAGATGCCCTATTTTCATGGCGAAAATTCGGTAGAGTTTCGCGTTTGGTGCGCTATGGCGCACCCACCGGAAGGGTTTCATGCCTATGTATATGATGCGTGCCAACATGCTCATGCTAGGAAAAGCCAGAGGCCTTCAAAGTATCAAGCCTATAGATGTGCGTTGCATACATGGAGAAAACAATGTCACTTAGTGACATGGATCGGGACGGTTACACTGCGATGATTGTGCACATAATATAGCATGAATATGCACCTACAACAATTGCCTTGGGCACATACCCATGCTATAAGGTCAAGACCATTTATAGCTGGAGAGGGTTACTCATGTAGCCACGAGGGTCCATCATACAAAGTGCACTATCACCTACATACAAGCATATATATAGATATACATACATTATGCACAATGCTATCACATAGAGCGGGAACGTAAATAGACATTGCCAATGTCCCAAGGGTATGGCCCAGCAAGGTACATGAAATGTAAAATAGACATTGCCATACCTAAGGAATGCGGCCCAAGCAAGATGCAGGAAAGATAAAGGGTTCATGGAGAGGGGAAAACCTAATATAATGCTCTAGAGAAGAGGCTAAGAGAGAGGGAGGAAGATGTAACCACTCGGGGAGGCTAAGCCTCCTGATCTACTAAACATTGCCCTTTGTGGTCTTGATTGTTCTTGCTAGCATCCTTGCCCTTTTTTGCTTGCGCCTCGCACCCTTGCTCTAAGTGTCCATGCTCCCAGTGTGTACATGCAAAGACAAAGGAAATAAGCCAGTAGACAAGCAAAGAAACAACTAGAAGGAAAGCATGCTAAAGGACAAACTATCAAAAAGAGCCAAACGGGGGAAAAAAAACATGTTATCAAATAAAAGAAGTTATCCTAAGAGGACAAATGTAGGTTTGGATCGGGTGTCCATAGTTTCATGAGATTGGAGTATGGACAACATAGGTGCCATCAAGCAAAATTCCTACAAGGGACTTGGGGTCTCGTGTATCAAAGAAGGGTGTGAACCCACACGAGATAGTAGGAATTAAGCTTGATGACACAAGAAAGCATAGACTTATGTATGAACATGTAGGCAAGCATACAAGAATGCCAAGAAGCAAAGAAAGCCAAACGGGTGGCACAAAGCAAGCAAGGCAAGCATAATATCATCGCACAGAATGGAGAAAGGTGTGCATCAAGCACACCAACATCACAAAGATGCGTCTCACAAGTGGTTAAGTCCAAACAAGCCATAAGAGAGACGGAGGCAACCACACAAGCAAGTGGCCCAAAAGACCAATGAGCACAAGCCCATAGAGGGCAAAAAACATGACAAAGCCTAGATCTAGATAGGCAAACATGGATATAAAGCATAGAAGCAAGAATGCATACACATGCATAAGGAAATGATCCAAATCCTTTGATATAGGCCTAGGCATAGGATGTAGGCCTAGACCACAAGATCTAGATCTACAACCTACCTAAAGGGCCAAAACACTAGAAAGAGGTACATAAAAAGAGATAAAAAGGCTTTTGGAAGCACATGGCATAGCAACCAATATGTAGATCTAGACACATGAACATGACACGGAGCACACAAAGATATCGATCTAAGCATAAACATGGCATGGAGCCCATCAACATATAGATCTAAGCATAAGCATGGCACGGAGCACATAAACATATGGACACATATATATGAAAACACAAAGATTCACTAGAAATAGTGAATCATAAAGGGAGTTTTCCACAAAACATCCTCAAGTCAATTTATATTTGATTAAGGCCTTTTTTGGTCTTGATCTTCGAGTTTAAGATTACTAATCACCTTTTATTGATTGTGAATAGATTTGACTAAGGGGAACAGTAAAAAATCAAGCTTGAAGAGCTTTTATTTTGAGGTATTAAGTTCTAAGCTTTTCTTTTTATTTCTTACTTTTATTTATGTTTTAATTTGGATTCATTGCTTGTTTTATGTTTATTATGTTTATGTAGTTTAGGTTTTAGTTTTTATGTTTTAAAGTATGTTAGGTTGTTAGATTTGTTGTTTTGAAACTCTGTTCTGTTTTCTGTGTTGCCATGTTCTTGGCTAGGTTTCTTGTGGCCAAACCTACGTACACATAATTCTGCATGCGCATGTAGGTTGAATTGTGCATACGTAGGCATATTCATGTGTATGCATGATTCTGCCTAGAAACCTTAACCCTAGATTTTCTGATTCTGTTTCTTATTCCCTTGCATAAATATGTTTCTATTTTTGCTATTTTTCATAGATATGAGTATCTGTTTCATTGTTTGATATTTCGTTTTCCTTCACATGCTAAAATTAGGGTTTGTCTTCGTTTCTTGCTTTGATGTCATGAACACACATTTACATGTTCATGCATTGATGCCATAGGTGCTGAGGTGTAGTAAGGTAAATGAGGTAAGTCATGCATTCATATGTACATGCATTTGTTTGTGATATAATCTTGTTTAGGTTTGATGAACATGGTATGACGATTTGAATAAGCATGTTTGTGTTCTTATTGGGTGATAACATGACTTGTTCACTATATTTCTATTTTGATTTAATGTTTACATGTTACTGCCTTGGATGATATAACATGATGTGATGAGAAGCATGATAGATGTATGTTAGGCTTGAGTTGTGATATGCATGATAGATGTATGTTAGGGTTTTGGGATGAAATGCTATGGTATCTAGATGAATGCTAGTGTGAGTGTGAGTTTAGAATAACAATATTGAGTATGCCTTTAATAGGATTAAGATGTAAGACACAATGAGTGGAAGCCAACGTTAGGGTTGGGTGGTCTTGGGTGCCTAACACCTTCCCAAAACTGTACCTAAACTTCAAATCCATACTCTGGTAGTAGGATCAAAGGTCTTTCCCCAAAAGAACGCTATATATATGGTTCCTAGGCCATTGCAAAAACTAGGTGGCAACTCCCCGTAGTGTCCACAGTGGCGACTTTGCTGGGGATTGTGAGTTTAATTCGTACGTGTCCTATGTCTTAACCTTAATAAAGGCTCATTCAATGCTTGTTTGCACACACATCAGTTGGTTCTATTGTCCCTTTAACATTAGTTGGTGATGAGTGGGAAAATGGAAGGCTCCATTCGGGACCAAGCCTTTCGAAGTTCATCCTACCAACTGACAATGTGTGCCATTGCCTATGATGGGCTTTGAGTACGTTAATGGTTTGCCACCAATCCACTAAGGTCCATTTAGGCCCTCAATTGGAATCGTGGCTCACCTAGTTGTGTGTGACCTACTTATCTATCCTCTTAGCTCTAGGGAGCCTACCTACACTTAGAGAGATCCTTGATCCTATCAAAATAAGATACCTTTTTATATCTCTCATTTGTTCAACCATATATATTGTGATCACCTAATTTTAAAGAACAAATAAAAGATGTAAAAAATGGAAGTATGACCCTAAAGTTATGGCATACCCTAAGACAATTGGGATAAAAGAAAAGAAGTTCTCACATGTAAGAGGCTTATCCCTAAGTCCAAATGTATATCTTAACTTGAAAGGTTCATAAGACCATAGCCTAATTGCTATCATAAGCCCTGTGAGAGACCTCGACAAAATGCATACCTCAAAAAAGAGATTCGAGTACCTTTTAAGGCACCTCTCTAAGCTCTCTTTTTGGGTAAGTGGTATGGAGTCGCCACTTAATTTTTTTTTAATGCAAAAAAATAGGAAAAAAATAAATATATATGATAGTGTGTTGAAAATGCACAGGACCTATTTCATCCATTGTGGGTCGTCCATGAGAAAAAGAATGGAAATATGGGATGCAGGAAACATGCTCGTCCATTGTAATCTCGTTCGTCCTCAATAAAGGACGGACGAGATCTCGCTTGTCCTTACTAAAGGATGGACGAGACCATTAAACACATGACAAGTATAATATTCATCAAGGTGTAAAAAACGAATTATACCGTATCAAACCAAGATCTCCATTAACCGTTATGGAACACAGGTTCAAATAAGGTAACTTCCATGGCAGTTATGGAAGTTACCTTCGAATCCTCCGTACTCCTTGACAATAGGAACAGTTATCATACAAATAACTGTTTCATGTATGCTATAAAAGCATTCATCAATAAGAAGGTAATTCATTCAGACACTTTCCACAAAAAAAGATTTCCTCTTTATTTGGAATTACAAACTCACTGACTTTATAATCGGAGGATTCTTGACCGGCCTCCATCGGTCTCCTTTGACTTCGTGTTTGTTATTTTCAGGATTCAGCCTTTAGATCGTTGACGCCGAGACTTTTAGCCTACTGATTCCAAGGATCTATCAGTTGGCGCCGTCTGTAGGAAAGAGAATTTTTTGCGTTTGAACTTCATCGTTGAATTTTGCGATTTCTTTCTCTGACAAAGGACTGAAATGGTCCAGACAAGATCAAGGGCTACTAGTCCAGGCCCTCAAGAGAGCAGGGACGCCTCCAGTAATCCTCATCGCGACCGACAATCGGTGCCTGTCATGCAACCATCTTCTGTCCAAAAAGTGCAATCCATGGCCGCTGCTATGGTGGAGTTAACCAGCCAGAACCAGGAGTTGGTCAGAGAACTTAATTTAAGAAGGCAACGTCACGAAGGGAACACTAAAGAACAAGCCCAGAGTGAAGAAGGTGGAAGGAATCTTGAACCTGAAAGCCAGTAAAGAGGTACCGCTTCATGGAGGTTGCCTCATTTGGAAAGGGAAATGGACCAAATGAGAAGAGCTATGGATGAGATGAAGGAAAATATAAGAATGACGAACCTTGTAGAAGACTTGGTTCACAGAATTGATTCCCCTTTCACGGCTTCCATCAATGCTCATCCTTTGCCGCCTAAGTTTAAGATGCCTTCTTTAGATTCGTATGATGGGACGCGGGATCCTTTTGACCACATAGCCACCTTCAAAACTACCATGCACCTTCAAAGGGTTCTAGATGAAATAATGTGTAGAGCTTTCCCTCCTACTCTCAAAGGACTAGCATGAGTGTGGTTTAGCAAAATACCTCTGAACACAGTGACGTCCTTCGAGGAGTTAAGCAAGTTATTTGTCAACAATTTTATTGGAGGGCAAAGGCACAAGCGTTCCTCGTCCAGCTTGCTAACCATAGAGCAGGGAGAGAATGAAAGCTTGCAGTCCTTCATCATGCGGTTCAACAAGGAAGCCTTGGTAGTGGATGAGATGGATAATAAGCTCCTTTTGGATGCTTTCCATAATGGAGTTCATTCTAACTTGTTCATCCACAAGTTATATGAGCAAGAGCCTCAGACCATGGCTGAACTCGTCCATTCAGCCTAGAACTTTATGAATGTAGAAGATGCTATCATAGCCAAGAAGAGGAAGAGTTGAGAAAATGGAAGCCAACACAATACACCATTCAAAACAAGGTCCTTGTCCTAAGAAAGGACGAATGGAAGATAGGAAGGATCGAGACAAGAGGCTGGCCCCTCAGCATGAAATCAACAGTACACACCACTGAACATGTCGCTCGAACAAGTCCTTATGCAAATCAAGGATGATCCTTCCTTAAAGTGGCCAGAGAAAATGAAGGGAGATCCTAATAAACGCAATAGGAGTAAGTATTATCACTTCCATAGAGACCATGGGCATGATACGGATGAGTGTTTTGATCTAAAGCAACAAATTGAGAATCTTATAAGGCAGGGAAAGTTGAGGAGTTTCCTAAAGTAGAAGAGTCGTCGTGACCATTGCTTGAAGAAATCAGAGTTATCATAGGGGGAAGTTCAGCAGGTCAGTCGTCCAAGTCCAAGAAGGCATACCTGAAGGTAGTGCAGAGTTTTCAACTCTCTGGACGGTCACCCAGAGCAAGAACCACGGACGAGCAAGCAATCATATTCACAGAAGAGGACGCTGAAAGAGTTCACCATCCTCACGACGATGCTATCATCATTACCTTGCTTATTGCTGACTACATGACCAGAAGAGTGCTGGTGGATAACGGAAGCTCGGCAGACATTTTGTATTTTTCCAGCTTTTCAATAGATGAGGCTAGGACGGGACCAGCTTCGTCTAGTGAATTCCCCTTTGGTAGGTTTCGGTGGAATGAAAGTGCAGCCTGTGGGTACCATTACATTACCAGTGGTAGTGGGGACAAATCCACAGCAAATCACTAAGGACGTGAATTTTCTCGTGGTAGACTGTTCATCCTCTTATAATGCCATAATTGGAAGGCCAACTTTAAATAGTTGGAAGGTTGTTACATCTACCTACCACCTGTCGGTTAAGTTTCCAACAAATTATGGAGTAGGACAAGTACAAGGAGACCAACTAGCAGTAAGAGAATGTTACTTGGCCATGTTGGTCGCAGACGAGCAAGTTCAGACCATGAATATTGAAGAAAAGAGAGTTGTGGCAGAACCCATTAACGTATTAGAAAATATTTCCTTAGATGAGAACAACCCTGAGAGGTGTGCCAGGATTGGGGCAGATCTAGAAGAAAAGATTAAGAAGGAGCTCGTCCAGTTTTTGAAGAAAAACACTGATGTATTTGCTTGGAGTCATGAGGATATGCCAGGTATAGATCCTAGTGTCATCACACACCGCCTAAACGTATGTCCTTCCTCTAAGCCAGTGCGACAAAAGAAAAGGGTGTTTGCCCCTGAGAGAGATAATGCTATTAAATACGAAGTTCAGAAGCTGATGGTGGCGAAGTTTATACGAGAGGTGTACTATCCAGATTGGTTAGCCAATGTAGTAATTGTCAAAAAAGCGAACGGCAAGTGGAGGATGTGTGTAGATTTTACTAACCTAAACAAAGCTTGCCCCAAGGATAGCTATCCATTGCCGCGCATTGATTAACTGGTGGATTCTACCGTAGGCCTCAAATTACTTAGTTTTATGGATGCTTTCTCAGGATACAACCAAATAAGGATGGACGAGGCCGACTAGGAGAAGACATCCTTTGTTACCAGTTAAGGCATATTCTGTTACGACGTAATGCCCTTTGGTTTGAAAAACGCTAGAGCAACATACCAACGACTGGTCAACCACATGTTCTGTCCTCAGATTGGACGAAACGTAGAAGTCTATGTGGATGACATGTTGGTGAAAAGCCTAGACGAGGGAAAACATTTGAGTGACTTGCAAGAGACCTTTAATACACTCAGGCGATACAGTATGAAGTTGAATCTCAGCAAGTGTGCTTTTGTAGTAGCGTTAGGAAAATTTCTTGGATTCATGGTTTCACACAAAGGGATCGAGGCAAACCTGGAAAAGATTAAAGCAATTTTAGATATGAAACCTCCGCAGAGTATCAAAGAAGTACAGTCTCTTACCGGGCGAGTTTCTGCCCTCAACAAGTTTGTTTCTAAAGCTACTGACAAGTGTTTACCATTTTTCAAAGTTCTAAAGAAAGCTTTTGAATGGACAGACGAGTGCCAAAGAGCCTTCCAAGATTTGAAGACATACCTCGTTACGGCTCCGTTGTTGAGTCCTTCCATGATGGGAGAAGAGTTTTTTTTTATACTTAGCAGTGACCCCTCATGCCGCGAGCTCAGTATTGATAAGAGAGGAAGGAAAAGTACAAAAGCCAGTTTACTATACTAGCAGGGCATTGAGGGGAGCGGAAGGACGATATCCGCTAATAGAAAAGCTAGCTTTTACACTTATCACAACTTCCAGGAAGCTGAGGCACTACTTCCAAGCACATGTAATCAATGTTATGACAGACCACCCGCTCAAAAAAGCCATGAACAAGTTGGAAGCCGCAGGATGATTGATCCAGTGGGCTGTCGAACTCAGTGAGTTTGACATTTGATACCAACCAAGGCATGCTATAAAGGCTCAGGCCTTGGCAGACTTTATTGCGGAGTTCACACCAAGCTGCGAGACGCAGAAGGAATAGAAGACGGTAAAAAATGGGTCGTCCATGTGGATGGCTCGTCCACGCAACATGCAGGAGGAATAGGAGTAGTTTTGCAATCACCTGAAGGAGATAAGTTGAAGCATAAGATTCGTTTGCAATACCAAACAACCAACAATGAAGTTGAGTATGAAGCCCTCCTTAAAGGGTTGGAACTGACTAAGTTTGTGGAAGCAAAGTCAATACTCGTCCTAGGAGATTCTTAGTTGGTCATGGGCCAAATAAATGGGGCGTATGAAGCAAAGGAAGGACGAATGAAAAAATACTTGGAAAAAGTGTTACGGCTTGTGAAGAAATTCAAGGAAGCTAACTTTGTTCAAATCCCAAGGGAGGAAAACGTGGAAGCAGATACTTTAGCGAAGGAAGCCTTAGCGACAGGAGCCATGGACGAGTTCGATGAAGTTCAGTACGTCCCAAGTATAGATCTCTCGAAAGTGCAACAAGTAGAGAATGAAGAAAATTGGATGACCCCAATAGTATCGTACTTGAAGGACGGAAGCCTTCTAGAAGGAAAGGATGAGGCCAGAAAACTTAAGGTTAGAGCAGCCAGGTATGTCCTTATGTACAAAGTTCTGTACAAGAGAGGCTTTTCTCAACCTTATCTCAGGTGTCTGGCTCCGGACGAGGCGAACTATGTGTTGAGGGAAGTTCATGAACGAGCATGTGGCAACCATTGAGGAGCCAGGTCACTCGTCCACAAGGTCGTCCGTGCAGGATACTACTGGCCAAACATGCAAGTTGATGCTAAGGCATATGTCAAATTCTGCAATCAATGCCAACGGTTTAGTAATGTCCCCAGATAACCATCAGAGTACTTTACTCCGATGATGGCCCCATGGCCTTTTGCACAATGGGAACTAGACATCTTGGGTCCTTTTCCATTGGGCACAAGGCAGATGAAGTTTCTAGTGGTTGGCATTGATTATTTCACCAGGTGGGTAGAAGCAGAACCCTTAGCTAATATCACACAACAGAATGTCAAGAATTTCGTATGGAAGAGCATTGTGTGCAGGTTTGGGGTGCCCAGAGTATTGATATCTGACAACGGACGACAATTTGATAATGCACTTTTTAAAGACTTTTGTGAACACTTTGGAATTCAAAATCACTACTCCTCACCCGCCCACCCATAAGCGAATGGCCAGGCTGAAGTTGCAAACCAATCCTTGTTGAAAATCATCAAGACTCGGCTTGAGGGGGCAAAAGGAGTATGGCCTGACGAGCTACCTAGTATTCTGTGGACATATCGGACGACAGTGAGAACTCCTACGGGGGAAACTCCTCTTAAGCTAGCCTACGGATGTGAAGCATTCATACCTGCAGAAGTGCATACGGCCAACCATAGAGTAATGACATATCAAGATAAAGATAATGAGGAACAACTCCGTTTAAGCCTTGATCTAATAGACGAGGTAAGGACGGATGCAGAGCAAAGGACAGCGAAGTACAAAAACCTCATGGCTAGACAGTATAATGCAGTGGTACAACCGAGACGGTTCAACATAGGAGATCTCGTCCTGAAGAGGGTTTTCTTGGCAACCAAAAACCTAGCTTATGAGAAACTAGGACCTAATTGGGAAGGCCCCTACAGAGTTGTCAACTGTAAAAGACAATGATCCTACTACTTGGAGGCCCTAGACGGGAAGGAAATTAGAGCATCCTTGGAATGTTGAGCACCCGAGGAGGTACTATCAGTGAAATGCCGGTTTAGACGAGCATACTTTTGACGAGCTTGGAGACCGTCAATCTACTTGTTTATCTACATAAGGTGTTTGTTTATCTACGTATTTTTAATATTACTTTGTTACTATTATAGTAAAGTTATGGACAAAGTTATGGTTTGGCTTGTATTTATTTTCCTAAAAAGGCATTAGCTTCTATAGCACATGCCTTGTTTGTGAACAATATTTATGTTATGTACATAATGTTGTGTGATTTCCTAATTTCCATACTACTTTTGCTCAACATAACCCATAAGAGGCTGAAAAGCCCAAGACAAGAAAATTCTCTGGACGTAGAGATATAACGTCAATAAATTTTCCTAAGGGCAAAGCAAGGCATACTCATCCAAGTAAAAGACGAGGTAAAGCCTTAGATTGAGCAAAAAAGCAAGTTCAAAAGATTTTCGTCTGTGTAACGGATGAGGTAAATCGTGATGCATGTCCAACCCATGGACAAGGAAATACAAAGGTGTTCAAAATATTGATGAAGATGCCTACTAGAGCAATCCAATTTATGGACGAGCAAAAAGTTGTGTCTTATCATCATTAAAGGTGAAAAGCTAAATATAAGGATGAGTAATGCTGATAATCACCATTTCACATAGACGAGTTGTACTCGCAAAATTTAAAGTATAACAAGAGAATGTATGTACATACAAAAAGAAGCATACATTCATGCCAAAAAGGGGGTGCAATTTCTTCTATGGACGAGTTAAAACTTGAAATATATCATGGAAATAGAAATTCCCGTTCATATTATAATAGAAAAGGAAAATATTCAGTTGCTTGAGGGTGGATGACCAACGTCCAAACACCCTTGTGAAATAAAAGCTAATTGTTCGGATAACTCATCCTAAAACAATGGACGAGTTTAATGTATTTGAATTACATAACAAAGGTCCTAAACATTGGACCAAATAAAAAAAAAAAAAAAAACATAAAGAACACAAACATTGAAATATTTTCTAAGCAGGAGGGGTATAGATGTTGGGGTCGTCCTGAGGAAGAGTTGTGGCGTTGTCTTCAATATTGACATCCTCAGAGCCAGTTTGAAGGAGGGAGCTAGAGGCAGTAGCATTTAAATTAAGCTTGATGGAGCTAAAGTCCACTTCAGGGAACTTTTCTATAGCATCCATTCTAAAATCCTCAAATCCTGCTGCATAATTGGTGTCCAGGATATCAGTGTATTGCTTGGATATCTTAAATTCAGCCGCTGCATCTCCTTTCGCCTTGGAGAGAAGACTATTCAGCTCGTCGTTCTTTTTCTGTAAATGATCAAGACGAGTGTCTTTCTCCACTGCATCAGCTCTCAACTCCTCAACCAAGTTCTTTAACTCCTTTGTCTCTTCCTTAGCTTTAGCAACCACCCCAGCCCATTTCTTAGAGTGGTCCTTCAACTCCTGAATCCTCGTCTTGTCCAATCCCGTGGCCTGTCTAGATGCAGCCATAAATTTTGACATAGCCTACAAGGGTAAAGAACAAATGATGAAAGTAAAAAAAAAAAAAAATTGTTTTTTTTCTATAGATGAGATAAGGATGAAGTTACCTTAAAAAGATCATGAACACCAGAGTGTTCAAAATCCTTTAGGGACATGTCATAGCAAGTGTTTATATCCTCATCAAAAACAGTATTCTGAAAGCGTTCCCAGGCCAAATCTTCATTTTCAATAATGTTTGAAGGGACCCTTTGAGAAGGCTGAAACGAGGCTGACATTGTCATCTTGGGCAGAGGAGTCTTGGACGGAGTGGTCTTGACCAGAGTGGACGAGTCTACATCAAATACTTGGGCAGGCTGTTGGGGTGAAGGAATACTAGGCTTGATTATTTGGGATGAGCCATGCTTAGCCTTTTTGCCTCGTCGACTAGGGAGATTCCCTAAGTCCAAGCTCTTAGACAAAGTTTTCCTTTTATCCTCAGCCAATGGACGAGCCTGAGACTCAGTCTCAGGACAATCCCCCTCACCAGCTCATTGTCGCCATTCCTAAAACAAAAAAAAAAAAAATAAAAAAAATAAAAAAAAGGGGAGAAAAAGAGTTTTTAGAATTGAAACAAAAAATAAACGGAATAAGGAATGTTTGGAATTTAAAACTTACTTCTTCTTATTGTGATTTTGTGTGCAAGTGCTTCTTCAGATGGATTAGGGCCTAATCCCAACTTAGCAAGTTGTCTAAGCGTGACCAAGGAATGGAAGTCCCTATTCGTGTGTAGATGAGCCCTGTGGACGCGGTCACAGTGAAATTTACTTAAGGAAGGTCGTCCAACGGCTGGAAGGAAACAAGTAGATGTTATCCATGAATAAGAAAATAAGACAAAAGAAAGAAAAAGGGTAGGGACTTACCCTCAAGATGAAGGTTCCCTAGGTCCCCAGTGTAACAACCAAATGTATCCCGGCCAATGTCCACAGGATTCCCAGCCGAAAAGCAAGAGACGAAGAAAAACTCCATCTTCCATTTTCTGTTAGACGAGGCCAGGGACTTTATCAATCTACAGTCTCTACCCCTGGCTGTGAATTAGTAAAAGCCAAGGGATTGGTGTATTTCTGAAGGTTTGTAACAATAAAGGAACTCGTCCATGGTAAGAGGACGGTCCCCATCAAATACTTCCCTCCACAAAATTTGCATAGAGATAATCAATCTCCACGCATTAGGGTTACCTAACCTAACCAATAATTCTCTAGCAAAGGCATTGAAAGGAAATCTAAGAACCCCCAGTAGATAAGCCTCGTAGATGCTTATCCCAAAATAAGGGTTACAACACCATTCTTCGCAGACGGGCAACCTGGGATTAACCTCAACCGGGATCTGGTACCACATCCTGAGATTATTAAGTCTTTGTTCATCTATTTTGGAAGGGATATCTATTGCACAGCTATAAATAGTGATCTTTGCCTCGTCCAAAGGACCAAACAGAGGAATATTGGACGAGGTGCCTGCCTGAGACCCCGAAGCCTTCCTAAGTTGCTCTTGTATGACTTCCACAGGGAACCCAGGGACGCCAGAAACATACTCTTCGTCTGTGGTATTCCCCCCACTACTATTACTAGAACCACTAGAACTAGTGCTATTATAACTACTCTCGTCATAATACTCGTCTATGGCTTTTTATGCACTACTACTGGACGAGGAAATAGTTATTTTTGACATTTTTGAAAAAATTGAAGAGAAACCTAAAAGACGAGAAAAGAGGGAATACCTAGCCCTAAGACGAACAGAGGCTATGGAAGCGAGGAAACTCCTAGACGAGGCTCTAGATGATAAATGTCAAAGAAGGAAAAATCTTAGAAGTGTGAAGGGTGATGAAGGAATTCTACTATTTATAGGCAGCTGACCTGGGCACATGAAGCGACACAACCAATCAGATAATGACATGTATTGTTCACCTCGAAAAAATGAATCGATGGGACAGATCACCAATAAAACGATGACACGTGGCACATCAACTCTGATAACAAGCACATACGTTCAATGAAAATGACGCCTGAATACTCCTCCCTTTGGACGACCCTTGTGGACAAGGGGGCAACTGATAGTGTGTTGAAAATGCACAAGACCTATTTCGTCCACTGTAGGTTGTCCATGAGAAAAAGAGTGGAAATATGGGACGCAGGAAACATGCTCGTCCATTGTAATCTCATCCGTCCTCAATAAAGGACGGACGAGATCTTGCCTGTCCTTACTAAAGGATGGACGAGACCATTAAACACATGACAAGTATAATATTCACCATGGTGTAAAAGATGAATTATATCGTATCAAACTAAGATCTCCATTAATCGTTATGGAACACAGGTTCAAATAAGGTAACTTCCATGACAGTTATGGAAGTTACCTTCGAATCCTTCGTACTCCTCGACAATAGGAATGGTTATCATACAAATAACCATTTCACATATGCTATATAAGCATTCATCAATAAGAAGGTAATTCATTCAGACACTTTCCACAAAAAAAGACTTCCTCTTTATTTGGAATTACAAACTCACTAACTTTATCATCGGAGGATTCTTGACTGGCCTCCACTGATCTCCTTTGACTTCGTGTTCGTTATTTTCAGGATTCAGCCTTTAGATTGTTGACGCCTGAGACTTTCAGCCTAATAATTCCAAGGATCTATCAATATACAAATACATGGCTGAATCATTCTCTTCATTGATTGAATAAAAAAAATTACATATCATGAAAAACTTGAAAATTACATAGCTTTGGTTCCTAGTTATAGTCTACTAAAAATACATGGCTTTTGTCCTAGTTACATTCTACCAAAAAGAAAATAAAAATAAAGACAAGGCTAGATCTACTTAGCCAACCAAAGACCTAAATTCGGAGGCTAAGTTATGGAATGGGAAGGTGTTAGGCACCCATTCCCCTCAGACAGAGTTTGGTCTTCTAGACTCTTGTGACCAATATACCGTTTTATGCATGTCATGAAGGATATGTTGAATTAAAAAACTAAATCACACAAATTTATTTATAGATGAAGTCTCTTCTTTTGTTTTAAAAAAATTCAGATATGTTTTGATTGGTAAAAAAAAATGATTTTGATTTGTCAAAATACCAGATCTGTTTTGTGATATTTAGAAAAAATGGTTTTTGGAGATAAAAATTCAGATATGTTTTTATTACATAAAATAAAGTCTTGTGATTCTAAAAAACATCAGATCTATTTTTAAGAACTAATTTTTTTTTTTTGATTTATAAAAGATCAGATCTATTTTGTAGTAAATAAAAAAAGGGTTCTTAATAACAAAAAAAAAAAAAAAAAAAAAAATCAGATCTATTCTTTATGTTTTAAAAAGAATGAAAAAGATATTTTAAGAAGAGAGCTTCACTCATAATCTAAATTTATGCAACATGAATTAAAGAAAACAAACACAAACACAATCATGTTTAATCTTTTTCTTTATTTCAAAAATCTGCATGTATTAAAGAAAGATAAGATCTGTATCTAAGAAAGATACAAATAAGTTTTTAATTGAGAAAAATTCAGATTTGCATCTCATAAAGATGTAGATCCATTTTTTTTTAATAGAAAAATTCAGATCTACATCTAAGAAAGATGCAAATCTGTTTTTGTATTGAGGAAAAATCAGATCTACATCTAATAAAGATGTAGATCTGTTTTATTTCAAGAAAAATCCAGATCTACACCTAATAAAGATGTAGATCTGTTTTATATTACGAAAAGGAATTGTTCACATGCAGATTATTGACATTCAAGAAAGAGATTATAACAATCAAATAAAAAAAAATCATGCTTTAAACAAAACAATAATTAACAATTCATGCTATGGATAAAACATTCATCAACATAAAAAGATAGCATAAAAAAAGAGAGGGCGATTGAAAACAACCTCTTGCATGAGCACTCCTTGTTCTTGAGAGGATGTTTTAGGGTTCAAAAAAACTTATTTACTTATCTTTGAAACCTAAAAACCCTAATTTAAGTAGCAAATCTCAGAGAGGATAAGTAAATATCAACAATTTGAGAGTCTTAAAACGTGTGCCTCTTAGAGTGTAAAAAAAAGGTACTGAATTATGAGGTTTAGTCTCTATTTATAGTGGCCAAAAGGCTCTAAAAAATAGGCACGAATGATTAGTGTTTGAATCCGAATACATCCTTTTGCGAAAAGATCGAAAATGGTGTGTCTTATCGTCACTTGAAGGCCATTGGGCCAAAGCCCACAAGGAGAAAATTTGGCCCTTTTAGAGTGCTGTTTGGGACTTCAAAAGTGCCGAATTGGCCTTTGGACTCCGATCGCTCTTTCGCATTTGGGTGCCGTTTGGACTCCTCTTTTAGGGTTTTTTGGCTGGCCCTTGTACCTAGACGTGTTTTCATCCTTCGGCTATTATTTTTTATTTCTTTTCTGGATAATTCAATCTATTTAAGAACAATTATCTTGTAGATAAATACCCTAAAATAAATCTTGATAAAGTTTAGATTAACCACAATTTTATTGTTATCCAATCATCCCTTTTGTTCCTATGCATGCAATCCTATTTTAAACACTAATTATCAACCAATCACAAAATTAGTTAATTAATTTTAATGGGTTTACCAATCAGAATTAATTTAAACTAATCATGTGTGGTCGACCTTACCTAGACACAATGCATGTTGATCGTGCAAACTTGATCATGTGATATCTTTCGATATGATGGCCCGATTTGGAAACCGAAAACACTGTTGTGATCGTTAGAATCTCAAGATCATTTTGATGACATGAAATGAATGAATTAATGCGTGTAATGCAGAGACTAGTTGATGCATGTAATGCAAGAACCAATTAATGCATGTAATGCAATTATGATTTTTGGGGTACATGGATGGTCATTCAAGTCATTCTCCTTGATTAAATTATGGGTGCGAAATTGAGTGTCTACAAGCCCAAATTAAATAGCCCTTTTGAAAAAAGGACTTTAGGCCTAAGATAACAAGTATACTATGGACTTTGCATTCAACGTCCTACAAAGTCAATATGAATTTCCCTAATCTTGGGCCTCTTTGTTGTATGCCTAGGCCTAAAATGATGAGAACTTCATGGACCTTGAGAGAAAGGCTATAATATATTCTACCTAAAGGGCTACTTCAAAAAAAATGAATGAGCATAATGAAATGAAAGAGAAGATTCCAAAGGTGTGTAGACACTCAATTTTGCACCCATAATCTAATCAAGGAGAATGACTTGAATGACCATTTATGTACCTCAAAAATCATGATTTCATTACATACATTAATTTGCTCTTGCATTACATGCATCAACTAGTCTTTACATTACATGCATTAATTTATTCATGGCATGTCATAAAAATGATCTTGAAATTCTAACGGTCGCAATAATGTTTCCATTTTCCAAATCGGACCATCGGATCGAAAGATATCGCATGATCAAGTTTGCACGGTTAACATGCATTGTGTCTAGGTAAGGTCGACCACACATGATCAGTTTAAATTAATTCTAATTGGTTAAGCCATTAAAATTAATTAAATAATTTCGTGATTGGTTGATAATTAGTGTTTAAAATAGGATTGCATGCATAGGAATAAAATGGATGATTGGATAACAATAAAATTATGCATAATTTGAACTTTATCAAGATTTATTTTAGGGTATTTATCTACAAGATAATTTTTCCTAAATAGCCTAAATTATCCAGAAAAGAGGTGAAAAATCATAAACGGAGGATGAAAACGCGTCTAGGTACAAGGACCGGCCAAAAAACCCTAGAAGAGAAGTCCAAACGGCACTCGAATGCCAAAGAACGATCGGAGTCCAAAGGCCAATTCGGTACTTTTGGAGTGCTAAACAACACTCTAAAAGGCCGAATTTCCATGTATTGGGCTTTGGCCCAACGACCCTCGGGTGATGATAATGCATACCCTTTTCAACCTTTTTGCAAAAGGATGTGTCCAAATTTAAACTCTAATCGTTCGTACCTATTTTGTAGAGCCCTTTGACCTCTATAAATAGAGATTGAACCTCATAACTTAGCACTTTTTTTTTACGCTGTGAGAGGCACACATTTTAAGGTTCTCAAATTGTTGATATTTGCTGATCCTCTATGAGATATGCTGCTTTATCTAAGGTTTTTAGGTTTCAAAGATAATTGAATTAATTTCTTTGAACCCTAAAACATCCCCTCAAGAACAAGAAGTACTCATGGAAGAGGAGGTTTTCAATCGCCCTTTCTTTTTTTTATGCTATATTTTTATGCTGATGAATGTTTTATCCATAGCATGAATTGTTAATTGTTGTTTTGTTTAAAGCATGATTGTTTTATTTTATTTTATTGTTTTTTTTTATGTGATTGTTATAATCTCTTTCTTGAATGTCAATAATCTGCATGAGAACAATTATTTTCCTTAAAATAAAACATATCTACATCTTTATTAGATGTAGATCTAATTTTTCCTCAATAAAAAAAAAGAAAAAAGATTTGCATCTTTCTTAGATGTAGATCTGAATTTTTCTTAAATAAAAACAGATCTGCATCTTTATGAGATGTAAATCTGAATTTTTCTCAATTAAAAATTGATTTGTATCTTCCTTAGATATAGATCTGATTTTTTTTTTTTTTTTAAATGCATGCAGATTTTTGAAATAAAGAAAAAGATCATGAATTATTGTGTTTGTCTTTGTTTTAATTCATGATTGCATAAATTCATATTACGAGTGAAACTCTCTTCTTTAAGAAAAAAAACTCTTTTTCATTCTTTTTTAAACATATAAAAACAGATATGATTTTTCTGCCATTAAAAACTTTTTTATTTTTATTTTATTATCATCACAAAATAGATCTGAATTTTTATCATCAAAAACCACTTTTTCTACACACTACAAAACAGATCTGGTATTTTGACAAATTAAAATCATTTTTTTAACAATAAAAACATATATGATTTTTTTTTTTTTTTAAAAAAGAAGAGACTTCATTCATAAATAAATTTATGTGATTTAATTTTAGTGTCACATGTTTAACATATCATTCATGACATGCATAAAAAGGTACACTAATCACAAGAGTCTAGAAGACTAGACTTTGTTTGGGCGGAATGGGTGCCTAACACCTTTCCATTTCGAAACCTAGCCTCCAGATTTAGATCTTTGGCTAAGTAGATCTAGCCTTGTCTTTATTTATTTTGGGTAGAATGTAACTAGGACAGAAAGCCATGTATTTTGGTAGTTTGTAACTAGGACCCAAAGCCATGTAATTTTTCAATTATGTATTTTCTTTTATTCAATTAATGAAGAGAATAATTCCATCATGTATTTATTTTTTCTTATTTTTTTTGTATATAAAAAAATAAGTGGCGACTCCACACCACTTACCCAAAACGAGAGGTGTCCTAAAAGGTACTCAAATATCTTTTTTGAGGGACATTTTTTTGAGGTCTTTCACAAGGTGATGAATATACTGTAAGCCCATGTTTGAGACAAATCCCATAAGAGTAAGATGAGAGTTTCATTGTAAATGGACCAAAGCCCATTGAAATAAGGGGCAAGGTTTATGAGAGGTAAAAGAGTGATTTTGTAATTGGGTCTTCATTAAAATGGACTTAAAGACTTTCTAAGACCATCTAAAAATATAAAAGGAACCTTTTAATGGGACATGGACTTAATGGAAATGGGACCTTTTTTCAGGCATCATTGCACCACCAAGGTCAAGGAAACATGTCCTTACTCCAATTTGGTTTCGAGAAAAGAACGAAAGGAGTTTGGTCAAGATTGAGGATACACTTCAAGAGGAAGTATTTCAGGAAGGCGAATCATCTCAAGTAACCATGGCAGCTCCAATTATTGATGAAATCATTCAAAAGATATTCAAGGCAATGGAAGAATAAAGCGATGTTCTCAAAAAGATGGGGAGACACCTCACCAAGCTAGAAGAAGCGAAGTTGAAAAAGTCTGCACATGTAGAGATTCTCAATGATGAAGAAGTAGAAGGTTAGGATGAAAGAGACAAGGTTGATTATGAAAGGAACAAACAATTTGAGAAACTCACGGGCATGAGAAAGAAGATGGAGAAGATGCAACTAGCTTTTTGCAAGGCCCAAGGGATGGATGATTGTCTCTATAACATGGGGGGTATAAGCCCCAAAACTCCCATTGCACTACCTCCAAAGTTTAAAATTTCTGATGTGGAAAAGTTTGATAGAACTAGAGATCCAAAACAACATGTTAGGAGGTACCTAAGCATTGTTGAAATCAAAGGGTTGGATGAGAAACAAACTTTGTATGCATTTCCTCTCTCACTCACGGAGGGTGCATCAAGGTGGTACTATAGCTTGGATCCTAGCAAGACTAAGGTATGGAATGAGCTAGTGGAGTTGTTTGCGGATCAATTCATCTTCAATACTATGATTGATGTGACTTTAAGTGATTTGGAAACCACTAAGCAAGGAGTAGGGGAAACATTCTCTGAATACATGACAATGTGTAAGGGGAAGGCATCTAGGATGGTTAATAGGCCAAATGAGAAAGATCAAATCAACATGATTATCATGAATTTGCTTCCAGCATATAATAATAGTAGGCTCTTGTCATCACCTATTAGTTCTTTTGGGGAGTTGTGTGATTGTGGAACTAGGATAGAGGATGCCATTAACAATGAACAATTGGAGAAGGGTGAGAGCAAACCTCTAATCAAGAAGACATATGGAGGAGGAGTAACTTCCTCTAAAGCACCCAATCTTGGGAATGTAAGTGCCATCATACCTCAACAAACCTTAGCCTACCCAAGCTTCACAAAGAAAGCCCGCCAAGAATGTGGTGGCCATATGGGGGATACTTCCCAAAGGAAGGACCGTGCTAAAGAAAAGAGTCATGGAGGACAATGTGGCCGACATTACTAGGAGTGGAAAACACTACAAACCATCCTTTTTAGAAAAGGATCATCTTGGTAGGGATATAGGAGAAGGGTCTAAGCCCACGGTGCCTAAAGGGAATGAAGAGAAAGAGGAAAAAGATCGAGTTTTGACTTAATTGAGAAAACTCAAGCTCATGTATTGTATGGGGCTTGTTTATGGCTTCTCACAAGCACTGTAGTGCTTTATTGGATGTTTTGAATGGGAAAGAGGTGCCCATAGAAACTACACCACAATATCTTTCATGGGAGTTGAGGCCCCATCTCATTCTCTTCTTGCTAATCACACAAGACCTTTGCAAATTACTGTTGAATGCGTGGACATCAAGGTTCCCATGGTGTTGATTGATAATGGATCTGCATTAAATGTATGCCTTTTAGGACTGCTCTTACCATTGACCTAGATGTGGAAACAGTCATACCCTCTCCTTTGACCATTAGGGCATATGATAATACTTCAAGGAAGGTTATAGGGACTTTCAAAGCTCCTTGCAAGATTGGTCCAATGGAGACAATTGTGGAATTCCATGTCATAGATATCACTCCCAACTACAACCTTCTCTTAGGAAGGGAATGACTTTATCCTATTAGGGCTATTCCTTCTTCCTTACACCAAAAGATGAAGATCCCATGGAAGGGAGAGATTGTCATAGTGCTCGGTGATGGTGAAATCCTAGAACCGGTTTGTGGACTTGAGGAAGGAGGAAGTGTGCTCCAAATAAGTGGCTTCGAGTTTGTGAACATGGTTGAATATGGATTGAAGGATGAAAAGTATACTACGGATGTGCTCCCATATTGTTGCCATGACATAATTGCAATGATGAAGAACATAGGGTATATGCCTAGTATGGGTCTTGGAAAAGATGGAAAAGGAGTTTTTGAATTCCCCAATTTCAAAACTCAACTGACCAAGGAAGGTTTAGGATTCTTTGAAAGCTGCGATGGAATTAGGAAGAACCTTGGTACCCTAAATGGAAACTTTGTGAAAGAAGGGGGGAGAATTCCTTTTTTGTGGCTTTCCTGAACTTTAGGTAGGTAAGAATGGAAACATGTATCCTAGTTAGGAGATATTCTTCAACAAGAAGCTTACTTTCAAGGAGAAGCCTATTGTGGAGATCAAGGAAGTTCAGGAGGAAGTCGATTGGGTAAACTACATGGATGTTGAAGCAATGGAGGCTAAGGATTTGGGGGGAGGGGGGGGGGGGGGGACGTGTTCGCCATCACCAATGAGGAACCAAGTGATCCTTCTACCTTTATCGTACCTACTGTGGGACATCTTAATAATTGGAATGGGGTTGGGTTTTTTGAAAATGTGACAAAGAAATTTTGTAATGCAAGTCCCAATATACTTTTCAACATTTTTAGTAAGATGAATTTTGATTAGGCTTATTTTGATGTGTCCCATAATATTGAAATTCTACACTTAAATGATTGTAATGAATTTGAAAATGAAATTAATAAACAATTGGAAATGAAAATTGAATGGAACCAAATTTTGAAACTTTTAATTTGGGCAATGATGAGAATCTGCGTTTAATTAAAATTGGCTCATCCCTAAATGAAAAATAAAGAAAAGATCTCAAAGAATTTCTCACAAGATTTCAAGAAGTGTTTGCATGGTCCTATGAAGATATACCCGATATTGATTCTGAGATAGCTCAACAACACATTGATACTCATGCTCACATGGTACCCGTCAAGCAAAAGTTGAGACGTATAAAAACCAAATGGCTTCTAAAGATCAAAGAAGAGGTTTCCAAGCAATTAAAAGCAGGGTTTATCAAACCCGTACACCAAGCCAAATGGATAGCTAATGTTGTTGCCGTACCCAAGAAAGACGGGAATGTAAGAATGTATGTGAATTTTAGGGATTTGAACAAAGCTTGCCCTAGGTATGACTTCCCTCTTCTACACATAGATGTTTTAGTGGATAACACAGTTGGTAGTGCCTTGATGTTTTTCATGGATGGTTTCTTGGGATATAAGCAAATCAAGATGGCTCCTAGGGATATGACAAAGACTACCTTTACCACAAAATGTGGAATCTATTACTACACAGTAATGCCATTTGGGTTCAAGAATGCAGGTGTAACTTATCAAAGAATGGCCACAACCTTGTTACATGATATGGTGCACAATGAGGGAGACGTATATGTTGATGATATGATTGTGAAATCCAAGGAAAGAGAGGGTCACTCCATTAACTTAAGGAAGTTCTTCAAGAGGATTAAGAAGTATAATCTAAGATTGAACCTACAGAAATGCACCTTTGAGGAAGTTGTTGGGCTTCTTGGTAAGTGATAGAGGAATAGAAGTTGACCCATCAAAGATCAAAGCCATATTTGAGATGCCTCCACCCAAAAGTGAGAAAGAGATGAGGGGATTTTTGGGGCGATTACAATACATCAGCCAATTCATTACCAAACTCACTTCCATCTATGAGCCCATCTTCAAGCTCCTAAGAAAGAATGAACCCCATGAATAAAATGATGAATGTCAGAAAGCTTTTAAGCTCATCAAGGGAGATCTCCTCCATCCACCTATCTTGATACCCCTGAAGCATGGAAAGCCATTACTCCTATATCTCTCTATCATAGAAGATGCGGTCGGAAGTATGCTTGCATAAGAAGACAATGATAGGAATGAAAGAGCTGTGTACTGTTTGAGCAAAAGGTTCCATGACTACGAGACTAAATACACAAGCATAGAAAAATCATGCTTTGCTCTCGTATGGGCTGTACAAAAATTTAAGGCACATTATCCTATCTTTCCAGATATGGGTAATAGCCTAAATCGATCCATTGAAGTACTTGTTTGAAAATCCCGCTTTGAGTGGAAGACTAACAAGATGGTCGATCCTACTAGTGGAATTTGATTTAAAGTATGTGGCAAGGAAAATTATCAAAGGGAGCATCACGTCAGATTTTTTTGCTGAGAACCCTGTGGAAGGAGAGGATGGTAGAGAAGATTATTCAGATGAGAACATTTTGGACATTGAGCTAGGGGCATGGAAGATGTATTTCGATGGAGTCGTGAACTAATATAGGAATGGGATAGGAGTATTCTTGATCACTCCTGAAGGATCTCACATACCTTTAGCAGTTAAGTTGAACTTCAAGGCAACCTATAACATGGCAGAATATGAGGCTTGCATGACCAGAATGGAGGCTCTCTAAGAATTGGGGTGAAAGAAGCTGAGGTCTTTGGAGATTCGACTTTGGTTATAGCTTAAGCACAAAGGTTG
Source organism: Quercus gilva (assembly GCA_023621385.1). Lineage (NCBI taxonomy): Eukaryota > Viridiplantae > Streptophyta > Magnoliopsida > Fagales > Fagaceae > Quercus > Quercus gilva. The sequence goes on along the minus strand of CM042473.1, from coordinate 51,572,819 downwards.
TGGAAAGTGAAGGAACTTAAAGCCTTATCAGCAACATTTAGAAGACTTGACCAAAACCTTTGACAAGATTGAATACACGATCATCCTTAGAGCTCAAAATCAGTTTTTAGATGCCTTGGCAAAGTAATTGGTTGGTACACAAAGAGAGGGTCGAAGCTTTAGTCTTGGTTATAGAAGAGGAAGGGGTTTCTTGGTATTATGACATCATGAAATTTTTAGAATTGGGGGTATATTTGGATGGTGCTGACAAGAGAGAGTGTCGTTCTATTAGGATGGTGGCAATGCAATACATCTTATGCGGAGGTCAGTTCTATAGGAGATCTTATGATGGTATACATCTTCGCTGCCTAAAGAAGGAAGAAGTTGAGAGAGTCATGGAAGAAATCCATCAAGGGATTTGTGGTCCTCATATGAATGGGAGAATGTTAGCCAAGAAAATCTTAAGGATCCCTATTGGAATAGGATGGAGACTGATTATGTAGACTTTGTGAAAAGTTGCCATGATTGCCAAACACATGCAAATTTAAATCACGTGCCACCTAGTGAGCTATACAACATTACCTCTCCATGGCTTTTGTCAATCTGGGGCATAGATGTGATTGGAAGAATAGCCCCTAAGGCCTTGAATGGACACAAATACATCCAAGTGGCAATTGATTACTTCACCAAGTGGGTGGAAGCGGTCTCTTACTCTATACTAAAAGCCAAGCATATGGCCAGATTCATAGAGAATAACATCATTTGTCGATATAGGGTACCCTAAGAGATTATCTCTGATAATGGTTCCCACTTTGAGGGAAAAGTTAGAAAGATCATGAAACTATACAACATTGAGCATCACAAGTTTTCACCAAATCAAACACAGACCAATGGGGCCATAGAAGTAGCCAATAAGAATGTCAAGAACATCCTAGTCAAGATGGTAGTGACATACAAGGATTGGGCCGAGAAGCTCCCATTTGCCTTATGGGGTTACAGAACTTCTATCCGTGCATCGATTGGGTAACCCCCTTGCTCTTTGGTCTATGGTAGTGAAGCGGTACTTCCCATTGAGGTGGAGATACAATCTTTAAGAGTGCTAGTGGAAACCAAGGTCCTAGAGGAAGATTGGATGAAACAAAGATATGAGCAATTGACTTTGATAGATGAGAAGAAAGCTAGGGCACAATACCATGCACATGGATACCAAAAGAGGATTGCTAGGGCTTTTAACAAAAAGGTGAAACCTAGAAACCTTAAAGAAGGGGACCTGGTCCTAAAAGTACTTAGAGATGAAACTTTTGATTCGAGAGGATAGATGTAGCCAAGATGGTCTGGGCCTTTTATTATTAAGAAAATCATGTTAGGAGGTGCTACAAGAATTACAAATTTGGATGGGGAAGAGATGCTTCACCCAATCAACATGGATAGACTCCGAAGATATAACACTTGTAAGAAAAGAAAAAAGCCTGCTAGGTTGAAAACCTTAAAGGGTGGCCTAGGCAAAAATTAAGGCAAAAGAACTTCGCTAGATTGAAAACCTGAAAGGGCAATCTAGGCAAAAGACAGGTGAAAAGACCATGGGCATGGCGAAAATTCCTCAAAAGGACGTTGTGGGAAATAATTACATGGCATGGAAAAAGAAAAGAAAAAGAAAGAAAAAAATTATGACAATAAGCAAAGATAATAAATGGATGGTTCTCTCATTGTTCAAATTAAAAGATGATAAACTATATCCATAGGGGATTTGGAACATTCCAATTCATAAGAAAAGATATGAGAATCATAAAGTGCAGAAAAGTAAAATTTGGGGCATATCAAGGTGGTCGGTCAGTGTTTCTTTCTTGTGATTGGACTTTTGTAAGCTTTCTCAGCTATGTGAACCCACTAGGCAAACGGGTAGGGTAGATAGGAGCATTTTCAGCAAGGCCCACCTGACATAAGTTTTCCATTTGAATATCACCAATGTACAAGAATGCAAATGATGAATGGTTGAAAGAAGATGAGAGAAGCAAGAGCACATACGACAGCAATAAGGGAAGGCATGAGGCGAGTCCCACTAAACTCGTCATAATTCAGCTCATCCATGACATGCTCAGTGTAGGTGATGCCTGGCCCCCAGAGGTCATACTTCACGGTCGTCATGGAGCAAGGGGCGAGCATGAACTCAAGAGGGTCTGTTGGAACCTTGGCCGCATCGTCACCCGCTAGCTGGCAGCACACCCTCTTTGCCAAGTAAATCACCTTCAATCCGACATCCTCAAGGGTTTGGGTGATTCTAGAAGCAACAATAGCAGCTGCCTTTAAGTTCGGATCTACGACAAGATTAACATCGGCCCAGGGACTCCATACAATCTGTGACAACACATAGGGTTAGAAAGAAAATCCTAAGAAGCGTGCAAGGAAAAAAAAGGGGAAGCAATATATTCCTAACTTACATCATTAGGAGAAAGCCTATTGAGATGGGTTCGGATCGAGGTGACGCTCTTTAAATCCACCATAGCTCCCCGAGCAATAAGACTGTACTCCACAGCCCAGCGCTGAAAAGATATAACAATTCACAAGATGACAGTTTGCAAGACATTATGATATAGTTTGCAAGAGAACATGACAGTTTGCAAGGTATAGATATGACAGTTTGCAAGATGACAGTTTGCAAGAGGTTATGGCACAGTTTGCAAGGTACAAATATGGTAGTTTACAAGATGACAGTTTGCAAGATGTGGATATGAATGCAGCCAGCAAGAATATAATACATAGTCTTAACCTAAATGGCATGTGGATATATGTAACCACAAGGGTTAAGAATGCACGAGCTACAAGAGAAATGGGAAGGAAACTAATCTTGAGGAACTTCCAAGGCCTCATTAGTTGGTGCAAAGTCCCCTAGCTGAGTGTGTTCAAGGAAGAATAAAAATAGGTGGGAATAGAAATAGAAGTAGGCCCTACTACCACAGCTAGTGCACCCGCTCTGATACCAATTGAAAGCTCGAAAATGTGTTGAAAACACAAGAGCTATTTAGACCCCTAAATTAAAGTTATGGCTTAATAGATTTTACACTAACTTAATACTAAGTGTGGAATAGTGTAAATGCGAGTGGATAAACAAACAAGCTACTCTAATCCATAATCATGTCAACACAGCAGTAAAATGGAATGTAAAAGAGTAGGGAAGAAAGATGTAAACACAAGATAAGACGCCGATGTGTTATCGAAGAGGAAACTGAAGAACTCGACGAAAAACCTCTCATTCGCCCTCCAAGCGGTAATTGATCCACTAGCCAATTAGTTGGGATAAATGGATTAGCAAGAGACCCTCTAAGCCTAATCTACCCGATGTACCTAAGTCCTCCAAGCTCCTACACCAACAAAGCTTCTCGGAACCATGTTTTGTCTAGCTCTTCGAATCCCGCAATAAGCTCCATGTTGCATCTGCCATCCTTGGCTTCTTCCAATGCTTCCTAGTAGCACCAAAACCTCACTTGACACTCTAAAAGGGTGTGGCAAGTGTTTGGGCTATCAACCTCTCAATGGTATGGAAATGGAGAGGTAGGAGTTGAGGAAAATCCACAAGCAATTGTGTAGAGATTTGTGGGTATAACAATCTCTAACTTTCAAGGTTTGTGGCTAGGGTTTTCTCTCAGAAACACTCCTTAACATTTGTGGGTAATGTGGGTATATATAGTGTGGGTACAGAAAGTGTGTATCAGATAGCACAGCCTTGCAAAACAGAATGTTTCGCGAGTGTCTCGCGGGAAGGCCTTACCCTCGAGATAATCGTGAAACACAACTGTCTCCATCTGTACTGACTCTTGGCATTCTAGTCATGTGCAGGGCACATGCATCACTTCACAGGATGCTTAGTCGCGAGCTACTTGTAAGAAATCTTCTGTCTTCAATTGCTTGAGTCTTCACACTCTCTCTCTTTATCATACAACCCTTACAATTAAATCCCACAATAAATACAAGGTACAAAAGATTGAATAAAATTACAATCAAATTTGGCACAAAATTAAAGCCAACAAAACACATAGTTGTAAATTACAACTTTACACTGATGAGTGATGAAACCTGACAAGTGATAAGAAAACCACTAATAAAGGAGACGCCTTTAGAAAAGACTCATCAAAAGTTAACTCTATCAAAGGAGACTTTACCAAAGACTACCCCAACCATTTAAAGAAATTCTTAGATGCTGTGTGGGTTCTTTTTCTTTTTGTAAAATAGCACACTGGGCCAAGTTAAGGACCAAGGATCCTGGGCCTGATGCTTTGTGCTTTAAGGGACCAGGCTTGGTTCATCATAGCTAAATTGGGCTGATTTCGAACCAAGTGGTGCACAAAGTACAGATCCTAGAACACATACATACTAACATACAATAAGCATATACGTATTGAACAGTAAAGGATAGTAAAGAACGAAATAAAGAAGGAAAAGAAAGGAAAAAAATAAAGAAAACGATGTTAGGGGTCCTTAAAGTAATGTGAAATACTTTGTTATTTTCTTAATTTTTATGATACATCATGCTCACTAGGACGTGTAACAAGGTTCAAACTAGTTCAAAAATCACAGATTTGGATGGCTCCTCAAGCCTCTAAGACTTGTGAAGTTTGAATCCCTTCGAATCCAAGTGTATTCTCTAGTGGCTGTTTTGAGAATCCCAGACGCTGTTTTCTCTCCCATTCTTTCCTTTTTGAATCTTGACAGAGTTTTTCTCAAGTATTTTTCACTCCAATGCACTATTGTTGAATGCCCCTCACTATTGGCTGCTTACCCTTTTATAGTGCCATCCTGGGGTTTCTGGAGTACCAGTGGTTCCATCCATTTGCTCCCCTGGGTACCAGAACCAATGTTGTGTCAGCAACGTTGGTGGCTGGTCCTTTCCTCATTATTCATTATTTTATTCTTTTGAATTTCCTCCTTCAAAAGCCTCTAGCTGACTTTCCCATTCTAAGGGGTCCTAGAAGGTTGACCTTTGTTCTTTTCTTCTTTAAGGCTTCTAGACTCCTTTTTTTTTTTCAAACCCACCTTTTGGTTACTTTCCCTTTTTCATTTTTCCCAATTGAGCTGATTCCTTTTTGCCAAGCTGAAAGATCCTAGCCACCTTCCTTCATGGTTTTTCTTCCTGGGTTCCTTGAGGTACCAGATCCTTACTCATGAGTTGTTGGTTCCTAAGCCTTCTGATTCCTTTTCTGCATCATTCTGTGGCTGATAGGGAATCCCCAGGTATCCTGGCCCTGTTTGGTTCCTGGGCTCCTTTGCGCTTTTTTTGATCTTTTCTAGGCTTGGCTTTTTTCTTTTCTTCGTTTCATGAGGCCCGAAACTTGCTCATTCATGGATTTTCCCCTCTTTATGGACACTTAATGGGTTTGGACCTTTTTTTTTTTCCCTTTAGTGGAAGCCCAAATGTTTTACTTTCCCGAATTTCAATCCTTTATGTTGTTTTAGGCCTGGGTTCAACATTGTGATTTTTTTGAACCTCAACATTTAGCCCCCCGAGCTCGTGGGTTGCTTGCAGCCCACCTATGAGTAGACAAGACTCTTGACTTCTGTAGGGATTCCTTCCCTGTTGTTTCAATTGGCTTTAGGTCCCTTTCTCCTTTCCTTGGGATCCTGCTTCTCCACGCTATCCTCTGGTATCCTGGTTTTTCATGTGTTACACTTCTTTTGCAACTTCTCCTCTTTGCACGGAATGTGGCAATTAAGTGTCTAAGTAAAACTTCCCCATCCACTTTTTACATTCCCCGTAACTCCTATTAATAACTGCCAATAACTCTTTTTTTTTTTTTTTATTTATAAAATTAAATATTAGCAATTGGTGCATCTTTCAATACATCGTCTTCTCCAACTGTCCCCTGTGCCATTATTGTCATACTTCAAACCATCTTTTTACTTCTAGAGATTTTTATTTTCAAGCTTATCTTCTTCCTTCCAACTTTTGTTTCTCTGTCCCTTCTTCTCTGTCCTTCACCCCTTTAACTCCCTTGTTTCTTGTTGCATTGTTGTTCCATGACTTCTTCTTCCTCACGAAAAAGGAGGGGGCATACTCTCAATCCTTCTGAAGGTGAAAGCTCTTCTTGGTCTACACAGGGTGAGGTGCAGGAGGTTGTGGAGCACCCAGCCTTCCCTTTAAGGGATCCCTGGTACACCCCCAGCATGTTTTTCCTTTAGGTGTCCGATGGCGAGGCCCCTCCCTCCCCTTATATATGGGTGTTTTCTGGCCAGTATTGGTTTGCTAGTTCTACCTAGGTTCCAGATCCAAGGGAAATTTTAGATCTACAGATTAGGCGAGATCTCACGAGGTGGTTCCCATATTCTTCTACTTCTTTTTCGGGAAGATTACTGGTTGGTCTAGTTAGGTGGACAAGGAGCTTTCTGATGGTGACTTTGTCAGTTTTTTGGAGCACGCCGGGATCCTAAAATTAGTAGCGATTTCTAGGAATCTTGAAGGTTTTAAGGACGCTAAGGGCCTTAAACACTTGGTGCGGCGCTGGTGCCATTCTCTCCACACATTCTTCTTTTCTGTTGGTGAGCTCACCATCACTTTGGAGGATGTGGTTAATAATTTCTGTTAGGACATATGTGTTCACATGATTAAGAACATATGTCATATTTTATGTAAATTGGCTAATCCTTTGACAAAATGCACTATACTTGTAATTGGGTAGTTCTAGGTGTTTTTAATACTTCAAGAAATAAGGTTTCAAGATCAAGTGTTGAAGTCATCAAGTCTGTCCAAGAAAAAGCAAGTTGAAGTGCAGAATTTTTAAAGCTCGACACCTTCTCGATAGCTACCTCGACACCTGCTATCTGTCGAGAATTAAAAAGTCAGAATTCCAATATGATTTTCTTGGGATCCGTGAATGTGTTTTTGGGCCTTCTTTTCTTCTAACCCTAAACATATTTAAGGAGTGTTTTAAGAGCCGTCAACATAGACACAAGTTGCATAAGCATTGAGCAATCCTTGTTCAAGCAAATTGTGATCTAAGACGAAGTTCTTGACCTAGTTCATCTTCTTCAAGAAGTTGCTGTGTACTTTGCACCGTTGGGTTTTGTGACCAAGCATCTTCCTGATCTTCATTGCATAGGATGATCTGAAGAACTTTGCAGCCAACCTCTCTTCCTAAAGTTGGTGTTTGAAGTCGCGTATTGGGATCCGCGCATCTGGTTAGTCACGTACTTGGGAGCCGTGCATCAAAAGGGGAAACTGTCACTACAGATCAAGTCCGATTGGGTATTGGGGTAAGAGTTCAACTGTAGGTTGGGAAGGTACTTGGGATTCCTTATTTGTAACCGCTTGATTTGATAATAGTGGAGTTTCGGGAGTGGTGACCTGAAAATCACCCGGTGGGGTTTTTGCTGTTAGAGTTTTTCCCCATTCGTGAACAAATCACCGTGTCATTTATTTTTTCCGCTGCATATTTAGTTATTCGGTGATTTGTTTGTGCTGCCACGTATTTGCATGTTAAATTGATTAATTAATAACTTGGCTAAATTAATTAATTAGTTTAAATCACAAGGGGTCATTCAGTTTGTGGCCTATCAATTTCCTTCTCCCAGTATTTGGTGATGAGAATTCTTTTGATATCAGCCTTTCTAGAGAGGATCTCGAGATTGAAGACAATCTTTTCAGTCACTTTGGTGGGCATATTGCCTCTTTTGGGGGGAAACTGGCCAGAATGGGCAAGTGGGTCATGAACCTTTCTCAAGAAAAGGACAAGGCGGTTAGGCAAGCCGAGTTCCTGACACTATGGCTCAGTAAGTTTTTATTCAGTGAGTTACCCGGATATGAGATTAAGTCTGTTTTCTTTCCTTTTGCAATTAGATTGACCTGGGGTGCTCATTATCCTTTAGCCCCCATGTTTTTAGGCCATTTTTATTCTCAGTTGAACTTGCTTTATGGGGATGAGGTTGAAGGCAACTCCTGCTATACTATTACTTCGTCCCTCTATTGCGCTATCCTTCAGGTGTTCATGTGGGACCGTTCTTCTGTTACTTTGGTGAAGTGCAAGAATTTGAAGTATGTGAAGGATAAGTTCCAGGGATCCCTAGATGTGGTTAAGGGTTTGTATGGTAGTTCTACTGACAGCCACCCTATCATCTTTCGCTGGTCTAACTTGAAGGGGGACAGCCTCAATTTGGTGGAATTGTTTGATCAAGTAAGGCACTTGAGTTGGCGTTCTCCCTGAGAGTTCAATCCTGGGTTTGCCTGTGATTCCATGTTGGCCTCTTTCCTTAACTCCCTAGGGAATGCCTTTGATCTGCCTTGGGGAGATGAAGGCATCTTGGTGTACTTAGCCTGTACCAGCCCCTTGTGGCTTCCAGTACCTTTATCAAGTGGCCTAAGGTTTGCTCACTATTCAGCACAACGGGTACTTAGGCAATTTGGTTTTGATCAGGACATCCTGCTGGTATTCAAAGAGGTAGTACCTTCTCTCCCTTCTCTCGATCTGTTTGTAAGGCTCTAGGCCTTTTCTTACTGGTCATGGAGGAATCCTCAGTTTATGGTACCAAACTCCCAACGTGGAGTCTTTGCTTCTAGTGGCTTTGTCGGCTATTGGAGAAGAGTTCAGAAATCTTTTTCGGATTTTGTTGGTTCTAGTAAGGTTGGGAGGGTTCTTGATCCTAGTCTTTTCTCTTCTCCTACCTTCAGCAAGTGTTTGGCCTTCCTCATTGCTAGCATTGTGTCTGTTACGATAAGTAGCAAAACAGGATTTACGGAGTGGCATGCCTCTACGGGTGGTTGGGTATGCTATGCGAATGATTTTCTTGGTGCTTGGTCAAGGTGTGACCATATTGTGGGCACTTTTTCTAGTATGCCAATCAAGAGAGGGGTGATAGAGGCAACTGGTGCTGTAACTCCTGTGGGCAAAGGTAAAGAGAAAAAGATCAAGCAGGAACCTGTTAAGAGAGCTGAGATTAAAGAAAGCATGGAGGGTACTGAGGTTGGCCCTAAGACTAAGAAGAGGAAAGATGCTAAGTCTCGCAAGTAGCTCGTTGTTTTTGAGGAGCCCGAGGGAGTGGACCCCTATACTGTTGGAAAGGAAGTCAGCCATCCTTTAATCCCAAAGATCAGAGTGAAGACTAAGGTAGATTCTTCTGTCCTTTAGGCTCTTGTGAGTTCCTCAGCCCATGGTTCTTTGGGGTCCTTTGACCTCGCACCCCAGTCTCCTCTGGGACTCTCTTGGCGTACCTGTAGTAGGCAAAAGATTGTTGGAGAATTTGTAGAGAGAGAGAGAGAGAGAGAGAGAGAGAGAGAATGGCAAGGCCTCTTTCCTTCTTCTGTTCTTTTTTTTTTTTTTTTTAAACTAATGCATGGTCGCTCCCTTTTTGTAGTCTAAGTGCAAGTCAGACCCTAAAGGAGCTAAAATTCAATCCTCTGGAAATAATTTGGTATGGCCTTCATTCACTTGTCCTTTTTTACTTTTTGCTTTCTTCCTTTCTTTGGTGCTGTGTACAAATATATATATATATATATATTTGATGTTCTGCCATTACTTCTCCTTGCTCCTCTTTTCTTTTGTAGGTCGAGGTGCATCCTCCTGTGACTAGTGGCGCCTTGGTGAAAGAAATGGGGGCAGCTTAGTCCAATGCTGCCTTATGTGTGAAGGAGGAGCCCCTTATTGGTGGCGTGGCTGAGGAAGTCAGGCAAGCAGTGAAGGATGCCTAGCCCATTCCGCCTTCTGCTTCCTTGGCCATTCAGGACCCTGAAGCTCTTTAGCCTCCTATCCCCCAAGATCTTAAGCCTGTGCAGACTCCCAGTCCAGCTAAAACTATGGCACTTGAGCCCATAACTGAGTTTGCATTAGGCAAAGAGTCTTTGGGAGGTGTGTCTTCATCTACATGCGCAGGTAGGCCTCATCCATCCTTTATTAGCATCTATTCTTATTTCCCTTTTTCCTTCTTCCTAAAGGTTCTTGTTCCTTTTTTTTTTTTTTTTTTTTTTTCCCTTTGTTTTCTTTTAGGTCAAGCTAGCACCTAGTCTTCCCTTGCAGCAGCTCCTTCCTCGGAGTCAGAGGCCTCTGAAGGTGTGTACTGCACACCATCATTATCCTTTTCCCCCTTTAGTTCATATCTTTCCTTTCTCTCTTTCCATACTTCTTTCTTGTCTCTCCTTTTTTATTTTATGGCGAAGCCCTTAGCATCCCTCCCTTCCTTTAGCAATTTTGCCCATGTTTCTTCACCTTTTCTCTAACGCACTTTATGCTCTTTTGTAGAGTCTTCTGAGAAGTCAGAGGGACAAGAGGAGGAGCCTCCTATGATGGCTGAAGTGGCTACCCAAACTCAGAAGGAAACTCTACCACAGGGGGCTGGTATTGGTTCTTTGGCTTTCCTTTTCCCTTTTATCTCTATTTCTTCCTTTCTATCCTTTTTTTTTTTTTTTTTTTTTTTTTTACTTTGTTTGCTTTCGCAGGTGTTGACATGGGTGCCAAGGATCCTGAGCCTGTAGTTACTAAAGAAGCTAAGGAACCTGCTCCCAATATCCAGGTAGTTGAAACTCAAACAAGGATCCCCTAGACTAATCAAAGGGTTGAAAGTCCTCCAGCTCATAAGGGCAGAGATGTGACAATGGAGGAAGCTTCGGAGATGACTATCTCAGATCCCAGCTCGAGGCTCCTTGCTTTCTTGGCCCGGTTTGATTCCTTGGAGTTCAACAGCTTCCTTGCGAGCCATTTTCATCATTTTAGGTCTCCCTTTGGCAACTTCCTGAGATTCTCTGTGCCTGTTGAGGGTCTGCCATTATTAGAGGGACTATTCAGAGCCCATGGGGACTTTTCTAGTGGGTTCAAGGGAGCCGCATTCTTGGGCAACATCCTGATGGAGCTTTTGTGTGCCATGCTGATTTCTTTGAAGGACTCTTCTCCTGATTCCCTTTCTGAGGAGAGACTTTCGGAGTGGAGAGGAGTGGTGTAGGATTTCTCGTGGAAGCTAAGTTCAATCTGTCCTTTTTTCTGGAGTACCTACGGTCCTTAGCCCATATGCTATTCCAGAGGAAGGTTTCTTGGACTAGGTACCCTAGTGGTTGTGTTCTTGCACAGGTATTGAACTGGGTACTTTGTATGCTTTTCTTCTCCCTTTTTTTTTTCAAGTCCCAAGTCATGAACCAGGCAGTCCTATTTTTGGGACAAGTACTGGGATGGATACCCTGGGCATTTATTCTTGCCTACGGTCCTAGACCATGTACTTGAACTAATGGCGGTGTGAGTCCTGGGTCATGCGCTAAGGTTTTACCTTCTTCCTCACTTTTTTTTTTTTTTTTTTTTTTTTTTTTTTTTTGCACTGGCCTAGGTACCCCACCCAAACTTGCCCACATTTAGGCCCTGCAATATTATGCAATTGTACATCTAGGTTGTAGCTCAAATTTTTATTTTTTTTTTAGAAAAACAAGATTCCATTGAAATACAACATAGTTACCATATTAAGGAACATAGGAGGATTGACAAAGATAGTAAGGATCATAGAATGTCCCTTTACCATGGGCTCTTAAGATAAAGTTCATGACAAAAGAAAAAATATAAAGTATGATGAGTCACTTAGCAGATTGGAGAGTGGTAAAAAAAGGTTCCTGGTGTATTGAAGTCTCCTCCTTTTATGCATAGTACTGTTTCAGCCACTTCCCGTTTATAGGTTCTGTTAGGACAGTCCCATCTTCCTTTGTAAGGTAATAATAACCGCTATCATGGGCTTCCTTGATGATGTAGGGCCCTTCCTATTTTGGACCAAATTTGGAGGGTCCTAGGACAATCTTCCTCACATGCTTTGCTACTTTTAATACCTGTTGCCCTTCCATGAAAGCTCTTGGGTGTACTGTCTGTCCATATGCTTTAGCTATCCTCTACTGGTACCTTTAACTTCTCTTTCTAGCCACTTCTCGTTCTTCTTCCATCCCTTTCAGATTTGCCAACCTCCTTTCATTATTTGTGCCGTTTGTGCCTTCTTGGATTTCTTCAAGTACTACTCTTGGTGTAGGGATGACTAGCTCCACGGGGCTGACGACTTCTGTCTCATAAATTAGGAAAAATGGTGAAAATTCTGTGGCTGTTTTTAAGGAGCTCCTATATGCTCAGAGTACATCTGTCAAGTGGGCACTCCGTTTCCCCCCATACTCATGTTTCATTTCTCTTGAGAATTTTCAGTATCACCCTGGTGGTAGCCTCGGCCTGGCCATTTCCTTGTTGATAATATGGTGTGGACCTCCCATGCTTAATGTGATATGCCTTAGTTAGGTTCTTCATATCCTTATTTATGAACGGGGTCCTATTGTCGGTAATCAGTCTCCTAAGGATCCTGAATCGTGTGATGATGTGTTCCTGAATGAAGTTCGCCACAACAGCTCTAGTGGCCTTTTTTAAAGGGATGGCCTCTACCCATTTTGTAAAATACTTGGTGGCTGCCAAGATCCATATATGGCCATTGGAAGGAGGGTTTATGGTTCCTATAAGATTAAGCCCCCAAGTGTGGAAAGGCCACAGTGTGGTCATATCTTACAGCACATTTGGATGAGTATGGATTGAATCTCCAAGTACTTGGCATGCATGACACACTTTAACTAGCTCCTTAGAGTCCTTTTTCATTGTAGGCCAATAGTACCCCAACTGCAACAGCTGCTTGTAGAGCCTTCTTTTCTTTGGATGACTTCCACAGTCATCGGAGTGGACTTCCTTAACTGCTTCTCTGGCTGCCCAAGGCCTCAGGCATCTTAGGGGATCACCGCTGTACCCTTCTTGAACAAGATTCAGTTCTGCAGGAAGTATTTAATGGTGAGTTTCTTGAGCTGGTGGGCTAGTGCCCTATTAGTTGGTAGGATCCCTTGAGCCAAGTATTCCATGAACGAGGTCCTCCAATCTTTTGTTACAAACACAGCATAACTTTCTTCTTTGTCCACCGAAAGCCGACACTTTTGACATTCCTCTTGTACAGTTGCAGCCTCTTTATTCACATTTGGCTAGTAGTACCCTATGCACTGCATCCATCTGTATAGGCTGATTTTCTCTGCAATCCCACAGACCTGCCTGTGCAGTTCTTCTAATCTCAGCTTCCCTTCTTTCTCATTAATGCATTTGGACAGGATTCCTCCGGGCAGCCTCCTGTACAGCTATTCTTCTATCAAAGTGTAATCTTTTAGTTCTCTGATACTTCCTTCATGTCCCAACTCTTAATCTTCCTTTTTTCCTCATCTTTCCAATTTTTCTGTTTTGGTTCTTTAGGGAACATCTTTTTGAGGATCCTTATGATGGAATGTTCTTGCTTGCTTACCCTTATCAAAATGATTTTTCCTTTAAATGGTATCTAGGATCCCAGGGTGGCTAGTGCGTTAGTGAACCTGTTTTCACTTTTTTGGGCGTACTCCATACTGAAGGTTTGGAATTTTTGCTTTATCTTATGTGTCTAAGTTCTGTAGGCTGCCAAAGTCTGCTCTCTTGGTGCGAAGTCACCTTTTACTTGGGAGACTACAAGGTTGGAGTCTTCCAAAACCCTCATATGCTTTACTCTTATGATGAGCGCTATGACCAGTCTAGTCAGGTATGCCTCGTACTCAGCAGCATCATTTGAATAGGGAAACTCGAGCTTGAAGGATAATGGCTTGGTATCCCCATCCTCGCAACTTAGCACAATTCCCAGGCCATTTGAATTTGTCGTAGTTGACCCATCAAATCTCATGGTCCGCTTCTTTCCTGGGGGCTCTGCCACAGCCACCTCTCTAGGGATCTCCTCGCTTAGTGAATACTCTTCTTTCCCTGGGAACTGGGCTAGCAGATCTGCTATGGCTTGGCTTTTGACAACCTTAAGGGTCGTCAGACCAATGTCATACTAGGAAAGCAAGACTAGCCACTGTGCTATTCTTCCTGTTATGAAAGGCTAATGAAGGAGTGCTTCTATGGGATGAGACTTGGTTACTAGGAGGATCTGGTGGGCTGAGAGGTACCATTTAAGCCTTTGGGTTGAGTAGATAACCCCTAGACACGCCCTTTTTATCTTGGGGTACCTAGTCTCCCTATCTTTTAGTGTCCTTCTCACATAATAAATGGGTTACTTATTCCCATCATCATTTTCTTATGCTAGCAGGGCTCCTATAGCCTGGGAATTTACTACTAAATATAGCAACAGGGGTCGCCTACGTACTGGTGCTTGTAGGGTAGGCAGATGATTCATGATCTGCTGGATCCTCTGAAAGGCTTCCTGTTATTCAGTTCTCCAAGTGAACTCAACCCCTTTTTTCAACTGTTTGGATAATTCACTTGTGATCTAAGCTAATCCTGGCACAAACCTCCTGATGTAGGAGACCTTCCCCAAGAAGCTTTTGAACTCTTTAACCGTTGTAGGCCTTTTCATTGTTGCGATGGCTGTGGCCTTAGTTGGATCCACACTTATGCCCCTGTGATGTACTAGGAACCCAAGAAATTTTTCAACAGACACTCCAAAGGCGCACTTTATGGGGTTCATGCGTAATTTGTACTTCCTACACCTTTCAAAAACTCGTTCAAGTACCCAGAAGTGTCTTGCTCTGGTATTTGACTTTATCACAATGTCATCCACATAATCTTCCATTTCCTTATGCATCATATCATGAAAGATGGCTGTCATGGTTTGCGGGTACGTGGCCCCTACATTTTTAAGGCCAAAGGTTTGCTAGTAAGAGGGTCTTGAATGCTGTCTTCTCTGCATCTCTGGTAGCCATGCGAATTTGGTTATTACCACTATATCCATCCATAAACGAAAACATGGAGTTTCTCATAGCTGAATCTACAAGGAGATCAATATTAGGCTGGGGAAATTCATCTTTTGGACATGCCTCGTTCAGACTACAAAAATCCACATAACACCGGATTTGGCCATTCTTTTTCTTCACGGGTACTATGTTGGAAAGCCATTTGGGATGCTAGATTGGCTTGATGAACCCAGCTTCTAGTAGCTTCTTGACTTCTTGAGTTATTTGAGCCTCTATGTCAGTGTGAAAGACTCTGGCTAGTTGAACTACTAGGTTGACTCTTGGGTCCACATTGAGAGAATGGATTACTAGTCCTAGATCCAGGCTAGGTATCCCTTTACATGTCCTTGCGAATACATCATACCTCCTGAGTAATGCTACTAACTGTTCTTTTTCTTGTGCTTCTAACTGACTACTAATGAAAATAGGCTTTGGGGATCCCAAACTAGCCCCCAAGTTTACTTCTTCCAATTCCTGTTCGAGCTGGACTTGTGCTTCCTTGTCTAGGTCCTCTAGAATTTCTTCTTGAGCCATCATACAATCTGGCGATTCGGGACCTTCCAACACAACGCATTCAGGCTACCTTCATAAACAATATATTAGCCTCCCTTCGGGCTCTCGTACTACCATGCATTCCCGGGATCTTGAAGAGCTGGTTTCCTTCTTTTGCATTTTTCTATCTAGGAGGTTCCTTAGGTCATAGGTACCCCCTTATTCTTCTTTTTCCAAGACAGGTGCTCCTGGTGTCCTTAGCGTAGGTCTCTTATCATCTGGTTCCAGCTCATCGTAAAACATTGTTTCTACAAAGTTCTCTTCTCCTTGGTTGAAGGGGTTCGGGTTGGTGGGGATTCTTATGGGTCTCTCATTCAATCTCCCTTTAACACATTGATGGTATGTGGAGGGAATGAGTCGATGCTTATGGAGCCAGGGGCATCCCAACAGAACATGGTAAGAAACTTCTAAGTTAATCACATGGAATCTGGTTAGGGCTACTATTGGTCCTACCCTTAAGGCTAGTTGCACATACCCCTTAGTTGATTCTACTACTCCTCTAAATCCTGTTATCTCCAAAGGAGGCCCCGGGATCCTTCTGCTAGTTAGGCCCACAACTTCCAGGTTACTTAGGGATATGAGGTTGAGTGATGCCCTTGTGTCTACTAGTGCTCTTTTGATTTGGACACTATTTATGGTGTCCATTAAATAAAGGGGTCTACGATGGTTTGGATGTTCAACTTCCTTGTCTTCATCTATGAAGGTTATTGCATTAGTTGTTTCCAAGTAAGCTCGGCTAGCATGGGATTTTGCTATGAAACATTCTACCCTTGAGTTTGTGGCTATACTCATGAGGGACTCTATGTCGATCCTTCTAGCTTTTGGTCTAAACCCCAGTTGATTGAACAATGATCTGAACTAAGGGCTTTTCTGAAGGGTCTTGACTATGCTTGGATGGAAGGATCCTTCAGACTCTTCTACTTCTGCTAAGTTCCCATAGATCACTACAGCCACCACTCCTTTGCCTTTGTGATTGGGTAAAGGGTTCCTTTGCACCTAAGGTCCCCTCCCTAAGCTTTTTGTGAAAAAGCCTATGAAGGGTCCAACAATCCTTAGTAGAATGCTTGACATAATTATGAATTTTGCAAAACAAAAGATTCTTTCTTTCTTCCTTGGTAGGTGGCCTAGATACAGTGAATGGCCTAACAACTCTGTCTCCAATCCATTTATCCAGAACATGGTTAAATTCTTCTACAGTACACGGGATCACAGGTGGTTCCTCGGTCATTTTTCCTTCGGGTCTCTTCCTCTTTTCTCCTAATGAAGTTATCATGGCTTGGGATACGGGTTCTCTCTTTGTTTTCATGGTTAATGCTGTTCTCTTGGTTCTCTGCAGTAAGTCAGCAAACTGAGTTATGCACAAATTTTCAAGCTTAAGCTTGTAGTCAAAAAGCATGTTGGATATGCAAGTCTCTCTGAACACCTTTTCTTCATGGTCTCCATAGCAATCCAGAGAAACGTCTTCAAATCTTTTGATGAACTGGACAGGATCCTTTCCAGGCCTTTTCCTTACCATCTGAAGGCTCTTAAAGGTGACCTTGTCTTCACCTGGATAGTACTTTGCACAAAACCTCTCCATCATCTTATCTCGGTCTTGATGGACCTAAGCCTCAAGGTGGTGTACCATGTGTATGTTCTGTCCACTAGGGACTTAGCAAACTCTCTTAGACATAGCTCATTATCTTTTGGGTAAGGACCCATGGTGTGAATGAATCTACCCTCGTGTTCCACAATACTTCCATTCCTTCCATCAAAAGGGTGGAACTTTGGGGGTTCAAATCCCTTGGGGTAAGGCTTGCCAAGGAGTTCTGCTGGGAATGAGGGATCCCAAGAAAATTGCTTGGGGATCCTTGAGAACTTTTCCCTTTCTTGTTCCAAAATGGCATTAACATCTGCCAGTGTGAGATACTGGGGGTTAGCTCCCCCTCCTACTGTTGATCCTCCCTCTGGTTAGGCTCTCTCTTGGTTGAACACAGGGGGGGCGTTATCCCTAATTTCTTAGGTCCTTCCCTCTTCAAGGAGGTGGATCACTTGTTGCAAATCTTTCATCATTTCTGCCATCTAAGCCACAGGCTCTAGCTCATGCACGCCATGCCTCTGCCCTGAGATGACCTCCTGCTCCACCAGAGGTACTTTATTCTTCTACTTGGAAGCTACCTCGTTTTCTCCCATAGGCTCAGATGCCGCAGGTGAAATGTTGGTACCCTTACTGGTCCTTGGTCTTAGAGCCATGCTCTACGAAGGGATTCTTTCTTCCCTCTCCTTTGTCCAGTCCCTAGCGGAGTTGCCTTAATGTGTGGGTTCTTTTTCTTTTTGTAAAACAGCACATAGGCCCAAGTTAAGGAGCAAGGATCCTAGGCTTGATGCTTTGTGCTAAGGGACTGGGCTTGGTTCACCGTAGCTAAATTGGACTATTTTCGATCCAAGTGGTGCACAAAGTGCGGATCCAATAGCATATACATACTCGCATACAATAAGCATATACGTATTGAACAACAGGACAGTAAAGAACGAAATAAAGAAGAAAAAGAAAGTAAAAGACGCCAGGGGTCCTTAAAGTAATGTGAAATACTTCGTTATTTTCTTAATTTTTATGATACATCATGCTCACTAGGATGTGTTACATGGTTCAAACAAGTTCAAAAATCACAGACTTGGATGGCTCTTCAGGCTTCTAAGACTTGTGAAGTTTGAATCCCTTTGAATTCAAGTGTATTCTCTAATGGTTGTTTTGAGGATCTCAGACACTATTCTCTCTCCCTTTCTTACCTTTTTGAATCTTGATAGAGTTTTTCTCAAGTATTTTTCACTCTAATACACTGCTGCTGAATGCCCCTCACTGTTGGCCGATTACCCTTTTATAGTGCCATCCTAGGGTTTCTGGGGTACCGTTGGTTCCTTCTATTTGCTTCCCTGGATACAAGAACCAATGTTGTGTTAGTAACATTAATGGTTGGTCCCTTCCTCATTCTTCATTATTTTCTTCTTTTGTAGTTCCTCCTTTAAAAGCCTCTAGCTGACTTTCCCGTTCTAGGGGATCCTAAAAGGTTGACTTTTGTTCTTTTCTTCTCCAAGGCTTCTAGACTCCTCTTTTTCAGACCTATCTTTTGGCTGCTTTCCCTTTTGTCATTTTTCCCAAGTGAGCTAATTCATTTATGCCAGGCTGAAAGATCCCCAGCCACCTTCCTTCATGGTTCTTCTTCCTGGGTTCCCTGAGGTACCAAACCTTTACTTATGAGTTGTTGATTCCCAAGCCTTCTGATTCCTTTTCTGCATCATTGGGTGGCTGATAGGGACATATCTGTTCTGGTTCCTTGTGTTTTCTTGGCATGCCCCCTTGAACCGTCTTAATCCCAACTTGGCTTTGCTGCATGTCCCAAGGATCCTAGGCTCCTGGGAATCCCTATGTATCTTGGCCCAGTTCGGTTCCTGGGCTCCCCAGCAATTTTTCTAACATTTCCTAGGCTGAGCTTTTTTCTTTTCTTTATTGGAAGCCTAAATGTTTTATTGGAAGCAAAATTTTTCTTTTTTCTTTTTTCTTTATTGGAAGCCCAAATGTTTTACTTTCTCGGATTTCAATCCTTTGCGTTGTTTTGGGCCTGGGTTCAACATTGTGATTTGTTTTGAACCTCAACAGATGCTTATCAAACTAAGAGGTTGAAGTGCTCCTAGGTCTACCATGACAAATGAGAGCATTTGTCTAAGCAATGTTGATGGCAAGAAGGTCCCAAGTCCACCAAGAGAAGGGAAAGCATCATTTAGACAACATTTATGCTGGAAACCCCACTTTAGACAAAGGAATTCATCTCACTTCTCAAAGTGAATATCACCTCTCAAGGTGGCCTTCATTTCTCAAAGTGAACATCACCTCTCAAGGTGAACCCCACATCTTAAGGTGAACCCACTTCTCATGGTGGCCCTCACTTCTCAAAGTAAACATCACCTCTTAAGGTGAAACCTACCTCTTAAGGTGAATATCACCTTTCACGGTGAATTCCACTTCTCAAGGTGGCCCTCACTTCTCAAAGTGAACATCACCTCTCAAGGTGAACCCCACCTCCTAAGGTGAATCCACTTCTCAAAGTGGCCTTCATTTCTCAAAATGAACATCATCTCTCAAGGTGAATCCCAGTTCTCAAGGTGGCCTTCACTTCTTGAAGTGAATATCACATCTCAAGGTGAACCCCACCTCTCAAGGTGAACATCACCTCTCAAGGTGAATCCCACTTTTCAAGGTGAACATCACCTCTCAAAGTGAACCTCACCTTTCAAGGTGAATAGCATCTCTCAAGGTAAACCTCACTTCACCTTCTAAGGTGAACCCCACCTCTTAAGGTGGCCATCACTTCTCAAGGTGAATATCACCTCTCAAGGTGAACCTCACTTCTCAAAGTGTACATCACATCTCAAGGTTAATCCCACCTCTCATGGCGAACCTCACTTCTCAAAGTAAACATCACCTTTCAAGGTGAACCCAACTTCTTAAGGAGGCCATCACTTCTCAAAGTGAACATCACCTTTCAAGGTGAACCCCACTTCTCAAGGTGACCATTACTTCTTAAAGAGAATCTCTCCTCTTAAGGTGACTCCCACTTCTTAAGGAGGTCTTCACTTCACAAAGTGACCTGACAAGGTTGTATAAGTCTCCTGGATGAGGGAACACATTTCACTTCTAAAAATGACCATTCAATTCTGAAAGTGATATAAGTATTCCAACATTCCTAAAGATTGAAAAGACAAAGCTCTAAATCTACTTATCCAACCCATGCACTCTTCCAAGTAACCTTGTCCAATTAGCATCAAAGCTCTCCTTGAAACTCTTCAATAGACGAGGAATATTTCTACAATGCCAAAAAGGGATCAACTTTCTACAATGCGTTGACTCAAGACTAGTCGTCTGACTGAATCCCAATCGTTTGACCAGGACTAATTGATCAATACCAAGTGATCAAATGATAGGTACATTAGCTGTTCGACACCCCAAGGAAACAGACGACTAAAAGTCATTAGGTGCTATCAAGCACCATTAGGCGAATTAACCCAAAATAGCTTAGTTCTTGTTAATCTAGCTTGGTGAATGATGAATCATCCATCCTTGGAGTGATAGATGAGCTCTTAACCTCACAAAAGATTTCTACCTACAAGTTAGACGGAAGACTGAAATCTCCCATGCGTGGATAGTCATACACAAGTCATCCCTAAAAAGGAAGGACAAAAACTAAGTCTTTCCACCTACGGGCTAGACCGAAGTCAACTACAGGTGGGCGGTCCAGCGTAGAGTCATCCCCAAAAGGAAAGGGCAAACTAAGTGCCTCTACCCATGTGAAGACGTACGACTAAAGGCTCTACCAGGCGAAGGGTCTAACACAAGATAACCCTGAAAGGGAAGAACAAAAGTTGAATCTTCCTAATTATTAGAGACAAGATGAGCTAGAGCTTAAATCTTAAAGAGTCATTTCGGTAACACTCACCTGATCCAACTCGAACGAACAAAAAGAGACGAGTATGAGATAGAAATCTCATCAAACCACTCCTAAGACTCTTCTACCCAAAAGCAGACGAATGAACAAAAGGAGGTGGTTAAACTTGAATTTCGTTAAGTCTCAATTCGGATGAGTGAAAAGAGACGAATCGAGTTACTCCAAGTCTCAATTTGGACGAGTAAGAAGAGACGAGTCAAGCTACTCTAAGTCTCAACTTAGACGAGTGAGAAGAGATGAGTCAAGCTACCTCAAGTCTCTATTCAGATGAGTGAAAAGAGATGAGTCGGGCTATTAAGTCTCAACTTGGACGAGTAAGAAGAGGCAAGTCAAGCTAGAATAAGTCTCAACTTGGATGAGTGAGAAGAGATGAGTCAAGCTACCTTAAGTCTCAATTCGAATGAGTAAAAAGTGACGGGTCAAGTTACCTTCAAGTATTTATTCAAAAAAGTGAGAATAGACGAGTCAAGCTACCCTAAGTCTTAATTTGGATGAGTAAAAAAGGGACGGATCAAGTTATCTTCAAGTCTCAATTTGGATGAGTGAGAAGAGACGAGTCCAGTTACCTTCAAGACCCAATTCGGACAAGTGATAAGGTGCAAGACAAGCTACCTTGACTCAACTTGGACAAGTAGAAGTTAAAGTACCCCTAAACGTTGAAACTGGATGAGTAACAAAGGGGTGAGTCAAGCTAACTTAATCCCAACTTGGGCGCATAGAAAAGACAAGTCAAGCCTTAAGTCCCAAACTCGAACGAGTAAAACCTGACGAGGGATGAGAAAACCACTCACAAGCTTCGTCTGCTCAAGCCTAAACAAACGAGCAAAAGGAGATGAGTCACAATATATTGAAAAATTCTAACATGAAATTCCATACATTCAACAAAATTTTATACATGTTCAAAAACAAAGGACCCATTTTCTGAAATAAAAATATTACATGGGAATGAACGTATGTGAATAAAAATACAAGAAAATAAACTAAGCTTGGTTCCTAGTCTGGTCGTCTCCCCCGGTTGCCTTGTTAGCTGCACTATCTACACCTTGCTCAGCACCTTCACTCGCCATTATTGTAGTTAAGCCTTCCATAGAGATGATCTTAAACTTGGAAAAGTCTAATACTTTGAAGGCTGTCGAGGCTTAAGTGTGGAAGTGTTCAAACCCCCGCATATACTGAAGGCCCAAATCATTAAGGTACTCTTTGTGAAGTGGAGTACTTAGCAACAAACCTCATTTCAAGGCTACTTAGCTTCTCTTAAAGCTTTCCAAGTTCCTTGGAGAGGATCGTTTTCTCCTCCTCTATAGAAATGAAAAGGTCAGCCTGAGAAGAATATTGTTCCTCAAGCTCCTTCACCTTAGCCTCCAATATAGCAACTTTTTCTGTTAGTGTGGACACAGATTTCTACAACTTGTTGATCACCTCACTGTTACCCTTTAGATGCTTCTTGATGCTAACCACTTGATCCTCATAATCCTCGCACCTCAACTCAAGGGTTTTCAACCTCACCATTGCCTAAAAAGAAAACAAAAAGATGATCAGGAAACGAACGAATAGGAAATAAGCGGAATAATGGATAAAAGTTTGGTATTACCTTAGTGAGATCGTGTAACCTAGATTCCCCAGTGGAAGCTATGGCATACTCATCACAATCATCAATATCCTTCTCTTTGATGATGGACAAAGTTTGTTTCACAGCAAAAGAAGCGTCATGAATAAGCAAAGAAGGCTTAGGAGGAGGAGTGAGAGGACCTTTTCCTCTACCATGAGCTCTCAGACGATCAGTAGAAATTGCACAAATAGAGGTCGAAGAGGGACGGTTTGAAGTTTCCTTTGGATGAGTGACAGTCCTAAAAGTCTTTGGAGATGTGTCGATAGAGAACTTTCTCTTCTCACCAAGCTTGGGATGTTGAAGCTTCCCATCTCTAATCACAGCTGCAGCAAGAGCAGATACCTTCTGGACATTCTTGTTCTTTTTAGTAGCACCAGCCTCCATCTCTACAAAGTACTTGTCAACTAAGGCGGTTAAAAAAGAAACAGATGAGAGATTTTTTCACGGTGACAAGCAGCAGCAGAAGGGACAGGTACGGAACAGTATTTGCGAATATCATCTACTATGACCAAGACTCTCCACTTTAGCTAACTGATCTGTAGACAGCTTCGATAAAATTTGAGCTAGTAAGTACAGTAAACAATTTAGATAACATTTTAAAAAGAAAAGCGGATGAGAGAAAATAGTCAAACAAACTCACCAGACTTTGGAAATAATCCCCAAGTACAATCCACTAGTTTTACAGTACTAACTTTCTCAGGGCTACATACCCAGTTAGTACCACTGACGAAGAAAAACTTTTCCTTACAGTCCCTAATAAAAGATGGAACCTCAGTAACTAACTTATAATTTTTCGTCCTACACTTAAAGTAATACGTACCCTTAGCCTTAAGGACTCGTACAGGTCTATAACAAAATAAAAACTCATTCAAGGAAAGGACCTATTGACCTTCACTCATGATCCCCTATAGCACTTGAGCCCCCACAGGCATACCAAGAGTTAGGTGCTAGTTGAGCAATAGCTATTCCTAATCTGCTTAATAACTTCCTAGTAAGGTGATTTAGTGGAAGCCTTAACCCAGTTACAAAAGAAGCCTCGTAAAACCCAACACCCTCACCATCGTGGGACTAAGACTTCTCTCTAGCCTCGGCTAACCTAGTGGGCACGTTATAGGGAATTTGAAAATCAAAGTGTATCTAATGTAACCATTTTTTAGAAAGGGAAGAACAATACTTGTTTACCTTCCTATCATCGGGCAAGATAAATGGACGATTAGGGTCTTTAGGCGAAGAGGAACCATCATCTTCACCTACTGGGGTGGTATTTGACAACCTAGCTTCAGAGCTTGCCTTGGACGACTCTATATTAGATGATGAGCCCTCCTTGGCTTAACATCAGATGAGTCCTCCCTCGGCTCATTACCAGACGGGCCTGTTTGTGATGACTCTAAAGAAAGATTGTCATTAAGTGAATCTGTGCTCACATTTGGAGGCAACCCTCGGTCATCCAATTTTCTACATTTAGGTGACGAAGGTCTACTAGTGGACCCGAACTCACTCATTCTTACACCTACAATGATAGAGTAAAACTAAGTTCACCCTACTCATCTGATTTTATAGATCCTATATAGGGAATACGACAATGAAAAGTTGAGATGGCTTACCAGTAAGGCTCGGACGAAGATTCGGACGAGTAGAGATTCGGACGACTGAGAGCTTGATCAGACGAGAACTCAGAATGAGCAAGGGACTAGATGAACAACAATTTAACGAGCAAAAAAGTGGATGACCAAGGAGGCTCCGGATTTGGTTTAAGCAAAAATTTCTGAAAAAAGTAAGGTCTAAAGGGGAAATTTGGGGAACACTAAACGACACAACAGCTAGCCAATCAAAAGCTACCATGTGTCCTAAAAAAAAAGAAAAGAATGAAGAACCAAAACAAATAATTCCGTGGCTCACCCAAAAAAAGGGACAACCACGGAATGGGGGGCAGCTGATGGTGAACTTTTTAGCTAACTCCACATTTAGTGTTCCAATATGAGCTATTCTTCTGAAATGAGCTAGTCTTCCGAAATGAGCTTGTCTTCTGATATGAGCTAGTCTTCTGAAAATATGTACTTATCAGAAATGGAAGAGTCAATGTAACCAAAACTCCAACAAGATGCTCGTCACACTCAAAAGCAGACGAGTAAGCACTTGCGAGCCTGACCTTGACACTCGTCCATCACCCTCATAGATAGACGGGTAAAGATGGGCGTACTGAGCCTACATTACAATGCTTGTATCACCTAAGACTCTCTTACATTTACACAACCACCGGCAAAGGGATATCTCCCATCTCCTACAAATTAGCTAAGGGATAACCCCCATCTCCTACTAGTTAGCTAAGGGATAACCCCATGTGCCTACAATTTAGCTAAGGTGGTCATCCACAAACCCCTATATAAACACCAAGACACCCTAATTTCGAGGTATGCAAAAATACTATATGGAAACTCTTTCTTTAAAATTCATAGAGATCATTGTGAGTTTCTGACTTAACCTTCGGAGGGTCTTAGGCCGACACCACACTGATGCACTCTGAAGGTACTTCCATTTTTGTAGGTCCATTACTCTTCACCTTTCATTGAAGATTGCGAGTTTAGGTCATCAAAGTGTGTGTGTGTGTGTATAAAATTGTTAATGGTTAGTAATATGAAATTTCATTGTGAAATTATCATGAAAGTTCACATATACCAAAGATTTATTTATTTGTTTAATAATTTTTAATCAAAGGTTTATTTGGAGATGCAATAAGTAGGGTAGCATGAAAGGATTTGACGTAATTATGTTTTAGTTTTTTTGGCCTGATAAGATTTGATAGACCAAAAAGTTATTTATTAATTTATCAGAGGTTTAATTGCGGACGCAAATAGTGGAAACACATTACATTCAGCATTTGCTACTTCATCATAAGAGCATTCATAGCAGTGTTTCTAAAAAATTTAGCTTTTAGCACCTCAAAAAGATAATTTATTTATTTTACCATCTCACTTTAAAATACATTTAACATCAAATGTTCTATTTTTTTTTTATCACTTAATTTAAAACAATATAAAACAACTCATTAAAATAATAAAAAAACAACTATTACAAAAATCTATAGCAACCAACCACATCCACCTCCACCACCACTCCACCAGTCCCATTGTGGCAACCATTACTCATCATAAAAAAAAAAAAAAAAAAAAAAAAAAAAAACCAGAGCTCATTACCACTAGCCACGACCACCACCTCCACCATTAGCCACAGACAGCATTATGGCAACTATAACCACCACGGGTAAAAAATAGCCAAAGCAAAACCACAACCCATCACCACCAGCCATAAGGCAACCCATCGCTACAACCAAACCCACAGCCAAAATCAACCTCTACCACACCATAGCCACCAAATCCACCAAACCCATAACCAAAATCAACCACCACCACCACTACAACCACCAATCCACAAAACCCATACCCAAAATCAACCACAACCTCCACTACACCCACCAATCCATAAAACACACTCCTAAAATCAACCACCACCACCACCACAACCACTAATTTACAAAACCCACACCCAAAATCAACCACCATCACCACCACAGTCACCAAACCTGCAAAACCCACACCCAAAATCAATCACCACCACCTCTAGAACCACCAATCCACAAAACTCACTCCTAAAATTAACCACCACTGCCACCAATCCTTCAAAACCCACAGCCAAAATCAACTACCACTACCACCACTGTTGCCACCAAACCCATATAATACACACAAAAACAAAGTGTAGAGAGAATAAAGAGAAGATACCAAGAGAGAACCCACATGAGAGAGAGAATTGGATTGGCGGCAAAATGGTGTTGAAGATAGGAGGAAAAGAGAATAGAGAGAAGAGACTGAGAAGTGAGGAGAGCCACGAGAGAGAGAGAGAGAGAGAGAGAGAGAGAGAGAAATTAATAATAAAAAATAGTAGCAACTTGCTATAGTGACTTGTTACTAGTAACAGGTCACTATAGCAAGTTGCTAAAAACGTTTGGGTTTGGCACCACCAATAAAGGGCATTTTTTGGTGTTTGAGGTATTTTAACACCTTTTCTAGGAACACCTTTGAGGTATTTGGGTTTGGCTACACCTTTGTTAGGAATGCTCTAAGCATTCACGCCAAATGTGAGAAAAAAAAAAGTTTTTATAATTAAAAAAATTGTTTTATCTATTTTAACACCTCATTTTGCAATACACCAAACATCAAATATTGGATTCTTTTACCACTTCAACTAAATATTCTTTTTTTTTTAATACTTAACTCTTTTGACCACTTAACTCATCAAATACTGTAAGTAGGTGTTAAAAAATTTAACTTTTGACACCTTTGATGTTGTTGGTTTTTTAGTGTTTTCAGTGCTCATTAAAATAACATTTTAGCTATTTTACCACATTTGATGTGAATGCTCTAAAACTTTTACTTGAGTTTTTTGTTGTTGCTTTTTGCCACTTTATTTAAATATTTTGTTTACCACTTAACTCTTTTTCACTCTCTAACTTTCATATATTGTAACTAGGTGTTAAAAAATTTAACTTTTGACACCTTTGATGTTGTTAGTTTTTTAGTGTTTTCGGTGCTAATTAAAATAGTATTTTAGCTAGTTTACCACAATTTATTTGAATGCTCTAAAACTTTTACTTGAGTTTTTTTGTTTTTGTTTTCCTTGTTCATTAGACTCACTAGGAGTTGATATATCAAAGGTTCATTTATTTATTATGTTTTTATCAAAGGTTCAATAGGAGAGGCAAACACTGGTGAAATATTCAAGCTTCTGCTAATTTGTTGTTTATGAGACTCAGAAAGGAAACTATAATAAAATATCATATATTCAAATGAATATCGTAGTCTTTGATAATGGAGGAGAATCATTTGACTCGGGAGACTATTTTA
Organism: Quercus gilva; assembly: GCA_023621385.1. Classification (NCBI taxonomy): domain Eukaryota; kingdom Viridiplantae; phylum Streptophyta; class Magnoliopsida; order Fagales; family Fagaceae; genus Quercus; species Quercus gilva. Next base: position 51,545,588 of record CM042473.1, on the reverse strand, counting down.
TTTATTTTTTGTTTTGTTTTTTGGTTTTTTTTTTTTTGTTTCTTGGTTTTTGTTTTTTGTTTTGTTTTGTTTTTTGGTTTTGTTTTTGGTTTTAATATATATATATATATATATAAAACCGAAACCTCTGAAACTCTCACAATTTTCCACATTAGCACAAGTACATTGGTGAATTGTGAGTTTTGACATTTGTTAAGATACATTTAAATAATTGCAAGGCAGCAAGACTATAACTGAAAGTAACTGCATAAAACAAAATTGAAATAAAATTATATATAGGGGTGTGACTCTTACTGTGAGAGTTAAGCTCCTAGGATGTTTTTATTGTGTATTTTTAATTTTGAACGAGAAAATTAGTTAGAGATATTTTAAATATTCTTTTATAAATGTTGGTGAATTTCAATGTCAGTCTTGGTTTTTAATAATTGTTGAATATTTACTTTTCAAATCTATAGTTTCAATTTACATGGGACAATTTGATGATGAATTCATTGAGAAAGTTTGGTAATCTGCATTGTCATCCAATTGATAAAGCACATTGCAATTTTTTATGTTGGATGTTAACATTACTTTTTCCTCCAATATTAAAATGTAGATGTACAAAAGATCTAGACGACTGATAACAGATGAAATTTTGATGGTTTTTTTTTTTTTTTTGGGTACATTTGTTTGTTTTTTAATTGCTAAAAATAGTTGATTCCTGAATCACATTGTAATATGTGATAACTTGAAATTAGTTTGAAATACAGTAGAAATTTTAAGTTCCAATGAGGCTTGACCTTGGGAGGCCCAGCTTCCCCTAGAACTCTAGGCCTTCTAATATTAAAATTTAACAATGAAATGACAGCAGGGCAAGCCCATAAACAGAAGTTGATAGGGAATTTGTCTGTAATGTAGAGAATTAGAGGCTGTTTGGCCAACTTTTTTTGGTCACTCAATTTTCATCACTCAATTTTCGTCACTCATCACTCATCACTTATCACTCAATGCTCATCACTCATCACCCATTACCCATCACTCAATACCCGTTTGGCACATCACTGAAATGCAATCACTCAACATTTTTCACACTATTTTGTAGGCCCAGCTCTGTCACGCACTGCAGCCTTTTTTTTTTTTTTTTTTTTTTTTTTTTTTTTTTTTAACTGGGTTCTGTGAGTTTCCCAGTGAAAAAAAATAAAAAAGTGGAAGAAACCCAGGGACGGTGAACCCAGGTGGAAAAAAAAAAAAGAAAAAAAAAAAAAGAGGAAGAAACCCAGGGACTGTGAACCCAGGTGAAAAAAAAAAAAAAAGAAGAAGAAGAAGAAGGAAGAACAGGGACGATGAACCCAGGTGAAAAAAAAAAAAAAAAAGGAAGAACAGGGACGGTGAACCCAGGTGAAAAAAAAAAAAAAAAAGAAGAAGGAAGAGCAGGGACGGCGAACCCAGGTGAAAAAAAAAAAAAAAAAAAGAAAGAAAGAAGGAAGAACCCAGTGAAAGAACCAAAAAAAAAAAAAAAAACCTAGCCAACGGAAACTGTGAAAGAAGAAGAAAAAAAGGACCAAACCAAGAAAGTGAAAATAGAAGAAAAGAAGAAAAAAAAAGAAAAAGAACCAGACCCAAAAAGTGAAAAGAAAAGAAAAGAAAAGAAGAAGAAGAAGGAGAAGAAGAGGAGTAGACACCCAGACCCGTGAAAGACAAAAAGAAAAGAAAAAAAAAAAAAAAAAGAGAAAAGAAGATAAAGAGGGAGCAAAAATCTGACTGTGGGCCCGGTTATGTGATGTTATTTACAAGTTTGCCATTGAAAACTGAAAACTGAAAACAGCCAAAAGTTGTTTTCAGTTTTCATAACTCATAACTCAAAAAGTAGAGAATTGAGTGATGGAAACAGAGTTATGGAAACAGAGTTATTGTTTGCCAAACAACCTTTTTGCTATGGGTTCCACCAGTTTTGAGAATTGAGTTATGGAAATAGAGAATTGAGTTACGGAAACAGGCCAACCAAACAGCCTCTTAGTCCTTGCTTCTTTTTTTTTTTTTTTTTTTTTTTTTTTTTGTGGACAAGTAAGATGTTTTATTCATTAAATTAAAGGAGAGCTTGAAATGACAAGCTTCTTTATAATATTATTACTTTCACAGTCCAAAGAATCAACCATAGAGCTACAAGAAACAACCCCCCCTCCCCTCTAGTTCGTACTACAATATTCAAATAATATTTTGAGAAAACTATCCTTATTATCTGAATCAAATTAGGTATTGTGTTTATAGCTTTTAAATTGCGTCTTTAATAGCTCTGGACTCTTACTGTGTTAGTCTTGACTGTTTCATTTAACTTGAATTGTCTTTTGTGTTGCTTTAAATACAAATTTTATATTTGTATCAACTTGCTTTCATAACACAACATTCCTGATAATCTTAGTGAAATTGGTGTGAAGTACGTGGAGGTTAGACATTCATTACATTTTTCAGATTGTGTGTTGCAACACAATCTAAATTAAATTTTATATGTTGAGGATGCTATGCTACCCTAGCCTGTTTGTGTGTCTAAGACTGCTTCATTAGGCAGGGGGAATGCTACTTCTATAGTGTGGCACATAGTCATATTGGGATCCATAACTTTTCCTAAGTCAGATATAAAATTGGGTATAATTTATAGAATTTTCCTTTTGTGGAGTAATCTCTCTCTCTCTCTTGAAAATGATATGCACCATTTATAAGGTTAGCCTTTTTATTATGACTCAGTGCAAATCACAAACCCCATGTAGCTATAGGTATTATGACAATGTACAACAATGGAGATGACAATGGGAGATAGATTTTCCAAAGATTATATTGAAATTTTATTGTTTAATAGATTGTGGTGATTATTTTTGGAACCAATTCTTTTTGTATATTAGAGAGTACTTATTATTGTCACTATCCAGAATAATTTGTGCATCATGTATCTTAAAGAGCTTAATTGGGATCATAAATAAAATTTTCTTTTTAATATATATGTGAAGACTCTTGGGTATCATGGTCATAATTTCAAACCCATTGCTAAGGAGAGCTTAGTGGTCCAATGAGCCCTGGTGGTTAGTCAGCTAATTGATTCCATGAGTTTCATAAAAATCTGTACTACACTGCACTGTTTCAAACTTTCTGCATTGAACTATTTCTCTTCTATTAATGTTTCTTGAATGTTGGCTGAAAATTGAATTCTCACTATTTTATAGGTAGGGATTTGGCATTTTGTTATCTAGTTTATTTGGTAATATAACTACAAGACGAGGATAGTTAATTTGTTATCTGGATTCTTACTATTTTGCAGGTAGGGATTTCAAATTCAGTTTTTTTTGGATTTAATTTTGTGAATTCTTATCTAGGTTCATGTATGGCTGCCAATGTCTGAATTCAGATTTTGAAATTTATGCTGATGTTAGGGGTATTCCTGTTTCTGTTTTGTATTATAGATTTGATTGAATTGTAGTTTAAATGAGTCTTTGGGTTTATAACAGTTCTTGCTTATCACATAATTAAGCTTTGTCACTTCAAGCAGCATGGAAGGTTAATCGATAGTAGATGCACAAGATAAATTTTCACATCATGTATACCCTATGATTTGTTGCTCTCTAAGTTGATCTTTCTCATCAACCAGTGGGAAGTCTTCCTTCTCAATAGTAAACAACATATCTGATTCTTCATCAGGTTGACTTTTACGTTTGATGTTTGTACTGTGTGTAGCACAAAAAAGATACAAAAATAGTAATTATTTTACATCAATTGTGTTTTGTCACAAGCATGTTTTGCCTTGTACCTTTGTGCTAAAAGGCTTTGTGCATTTATGAGCATAGATTGTTCTCTATTCACTCATATCATTGTGGGAAAAATCTTGAAATCTATGTGACTGTTATAAATAGATCTTCACACTTGTCATAAATGATTAGTCAATGGTTTTGTTGATCTTGAATCTTCCATAGACTTGTGCCTATATATCTTCCCACTCTTTTTTTTTTTTGTTTTTGTTTAAAGAGCTCAACAAATGTAAATCTTAAAATGAAAAGAGATAATGAGCTGCAAAAGCCTTCACACATAGAAGTTTTTGACTAGGAAAAAGGGAAATTGACTTTTGTAAATAATGTATGATGCCCAAAAAGCCAAAGGCTTGCTCATCAAATTGAAATGTCAAAAATTTTAGGTATCGATCTCAAAATGAGATGTAATGATTCAAAAGATCAAATGATATGATGAATATGGAGCCAAATGAAAAGCTTCAAAATTATGTTATCAAGTTTTATGGGAGGTCATATATGCATATTTCTATAACTGAGATAGGTCTCTTTTCCTTGTGCTAATTGTGTATGTCTTGGTTGAATTGATTATTGAAGCTTCACATTAGACTAAGGACTATCTCATCTTTGGTACCCACACACATCACACATGTCTATGTTCAATGAATGCCTTATTCATTTGTGTGATTGTACTTGATTAAATGTGTTTCACATGCTTAATTTTTGTTGTTCAAACACAAAAATATTTTTAAGTGTTTTAATTATTTTTAGGAAGTTTTTTTTTTTTTTTTTTTTTTTTTTTTTGTGTGTTTTTTTTGTGTTTGCTAAAAATATAAAAAATTTCAAAAAATGTGTTGCCCTGTTTTGGCGACTTGGTCATGGGTCAATCTAGTCGCATGCCCCCAATCGCAAGCTTACACAGTAGCGAAAAAGACTAAGAATTTTTTTCCAAAAATTTGGATTTTTAGATTTCTCGCGACTCAGGTTGGTGACTTGTTCACAAGTGGAAACTCCAGTCGCGAGGTTATATAGAGATTTTCACGGCTCCTTTCGCGACTTACTCATGGGTGTACCTTCTAGTCGTGAAAAACACTTAGATAAATTTTTCAAAATTTGTGTCTCTAAGGTGTTTGGCGACTTGTTCGCGACTCAACTCAGTCGCGAAAAATGCGTGTTTTGCTCTTTAAGGGCAGTTTTTAAAACTTTTCAGTTTTCCCTCAAACATTTTTTACTGTTCATTGTCTTGTTTGTTCACTTACCGTGTTTCACTCAATAATCCACCATTTTCATCATTTTCTCAACTTCAATCTTCAAGAAAAGGTATGGGTTTTCCTATTTTCTCTAAGTATTTCATGATTATAGCCTTGATTTCTTGGATTTTTGTGTTGTTGTTGAGATTTGATAAATGTGATGATTCGAATATGGGTTGGGTTCATTTTGATGAGTTTGATTAAATGGGTTTTGTTGATATGGATTGTATGATGCTTATTTTACATGCTCTCATGATTGATTCTCATTTTTAAGCATAACCCTTGATCTGAGGTGTGTTGTGCATATCATGCCCATTGTAAAATGTCTTGCAGACATTTGCTTGATTTTTAGGGATTTTGTGTTATACACTATTTGGGAGATATCTCTGGTATACACTGATTGGTATTTGCATCATTAGTTGAGTGTTTATACACTTTTCCCTAGGTTGTTCATGGAATGCTTTGAGCACACACTCACATTGTGATGTGTTTAAAAGTTTGTGATAAAACTCTATTGTGTTTTGTTGTAGTGCGTTCTCTCATGACAAGCTGTGTCTAAACTGTGTTGTAGACTAAATATTTGGTTTAACTCTTTGTCCTTGTCAGTGTTTCTAATTTGTTACTAATTGTTTGGATTTCCATATGTATGCTCTGTTTTTGTGGTCTTTGCTGCTATGGTTTTGCAAATGACTCTTACAAAGAAGGGTGACAAGAGGTTGAAAATGGACAATACAAAGTTCAGGTCTACCAAACATTTTGAGAGATACACTCAGTTCTACTTAAAGGCACCCATCATCCAAGAATGATTTGTGGATTTGATTGATTTGAAGGACACTTTCATTCCCAGTTGTTTTCAGGACAGAGGTTAGGATAAGCTACTGAGTGATCTGCCTGGGGTATGTGAACCTCTGATTAGAGAATTCTATGCTAATGCTATTTTAAGAGAGGATGAGATTAATTGTTGGATACGAGGACATGAATTCAACATAGATCTGGATGATATTGATGAGGTGTTGGGTTTTGAGGAGTTGGACCATGATTTCACACACTACAAGGATATGATGCTCTCCATAGAAATTGTCCAATCTCATATTGGTGGAGTTAGAGAAGGGAGATGCCTCAACACTACTACTTTTCCAGCTGACATGAGATGTCTTACAATGATCTTGATGTTCAACTTGTACCCGGTGAAGAAGATGACCACTATTAATAATGCTAGAGGCATTTTCCTCATGGAGCTCAATGAGGGAACTTACATTGATATAAGTGCTCATATCTTCTTCAATATTGCTGATGAGACAAGAACCACTTTAAGGCCAAAGCTGATTTTTCCTAGTCTACTTATGAGGCTTTTTAGAGGCAAAGGTGTGGAAATTCCTCAAGACATCAGTCTCACGCCTACTCTCTCAGCCATTAGTACTCTAACCATTACAAGGATAAGAGTTCGTCTTCTGGGTGATGAAGAAGAGGGTGCTTAAGAAGAAGGAGAACCAATGATGACTGAGACAAAAGCTGAAGGACAACGATTAAGTTCAAGAGGCCGTGGCAAAAGGAGCAGAGCTTCATCATCCTCTGCAGTACCTCTAGATGCACTCTAGATCATCCTTGAAAGGATTGATGCTCTCCGAGATGTCCAGAATGAGCAATCTGACAGACTAGCTACTATCCAAGAGCAGATGAACCTACTTTCCACAAAGTTTGACAGTTTTACCACCCCGCAGTAGCCCTTTGGCCATTCCGGTCAAAAAGGGGGAGAATTTTTGGAGAAAAACAAAGGGTAGCTCTTGAGGGGGAGCACCATCTTGAGGGGGAGCAAAGCCAAAATCTTCTTCTAAGCATTTTATTTTATGTTATCTATAGTTTTTGTTGTTATGTTGCGGATAATTTTTGCTCAGTACTTAGTTAAACATTTTGGTTAAATACTAGGTTCTTGTTTAAAGCTTTTGAGATATTTTGGTTTTTATAGATATAAGATAATATTCAGCTTGTGTTTTGTACCCATGCTTTGTAGCCTAGTACGTGCTGTTAAATGTTATGCATTTTCTTTAAGTACATCACTCTTGTGCCCTTGTTAGATTTTATATCCTTGATGCAATTGTTAGGATTAGTGCCCTTAAATCCTATTGTATGATGCTATGTATGATATTAAGTGTGACATTGTGTATGACATTATGTATGACTTAATATTATGTTTAATAAATTTGTTTTATTATTATCTGAAATAATGGTAACATGAATATTCGGACATTATCATATAGTTTATGAGATGCATAGTATGTGATTTATGTGAAAAGTCACAGAAGATATAAATCATAAGTTCTTTTTAAACTCAGAATTATAGTTTGTAGTCGGTGATGAAATTGGGCATTTCATTTGCAAAGACTATAACATATCAACTACGATGATTTGTCTTGATCATGGAAGTGGAGACTTCTAGTTAATGTGTTAATATGTTTTAAGAGTTAAGACATATTGAACTAGACCGCTGTGAGATTTATTATTCTCCTAAAGACTGTCAAATGAATAATAAATCTCACGACTTACATTTGCATGAATTCTTAATCCTGAGAGAATAATGGACCTGATCATAAGATGTAGGTTGTTTTGATATATCAGGAGTGAGATCTAAAGTAACGGTCAAAACTTCAGTATGTTGGACACCCACATTTAGTGTTGATGGAACATATATTCTCAAGATGGAATTCATAGTCTCTTAACGGAGATATAAAATATTCTCTTGAGATAAGTTTAATGGGTTTGTTATTTAGAGAGTTAGGCCTAACCACTTTAGTAAGTAGTTACTAAAGTATATATTTATGAAATTAGATTTCATAAATATATGATGAATAACTTAAAAGATTAAACTGGATATTCAAGGATAAAGATGTAGTAATTTACAAAGTGGTAGTCTACATTAATGACTTTGTATTACTACGAATATTTTATGAAGGGGTTGCATGTATAATAAAGTTTTTGGATATAATTTATAGATAAGGCCTAGAGTGCAACTATATTTATGTAGTGGTATTAAATATAGTTAATGGTAACTTTGGACTTGTCAAGAGTTGACAAAAAAGTCCAAGGCCCATTGGAGCTAGTGTCTTATTGGTCCCTTTTGGTCCCACTCCAAGCCACACATTTAAGCCCAATTAGAAAGACCCAAAAGGCTAGCCCAATTAGATAATTGGTTAGATACAAAGAGAAAAACGTATAGAATATGAAATGTAAGTAACATCATTCTGAAAGTGGAAGTGAGTGAATGTCACTCTCTGATTATCCCTTTGTAATTGATTGAGAAACCACACATCTTGGGTGTTAGTGGAATTGGAGTGAAGATTAAAAGTATTTCCAAGTGCTTTGATCTTCATTTTGAAATTCACCGCTTCAAGGTACGCTCTCTTGTTCTTAAATTCTGAAATTTACTTAGTGCATGTTATCAATATCGAATGAAGTAGATCTGTTTTAAACTTATTTTTCCGCTGCATTCATCTTTAAATCCATCAGCAATGACTTTTGAGTTTTTGTATCGGTTGAGTGTTGGACATGCAAATGATACTTTGCATTGTTTGCATTGAGCTTATTAGCTTGCATGTTCGAATGTTTATTCCTTATGTGAATGTTTATTGTGGTCACTATTTGTAGTGATTGTTCATTTTTGGTCAAGCCATGCTTTATTACCTCAATCTTTATTGCTTGATCGCATTGCGCTTGCTCCATATGCATTACAAGTTTTCTGCATACAATGATCATATTGTGTTATTGTTTTTTAGGAGATACTTGTTCTTATGGTTCAAGAGCTTCATAGATTCTAGAGTTAGGTATGAGTGAGTTTTGTTCAACTGTTCCCAACTCAAATGTTAAGACTAGAGTTTGTTTTAGGGTTTTGTCACAAAATAGCCAAAGGGGGAGATTGTAAGGTTGAATTTACTCAACCATTTTGTTGGTTTTATTCCGTGTCAATTTGCTTATAATTCAGTATTTAGAAACCCTGTATTTAGGTGGGAATCATGTAAAAGTAGTGTGTGAGAGAGTGTGAAGAAAAAGCTCAAGAGTGTGCACTCAGCAGGTTCTCGTGGCTGGCAAGTCACCAAAGGAGGCACACGTGTGAAGCATGTAGTAGAGCTGAAGAGTCACGCCAGCTGGAGCACTACAGGACAAAACTTCCAGTCTGGCCATTCTGTTAGCTCGCGACTTAGCCTTGCAACTCAGTCAAGTCACGAGGCCAAGTCTCCAAACCACTCTGTTTGGGAAAAACTGACCTTTCGCATTCCAAACACACGCCAGTATAAATACCTCTTATACCAAAACCCTAGAGAAAAACATGATTGAATCATCCACAATCTTCATCCTTGTTTTTCCAAATTCCTCTACTCTCACCCTTTCCATTGTTACATCCTTGAAAGGTACATTTAGCCAAATCCTTTTCTCACCATACCCATATCTATGAGAAGGTTATTTGGTGCTTGGGAAGTAGTTAGGAAGGAATCAATTGATATTGGTTGATGTTATGGGCTATAGCGGAATCCGGTAAGCTAGAGAAAACAAAGGTTCGGCGTAACCTCGTTGAGCAAGAAGCTTGGAGGGCTTAGGTGCACTGGGTAGATTAGGCTTGGAGGGTCTTCTACTGTTCATGTATCCCAACTTCATTATCTAGTGGATTATTGACCACTTGGAGGGCAGCAGAGAGGTTTTATGCCAAAGACTTCGGTTTCCTATTCGATAACACATTGCTGTGTTGTCTTTGTGTTTGCATCTCTATTCCCTTAATCTTTGCCATTTAATTTCTGCTGTGGTTGTGATTTTATTTGGTTTAGATTGATTTATCAATTCTGTTTTAGCTTATTTTCATATTACGTACATACATTGTTTGATAATAAGCTTGAATTGGTAATTTGTATTTTGTGGGTCTAAACATTCAAGGTGTTTTACAAACTATTTGAACATTCAGTATGTAATACTTCAAGAAATGATTCTTTCCTTTTAAGTTTGAAGTTCCTTTATATAGGACTATAGTCTTAAGACATATAAAAGGAAGAGTATATTAAGACGGTTCCTTATTCCATATTAATAGGAAGTCTTAATGCTATGCTATGTACTAGGCTAAATATCTATTTTGCGGTGGGCATGGTAAATATCAATTGAATCTAAGATCACTTATTTTAGTAGGAGTAAAGCATATACTCATATATCTTAGGAGAATGAGGGATTATATGCTTGTTTACCAAAGTGAGGATTTGATGGTTACTGGTTGTACAAATACTGACTTGTAGTTTTATTGTGATTCATGAAGTTGGACTTCAAGATATGTTTTCATCTTATGTGGTGAAGATACACATTAAGCGTAATTATTATCTCATTAGAGAGATATGAGTACGTGAGATATAGTAGTAGAAAAGATAATTTATGCAATAAATCTGGCTAAAACTTGTTTTCAAACCTTGCGTTAGAGTGATTATGAATTACTCTAAAAGGAAATAAGTGTTGGATATATGGTAAATTTTTTTTGAGGGCAAGTGGGTGATTGTTGGGGTTTATGCCCTAAAATCCAATTTAATGGCATGTCATAAATAATTAAATTGTTTAATTATATGAGATAATTTATAAATGAACTAATGGGACATTATCATAGTCATTGAGATGCATTGTATGTGATTTATGTGATTTAGTCATAGAAGATATAAATTACAAGTTCCTTGTAAACTCAAAACATAGTTTGTAATCGGTGATGAAATTAGGTGTTTCATCTTTGAAGACTATAACACATCAACTAAGATGATTTGTCTTGATCATGGAAGTGGAGACTTCTAGTTGATGTGTTTATATGTCTTAAGAGTTAAGACATATTGAACTGGACTACTGTGAGATTAATTATTTAATCAAAAACTGTTACCTAAATAATTAATCTCACGACTTCTAATTTCATAGACTATCAATCCTGAGAGGATAATGAACCCAATCATGAAATGTAAGTTACTTTGATATATCAGGAGTAAGATCTAATATTCATGGTCAAAACCTCAGTATGTTGGGTAACCACGTGTAGTGTTGATGGAACACATATTCTCAAGATGAAATCCATAATCTCTTTTTATAGAGACACGAAATATTCCCTTAAGATAAGTTTAATGAGAACTGGTTATTCAGGACACCCACTTTAGTAAGGAGTTACTAAAGCATATATTTGTTAAAATTGGATTTCGATAAATGTGAATAACTAAAAGATTAAACTGGGTACTCAAGGATAAAATAGTTGTTTACAAAGTGACAGTTCTTTACAACTTTGTTCACTATGGTTATTTCATGGAGGGGTCAAATGATATTATTAGAGTTTTGGGATATAATTTATTAATAAGGCCTAGAGTACAATTATATTTATATAGTGGCATTAAATATAATTAATAGTAACTTTGGACTAGTCAAGAGTAGATAGAAAAGCCCAAGGCTCATTGGAGCTAAAGTCTTATTTGTTTAGATAGGCCCAATAGGCTAACCCAATTAGATAATCAGTTTTTATTTAATGAGAGTTATTAAATAATATAACTACCAAAGTAGTTAGAATGTGTGTATGATGAAAAGAAAAGAAAATAGTTTTTCTCTACAATGAGAAGAAGAAAATTTTTCTTTGAGAACCAATGTACATAAAGACTGATTGAGAGACCACACATCTTGGGCACCATGTGGAATTGAGATGAAGATTAGAGGTATTCTCAAGTCTTGGTTTTGAATTTGATGGTATCAAGGTACGCTTCCTATTCTTTGTTCTAGAATTCAAAGTTACATGTTATCTCTCATGAATGAAGTAGATCCATGTTTGTTGCTTTCGCTGTGTGTTTTGTATGAGATGCAAAACTAATTTTTCCAACAGCTACCCATCACTCTCAATGTATCTCTCCTTCTTATCTAGCCACCATTTGATCAAAGTCTACACTATCAAAGCCCCCCAAAAAACCAGCACCATATAATTGAATCCAACAACACAAAACTTAACCTCTATTGAGATCGATGGGGGAAGAGAATGATCGGTGCTAGTATCGTAGCTAGTGACAGACAATAAGGCCTTTTTATTGCTGATCAAAGCCAGTGACAGACAACAAGGAGCTTGAAATGTTGTTCTCTCTGTATCTTAAGATTTAAAAAAAAAAAAAAAAAAAATATTTGGCAGCTGTTGGATGATAAAAATAAAATCAAAATAAACAAAATTTGAATCTTGTTGGTTGGTAAAAATTTGGGAAAATGTAGAAGAGTTTTAGGAATTTATTGGTTGATAAAATGTATTAGATTTTGGAAACAATAATAATAAAAAAGTGAAAAAGAAAATTTAAATGGGGATAGAAAAATGATTGAATGTGTTAAATTTTTTTTTTTTTTTTGAAAAAGTAGAAAGAGAAAAGACAAAAGTAACTATTTACTTTGCAAATAGTTTGAAAATTTGGCTAAGTTGCTGGAGATCCTCTTACATATACGAAAAATCCTTATTTTGACATTGAGTTAATTGATTAAATATTCCTAAGTTTTGAAGTAAATATGGTAAATTGAATAACAAAATGGCAAAATAAAGATTTCATCTATAAGCTAATAATGGAAAATTAGAAACTTTATTACTTATATATTCAAAAATTTACAAATACCCAAAAATAGGGTAACTGAAGGGAAAAATAGAAATTTTATTGTATTTGTTATGTTTATAGAAGAGAGTATCATTTTTGCAAAACTTTGAGGGTCATATATTATTTCCTTTTACCTCAAAGATTAATATATCTCTTTCCCTAAATTTTTATTTGAAATTTATTTTTGGGTTAGTGAAAAATTTTGTTAAAAATTTTGGATTAATTTTAAATGTGTAGAATTTTGGTTTTTTATTTTTTATTTTTAAAAAGAAGAAGTTTGAAGTAAATTTAGATGTGATTTTAAATTGGAGGGAAAAATTATACACAATTAAAGTGAGGGCCTTTTTTTAATTTAAGGAATTCAATTGCTATAAAGTGAGAAAGAGTGAAGAAAGATTCAAACTGTGATTCTCTTTATACTAAAGACCATGTAATATGATTGAAGTGCAAGAATAATTTCTATACTATTATTTAAGGGACTTTTCTTGTTTGGATTACTCATTTTTTAGTTCAAAAATGCCCCTACACCTCTATGTTTAACTTCTATGTTTAAGTAGAGACAAAACTAAAGGACAATCAAGTAAAAAAACTCCCACTAAAACATTGTCTAAGAAATAGGACCATTCTTCTGTTAATTTTCAAATTGTTTTATCTACTTATAAATTAGATTCTCAAAATAATTATTATATATAAAAAATGAAAACACAGGTTTTTTTTTTGGCTAAAAAAATAGCCTCATTGCACGCATGAGATGAGGCCAATATTTTTTAAAATAAAATGTGCAAACTCTTGGTACAATTAAAATGAATTTGAAAGCGAATAATAGATGAGGTTTTAGCCTATAAATCTTGAAAAATCTGGTAGTAGGCAGACATTTTCCTCTTGGAGAAGATGTCTTGTTTCTTACAATAATTTGTTAACTGGTAAGGTAGGGTTTTGTTTTCTTGTGGTTTTGAAAACAGTTTAGTTTTAAACTCATGGATGATCTGGCAAAGAGATGGGACACTTTCTCTTTCTCACAAGGAGGGCGAGAAAGTTGTTGTTGCAAAGAATAAGCACGTGCAAGAATTCGTTCTGGTTGCGAAGTTCCTTATAAAGAGGAGTGTGCACATTGATGCATTGGCCAAAAATTTTAGACCTCTATAGCGCACAGGAAGGAGTTTCAAAACTCGGGATGCTGGCAATAATCATCTATTATTCGCTTTTGAATTAGAAATAGATGTGGAGAAAGTACTAATGGGTGAACCTTGGTCTTTTGATAGGCACTTAGTCGTTCTTAAGAGGTTTGATGGGAAGTCATCTATGGAGGTGTTGGACTTTGTAACTTCTTTTTGGGTGCAAATCCATAACCTTCCTTTAAGTCTGATGACTCCTGAAGTGGCTATGGATATTGGTGAAACTTTGGGAGTGGTTACGAGAATGGTGAACATGTCGGAAATGGTGGGAGGGAATTTTATGCGAGTTAGGGTGTCTATTGATTTTACTCAGCCATTATGTCGTGGTCGTTATGTTTCTTTTGAGTAGGGGTCCGGGGGTGGATTTCTTTTAAATATGAGACTATCTAATATATGTTATTGGTGTGGGCGAGTTTCTCATGATGATCGTGATTGTTCCCTTTGGTTTTAGAGTAAGGGATCGCTGAAAACCTAGGAAGCACGGGTGCGTTTCGAGACTCGGGTGCGGGTGCGGGTGCGGGTGCGGGTGTGGGACTCGACAATTTTTGAAAAAGATGGGTGCGGGTGTGGCGGGACTCGGCGATTAAAAAATTATTAAAATTATTTTTATTTATATTTTTAATATATTACTAAGCATACTTTTTCACATTATATATACATATACTAAATTTAAGAGCAATAATAAATAATAACTAAAATATAATATTCATAAATTAAATAAAACCCACAAAATTAATCTTTTTTCCAACACATCACATTTAGTCTCATCAAAATATCAACTTTACCTTTTTTTTTTTTTTTTTTCATTTTTTTTTTCCAAGGCTTCCACTTTCCAAAGCTTAATCTACACCACACGTCCACACCTTTTAAAAAAAAAATCCCCACACCAAGTCAGCCTTTTACAGCCTTCTCAAAAAAAAGAAAAGAAAAGAAAAGAAAGTCAGCCTTTTACAGCTTCGTTTCTTCCTTTCTACAATTTTTTCTTCGTTTCTTCTTCCTCCGCTTCGTTTCTTCCTTTCTACATTTTTTTTCTTCTTTTGTCTTCCTCAGCTACGTTTCTTCCTCAAATGGTGCGTTTCGCACCCTTTTTTTTTTTTTTTTGAATTTCGGCCTGAACCAGCCATATCGGCGGTTTCGGCCGATATGGCCGAAACTGTCGAAACGGCCTGAATCGGGCCGAGTCGGCCCGATTTGAGCCGCGTCGGTGCGAGTCGGCTTCGCCATGTGACCCGACGCGGCACGGACACGCGGTCAACGGCGTCCGACGCGCGTCGCCGCGTCGGTACGCGTCCGACGCGGGTGCGGTGCCATGCTTTCCAGCTGAAAACTAAGGACCAACAGTTTGGTCAGTGGATTTGTGCTTCAATTCTTCAAGGAAATCTATTGTTGAAGTGAAGGGTTTTGGTGAGGATGGAGTTAGGAGGGGAGGTGATCTGTTATGGGCTAAGATTTCAAATGCTAGGGTGCATGCTATGCGTCCTTTGATTTAGAGTTGTCTTAGTAATGTTGGGGATGGGTTGGATGGTGGAGTGCATAGTACTGTTGTCCACACATCTTCTACAATTGTGGTGGAAGACACAACGGCGGTAGGGCATGATAGTGAGGATCAGGATATGGAGATAGCGGTTATTATGGGAAATAAACTGGTTTGCGGTTCAGGTCCTGGATTTGAGGAAACTCTAGAAGATATCGATGTAGATCTCTCCCAAGATTATGTGTCCAGGTTCGAATTGTAACTCCATGGAGTCCAAGGTTGAAGTTGATAGGGAGTCTCCAATTGGCGTTCTCTTTGTTGAGGCCGGTAAGAAGGAGAAGAATAAAAAGATTGCTAGCCTTTGAGCATGCGCTCACGTGTGTGCTCAGAAGCTTTTCTATTTTTTTGGTAAAAATTAATAATTTACATCTATTATAATTTGGAATTACTATATTTTTCAATTACAAAAATATCTAAGGGTGTGATGAAAAAATTATTTCTCCCACAAAAGCATAAGTCATAACATTCATCACACCCCTAAGTATTTTTTCTGATTGAAAAATGTAGTAATTCCAAATTATAGTATATGTAAATTATTAACTTTTATCTAAAAAATAGAAGAACCTCTGAGTACGCTTACGAGCACATGCTCAGAAGCTAATATTTCATAATTATCATGCGCTTTTCAAAGGCTCATCTATTTTTTGGAAAAGGTTAATAGTTTTGATTCTGTTAGGACATATGTGATTTAATGTTAGGAACATATGTCAAATTAGAATTGACTAATTCTTTGACAAAATGTACTTTACTTGTATTTGAATGGATCTAGGATGTGTTTAATGCTTCAAAGAATAAGATTTCAAGATTAAGTGTTAAAACCATGCAATCTATTATTTCCGTTTCACACTAAGATGCCGTGATGAGTTTTGTCAAATGTGTTTCAGAAATACAGGTTGTCAAAGTCTTCTTGCCATAAACTCTCTTCTTGCAAAGTTTTTCAAGAGTTTGTGTTAGGATAGATTTTATTGTATTCAACAAGTGAGTATAAATTTTAGTGATTTATGACTTCTCTCATATATCCATTTGTTTGTTGTGATTTTGTCATGGATTGCTAAAGGGGGAGACTGTTAGAACATATGTGATTTAATGTTAGGAATATATGTCAAATTAGAATTGGCTAATCCTTGGACAAAACGCACTTTACTTATATTTGGGTAGATCTAGGATGTGTTTAATGCTTCAAGGAACAAGGTTTCAAGATTAAGTGTTAAAGCCATGCAAGTTTATCCAAGAAACAAGTAAAGAAGTGTTGGATTTTAAAACTCGACAGCTAATCTATCGAGGTTTAAAAAGCTGCTGATGCATGATTCTCGACAGCTAGCTTGATAGATAAGTTATCTATTGAGGTTTATGAAAATCAGTTTTGATATGAAATTCAGTTTTTCAAAACTGATTTCAATCCAATTCATGAATACATGTTTGGGCTTTCTTTTCTCACAACCCTAAACATATATAAGGATTTTTTTAAGGGCCGTTAAAGGTTGTGAAAGTGTGAAGCAAAGTTGTGTTCATGCAAATTGTGATTGGAGACATAATTTGCCCTAGTTTATCTTTCTTTTAAAGAAGCTATTGTGTTTGTACACCGTAGGATTTTGTAACCAAAGAGCTTCGTAATCTTCATTGTGTTGATGAACTGAAGAACTTGGCAACTAACATCTTTCTTAAGTTGGTGCACATACTAGGATCCGCGCAATGAATTGGTTAGTCACGTATTGGGAGTCGTGTAATAAAAGGAGAGATTATCACTACAGAACAAGTTCAATTGGGTATTGGGGTAAGGTTTCAACTGTAAGTTGGTATAAGGTACTGAAATTCCTTTACTTGTAACCGCTTGTTGTGATAATAGTGAATTCTCGGGAGTGGTGACCTTAAAATCACTCGGCGAAGTTTTTGCCGCGTAGGTTTTCCCCATTCGTAAACAAATCACTGTGTCAATTTAATTTCTACTGCATTTAGTTATTTGGTGATTTGTTTATGGTACCACGTATATTGCATGCTAATTGAATTAATTAATTAACTTGGCTAATTAATTTGTTAATTCATCACAAGGGGTCAATACATTCTTAGCCTATCAAGTGGTATCAGAGCAAACACACTTTGATTAGGGATAATCTTTGTTGTGTGATCCATTGACCCCTGTTTGTCATGGATAGAGGACAGTCTCTTATTATACCTCATTTATTTGATGGCACTAATTATGCTTACTAGAAAGTACGCATGAGAGCTTTCTTCTAGACTTTAGATGAGAAAGTGTGGCAAGCTGTGGAGATAGGCTGGACCAAGCCTAAGGAAGCACCGGTTGACTGGGGTGATGCCAAGATTAAGGTGGCTAACTTCAACAGCAGGGCATTGAATGCTTTATTTAGTGTAGTCACGAATAAGGAGTTTAGGAAGATATCCTCTACTGAAACTACAAAGGAAGCATGGACTATCCTCCAGACAACCTATGAAGGAACCAAGGCTGTCAAGGATTCAAAGCTTCAGAGGCTTACCATGAGCTTTGAAGAGATCAAGATGAAAGAGAATGAGTCATTTGATGAGTTCTATGCCAAGCTCATGGACATAGTGAACTCAGCCTTCAATCTTAGGAAAACCATTTTCGAACCCAAGATTGTTGAAAGGTGCTCAGATCTCTACTCGAGAGATTTCATGCCAAGATCACTGCAATTGAGGAATCAAAGGATATTGACAAAATTCCTTTGATAGAGCTGGTTGGCAATTTGTAGACCAATGAGTTAGGTTTGTCTAGGATCGGGAAATCGAGCAAGAGCAAGAGCATGGCATTGAAGGCCAAGAACAATGACAATGATGAGTCTTTAGACGATGAAGATTCTAAGATGAAATCTTAGATCACTCGGCAATTCAAAATTTTATAAAGAATGTCAATGCTAAAGGATTTGACAAAGACTACAAGCAATCGAGCTCGTCTTAATTCAAGAACTAGGACAAAGGAAAGAAGGATGTTAGGGATGGCGGTCAGTACATTGTTCCCTTAGGGCCAAAATGCTTTGGATGTCAAGGTTTCAGGCACAGGAAACAAGAGTGCCCTACATATCTCAAGACCATCAGGAAAAGCAAGGCATTTGCTGCTACCTTGAGTGACCTCGAGCCTGAAGATGATTCCGACAATGAGGATGATGGAATTCTAAATGCCTTCACTACCACTGTAAATCCCACTAAAGGGATTGTTGAAGATGTGGATGAAGAAGAGGAATTGGTGGAGTCTAAGTTTGAAAAGATGGATGAGCAAGATGACATCTATACAGCCTATGCAAAGTTATACAAGGTCTCGGAAAAGCATGAGAAATTGTATAGGTTGGCCACTAAGAAGCTCAGTGATGTGGAGCTTGAATGGGAAGAAATCTCCATGAAGTTTAATGAAGCCAATCAGACTATTGGAGCACTGAGAGTTGAGAATAATTTCTTGGTTGAGAAGACTAAGAAGCTTGAGGCAGAACTATTCCAAGTCAGAGCCTTGTTGGAAAGGACTTCAAGTGCAAAGCTTGATGAGATGCTCAGTCTTCAGAAATCTGCTTCCGATCGAACCGGTTTAGGGTATGATTTCTCTTCTCCTAAAAAATAGCCACTTAGTTCTATAATGTAGTCACTAAGTACACATCCATAACAAAAAAATTCAAATACATAAATACCAAAATAAATAAATTAAAAAATTTAAATACCTAAAAACCAATATAAATAAATTAAATAGGAAAGGCTCTCACAGTCTCAACTCTCGCGTTGTTGGTTTTTTTTATTTTATTTTATTTTATTTTAATGGGAGTTATGAAGTTATATTTAATTCTTAAAATAAAAATTATAAGAAAAGCCATCAACATTAGCAGGTACTATTAATCACCAATAATATCATTTAATTTTTAAAAAATGTATTTTCTTGAAAAAAAAAATGAAAAAGAAATTGTAGTTAAAAGGCACAATAGTTGTTAGGGATAATTTCATATGGAAGAGATGTGATTGAGAAAAAATGGAACAATTATCACTAATAACAAAAAAATTATTACATTAAGAGTGTACATATGACGAAGTTAATAATGTAGTACTATAATGATCCAATCATAGGCTTTTTTTTTTTAACAAATACATTAGTAATATGGTTGTATATAATGGTCAATCATTCTCCTTTACGTATGTATTTTATGCTTTGAATTAGAGTTAAGTGCACTATAAGTAATTAATATATTCATAGTTTTATTGATTAATAGTAGAGTAACATAGTTTGATACTTATCCAAATTGCACCATTTGTGTTTCTTTTACACAATTTGATACTTATCCTTCATAGTTTTATTGATTAATAGTAGACTAACATAGTTTGATACTTATCCAAATTGCACAATTTGTGTTTCTTTTACACAATTCGATACTTATGCAAATTGCATAGTTTGTGTTCTAATTGCACAGTTTGTATTCTACTGTAATATTGTAATAAAAAAAAATCACTGTAATATTGTAATCAAAGGAAAGAAAAGCAATGAGTAAGCTTTAACCCCCAAACGCATAGTAAAAATTAAAAGAAAAATGATGATATAAGGAAATAGGAAAATGAAGAAGACCTAGATTCCAAATAATTAGAAGGCCGTTAATTTCTTTATAAAAACAAATTAGAAAAGAGCAATGTACATTGACATATTTGTGGAACAATTAGAACTACACTTTTGTTTTTTTAAGTAAAGTTTTTTTCTTTTTAGGATTTTGAATTTAGAAAAAATGATGATGATGGTGTAGAGAAAAAGAATATAGAATTGAGAGGAATTGAGGAAAAAATAAATTGAAGATCAAATTATCCTTTAGTGTTGAATTTTATTGGGAAACAACATTGGGCGAGAGTGAATAAATTATTTAGATTTGAGGCTATGTGGTTGAAAGATTTAAGGTGTGAGGAGGTGGTGAAATAGGCATGGGAGGAAGGGCTATCTCAGGTTTCAGATTTCCCAATTAAAAAATGCTTGGAGAATTTTCATTCAAATCTCGAGTTATGGAATAAAAATGTTTTTGGTCATGTGGTTAAAAATATTGCTAGACTACAAAAGCAATTAGAGTGGCTAGAATTTCAAAGTGCCACGACAGAAAATATTGCTGCAGTAAGAGACACCCAGGTGGAAGTAAATTGCTAGTTGGATAAAGAGGATGCAATGTGGCATCAAAGGTCTAGATTAAGTTGGATCAAGAACACAAGGTTTATGTTGGGGTTTATGCCCTTAAAATACAATTTATTGGCATGACATAAATAATTAAATTGTTTAATTATATGAGACTATCTATAAATGAATTAATGAGATATTATCTTAGTCCATGAGATGCATAGTATGTGATTTATGTGAAAAGTCACAGAAGATATAAATCACAAGTTCTTTGTAAACTCAGAATTTTAGTTTGTAGTCAGCGATGAAATTGGGTATTTCATTTGCGAAGACTATAACATATCAACTAAGATGATTTGTCTTGATAATGAAAGTAGAGACTTCTAGTTGATATGTTGATATGTTTTAAGAGTTATAACATATTGAACTGGACCGTTGTGAGATTTATTCTCCTAACAATTGTCAAATGAATAATAAATCTCACGACTTTTATTTACATCAACTCTAAATCCTGAGAGAATAATGGATCTGATTATGATATGTAGGTTACTTTGATATATCAGGAGTGAGATCAATAAGTCACGATCAAAACCTCAGTATTTTAGGCAGCCGTATTTTGTGTTGATGGAACATATATTCTCAAGATAGAATTCATAATCTTTTAATGGAGATATAAAATATTCACTTGAAATAAGTTTAATGGGTTTAGCTATTCAAAGTGTTGGGCCCAACCACTTTAGTAAGGAGATATTGAAGTATATATTTATGAAATTGGATTTCATAAATATATGATGAATAACATAAAAGATTAAACCGGGTACTCAAGGATTAAGATGTAGTAATTTTCAAAGTGACAGTCTACATTCATCACTTTGTATTACTACGAATATTTTAATGAAGGGGTTGCATGTATAATAAAGTCTTGAGATATAATTTATTAACAAGGCCTAGAGTGCAATTATATTCTTATAGTGGTATTGAATATAATTAATAGTAACTTTGGACTTGTCAAGAGTTGACAGAAAAGACCAAGGCCCATTGGGGCCAGAGTCTTATTTGTTCCCTTTGGTCCCATCTTAAGCCACAAACTAAAACCCAATTGAATAGGCCCAAAAGGCTAACCCAATTAGATAATCAGTTTTTATTTAATAAGAGTTATTAAATAAAGAAACTACCAAGGTAGTTATAATGCATGTATGATGAAAAGAAAAGAAATCAGTTTTTTTCTACAATGAGAAGAAGAAGAATTTTCTTTGAGAATCAACGTACAAAATGACTGATTAAGATACCACACTTTTTAGGCACCATGTGAAATTGAGATGAAGATTAAAGGTATTCTCAAGTCTTGGTTTTGAATTTCACTGGATTAAGGTACACTTTTTATTCTTTGTTCTAGAATTCAAGGTTACATGTTATCTCTCATGAATGAAGTAGATTTGTGATTGTTGCTTCCGCTGTGTGTTTTGTATGAGATGCAAAACCAGATTTTTCAACAATTGTTATTAGAGCGATATTTAATATCATGCTTGTATAACATGTGATTGAGTTTTAGAATTAAAGAAAATAGTTTTCTTGGTGTTTCAAAATTCTGCAGTTATTTTTCTGCATAAAGTTATTGTTCAATAAACCGTGTGTGCATTGATTTATATATGCGATATATTTTGTTTTGTATCGTTCGTAGAAGCCACGTTTATATCTTTTTTCTTTTCGGTGCCGTGTGCTTCTGTTCAATGCTAAGTTTATTAAGATTGAAATAAGCCTTTTGTTTTATCATTATCAAGTTAGCGATAGAATCGTAATAGTGCAATAAATGCACTGTTTCACTTCAATGTTGGCATTGGAATTTAAATGCCAGAACTTGACAAGTAATGAAACATATTTGTGTGTTTTCTTTCTTGGATGGTAAAGTTGCTTATTTCCATTGGTCAATTTTGTTTTATTATTTTTGATAATAAGACATGGTATCCATTATATTTGTTTCCTTGGCCATCTTATAAACATGTTTTAATTCAATTTGATCCGTTTGTGATGAAGCTTTGGAATTAATATGCCATGTTTTATAGTGATGGTGCCATAGTATATGTTAGTCTAGTGATATTTTATTTTATGTTCTACTTCTGTTTCTTTATTTCATTCATTAAATATGCCTCTGTTCTAGTTTGTTCTCACATGCATATGTCTCTGTTTGTTTGTTTACTTGTTGTTTGTTCTTCATATGTTAGACTAGGGTTTCTTTTCAATTCTTTCTCTTTTTAGCCATGAACATGCATATGATATGACCATGCATTAGTGCATAAGTGTTGTGGTGGAGAGATGTAAGTCATGCATTCATATGAACATGCATTTGGAATGTGTGTTTTGATGATGAGTACGAATATGTTTGTTGGGATGATGTTTAGATACAATCACATGTTTGCTTAAATCTTGCTATGTCTACATTTCTGCCTTGATTTGATATATACATGTTTCTGCCTTGGATGTAATGCAATGCATGATAGATGTATGCTTGGCTTGAGATGTGATATGTAATGCAATGCCATGATAGATGTATGTTAGGGTTTGGGATGAAATGCCATGTTTGTTTGCTAGATGCATGTTAGTGTGTGTGTGAGTCTAGAATGACAATATTGGATATGCCTTTAATGAGATTAAGACGTAAGACACAATGAGTGGAAGTCGACTCACATGTCGGGCATTCTTGGGTGCCTAAGATCTTCCTAAGTCATACCTAAACTCTGAACCCATATTTTGGTACTAAGATTAGTTCTTCTACGTAAGGATGCTATACATATGGTTTCTAGATCTAATCTAGGTGGTGACTCCATTTTCTTTTCTCCGCCCCGGTGCACTTGGCCAAAGTGTACTCCTTTCCCATTGCGCCCACAGTGGCGACTCCACTAGGGATAGAGAGTTTGATTCCAATGTGTCTTATTTCTTAATCTTGATAAAGGCTTGTTCAATATTTGTTTGCACACACTTCACTTGGTTCTTTTGTCCTTTTCATCCTAGTTAGTGAAGAGTGAGAAGATGAGTACGCTCCATTCATGCCAAAATCTTTCAAAGTTCATCCCACCAACTCACAATCTGTGCCATTGCCTATGATGGGTTTTGAGTACGTTAATGGTTTACCACCAACCCACAATGGTCCATTTAGGCCCAAGGTTAGAATCATGGCCCACCTAGTTATGAGTGACTTACTGATCTATCCCTTTAGCTTTAGAGAGCCTACCTACACTTAGAGAGATCCTAGATCCTATCAATAAGAGGGTACCCTTTTATATCTCTTGTTTGTTCAACCATATATTTTGTGTTCACCTAATTCTATAGGAAAAATAAAAGATGTAAAAAGTTTAAGGATGACCTAAAATTTATGGCATACCCTAAGATTCTGGGATAAAATATAAGAGTTCTCACATGTAAGAGGCTTATCCCAAAATCCAAAGGTATATCTAAATTTGAAAGATTCATAAGACCATAGCCTAGTTGCTATCATAAGCCCAAATAAAAAGGCCTCTTGTAGGGTTTCTGGGCATGTCATGCCCCAAACACAACTATAAAGATAGGCACGTGACAACTGCCACACGCTTATAAAGTAAGCACCATACAAGTGTGCAAGGCCCTTTTAGCAACTAAAATTTATCCTAAAAAATTAAATCAAATAAATCCAAAATACCATAACAATTCTTTATGAATAGATCTCCAATAATTTAATAGGAACAAAATCCAAACCTCATGTACATAATGCCAATTGGTCAATAATTATAAAACTATTAGAAGACCATCCAATCCCAAAATCACTAAGCTTCTTCCTACTCACAACACAAAATCAAAACTCCCAAAACTTGCTATTCTTCACAATCTGAAACTGGAGGGGAAAAAGGGGTGAGTTGACAACACAAAAAGTAACCAAAATCCTAATAAGTTCTATCAAACAATAGATTTGTAAAGGATAAGATGTAATATGTGTTTTCAAAGTTATAATATACTATGTGTTTTCAAAATAACTGAAGAAGTTTTGTAGTCTTAAAATAATAAGTTGCACATAGATCACATACTTTAATATTACAAATATATCATAGATGGTTTAGAAAATAGTCAGTTTTTCTATATATCAAAAGCTATAACTTACAATAGGTTCCAAAAATACAGGAGCAGTTTTAATGACTCAAAATAGTTCAAATACTCAAACATTTCCAAATTCACACATGAAGTTTTAAGGACTCAAAATAGTTCAAATATGTAAACGTAATTCATATTCTTAACAATGTTATGACTATGGTCACACTATATCCCCGTGACTGGGCATCAGAGTACCAATGAATAACCCCTATTGGCTAGGTATCAGAGTACCAATGAATAACCCCCACTGGTTTAGGTATCAGAGTACCAATGAATAACCCCCATTGGCTGGGTATTAGAATGGATTCATAGTCAGATTGTTCATTATCATATATATGAAATCATATTTTCCAACAAAAATATATCTTATTCAAGCATGTATATAAAAATCATATACTCAGTATTAAAATATATTTGTAATAATCCTTTACTTGAAATCAGTAATACAATAGAAATAAAAATTCTCACAATTTTAAACAATTTTCACTAGTTAAAAATACATTAATATAAGCAAAATAAAACCCAATTTAGATAAGGTTACTTATCTCTAAAAGCCCTATCAAAAGGAACTTCTTCCTAACACTTCCTCTAAAATCCTTAGATATCACCTAGACAATTTTTCAAATATCATTTGCTCAATAATCTAATAGTTTTAAATAAAACTAATATGAATACCCAACCAGAAGAGAGATTGTTAAAACTATCCAATAATTTTCCACTATTATCTCATAGTTAAAAATCCACGTATTCATAATATATATATATATATATATTTCCTCCACTTTCTGCCACTAACAGTACCTAGGGATAAAGCCAATAGATACACCATACGTATAGCCATATAAGGTCAAAAGTACACCACCTAATCTTCTATACTTATGCTCATTTTTTTTTTTTTTTTTTTAAATCCCCATTCACCCCTAGTTCTCTTTGAGATGAGGATAAAATTAGGAAAAAGGTACTGTATTCTATATCATACAAAATCAAGCCTACATAGACACCATTACCTTTTGCTATTCGCCAAAACCCCAATTCGGTAAACCTGTGCAAAACCAGACCCAAAAGCCTTCTTTTACACTTAACACAACATAGGGCACAGAGAAAATAAATCAAACTCCTTCTTCGTTTACAACGTTAATCTCATTGGGTATATAAACCATTTCACTATTGGCCAAAATACTCATATAATCAAAAAAAAAAAACTCTAATTTCAAATAGAGCTTAATTTGACAAGAAAGAGATTCTTAGGTTCTTACCTCAATTGTGTAGTCAAACCTTCTCTACTTGAGTATTTTGGGTAGTCTCCTTTCTCAAAACATCTGTCACTATACGCTGACTTAAATTAAAATAGGCGTAAATGCATTTTTAGTCCCTACATTTTGAGATCATTTCTATTTTGGTCCCTACATTTCCATTTCACCATTTTTAGTCCCTAAACCAATTAACGCGTGTTATTTTAGTCATTTTTGTCAGTCAACAGACGGAAATAACTGAATTGACTAACGAAGAGATTAAAATATTATTAAAAATTAACTATAGCACTCATCAGATTTAAAAAAAAAAAAAAAAAAATCTGAAGAACACCAAAGAATAGAAACTCATATTTTAAACGCAAGAACATAAGAACTTGTTCTTCAATGTTCTTCTTAAATCAAGAAATAAACCCAGAAACAACAATAAACCCAGATTGAATATCAAAGACATCAATGTTCTTCAAGTCTATGTAAACCCAAGACAGCAATGACGTCAAACCCAGATTGAATATCAAAGACATCAAACCCAGCAACGACACCAAACACAACAAATTTCAAAGCCACTCATACAAATTTTGCACAAGCATTTGCCCAGACTTACCATTCCATCTGCAAATAAAAACCACAGTAGCAAAGCATTCAATCTATTCACCAAAACAATCCCACGAGTCCCCTTTGGCCCGTATCAAGAGAAGGTGAGATCGAAGATTCACTATGGGGTTTCGATCTATAGAGCTTGAAGCTCTAGCCATGGAGGATGAGAGGGCAACTAAGATCGAGATTAGAGAAAAAGAGAGAATGGGCTGGGTTCAGATCTACTTTCACTTTGCCCATATTTGCCTTCACTTCACTTAGATCTACCTTCGTCGTGCCTAGATCTACCTTTGTTCGCTCTGTTGTTCCCAGTTCGAGTTCGAAGGACTCTTCCAATCCCTAGTTTCTCAGTTCCCTTCCGTCAATTCCTTATAATTCATATCTCCGGTGCTCGGTTTCGCCGCCAGTTTCGCTCTCCACCGCCACTCCTCCAAGGATTGGTGGAGAATTTGAGGCGATTTCGATGTCGGGGAATGGATTCTCTTCACCAGTCTGACGCCATTTAACCGGTTCATGTTCCTACGATGCCCTTCGATGTCGTTCGCCGGAGGTGAGGATGTGAACGAGAGGCTGGTGAAGGAGGACAAGCATTTCGTGAGGTTGAACAAAGGAAGAATTGTAGTGAGCAATGAAATTGAGAGCTATAGTTTGGAATTGGAGTTTCAGAGAGTTTGTGTGAGTACGGAGGATGGAGGAGTGGTGTCGTTGGATTGGCCGGCGAATTTGGACTTGGAGAAAAAGCATGGATTTGACACCACCTTGTTGCTGATCCCTGGTTCGCCTCAGGGTAGCTTGGACAAGAACGTGAGGTCCTTGGTTTGGATCTACGAGTTTTGGTTTTTTTGTGCCAGTGTTCTTACCTTTAAAATCTAGGTTTTTGTTGTTTGGTGTTCTTTAGATTTTTTTTTTTAAATTTTTTTTTAAAATTTTTATATCTGATGAGTGCTACAGTAAATTTTTAATAATATTTTAATCTCTCCGTTAGTCAATTCAGTTATATCTGTCTGTTGACTGACGGAAAGGACTAAAATAACACGCATTAATTGGTTTAGGGACTAAAAGTGGTGAAATGGAAATGTAAGGACCAAAATAGAAATGACCTCAAAATGTAGGGACTAAAAGTTCATTTACGCCATTAAACTGTTATAGCTAGGGTTTAACCTTATTTTCTAAAAAAATCCCTTAGAAATATTAATTATACAATTGACCCCATAAAAAAATTTACTTAAATAACCTTCCTTTTAATCTTTTTTTTTTCCCCAGGTATTACAATCTCCCATACTTACAAGAATTCAGTCCTCTGAATTCATCACAAGTAGAACGAATTATCACGCTTCCATTGCGCTACTCTAAAGCCACAATTGTATTGATTTATTCAAATTTATCACTCATCACCATAGTTCAAAACTATTTCACAACATATGCATAGACTTTTCCTTCCTAAGAGTTGTAAGATAAAAATTTCCAAAGCAAATGGAGCCATGATGTTTCCGCTACATAATACAAGTGTAATGGTGAATCGATTGATCATCTTTTTCTTCATTGTCTAGTTGCAATGGATCTATGGGCTATGGTGTTCGGTTTGTTTGGAGTGAGTTGGGTTATGCCGTAATCTTTAATGGGGCTTCTAGCATGCTGGCAAGGCAATTTTAGTCATCATCGAAATGGATATGCTACAATCGGTTTGCAAGGTTGATGGTTCCCCATTGCTTATTGTGGTGCCTTTGAAGGGAGAGAAATAGTCGGTGCTTTAAAGATAAGGAGAGATCCATATCTGACTTGAAACTATTTTTTTTAGAACTTTAATGGATTGGTTGGTTGCATTGCAGAACCAATCATTTTTATCTTTTCTTGATTTCTTAGATTCCTGTAATTTTTGTTCTTGATTGTTTCAACCCTTGTACACTACCTGTGTACTAAGGTGTTCCCTTTTTTTGACATCAATAAACTTATTACTTAAAAAAAAAAAAAAAAAAAAAAAACATTTAGGGACTACCTTACACATAAATAAAGCTATGGTATCCATGTAGGTCAACCTTAACAAGAACAATGATCCAAAGAAAGTCAGACCTTAACATTAGAATCCAAGGAAGTCCACTGATATATTACTAAATTCTTTAAACACCCTCAGAATTTATATAATAACATATAATATAATGTGAACTAAAATAAGCACAAATTGATTTTTCCTTCACACTACGAACTTTCCGTTAATTTCCTTACTCCATATAAACTAAAATCAAGGAATCATAGCTCTAACATCAAACCTTAACCCCTAAATAAAGTTCAGCAATTTCCAATTCTCTAAAAGCACTCCAAATTCTGAATAGGGCATATAGAAAACTATCATTCAATAATTAAATCTATGAGAATCTCCTACAGATCAAACTAACCTTAGGTAGGTCTACTATATTAGGCAAAACTATCAAATGAGTTTCAAAAGATCCGTCACAAAATAGCAGGAGGACTTCCTTTGCTTGTTCTTTTCTCACTCTCTTTTCCTTTTAATAAGAAGAAGAAGTTTTAATAACCAATCTGATCAATTACAAAATTTTCAAGAATAAAATACACCACTTAATACTAGTATATCAATTAAAATCCTCATATGATGTAACCTCACTTACGCTTCTCATCAAATCATCAAAAGAACACTATCTATGACCTAATAACCTTCATAAACAATAACTAGAATTGTAATGCCTAGGGTGCAGATTTCATTCTAAATCAAAACCTAGCATAAAGTCTACAAGATCATAACCTAAGCTTTGATACCATTAAAATTGTCACGCCCCGAACCCAACTATAAAGATAGGCGCGTGACAACTGCCGCACGCTTATAAAGTAAGCACCCTACAAATGTGCAAGGCCTTTTTAGCAACTAAAATTTATCCTAAAAAATTAAATCAAATAAATCCAAAATACCTCAACAATTTCTTTATGAATAGATCTCCAATAATTTAATAGGAACAAAATCCAAACCTCATGTACATAATGCCAATTGGCCAATAAATATAAAACTATTAGAAGACCATCCAATCCCAAAATCACTAAGCTTCTTTTCTTGCGCACAACACAAACATCAAAACTCCCAAAATTTGCTATTCTTCACAATCTAAAACTGGAGGGGAAAAAGGGGTGAGCTGACAACTGAATAAGTAACCAAAATCCTAATAAGTTCTATTAAGTAATAGATTTGTAAAGGATAAGATGTGTGGAGGTGCAAGTTGAAGTTCTTAAGA
Source organism: Quercus gilva (assembly GCA_023621385.1). Lineage (NCBI taxonomy): Eukaryota > Viridiplantae > Streptophyta > Magnoliopsida > Fagales > Fagaceae > Quercus > Quercus gilva. Next base: position 51,515,970 of record CM042473.1, on the reverse strand, counting down.
AGATAATAAGCCACCTTTTAGAGACAGAAGAAGATGAAGTTGGAGAAGACAAGGCTAACCATGGACAAGGCAAACTGACTTAAGAAGACATCAACCGCATGATGACAAAAAGGAAGGTCTACCTACTTCTACCCAACTTGATGCCACAGTTGAAGAGTACTCTTGGACCATGGATTTTCAAAAGGGCCCATGTTAACAACTTCTCTGAGTCGGGAGACGTAAGATCATGGGAAGATCATGATTGACCAGAATGGACCTCGACGGTGGAAACAACTCAAGTCACCCTAGCTCACTTCATGCTTGAATGTGACATGGACCCTTCTTCTGACAACGACCAATATCTCGTGCTGACTTAAAATGAAGAAGAAGAAGGAGAAGATGAAATGATTAGCTATTGGAGTGAGGATGATGGCGCCTAGTTCTTTGACGAGGTAAGGAGAGATTTCCCTAATAAGGGTGAGGATTTGTATGACATAACCAAAGCTATACGTGTATGGAAACCTCTGAAAGGGGAGGAATGGTACGCTGAGTTGAAGAAGGTCAAGGAGAAGAAAGACAAGCCTTGAAGAAGAAAGAAGATAGAATCTGTCATACCTGCTATAGGACCCATTAATAATTGGACTTGGGTTGGGTTTTCTGAAAACATGGGGAAAAAGTTTTGTAATGCAAGTTCCAATGTACTTTTTCAAAAAGATGAATTTTGAGTTGGCTTACTTTGATGTGTCCCAAAACATTAAAATTTTGCACTTAAATGATTCAAATGAATTTGAAAATAAAATTAATAAACAATTAGAAAAGAAATTGAACCTATGGAACCAACTTTTGAAAATATTAATTTGGGCAATAATTAGAATCCATGCTTAATTAAAATTGGCTCAACTCTAAATGAAAAAGAAAGAAAAGATCTTCAAGAAATCCTCACAGAATTTCAATAGGTGTTTGCATGGTCCTGTGAAGATATGCCTAGAATTGACTCCGAAATAGCTCAACATCACATTGATACTCATGATCACATGGTGCCTGTTAAATAGAAGTTGAGAAGAATGAGAACCGAATGGCTCTTAAAAATCAAGGAGGAAGTCACTGAGCAATTAAAGGTAGGATTCGTCAAACCTGTACACCAAGTTGAATGGATAGCTAATGTCGTGCTCGTACCTAAGAAGGATGGGAAGGTGAGGATGTGTGTGGATTTTAGGGATTTGAACAAGGCATGCCCTAAGGATGACTTTCCTTTCCTTCACATTGATGTCTTGGTGGATAACGCGACAAGAAGTGCCTTGATGTCCTTTATGGATCGTTTCTCAAGGTACAACCAAATCAAGATGGCTCATAAATATATGACCAAAACCACTTTCACTACCAAATGGGGAATCTATTGTTACATGGTGATGCCGTTTGATCTCAAGAATGTTGGGGCAACATACCAAAGGATGGCTACAGCCTTGTTACATGATATGAAGCATAATGAGGTGGAGGTGTATGTCAATGTTATGATAGTGAAATCTAAGGATAGAGAAAGACACACTGTAAACTTGAGAAAGTTCTTTGAGATTATTAAAGAGTATAGACTAAGATTCTTCTACCGGTATGTCAATGAAGGAGGCCCTATCAATCTCACTGCTCCACTCTAGCAGGTGAGGAGTAATGCATCGGAAGAAAGAACGTAGGAAGTCTTTTTGGCCTTAGGTGCCATTGGAGGAGATGAAGAGTGTCTAGAGAGAAAATAAAAGAATGGGGGAGTTTTGAAAGAATGGGAGAATCAAATGAGGTGAGGAAAAGAGAGGAGATGGAAGCTTTTGTAAAGGAAAATAAGGGAAGTTCAAAAATGTGAAGAGATGAGGGAGATGAAGAGAATGAAGAAGAAAAAGAAATAGTTGGTAACCGTTTGGAAAAATGAAGAGGCGGGAACACACTTGATGGCTAAACTACATGTAGTTTAGGCCTTACCACTAAACTACCTGTAGTTTAGTTATGAACAGTAATAAAAAAATTAAAAAAAAAAAAAAAAAAAAAAAACTTAAGATTGCCACAATGTCACTAAGGTCCGCCTAGTGAGCAGTAAAAGAAGCAAAAGACTATTCCCCCAATGAAGCATGCACATCCCAAAACCATTTCCAACAGATCACATAAACTCAAGAATACTATTCCTAATAAGGAAGCAGACGATTCTTCCACAGTGGATCAAGCATATCTAGAACATCATCCCCATGGAGGAGGTAGAAGATTCATCCCCTATGGACCCAAGCATATTTAAACAATCCTAGTGTGGAAGCAGAAGATTCTTCCATAGTGGATCAAGTACACATAAGGTATCCCCAGTAAGGAAGCAAAAGATTCTTCCTTAATGGATCAAGGATATATAGAACATCATCCCCATGAAGGAGGTAAAAGATTCTTCCCTAATGGACTAAAGCATATCTAAACGATCCTCAGTGTGGAAGCAGAAGATTCTTCCCTAGTGGATCAAGTACATCTAAAGTATCCCTAATGAGGAAGCAGAAGATTCTTCCTTAAAGTCCCTAGCATACCATGAAGGAAGCAAACGATTCTTCTCTAGTGGATAACACATCTACAAAGTTACACTACTCCTCAGTGAGTTTCTCATCCCCAAGTAAGCCATGAAAGAGGCAAAAGATTCCTCCCCATACATACCTGCTCCTCAGCGAGTTTTCACCACCCCTAGTGGATCTAACAAGCAAGACTGCTTGTGCACATATCCTTTGGGAATTGAACATGCAGGTACGGTAGAAACAAGTAGAGATAGAGATAGTAAAAGAGACCAAGGTCAACTTGAGGCAAGAGCCTCACTAGAAAAGGTAGAGAAAGAAGTGAAGAAGATAAGAGGAGTGAGTCACCCAGTGAAGTTTGAGGCAAGAGCCCCAGATGGACACCATAAAGACTATATCCTTTTGTTGTTTGTTAGGTTAGCTCGAAGAGCACCTTTGTTTGTTTTTCTTTTTCTTTTTAAGTGACTCTAGGATAGTGAGTCACTCACCATTTGCTTGAAAGTGGTAAAATAGGTTCTGCGATAGTGAACCTGTCATTTCTCATTTCTCGAGCAACAAAGGTGGGACTTCGGACATACGAATCCCATGCAGCTTTTTAGAGTTGTACCTTGCCCCATGTATGCGTGATGTGTGTCGTGTACGTGGGTTGGGCCTAAGCTATACGCTGAAACAAAATGTTTTGTCTCTTATTCTTTTGATTTCGTTAGCAAAGCTCATGAATCAAAAGAGGGGTATTTGTAGACACCGTATTTTGTACCTTTTATGACTCAGGCCCCGGTTCCCCAATGATGCTCAAACTTTAAGGCCCAAGGCCAATTTACAGCATAATCAGATATCAAATTGACTTGAGGAGTGTTAAAATGGAAAATATAACCTCGGCCTACGTACGTGGGTTGTGGCTTGCGTACGCAAGCTAAAGCATGTGTACACAAGCTGTTCCTGCGTACATAGCTAAGGTTTCAGAAGCATAAGAAAGGCAAGTTTTTTGCAATAATGATTGAGGTTTGTAATGAATCCCACATCGTCTAGGTGTCATTCCAAACCCCATTTTTTCAACTATAAAAAGCCTTACATGGTACATTTTCAAAACATGGACAAATCCTATGAGAAAAACCTGAGATTTACTAGAAAATAGTGAATCAAAAGGGAGTTTTCACAAAACACCCTAAAGTCAATTTACTTGATTGGGACCTTTTTTGGCCTGAATTCTTTTAGTTTAACGTTGCTAATCACTTTCTTATTGGTTTGTGAATAGATTTGACTGAAGGGAATGGTAAAAAATCAAGCCTAGGAGCTTTTTGCTTTAAGGCATTCCTTTTAGCTTTCTTTTTATTTTCTGCCTTTCTTTTCCTATTTTAATCTTGTTTTTAGATTGGTTTATGTTTATGCGTGTTTGCCTAGGGTAGTATATAGTTCTGCTTATGTTTTGAGCATGCTAGGTTGCTAAGAATTAGGTTTTTCTTGCTTGTGCTTTGTTTTTGCGTTTTTAGGCTTTTTGGGCAAGGACTTGCGTACACTTAATCTTGTCTACATACGTAGGCTTAATTATGCATATGCAAGCTTGTTATAGCGTGCGTGATGTCGTTGCCTAGAAACCTTAATTTTTTGTTTGTTTGTTTTATTTTTGCCTTCACGTGTTTGTTCTATTTAGCCTTCTTTTTTCATATGTTTTAGGCTTTATAGGTTCATGTTTACCTCTTTGACGTGCTTGCTTGCTATCACATGTTTAGATTAGGGCTTATCTTAGTTTTGAATGCCATGAATATGCATAATGTCATAGGTGCTAAGTTGCTGCAAGGTAAGTAAAAGGTAAGTCATGCATTAGAAATATCCATGCATTTATGTTTTAGTTTTACTTTGATGATATGATGAAACATGCTTAGATGTATGATTAGGGTTTCTAATATGTTAATACCTTGTTTTTGATATGTGTTGTTGGATGATATGCTTGCTGCCTTGTTTAGATGTATGATAGGGTTTTCATATGTTAGATAAATCTTTTTGCTTTGCGGATAGATAAGTATGTTTGTTTAGGGTTAATCATGCATCATTTTTCGTTAGATGCATGATTAGTGTGTGTGTGTGAGTTTAGAATACAAGTATTAAATAGTTTTTAATAGGGTTAAGATACAAGACACAATGATAGAAGGCCAACCTTAGGATTGGGCGATCTTGGGTGCCTAACACCTTCCCAAGAGTGTACCTAAACTCCGAACCCATACTCTGGTAGTACGATCAAAGGTCCTTCCTTAAAGGGATACTATATATATGGTTTTTGGACTATTGCAAAAACTAGGTAGTGACTCCAAAACAACCCCTTTGTTTCCATAGTTGCTAATCCATTGAAGATGGTGAGTTCATTTCTTATGTGTCTGTTTTCTTAACCTTAATAAAAATTATTTCATTACTTGTTTGCATATACATCACTTGTTCTCTTTTGTCCCTTAACCTTGGTTGGTAATAAGTGGGAAGATGGAAGGCTCCATTTAGGCCCAAATTTTCCGAAGTTCATCCCACCAACTCACAATTGGTGTCATCGCCTATAATGGGCTTTGAGTATGTTAAATTTTTGCTACCAATCCACTATGGGGTCCACTTAGGCCCTTGGTTGGAATCATAGCCCACCTAGTTGTGAGTGACCTACTTATCTATCCCTTTAGCCTTAAGGAGCTTACCCACACTAGAGAGATCTTAGAGCCTATCATAAAGGATACCCTTTATATATCTCTTGTTTGTTCAACCATATACCATGTGTTCACCTAATTCTAAATGACAAATAAAAGGTATAAGGGATGGCCTTAAAGTTATGGTATACCCTAAGATGTTATGGGATAAAAGAAATGAAGTTCTCATATATAAGAGGCTTGTCCCTAAATCCAAAGGTATATTTTAACTTGAAAGGTTCATAAGATCACAGCCTAATTGCTATTATAAGCCCAAGTTAAAAGTGCCCTTTTGAAAAAGAGGACTTTGGGCCTAAGGTAACAAATATGCTATGGACTTATCATCCAAAATCCTACAAAGCCAATATGAACTTTCCTAATCTTGGGCCTCCTTGTTGCATGCCTAGGCCCAAAATTATGAGAAATTCTTAGACTTTGAGTGGAAGGCTACAACGTATTCTAGCTAGAGAACTATTTCAAAAAACTGATGCTGAAATAATGAATGAAAATGAAAAAGCTAAAGGTGATGAATATATTGTAAAGCCCATGTTTGAGACAAAGGGTTGAAAATTCCTAAGTGCATTCTAATGAAAGCCCATGAGAGTAAGATGAGAGCTTTATTGTAAATGGACCAAAGCCCCATGAGACAAAGGGAAAAATTCCATAAGAGGGAAGGAAGTGATTTTGTAATTGGGCCTTCATTAAAATGAGCTTAAGAATTTTCTAAGGACATCTAAAGTTTAAAAGGAACCTTTAATTGAGACTTGAACTTAATGAAAATGGGGCTTCTTTTTAGGTATCATTGCGCCATCAAAGTCAAGAAAACACATCCCCACTCCCATTTGGATTTGAGAAAAAGGAAGACGCTTGATCAAGGTAGAAGACATACACCAAGAAGAAGAAAATCCCCAAGAAACAATGACTACCTCCATGGAAGGCCCAATGGCACAAAAGATCCTTAAGGCTTTGGATGAACATGGAGAAACCCTTAAGAAAATGGGAGGGCGGCCCATTAGGTTGGAAGATTCTAAGCTCAAGAAACCCCCAAATGTGGAAATCCATGATGATGAGGAGGAAGATGAAGAATGGGATGAAAGGGACAAAGTGGAATATGAAAGGAACAAGTAATTTGAGAAGCTTACCACGAAAACCATGGCTCTAAGGGAAAAGATGGAGATGTAACTTGCCTTCCGTAAGGCATAAGGAATGGATGATTACCTCTATAACATGGGGGGAGTAAGCTCAAAGGCTTCTATTGCATTGCCTTCTAAGTTCAAGATCTCCGAAGCAGAAAAGTTTGATGGGACTAGGATCCAAAGCAACACATAAGTAGATACTTAAGAATTGCTGAAATGAAAAGGCTAGATGAGAAGAAAACTTTGCATGCGTTTCCCCTCTCACTCAAGGAAGGTGCATCAAGTTGGTACTATAACCTTGACCCAAGCAAAACTAAGGTGTGAAATGAACTAGTAGAGTTGTTTGTGGATCAATTCATCTTCAACACCATGATTGATGTGACTCTAAGGGATTTAGAGACTACCAAGCAAGGTGTGGGGGAGACATTTTTCGAATACATGACTAAATGGAAGACCAAGGCATCTAGAATGGTCAATAGGCCAAATGAGAAAGATCAAATCAACATGATCATCAAGAACTTGCTTTCGGGTTATAATAGTAGGCTTTTGTCATCGCCTATTAATCATTTGGAGAATTATGTGATTATGGGATAAGAATCGAAAATGCTCTCAATAATAGACAACTAGAGAAAGGGGAAAGCAAGCCTCCAATCAAGAAGACATATGGAGGGGGGGCCACCACTAAAGCACCCAATCTTGTAAATGTAAGCGCCATCATACCTCAATAAACACAAGCCTACACAAAGAAAGCTCGTCGAGAATTTTTTGACCTAGGAATGACCCTCACCCAAGCATATGAAAACCTATCCTCCAAAGGATTCATCAAGTCTTTAGACCCTACAACCATGCCTAATTCCATACCTCCTGCATGGAACCTCAATGAATACTACCACTAAAAATCCGTCCACAATACTAACAATTGCTTCCACCTCAAACATGAGATACAGGATCTCATAGACAATGGAACCTTCCCAAATCCCAACATTATCACCAAACCTAACATTAGAAAGAATCCTTTACCCGATTACCATTAGGCTCCTCCTCTATACCAAAATTGGGTGCAATTAGATTGATTGGGATTGCTCAAAGTTGATAGAAACTACAAATGTCAATATCAATGCCATGGAAATCCAAGGAATATGGGATGAAGCAGATGAAGTCTTAAAGGAAGCAATACCAATATGGGGAATACTTCCTAAAGGAGTAATGGAATTGAAGAGCTTTTGGAAGATAATGTAGTAAATATCACTAGAAGTGGGAAGCACTACAAGCCATCCTTTTTGGAAAAGGATCATCCTGGTAGAGATCTATGGAATGGATCCAAACCCACGGAACCTAAAGGAGACAAAGAAGAAGAAGATAAGGTCTTAATGCAATTGAAAAAGACCTAAGCTCATATGTTCGTATGGGGCTTGCTCATGGCCTATCAAAAGAATCGTAAGGCTCTTTTGGATGCCTTGAATGGTGTTAGGTTCTAAGGTCTTAGGATTTTATGTATTTAGAATCTAATTTGTAATGTTGGCAAACCATGATCAAAACAATGTATTTAGTCCTGTTTAGGCTTGCTCAAAGTTGGTTTAATTTTGTAAAGTTGGAATCGAGAGACTGCAGAAGCATTGGGCTTCTCGGCCTGGCTCGATCGATCGAATGTAATTCTCGATCAATCGAAAGTCGGCCTAGATGCGTTTTTCTGCAGAATTCCAACTCAGCCCAAACTCTTTAAACGTTTAGGGTTTTATGTTTTTGCCCTAGGTATATAAGGCAAACCCTAGTCACGTTTTTCAGAGTTGCACAAGTTGTATTGTTGCTCATACATTGCGGTTTTGTGTAAATCTCTTGTGAGATCTAGAGGAGCTTTCCTTTACACATAACTTAGGGTTTTCAAGATTAAGATTCTTCTACATCTTGATGATCAACTTGGTTGCTGCCATTGGAGCTTAAAGACAAACAAGCGAGGAGCTTGTAGCTGATTGAAGGAATACAAAGAAAGAAGTAGTCCGTGGACTCGGAGCCTGCGCATGGTCGTGTCAGGAAGTTTTACTGGTGGGTATCATTAGGAAGTCAAGCGGGGAGCTTGTAAGTCCTTTTGTAAGAACTTCAATTCTTTCTTAGTGGATTCCGTTTTGCCTTGAGGATCGGTGGGTAAAATCCTCCCCAGGTTTTTCTGTGTGGTTTCCTGGGTGATCATATCACTGTGTTATTTATTTTCCGTTGCTTTATATGTTTTACATGCATGATATGATTTTGTGATTGTTTTAACCTAGAATTGCTTAATTTGACTAAGTAAAAACTTGGCTAATTAATCTAGGCTACGCAATTTATTTGTGGTTTAAGGGGTCTAAACCCTTCAAGTGGTATCAGAGCAGGTTGCTCTTTTGTTTGAGATTTTCATCTCTGAGCTGATCCTTGACCCCGGTTGTCATGGAGCATGGACACTCTCTGTTTGTTCCTCCTCACTTTGATGGGAACAATTATGCCTACTGGAAAGTAAGGATGAAAGCATTCCTAAAATCCATTGATGAGAGAGTTTGGAACTCTGTTGAATATGGTTGGGAGAAGCCCACTACTCCTGTGAGTGAGTGGCAAACTTCTCAGAAAGAAGCAGCTGCATTTAATAGTAAAGCTATGAATGCCATTTTTAATGCTGTTTCAATGGAGGAATTTAAGAAGATCTCTAATGTTGAGGTTGCTCATACTGCTTGGAAAATCCTCCAAACTGTCCATGAGGGCACAAAGGCTGTTAAAATAAACAAATTGCAGCAATTAACTTCTAGGTTTGAAAGCATTAGAATGTCTGATGATGAAACCTTTGATGAGTTTTATGCTAAACTCAATGATATTGTTAATTCTGCTTATAATTTGGGTGAAGTCTATGATCAACCTAAAGTTGTTAGGAAAATTCTTAGATCCTTAACTGAAGACTTTAGACCCAAAGTGACAGCCATTACTGAGAGTAAGGATGTTGACTCCATCCCTATGGATGAGCTTGTAGGATCTCTTCAGTCCTATGAGTCTGACCTTCCCAAGACTGCCAAATCCAAATCAATGGCTCTTAAGTCTTTTGATGATGTTGAAGCTGGTGGATTTGATGATGAGCTCTCTCCCACAGAGATAGCTTACCTTGCCAAGAACTTTAGAAATTTCCTTAGAAACACAAATAGGAAGGTAAGGAATACCAACACTGCTGAACCTAGAAACTTTAGGAAGAATGATCCCACTAAGGTTAATAATTTTGAAAAACCTAGAGAATAAGTAGGTCAATCTTCTAATAACTCTTTGGGTCCTCAGTGTTTTGGTTGTCAAGGGTATGGTCATGTCAAATCTGAATGTCCTACCTTCTTGAGAAATAAGGGTAAAGCTATGGCTGTAACCCTTAGTGATAATGAGGTTTCTGATGATGAGTCCGGTTGTGACGAGGATGGAAACTTCATTGCTTTCACTGCTACTGGTACAGTAGATGAAGGCATATCTGCTGAGGAGAACCCTGCTGATGGGGAACTCTCTGAAGATGCAGATCTTCAAGAGGCCTATAACAAACTTTGCAAAATTGCTGCAAAGGATGCTATGAAAGTTGATCTAGGCCTGAAGAAAATTGATGCTCTTAAGCTTGAAAAGAAAAATCTGCTTGTAAAAATATTTGATGCTAATGATCTTTTGAATAATGTTAAATCTGAAAATATGCTTTTGCTTGATAAAGTTAGAACTTTGGAACATGATTTATCTGTTGCTAGATCTGCTAGTTCTAAACTTGATCATATGCTGAATGTTCAAAAGCATCCTTCTGATAAAGCTGGGTTAGGATATGTTGAAAGCATCTTTGATTCTGGACCCCATTCCACTGTCTTTGTTCCTTCTTCTTCTTCTTCTGAACCTCTTGCGAGTGAGGTTGTGAGTGAAACCATTAAACCCCCTGTGAGTGAGGTTGTTAAACCTGTAGAAGTTTCACCACCAAAGAAGATTAGGGTAGACTTAAGAGAATCCAAACCTAAGGAGCCTACCAAACCTAAGGACAAGATGCATGGTAAACCTGCTTGGGTTTATCATTATTGTGGTAAGTCTGGACATATTCGTCCTAACTGTTACAAGCTTCAAGCTGATAAGAGAGCAAAAAGACCAAAAGTGCCTGTGCCTCAAGCACAAGATCCTATAGCACTAATTGGTGAATTGGTAAAGGCGTTAAACCTTTATTCCAATTCTGGAGTTGGGAATCACTCTAATGTGAATAAGAACTCCAATGCTCGGGGTGCATCTAAAAGGTTTTGGATGCAAAAGACTCGAACTAACTGAGTCTTACTGACATGGTCCTTGTGCTTCATTGCACTATTCTGTTGTGACCATTGTTATTTGGTTTTTGTGTTTTTCTTTTGTTCTAGGACTTGCATTGCATTACATACATGCATTTCATTCTAGGATTTATTTGTTTTCTCTTAAAAAAAAAAAAAAAAAAAAAAAAAAAAAAAAAAAGGAGAAAGCAAAATCTTTGTTAAACACTATTTTTCTTGATTTTTTGAAAACAAGGTTGGTCATTCTTTTTACACATGTCATGTCTAGTGTACCTTGTTTAACTTTGATGAGCTTATTTACTGCATTTGACTAGTTGAAACTTTGTAGTGCATGTTGTGTGGGAAAGCTGTGTGTGGTTTTTAATCACTTTGCCTTAATCATGAAGTCATATGTTATTTGACTGTTGGACTTGATCCTTTTGAGAAAGGCATAAATAACCATCTCACCACTGTTCACTAGCTAATCATGAACACCTTAGTGCATATCATAAGATTTTGTGCTCGAGAAAGTGTAGCACATGTACAAAAAGAACATAAGGTGTAGCCTCATTTAAAATTAAAACTGGTGTGTACTATTAGGCTTGATGCCAATTCACTTAATTCAAACCGGTGTGTACTATTAGGCTGAATGCCAATTCATATATAAATAAGAGGCAAAAATGAAAGAAACTTACATGATTGCAAGCTTTTGTTCTAGGAGATGTGGGAGTTATAGGATGTAACTCTTTAGGTGATAGTCTCTTTTAAATTCTATGTGATGAATTGTGTAGACTTTGTGTTTGATTGCTATTCACATATCACCTCACATGTATCTCAAGTTTTTGCTAGTTTCACACACTACACAAGTTACTCTTTGTTAAACACTGTACATGTTAGTGTGTGTGTCTTTGGTCTGACCAACCAAGTTTAAAAATATCTTGAGATTTGTGCACAACATAATTTGGCTTGAGAAAATTAAATGGGAGGTTAATTGAATCTTGTTTTTGATGAATTGGGTTTGAAAATTTGGGTTTTTGAAAAAGCATTTCACTTCATACTCTTGCATTTTGTTTTCATTGGTCAAATGCTTTGAGGAGGTGTTTTTAAATATTGGACTTGCATTTTTCAAAACTGTGTTTTTTTCAAAAATTCAGTGTGCCTCTGCCCATTTCGATCGATCCAACCTGATTTTCGATCGATCGAAAAAGTGCCTCAGAATGTGCTAAAATGACTGTCACATTCGATCGATCGAAGATCGTGGAGAAGCTTTTTTAAAAGAAGAAATCTGACTTTTTCAAAGTATTCAAACTTTTTCAAAAAAAACTTTTTCTTTCTCTCTCCGACGAGGCAAGACCAAAACTTCAATTTTTTGTCGTTTTCTTCCTGATTCTTTGCACAATCTCTCTCTCCTCAAGCCGGTATGTCTATTTTGCCATTTCTTTTCAATTTATTTTCACATTTCCATGCATTTTTCATGCATTTGAGGGAGTTATTTTCGGAACTTTTCTTTTTGGGGTTTGTGTTGTTTCGGACCAAATTGTTTGCAATTGATCAATGGGTTTTGATGGGGACACCCTATAGACATGTTCTTGATTGTTTAATTTGATCAATTTTGTGTTTTGTGGAAAATTGAAATTTCTAGGGTTTATAATTGATCCGAATTGGGGCTTTTTGTAAAATTGAGTTTAATTGATGAAATTGGCTTGTCTAATTGATGTAATTGGTTATTATAAACTGTTTTCAATGGTGTGTAATGATTAATTCATCAATTTGGTACAAAAATTTTTCAAGTGGTTCTCAAATTTTTAGGGTTTTTGTTAAGAAACTCTATGTTCAAGCCAATTTTGTGAATTTGAACTTAATTTGATCCTGGTTACTGCATTAGTTCATGTATCATAACATTGTTAATGTTCATGCATCATATAGAATTTTATTCTATTTTTTTGTGCTAACTTGCAGTCTGCCCTTGGTTGTGTTTTTGTTCTTTTTGTTTCTCTCTTTGTGTCTCTGTCCTTCCCTTAGCACCATGCCTAGGAAGACTAGAGCACGTAGGACTATACCCTCTCCTTCTCCACCCCCTCCTTCTTTTGATAGTGAGAGATTCCCTAGTGAGAAAAACCAAGAGCTTTACGAGACTTTAAACCTTAAGAGGAAGATTTGGGCTGAGCGTTCTGTCTCTTTTGATGAGCTTGATCCTGCCATTAGGGCAAATTTTGAGCGTAGGGGTTGGCTTCCTTTGTTTGCTGTGTCTGACCCTCCTCCTCCGGCTACCTTGATTAGAGAGTTCTTTTCGAACATCTCAATCCGTATCTATGATTCCAACACTCTAGTTAGGAGTTGGATACGAGGCGTAGAGTACTCCATTACTCCTCAAGTAGTGGCTGATGCTCTTGAGGTACCTTTGGTACAGCATCTTGTCTATCCCTATGATGAGTCACCAGAGTTGAGTGATGTCATGTCATACATCACTGGGTCATCTATCCAGTGGGGTTCTGATCCTAGGATCACCTCTGCTGAGCTTCCCGAGACTACCTATCTTTTCTCTAGGATAGCCTGTCACTCACTCTGGCCTATTTCTCATCTGCACACCATTCCTCTTGAGAGGTGTGTTTTCCTGTACGCTTTTGTTACTGATGCTCCTATTAGTTTTCCTCATCTTTTTTTTCGTTCTTTGAACGAAGTTTATAGGAGTTCATCTACTGCTCATGCTCTTGTTCATCCTATTTTCATTCATAGGATTTTACTGTATCTAGGTTTAGAGGATTTCCCTGCTTCTGAGCCTGTTCATGTTATCGGTCCTATAGGTGCGTCTTTTCTTAGACATAGGGCCGCTCATCTTCGAGTTGGTTCTAAACACCCTAGGTCTGATCCCTCTTCTAGTGCTCCTCCTCCTCCTTCATCTTCTACAGGTCCTGCTGGTGAGGATATTCCTGATCCAGTTGGTGATGATGCTGATGCTGCTGCTGCTGCTGTACCTCCACCTCCTTCGGCCGACTTCGATGTTCGTCGTACTTTGGAGACTGTCATGACCATTCAGGCGGCTCATGGTCAGATTTTGATGGATTTGTTCGATGAGATTCGAGCTTTGCGGGCAGATTTGGCGCGACTTCATTCACCTTCACCACCACCTTTTGATGGCGACTCTTGATTGCCCTTTGGCATTCCGTCACAAAAAGGGGGAGTGGATATTTTTTACTTGTAGAGGAGTTTTGACTTTATGAGGAGATGTTTTGTAGTTAGGGGGAGATATTTTTAGCATGGGATATTTTTTGTGTGGAGTTCATTAGATTGTATCTAGGTGCTTCACTTTGTATATCATTTTTGGGGATATTCATGTTAGGGGGAGTAACATTGATATATTGATATACATGATTTTGTTTGATTCTTGTTGTCTTATGATTCATTGCTTATTGATTTATATTTATGAGTTGATTCATTGATATATATCTTTATTTTGAGTTGTGTGAATCTTACAAGAATATTAAACCTGTTTATATACTATTTTCTGCCACACATGCGTTTATGTGTTTGTTGAGTATTTCAGGAATATACAAGTTGATTCAACAAAGCTGCTGTCTACACTTGCAACCGATGGATAGTAGTTAGGTTGAACTTTTGTTTATGAGCATTATTTTGTAATGGGCTTTTCAATTGTAAACTTTGAGCTTTTAATTTGTGTTTTGTCACGGATTGCCAAAGGGGGAGTTTGTTAGGTTCTAAGGTCTTAGGATTTTATGTATTTAGAATCTAATTTGTAATGTTGGCAAACCATGATCAAAACAATGTATTTAGTCCTGTTTAGGCTTGCTCAAAGTTGGTTTAATTTTGTAAAGTTGGAATCGAGAGACTGCAGAAGCATTGGGGCTTCTCGGCCTGGCTCGATCGATCAAATGTAATTCTCGATGGATCGAAAGTCGGCCCAGATGCGTTTTTCTGCAGAATTCCAACTCAGCCTAAACTCTTTAAACGTTTAGGGTTTTATGTTTTTGCCCTAGGTATATAAGGCAAACCCTAGCCACGTTTTTCAGAGTTGCACAAGTTGTATTGTTGCTCATACATTGCAGTTTTGTGTAAATCTCTTGTGAGATCTAGAGGAGCTTTCCTTTACACATAACTTAAGGTTTTCAAGATTAAGATTCTTCTACATCTTGATGATCAACTTGGTTGCTGCCATTGGAGCTTAAAGACAAACAAGCGAGGAGCTTGTAGCTGATTGAAGGAATACAAAGAAAGAAGTAGTCCGTGGACTCGGAGCTTGCGCGTGGTCGTGTCAGGAAGTTTTACTGGTGGGTAGCATTAGGAAGTCAAGCGGGGAGCTTGTAAGTCCTTTTGTAAGAACTTCAATTCTTTCTTAGTGGATTCCGTTTTGCCTTGAGGATCGGTGGGTAAAATCCTCCCCAGGTTTTTCCGTGTGGTTTCCTGGGTGATCATATCACTGTGTTATTTATTTTCCGCTGCTTTATATGTTTTACATGCATGATATGATTTTGTGATTGTTTTAACCTAGAATTGCTTAATTTGACTAAGTAAAAACTTGGCTAATTAATCTAGGCTACGCAATTTATTTGTGGTTTAAGGGGTCTAAACCCTTCAAATGGGAAAGAAGTACCTTTCGAAACTACACCATAAGAAGTTTTGTCTTTCATGGGAGTTGAGGGTTCCTTACACCCTTTCCTTGCTTTTCCGATGAAGATCTCCCTGCTGAAGGAGCTACTCAGACTAGACCCTTGCAAATCACCATTGAATAAATGGGTGCCAAGGTTCCAATGGTACTTATTGACAATGGGTCCGCTTTGAATGTTTGTCCTTTTAGGATCACCCTCACCATTGGCCTAGATATGGAGACTACCATCCCTTCTTCCTTGATCGTAAGGGCATATGACAACATTTCAAGGAAGGTCATAGGTACCTTCAAGGCTCCTTGCAAGATTGGCCCAATGGAAACCGTTGTTGAATTTCATGTTATGGACATCACCCCAATTACAACCTTCTCTTGGGAAAGGCTTGGCTTCATCCCAATGGGGCAATCCTTTCCCCACTACACCTAAAGATGAAGACCCCATGAAAAGGAGGGATTGCCATTATTCTTGGAGATGGTGAGATTCTAGCACTAGTTTGTGGGCTTGAGGAAGGAGGAAGTGAGCTTCAAATGAGTGACTTTGAGTTTATGAATATGGTTGACCATGGGTTGAAAGATGAAAGGTATGCTACCGACTTATTCCTATATTGTAGCCATGAGGTGATAGCAATGATGAAGAACATGGTATTCATGCCTGGTATGGGCCTTGGAAAAAAGGGAAGTGTATCCGAGTTAGGAAGTGTTCTTTAATGAAAAGCTCACTTTTAAGGAGCAACTTACCATGGTGATCAAAGAGATACACGAAGAGGTCAATTGGGTTAGCTACATAGATACTAAAGCAATGAAGACCATGATGAAGATGAGTAAGGACGTGTTCGCCATCACTGATGAAGAGCTAAGTGATCCTTCCAAATTCATTAGGCCTAGTGTGGAGCCTATTAAAAATTGGAGGAAGTGAGCTTCAAATGAGTGACTTTAAGTTTATGAATATGGTTGACTATGGGTTGAAAGATGAAAGGTATGCTACCGACTTATTCCTATATTGTAGCCATGAGGTGATAGCAATGATGAAGAACATGGTATTCATGCCTGGTATGGGCCTTGGAAAAGAGGGAAGTGTATCCAAGTTAGGAAGTGTTCTTTAATGAAAAGCTCACTTTTAAGGAGCAACTTACCATGGTGATCAAAGAGATACACGAAGAGATCAATTGGGTTAGCTACATAGATACTAAAGTAATGAAGACCATGATGAAGGCGAGTAAGGACGTGTTCGCCATCACTGATGAAGAGCTAAGTGATCCTTCCAAATTCATTAGGCCTAGTGTGGAGCCTATTAAAAATTGGACTCGGGTTGGGTTTTCTAAAAACATGGGGAAAGTTTTTGTAATGCAAGTTCCAATGTACTTTTCAATATTTTCAATAACATTAATTCTAATTTGGCTAATTTTGATGTGTCCCATAACATTGAAATTCTACGCTTAAATGATTCAAATGAATTTGAAAATGAAGTTAATTAACAATTGGAAAAGAAAATTGAACCTATGGAACCAACTCTTGAAACCATTAATTTGGGCAATGATGAAAATCCACACTTAATTAAAATTGGCTCAACTCTAAATGAAAAATAAAGAAAGATCTTCAAGAACTCTTCATGGAATTTTAAGAGGTGTTTGCATGGTCCTATGAAGATATGCTTGGAATTGAGCCTGAGATAGCTCGACATCACATTGTTACTCATGATCACATGGTACACGTCAGGAAAAAGTTGAGAAGAATGAGGACTAAATGGCTTTTAAAAATCAAGGAGGAAGTCACTAAGCAATTAAAGGTAGAGTTCATCAAACCCGTGCACCAAGCTGAATGGATAGCCAATGTCGTGCCCGTTTGGGCTCAAGAATGCCGGGGCAACATACCAAAGGATGGCTACAGCCTTGCTACATGATATGATGACATGACAGTAAAATTCAAGGATAGAGGAAGCCATACCATAAACTTGAGAAAGTTCATTGAGAGGATTAAAGAGTATGAGCTCAGATTGAACCCACAAAAGTGTACCTTCGGAGTAACCACTGGAAAATTGTTGGCCTTCCTAGTAAGGGATAGAGGGATAGAAGTTGACTCATCCAAGATTAAAGCCATTTTAGAGATGCCTCCACCCAAAAGTGAAAAAGAAATAAGGGGTTTCTTGGGTCGATTACAATACATTAGTCGATTCATTGCTGAGCACACCTCTACTTTTGAGCCCATCTTCAAACTCCTAAGGAATGATGAACCACATACATGGAATGATGAGTGCCAAAAAGCCTTTGAACTTATCATGGAATATCTCTTCCACCCACCTATCCTAGTGTCTCCACAACACGGGAAACCTTTACTCCTATGCCTTTCCATCATAGAGGATGCGGTTGGAAGTATGCTTGCATAAGAAGACAATGACAAGAATGAAAGAGCCATATATTATTTGAGCAAGATATTCCATGACTATGAAACTAGGTACACTCCCATAGAAAAGTCATGCTTTGTACTTGTTTGGGCCGTACAAAAATTGAGACATATCGTCTTACCTTTCCAAATATGGGTGGTAGTAAGAATGGACTCATTGAAGTATCTCTTTAAGAAAACCGCTTTGAGTGGCAGATTGTTAAGATAGTTGATCTTGTTGGCATAATTCGATTTGAAGTATGTGGCTAGGAAAACTATTGAAGGATGCATTATGTTAGATTTCTGTGCTTGAGAATCCTATAGAGGGGGAAGATGGTAACGAAGACTTCCTAGATGAGGACATTTTGGATGTTGAGTTAGGGATATGGCAGACATACTTTGTGTTGGTTAATCTGGTTTTGTATCTCATACAAAACACACAGCAGAAGCAACAAACATGGATCTATTTCATTCATGATTGATAACTTGCATTATGTAAATTTCAGAATTTAAGAACAAGATTGCGTACCTTGGTGTAGTGAAATTCTAAACAAAAGATTAGAAGTACTTGGGAACACTTTTAATCTTCACTCCAATTCCACTTTACGCCCGAGAAGTGTGGTCTCTCAATCAGTTTCTAAGGGAGAATAACGAGTGGCTTCACTCACACATACACACCATTTCACAATAGTGTCTCTCTTTTTTCTAATGAAAAAATTCTGTATGTTTCTCCTTTTATAACTAACTGATTATCTAATTGGGCTGGCCTATTGGGCCTTTTCAATTGGGCTTTAGTGTGTGGCTTGGAGTGGGACCAAAAGGGACCAATAAGACACTAGCTCCAATGGGCTTTGGGCTTTTCTGTCAACTCTTGACAAGTCCAAAGTTACTATTAATTATATTTAATACCACTATATAATTATAATTGCACTCTAGGCCTTATTAATAAATTATATCCCAAGACTTATTGTACATGTAACCCCTTCATAAAATATTCGTAGTAATTCAAAGTCATGAATATAGACTGCCACTTTGAAGATTACTACATCTTAATCCTTGAGTGCTCGGTTTAATCCTTTTAAGTTATTCATCATATATTTATGAAATCCAATTTCTTACCAAAGTGGTTAGGCCTAACTCTCTGAATAACAAACCCATTAAACTTATCTCAAGGGAATATTTTGTATCTTCGTTAAGAGACTATGAATTCCATCTTGAAAATATATGTTCCATCAACACTAGATATGGCTGCCCAACATACTGAGGTTTTGACCGTTACTTTAGATCTCACTCCTGATATATCAAAGCAACTTACATTTCATGATTAGGTCAATTATTCTCTTAGGATAAAGAGTTCATGCAAATATAAGTCGTGAGATTTATTATTCAATAGACAGTCATTAGGAGAATAATAAATCTCACAGCGGTCCAATTCAATATGTCTTAACTCTTAAAACATATCAACATATCAACTAGAAGTCACTACTTCCATGATCAAGACAAATCATCTTAGTTAATATGTTATAGTTTTCGCAGATGAAATGCCCAATTTTATCACCGACTACGAACCAAATTCTGAATTTACAAAGAACTTGTGACTTATATCTTCTGTGACTAAATCACATAAATCACATACTATGCATCTCATGGACTATATGATAATGTCCAAATATTCAAGTTACCATTATTTCAGATAATAATAAAACAACTTTATTAATTACAATATTAAGTCATACATCATGTTACACATAATATCATACATAATATAGTACATAGCATCATACAATAGGATTCTAGGGTACAAATCCCAACAAACTTCCACTTGCCCTAAAGACTATTGTGTACTAATCTAACTCCCATTCCTTCTAAATGTGACTCGAAGGTCCTTTGAGGCAAGGCTTTGGTAAAGGGATCTGCTAGATTATTTGTACTTTCAATCTTCGCTACCACCACATCTCCACGAGTAATAATATCTCTAATGATGTGATACTTTCTCTCGATGTGCTTTCCTTTCTTGTGATTCCTTGGATCTTTTGATTGTGCAACTGCACCACTATTGTCGCAAAACAATGTGATGGGAATTTGTTCTATTCTCATTACACCAAGGTTAGAAAGGAATTTCTTGAGCCATACAGCTTCCTTTGCTGCTTCACAAGCAGCAACGTATTCTGCTTCCATGGTGGAGTCCGCAATACAAGATTGTTTGACACTCCTCCAAGTTATGGCTCCACCTCCCAAGGTGAAAACATATCCTGATGTGGATTTTCTGAAATCTAGATCCGATTGAAAGTCTTAATCTGTATAGCCAATGGGTATCAAATCCTCACTTCGGTAAACAAGCATATAACTCTCGTTCTCCGTAGATACTTGAGAATATGCTTTACAGCTTGCCAATGTTTTGGTCCTGGATTTGATTGATATCGGCTGACCATGCCAACTGAATAACAGATATCTGGTCTAGTACAAAGCATGGCATACATGGGACTTCCTACTGCAGAAGCATAAGGAACTTGTCTCATCATATTTTCTTCCTCTTGAGTCTTAGGCCTTTGGTCATCAGACAGAGGAACTCCATGTCTAAAAGGAAGCAATCTCTTCTTGGAGTTTTGCATGCTAAACCGTTCTAGAACCTTATCTATATATCCAGTTTGTGATAAACCTAACATCTTATTTTTGCAATCTCGCCAAAGCTTGATCCCTAAAATAAAGTTAGCTTCACCTAAGTCCTTCATATCAAATTGGCTTGACAACCAAACTTTTACTGATGGACATTACACCTACATCATTTCCAATGAGTAGAATGTCATCAACATAAAGCATTAGGAACATTACTACTTTATCTCGATGTCTTTTGTACACACATGGTTCATCAAGATTTTGTTCAAAACCAAATGACTTGATTGCTTGATCAAATCTGATGGTCCATGACCTAGATGCTTGCTTAAGTCCATAAATGGACCTTTTCAACTTGCATACCATATGCTCTTGGTTCTTTGCTATGAAACCTTCTGGTTGCATCATATAGATTTATTCTTCAAGATTGCCATTAAGAAATGCAGTCTTGACATCCATTTGCCAAATCTCATAATCATAATGAACAGCAATGGATAAGAGAATTCTAATAGATTTAAGCATGGCTACTGGCGAAAAAGTTTCATCATAGTCAATACCTTTTTTTTGTGTATACCCTTTCGCCACTAGTCTTGCTTTAAAGGTTTCAACCTTTCCATCTATCCCTCTCTTTCTCTTGTAAACCCATTTGTAACCAACAGGTTTAATGCCGTTAGGCGCCTTTACAAGATCCCAAACTTGATTGGAATACATAGAATCTAATTCAGATTTCATAGCTTTGACCCAATGATGTGCATCTATATCATTCATTGCCTCTTCATAAGTGTAGGGATCCGATTCAGCCTCTTTTGAGATAGCTTCATAAGTTTCTCCTAAACCTATAAATCTTATAGGAGGCTGAATAATTCTCCTACTACGATGAGGCACTTGTGTACTAGTCATCTCATGTGTAATATCTTGCGATGTATCTAATACAGCCACATCATCCCTAGTTTCATCCATTGGTTGTTCATTTACAGTTTTATTCATTTTAGCCAAAACAACTTTATTTCTAGGATCAAAATTATTCACATAATCATCCTCCAAAAATTTAGCATGTGTGCTAACAAACACTTTGTTATCTTTATGATTATAGAATAAATATCCCTTTGTTTCCTTTGAATACCCTAAAAACATAAATACTTTGGTTTTAGCTTCCAATTTATTAGACTTCCTTTTCAACACATGTGCTGGACATCCCCAAATGTGGAGATATTTCATACTAGGCTTACGCCCACTCCGCAATTCCTTAGGTGTGTTGGGAACAGATTTTGATGGAACTAAATTCAAAATATGCATTGTAGTTTTTAGTGCATATCCCCAAAAAGAAACTAGTAAAGTTGAGTAACTCATCATGGACCTAACCATTTCCAAAAGAGTCATATTCATTCTTTCTGCTACACCATTCTGTTGGGGAGTTCCAGGTGCAGTCAATTGGGATACAATCCCATTTTGAGTTAAGTAATCCTTGAAATCAACAAGAAGGTATTCACCACCACGATCAGATCGAATGGCTTTTATGTGTTTACCTAATTGATTTTCAACTTCAGCCCTAAACTCTTTGAACTTTTCAAAGGCTTCGGACTTTCGCCTCATTAGGTATACATAACCATATCTTGAGTAATCATCGGTAAAAGTGATGAAGTACTCATAACCTCCTTTTGCTTGGGTTGACATAGGACCACATACATCTGTATGAACTAATTCAAGCAATTCTTGGGCTCTCCTACCTTTTGCATTAAAAGGTCGTTTGGTCATTTTACCTTTTAAACAAGATTCACAAACTAGAAATTCATCAAAGTCCAATGGCTCTAAGAGTCCATCTTTGATCAGTCTTTGAATTCTCTTTGGATTAATATGACCCAAACGCAAGTGCCAAAGATATGCTTCATTAGTTGAAGGAAACTTTCTCTTTAATGATTTTACATGAGAGTTATGATCTAATTTAGAATTATGTAATTTATGCTTATCAGGAGTTAAAATATAAAGACCATCCACAATATTGCCAGAACAGATAAACACTTTATCCTTCTTTATTACAACATTGTCTTTTAGGATAACATAATATCCATGTTTACCTAAATAAGTTACAGAAATTAAATTCCCACTAACATTAGGTACATACAAACAGTCTTCCAATATTAAAACTCTACATTCAAAACATAAATTAAACACTCCAATAGCTACAACTGGAATCCTGCTCCCATCAGCCAAGGTAAGAAACATTTCCCCTTCATTCAGTTTTCTGGTCTCGTGAAACCCCTACAAGGATTTGCAGATATGATTAGTACAACCTGAATCCACACACCAGGAATTTGTGGGATTCTGTACCAAACATGTTTCAAGAAGGAATGTACTTTTCATACCTTTATTCTTGGCAGCCTTAAATATTGGACAATTCCTCTTCCAGTGTCCTTTCTCACCACAATGGAAACACTTTCCTTTGGTTTTCTTTCCTTTGTTGGCAACTCTTAAGGCAACTTGTTTACCATCTTTCTTGAAGAAGACTTTCTTCTTCTTCTTCTTACCCTTGTCTTTCGACTTAGGTTGAGAAGTAGAAGTTTTAGCCATATTAGCATCAACACTAGAAGTACCAAGGATGCCTTTCGTCGCCACCAACTCATTCATCAATTCAGACAATGTATAAATCTTTTTGTTCATATTATAGTTAAGTCTGAATTCCTTGAATGATTCTGGTAGTGACTGGAGTATCATATCCACTTGGGATTTTCCATCAATATCGGCACCTAAAACTTCCAGTGTATTCAGATTAGAGATCATCCTAAGACAATGCTCCCTTACTGAAGTACCTTCAGCCATTTTGGTATTATAAATCTGCCCCATAGTTTCTTGCCTTGCAGAACGGCCTTGCTCACCAAACATCTCCTTCAGACTTAGCATAATGTCTGAAGCTAGTTCTACATCCTACATTTGATGCTGTAGAACATTTGAAATAGATGCTAGGATATAGCACTTAGCCATCTCATTAGATTTCTGCCAACGATCATATCGTTGTTTTTCCTCAAGAGGAGCATCTAATGATGGAAAGCTAGGACATGGTTGATTAAGCACATATTTGTCCTTTTCAGCAGTAAGAACAATGTCCAAATTTCTTTTCCAGTCAACATAGTTGGATCCAGTCAGTTTGTTTTGATTAAGAATAGCAACAAGTGGGCTAAATGATGCCATGATTTTAAATCTAAAAATAACAAACATGAATATAATAAGTAAACTGGACATTATCAATTTAGCATATAAACATATAATATGGAACCTTATAAAACTATAAAATCATATATGCAATGACAAACCAATCCATGTCTATAATTCCTTGGTAGCAAGTTTATTATAAACACATTAATTGATTGAGAACCATCCTCATTATTAGTGCTATCATGATAACTCTTATCATACACTAATAATATGCCGTATTAACTTTAGCCTCTAAATGATAATGACATAGCTCCTTTGGGAGGTTAATATTACATTTAGTCTAGTGTACATCATTATCTAGAATCATGTGTAGCCACATTTCATCTCCCTTATAATGTTTAAACTTGTAGTACCATGGAACAAAACACCCTCCTTTGGAATCGCGAGGCATATACGCCAAGACAAGGTGCTTGTCCACACTACTTTAAATAGGTTAGTTCAATCTTATAGTGCTATGAAGTAAACACCCTCCTTTGGGATCGCAAGGCATATACGCCAAGACGAGGTGCTTACCCACACTACTATGAACCGATAATGGAGGCCGTGAGATCCAACCCTTGTATCTCTCTCCCAATAGATATTTTAAATTAAAGGTTTTATGATCAAGAACCATATTAATGCTAGAAACCCTTGAAAACATAATCCCAATCTCATTAGGAATAAATTTCATTAAATGAATACTTTAATCCTAGCATTAATATATATATATATATATATAATGTAATATAAACCCATATTACACTATAAACCCATATTGCATTATATATAATATAATATATGGATTATTACATGTAATATATGATTATTACATTATATATAATATACGGATTCAACATGAAATGAAGAACTTGAATCCTTAATGCATGCGAATTCTTGATGCATATAAAAGCATGACACGGCACTTAATGCAAAGATAATCAACAAATGATGCCAACATATACATTTATATCCAAGCGGTGCATGCACGTGACAATTATATAACGGTTACATTCAACGCACGCTAATAACAAAGATGACAAAAACGAATATCATCATCAATTATGAATCCACATATATATTAGACTCATATACCCACATGAATCCACATACATATTAATAAACACAATCAATGAAACAACGTTGAACATCATCATGTGAACGAATTCACTAAAGCAATATTAATATAATATAGAAACAAACAACGGTGTCAAGTGCATTAACAACATCAAGAAACCGTTTTCCTTTTTATTCTAAAATCCAATCATGAGATGAAAACCTGGCTCTGATACCAATTGTTGGAAAAATCTAATTTTGTATCTCATACAAAACACACAGCAAAAGCAACAAACATGGATCTATTTCATTCATGATTGATAACTTGCATTACGTAAATTTCAGAATTTAAGAACAAGATTGTGTACCTTGGTGTAGTGAAATTCAAAACAAAAGATTAGAAGTACTTGGGAACACTTTTAATCTTCACTCCAATTCCACTTTACGTTCGAGAAGTGTGGTCTCTCAATCAGTTTCTAAGGGAGAATAACGAGTGGCTTCACTCACACATACACACCATTTCACAGTAGTGTCTCTCTTTTTTCCAATGAAAAAATTCTGTATGTTTCTCCTTTTATAACTGATTATCTAATTGGGCTGGCCTATTGGGCCTTTCCAATTGGGTTTTAGTGTGTGGCTTGGAGTGGGACCAAAAGGGACGAATAAGACACTAGCTCCAATGGGCTTTGGGCTTTTCTGTCAACTCTTGACAAGTTCAAAGTTACCATTAATTATATTTAATACCACTATATAAATATAATTGCACTCTAGGCCTTGTTAATAAATTATATCCCAAGACTTTATTGTACATGTAACTCCTTCATAAAATATTCGTAGTAATTCAAAGTCATGAATATAAACTGCCACTTTGAAGATTACTACATCTTAATCCTTGAGTGCCCGGTTTAATTCTTTTAAGTTATTCATCATATATTTATGAAATCAAATTTCATAAATATATACTTTAGTAATTTCTTACCAAAGTGGTTAGGCTTAACTCTCTAAATAACAAACCCATTAAACTTATCTCAAGGGAATATTTTGTATCTCCGTTAAGAGACTATGAATTCCATCTTGAAAATATATGTTCCATCAACATTAGATGTGGCTGCCCAACATACTGAGGTTTTGACCGTTACTTTAGATCTCACTCCTGATATATCAATGCAACTTACATTTCATGATTAGGTCCATTATTCTCTCAGGATTAAGAGTTCATGCAAATATAAGTCGTGAGATTTATTATTCAATTAACAGTCGTTAGGAGAATAATAAATCTCACAGCGGTCCAGTTCAATATGTCTTAATTCTTAAAACATATCAACATATCAACTAGAAGTCACCACTTCCATGATCAAGACAAATCATCTTAGTTAATATGTTATAGTCTTCGCAGATGAAATGCTCAATTTCATCACCGACTACGAACCAAATTCTGAGTTTACAAAGAACTTGTGACTTATATCTTTTGTGACTAAATCACATACTATGCATCTCATGGACTATATGATAATGTCAAAATATTCAAGTTACCATTATTTCAGATAATAATAAAACAACTTTATTAATTACAATATTAAGTCATACATCATGTCACACATAATGTCATACATAATATAATACATAGCATCATACAATAGGATTCTAGGGCACAAATCCCAACACTTTGATAGAGCTATAAACCAACATGGGAATGGGATAGGAATACTCTTGATCATACCCGAGGGATCTCACATACCTTTGGCAATCAAATTGAACTTTGAAGTAACCAATAACATGGCTGAATATAAGGCTTGTATTGTCAGAATGGAAGCTCTTCGAGAATTTGGGCTAAAGGAGGCCAAAGTCTTTGGAGATTTAACTTTGGTAATAGCCCAAGCACAAAATTTGTGGAAGGTGAAAGAGGAACACTGGAAACCTTATCAACAATATGTGGATGACTTGAATACACAATCATTCCTAGATCTTAAAATCAATTTGCGGATACCTTAGCTACTTTAGCCTCCATGGTTGAAATACCCGAGGGAGTGTGGACACGACCCTTGGAGATTGAGGAAAGTTATGAGGAAGTACCCAAAAGGAAGACTAAAGCTTTAGTAATGAACATAGAGGAAGAGGAAGTTCTATGGTACTACAATATCATGAATTTCTTAGAACTGAGGGCATATCCAGAGGGTGCCAACAAGAGAGAGAGCTGCTCCATTAGGATGATGGCAACAAAATACATCCTATGTGGAGGACAACTCTATAGAAGATCCTATGATGGCATACACCTTTGTTGTTTGAAGAGAGACGAAGTTGAGTGAATAATGGAAGAAGTTCATCAAGGGATTTATGGTCTTCATTTGAATGGAAGAATGTTAGCCAAGAAGATCCTAAGGATAAGGTACTACTGGAATACAATGGAGATTGATTATGTGGACTATGTGAAGAGTTGCCATGATTATCAGACACACGCCAACTTAAACCATGTACTGCCTATTGAGTTGTATAGCATGACTTCTCTATGGCCATTCTCGGTTTAGGGCATATGTGACTGGAAGGATAGCTCCTAAAGCCTCAAGTGGGCATGAATACATTTTGGTAGCAATTGACTATTTCACCAAATTGGTAGAGGTAGCCTTCTATTTTGTATTGAAGTTGTAGGGTTTAGACCCCTTAAACTACAAATAAATTGCGTAGCCTAGATTAATTAGCCAAGTTTTTACTTAGTCAAATTAAGCAATTCTAGGTTAAAGAAATCAAAAAATCATATCAAAAATATAATGCAGCGGAAAAATAAATAACATAGAGATATGATCACCCAGGAAACCACACGGAAAAACCTGGGGAGGATTTTACCCACCGATCCTCAAGGCAAAACGGAATCCACTAAGAAAGAATTGAAGTTCTTACAAAAGGACTTACAAGCTCCCCGCTTGACTTCCTAATGCTACCCACCAGTAAAACTTCCAGACACGACCACGCGCAGGCTCCGAGTCCACGGACTACTTCTTTCTTTGTCTTCCTTCAATCAGGTACAAGCTCCCCGCTTGTTTATCTTTAAGTTTCAGTGGCAGCAACCAAGTTGATCATCAAGATGTAGAAGAATCTCAATCTTGAAAACCCTAAGCTTTGTGTAAAGGAAAGCTCCTCTAGATCTCATAAGAGATTTACACAAAACCGCAATGTATGAGCAACAATACAACTTGTGCAACTCTAAAAACGTGGCTAGGGTTTTGCCTTATATACCTAGGGCAAAAACAGAAAACCCTAAAACGTTTAAAAGAGTTTGGGCTGAGTTGGAATTCTGCAGAAAAACGCATCTGGGTCGATTTTCGATCGATCGAGAATTACCTTCGATCGATCGAGCCAGGCCGAGAAGCCCCAATGCTTCTGCAGTCTCTCGATTCCAACTTTACAATATTAAACCAACTTTGAGCAAGCCTAAACAAGACTAAATACATTGTTTTGATCATGGTTTGCCAACATTACAAATTAGAGTTCTAAATACATAAAATCCTAAGACCTTAGAACCTAACAAACTCCCCCTTTGGCAATCCGTGACAAAACACAAATTAAAAGCTCAAAGTTTACAATTGAAAAGCCCATTACAAAATAATGCTCATAAACAAAAGTTCAACCTAACTACTATCCATCGGTTGCAAGTGTAGACAGCAGCTTTGTTGAATCAACCTGTATATTCCTAAAATACTCAACAAACACATAAACGCATGTGTGGCAGAAAATAGTATATAAACAGGTATAATATTCTTGTAAGATTCACACAACACAAAATAAAGATATATATCAATGAATCAACTCATAAATATAAATCAATAAGCAGTGAATCATGAGACAACAAGAATCAAATAAGAAAAATGTATATCAATATATCAATCAATGTTACTCCCCCTAACATGAATATCCCCAAAAAAAATATACAAAGTGAAGCACCTAGATACAATCTAATAAACTCCACAAAACAATATCTCATGCTAAAAAATATCTCCCCCTAACTACAAAATATCTCCTCAAAAAGTCAAAACTCCTCTACGAGTCAAAAATATCCACTCCCCCTTTTTGTGACGGAATGCCAAAGGGCAATCAAGAGTCGCCATCAAAAGGTGGTGGTGAAGGTGAATGAAGTCGCGCCAAATCTGCCCGCAAAGCTCGAATCTCATCGAACAAATCCATCAAAATCTGACCATGAGCCGCCTGAACGGTCATGACAGTCTCCAAAGTACGACGAACATTGAAGTCGGCCGAAGGAGGTGGAGGAACAGCAGCAGCATCAGCAACATCACCAACTGGATCAGGAATATCCTCACCAGCAAGACCTGTAGAAGATGAAGGAGGAGGAGGAGCGCTAGAAGAGGGATCAGACCTAGGGTGTTTAGAACCAGCTCAATGATGAGCGGCCCTCTATCTAAGAAAAGACGCACCTATAGGACCTATAACATGAACAGGCTCAGAAGCAGGGAAATCCTCTAAACCTAGATACAGTAAAATCCTATGAATGAAAATAGGATGAATAAGAGCATGAGCAGTAGATGAACTCCTATAAACTTCGTTCAAAGAACGAAGAAAAAGATGAGGAAAACTAATAGGAGCATCAGTAACAAAAGCGTACAGAAAAACACACCTCTCAAAAGGAATGGTGTGCAGATGAGAAATGGGCTAGAGTGAGTGACAGGCTATCCTAGAGAAAAGATAGGTAGTCTCAGGAAGCTCAGCGGTGGTGATCCTAGGATCAGAACCCCACTGGATAGATGACCCAGTGATGTAAGACATGACATCACTCAACTCTGGTGACTCATCATAGGGATAGACAGGATGTTGTACCAAAGGTACTTCAAGGGCATCAGTCACTACCTGAGGAGTAATGGAGTACTCTACGCCTCGTATCCAACTCCTAACTAGGGTGTTGGAATCATAAATGCGGATTGAGATGTTCGAAAAGAACTCTCTAATCAAGGTAACCGGAGGAGGAGGGTCAGACACAGCAAACAAAGGAAGCCAACCCCTACGCTCAAAATTTACCCTAATGGCAGGATCAAGCTCATCAAAAGAGACAGAACGCTCAGCCCAAATCTTCCTCTTAAGGTTTAAAGTCTCGTAAAGCTCTTGGTTTTTCTCACTAGGGAATCTCTCACTATCAAAAGAAGGAGGGGGTGGAGAAGGAGAGGGAATAGTCCTACGTGCTCTAGTCTTCCTAGGCATGGTGCTAAGGGAAGGACAGAGGCATAAAGAAAAAAAAAACAAAAAGAACAAAAACACAACCAAGGGCAGACTGCAAGTTAGCACAAAAAAAAATATAGAATAAAATTCTATATGATGCATGAACATTAACAATGTTATAATGCATGAACTAATGCAGTAACCAGGATCAAATTAAGTTCAAATTCACAAAATTGGCTTGAACATAGAGTTTCTTAACAAAAACCCTAAAAATTTGAGAACCACTTGAAAATTTTTGTACCAAATTGATGAATTAATCATTACACACCATTGAAAACAGTTTATAATAACCAATTACATCAATTAGACAAGCCAATTTCATCAATTAAACTCAATTTCACAAAAAGTCCCAATTCGGATCAATTTTAAACCCTAGAAATTTCAATTTTTCACAAAACACAAAATTGATCAAATTAAACAATCAAGAACATGTCTATAGGGTGTCCCCATCAAAACCCATTGATCAATTGCAAACAATTTGGTCCGAAACAACACAAATCCCAAAAAGAAAAGTTCCGAAAATTACTCCCTCAAATGCATGAAAAATGCATGTAAATGTGAAAATAAATTGAAAAGGAAGGGCAAAATAGACATACCGGCTTGAGGAAAGGGATCCTTTGCAAAAAATTCCGGAGAAAATGACAAAAAATTGGATCTTTTGGTCTATGCCTTGTCGGAGAGAGAAAAGGAAGTTTGGAAAAGTTTTGAATAAATTGCGTAGCCTAGATTAATTAGCCAAGTTTTTACTTAGTCAAATTAAGCAATTCTAGGTTAAAGCAATCAAATAATCATATCAAAAATATAATGCAGCGGAAAAATAAATAACACAGAGATATGATCACCCAGGAAACCACACGGAAAAACCTGGGGAGGATTTTACCCACCGATCCTCAAGGCAAAACGGAATCCACTAAGAAAGAATTGAAGTTCTTACAAAAGGACTTACAAGCTCCCCGCTTGACTTCCTAATGCTACCCACCAGTAAAACTTCCTGACACGACCACGCGCAGGCTCCGAGTCCACGGACTACTTCTTTCTTTGTCTTCCTTCAATCAGGTACAAGCTCCCCGCTTGTTTATCTTTAAGCTTCAGTGGCAGCAACCAAGTTGATCATCAAGATGTAGAAGAATCTCAATCTTGAAAACCCTAAGCTTTGTGTAAAGGAAAGCTCCTCTAGATCTCACAAGAGATTTACACAAAACCGCAATGTATGAGCAACAATACAACTTGTGCAACTCTAAAAACGTGGCTAGGGTTTTGCCTTATATACCTAGGGCAAAAACAGAAAACCCTAAAACGTTTAAAAGAGTTTGGGCTGAGTTGGAATTCTGCAGAAAAACGCATCTGGGTCGATTTTCGATCGATCGAGAATTACCTTCGATCGATCGAGCCAGGCTGAGAAGCCCCAATGCTTCTGCAGTCTCTCGATTCCAACTTTACAATATTAAACCAACTTTGAGCAAGCCTAACAAGACTAAATACATTGTTTTGATCATGGTTTGCCAACATTACAAATTAGAGTTCTAAATACATAAAATCCTAAGACCTTAGAACCTAACAGAAGTCTAAGCATGTGGCTTGGTTCTTAGAAAATAACATCATATGTTAGTTTGGGGTGCCCCAAGAGATCATTTTTGATAATGATTCCCACTTTGAGGGTGAAGTTCGAAGGGTCATGGAATTGTACAACATTGAGCATCACAAGTCTTCACCGTCTTGACCACAAGCTAATGGAGGCGTAGAAGCAGATAATAAGAATGTAAAGAACATCCTAGCCAAAATGGTAATGGCATATAAAGACTGGGCTAGGAAGCTTCCGTTTGCCTTATGGGGTTATAAAACTTCTATCCGTGCGTCAACCTTGGAAACACCTTACTCTTTGGTTTATGGTAGCGAGGCGGTGCTTCGTATTGAGGTGGAGCTACATTCTTTGAGAGTATTGGTGGAAACCAAGGTCCTAGAAGAGGATTGGGCTAAGGAGAGATATGAACAATTGGCTTTGATATATAAGAAGAGGGCTAGGGCACAATATTATGCACAAGGGTACCAAAAAAGGATTACTAGAGCATTCAACAAGAAAGTGAAACCAAGAAACCTTAAAGAAGGAGACTTGATCCTAAAGGTGCTTAGAGATGAGACTTTTGATCCAAGAGGAAAGATGAAGCCAAGGTGGTCTGGGCCTTTTATCATAAGAAGATCATGTCTAGAGGTGCTATAAGAATCACAAATTTGGATGAGGAAGAGATGCTTCGCCCAATCAACATGGATAGACTCCGGAAATACAACATCTAAAGAAGAAGAAAAAGAAAAAAGAAAAAAAGATGGCTAGGTTGAAAACTTGAAAGGGCAACCTAGGTAAAAATTAAGGCAAGAGAACCCCGCTAGATTGAAAACCCGCAAGGGCAGTCTAGGCAAAAATTAGGAGAAAAGACCATGGGCATGGCGAAAATTCCCAAAATCACGTCATGGCAAAAAATTACATGGAAAAGGAAAAAGAAAAGAAAAGAAAAAAAGAATAATAATAACAATAAGCAAAGATAATAAAAGGAAATTCTCTCATTGCTCATGTTAAAAGATAATAAGATTATTTTCATAGGGGATTTGGAACATTCCAATACTTTATTAAATTCAAAAACAAAAACATGAGAATCATAAAAGGGCAGAAATGTAAAACATGGAGCATATCAAGGTGGTCACTCGATCCTCTTTACTTTCTTGCTAGTCTTCATGTAAGCCTTCTAATCCTTCAAAATCCACTTCATGTCATCCTCCAACCATTGCTTATTCCTTGCAGTGAGGTAGATGTATTTGGGAGGAACAATGTCTTTTGTCACCCTATGACATGGCCAACATTCAGTGATCATACCTAAGATCCTATTGGTGAACACTGCGATGTGGTAGGCTCCTTCATCATCAGAAGCTCCTTGATACTCTCCAAATTCCCTTGGGATACGACAAGTGGAGTAGTAAGAACAGCATTGAAGCCCAATTGAAGTCACACAGTGGTACTTGCAGCAACTATGGACTATGCTTGAGATATGCCACCATTCCACGACCCACTGAACGTCAGTCTTCTTAAGGCAATCCATAAACTCCATATACGCTTCAAAGCCCATGTCATTCCAATGAAGTTTGCGGGTCCTTAAGGTGCCTAGGAAGGTAGGTTTTGTGAGGAACGGTAGGAGGTTGAAGTAACCGAAGTCTCTCTTATAGCCATATTTGAAAAAAGAAGAAGAAGAAGAGAGAGGGAGAGAAAGACAAAAAACAACAGAGAGAGAGAGCGTGAAAAGTAATAATAATGTTGAAAGACGATACAAGGTACCTCAATGGGTTGAAAACCGAAAGTCAATCCATGGAAAATTTGGGGAATCTCGCTAGTTTGAGAACCTAGGGAAAAGTTAGGGATTATACTTGAAGAAGAAGAGGACTACCTGCAAAGAAGCTTAGTTCCTTCCTATGAATGGCATCCGAACCATTAAGGGTCTCCGCCAGGATCAAACCCACTGGGTTACCTCTCTTTAGCTCATAAGCTACCATGCACATCTAAAGGTCCACACAATACGAGTTTTGAACCAAGAAATACCTTGCAACAGCACACAAGCAAAAGGCATGAAGAAAGTATAAGTGTGGCCTTTCACCCATTGGGAGGGTTGAATTGGAAAAGTACACAAAATCAAACTTAAGGTTGAGCTTCCCAAATACACACCACCTATTTGCCATGGTGGAAGGAATGCCCAACATGACTTGCAACAAGGAGGGGAGATCCCCACTTATAGGTAGGAAGATGAGATCATCAATCTTCGGTTCAACCATGATTGCAGTAAATTCCTCGATAGTTGGGCATAGTACTATTCCGTTGAAGTGAAATACATGCCGAGAAGGAACCCAATAATTGGTAGCAGCACGATGGTAGGGGAAGTTGCAAGAAAGACCATAGGGGCCGATGGAACCCTTGAAATCGAGACCAAGCTTCCTAATCCAAGTGGAAACATCAAGAGGAGGAATTTTCTACCATTGGGGACCTCAAAAAAGTGTTCTCTATGTTGCAAAAATGTTGGTGAGGGTTTTGAAGTCAAAATACTACTTTTATACTTAAGTAAGTCGGTTAGGGTTTTTTTGATTCACGGCCCACGTACGTAGAGTCAATCCTGCTTATGCAAAGTCAAAGCTGCGTACGTAGGCTCATCTCCTCGTACGCATGGCGCTTGGCAAAAACTCACATTCCCTTATTTTTAGTAGAGTTCTTCCCTCCAAGGCATTCCTAAGGGTTCTTGCAACCTAAGGGATCATCCAAGACATATTCCAAGCATAAGATTGCAAGCATTAAAGAAGCAAAGTTGTATAGAAACATGCAATTTATGATATATCTTGTAAATTAAGTGTAAAAAGATAATCTTAATACAATCCTTTGTCTCAAACTAAGTCCAAGTGTTTGCTAAAGAAAATAAAAACCATAAAAGAAAAAAAAGAAAAAAGCTATGTGTTGTATGCCTATATGTCTTGACTGTAGGTAATCAATGGTGCCGCCTCTTCCTTGACCGATAGCTAGGAGTCGCCTTTGAGTCTTCCTCATCACTGCCATCATCGTCATTACTACTGCTCGGGTGGGCCACTCCTCCAAGACCGTACAAGCTCCTTTAATTGTTGGACACTTCAAACTTGAGATTCCTAGCCAGCCACACCAACTGCCCATGCTTTTAAATAGTGGGCTGCAATTCAAAGAAAGAAGGGTTAGTGACTAAAACAAAAGAGAAATTCGGCAAAGTAGCAAATGGTCTTAGTAGAGTACTTCCTCCCCAACATGTCAAGACCCAGCTGGATGCTAGATACACCGTCCAAACTAATGATGGCCCCTTCGAAGCTAGGGCCGGTCAAGTGGTAAAAGTTGTATGGAGTCACTGTTTTCTCCTGCTCAGCAATATGAAAGGTGTGGGTAGTATCCCACCACCTCTCAATGAGGCACTGCACCAAGGTAACGCTAGCCAACTTCTCCGAAAGAAGAATAATGATAGGCTTAAAGCCCACCTTTCGGATATCGCCCTTGGTTTTAGGGACAAGTAGATTATACCACACCACCACTTTATTAGTACTTCCTTTCTAGCATAAGGGGATGATGACTGCAAAAAAAAAAAAAAAAAAAAAAAAAAAAAAAAAAAAAAAAAAAAAAAAAAAAAAAAAAAAAAAAAAAAAAAAAAAAGAAGATGACATTAGATTCCTGATTCTAGCAGAATTTGGAAAATATGAGGTTTTGATGCAAGAATGAAGATAAAAAGAAGGATATAGTGATATTCATGTGCAAAATGATGAAAAGGTGTGTTAGGATTGCATATAGAAGTGAAATAAATGAAAAAGAAGTGAAAATGAGCAGAAAGGGCTTCTGCCAGGCATTTCACATACATAGGCCAAAGCCCACGCATGCAATCAAAACCTCGCATACGTAGGATCATTCCCACATACGCAGAGCCTCAAGAACAGACCTGCATACGCATAAATGTAAGCTACGTATGCAGGTCCGAGCCAACGCACGCAAGAATATAGACAGAAGAAGTTCTTTGACATTTTCAAAGTTGCATCGCCTAAAATCAATCCTAGATATGTTCCTACCCCTCCTAAGATCTCAAATTTTCATCTAAACCCATCCCACTACAAAACCTAATCATTTACATGGCCAAAAACACATTGAAACAAAATATCAGAGAAAAAGTTAGAAAATATACAGATTCAGCCATGGGACTGCGATTTTCTGGCCGGTATGTTAGTGGTAGAGGACCCACCAACCTCATTGCTCTGCTTTAGTGAGTAAGATGGAATGCATCAAAATAAAGGACGTAGGAGGTCTTCTTGGCCCTGGGTGCTATTGGAGAGGATGAAGAGAGTTTGGAAAATGAGAGAATGAGAAAGTTTGAGTGAATGAGAAAGTTTGAGTGAATGAGAAAGTCAGAAAAAGTGAAGAAAAGAAAGAACAAGGGGAGGTTTTTGTAGAGAGAAAAAAAAGAAAAGTTATGGAGAATATGAAGAGATGAGGGAGATGAAGAGAATGAAGATGAAAAAGAAACAGTTGGTGGACGTTGGAAAAAATGAAAAGACGGGGACACACCTGATAGCTAAACTACGTGTAGTTTAGGCCTTACCACTAAACTACGTGTAGTTTAGTCATGAAAAAAAAAATTTGTTTCTTTCAAAAAAGAGGGACATCTCAAGATTACCCCATTAAGGTACAAAATTATCTAAGGACTCCCTAGTGAGCAGTAAAGGAAGTAGAAGACTCTTCCCCCGATCAAGCACATCAAAAACCATCCCAAGTGGCTCAAGCATGTCGAGAACCATCTTCAGTGGTTCAAGCACATCAAAAACACAATCCTCAGCAAGAAAGCAGAAGATTCTTCCTCAATAGTTCAAGCACTTCAAGCCTCATCCCTTAACAAGGAAGCATAAGATTCTTCCTCAATAGTTCAAGCATATCAAGAACACATTCCTCAGTAAGGAAGCAGAAGATTCTTCCTCAATAGTTCAAGCACATTAAGCCTCTTCCCTTAACAAGGAAGCAAAAGATTCTTCCTCAATAGTTCAAGCGTATCAAGAACACTATCCCCATGGAGGAAGTAGAAGATTCTTCCCAATGGATCAAAAACATCAAGCATTGTCCTCAGTAAGGAAGTAGAAGATTCTTCCTTAAAGAACACTATCCCCATGGAGGAGGTAGAAGATTCTTCCTCGATGAAGCCAGACATATTTGAACAAACTATTGGAAATATGCATATACGCAGCGGAAAATTAATGGATCTTCTTCATTCGGAATTGATAACATGCATTATGTAAGTTTCAGAATATAAAACAAAAGAGTGTACTTTGGTGCAGTGAATTTCAAAACCAAAGATCAGAAGTTCTCAGGAACACTTTCAATCTTCACTCTAATTCCACTAATGCCCAAGATGTGTGGTCTCTCAATCAGTTATATGTGTATGTTCTTAAGAGAATGAGAGAGTGTCCAATACTCACTTACATAACATTTCATAAACTTGTTGTGTATTACAAAATTCTATATGTTTCTCTCCTAATAATTGGGTTAGCCTTTTTTGCCTTTCCAATTGGGCTCTAGTATGTGACTTGGAGTGAGACCAAAAGGGAACAAATAAGACACTTGCTCCAATGGCCTTGGGCTTTTCTATCAACTCTTGACAAGTCCAAAGTTACCATTAATTATATTTAATACCATTATATAAATATAATTACACTCTAGGCCTTATTAATAAATTATATCCCAAGACTTTATTGTACATGCAACCCCTTCATAAAATATACGTAGTAATACAAAGTCATGAATGAAGACTGCCACTTTGTAGATTACTACATCTTAATCCTTGAGTGCCTGGTTTATTCCTTTTAAGTTATTCATTATATATTTATGAAATCCAATTTCATAAATATATACTTTAGTAATTTCTTACCAAAGTGGTTAAGCCTAACTCTCTGAATAACTGAACCCATTAAACTTATTTCAAGGGAATATTTTATATCTCCGTTAAGAGAATATATATTTCATCAACACTAAATGCAGTTGCCCAACATACTGAGGTTTTGACCGTTACTTTATATCTCACTCCTGATATATCAAAGCAACTTACACTTCATGATCAAGTCCATTATTCTCTCAGGATTAAGAGTTCATATAAATATAAGTCGTGAGATTTATTATTCAATTGACAGTCGTTAGGAGAATAATAAATCTCATAACGGTCCAGTTCAATATGTCTTAACTCTTAAAACATATCAACTAGAAGTCTCCACTTCCATGATCAGGACAAATCATCTTAGTTGATATGTTATAGTCTTCACAGATGAAATACCCAATTTCATCATCGACTGCGAACGAAAATTCTGAGTTTACAAAGAACTTGTGACTTATATCTTCTGTGACTAAATCACATAAATCACATACTGTGCATCTCATGGACTAAATGATAATGTCCAAATATTCATATTACCATTATTTTAGATAATAATAAAACAACTTTATTAATCAAAATATTAAGTCATACATAATGTCATACATAACATCATACAATAGGATTTAAGGGCACTAATCCTAACACAAATCCCTAGTGAGGAAGTACAAGATTCTTCTCCAGTGAGTCCCATATGCCAAAAATCCACAGCAAGGAAGCAGAAGATTCTTCCTTAAAGTCCTCAGCAAACCATGAAGGAAGTAGAAGATTCTTCCCCGGTGGATCACACATCTACACTACTCCTCAGCGAGTTTCTCACCACCAAGCAAGAGGCAGAAGATTCATCTCCATTCATGCTACTCCTCAATGAGTTTCTAATCCCCAAGCGACAGGCAGAAGATTCCTTTCCATTCATACTACTCCTTGTAGACACCACATTTTGCACCCCTTATGACTCCAGCCCTCGTACCCTAATGATGCTCAAACTCTAAGGCCCAAGGCCAGTTTAAAGCCCAATCAGATGTTAAATTGATTTAAGGTGTGTTAAAATGGAAAATATAACCTTTTAAATGAGTAAAAATCTATTTTTGGAAAATTAAATGACCAAACTGGCCCTCGGCCTGTGTATGTGAGTTGCGATGTGCGTATGCGAGCTAAAGCATATGTACGTATGCAGCTAGGTTTTCAGAATCATATGAAAGGCAAGTTTTATGCAATAATGAATGAGGTTTGGAATGAATCCCACATCGTCTGGGAGCCGTTCTAAACCCCATTTTTTCAACAATAAAAGGCCTTACATTGTACAATTTCAAAACATAGAAATCCCACGAGAAAAATCTAAGATTCACTAGAAAAAAGTGAATCAAAAGAAAGTTTTTCACAAAACACCCTCAAGTCTTTTTTATTTGATTGAGACCTTTTCTGGCCCCAATCCTTTGAGTTTAAGATGACTAATCACTATTTTATTGAATTTTGATAGATTTGACTAATGGGAACAGTAAAAAGTCAAGCCTAGGAGCTTTTGTTTTAAGGTATTCTTTTGAACTTTTCTTTTTCCTTTTTAACTTTTAATCTTTTCTTTAATTTGTTTCTTTGTTTAGTTTATGTTTATGTATGTTTGTTTAGGTTAGTTTTTAGCATGTTTTGCAAGATTTACATTTTCTTTTTGTTTGGTTTTTGCTTTGTTTCTGTGTTAATTAGGTTTTCTAGGTAATGATTTGCATACGCATGGTCTAGCCTGCATATCCATGCTGAACTTATGCATACACAGACCTGTTCTAACATTCGTGATGCTGTTACCCAGAAACCCTAATTTTTGTTTGTTTTGTTTCTGCTTTCACATGTTCATTTTGTGTAATCTCTCTTTCATATATTTTAATCCCCATAATTGCTTATTCGTCTTTTGACATGTTTGTTTGTTATCACATGTTTGGATTAGGGTTTAGATTAGGGTTTCTTAGTTTTAATGTCATTCATTCACATGTTCACGCATTGATGCCATTGGTGTTATGCTACTGAGAGGTATGTAATGGGTAAGTCATGCATTAGCAATGTCTATGCATTCATGTTAGGGTTTTACTTTGATGATATGTTGGAACATGCTTAGATGTATGATAAGGGTTTGTAATATGTTTGCCTTGCTATGTTGATATGCTTGCTGCCTTGTGGTGGATGTGTGATAGGGTTTTTCATATGTTACATGAATGCTAGGTTTTCCTTTATGTTTGGCTCTCTTTTGTTTTATGTTGATAAGTATGTGTTTTGGGATGAATGATGCCATAATTGTATGCTTAGATGTATGCTAGCGTGTGTGTGAGTATAGGTGCAAATGTTGAACATGTTTTTAATAAGGTTAGGATGTAAGACACAATGTTGGGAGGCCAACCTTAGGGTTCGGTGATCTTGGGTGCCTAACACCTTCCCAAGAGCATACCTAAACTCCGAACCCATACTCTAGTAGTAAGACCAAAGGTGGGTCCAACCCTTCAAGAAGTACAAGAGTTTGAGCATATACCTGAACAATAAGAGAAGGCATGAGGCGAGTGAGGCACAAGGTTAGGAAGAGAGTATCCTAAGGGTAATACAGGAAGAAGCATGAACAATTAGAAATCTTAAATTTACCTCATCTGAAGTCAATCCCACAAGATGTGCCCTCACTTATTGAAAATCCCCTAGAACTTGGTCAATGCTTAGAGTTATAAGGCTATACCTAACAACTCATCACTGCAAGAAAGAAGCACAAGCCACAGGTTAGATGTAAGATGATAGTTTGCAAGATGACAGTTTGCAAGGTGACAGTTTGTAAGATTATAGTTTTCAAGATAATACAGTTTGCAAGACTACAAGCTACAAATAATAGTGCAAAAGATGAAAAAGAACTAATCTTAAGGAGCTTCCAAGTCCCTACAAGTTGCCGCAAGGTGCCCTGACTAAGAGTGTCGAGGGTGGAGCAAAGATAAGCAAGACATGCTTGCCCCTAATTGGCCTTTTATGCCTCCCTAAAGTCCTAGAAGAGGGTTCGCCACCTTAAAGAAACTGTTTGCCCACCATTGGCAAAGAGGTAGGCCCCCAACAAGTGGAGAAGGAAAGCCCTAGCCATACTGATGCATTCCTCCATAGTCCTCTGTGGGAGGAACATGTAATTTGACACCAAGTCGAAGTAGCAGGTGGTCTTAGTAGAGTACTTCCTCCTTAACATGTCAATTCCCAGCTAGATGCTCGACACGCCGTCCAAATTGATGATAGCCCCCTCAAAGCTAAGGCCAGTCATGCGATAAAAGTCATGGGAGTCATCGTCATCTCTCACTCGGCAATATGAAAGGTGTGGGTAGTGTTCTACCACGTCTCAGTGAGGCATTGCGCCAAGGTAGCACTCGTAGTCTTTTCATGAAGAAGACTGATGACAGGCTCAAATCCTACCACCCGGATATAACCCCTAGTTTTGGGAACAAGTAGGTTAAACCACTCCGCCACTTTATTGGTGCTTTCCTTACCAGCATAAAGGGATGATGATTGTAGAAACAAAGATGACATTAGATTCATGATTCAAGTAAAATTTAGGCATATGGTGATTTGATGCAAGACTGAATATAAAAAGAATGATACAGTAATTTTTAGATGCAAGAATGATGAAAAAGGGTGTTAAAATTGCATATGGAGGTGAAATGGATGAAAAAGGAGTGAAAATAGCCAGAGCAGGGCTTCTGCCAGGTGTCTCATGTATGCGGGTCAAATCCCACACATGCAAGCAAGACCCTATGTACGCAGGCCCATTCCCACGTATGCAGAGCCTCAAGAACACACCTACGTACGCAAGAACAGAGCTGCATACAAATGAATACAAGCTATGCACACAAGACGAAGCCCACACACGCAAGAACATAGACAGAAGCAGTTCTTTGATATTTTCGAAGAAGCATCATCCCAAATCAATCCTAGACATGTTTCTACCCCTTCTAAGGTGTCAGGTTTTCATCTAAACCCATCCCATAGTGAAACCCAATCATTTACATGGCTAAAAACACATTGAAACAGAAGATTAGAGAGGAACTTGAAAGTGAGAAAAAGTTTCAAAAACTTAGAGATTCAGCCGCGGGAATGTGATTCTCAGGCTAGTATGTCAATGGTGGGGGATCCACCAACCTTGTTGCTCCGTTCCAGCGAGTGAGATGGAACGCATCAGAGGATAGGACGTAGGAGGTCTTCTTGGATTTGGACGTTATTGGAGAAGATGATGAGAGAATGAGAGAAAATGAGGAAATGAGAGAGTCTAAGAGGATGAGAGAGTTAGGAAGTGAGGAAAAGAGAGAGGATAGGGAGGTTTTTATAGAGAGAAAAGAGAGAGGAGTTATGAAGAATATGAAAAGGTGAGGTAGATGAACATAATGAAGAAGAAGAAAAGAAAAGGTTGGTAACCATTGGGAAATAACACAACTGATGGCTAACCTACGTGTAGTTTAGACCTTACCACTAAACTACGTGTAGTTTAGTCATGAACAATAATAATAATAAAAAAAATTATTTCTTTCAAAAAAAGAAGAGCATCTTAAGATTACACCAATATAACACAAATTATCAAAGGAATCCCTAGTGAGCGATAAAGGAAGTAAAATAATTGTCCCTCATTCAAGCACATCAAGAACCATCCCCAATGGTTCAGGCACATCAAGAACCATCCCCAGTGGTTCAAGAAGCACATCAAAGACATTCCCCAGCGGATCACGCCTATCAAGAATGTCATCCTTAATAAAGAAGCAGAAGATTCTTCCTCAATATCTCAAGCATCTCAAGTAATACCTCCGGTAAAGGAAGCAGAAGATTCTTCCTCAAAAAGGACCAAACCTATCAAATATCATCCTCATGAAGGAAATAAAAGACTTTTCCCCGATGGACCTAAGAACATTAAAGAAAATTCCCAGTAAGGAAGTAGAAGATTCTTCCTTAAAATATCCTCAGTAAGAATGCAGAAGATTCTTCCCCGATAAGTCCCATACATCAAAAAATCGCCAGCGAGGAAGTAGAAGATTCTCTCTCAAAAACCTCAATGAACCATATAGGAAGCAGAAGATTCTTCCCTAGTGGATCACACATCTACAATACTCCTCAGTGAGTCCAACCATATCACTCCTTAGCGAGTTTCTCATCTCTAAACAAGTCGTGAGAGGTAGGAGATTCCTCCCCATCTACTCCTCAGCGAGTTCCTCACCATCCCTAGTGGATCCTACTCGTCCACATATCCTCTGGGAGTTAAACATGCAAGCACGGTAGAAAAAGGTAGACATAGTGATAGAGAAAGAGGCAAAGGCCAACCCGAGGTAAGAGCTTCACCAGAAAAGGTAGAGAAATAAGTGAAGAAGACAAGAAGAACAAGTCACCCAGAGAAGTTTGAGACTAAAGCCCCAGATGGACACCACAGAGACTATATCATTTTGTTGTTTATTGGGTTAGCTCGTAAGAGCACGCTTGTTTGTTTTCTTTTATCTTTTAAGTGACACTAGGATAGCGAGTCATTCGCCATTTTCTTGCAAGTGGCAAAACAGGTTCTGGGATAGTGAACCTGTCGTGGCTCATTTCCTGAGCAACAAAGGTGGGACTTCAGACATATGAGTCCCATGCAGCTTTTTGGAGTTACACCCCGTCCCATGTATGCATGATGTGTGTTGTGTGCGTGGGTTGGGCTTGAGCTATACATTAAAACAAAATCTTT
Organism: Quercus gilva; assembly: GCA_023621385.1. NCBI lineage: Eukaryota > Viridiplantae > Streptophyta > Magnoliopsida > Fagales > Fagaceae > Quercus > Quercus gilva. The sequence goes on along the minus strand of CM042473.1, from coordinate 51,473,175 downwards.
TATCTCTTATTCTTTGCTTTCGTCAGCAAAGCTCACAAATCAAAGGAGGACATCTGTAGACATCACATTTTGTACCCCTTACAACTCGGGCCCCTATTCCCTACTGATGCTTAAACTCTAAGGTCCAAGGCTAGTATAGAGCCTAATCAGATGTTAAATTGACTTGAGGAGTGTTAAAATGGAAAATAGAACCTTTTAAATGAGCAAAAATCTATTTTTAGAAAATTAAATGACCAAAGTGGTCCTTGGCCTATGTACGTGAGTCACGGCTTGCGTATGTTAATACCTTATTTTGATATGTGTTGTTGGATGATATGCTTGCTGCCTTGTTTAGATGTATGATAGGGTTTTCACATGTTAGATGAATGCTAGTGTTTTCTTATGTGTGTTTGGCTCTCTTCTCACTTTGTGGATAAATAAGTTTGTTTGTTTAGGGTTAAAGATGCCATGTTGTTGATTCGATGCATGATTAGCGTGTGTGCGTGAGTTTAGAATACAAGTATTTAAATAGTTTTTAATAGAGTTAAGACACAAGACACAATGATGGAAGACCAACCTTAGGGTTAGGCAACCTTAGGTGCCTAATACCTTCCCAAGAGCGTACCTAAACTCTGAACCTATACTCTAGTAGTAAGATCAAAGACCCTTCCTTAAAGGGACGCTATATATATGGTTCCTACACCATTGCAAAAATTAGGTTGCAACTCCAACATGACCCCCTTGTGTCCACATCTAGTGGTAAGATCAATGGTCCTTCTTCGAAAGGACGCTATATATATAGTTCCTAGACCATTGCAAAAACTAGGTTGCGACTCCAACACTCCTCCGTTGTGTCCACAAAAGGGCCAAGCTCCTTGAACCCAAAGGGGAGGGAGAGAAAGAAGAGGAATATAGGTTTTTGAAGAAGACTCAAGCTTATGTGTTCATATGGGGCTTGTTGACGGCTTCTCGCAAGCATTGTAGTGCTAGCTTAGATGCTTTGAATGGAAAAGAAGTTCCCATCAAAACTACTCCATAAGAAATGTTATCTCTCATGGGAGTTGAGGCCTCGTCTTATCCTTCCCTTACCTTTTCCAAATGAAGAACTTCCTCCCGAAGGTGCCATTCACATTAGACCTTTACAAATCACCGTTGAGTGCATGGGTGCCGAGGTTCAATGGTGCTTATTGATAATGGATCCACATTAAACATTTGTCCTTTTAGGATAGCTCTCAAAATTAGCTTAGATGTGGAGGCAATCATCCCTTCTTCTTTGACTGTTTGAGCATATGACAGCACTTCAAGGAAGGTTATGGGAACTTTCAAAGCTCCTTCCTTAGAGACAATTGTGAATCTTGACTGGGAAATATTCTTTAATGAGAAGCTCAATTTCAAGGAGAAATCTACAGTGGTGATCAAGGAAATGCAATAGGAGGTCAACTGGGTGGACTACATGGATGCTGAAGCAATGGAAACTATGCTGAAAAAGGAGGGGAATGTGCTCGCCATCACCATCTAGGAGCCAAGCGATCCTTTTATAGTCATCATGCCTATTGTGGGGCAACTTAGAAATTGGACTTGGGTTGGGTTTTCTAAGAATATAGGAAGTGAATTTTGTAATGCAAGTTCAAATGTACTTTTCAACATTTTTAATAAGATGAATTCTGATTTAGCTTATTTTGATGTGTCCCATAATATTGGAATTTTGCACTTAAATGATTCTAATGAATTTGAAAATGAAATTAATAAACAATTAGAAAAGAAAATTGAACCTGGTGAACCAACTTTTGAAACTCATAATTTGGGCAATGATGAGAATCCACGCTTAATTAAAACTGGCTCAACTTTAAATCTTCAAGAACTACTCACAGAATTCCAAGAGGTTTTTGCATGGTCCTATGAAGATATGCCTAGTATTGATCCTGAGATATCTCAACATCACATTGACACCTATGCTCACATGGTGCCCATTAAGCAAAAGTTAAGGCATATGAGAACCGAGTGGCTTCTCAAGATCAAAGAAAAGGTCACAAAATAGATGAAAATAAGGTTCATCAAACCCGTGCACCAAGTTGAGTGGATAGCCAATGTTGTCTCTGTACCGAAGAAGGAAGTAAAAGTAAGGATGTGTGTGAATTTTATGGACCTAAGCAAGGCTTGCCCTAAGGATGATTTCCCTCTTCCTCGTATAGATGTCTTAGTGGATAATACAGTTGGTATTGCCTTGATGTCTTTCATGGATGGTTTCTCAAGATATAATCAAATCAAAATGGCTCCTAAAGACATGACCAAGACCACCTTCACTAGGGGGATCTATTGTTAAACAGTGATGCCATTTGGGCTTAAAAATGCAGGTGCGACCTATCAAAGAAGGGCTATATCCTTTTTACATGACATGATGCGTAATGAGATTGAGGTATATGTTGATAACATGATCTTAAAGTCCAAAGATAGAAAAGGCCACATAGCCAACCTATGGAAGTTTTTGAAAGGATCAAGGAGTATAGACTAAGATTGAACCCACAAAAATGCACCTTTGGAGTAACTACTGGGAAATTTCTAGGCTTCTTGGTAATTGATAGAGGGATAGAGGTTGACCCACCAAAGATCAAGGCCATATTGGATATGCCTCCACCCAAGAGTGAGAAAGAGACAAGAAGATTCTTAGGATAACTATAGTACATCAGCCGATTCATAGCCAAACTCACCTTCACTTGTGAGCCCATCTTCAAGCTCTTAAGGAAAAATGAACCCCATGCTTGGAACGATGAATGTCAAAAAGCCTTTGAAATTATCAAGGAATATCTTCTTCATCTGCCTATATTGGTACCAACGAAACTTGGAAAGTCATTATTACTCTATCTCTCGATCATAGAAAATGTGGTTGGGAGTATGCTTGCACATGAGGATAATGATAAGAATGAGAGGGCTGTATATTACTTGAGCAAAAGGTTCCATGATTATGAGACTAGATACACACCCATAGAAAAGTCATGTTTTGCTCTTATGTGGGTCATGTAGAAACTAAGACACATAATCCTACCATTCTAGATATGGATAGTGGCTAGAATGGACCTGTTGAAGTATTTGTTTGAGAAGCCCGCCTTAAGCGGAAGGTTGTCAAGATGGTTGATCCTATTGAAGGAATTCGATTTGAAGTATATGGCTAGGAAACCATCAAAGGAAGCGTCGTGTTAGACTTTTGTGTCGAGAATCCCATATAAGGAAATGATGGTAGAGAGGATTTTCCAAATGAGGATATTTTGGAGATCGAACTAAGGTCGTGGAAGATGTATCTCGATGGGAACCATGAACCAATATGGGAATGGGATAGGAGTACTTTTGGTCACCCCTAATGGATCTCAAATACCATCGGTAGTTAAGTTGAATTTTAGGGCAACTAACAACATAGCAAAATATAGGGCTTGTATAGCTAGAATGGACGCACTTTGAGAATTAGGGTTAAAAGAGGTAAAGGTCTTTGGAGATTCAACTTTGGTCATAGCCCAAGCATAGAAATTGTAGAAGGTGAAGGAGGACAATACCTAGGGAATTTGACCAAAACCTTCAACAAGATTGACTGCACCGTCATCCCTAGAGCTCAGAATTAATTTGTAGATGCCTTGGCTACTTTAGTCTCCATGGTTGAAATACCTGAAGGAGTATGGACACAAACTTTAGAGATTAAACAATGTTATAAGTTGGTACACAAAGGGAGGACAAAATCTTCAGTCATATCTATAGAGAAAGAAGGGGTTCCTTGGTACTATGACATCACGAAATTCTTAGAACTAGGAATAACCTTGATGGTGCTGATAAGAGAGAATGTCATTCGATTAGGATGATGGCAATGCACTACATCTTATGTGGAGGTCAACTTTATAGAAGGTCCTATGATGGTATACACCTTCATTATCTAAAGAAAAAAGAAGTTGTGAGATTTATGGGAGAAGTTCATCAAGGGATTTGTGGTCCCCACATAAATGGGAGGATGTTAGCAAAGAAGATCCTAAGGATAGGATACTATTGGAACACAATGGAAACCGATTGTGTGGACTTTGTAAAGAGTTGCCACGACGGCCAAACACATGCAAACTTGAACCAAGTACCAACTAGTGAGCTATACAACATGACATCTCCATGGCCTTTCTCAATATGAGGCATAGATGTGATTGGAAGGATAGCCCCCAAGGCCTTAAATGGGCACGAGTACATCTTAGTGGTAATTGACTATTTCACCAAGTGGGTAGAGGCAGCTTCCTACTTTGTATAAGAGCAAAGCATTTAGTTCGATTCATAGAGAACAATATCATATGTTGGTTTAGGGTACCACAAGAGATAATCTCAAACAATGACTCCCACTTTGAGGAAGAAGTTCAATGGATCATGGAGTTGTACAACATTAAGCATCACAAATCTTCACCATATCGACCACAAACTAATGGAGCCCTAGAAGCAACCAATAAGAACATCAAGAATATCTTAGCCAAGATAGTAGTGACATACAAGGATTGGGACAAAAAAGCTTCCGTTTGCCTTATAGGGTTACAGAACTTCTATCCATGCGTCAACTAGGGCAACCCCTTACTATTTGGTTTTTGGGAATGAAGCCGTACTTCCCATTGAGGTGGAGATACAATCTTTAAGAGTACTGATAGAAACCAAGGTCCTAGAAGAAGACTAGATGAAAGGAAGATATGAACAATTGGCTTTGATAGATGAAAAGAGAGTTAGAGTACAGTACCATGCACAGGGTTATCCAAAATGGATTGCTAGAGCATTTAACAAGAATGTGAAACCTAGAAACATTAAGAAAGGAGATCTAGTCCTAAACAAATTCAGAGATGAAAGTTTTTATCCAAGAGGAAAGATAAAGCCAAGATAGTCTGGGCTTTTTGTTATCAAGAAGAGCGCATCAGGAGGTGTTACAAGAATTATAGATTTGGATGGAAAAGAGATGCTTTGCCCAATCAACATGGATAGGCTCTAAAGGTATAACATTTGAAAGTAAAAATAGAGAGGAAATGCCTGCTAGGTTGAAAACCTGAAAGAGCGGCTTAGGCAAAAGTTAAGGCAAAGAAACCTCGCTAGGTTAAAAACCTAAAAGGGCGATCTAGACAAAAGATAGGGGAAAAGACCACGGGCATGGAAAAAATTCCCACAAGCATGTCATGGGCAAAAATTACATGGCAAAAAAAAAAAAAAAAAAAAAGAAGAAGAAGAAAGGAATGAAGAGGAAAAAAAAAAAAAAAACAATAAGCAAAGATAATAAAATGGTTGATTCTCTTATTGCTCAAATCAAAAGATACAAAAATTGCTTCCACAGTGGATTTGGAATATTCTAATGTTTTATTAAATTCAAAAGAAAAGACATGAGAAGCATAAAATGCAGAAAAGTAAAATTTGGGGCATATCAAGGTAGTCAGTCAGTCCTCTTTCTTTTGTTGGACTTCTAGTAAGCTTTCTCTTCCCTATGAACCGACCTTATGTCAGCAACCAACCAAGCCTTGTACCCTGAAGTTGGATGAAGAAATCAAGGGAAACGGATGTCCTTAGCCACGATCCTCCTTAACCAAGTCTCGCGGATTCTGCCGAAGATCTTATCAGTGAAGACCGAAATATGAAAGATGCCATCATCATTAGGAACACCTTGGCGGTCACCAAATTTTTATGTAATTTTCCATGTGGAGTAGTAAGAGCAATAGGGAAGCCTAACCAAAAGAACACAGTTGTCTTTGAAAATGCGGTTGACCATGTTTGTAATGTGCCACCATTCCACTACCCATTAGACATCTAAAGTGGAAAGACATTTCAAAAATTCAGTGAACTCAGTGGGATCCGTCTCCTTGTTCTTGAGCTTACGACCATGATAATGCTTTGGTTGATATTGATTAGGAGGGACAATGGGAGAATGAAGCAATTGGGGCCTCTCGTACAGCCATATCTAAAGGTGAGATAAAGAAAGCATAAGTGTTAAGTGGAAAAATGAGAGATAAAAAGGAAAAGAGAGAGAGAAGTATTCAAAGACGATATAAGAAGCCTCGATGGTTTGAAAACCGAAAGGCAATCCATGCAAAATTTAGAGGAACCCCACTAGGTTGGGAACCTAGGCAAAAATTAGGGATTATACTTGAAGGAGGAAAGGATTCTTCGCAAATAAAGTTGCTTCCTCTCTATGAACAACATCCATATCATTGAAAGTTTCGCCTAGGATCATTCTTATGGAACTTCTCCTCTCTAGATTGTTGACCACTTTGATCATCCTTTGATGTACACGAGGTGTCTTATGCACCAAGAAGTACCTTCCAAGAAGGCATAGGCAGAAGGCATTGAGATAATGAGAGCGTTGCACCCCAGCCAAAGGAACATTCCTCTGAGAAAAGTATGTGAGAACCATGTGGAGATTCAACTTGTTAAGCATGCACCATCTCCAAGCCATAGCAAAAGGCATTCCTAAGAGTTGATGAGCTAAGTCAGAGAATTCTTCATCAGTAGTAGGAAGAATGAGAGTACTAATGTCAGGTTTGCCCATGATTGGACTAAATTCTTCAAGAGTTGGGCATATTTCTACACCGTTGAATTGAAAAAAATGTCGAGTAGGGATCCAAAACTTAGTGGCTGCACGCAAAAGAGGCTCATTCGCTTTGTTTTAATGATAGGAAGAGATGCAAGAGAGAGAGAGGGATGAGAGCATCCTTGAAGCTAGGGCCAAACTTCTCAATCCATATTGAAACCTCTAAAGGAGTGAATTCTGCCATTGGGAGACCTTATTGAGTGTTTTCTGGGTTTTTAACACGTTTTGTGAAGGTTTGGAGGCCCCCATCGGCTATTTTATACCTAGGAGAGGCAGCTAGGGTTTTCTAGCCCGTGGCATGCGTACACAAGGTCAAGGATGTGTACTTATGGTTAAAGCCTGTGTACACAAATGCGCATATGCACACGCAAGGAGGAAGGCAAATTCGAATTCCTTTTATTATTTGGAGTGTGTCACCTCCACGAAGGCTTCTCTTATGATTCCTACAACCTAAGGGACTACTCAAGGCACACTCAAGATCATATTTTCAAGCATTAATGAAAAGAGAAAAGTAAGACAGTGTGTAAAATTCCATGAGCTGTAAAATGAGTACATGTGCCAAATAAAATAAGAAATGTAAAAAGATGTTCTTAAATACAACCTAATGTCTCAAATAAGAAATAAAGTGCAGAAATACATGCTAATAAAAGGAAAAAGAAAAAAAGAAATATGTTGTGTGTCTATATGTCTGTCTCTCTGTCTGCAAGATTGCTGGAAACGCATCTTCCTTAACTAGTAGTTGGGGGTTGTCTTTGAATCATCATCATCATCACCCGGGTGAGCAAACCCTCTAGGACCATAGGACCAGACAAGCTCCTCATGCTCCTCTACAGTGGGCTGAATTTGAAAAGAAGACAATGTTAGAACAAGTGTTGAGAGATAAAAGAAAAGAAAAGACAAGACAAGGATGCAAAAAAGCTCACCACTCGTGTAAAACTTTGGAAAAGGGTAGCCCAAGAAATTTATGTTATGCCCCACAAGACACTCCCAAGTAAAGCCATTAGGGCCATATGTGTAGACCAACTAGGGAAGATAAGGAGGATTAACAAGACCACCAGCAGTAGGGCCAGCTTGATATAAGCATCATAGTTAAGTGTAACCGTGTGTAGGAATGCATTCCTTCGCAATGAGGAAAGGCATGAGATGAGTCTCACTAACCTCATCATAGTCCAGATCATCCACAAGCCTCTCGGCATAGGGAATGCCATTCCTCCACAGCTGATACTCAACATCAGTCATGGAGAGTGGGGCAAGTATGAACTATAGAGGATCCATCAGAACTTGTAGTGCATCCTCGCCCACCAGTTGGTAGCATACCCTCTCCACCAAGTAAAGGACCCTCAAACCAGCACCCTCCAATGATCGGGTGATCCTAGAAGTGATGATGGTAGCCACCTCCAAGTTTGGGTCTGCAAGAGGAGGAAGACCCCCTCATGAACCCCAAATGGCCTATGACAACACATAGGGTTAGAAGAAGGATCCTAGGAAACTTGCAAAAGAAGATAATGGGAGAAAATAGGATCTTTACTCACCTCATCGGAAGAAAGCCCATTGAAGTGAGCCTTAACCGAGGAGAAGCTCTTCAGATCCACCTCAGCTTCACGAGCAATAAGTCCGTATGTTACAGCCTAATGCTGGAAAAAGGAAACACAGTTTACAAGATGATAGTTTGCAAGATTGTAGTTTGCAAGAAAAGTAAGTACAATTTGCAAGGTATGGATGTGAATGTAGATGTAGTTTGTGAGATAAAGACATGAATGCAGTTTGCAAGAAAATGAGGTACAACTTAGTAAAAATAAAAATAAAATAATAAAAATTTCCAAATATCCCTAATAGGTGCCCAGAAGGTAAGAAGTACAAAGAAAAATGAAAAAATGCACCTAGAAATACCCTTAATTGGGTAAAAGACACAAAGACTCTTAAAGCATCCCCAACAAGTTTAAAAGTATCCAAAACATCCTTCAGCAAATCAGGAATCACTAAGGAAACTCCTTTTGAGTTAAGACCATCAACCAAATCCCCAGTAAGTTATAGTATCATGGAGGATTCCTTCGTGGGTCCAAGGCACAAGGACAACTTCCTCGAAGGTTGTGAAGAACAATAGTTCACCATGGAGTTGATAGAACTCCCTCATGAGTGAAATCAACACAAGTTCCCTAGTGAGTTATGAAGGAGAAGAAGAAATTTTTTTACAGTGAGCTATATAACATCAAAGACTTCCTTGTAGGTCAAAATCATCACTAACACTTCTCAGTAAGTTACTTTTCTCAAGCAAGTACACGCCATCAAGAACTTCCTCATGAGTCAAAGTTACCAAGGCCACTTGTGCACATATCCTCTAGAAATTGAACATGCATGCACATGACTTATACTGGTTAGAATTACCAAGAAACTTGTGCACATATCCTTCGGGATATGAACATGCAGGAACAGGACCAATACCAATCAGAATTACCAAGAAACTTGTGTACATATCCTCCGGGAATTGAACATGTAGGCACAAACCCCATACCAGTCATACAAAACTCATGCACATTTCCTTCGAAAATTGAATATGCAGGCAAAATGGAAGACGTAAAGATAGGGACAGAGACCAAGGTTACCTCGAGGCAAGAGCCTTACCCGAAAAGGTAGAGATGGAGATAGAAAACAAGAATAACCCAGAGGCCTAGGCAACCTAGAGAAACTTAAGGCAAAAGCCCTAGATGGACACCATATATATATATATATATATATATCCTTTTAAGCTAGTAAGAGCACCTTGTTTGTTTGGTTGATGGTTACGACTGTTGGCTATGTTTGTTTTTCTTTTTCTTTTTAAGTGACTCTAAGGTAGTGAGTCACTCACCTTTTGCTTGCAATTAGCAAAACAGGTTCTGGGATAGTGAATCTATCGTTGCTCGTTTCCTAAGTGACAAAGGTGGGAATTTGTGCATATGAATCCTAAGAAACTCTATGGAATTGCACCTCGCCCCATGTATGTGTGTTGTTTGCCCTGTGCGTGGGTTGGGCTCGAGCTGTACTTCGAAACAAAATGTTTTGTATCTTATTCTTTTGATTTTGTTAACGAAGCTCACGACTCATAAAATGGGCATTTATAGACACCGCATTTTATACCCCTTATGACTCGGGCCTCGTTCCCCAATGATGTTAGAATTCTAAAGCCCAAGCTTGGTTCAGGGCTTGATCAAATTGAAATTGACTTGAGGAAAGTTTTTTTGGAAAATTATAACATTTTTATGAACTAAATAGATCTATTTTTGAAAAATTAAGGCCAAGAAACCTTAGGGCATGCGTACGCGTACACATGTATGCACACACATGTCCTAAAGTTGCGTGCGCATGCTTCATACATGCGTACACATACTCAGGCCTACGCACGCATGCTAGAGTTCCATAAACAATGAAAGACAAAATTTTCAATATTAAGTGTGAGGTTTCGAATGAATCCCATATCATCTGAGAGCTGATCTAAACCCCCATACATGGTACCTTTTCAAAACATAAAGAAAATCTTAAGGGGAAAAAAAAAAGATTCATTATAGGTATATGTTCTAAGTCCCTTTTTTTTCTTACTTTAATCTTTTTGTTTTCCTTGTTTTCTTGTTTTGTTGTGTTATAATATGCTTGTTTAGTTTAGGCTTCCCTTGTGCTATCATTTTATGTATGTTAGGTTGTTAGTTTAAGCTTTCAGCTTTGTTCTGTGTTCTTGTGCTTTTTGGGTTAGGGTTTAGGGCATGTATGCATATGCATGCTTACTGCATGCGCATGCATACATGAAGTATGCATATGTATAAAATTAGACTGCGCACGCATAAAACTGGACTACGTACGTAGGCCTCATGTATGTGCACGCATACTTATGCCCAGAAACCCTAATTTGAACCTTTTTGCTTCTATTTCATTATTTAAATATGCTTCTGTTTTAGTTTGTTCTCACATGTATATGTCTATGTTTCTCTGTTTACTAGTTGTTTGTTCTTCATATGTTAGATTAGGGTTTCATTTCAATTCTTTCTTTGTTTTGCCATGAACATGCATATGATATGACCATGCATTAATGCATAGGTGTTGTGGTGGAGAGATGTAAGTCACGCATTCATATGAATATGCATTTGGAATGCGTGTTTCGATGATGAGTATGAATATGTTTGTTCGGATGATGTTTAGATGTAATCACATGTTTGCTTAAACCTTACCATGTCTATGTTTCTGCCTTGATTTGATATATACATGTTTCTACCTTGGATGTAATGTAATGCATGATAGATGTATGCTAGGCTTGAGATATGATATGTAATGCAATGCCATGATAGATGTACGTCAGGGTTTAGGATGAAATGCCATATTTGTTTACTAGATGCGTGTTAGTGTGTGTGTGAGTCTAGAATGAGAATATTGGATAATCCTTTAATGAGATTAAGACGTACAACACAACGAGTGGAAGCCGACCCACAGGTCATGCGGTCTTGGGTGCTTACGACCTTCCTATGCCGTACCTAAACTCTAAAACCATACTCTAGTAGTAAGACCAGTCCTTCCACATAAGGACGCTATACATGTGGTTCCTAGACCTACTTTAAGTGGCGACTCCATTTTCTTTTCTCCGCCCTAGTCCACTCGGCTGAGGCGTACTCCCTTCCCGTTACGCCCACATTGTCCAGCCAAAGGTAACATATGAAATGAACCAATTGCTTTCTAAAGAGTTCCAAGAAGTGGAGATCAAAAAGGCGCTCATATAGATGTACTTGCTTAAGGCCCCAGGACCAGATGGTATGCCCTTTTTATTTTATCAACATTTTTAGCCTTTTATTGGAATAGTTGTGACTAAAACTATTTTGGATTTCTTTAACTTTGGAATCATTCCTTCAAAGTTTAATGAAACCCATTTTGTTTTAGTTCCTAAGATCAAAGAACCAAAAAGAGTGACTAATTATTATCCAATTAGCCTTTGTAATGTTGTTTACAAATTAGCCTCAAAAACTCTGGAAAATATGAAGAAAATCTTACCATTTGTGATTAGTGATACTCAAAGTGCTTTTGTGTGTAGTAGATTGATTGCTAATAATGTGCTAGTTGCCTTTGAAACAATGCATCATATTAGTAAAAAAAAAAAAGGCTAGAAAGGTAGGTGAGATGGCACTGAAACTTGATATGAGTAAAGCTTATAATAGAGTTGAATGGGTTTGTTTGGATAAGATTATGGAAAAATTGGGTTTCAATTTGAGGTGGAGAGGCCTTATGATGCAATGCATTTCTTCTATTATATATTTTGTTTGTATTAATGGGAAACCCTGAGGTTGTATCTCCCCTTTTAAGGGCCTACATCAAGGAGATCATTTTTCTCCTTATCTTTTTTTAATATGTGTAGAAGGTTTATTTGCTCTAATAAAGCAATCTGTGCATGATGGTTCTATGGATGGAGTTTCTATATGTAGGGGTGGAACGAGTCTTTTTTTTTTTTTTTTTTTTCACTGACGATAGTCTCATTTTTTCAAGGCTACTTTGGAGGAATGTGAATCTTTGCTAAGAGTTCTTCATGTGTATGAGGAAGCTTTTGATCAACATTTAAATTGGGCAAAAACTTCATTGTTCTTTAAAAGTAATACTATTAGGCAGTTTCAAGAGATGATAAAATCAAGATTTGGAGCTTAGATTATTAGACAAGATGAAAAATATCTTTTACCATCCCTGGTGGGCCGAAATAAGAGAAACACTTTCAATGCTATTAAGGAGAAATTGGTGAAAAAGTTGTCAGGTTAGAAGGAGGAGTTATTGTCTAAAGCTAGCTAAGAAGTGTTAATTATGGCCGTAGCACAAGCAATTCCAACTTATATACTACAAGTTGTGTCAAAATTCATGATTCCCTTTGTGATGAGTTGATGGGTACGATTCATAATTTTTGGTGGGGACAAAAAAGGATGAAAAGAAAATGGCGTGGTTGAGTTGGGGAAAATTGTGTAAGCCTAAATTTTGTGGAGGAATGGGGTTTAAACTTCTTAAGTCTTTCAACCTTGCTCTTCTTTCTAAACAGGGTTGGAGACTTTAGGTGGAACTCATAATTCCCTAGTGTATAGGGCTTTTAAGGCCAAGTATTTTCCCCGCTATGATTTTGTGCATGCCACTTTAGGTAATAAACCTTCCTATATTTGGCAAAAATCATGGTAGCTCAGAATGTTGTACAGAAAGGTATTAGATGGAAGGTGGGGAATGGTCAAATATTTGGGTTTGGGAGGATAAATGGTTGCCTCATTCATCTACCTATAAGGTTATCTCCCCTAGAGTTTTACTTCCCTCAATTTCTAGAGTTTGTGATCTAATTGATGTTGAAAACAATTGCTGGAATGGTGACTTACTGAAACAAGTTTTTCTCCCTTTTGAGGCCAAGTGTATTAGTGGTATCTCTTTGAGCATTAGACTACCTAAGGATAGATAGGTTTGGGCGGAAACTACAAATGGTTTGTTTTTTGTAAGGAGTGTGTATAAGGTTGTAATGGATTTGGAGGCAAATGGTAATGAGGTTTCTTGCTCTAATAGTAGCAAATTGCTCTCTTTTTGGAAAAAAACTTTGGAAAATCAATGTTCCACATAAAGTTAGTGTTGGATGTATTTCAACAATTTACTTTTGTGAGAAAGCAAAAGGAACAATACACAGACCTAAAACTAAGCAATAACACAAATAGATACGATAGGTAAAAGCAATAAACAAATACTAAATATATATATAAGAAGAAATTTGCAAATAATTAGAAACTCATAGACCAAATGCGTGAAGGATGAATAATTCAAATCAAGTCTTGTGTTTGACATAATCTCCTTAAAGCAGATTTCCCCCCTCACACAATCTATGGTGCTTTGAGACTCACGGACATCTGTCTCCTAGGATAAAATGATCTACAACACAGAGGAGAAGCACACAAGATCCGTGCTCTGCGAACTACTCATGTTTCTTTCTCTCTCTTTGACTCAAATGAATTCACAAAAATATTCTCTCTAGGAGAATTTCTCTAAAAAGTTCATTTTCATGAATGAGGGATTATGAAAATATACATGACTAAACAGACAAATTGTTTTAGAAAAAATTGCTATATACAGACTTAATGACTCAAAAAATGAGATAATAAAATATTATTATTAATTGGATAAGTGGCCTAGTCCACACATGCTTAAAGCCCAACTCAATATCCAACCCAAAACTCATATTCTCACCACTTTAATATCATGTTCAAGTGGTCACATTAAGAGTCAATTTTTTATTCACTCCATAATATTTATCTAACAGTTAGACATAGGGGAAGAGGAAGGATGGCCTGGGTTTGGTTTAGTGGTGTCAATATTATTTGGAGGAATATTGGGTGGCTTCAGTTGTTCATCCAAAACTCCCTCAAATTCTGGAATCAAATTGGCCTCTACCTAAGGATCCGTTATACAAGATTAACGTTGATGGTACTGTTTAAGCTTCTCAGAAAGAGGCAGGTGTGAGGGTTATAATTCGGGACCAGAGGGGACTTTTTATTGCAGGTTTAAGCAAGAAAATTTCCGCACCTTTAGATGCCATTGAAGTGGAAGCAAAGGCCTTTGAAGCTAGCTTCACTTTTGCTGCTGCAGTTGGCATCCGTGATTTTGTAATTGAGGGTGACTCATTGAATATTGTTCAAGCTCTTCGTGGAGAATCACCTCCTCCATCTTCTGTGGCTCCTCTGATTTATGGGATGTTTGCTGTTGTTAATGATTTTTGGTCAATTCATTTCTCCCATGTTGGCAGGACTAGTAATAGACTTGTGCACTTGTTAGCTATGCATGTCTTAGGCATTTGTGACTTTTCTGCATAGATTAAAAAGGGTTTTTCTTTCTTAGAACAAACTCTTCTCCATTATATAATTTTTTTTTTCTTTTTTAGGATGATGTAATTATTGTTTGTTGTTAATTGAAGTTATTTGTCTTCCTATGAAAAAAAAAAAATAGAAAAAAAAAAGACACAATGTTTTGGCCCAAAAACGGAAAGCCCCCTAATCCCTATATGAACGGTTGCCCAACCGTTCATCATGCATGAAAAGCCACGTTCTATGGCACTCTTGACCTTTTTTTAGGAAAATATAATAACAGTGACTTCAAAATCTCTCGAGGGATGGATTATCCTTCAATTATGAATGAGTCTGAGAAGGGGTCATCGGTTTCTGTACCATCAGCGCCCCCTCAACCGCCAAATCCTTCTTCAGAGATCGACCACTCTTATCATTGGACAGCCACTGGAGTTCCAGTCCATATGACAAACCAACCAAACCCTTCTCCAAGACCTGCTGCCAACCCTGACTTGAAATCTCATCCTGAATCTCCAGTACCTTGGTCCACTGGACTCTTCAATTGTTGCGATGATGTTAACAGTTGTAAGTACATTTTTTTCACTCGCTCATAACATGGTCCTCCATTGTCCCACCCTTCCATGATACTATATATATATATATATATATTAATTGGAGCCAATATTTTGAAATAAATAATCAACAACTGTTTACTTCATACCATTGCATTATTTATTATTATCATTCAAATCCCATTAAGTAATTTTTTTTTTTTGGTTTTAACTTTGACTTTCTCATCAAGCAATTGCAGACATTGAAAACGATGATTTCTGTTTTGGGTTGTGTATTTTGTACCACTGCTAAAGACGACAATAACTGTTTAGATCAGATGTTGATGATGATATTTACTAAGAACTTACAAGCATATATAAGTGAAATTTTTGCATTATCTTATCTTTTGTACAAAATTGTCAATGTTAATGTCATATGCACAGTACGAATGGCATTCACGGGATTGGTTGGGATCTTCGATTAAAAGAAATTTAAACTTAGGGTGCCAAAGTTTGTTTATAAAGAACAAAATACACAAAAACTGCCATAGTTTTAGTACCATATATCCCAATTAACTTTCTGGATACTGGATTCAGAAATCAATATGGTTCATATTTTACAAAGTACGCACGGATGATGTGGCAAATATTTAAAGAGCAAGTATTGGCCACGAGATTTAAATGTGCATTAATTATTGATTTATAGTTAATCCCAAGTTTTGTTTCAGGTTGCTTAACTTGCTGGTGTCCATGTATTACATTTGGGCGAATTGCAGAAATTGTTGATAGAGGATCGACTTGTAAGTTCGAAAAAGAAAATGATGGATTGCTTTCACTCAGACATTATTAGTAAATGGAGTTTATTATTAAAAAAATAATAATAATAATGATTCGCGCATGGGTTTGCAGCATGTGGAGTGAGCGGAGCACTTTACACATTAATATTGTTCGTGACTGGTTGTTCGTGTTTGTACTCATGCTTTTACCGATCCAAATTGAGAGGACAGTATTTTTTGGAGGAGAGCCCATGCACAGATTGCTGTATCCATTGTTGTTGCGAGGAATGTGCTTTGTGTCAAGAGTATAGAGAGCTCAAGAAACATGGCTTTGACATGTCCATAGGTACGCACTCTATCTCTCTCTCCTGTGGTTATTTATTAGGTTTGTGTAATATTGTGTGCGACTTAGCTTTTGCATTTTATGGACTAGGGTGGCATGGGAACATAGAAAGGCAGAAACGAGAAGCTAAAAAGCCTCCAGCAGTGCAAGGGACCATGACGCGGTGAATTGTATAGCCACAAAATATTGTTGCAATGTACTACTTCTTATCTTAATTAAGCCTGTATGAACCATTTATATCTCTGAGAAATTACGTGTCTACAATACTGTCGGTGACAGTATTGAGATTCGTTGATTTGTCGTGGGCACCAATTAAAATTGCCTTATTGGGATCCTTAATTATTATAATATTGTATTAATTTTAAGGGTGTAGATTTTTTTATTAATTTTTTTTGGAGCTATTTAGAAGATTAGATCAGGTATTTTGGTATTGTATTTTATTTTTATTTTTTGCCATTTGTTTTGGACGCCTTTCGGCCTTGTAATTTTTTTAAGGAGGGAGGGGCTGCGGCCCAAATGCCCTCATAAGGCCAACCCCTAAAGTCTTGCACTTATATGTTATGTCCTTAATTTAGAAATCCAGCACACATTGGGAACTACTTTTTCTTTCGGGCGTTCCCTTAGATTTCCGTACAAGAACTCAACTTTTTGTATGTTTGGCTACCATATTTATCCTTGTAAGCTAGCTGGTTGTATTTATTTATTATTATTATTTTTTTCCTACAGAGATATTTAGGATTCAAATTGCCCCACTCTGAACTATCAATGTATCAAAAACTAGGAGCAAAGCTAGAAATATGATCTTTTTTGGGTGGGAGAGGAGCAAATTACAACTTACTTACTTATGATTTTACCGAAATTTAAGTTGCTTACCTGTGGTTTGAAATTTGATATTTTACCCATATGAGATTAACTTAGTTAGAGTTCTATAACCTACGTCTGTTAAAAATAGGACTAAATATGTAATTTGCTCAACTTTTATGTCTCCCTCCTCCAAAAACATTAAAAAAAAATTTAAAAAAAAAAAAAAAAAACATAAAAACACAAGATAAAATTGGATAAAAAAAAAAAAGAAAAAAAAAAGATGTTGGTAAGAATAAAAGAAGAAGTTTCCTTTGCCTAAACTAAAGTCATCATCCAACTCAATGATTATGGACTCACATTCTTCAATTCAGTTAGTCCACAAACATGCTTCCTACAAGCAAATCAAAAGCTATTGAATCATGACGGTCTATGTATCAAAACCTATATATTTGGTTAAGAGCACTAGCATCCAGAGATGCATACTAGTCACTATTTTACATCCTAAAAACTCACTTTATATATTTTACCATCTTATTTTACAACCTACCCAACATCCTAGTTTCTATTTTTACGTACAACTCATTAAAATAATATAAATTATACCAGCAAATAATATAAATAAATAAATAATTTGTTTTGTCTCTCTTCTCTTCCATTTCTCTTTCCTCTCCACTTTTTTGTCTCTCTCTTTAGCAAACCCACACAACACCTTCAACCAAAACTCAGCCACAAACACCAATTCCGTCACCACCAAAATTACCCAAAAAAAAAAAAGTTGCCACCACCAACCACCAAACCAACCAACTAGCCACCACCACTGAAAATCCTTACCACCACTGCAACACCCACAAACCTACCAAATCTGACCCAAAATAGTGAAAAAACAGAGAACAAAGGAAACTCATTACCAAGCTCCACCCATTACCAAATTTGACCCACCAAATCTTTTTTCCTTTTCCACCATTTCCTCAGTAACCATACAGACAAAAACAAAGAAAAAAAAAAAAAAAAAGCAAAGATCTCAAAGCTACAAGTATTATAACACAAAAACAAAGCAAATCCATTACCAAGCTGACCCATCCACCACGCACCACAAAAACCATAGGAACAAATCACAACCACCGAACCCAAATCCATTTCAAAATCACATACGCAAATCCGTCAGAACATCTGCCCCACCCAAATCTGAAATTGCAAACCCAAACAACATCTAACAAAATAGGAATCTAAACATTTAATCCTAAATCTTTAGAACCTAATACTAACAATCAAAGATACACATAAAGGATGAAAAATTCAAAATACTTCATTTCAATACATATGTCAAAAAACACAAATGTTTGTCTTTAGACCCCTTAAACAATAATTGGATTAACCTAGTTAATTAGCCAAGTGATTAATTTGGTCAAATTATGTAAATCTAGGTTATCACAATCAAACAATCATATCATGTATATAGCAGCGGAAATATAAATAACACAATGATATGATGACTCAGGAAACCACACCGGTAAAAACCTGAGGAGGATTTAACCTAACTATCCTCAAGGTAAACTTGAATCCACTATATGA
This sequence comes from Quercus gilva, assembly GCA_023621385.1. Classification (NCBI taxonomy): domain Eukaryota; kingdom Viridiplantae; phylum Streptophyta; class Magnoliopsida; order Fagales; family Fagaceae; genus Quercus; species Quercus gilva. Next base: position 51,454,774 of record CM042473.1, on the reverse strand, counting down.
AAGAATTGAAGTTCATATAATAGAATTTAGACCACTAACATTCTATTACTACCTACTAGTAAAACTTACTGACACGACCACGTACAAGCTCCGAATCCACGGACTCCTTCTTTCTTGGATTCTCCAGCAAGTACAAGCACCCCCGCTTGTGTATCTTTAAGCTCTTATGGCAACAACTGAATGATCATCAAGTTCTTGTAGAAATCTCCTCTTTGATAATCCTAAGCTTATGTGAAGGAAAGCTCCTCAAAAATCTCAAAAAAGATTCACATAAACAGCAATATGAGCAACCTCTAAAATGTGGCTAGGGTTTGCCTTATATACCTAGGGCAAAACATAAAACCTAAACATTTTAAATGAGCTAATGCTGAGTTGGAATTATGTAGAAAAAAGCATTCTGCCCGAGATTCAATCAATCAAGCCTAACCTTCAATCGATCGAACCAGGCCGAAATGCATAGTAACTTCTGCATCAGCTCGATTCCAACTTTACATAAAAGATACAACTTTGAGCAAGTCTAAACAAGACTAAACAAACTGTTTTTATCATGGTTTGCCAACAATACAAATTAGAGTTCTAAATACATTAATTCTAAGCCTTTAGAACCTAACAACAAATATATACACAACTTGTTGAGTTTACATTCAAACACATAATTTCAAAAAGTATGCAAAAATCAATACAACATGAAAGAAAAGTTTCTTCTCGAATGTGTTATCCAAGCATGCTTCACGACCATTTCATTGACTTACCACCTATTTTGGGAAAAAAGAGTATAAAGTTGAAAAACATCATATATACAACACAATGACACTAATATATACCATCATTGATTCTAAAACAAAACACACACACACAAACACACACCCCAATACTACTTGAAGACTGTACAATTAAACAAAGAAAAATCAAATTAAAATTTAAAGAGAACCAAAAGATTACCTAAAAGTTAGAGAGAAAATCTTTAAACTAAGAAAGAGTCTCTCCAAGGAGACTATGAATTAAGAGAGACTGAAATTTGAGAGAAAAAATTTAGAGTTAGTAGATATGAGAGTAAGATGGAAATTTGGGAGATAAATTTTTTAGTTAGTAGATAAATTTGAATTTTGAGATACACATAAGAGAAAGAGGGAAAGTGAGATGAGAAAAAAGAAAGAAAGAAAAAAAAAAATTGAGAGGAAGGTGAGAGAGAGAGAGAGAGAGAATTTGGGATAAAAACAAAAAAAAAAAAAACAAAAAAGAAATAGGAGACAGAGGTGAGGTGAGTGAGATAAAGAGGGAAACTAAGAAAAAAAAGAGATAGGCGTGAATGTGAGGTAAATTTGAGATGTGAAAAAATAGGAAGATAGATGTGAGTGAAAGAAAGCGGGAAACTAAGATGAGAAAAAAAATAAAAAAATAAAAAGAAAAGAAAAGAAGGAGACATGCATAGGTGAGAGAGAAAAATTGACATGAAAAAAAAAAAAAAAAAAGGATAGACATGGGTGAGAGAGGGAAAACTAATGAAAAAAATAGTACCAATTTCCTAAATTTTCCTGCTACTCAATTACCCACCTCTAGTACAACAACAAAATTTGATGTGAAATAAAGATTTAACCTATTACAACAATATAGTTTGATATGAAATAAAAGATTACCTATTGTAAAAACATATTTCAATGTAAAATATGATTACCTATTACAACAACACATTTCGATGTAACATAATAATTATTGCTACAATCTCATATTAATGTAATAAATTTAAGTTACTGTTACAACAAAAAAACAACCTAGAGATGCAATAGTATATATATTACCTCTATTTTTTTTTTTTTTTTGCAATAATACTTGTTGTATTATGTCATTTTTCTTGTAGTGAAATAATATAAAATATTTTTTCTCCTTTACCATAATTCTGGACATTCCAAAATTTTCCAAGAAAGTAAAAATTTTCTTTGGAAACAAAAGTGAATGTTCAAAATGGGTATGCAACACCCTTGAACATTTAGACCCCAATTAACAAATTATCAATTCAAGCTTATTATCAAACAATATATGTGCGGAATATGAACATAAGCCAAACACAGAATTGATAAACAATCTGAAAGTTCAAAAAGGGTATACAACACCTTTGAACGTTTGGACCCCATATACAAAAATACTAATTCAAGCTTTATATCAAACAAATAATGTGCGGAACATGATATCAAGCTAATAACAGAATTGATAACTAATCTAAGTCAAATATAAACACATCCACAGCAGTAAATATAAGGCAAAGATAAAGGGAAGGAAGATGTAAACACACGGACAACACACAATGTGTTATCGAAGAGGAAACCGAAGCCCTCGGCGTAAAACCTCTCCGCCGCCCTCCAAGTGGTCAAATAATCCACTAGAAAATGTAGTTGCGATACATGAACAGCAATAGACCCTCCAAGCCTAATCTACCCAGGTACTCAAGCCCTCTAAGCTTTTTGCTCCAACAAGATTGCGCCGAAACTTTTTCTTTTCTAGCTTACCGGATTCCGCTACTAGACCATAGCATCAACTAATGTAGATTGGTTCCTTCTTAATTACTTCCCAACAGTACCAAATAGACCTTCTCACAGACGTGGGTGTGGTGAGACAAGGATTTGGCTAAAGGCCTTTCAAGGGTATGACAATGGAGAGGAAAAGAGTAGAGGAATTTGTAGAGTCTCTAAGGTTAAGATTGTGGATGAATCAATCTTGTATTTCTCTAGGGTTTATCTCACAAAATTCTCTTTGGAAGCTCTCATAATATGGTGGGTTTAAGGGTATATATATAGTAGGGTGAGAAGGGAATGCAAAACGTCAGTTTTTGCCAAACAGGGCATTTTGGCGACTTGGCCTTGCGACTGGGTCAAGTCGCAAGTTCAAGCCGCGAGCCAATGGCCTGGCCAACCTGGGACTTTTGTCCTGTAGCGTGACAGCTGGCGCGACCCTTCAGCTTCTCCATGTGCATCTCACGTGCCTGCGTTTGGCGGCTTGCCAGTCGCGATCCACCCGAGAGCCCTAGCCGCGAAGCTCTATTTTTCTTGCACACTCTTGAGCTTTTCTTCACATCTTCTCACACACTACCCTTACAATTTTCCCACCTAAATACAGGGTTACTAAGTGCTAAATTACAAGCAAATTGGCACGGAATAAAGCCAACAAGATGGTTGATTAAATTCAACCTTACAATCTCCCCCTTTGGCTATTCCATGACAAAACCCTACAACAGACTCTAGACTTAAAACGTGAGCTGGGAACAGTTGAACAAAACTCACTCACACCTAACTCTAGATTCTGTAAAGCTCTTAAACATATGAATAAGTAACTCCTGAAACACAATAACATAGCAATATCATTGTATGCAGAAAAACTTGATATGCATATGGAGCAAAAATATCATGATCAAGCAAAATGGAATGAATTAGTAGACCATGGCAAGATCAAAACAAGTAATCACTATAACCAAGTGATCACAATGCTCATTCACACTTGGAATGAACATCTGGACATTTAAGATGACAAACACAAGGCACATCACTTGAATGACCAACACTCAACCAATGCATACAAACATGCATGCATTTAGGAACAATCCTACAAGGGCATAAGAGTGTTGTACTTGAAATAATGCAACGCATTAACAAGTACAACGGCACAATGCATAAAGGCTGCATAAGCAAAGAATTGCAAATACATGGCACATACCATAAGAGCCTACAAAACATGCATATTCAAACCCTTAAAGCTTACATAAGCAACATGGGTACAAATCACAGATAAGACAAGTGCTAAAATAACTGAATAACATCAGAGTATCAAAGCTTTAAACCAAAAGCAAAAGACTTAATTAAGCAGTTATAAAAACTAAAAACATAGACTTCTTGCTACTTCTCCCCTTATCACTGCACTCCCCCTACCAATGACATCATCTCCCCCTTTTTGTCATGGAATAGCTAGTTATCATTCTCTTCTAGCTTCCAATGAATTTCATCCATCAGAGTTTCGAGAGATGTTAACTGTTTATCAAGACGTGAGTGTTGGCAGTACATGGTCTGAGTAAGTCTTGAGATCTTGGTACTAAGGTCTTGAAGTGCAGCCATGATGAGGTTGAACTTTTCATCATTAGAAGGAGAGGTAGAACTTAAGCTTCCTTGAGGAGGGTGATGTTCTTGCTTGACAGTCTTTTTGGTGTGACTCATACTTGCTTGAAGAGTACGACTATTAATTGAACTTGGTCGGGAGTGAGGGTACTCATTAGCAAAGGGACGGACGCCCTTGAGCTTTAGAATCTGAGATATGAGACGAGGAAATGGAATACAATTCCTTGAAGTAGTTCGGTTAACTGTCTTAGCCAAAATGTGAACGATGTGGGAGCATACATCAATTTCCACATCAGATACCAGATCATGAAGAAATAGTGCACGTCCAAGGTTGATGTAACCTGTACTTGACAATGGATAGAGATTGTTGCACATGATTGTTGACATAAGTCTTAGTTCTGGAGAAAGTGATGCCACATTGATTGATGTTCCACTGGAAGAGAATTCTAAATCAGCTCCTAATGCTCTCCGAAGTGTGCCCTTATTTGGAATCAAGTCATCATAGACAGGTGGGATAGGAAGTATGGGCCGGTTGATGTGAAGAATTTCAAAAAGATAAATCGGAGTTACCGAGAACTGCTTTCCTCTAACCCAGCACTTGATCACTTCTCCTTCTACAATGGCATTGGCATAGAACTCTTTCACCATGTTCTCATAGGCATCTTCAAGATCGGAGAGAAGAACATTCCAGTCTTTTGTAGCAAACCATGTAGGAATTTTGGTATCTAACAGAGATGACTGATCAATGACTCTTTCAGCCAACAAGGTAGCTTCCTGAAAATGGTTTTGAAATGATTCAAAAGCAGCATAAGACCTAAACAAGTTGGGATCAAACATTCTTGTTTGAAAACGAGCTCTCTTTGGTGTAGGAGAATCTTCATCAACATTAATGATTGGTTCTTTCCCTTTGTTGTTGCCACCTTTCACAGCTGGAGTATTAAATGGTGACATGTCCACTCTTTCTCTTGATGGATGAAGTGAGATTGATGCAGAAATGGAGGTTTTCAAAAAGTTTCTCGGTGAGTTTCAGAGAGAAATGGTGAAGACAATGAACAGTCACAAAGTACGAGGGAAAAACTGAAAAGTTTTCGAAAACTGACTTTAAACGCAAAACACGCGTTTTTCGCGACTTGATCAAGTCGCTAGTAAGTCGCCAGGTTAAGCCGCGAAACACTGTGAAGGTAAGAAATTTGAAAATTTCTCTAAGTGTTTTTCACGACTGAAAGGTCTACCCGCGAAGGAGTCACGAGCTGAGCCGCGAAAATCTCTGAGTAACCTTCGCGATTGGACCTTCCACCCACGAACCAGTCGCCAAACAGAGCCGCGAAAAACTGCAAAACTCAAATTTTGAAAAATTTTCTAAGTCTTTTTCGCGACTTGGTTGCTGACTCGCCAGTGAGCCGCGAAAAGTCACTGAGTGGTCCTCGCGACTGGAACTAGTGACTAGGACAACCCGCGACTTAGTCGCCAAAACAGGGCAACACTATTTTTGAAATTTTGACATTTTTGTAAAAACAAAGTACTTTCCAAAAACAAATAAAAACACTTAAAAATCTTTTTGTGTTTGATTAAACAAAGATTAAGCATGTGAAAACACATTTAATTAAGTACAATCACACAAATGAATATGGCATTCATTGAACATAGACTTGTGTGTTGTGTGTGGATATCAAAAATAAGATAGTCCTTAGTCCAATGTGAAGCTTCAATGATCAATTCAATCAAGGTATACACAATTAGCACTAGATAATGTGACATATCTCAATTATAGAAACATGCATATATGACCTCCCACAAGAACTTGATTACATACTTTGAAGCTTTTCATTTGGCTCCATTTTTTAACATATCATTTGCACTTTTTAAGCAAAGAAAATCTCGTTGTGAGATAGATGCCTGAAATTTTTGATATTTCAATTTATAAGATAGCCTTTGGCTTTTTGGGCATCAAACATTTTATTTTGGTCGCTTTCCTTTTTTCTTACTCAAATACTAGTATGTGCGACAGGCTTTTGCAGCTCTATATCTCTTTTCATTTGGAGATTTACATTTAGAGAGCTCTTTTAAGCAACAACAAAAATAAAGAGTGGGAAGATATATAGGCATGAGTCTATGCATGTCTCAAGATCAACAAAACCATTCACTAGTCATTCATGACAAAGTTGAAGATCTATTTACAACAGTCACATAGATTTCAGAATTTCTCCCACAATGATTCGAGTGCATAGAAGACAAGTTAAGTTCATAGATGCACAAATCCATTAGTACAAAGGTACAAGGCAAAACATGATTTGAGACAAAACTCAACAAAGTTTATCAAACTTTTTGGATTTTCTACTTTTTATGTGTTTTTGAATTTTTGACATAAAAGCAGTAAAGAATAGATAAAAAACAAATCAATAAAAAATGTAAAAACATTTGAACCAATGAATGCAATGCACAAAAGACCACAAGAGAATGTGTGCCCTACAAATAAGGTAGCTCAATATAAAGAGGTAAAGCACATAGCACACATGAGTTTCAAGGGATTGTACCAACACCAATGGTCTTGCAGAGAGATTCAAACCGAGGACCATCGAGAGGCTTGGTGAAGATATCTGCCTTTTGATTATCAGTGTGTATAAATTCAAGACACGCAATTTTTTCTTCCACCAAATCACGAATAAAATGATAGCGTATCTCTATGTGTTTTGACTTCGAATGCTGAACAGGATTCTTTGAGAGATTTATGGCACTGGTGTTGTCACAGAAAACACATATAGTATCTTGAGGAATCTCGTAATCATGAAGAAGTTTCTTCATCCAAAGAAGTTGTGTGCAGCAACTTCCAGTGGCTATGTACTCTGCTTCAGCTGTAGAAAGAGACACTGAGTTTTGTTTCTTACTCATCCAAGAGACAAGATTGTTACCAAGGTAGAAGCAACCTCCTGAAGTACTCTTTCGATCATCTATACTCCCAACCCAATCTGCATCTGAATACCTGGAAAGACAGGCATTTGAGTCCTTGGAATACCACAACCCATAATCAGGAGTGCCATTGATGTAGCGTATAATTCTTTTTACTGCTGTCAAGTGAGATTGCTTGGGAGCGGCTTGATATCTAGCACAAACACCAACGTTGAATGCAATATCCGATCTACTTGCAGTAAGATAGATTAAGCTCCTGATAATACTCCTATACAAGGTTGGACTCACTTCCTCTCCGGAAGAATCAACATTTAGTTTTGTGGACGAACTCATAGGAGTGGAGGCATGCTTCTTGGAGTCTAGTCTGAACTTTTTGACAATGTTTCTAGCATATTTCTCTTGTGAAACGAATATGCCTTCCTTCTTTTGTTTGACTTGAAGGCCTAAGAAAAAGGTAAGTTCTCCTACCATACTTATCTCAAATTCTTTCTTCATCACTTCAGAAAACTCTATGGCTCGTTCATCAACTGTAGCACCAAATACTATGTCCTTAACATACACCTGAGCCACCAAAAGGTAGTCTTTATCATTCTTGACAAACAGAGTTCGATCAGCATAACCTCTTTTGAAACCTCTTTCCAGGAGATAATGGGTGAGCCGATCATACCAAGCTCTAGGAGCTTATTTTAAGCCATAAAGGGCTTTCTTCAATCTCAACACATGATCAGGGAAGTAAGGATCCTCAAAGCCTTTAGGTTGTTCAACAAACACTTCCTCATTCAGATATCCATTTAGAAACGAACATTTAACATCCATTTGATAGAGTTTGAAGTTCATACTACAAGCAATGGCATGAGAATTCGAATGGACTCAAGCCTAGCAACAGGTGCAAAGAATTCATCAAAGTCTACTCCTCCTACTTGAGTGTATCCTTGAGCCACTAACCGAGACTTATTCCTGATAATTTCTCCATCTTCATCTGTCTTGTTTTTGAATATCCATTTGGTGCCGATGACATGAACATTTTTAGGTCTTGGTGCAAGTTCCCATACATCATTTCTCACAAATTGGTTCAGCTCTTCATGCATTGACTCTACCCAATTTTCATCCTGGAGAGCTTCTTCTACCCTCTTTGGCTCGAATTGGGCAAGGTAGCAGTGGTATGTGACATGATTAGCTAGGAGTACGTTTCCTTTTTTGAGTCGAAGACCTTCATCTAGTGATCCAATGATGTTACTATCCGGATGGTTCTTAATCACTCTTGATGATGGCTTCTTTGATGTGGAGACTTCATCATTCCGGGAAATTGGAGGATGAACTTCTGGAGGAGTGAGAGGGCTAGAAGTTCCTTGTGTCGATCTAGTCTCCCTTCTTGGTATAGGAGGTGTGGACTCTTTTTCCGGTGATTCTTTCTCAATATCTTCATCTTGTGACATGTCCTCAACCTCCCCCTTCTTCAGGTTCGACCTATCATCATCATCACTTTCTTTTTCAGGTAGTGTGTCATCAATCACCACATTTATAGACTCCATTACGGTCTTAGTGCGCTTATTGAACACCCTATACACTCGACTATTTAATGAATAGCCTAGAAATATCTCTTCATCACTTTTAGCATCAAATTTTCCGGGATTCTCTCTATCATTGAGAATATAACATTTGCTCCAAAATATTCGGAAATACTTCACTTTTGGCTTCTTTTCTCTCCAAATTTCATACGATGTCTTCCTCGTTCCTGCTCGGAAATAAATCCTATTCACAATGTGACATGAAGTGTTCACAACTTCAGCCCAAAACTTCTGTGGAAGGTTTTTGTTGAGTAACATTACTCGAGCCATTTCTTGAATCACCCGGTTCTTCCATTCAACTACTCCATTCTGCTGTGGAGTCTTTGGGGCTGAGAATTCCTTCTTGATACTGAGTTCATCGCAAAATGCTTTAAACTTTGAATTTTCAAACTCCTTCCCATGGTCACTTCTGATCTTGACAATAGGTACTCCTTTTTCATTAATCAGTCTCTTGCACAATTTCTCCATCTTGTCACATGCCTTTGATTTCTCTCTAAGAAAGTCTACCCAAGAATACCTTGAGAAGTCGTCAACCACCACCATAATATAACGTTTTCCACCCATGCTTTCTGTTCTTGTTAGACCCATGAGATCCACATGCAGTAACTCTAAGGGGCGAGAGGTTGAAACCACATTCACTTTTGGATGGCTTGACTTTGTCTGTTTTCCTAATTGACATGAACCACAAACATTCTTCTCAATTTTCCCAAACTTTGGTAAACCAACCACTGCTTCAAGCTTCGAGACTTTGGCCACTTGTTTATAATTGGCATGTCCAAGTCGTTGATGCCACAACTCCATGAGATTTACCCGAGCACTCTGACATGCTATGCTTGGTTTGGGAATGACTCCATAACAATTATCTGTGGTCCTAAGTCCCTTCAGAGCTTAAACACCTTCTTCATTCAAGATTAGACATCCTTTCTTTAAGAATTGAACTAAGAAGTTGTCATCACAAATCTGAGTAATACTCAGCAAGTTCACCTTCAATCCCTTAATATACAGCACGTCTGTCAACAGTGGCAGTCCCAGAATGTCCACCGTTCCCTTTCCAAGAACTTGTGAATGACTACCATCTCCAAATGTCATAAAGCCATCTTCCTTCTCTTTAAGAGTTTTGAACAAAGACTTATCTCCAGTCATATGCTTTGAACAACCGCTATCAAGGTACCACAAACATGAATTAAATACTTTCAAAGCAGTATGAACAAACAGACATGCATGAAAGAGACATTCTTGACCTTCAAAGCAGGACTCATTTTCTTTTATTTCATTCAAGGATGATTGTAGTTTCCTTTTAAGATGATCAAGTTCATCACACAGGTGTCTATTTCTCCTTTTATACTTATAGACTAAGGATTTTGACTCACATAGGCTATTATGTATATCATGGTTCCTATGAACTAGGGATTTCAGCATGTGACAGAAAATTCTAGCATGTTTCTTTGATTTAAATAACTCTAAAAACACATCACTAGAACAGTCTTCAAATATGCTCACAGAGTCATTTTCACAAACACTTTTACAATCCTTCATGGTGGTTAATACAAAATCACTTTTCAAAAACACACCAAGGGGTCAAGGATCACACTTAGGTATTAAAACCACTGCAAGTGTACTCGCTCTAATACCAATTGAAAGTTCAAAAAGGGTATACAACACCTTTGAACGTTTGGACCCCAAATACAAAAATACCAATTCAAGCTTTATATCAAACAAATAATGTGCGGAACATGATATCAAGCTAGTAACAGAATTGATAACTAATCTAAGCCAAATATAAACACATCCACAGTAGTAGATATAAGGCAAAGATAAAGGGAAGGAAGATGCAAACACACGGATAACACACGATGTGTTATCGAAGAGGAAACCGAAGCCCTCGGCGTAAAACCTCTCCGCCGCCCTCTAAGCAGTCAAATAATCCACTATAAAATGTAGTTGGGATACATGAACAGCAATAGACCCTCCAATCCTAATCTACCCAGGTACCTAAGCCCTCCAAGCTTCTTGCTCCAACGAGGTTGCGCCGAACCTTTTTCTTTTCTAGCTTACCGGATTTCGCTACTAGACCATAGCATCAACCAATGTAGATTGGTTCTTTCTTAACTGCTTCCCAACAGTACCAAATAGACCTTCTCACAGACGTGGGTGTGGTGAGACAAGGATTTGGCTAAAGGCCTCTCAAGAGTATGACAATGGAGAGGAAGAAAGTAGAGGAATTTGTAGAGTCTCTAAGGTTAAGATTGTGGATGAATCAATCTTGTATTTTTCTAGGGTTTCTCTCACTAAATTCTCTCTGGAAGCTCTCACAATATGGTGGTTTAAGGGTATATATATAGTAGGGTGAGAAGGGAATGCAAAACGTCAGTTTTTGCCAAACAGGGCATTTTGGCGACTTAGCCTCGCGACTAGGTCAAGTTGCGAGTTCAAACCGCGAGCCAACAGCCTGGCTAGCCTGGGACTTTTGTCCTGTAGCGTGACAGCTGGCGCGAGCCTTCAGCTTCCCCATATGCATCTCACGTGCCTGCGTTTGGCGGCTTGCCAGTCACGATCCACCCTCGAGCCCTAGCCGCGAAGCTCTGTTTTTCTTGCACACTCTTGAGCTTTTCTTCACATCTTCTCACACACTACTCTTACAATTTTCCCACCTAAATACAGGGTTACTAAGTGCTAAATTACAAGCAAATTGGCACGGAATAAAGCCAACAAGATGGTTGATTAAATTCAACCTTACACAATCTAAGCCAAATATAAACACATCCACAGCAGTAAATATAAGGCAAAGCTAAAGGAAGGGAAGATGCAAACACACAGACAACACACGATGTGTTATCGAAGAGGAAACCGAAGCCCTCGGCGTAAAACCTCTCCGCCGCCCTCTAAGTGGTGAATAATCCACTAAAGAATGTAGTTGGGATACATGAACAACAGAAGACCCTCCAAGCTTAATCTACCCAAGTACCTAACCCCTCCAAGCTTCTTGCTCCAACGAGATTACGCCGAACCTATTTCTTCTTTAGCTTCCCGGATTCCGCTACTAGACCATAGCATCAACCAATGTGAATTGGTTCCTTCTTAACTGCTTCCCAACAACACCAAATAAACCTTCTGATGGATGTCGGTATGGTGAGAAAATGATTTGGCTAAAGGCATCTCAAAAGTGTAACAATGGAGAGAAAGAGAGTAGAGGAATATAAAGAGTCTCTAAGGTAAAGATTGTGGATGAATCAATCTTGTTTTTCTCTAGGGTTTCTCTCACAAAATTCTCTCTCGAAGCTTTCTACATTTGGTGGGTATAAGGGTCTATATATAGTGGGGTGAGAAAGGAATGCGAAGAGTCAGTTTTTCCTAAACAGGGCTGATTGGCGGCTTGGCCTTATGACTGGTCTGAGTCACAAGTTCAAGCCGCGAGATAACGGCCTGGCCAGCCTGGGACTTTTGTCCTGTAGTGTGACAGCTGGCGCGACCCTTTAGCTCCCCTGTGTGCATCTCACGTGCCTGCAGTTGGCAGCTTGCCAGTCGCGAGCCAACCATGAGTCCTAGTTGCGAATCTCTGCCTTCTTGCACATACTTGAGCTTTTCTTCACATCTTCTCACACACTACTCTTACAATAATCCCACCTAAATACAGGGTTACTAAGTGCTTAAATTACAAGCAAATTGGTACGGAATAAAGCCAACAAGATGGTTGATTAAATTCAACCTTACAATTAAGTTCAAATAAAAAAGCTCATCTGAAGAATTAGTCCCTTTGTATGCAATATACATCGCTGTGCAAGATTCTTCAAGGGTGTATCATTCCAGCTAGTACTATGAATTGTAAACCAATTAAAATTAGAACCAATTCTAGCTAGTACTATGAATTGAAAACCAATTAGAACTGAAGTTTGTATCTACAGCCTTTATGTAAATATCCTGTTTTTGTTCTAATGAAATGCTTGAGTTGTGTTGAAAAAAAAAATTAAATCAAACCTAGAGCCAAATCTTTGAATAGATCGAGACCCATTTCTTACCCTCGACCACATATAGACCAAATCATACAACACCTTACACTTCCATAACACAAATTGGTTCCCACATCACTTGAAACCACCAAACCCATGCTGAAATCCAAACACCCAAGCCCAAACCATCACCACTTGCTCCTATTTGCGAATTTAACAAACTTTACTTCATGGATTTCTTTGATGCCATATTTTTTAGAGAGGAACAAACCTGATAACCCAAAACTTTGTTTATTTTTAAGAGAGCAACACATTATATAAAATGTCATCTATACTACTAATTACAAAATTCTTTTTTAGGAGGTGGAAACCAGATCATCAGATGAGAGGAGGAGATGGAGAGGAAGGGGAAGATATGATGATTTCTTATTGTAGAGTCCATTTTTTTAGGTTGGCAAATCGTAATCAGATGTAATCCATTTACAGTGTTTTTGGTGAGTCTTGAGTGTGTTAAAGGTGTATTTTATTGTTCAAGACCAAGACCCAAGTATAGATCAAGAAAGACTCAAATTGAGAGCAAGAAAACAAAGGTTCCATCACTTCGACACCAGCTTGACTGATCGAGAGCCGTGGATTAGGAAAAATCTAAAATATGAAAAAGCCAATAACTTGCTCATTTTAAGCCCGATTCATGATCCGTTTGTTCTACTATTTAAAGGACATTACAAGTTATCCCTAGAGAGGCTTTTCAAAGAGAGAAATCACCGTATGTGGGCTAGGGTTTGTATAACCAAGTTTCTCTCAATCTCACTATACTAGAGACTTTAAAATTAGATCTAAGACTCCGTCTATTCAACCTATGAGAGTTCAAGAACACATAAAGAAAGATCAACATAGTGTCAGTGCTGCTATAGTGTAGATCTATATGAAGCCATAGAGAAATCAATTAACCACAGTTACTAATCTAAAATCTCTGAATGGAATTCTCAAAGTCACAAATTGGAGAGTTTGTGTTGCTAATCTAAATCTTTGAGTGGAGACCCCAGAGTCACAAATAGGGGAGTGTGTGCAATAGTTTTACAATGGAATAGTTTATGGATTCGGAGTTACATGTGATCACACCAGTAAGTACTACATGAGGTAGTAGTAGATTTAGGCTTAAGTCTATTGTATAAACTTCGATTCTTTTAAAGAAATGATGTCTTTAGGATTGTTTAGGTTAAATCCTCCCTAGGTTTTTTATTTTGAAACCATAGTTTTAAAAGTTTTCTTAGGTTATCCATGTGATCTGTGATTGTGTAATATTTGTTTAATTCATATTTAATTGTATAAATAATCTTTTTAATTAATTAGCTAAAGATTTGTTTGAATCTGACTCAACTAGGGTCTAAAACCTTAACAATTGGTTTCATAGCAGGTACACTCTGATCTGACTATTTGTCTTGAGTGTGATCCTTGACTACTACTGTCATGGATAATTTTTTGTGTGTGATCCTCCCCAGGCTTTTACTTTGAAACCAGAGTTTCTAAATTTTTCCTAGGTCATCATTCTTGGTGTTCATGTGATTTGTGATTGTGTAATGTTTGTTTAATTCAGATTTAATTGCATAATTAATCTTTTTAATTTATTGGCTAAAGATTTGTTTGAATTTGACTCAACTGGGGATCTAAAACCCTAACAATTGGTTTCATAGCAGGTACATTCTAATAGGACTATTTGTCTTAATTGTTTGATAATAAGCTTGAATTAATAATTTGTAATTTGGGGTCTAAACATTCAAGGGTGCTTCATACCCATTTTGAACATTCAATTGGTATCAGAGCGGCTACACTTGTTATGGTTTAAATACCTAAGTGTGATCCCTGACCCCCTTTGAGATGGATAGGTCTCAATCTCTTAATGTACCACCATTTTTTAATGGTAATAATTATGTATTTTGGAAAGTCCGTATGAGGGCGTTTCTGTGTTCTATTGATGATGCTGTGTGGGATGCAGTTGAAGTAGGTTGGACAAGACCGGAGGCTGCCAAATCCACTTAGGATAAGGCTACTCTCACGGCAGCTAATGCAAATAGTAAAGCCTTGAGTGCTATTTTCTGTGGTATCTCTCTAGAAGAATTTCACAGGATTTCACATATTACCATTGCTAAGGAAGCATGGGAGATTTTGGAGACAACTTATGAAGGAACTAAGAAAGTGAAGGACACCAAACTTCAGATGTTGACCACTCGCTTTGAGGAGTTAAAGATGAGTGAGGATGAATCTTTTGATTCGTTTTATAGTAAGTTGAACGAAGTGGTTATTGGCAAATTCAATTTGGGGGAAAAGATGGAGGACTCGAGAATAGTAAGGAAGATCCTTCTGTCACTACTAGAAAGTTTCTGTGCCAAAGTAACAGCCATTGAAGAGAGCAAGGATCTTGATGACATTAAGGTTTAAGAGCTAGTTGGTTCATTGTAGACGTATGAGTTGTCCCTGCCCACACTGAAGAATAGCAAATCCCTTACTCTTAAAAAAATTGATGAGAGAGTAGTGTCTCATGACTCTTCGGATGAGGATGCAGTAGACAAAGATATGGCGTACCTTGTAAAGAACTTTCAAAAATTCTTGAAGCTCAAGAACAGTGGGAAATCTAGTGACAAAGGAAAATTTTAGAGTTCCAGAAAGGAGAAGAAAGAATTCAGAAGAAAAGAGGGTAGAGATTCCTAATCTTCATAGGGAATTACGTGCTTCGAATGTAGTGGACATGGACACTTCAAAAAGGAATATCTCAACTATTTGAAGTCAAAGGGCAAGGTCTATGCCACTACTCTAAGTGACTTGAACTCATCAAATTCTGACTCCGAGGACAGCGGTGACGGAGAAGGAAACTACTTCGCATTTATGGCTGTTGAGCATGTTGATTCCTCGGAGGACCTGAATCAACTTGTACAAGAACTTGGAAAACACAGCGATGATGAATCCCTAGGGATTGTTGATGTAAGGTTGAATTTAATCAACCATCTTGTTTGCTTTATTCTGTGCCATTTGGCTTGTAATTTAAGCACTTAGTAACCCTATATTTAGGTGGGATCATTGCAAGGGTAGTGTGTGAGAAGATGTGAAGAAAAGCTCAAGTATGTGCAAGAAGGCAGAGTTTCGCGGCTAGGACTTATGGCTGACTCGCGACTGGCAAGCTGCCAACTACAGGCACGTGAGATGCACATAGGGGAGTTGAAAGGCCGCGCCAGCTGCCGTACTACAGGACAAAAGTCCCAAGCTGGCTAGGCCATTATCTCACGGCTTGAACTCGCGACTCAGACCAGTTGTGAGGCCAAGCCGCCAATTAGCCTTGTTTGGCAAAAACTAACTTTTCGCATTCCTTTCTCACCTCACTATATATAGACCCTTATACCCATCAAATGTAGAGAGCTTCCAGAGAGAATTTTGTGAGAGAAACCCTAGAGAAAAACAAGATTGCCTCATCCCCAATCTTTACCTTAGAGACTCTACAAATTCCTTTTCTCTCTTCCTCTCCATTGTCATACCCTTGAGAGGCCTGTTTATCAAATCCTTATCTCACCACACCCACGTCTGTGAGAAGGTTTATTTGGTGCTGTTGGGAAGCAGTTAGGAAGGAACCAATCTACATTGGTTGATGCTATGGTCAAGTAGCGGAATCTGGGAAGCTAAAGAAGAAGTAGGTTCGGCGTAACATCGTTGGAGTAAGAAGCTTGGAGGGCTTAGGTACTTGGGTAGATTAGGCTTGGAGGGTCTTCTGCTGTTCATGTATCCCAACTACATTCTTTAGTGGATTATTTTCTGCTTGGAGGGCGGCGGAGAGGTTTTACGCCGAAGGCTTTGGTTTTCTCTTCAACAACAAATCGTGTGTTGTCCGTGTATTTGCATCTTCCTTCCTTTATCTCTGCCTTATATTTACTCCTGTGGATGTGTTTATATTTGGTTTAGATTATTTATCAATTCTGTATTTGGCTTATGTTCATGTTCCACACATCAATTGTTTGATAATAAGCTTGAATTGATAATTTGTTAATTGGGGTCTAAACGTTCAAGAGTGGTTCATACCCATATTGAACATTCATTTGGTATCAGAGCAGGTACACTTGTTGTGGTTTAATTACCTAAGTGTGATCCCTGACCCCTCGTGAGATGGATAGGTCTCAATCTCTTAATGTACCACCGTTCTTTGACGGTAATAATTATGCATTTTGGAAAGTCCGTATGAGGGCGTTTCTTTGTTCTATTGATGATGCTGTATGGGATGCAGTTGAAGTAGGATAGACAAGGCCAGAGGCTGCCAAGTCTACTTGGGATAAGGCTGCTCTTGCGGCGGTCAATGCAAATAGCAAGGCATTGAATGCTATTTTCTGCAGTGTCTCTCCAGAAGAATTTCACCGAATTTCACATATCACCATTGCTAAGGAAGCATGAGAAATACTAGAGACAACTTATGAAAGGACTAAGAAAGTGAAGGACACCAAACTTCAAATGTTGACCACTCGCTTTGAGGAGTTA
Organism: Quercus gilva; assembly: GCA_023621385.1. NCBI lineage: Eukaryota > Viridiplantae > Streptophyta > Magnoliopsida > Fagales > Fagaceae > Quercus > Quercus gilva. Next base: position 51,437,737 of record CM042473.1, on the reverse strand, counting down.
AAGATGAGTGAGGATAAGTCTTTTGATTCGTTTTACAGTAAATTGAACAAAGTGGTTGTTGGGAAATTCAATTTGGGGGAAAAGACGAAGGACTCAAAAATTGTAAGGAAGATCCTTCGGTCTCTACCAGAGAGTTTCCGAGGCAAAGTTACAGCCATTGAAGAGAGCAAAGATCTTGACGACATTAAGGTTCAAGAGCTGGTTGGTTCTCTGCAGACGTATGAGTTGTCCCTGCCTACACAGAAGAAGAGTAAATCACTTGCTCTTAAGAAAATTGATGAGAGAATGGTGTCTCATGCCTCTTCGAAAGAGGATGCAGTAGACAAAGATATGGTGTATCTTGTAAAGAACTTATAGAAATTCTTATAGCTCAAAAACAGTGGGAAATCTGGTGACAAAGGAAAATTTCATAGTGCCGGAAAAGAGAAGAAAGAGTTCAGAAGAAAAGAGGGTAGAGATTCCCAATCCTTACAAGGAATTACATGTTTCGAATGTAATGGACATGGGCACTTTAAAAAGGAATGTCCCAATTATTTGAAGTCGAAGGGAAAGGCCTATGCCACTACTTTAAGTGATTCGGACTCATCAAACTCTGACTCTGAGGACAGCTGTGATGGAGAAGGAAACTACTTCGCATTTATGGCTATTGAGCATGTTGAGTCCTCGAAGGACCTAAATCAACTTGTACAAGAACTTGGAGAACACAGCGATGATGAATCCTTAGGGATTGTTGAGGAATCAGATGCTGAAGAGGATAGAAATACAGCTAGTCTTCAAGAGAATTACACCTTACTTCTTGAGAGATTGGGAGAGTATACAAGGGTGGCAAAGGCGGCTGTGAAGAAGATAAAGAAAGCTGAGGAGGACTATAAAAGTCTCCTGACCAGATATAAGGAGGCAAAGTGTGAAATTGAGACACTAAATGGTGAGCTATTTGAAGCTTATACCAAAGTAAGATTTCTTGAGCAAGAGGTGGTGCAAGCACAAGCCAAGATAGAAAGGGTCTCCTCCAAGAAGCTGGAAGATGTTATTTCATCCCAAAAACATTTCTCAGACAAGTCCAGGTTGGGATATACTAAAGGGAGTAGCTCATCGGCCAAAGCTACCAAAGAAGTGAAATTTGTAAAGGCCATAGAGCCGATTGTGGAAGAACCCATCCCTAAGAATGTTAAGGTTGAGAAGAAGAAGAAGCTGGCTGAGCAACGAGTGGTTAATAAGTTCCGAAATCAATCAGAAGCCAAATTTGAAGGTAGAGCAAGATCTCTCTCAAGATCACAACGGGGTCCTAGAACAGATTATGTGTGTCACTATTGCGGATTGCAAGGACATACTAGACCCAACTGTCAAAAGCTGAGAGCAGACAACAATGCAAGTGCACCTCGGTCATGAGGAAGAAGAAATGACAAGAGGTCTTGGGGTGGTGAGCAACCAAGAAGTGAAAACCGTGATCTAGGAATGATAGACGTGATGAAGATGATCAGTGCCTTCACCAATTGCCTAGAAAGCTTCACACGAAGGTTTGACAGTCCTAACTTCCGTACCCAATCCGTTAAGGATATCACCCCAAACGCACGTGACGTGTGGGTGATGAAGGGTACTCATGCATAAGCATTATAACATCTCCATGCATTAATACTTCCCATATTTTGTGTATTTGCTTGGTTGTATGCTTCTTGCAGTTTTGAGTTAAGTTTTGGCTTATTTGTTTGTTTTGTTTCAAATGTTTGTACATTGTTGGTTATGTTGTTGTTTTGATCAATCTTTTACTGCTTTTGTGTCAAAAATCCAAAAACACATAAAAATAGAAAATCCAAAAAGTTTGATCAACTTTGTTGAGTTTTGTCTCAAATCATGTTTTGCCTTGTACCTTTGTACTAATGGCTTTGTACATCCATGAGCTTAGCTTGTTTTCTATGCACTCGTATCATTGTGGGAGAAATTTTGAAATCTATGTGATTGTTGTAAATAGATCTTCAACCTTGTCATGAATGATTAGTGAATGGTTTTGTTGATCTTGAGACATGCATAGACTCATGCCTATATAACTTCCTACTATTTTATTTTTGTTTATGCTTAAAAGAGCTCTCTAAATGTAAATCTCCAAATGAAAAGAGATATAGAGCTGCAAAAGCCTGTCGCACATACAAGTATTTGACTAGGAAAAAGGGAAAGCGACCAAAATAATTTGTATGATGCCCAAAAAGTCAAAGGCTAACTCATCAATTGAAATATCAAAAATTTTAGGCATCAATCTCACAATGAGATTCTCTTTGCTCAAAAAGGGCAAATGATATGTTGAATATGGAGCCAAATGAAAAGCTTCAAATGAATTGTTATCAAGTTCATGTGGGAGGTCATATATGCATGTTTCTATAATTGAGATAGGTCACATTATCTAGTGCTAGTTGTGTATGCCTTAACTGAATTGATCATTGAAGCTTCACATTGGACTAAGGACTATCTTATTTTTAATATCCACACACATCACACAAGTCTGTGTTCAATGAATGCTATATTCATTTGTATGATTGTACTTGATTAAATGTGTTTTCACATGCTTAATCTTTGTTTGATCAAACACAAAAAGATTTTTGAGTGTTTTAGCTGTTTTTGGAAAGTATTTTATTTTTACAAAAATGTCAATAATTTCAAAAACAATTTTGTCCTGTTTTGGCAACTCAATTGTGAGTCAATCCAGTTGCATGCCCTAGTTGCATGCTCGCGGGTATGTTTTGGCGACTTGTTTGTGGGTGGAAGGTCCAGTCGCAAGGGGTACATAGATTTTCGCTACTCAGCTCGCGACTCACTCGCGGGTAGATCTTCCAGTCGTGAAAAACACTTAGAAATTTTTTTCAAAACTCTTAGTTTCGAAGTGTTTCGCGGCTTACCCTGACAACTTACTAACGACTTAATCCAATCGCGAAAAACGCGTGTTTTGTGTTTTAAAGTCAGTTTTCAAAATCTTTTCAGTTTTTCCCTCGAAAATTAGTGACTGTTCATTGTCTTCCCTATTTCTCTCTCTAAAACACTCCGTGTTCATTCTTGACAAACCACCATTTCTGCATCATTTTTGCATCAATCTTCAAGAAAAAGGTATGGGTTTTCTTGTTTTCACTTCACCTTTCATGATTTTAGAGTTATTTTCTTGAATCTGTGAATGTGTTGTTGCTATTGTGTTCTGCGAAATGTTGGGTTCGAAGATGGTTTTGATTAAATATGCTGGGTTTGGTTGTTTGGGGTTGGTTTCCCTTGTTGTTGAATATGTTTAGTATCATGTTTTTGCATCATTAGTCTAGTATTTGATCTGAGCTTGTTATTTGATACAGTTTATACTTATTAGCCTTATGGGTTTGGGTTTTTCTGTGTTTTACTCTGAATATGTCATGGGTTTATGTTTTCTAGAGTTTCTTTGATTTTAAGTCATCATATCATGGTTGTGGTGCTGCCTTTAAGTTTATCTTGCACTTGTCATACTCATTATGTCATGTTTCATTGACATATGCCTTCATCTGTCTAATAGTGTTTTACACTAGACTGAATTAATTGCTCCATTTTTAGTTATTTAATGCTTGCTCCAGTCTGCATCTAATACTGAATGAGCTTGGTTGATTTGATGAAGTTCCAATTTGATCTACCCACCTTCGGTTATAAATTGTGCTTGGTCTGTGTCCTGTCTTGACACTCTGTTACTCTCTTTGTAACTAACATGTTACTAATATGAGTTCATTTCTTCATATGGTGTTTGCTCTTGTTGTGGCCTTTTCTGCTTGATTACAAATGCCTCCCACACCTTCAAAGAAGAAGGCTCTTGCCAAGAAGGCAGACAAAAGACTGAAAATGGATCCCAACCTGTTTAGATCTGTTCAGCACTTTGAGAGATACAGAGATTCCTTCATGAAAGGAACTATTATTCAGGAGAGGTTTGTAGACTTACATGACTTGAAGGACACTTTTATTCCAGAGTGCTTTAAGGGAAGAGGCTGGGATAAACTATTAGGTGATTTACCTGGAGTGTGTGAGCCACTGATAAGGGAGTTTTATTCTAATGTCAAGATTAGAGAAGAGGAGTTAGACTGTTGGGTAAGAGGAAAGGAGTTCACCTTGGATGCCCATGACATTGATGAGGTGCTTGGGCTTGAGGAATTAGAGAAGTATGAATTTGTCAATTATAGAGATAGGATGTTATCCTTAGACACTATCTAGGCTCGAATTGGTGGAGTTAAAGAAGCAAGATGTCTCAACACCTATGCCTTTCCTGTTGACATGAGGTGTCTGACCACCATAATGATGTACAACTTGTATCCTATCAGAAAATTGACTACTCTTACAAATGCTAGAGCTATCTTCCTTATGGAGCTTAAGGAGAAAACATTCATTAACATAAGCTCTCATATATTTTACACAATAATGGATGAGTCTAGAACAACTTCACGAGCAAAGTTGGTGTTTCCTAGCCTTATCATGAGAATTCTCAGAGCAAAAGGGGTTCCAATTCCTCAAGATATCTGTCCCATGACTCCACTTTCAGCAATCAACAAACTAACCATCACAAGGACACAAAGTCGTCTTCCAGGTGATGAAGAGGAGGATGACCAAGGAGAAGGTGATCAAATGGAGACTGAAGCAAAGGCTGCAGGACCATCTTCCACACTAAGAAGAAGAGTTAAGAGGAGCAGGGCTTCTACCTCATCTGCTGCACCTCCTGATGCATTTCAGATCATCCTGGAAAGGCTTGATGGACTCAGAGAGGTTCAAAACCAGCATACTAAAAGGATGACAGTAATGCAGGATCAGCTGGATGTACTTTCAGCCAAGTTTGACAGCATTCACACTAACCAAGAGCAGTGACCCTTTGGCCATTCCGGTCAAAAAAGGGGAGAATTTGTAGGCCAGCTCTTGAGGGGGAGTGCTTGTTTTGAGGGGGAGCTTACATAATCATATGTTATTATGTTTATAGCTTTGATACTATGTTTTGAATAAATGTTATTATTATAAGTTTTAGTCTTGGTTTGGATTAAACTCATAACTCTTGAATGTTTTTAACACTTTGGTTTATTTATATATTGATGATGTTATTCAGTTAATTCAGCATATGTTTTAAATATTTGGACCCATGTTGCTTATGTAAGCTTTAAGGGTTTGTTTCTATGCTCTTATGCTATTTGTAGGCTTTTATGGTTTGTACCATGTATTTGCAACACTTTGCTTATGCAGCCTTTATGCGTTTTGCTTTAGTACTTGTTAATGCTATGCATTATCTTAAGTACAACACTCTTGTGCCATTGTAGGATTGTTCCTAGATGCATATACATTCTATGCATTGGTTGAGTGATAAACACTCTTGTGCCCTTGTAGGATTGTTCCTAGATGCATATATGTTTGTATGCATTGGTTGAGTGTTGGACTTGCAAATGATACTCTTCAATTGAGCTTATCACCTTGCATGTCCAGATGTTCATTCCTTGTGTGAATGAGCATATTAATCACTTTTGTATAGTGATTGCTTGGTTGATCTAGCCATGATTTACTGCTTTATTGCTTAAGTCTATTTTTGCTTGATCATGCTTTTATTGCTTCATATGTTTTTCAAGTTTTCTGCATACATTGATATTATTGTGTTGTTGTGTTTCAGGAGCTACTTGTTCATATGTTCAAGAGCTTTTTAGAATCTAGATTTAGGTGTGAGTGAGTTTTGTTCAACTGTTCCCAACTCACGCAATAAGTCTAGAGTCTGTTGTATGGTTTTGTCATGGAATAGCCAAAGGGGGAGATTGTAAGGTTGAATTTAATCAACCATCTTGTTGGCTTTATTCCATACCATTTTGTTTGTAATTTAAGCACTTAGTAACCTTGTATTTAGGTGGAATCATTGTAAGGGTAGTGTGTGAGAAGATGTGAAGAAAAACTCAAGTATGTGCAGGAAGGTAGAGTTTCGCGGCTAGGACTCGCGGTTGACTCGTGACTGGCAAGCCGCCAACTGCAGGCACATGAGATGCACATAGAGGAGCTAAAGGGTCACGTCAGCTGTCGCACTACAGGACCAAAGTCCCAGGCTGGCCAGGCCGTTCTCTCGCGGCTTGAACTCGTGACTCAGACCAGTCATAAGGCCAAGTCTCCAATCAGCCCTGTTTGGCAAAAACTGACTTTTCGCATTCCTTTCTCACCCCACTATATATAGACCCTTATGCCCACCAAGTGTAGAGAGCTTCCAGAGAGAATTTTGTGAGAGAAACCCTAGGGAAAAACAAGATTGCCTCATCCCCAATCTTTACCTTAGAGACTCTACAAATTCCTCTTCTCTCTTCCTCTCCATTGTCGTACCCTTGAGAGGCCTGTTTACTAAATCCTTATCTCACCACACCCACGTCTGTGAGAACGTTTATTTGGTGCTGTTGGGAAGCAGTTAGGAAGGAACCAATCTACATTGGTTGATGCTATGGTCAAGTAGCGGAATCTGGGAAGCTAAAGAAGAAGTAGGTTCGGCGTAACCTCGTTGGAGCAAGAAGCTTGGAGGGCTTAGGTACTTGGGTAGATTAGGCTTGGAGGGTCTTCTGCTGTTCATGTATCCCAACTACATTCTTTAGTAGATTATTTTCTGCTTAGAGGGCGGCGGAGAGGTTTTACGTCGAGGGCTTCGGTTTTCTCTTCGATAACACATCGTGTGTTGTCCGTGTGTTTGCATCTTCCTTCCTTTATCTCTGCCTTATATTTACTACTGTGGATGTGTTTATATTTGGTTTAGATTGTTTATCAATTCTGTATTTGGCTTATGTTCATGTTCTGCACATTGATTGTTTGATAATAAGCTTGAATTGATAATTTGTTAATTGGGGTCTAAACGTTCAAGGGTGGTTCATACCCATATTGAACATTCAGTTGAGGAATCAGATGCTGAAGAGGATAAAAATACAGCTAGTCTTCAAGAGAATTATACCTTACTTCTTGAGAGATCGGGAGAGTATACAAAGGTGGCAAAGGTGACTGGAAAGAAGATGAAGAAAGCTGAGGAGGATTACCGGGGTCTTCTGGTCAGATATAAAGAGGCAAAGTGTGAGATTGAGACACCAAATGGTGAGCTATCTAAAGCTTATACCAAAGTAAGATTTCTTGAGCAAGAGGTAGTGCAAGCACAAGCCAAGATAGAAAGGGTCTTATCCAAGAAGCTGGAAGATGTTATTTCATCTCAAAAACATTTCTCAGATAAGTCTAGTTTGGGTTATACCGGAGGGAGTAGCTCATCGGCCAATGTCACCAAAGAAGTGAAATTTGTAAAGGCCAAAGAGATGGTTGTAGAAGAGCCCACTCTTGAGAAAGTTAAGGTTGAGAAGAAGACGAAGATGGCTAATCAACGAGTGTTTAATAAGTCCCGTAATCAATCAGAAGCCAGAGTTGAAGCTAAAGGAAGATCTCTTCCAAGACCACAACGGGGCCCTAGAACGAATTATGTTTGTCACTATTGCGGATTGCAAGGACATACCAAACCCAACTGCCAGAAGTTGAGAGCATTGAACAATACAAGCCCTCCTCGGTCACAAGGAAGAAGAAATGACAAGAGATCTTGGAGTGGTGAGCAACCAAGAAGTCAAAACAGTGATCCCGAAATTATGGATGTAATGAAGATGATCGGTGCCTTCACCAATTACCTAAAAAGCTTCACACGAAGGTTTGAAAGTCCTAACTCTCGTACCCAATCCGTCATGGATATCACCCCAAATGCACGTGACGTAAGGGTGACAAAGGGTACTCATGCATAAGCATTAAAACATGTCCATGCATTAATACTTCCCATATTTTGTATAGGCTTGGTTGTGTGCTTCTTACAAGTTTGAAATATTATCTGTTTGGTTGTATGTGTCTTTTTGTTTCAAATGTTTTTACATTGTTGTTTTTTATCAATCTTTGTTTTACTTTTGTGTCAAAAATCCAAAAATACATAAAAAGTAGAAAATCCAAAAAGTTTGATCAACTTTGTTGAGTTTTTGTCTCAAAACATGTTTTGCCTTGTACCTTTGTACTAATGGCTTTGTGCATCCAAGAGCTTAGCTTGTCTCTATTGCACTCATATCATTGTGGGAGAAATCTTGAAATCTATGTGATTGTTGTAAATAGATCTTCAACCTTGTCACGAATGATTAGTGAATGATTTTGTTGATCTTGAGACCTGCATAGACTTGTACCTATATATCTTCCCACTCTTTATTTTGATATTTTTCTTAAAAGAGCTCACAAAATGTAAATCTCTAAATGAAAAGAGATATTAAGCTGCAAAAACCTGTCGCATATATTAGTATTTGACTGGGAAAAAGGGAAAGCGACCATATATAAAATGTTTGATGCCCAAAAAGCCAAATGTTGAATCATCAATTGAAATATAAAAAATTTCAGACATCTATCTCACAATGAGATGTATTGAATCAAAAAGATCAAATAATATGTCGTATATGGAGCCAAATGAAAAGCTCCAAAGTTTTGCTATCAAGTTTTGTGGGAGGTCATATATGCATATTTCTATAATTGAGATTGGTCACATTATCTAGTGCTAGTTATGTATGACTTGATTGAATTGATCATTGAAGCTTCACATTGGACTAAAGATTGTCTCATTTTTTATACCCACACACATCACACAAGTATATGTTCAATGAATGCCATATTCATTTGTGTGATTGTACTTGATTAAATGTGTTTTCACATGCTCAATCTTTGTTGATCAAACACAAAAATTTTTTTGAGTGTTTTTAGTTATTTTTGGAAAGTGTTTTGTGTTTTCAAAAATGTCAAAAATTCCAAAAATTCTTTTGCCCTGTTTTGGCTACTCAGTCGCGGGTTAATCCAGTCGCATTCCCTAGTCGCATGCTCGCGGGTCAGTTTTGGCAACTTGTTCACGGGTGGAAGGTCTAGTCGTGAGGGGTACACAGAGATTTTCACAGCTCAGCACGCGACTCCCTCGCGGGTAGACCTTCCAGTCGCAAAAAACACTTAGAAAATTTTTCTAGAATCTTGTTTTCATAGTGTTTCATGGCTTACTTTAGCGACTTACTGGCGAATTGATCCAGTCGCGAAAAACGGGTGTTTTGCGTTTTAAAGTCAGTTTTTAAAACTTTTTCAGTTTTCCCTCATACTTTTGTGACTGTCATTGTCTTCCTCATTTCTCTCTCTGAAATACTCCATGTATCTCTTCGAAAACCCACCATTTTTGCATCATATCTTCTCAAATCTTCAAGAAAAAGGTATGGGTTTTCTCCATCTCACTTCAAACTCACTAATTTGATCCTTATTTTCTTGATTTGTGAGTTGCAACTCTGATCTACAAAATATTTTGTTCGAACATAGGTTTGCTCAAATTGCTGGGTTTGATTGATTAGGGTTGATTACTCTTGTTGCTGAATATGTTATAGTATCATGATTTTTCATCATTGTGCTAGTATATGTTTTGAGCATAGATATTTGATAGATTCTATACTCATTGGGCATATGGGTTTGGGTTTCTATATTTTTTCTCTGAATGTGGTTTGGGTATTTCAGTATGGTTGAGTTTTTGGATTGTGTGGCTAGCATTGCTTTGAGTTTATGTCACCATATCATGTGTGTGCTGCTACCTTAGGGTTTATCTTACACATTTCATTTTCATTATGTCATGTTTCATTGACATATGATCTCATCTATCTGAATGTGGTCTACACTGTCTATGTATAGTTATTTAATTCTTACTCCAGTTTGCATCTATATATAATGAACTTGTTTGAATTGATGAAGTTCTGATTTGATCTATCCATTTTTGGTTATCAACTGTACTTGGTCTATGTCCTGTCTTGACACTCTATTACTCTCTTTGTAACTAACTTGTTACTAATATGTGTGCATTTCCACATATTGTGTTTTGCTCTTCTTATGGCCTTTTCTACTTACTTACAGATGGCTTCCACACCTACAAAGAAGAAGACTCCTGCTAGAAAGGCTGACAAAAGATTGAAAATGGACCCTAACCTTTTTAGATATGTTCAACACTTTGAGAGATATAAAGATTCTTTCATGAAGGGAACCATCATTCAGGAAAGGTTTGTGGATTTAAGGGATCTGAAGGACACCTTTATTCTGGATTACTTTGACGGCAGAGGCTGGGAAAAGCTATTCAATGATTTACCTAGAGTGCGTGAGCCTCTGATAAGAGAGTTTTACTCTAATATGGCCTCTCACCCCTGGGAAGGGTTGAACTAGAAAAATATTCAAAGACCAACTTAAGGTTGAGCTTCCCAAAGACATGCCACCAATTTACCATGGTGGAAGGGATGCCCAACACTTCTAGCAGCAAGGAGGGGAGGTCCCTACCCATGGTAGCATCAAATTCCTTGATAGTGGGGCATAGTTCTATTCCGTTGAAATGGAATACATGTCGAGAAGGAACACAATAGTTAGTAGCCGCACGAAGAAGAGGTTCATCCACCCTAATTTGATGATAGGGAAAGATGCAAGAAAGACCATAGGGAGTAATGGAATCCTTGAAATCGGGACCAAGCTTCTTAATCCAAGTGGAGATATCAAGAGGAGAGTTTTTTGCCATTGGGAGACCTCAAAAAATGTTCTTTAGGTTGGAAATATGTTGGTGAGGGTTTTAGACTCAAAAAGCTACTTTTACACCTAAGTAAGTCAACTAGGGTTTTTCTGATTCGTGGCCCACGTACGCAAAGTCAACCTTATGTAAGCAAAGTCAAAGCTACGTATGCAGGTTCATCTCCATGTACACATGATGCTTGGTAGAAGCCCATGTTCCCTCGTTTTGAGTAGAGTTTTTCACTCTAAGGCATTCCTAAGGGTTCCTGCAGCCTAAGGGACCATCCAAGACACATTCCAAGCACAAGATTGCAAGCATCGAAGAAGCAAAGTTGTATAGAAACATACAATTTATAATATATCTTATAAATTAAGTACTAAGTTCCCAATCAAAAGCATAAATGTAAAAAGATGTTCTTAAATACAATCCTTTGTCTCAAACTTAATCCAAAAATGTCTGCTAAAGGGAACAAAAAACCATAAAAGAAAAAAAAGAAAAAAGCTATGTGTTGTATGCCTATATGTGTCTTAAACTACAGGTAATCAATGGTGCTGCCTCATTCCTTTCTGACCTTGGTGTAATGAGAATGGAACAAGTTCCCATCACATTATTTTGCGACAATAGTGGTGCAGTTGCACAATCAAAAGATCCAAGGAATCATAAGAAAGGAAAGCACATTGAGAGAAAGTACCACATCATTAGAGATATTATTGCTCGTGGAGATGTGGTAGCAAATATTGAAAGTGCAAATAATCTAGCAAATCCCTTTACCAAAGCCTTGTCTCAAAGGACCTTTGAGTCATATTTGGAGGGAATGGGAGTTAGATTAGTGCACAATAGTCCTTAGGGCATGTGGGAGATTGTTAGGATTAGTGCCTTTAAATCCTATTGCATGATCCTATGTATTACACTATGTATGACATGATGTATGACTTAATATTGTAATTAATAAAGTTACTTTATTATTATCTGAAATAATGGTAACATGAATATCTGGACATTATCATATAGTCCATGAGATGCATAGTATGTGATTTATGTGAAAAGTCATAGAAGATATTGATCACAAGTTCTTTGTAAACTCAGAATTTAGTTCGTAGTCGAAGATGAAATTGGGCGTTTCATCTGTGAAGACTATAACATATTAACTAAGATGATTTGTCTTGATCATGGAAGTGGAGACTTCTAGTTGATATGTTGATATGTTTTAAGAGTTAAGACATATTGAACTGGACCGCTGTGAGATTTATTATTCTCCTAACGACTGTCAATTGAATAATAAATCTCACGAGTTATATTTACATGAACTTTTAATCCTGAGAGAATAATGGACTTGATCGTGAAGTGTAGGTTGCTTTGATATATCAGGAGTGAGATCTAATGTAATGGTCAAAACCTCAGTATGTTGGGTAGCCGCATTTAGTGTTGATGGAACATATATTCTCAAAATGAAATTCATAGTCTCTTAATGGAGATATAAAATATTCCCTTGAGATAAGTTTAATGATTTCAGTTATTCAGAGAGTTAGACCTAATCACTTTGGTAAGAAATTATTAAAGTATATATTTATGAAATTGGATTTCATAAATATATGATGAATAACTTAAAAGGATTCAACCAGGTACTTAAGCATTAAGATGTAGTGATCTACAAAGTGACAGTCTTCATTCATGATTTTGCATTACTACAAATATTTTATGAAGGGGTTGCATGTACAATAAAGTCTTGGAATATAATATATATATATATATATAAAACCGAAACTTTTGGAGCTCCCACAATTTTTCACGTCAGCACAATATTTAAAAAATAAACAATATCTTAAAAAAATAAACCAAAAAAAAAAACTTATCTGAAACCAAAAAAAAAATAATAATAATAAACGCAAAAAAGTTCTTTTCCAAAACTTGATAAATACAAAACCAACCTTCTTCTTCACCCAAACTGCAGACCCCTGCCGTTCCTCTCTTCTCTATTTCTCTACCCTCTCCTTCCCCAAAACCCAACACTGAAAATCAAATCGCGCCAAGAAGCCATCTTCACACTGTCAGGTCTGAAATAGAAAGAAGGCATCACTGATCTCCAACTTTGAGCGCTGATGACAGCCATCAAAACTGGGCAGATTGCATCAGATGGTTGAATTAGGACTTTGTTTCAAAAAATTAGGGTTCGTTTTCTTCTTCTTCTTCTATTTCTTATTTTTTGAGATTTTCGATCAAAATTGCATAAAATTGATTTTTTTTTTTTTTTTTCATTATCTAACCTAGGGTTTGATTACTTTGACTTTTTTTTTTTTTTTTTTTTTTTTTTTTTTTGTGTGTTCGGATTTGTAAAGCTATTTGTTGATTTGAGTAAAATCTGTATGGATTTTCAGTGGACTAGAAATTTAACTAGGGTTTTGTAAATTTTGTTCAGATACTGATCTGCTTGATTCTGATTTAATCATTTTTTTGTTGTTGAATTTTTTCGATGAACCGTTTGGTCTTCACTACTCATTTGATCTGTTGAGTTGATTTTGCTTTTGAGTCCGTTTGATCTATATGTATATTTGTGTTCTGTTTGTGTGTATATGTGTACATACTATGTATGTGTTTAAGCTTCGGTGAAATTAATGCTATCTGTTTCATATTGTTCTGTCGATTTTGTATTCTGTGACTTGGTTTCTGTGTTTGTGTGGTTGGCTTCAATATTTTGCTTAATGAAATGATTTGGGACATGAAATTTTCTGAACTCTGTTTTTAGTTTTTAGTTTTTATGCCAAAATGAGTTGTGCTTAGAAAAGATGTATTTTCTTTTGGGGAAAACAAAGATTCTAATGTAAAGTTTACATCGTTTGTAAATCTCTGTAAGCTGAAATTTTATTTTAGTCTACCACCAAGAGTATTTAAGTTTTTTTAATTTATTTTGGGTTGATTGTCTTTGATTTAGGTATTTAGGTTATTGGTTTTGATTAAGGTTGAATGATGAAGATGGAACTGTAGTAGGATGATCAATTTGAAGAGCTATGTTATTCAAAATCCAATTTTGTTCGACAAATTCACTAGATTTCCTGCTTTATCTCTTTGTAATATTCTCTCTCTCTCTCTCTCTCTCTCTCTCTCTCTCTCTCTCATGTTTTTATTGGTATAACAGTTGAAAGAATGATATAAGAATTTATATTCTTTGTGAAAATAGTCCAACCCTAAGTGTTTGACAAAATGTCTCAATGAAATTAGAATCAGTGTAGATTAAAGGCTTGGTAAAAAATTTACATCTATTTTGTGAAAGTCGTCTTTTTTGGATTGGTAAAAATTAGAATATGTTTGGATTGGTTGAAAAAGTATGGAATTTTTTATTGCATACTTTATATGTTACTATGCTGTTAAGTTTAGTATTTTAGGTTATTAGTTGCTATAAGTTGATTGTTTTAGGTTATCTTTGAATTACAGTAGGTACTGTTGGTAAGAATTTGTATTGCAACTCCCAACTAGAACTGTGAGTCATAATTTTCTTAATAGAGAACTATAAGCGTTTAGAATTTTGGTTAAGAGTAATGTGGAAATTCTAGCTCTTTGTATTATAGATTTATGTTGCTGTTGACTAATTGGGAATTGAAACATGTTCTAACATGCCTCCAGTACACCTAACAATATCAAAAATAAAATGTGTTAAATGGGAATGAAAAGACTATTTTACTCCCATTTAGAACATGTACACTGCCTGTTTGAAAAAAATCTCACTCCCTTTTGCTTTATTTATTTAGAATTTGATAGTTATAATCACATTATTTTAAGTCAACTTCATGGTTTGTGTCTCTTGGTTTTAGTTGTCATAGGAATTGCTAACACACTGAAACACCACCCGTGCTCTTATCCTACATTAAAACAAAAAATGTCATTGACTGTTAACTAACCAAGCATGGCAGGTGTCCAAGAAAATAATATAGTAACATTATCCCATTGCTTTTAATTTATTTCTCCTTCCCCCAATTTCACACAGATACTTTGACATATTTTATCAAACAAGTCCATGCATTACACCACGATGACTCACTAAATGCATTGTATGTAATTGTGGTAGATTTGGTTTTGAATTAGAATTGGTTTTATAGTGGTTGAAACCCTAATTTGGGTCCATTTCTATATACAACCCTCTATATACATCCACTGGTAAGGTTTTTGTTTTCCCTTTTGAAAATTTGGATTTTAAATATGACTTAGGTTTTGATGTTGTGGTGGATTGGTTTTGATTTAGGAAATTGGGTTAGTCTATGGTCAACATAAAAAGGGTTGCCTAAGAGATCATTTGGGAAGAACATGCACTTGGCATTAATTGTAAAGCGTATTTTTGTTGTTGTTGTTGTATGTATACATGTTATTTTTAAATCTGTAATTGATGTTTTGGTCAATTTCCCCGTTGCCTTTGGTGATTATTGTGTATTGGCTACACTTATGCCATCAGTTGAAGTAGTGGTATTCCTTTGCAAAGCAGCCAATAAATATAAAGTTATCATCTTCATTTTCTTTTTTTCTTCCATGAAGATGAGGGGGATACATGTTCACAAAGCTTGATGTGCAGGTTTAAAGAAAAGAAATGAGATTCTAGAAGGAGAATGTTTGGATCTAGATTGTCATAGCATTAAGCATCCGTGATAGCTATTGCGATTGTTATTGGCTTCTATGTAAATTAAATGCCCACAACAAATATAGATGTGACAATAGTGTCTATTGGAATTCTTTTGACAGTATTTGATCTACAAAATACATTAGATCGAAAAGTGAATTTATGTAGTGAGACTAATTTACAATTAATATAAAGTGTGTTTTCATTGTTTCAAAATTGAATTTGGATTTTGACATTGAGCCAAGTAAACATATAAAGGTTGCAATCCTTTGCAAATAGATTTCCCATTATCTTAATGTTGCTATAGTTTTCAACATTATTTTCTAAAAAATAAAGTTTTTTCTTTCTTTCTTTTTCAAAATTTTTTTTTTCTTGGTAGACAAATCAACCTTTCCTTCATTCTTTTAGCTTTTTCTTTTAATGTGAGGTTGATTAGCTAAATATTTATTTAACTAGCCTTTTCTTTTAATGTGAGGTTGATTAATTAAATATTTATTTAACTATCCCGTGCATCGTACGGGTTAGCGACTAGTTTATTAATAAGGCCTAGAGTGCAATTATATTTATATAGTGGTATTAAATATAATTAATGGTAACTTTGGACTTGTCAAGAGTTGACATAAAAGCCTAAGGCCCATTGGAGCTAGTGTCTTATTTGTTCCCTTTTGGTCCCACTCCAAGCCATATACTTATGCCCAATTGGAAAGGCCTAAAAGGTTAGCCTAATTAGATAATCAGTTATTAGGAGAGAAACATACAGAATTTTGTAAAAACAACAAGAGTATGAAATGGTATGTATGTGAGTGTTGGACACTCTCTCATTCTCTCTAGAACAAACTCATATAACTGATTGAAAGACCACACATCTTGGACGTTAGTGGAATTGGAGTGAAGATTGAAAGTGTTCCCGAGAACTTCTGATCTTTGGTTTTGAAATTCACCACACCAAGGTACATTCTCTTTACTTTTCCAACAATTGGTATCAGAGCGGTCTTCAATTCCAATCTGTATAACATGTTTTGTGAGTTTTATAATTAGAGATAATGGTTTCATAATGCTAGAAGATTATACATGTATTTAATTTTCTTCATGGTTATTGAAACTATGATTTGATAAAAACTGATATTGATATTATGATGTTGTTTAAATTTGAATTTAAGTATGTTAAATTGAAGTTTATGGCTATAGCATCAATGGAATTTAGTTTTGATATCAAACTCTGTCTATAATGTTTATATGATGGTTGTTAGTTCATGAAAAGTCGTAAAAACTGCCTTAAAAAAATTCTAGAAATTCAAAATTTAGGAAGCTCGATCAATCGAAAAGTGATCGAGCAAACAAGATATTTCTCGATCGATCGACTAGCTATTAGTCAGCTGTCGAGCTAGCAAGATTGATTCTCGATCGATCGACCAGCTATCGGTAAGCTGTTAAGCCAGCAAGATTGTTTCTCAATCGATCAAACAGCGATCGAGGATTGATCGTGCCTGGGAATTTTTGAATTTTTCTAAGTGTTTTCACATGTATAAAGTACAAGGCTATGTGTAATTAGTTTATGCATGTTTACAATATAAAAACCTTTAATTTAAAACATCTAATGGGAGAGAGATACAAGGGTTGGATCTCATGGCCTCCATTGTTGGTTCATAGTAGTGTGAAATATATACTTTGTCTTTGCTTCGAGCTTAGCATTTCATACGGAGAGTATTTATTTCATGGTCCTACAAGATTGAATTTCTTGGTTTATAGTAGTTTGATCAAACACCTTGTCTTAGCTTCAAGCTTTGCATTCCATGCGGAGGGTGTTTTGTATCATGGTACTACAAAATAAACTTGTTAAGGGGATGAAATGTGGCTACACATGATTCTAAACAATGGTACATACTAGACTAAATATTATAGTATCCTTTATGCTGAGTTCTTACTATTATTATTTAGAGGCCAAATGTATAACGACATATTATTAGTGTATGACAAGAATTATCATGATAGCACTAATAATGAGAAGAGTTCTCAATCAATCATAGTATTTAATGTTCACTCTATGCTGAGGGATATTGAATATGGGATTGGGTTGTCATTGCATATATTATACTATGGTTTTATTAAGGTTCCATGCTATATGTTTATATGCTAAATTGATAATGTCTAGTTTACTTATTATATTCATGTTTATTGTTTTTAGATTTGAACACGGCATCATTTAGCCCACTTGTTACTATTCTTAATCAAAACAAACTGACTGGATCCAATTATGTTGACTGGAAAAGAAATTTGGACATTGTTCTTACAGTTGAAGAGCACAAATATGTGCTTAGTCAACCATGTCCTAGCCTTCCTTCATTAGCTGCTCCTCTTGAGAAAAAACAACAATATGATCGTTGGCAAAAATCTAATGAGATGATAAAGTGCTACATCCTAGCATCTATCTCAAATGTTCTACAGCATCAAATGTAGGATGTAGAACTAGCTTCGGACATTATGCTAAGTCTGAAGGAGATGTTTGGTGACCAAGGCCGTTCTGAAAGGCAAGAAACCATAAGGCAAATTTATAATACCAAAATGGCTGAAGGAAGTTCAATAAAGGAGCATTATCTTACAATGATCTCTAATTTGAATACATTGGAGGTTTTAGGTACTGATATTGATGGAGAATTCCAAGTGAATATGATACTCCAGTCATTACCAGAATCATTCAAGGAATTCAAACTTAATTATAATATGAACAAAAAGATTTATACATTGTTTGAATTAATGAATGAATTGGTAGTGGCAAAAGGCATCCTTGGTCCTTCTAATGTTGAAGCCAATATTGGTGAAGCTTCTACTTCTCAACCAAAGTCGAAAGGCAAGGGTAAGAAGAAGAAGAAGAAGGACTTCACCAAGCAAGAGGGTAAACAAATTGCCTTAGGGGTTGCTGATAAAGGAAAGAAGATCAAAGGAAAGTGTTTCCATTGTGGTGAGAAAGGACATTGAAAGAGGAATTGTCCAAAATTCAAGGCTGCCAATAATAAGGGTATGAATTGTTCATTCCTCCTTGAAATATGTTTAGTACAAAATCCCACAGATTCTTGGTGTGTGGATTCAGGTTGTACTAATCATATCTGCAATTCTTTGCAGGGGTTCTAGGAGACCAGAAAACTTAATGAAGGAGAATTGTTTCTTACTTTGGCTGTTGGGAGTAGGATTCCGGTTGTAACTGTTGGTGTTTATAATTTGTGTTTTGAATCTAGAGTTTTATTATTAGAAGACTGCCTATATGTACCTAATGTTCGTAGGAATTTAATTTCTGTAACTTATTTAGGTAAACATGGATATTGTGTTATCCTTATAGACAATGTTGTAATAAAGAAGGGTAAAGTGTTTATCTATTCTGGCAATATTGTTGATGGTCTTTATATTTTAACTCCTGATAAGCATGAATTATATAATTCTATATTAGATAATGACTCTCATGTAAAATCATTAAAGAGAAAGTTTCCTTTTACTAGTAATGCATATCTTTGGCACTTGAGTTTGGGTCATATTAATTCAAATAGGATTCAAAGACTATTCAAATAGGATTCAAAGACTGATCAAATATGGTCTCTTACAACCCATGGACTTTGATGAATTTCCAGTTTGTGAATTTTGTTTGGAAGGCAAAATGACCAAACGACCTTTTAATGCAAAAGGTAGAAGAGCTTAAGATTTGCTAGAACTAGTACATTCAGATGTATGTGGTCCTATGTCAATCCAATCAAGAGGTGGCTATGAGTACTTCATCACTTTTACTAATGATTACTCAAGATATGGTTATCTGTACCTAATGAAACGGAAGTCTGAAGCCTTTGAAAAGTTCAAAGAGTTTAGGGCTAAAGTTGAGAATCAATTAGGCAAACGCATAAAGGACATTCGATCTGATCGTGGTGGCTAATACCTTCTTGGGGATTTTAAGGATTACTTAACTGAAAATGGGATTGTATTCCAATTGACTGCACGTGGAACTCCACAACAAAATGGTGTGGCGGAAAGAAGGAATAGGACTCTTTTAGATATGGTTAGGTTCATGATGAGTTATTCAACTTTACCAATTTCTTTTTGGGGATATGCCTTAAATACTACAATGTATCTTCTGAATTTAGTACCTTTGAAGTATGTTCCTAAAACACCTGTTGAGTTCTGGAATAGGTGTAAGCCTAGTATGAGACATCTCTATATTTGGGGTTGTCTAGTACATTTGTTGAAAGGAAAGTTTGACAAGTTACAACCTAAAACAGAAGTAGTTTTCTTTGTAGGGTATCCAAAAGGAACTGTTGGAGGTTTATTCTATAATCATAAAGATAATAAAGTGTTTGTTAGCACAAATGCCAAATTCTTGGAAAATGACTATATGAATAATTACACTCCTAGAAGTAGAGTTGTGTTGGGTGAAATGAATGAACTTGTAATAAAACAACCAATGGATGAAACTAGGGATGATGTGGCTATATTAGATACGCCACAAGATATTACTCATGAGATGACTAGTACACAGGTACCTCGTCATAGTGGGAGAATTGTTTGGCCTCTTATAAGATTCATAAGTTTGGGAGAAACTTATGAAGCTATCTCAGAAGAGGCTAAATCGGATCCCTACACTTAAGAAAAGGCAATGAATGATATAGATGCACATCATTGGGTCGAAGCTACGAAATCTGAATTAGATTCCATGTATTCTAATCAAGTTTGGGATCTTGTAAAGGTGCCTAATGACATTAAACCTGTTGGTTGCAAATGGGTTTACAAGCGGAAGAGAGAGATAGATGGAAAGGTTGAAACCTTTAAAGTAAGGCTAGTAGTAAAAGGGTACACACAAAAAGAATGTATTGAATATGAAGAAACCCTTTTCACTAGTAGCAATGCTTAAATCTATCATAATTCTCTTATCTATTGCTACTCATTATGATTATGTGATTTGGCAAATGGATGTTAAGACTGCATTTCTCAATGGCAATCTTGAAGAGGAAATCTATATGATGCAACCAGAAGGTTTCATAGCAAAGAACCAAGAGCATATGGTATGCAAGTTGTAAAGGTCCATTTATGGACTTAAGCAAGCATCTAGGTCATGGAACATCAGATTTGATCAAGCAATCAAGTCATTTGGTTTTGAACAAAATCTTGATGAACCATGTGTGTACAAAAGACATCGAGATAAAGCAGTAATGTTCCTAGTACTTTGTGTTTGTGATATTCTACTCATTAGGAATGATGTAGGAGTATTGTCATCGGTAAAGGTTTGGTTGTCAAGCCAATTTGATATGAAGGACTTGGGTGAGGCTAATTTTATTCTAGGGATCAAGCTTAGATCGCAAGAATAAGATGTTAGGCTTATCACAAGCTGGATATATAGATAAGGTTCTAGAACAGTTTAGCATGCAAAACTCCAAGAAAGGATTACTTCCTTTCAGACATGGAGTTCCTCTGTTTGATGACCAAAGGCCTAAAACTTAAGAGGAAGTAGATATAATGAGACAAGTTCCTTATACTTTTGTAGTGGGAAGTCTCATGTATGCAATGCTTTGTACTAGACCATATATTTGTTATTTAGTTGGTATGGTCAACCGATATCAATCAAATCCAGGACCACAATATTGGCAAGCAGTAAAGCATATTCTCAAGTATTTACGGAGAATGAGAGATTATATGCATGTTTACCGTAGTGAGGATTTGATACCCATTGGCTATACAGATTTAGACTTTCATCAGATCTAGATTTCAAAAAATCCACATCAAGATGTGTTTTCACCTTGGGAGGTGGAGCCATAACATAGAGGAGTGTCAAACAATCTTGTATTGCGGACTCCACCATGGAAGCAAAATATGTTACTACATGTGAAGCAGCAAAAGAAGCTGTATGGCTCAAGAAATTCCTTTCTGACCTTGGTGTAATGAGAATGGAATAAGTTCCTATCACATTGTTTTGCGACAATAGCGGTGCAGTTGGACAATCAAAAGATCCAAGGAATCACAAGAAAGGAAAGCACATTGAGAGAAAGTACCACATCATTAGAGATATTATTGCTCGTGGAGATGTGGTGGTAGCAAAAATTGAAAGTGCAAATAATCTAGCAGATCCCTTTACCAAAGCGTTGTCTCAAAGGACCTTCGAGTCACATTTGGAGGGAATGAGAGTTAGATTAGTGCACAATAGTCTTTAGGGCAAGTGAGAGATTGTTAGGATTAGTGCCCTTAAATCCTATTGTATGATTCTATGTATTACACTATGTATGACATGATGTATGACTTAATATTGTAATTAATAAAGTTGTTTTATTATTATCTGAAATAATGGTAACATGAATATTTGGACATTATCATATAGTCCATGAGATGCATAGTATGTGATTTATGTGAAAAGTCACAGAAGATGTAAATCACAAGTTCTTTGTAAACTTAGAATTTAGTTCGTAGTCTGTGATGAAATTGGGTGTTTCGTCTGCGAAGACTATAACATATTAACTAGGATGATTTGTCTTGATCATGGAAGTGGAGACTTCTAGTTGATATGTTGATATGTTTTAAGAGTTAAGACATATTGAACTGGACCACTGTAAGATTTATTATTCTCCTAACGACTGTCAATTAAATAATAAATCTCACGACTTATATTTACATGAACTCTTAATCCTGAGAGAATAATGGACTTGATCATGAAGTGTAGGTTGCTTTGATATATCAAGAGTGAGATCTAATGTAATTGTCAAAACCTCAGTATGTTAGGCAGCCACATTTAGTGTTGATGGAACATATATTCTCAAGATTGAATCCATAGTCTTTTAATGGAGATATAAAATATTCCCTTAAGATAAGTTTAATGAGTTCTGTTATTCAAAGAGATAGGCCTAACCACTTTGCTAAGAAATTAGTAAAGTATATATTTATGAAATTAGATTTCATAAATATATGATGAATAACTCAAAAGGATTAAACTGGGTACTCAAGGATTAATATGTAGTAATTTACAAAGTGGCAGTCTTTATTCATGACTTTGTATTACTATGAATATTTTATGAAGGGGTTGCATGTACAATAAAGTCTTGGGATATAATTTATTAATAAGGCCTAGAGTGCAATTATATTTATATAGCGGTATTAAATATATTTAATGGTAACTTTGGACTTGTCAAGAGTTGACATAAAAGCCCAAGGCCCATTGGAACTAGTGTCTTATTTGTTCCTTGGTCCCACTCCAAGCCACGTATTTAAGCCCAATTAGAAAGGCCCAACAGGCTAGCCCGATTAGATAATCAATTATTAGGAGAGAAACATACAGAATTTTATAACAACAACAAGAGTATAAAATGGTATATATGTGAGTGTTGGACATTCTCTCATTCTCTCCAGAACAAACTCATATAACTGATTGAGAGACCACACATCTTAGGCGTTAGTAGAATTGGAGTGAAGATTGAAAGTATACCCGAGAACTTCTGATCTTTGTATTTGAAATTCACCGCACCAAGGTGCACTCTCTTGTTTTATATTCTAAAACTTACATAGTGCATGTTATCAATTGCGAATGAAGTAGACCTGTTATTTTTTCCGCTGCGTACGTTTACTTTTCCAGCATATACTACTCCTCAACGAGTCCATCCATACTAATCCTCAGCAAGTTTCTCATCTCCATGCAAGTTGTGAGAGGCAGAAGATTCCTCATGCACATTTACTCCTCAGGCGAGTTTTCACCATCCCTTGTGGAACTAACAATCGAGGCTCCTCGTGTACATATCCCCCAGGAATTTAACATGCAGGTACAGTAGAAAAAGGTAGAGAGAGTGATAGAGAAAGAAACCAAGGTTAACTTAAGGCAAGAGCCTCATAAGAAAAGGTAAAGAAAGAAGTGAAGAAGATAAGAGGAACAAGTAGCCCAGAGAAGTTTGAGGCAAGAGCCCTAGATGGACACCATAAAAACTATATCATTTTGTTGTTTGTTTGGTTAGCTCATAAGATCACCCTTATTTGTTTTCTTTTTTCTTTTTTAGTGACTCTAGGATAATGAGTCACTTGCCATTTACTTGCAAATGGCAAAAAAAGTTATGGGATAGTGAACTTGTCGATGCTTGTTTCCCGAGCAACAAAGGTAGGACTTCAGGCATACAAATCCCACGCAGGTTTTCAGAGTTGCACCCTGCCCCATGTATGCATGATGTGTGTCATGTACGTGGGTTGGGCCTGAGCCATATGTCGAAACAAAATGTTTTGCCTCTTATATTAGGACATATGTGATTCATGTTAGGAACATATGTCAACATTTTTTGTAGTTGGCTAATCCTTTGACAAAACGCACTTTACTTGTAATTGGGTAGATCTAGGATGTGTTTAATGCTTCAAGGAACATTGTTTCAAGTTCAAGTTTTAAAGCCATGCAAGTCTGTCCAAGAATTAAGGAATACAATGCTGGATTTTAAAGCTCGACAGCTAGTATCTATCTAGGTTTAAAAGTTGCTGAATCTCGTGGCTCGACAACTAGCCTGATAGATAGGGTATCTATTGAGGTTCATGAAACTCAGTTTTTCGTGACTGTTTTTCATCCAATCCGTAAATGTATGCATGAGCTTTCTTTTCTCACAACTCTAAACATATATAAGGATTATTTTAAGGGCTAAAAAAGGTTACGACAAGTTGCACAAGAGCACAATTCCACAAATGTGAAGAAGAGTGTGAACAGAAACCTAGTTTGCCCTAGTTCTTGAAGAAACTACTGTGTTTGTACACCATAGGGTTTTGTGATGAAGCAACTTCATGATCTTCATCATCTTGATGAACTGAATAACTTTGTAGCCAACATCCTTCTCAAGTTGGTGATCAAGTCGCGTATTGGGATCCACGCAATTGGTTAATCACATACTAGGAGCTGTGCATTGAAAATGAGAGATTGTCACTACAGAACAAGTCCAATTGGGTATTGGGGTAAGGGTTCAACTGTAGGTTGGTATAAGGTACTGGAATTTCTTTACTTGTAACCGTTTGTTTTGATAATAGTAAATTCTCGAGAGTGGTTACCTTAAAATCACCCGGTGAGGTTTTTGCAGAGTAGATTTTCCCTATTCGTAAAGAAATCATCGTGTCAATTTATTTTCTGCTGCATACTTAGTTGATTGGTGATTTGTTTATGCTGCCACATATAATTGCATGTTAATTTGATTAATTAATAAACTTGACTAATTAATCAATTAATTCATCACAAGTCAATACGTTTTTGGCCTATCAAGTATAGGAGATTTTTGTTAGGGGGAGTGTATGAGGGATGTAGTGAGGACTTTATGTATCTTTTTTCTTTTCTTTCTATTTCAGATACATTATATCTTGTATATTGGTCTTGTGACCATTTTTGACATACATTGTATTTATATTTGCTTTATATATTTTTTGACCTATCTCTCCATGTGTGGTTTCTTTTCTATCTTTATACACATGTTTCTTATTACTTGTACGCAATCTATTATTCCTGTTTCACACTAAGATGCCTTGATGAGTTTTGTTTAAAGTATTTCAGAAATACAGGTTGTCAAAGTTTACCTGCCATAAACTCTCTTCTTGCAAAGTTTTTCAAGAGTTTGCATTAAGATAGATTTTATTGTATTCAACAAGTGAATATGAGTTGAGTGATTTATGACTTCCTCATATTTCATTTGGTTGTTGTGATTTTGTCACGAATTGCCAAAGGGGGAGATTGTTAGGACATATGTGATTCATATTTGGAACTTATGTCAACATTTTATGTAGTTGGCTAATCCTTTGACAAAACGCACTTTACTTGTAATTGGATAGATCTAGGATGTGTTTAATACTTCAAGGAACCTTGTTTCAAGTTCAAGTGTTAAAGCCATGCAAGTTTGTCCAAGTATCAAGGAATAAAGTGCTGGATTTTAAAACTCGACAACTAGCTCGATAGCTAGCATCTATCAAGGTTTAAAAGTTGCTGAAGCTCGTGGCTCGACAGCTAGCTCAATAGATAGGGTATTTGTCTAAGTTTATGAAATTCAGTTTTTCAGGACTGTTTTTCATCTAGTCTGTTAGAGTATGTTTGGGCTTTCTTTTCTCACAATCCTAAACATATATAAGGATTATTTTAAGGGCTGAAAAAGGTTACAACAAGTTGCACAAGAGCACAATTCCACAAGTGTGAAGAAGAGTCTAACCAGAAACCTAGTTTGCCTTAGTTCTTGAAGATGCTGCTGTCTTTATACACTGTAGGGTTTTGTGACCAAGCAACTTCGTGATGTTCATCGTCTGGATGAACTGAAGAAGTTTGCAGCCAACATCCTTCTCAAGTTGGTGATCAAGTCGTGTACTAGGATCCACGCAATTGGTTAGTCATATACTAGGAGTCGTGCATTGAAAAGAAAAGATTGTAACTACAGAACAAGTCCAATTGGGTATTGAGGTAAGGGTTCAACTGTAGGTTGGTATAAGGTACTGGGATTCCTTTACTTGTAACCGCTTGTTTTGATAATAGTGGACTCTTAGGAGTGGTGACGTTAAAATCACTAGTAGGGTTTTTGCCATGTAGGTTTTCCCCATTTGTAAACAAATTACCGTGTCAATTTATTTTCTAATGTATACTTAGTTAATTGGTGATTTGTTTGTGCTGCCACATATAATTGCATGTTAATTTGATTAATTAATAAACTTGTCTAATTAATCAATTAATTCGTTACAAGGGGTTAATACGTTTTTGGCCTATCATATTATTCTTTTGATTCCGTTAGTGAAGCTCACGAATCAAAAGAGGGAAATCTGTAGACACCACATTTTGTACTTGTGATCCCCAAACCAGCTAGGCCTATGATACTAGGTGAAGGATTTGGGCCCTCAATTTATTTATTTGTGGGTTTCCTAACAATCCTATGGGTAAGACTCTAAACAGTAACTAGATAATCTGATTTGTATCTTTATAGTGAACTTTTAGACCTACACACCTTACCCTCTGGTAGTTCTTCTTTTTTCCTTTTTTACCCACACTCCCTCTCTCACTCTTCCCACTCTCTTCCCTATTTATTTTTCAACCCCCTTTTCATGTTTAACTTCTCTCTCCTTATATAGTCTCTCATTAGTGGAGTACTAATCATTATTGTTTCACCAATTCACATGCATCTCCATTTTCACCAGAATCCCAAGAAACCATCATGCCTTCTAAGGATTCTCTTGAAACTTGTTTCAGATGCCAAATAGCGTTAGGAAGCAAGTTCTCCAAAGGCACTGACAACTCTTGATAACCGACTTGAATCTAATCATTTCATCATCACTTTCCAACCACCTCATCAGTCGGTAGTGGACCGAACACTGTGGGCTTCTCCTAAATGATAATTCCTTAGTCCTAACATATGTGTCGTTGGACTAGGCTCACTTCAACAGGGTTTGGCGAAAAACCTCTTTGCCGCCCTCCAAGTGGTCAATAATCCACTAGAAAATATAGTTGGGATACATGAATAGTAGAAGACCCTTCAAGTCTATTCTACCCAGTGCACCTAAGCCCTTAAAGCTTCTTGCTCCAATAGGGTTAGGCTGAACCTTGTCTTCTCTAGCTTACCAGATCCTGCAATCTCCCATTATATCAACCAAAATGAATTGGTCTCTTCTGAACTGCTTCCCAAGCACCAAAATACCTCCTCACAGATATGGGTAAGGTGAGATAAGAATTTGGCTAAATGTACCTCTCAAGGATACGTCAATGGAGAGGGTGAAAGTAGAGGAATTTGGTGAATCAAAGGATGAAGATTGTGGATGAGTCAATCTTGTTTTTCTCTAGCGTTTCTCTCTCAAAATTCTCTCTAGAAGCTCTCAACATTTCATGGGTATAAAGGTATTTATAGTAGAGTGTATGAGGAATGTGAAAAGTCATGTCTCAACTAAACAGGGCATTCTGACGACTCAACGTCGTGACTAGAATGAGTTGCGAGCTAGCTGCTTGGCCAGAGTGGAAGTTTTTTTCCTGTAGTGCTACAGTTGGCGTGACCCTTCAGCTCCCCTGCGTGCTTCACACATGTGCCACCTTTGGCGACTTGCCAATCACGAGATCCAATCGTGAGGCCCTTCTTGAGTGCACACATTAGAGTTTTCTTCACACTCTCTCACACACTACCCTTACATAATTCCCACCTAAATACAAGATATCTAATTGCTAAATTACAAGCAAATTTGGCACGGAATAAACCAACACATGATTGAATAAATTCAACCTTACAATCTCCCCCTTTGGCTATTCTATGACAAAACCCTAAAACATACTCTAGACTTAATATTTAAGTTGGGAACAGTTGCCAAAACTCACTCACATCCTAATTCTAGAAACTAATAAGCTCTTGAACCATACAAATAAGTATTTCCTGAAAACAACAACACAAGACGAACATTGTAAGCATAATTCTTAGAATGCATATGAAGCAAGCACAATGTGATCAAGTAGTACAGATTAAAGCAATAAAGCATGACTTGATCATACAAGAACAATCACTATAAATAGTGACCACAATGATCATTCAGACATGCAATCTAATAAGCTCAATGCAAAGTATCATTTGCATGTCCAACACTCAACCGATACAAAAACACTAGGTAATTGCATCAAGGATAAAAGATCCAACAAGGGCACAAGAGTAAAGTACTAAAGAAAATGCATAACATTAACTAATAGTATTGAGCTACAAAGCATAGGTACAAAAATAAAGTATTGAATAGAAACTTAAATATTTAAACCAATGTACCAATAGCTATTAAACAAACACAAAGTAAATACCAAGAATTATAAAAGCTATAAGCAAGTAAGCTAAAAACAAGACAAAAGTATGTGTGTATGTATCAGTATTCTCCTTTTGAGCTCACACAATTCCCCCTTTCAATATGCACACTTCCCATTCTTGTGTTGGTCTCCCCCTTATTGTATGCTATCTCTCCCCCTTTTTGGCACGAATAGCTAAAGGTTGTCCTCCAGCTTTTGTTGAATAGCATCTAACTGTGTCTCAATGGCTGTGAGATGCATTTGAACTTGGTTGTTGGTGGAGTAGAGAACTTTTTCAAATCCGAAAATACATTGATACAAACCCTCAATCAAAGTGCTCAACCTGTCAGCTTGAGAGCTAGGTTGTATAGGCTGAGTGCTAGTTGTCTGCAACTTAGGAGTGTAAGGAGATGCAGTCTCGGTATGCACAGGTGTAGTGTGAGTGGCTGAGCCATGACTGGAAGAGGTAGAATGAGGGAAAGATTCACTTTTAGGTACATTGGAAGGGTGACTTTTGCTTGCTTGAAGAGAAATCATGGATAATGGACGAAGACTAACCAGTGTCTTTCCATCTGTTGGTCGATGAGCCCCTTTAAGTACCATAATTTTCATGATCAGACTACAAAAAGGAAGGCATGTTCATGCTACTGTTCGTACTGCTGTTCTCCCTATTAACTAGAAGATGTGAGCAGAAATGTCAGTTTGGACTCCGGTGATGAGATCACATAGAAACTGCGCTCTTCTAAGGTTGATGAATCCAGTGTTCGACAGTGGATAAAGGTTAAAGAACATGATCAATGTGAGAGTCTTCAGTTCAGGTGCGAAATTTTATGTTCCAATGGACGTGCCTTTGGTTGAAATCTCATGGTCTAGCCCAAGAATTTTAAGAATATCTTGTACTTGAGGAAGCCTATCATCATATGGAGTGAGGTCTACCTTTGCTGGTCGATTAATTCAAAGGACCTTTGCTATGTAGTCTGGAGTAATGATGAACTCCTTTCCTCGGACCCAACACTTTAGTTTAGCTCCAGTAAATCTGGTGTTGGAGTAGAACTCCTTGACTAGTTCATCAATTGGATCCTCGAAGTTCTCGAATAAGTTAGCCCAATCTTTTTCTTCAAAAATCCTAGGAATAAAAGTCATTCCCAAGGTATCAAATCTCACTATCCGTTCCACCATGGTGAGAGCATCTTCAAAAATGCTGGAGAAAGTCTGAGAGTCGAGTGGAGTCCTGAATCTCTCAATGTTTGAGTCATGAGATGAACGTCAAGTCCGTTTTGAAACAGGGGATGATGGAACATCAATCACAGGTTCTTTTCCATGAGAAGAATGGCAAGACGTTTGCAAAATAATAGACACACAGTAGAGAACCAAATGCAAAACACCAAGATACAAACTTGATTAGATCCAAGTTAGCCCATGAAATAAGCACACAATGATAGTTAGGAAGAGATATCACTTAAGCATGTTAAATGAGCCAATTAAGTAGTAATGTGTAGCTCACCTGAAAAAAGTGCAAAAACATGGCATTTATGTAAGCATGAGCAACACTGGTGCATATGGTGTGCAAATGTGGTGCGTTCTAATCCATGAAGTTCTCAAGAACAAAAAAAATGTCTATAAGACATTTTGCTATGAGCATGAAATGCACACCACAACACAAACAAGATAAACTACTTGAAAATGACAAGTAAACATGAAAACATGTATTGAAGGCATGATATGACAAAAACCAACAAACCCCAATCATCACACTCAACAAAAATACCCAAACCATATTCAAACATCATATTTTTCAAAAACTCAACAAAACTCAAAATCCAAGAAATCAAAGGTTAAAAACATGAAGTACTTTGAGAAAAATAGAGAACCCATACCTTTTCTTAAAGATTGGTGAAGAGATGATGAATAAAAATGGAGGTTTTTGAAAGTGAACGTGAGTTTGGAGGAAGGAGACAATGAACAGTCACAATGTACGAGGCAAAACTGAAATTTTTTTGAAAACTACCTTGAAAATAACCCTCAGAGTGCAAAACACGCGATTTTTGCAACTAGAGTGAGCCGCGAACAATTCGCCAGTGCAAGTTGCCAAAAATGAATAAGGCATTCATTGAACATAGACATGTGTGACGTGTGCGGGTACCAAAAATGAGATAGTCCTCAGTCTAATGTGAAGCTTCAATGATCAATTCAACCAAGGCATACACAATTAGTACGAGGAAAAGTGACCTATCTCAATTATAGAAAAATGCATATATGACCTCCCACAAAACTTGATTACATAATTTTGAAGCTTTTATTTGGCTTCACCCACACGGCACGTGCGTTTCGGTTGATATCCCTAGAGGATTGGGTACTATTGTTTTGGCTTTCAAACCTTTTGGTGAAGCTTGTCAAACTGGTGGTAAATGCATCAGTCATCTTCATTACATCCCCAACGTTAGACTCAGCTTCTCCCCCTTTCGATTGCTTGGAATTCCCTATACCCTTTCTTTGTCCACTTGGCCTTTGATAGTTGCCATTCTTTAATGCCCAAAGCATACGACAATTTGGTCTGGTGTGTCCTTGAATTCCACAGTGATGGCAAAAATGTTGAGTTCTCGGACATCTTTGTGACTTTGGGAGTGATTTCCTTTTACCCTTAGGTTTGACCACTGATTGGTTAGGAGGTTTAGTCAAAAACTGTTGGTTAGTCACATTCTGCTTCTTCTCCGACTTCACTTTCTCAACTATTGAAGTTTCTACCAATGGTTCCTTAGCTTTCACAAACTTCATACCCTTGGACACTTTGACACTCGAGCTACTCTCTGGTGTATCCCAATCCACTTTTGTTGAAGAAAGGTTTTTTATGAGAAAGCACTTTATTAAGCTTCTTAGAGGAAACCTGCTCTACTTTAGCATTAGCTTGAATTACCTCAAGCTCAATAAATTTTATCTTTGAGTAGGCTTCAGTCAACTCTCCATTCAGTGTCTCGACTTCACACTTAGTCTCCTTTTATCGGACTAAAGGACTCTTGTAGTCTTGCTCTGTTCTCTTCATTTTCTTAATGGCTGCTTTCGCCACTTTTGCATATTCACCGGTCTTCTAAACTAGGGAATTGTAGGTCTCTTGTAGTCCCACTGTTCTTTCATCTTCCTCATCATCAGATTCTTCTACTATCCCCATTGACTCCAATTCTGTGTGCTCACCAAGCTTTTCCACTAGCACACTAAAATCATCTGAAGATTCCACGGGAGCAATGGTCATGAATGCAGAGAAGTTTCCCTCTCCATCACAGCTTTCTTCTGAATCTGAATCAGAGGAGTCATTGTCACTAAGAGTAGTGGCATACACTTTACCCTTCCCTCTCAAATAGTTCGGACACTCCTTCTTAAGATGTCCATGACTATTGCATTCATAGCACGTGATTGCTTGAAAAGATTAAGAATCCCTCCCATCTTTCTTCTTGAAATCCTTTTTTTCCTTCCAGGAATTTGGGAATTTTCCTTTCTCAGCAAACTTTCCATTCTTTTTAAACTCCAAGAGCTTTCAAAAGTTCTTCACAGGATACACCACATCTTTTTTGATCTCATCCTCATCCGATAAGTCATGAGCTTTTATTCTCTCATTGATTGTCTTTAGAGCAAGTGACTTGCTCTTCCTTTGTGATGGTAGAGAAAGCTCATAGGTCTGAAGTGAGCCAATAAGTTCTTGAACTTTGATGTCATCAAGGTCCTTGCTCTCTTCAATGGCAGTAACCTTTGCATGGAAGGTCTCCGGTATTGATCGTAGAATTTGTCTTACAATGTTAGAGTCATCTGTCTTTTCCCTCAAGTTAAACTTCCCAATTACCACCTCATTCAGCTTCCCATAAAATGAGTCAAATGACTCGTCTTCACTCATTTTTAGCTCTTCGAAGCGTGTGGTAAGCATTTGCAACTTAGTGTCTTTCACTTTCTTGGTGCCTTCATAGGTCGTCTCCAATATTTTCCATGCTTCCTTGGCAATTGTAATGTGAGACATCCTATGAAACTCATTTGGAGAAACACCACAGAAAATAGCATTTAGTGCCTTGCTATTTGCATTAGCTGCAGCAAGGGCTGCCTTATCCCATATGGGTTTGGCAGCCTCTGGCCTAGTCCATCCTATATCTATAGCATCCCAAACACTCTCATCAGTTAAACATAGGAATGCCCTTATGCGGACTTTCCAAAATGCATAGTTGCTTCCATCAAAATATGAAGGAGCATTAAGAGATTGAAACCGATCCATCTCAACAGGGGTCAAGGATCGCACTTAGGTAATTAAACCACAGCAAGTGCACCCACTTTGATACCAATTGAAAGTTCAAATAGTGTGTAAAACACCTATGAATGTTTAGACCCCCAAATTAAAAATACCAACACAAGCTTACAATCAAACAATATATGTGCGGAAAATGAGATGTAAGCAATAACCAAATAGGTAACACACTCTAAACCATGATTAATAACCAACACAACAGTAATTAAAAGGTAAAGAGAAAGGAAGAAAGATGCAAACACAAAGATAACATGGCGATGTGTTATCGAAGAGGAAACCGAAGTACTCGGTGAAAAACCTCTCCGCCACCCTCAAAGCGGTCAATAATCCACTAGAGAATATAGTTGGGATATATGAATAACAGAAGAGCCTCCAAGCCTAATCTACCCAGTGCACCTAAGCCCTTCAAGCTTCTTGCTCCAACAGGGTTATACCGAACCTTATCTTCTCTAGCTTACCGGATCTCGTAATCTCCCATTGCGTCAACCAAAATGAATTGGTCCCTTCTGAACTACTTCCCAAGCACCAAAATAACTCCTCACAGATATGGATATGGTGAGATAACAATTTGGCTAAATGTACCTCTCAAGGATACGTCAATGGAGAGGGTGAAAGTAGAGGAATTTGGAGAATCAAAGGATGAAGATTGTGGATGAGTCAATCTTGTTTTTCTCTAGGGTTTCTCCACCAAAATTCTCTCTAGAAGCTTTCAACATTTCATGTGTATAAGGGTATTTATAGTAGAGTGTATGAGGAATGCGAAAAGTCATGTTTCAACTAAACAGGGCATTCTGGCGACTCGACCTCGTGGTTGGAACGAGTTGCGAGTTTGAGTCGCGAACTAACTCCCTGGCTAGACTGGAAGTTTTGTCCTATAGTGCTACAGTTGGAGTGACCCTTCAGGTCCCCTACATGCTTCACACGTGTGCCACATTTGGTGACTCGCCAGTCGTGAGATCCATTCACGAGGCCCTTTTTGAATGCATACATTTGAGTTTTCTTCACACTCTCTCACACACTGCCCTTACATAATTCCCACCTAAATACAGGGTATCTAATTGCTAAATTACAAGAAAATTTGGCAAGGAATAAAGCCAACACATGATTGAATAAATTCAACCTTACACTATCTTAGGGGCTAGATTTGGCTACTCTAGCCAATCTTGGACCTTGGTTGGGTGGGCTGGTACTAACTATCTGGGCTCGAGCCCCCCTATAGTACCCCTTACGATTTAGCCCCTTGTTCCCCAATGATGCTCGAACTCTAAGGCCTAAGACCAGTTTAGAGCCTAATTAAATATCAAATTGACTTGAGGAGTGTTAAAATGGAAACTTTAACATTTTAAATAAGAAAAAATATATTTTTGGAAATAAAATGACCAAAGTGGCCCTTGGCCTACATACATGTGCCACGGCTTGTGTACACAGACCAAAGCACGCATACGCGGCACATTCCTGTGTACACAATTAGGATTTCAGAAGCATAAGAAAGACAAGTTTTCTGCAATAATGGCTGAGGTTTGGAATGAATCCCACATCATCTGGGAGCCATTCCAACCCCATTTTTTCAACTATAGACAGTCTTACATTGTACATTTTCAAAGACACTAAAATCCCACAAGAAAAACCTAAGATTCATTAGAAAATAGTGAATTGAAAGGGAGTTTTTCACAAAACACCCTCAAGTCAATTTTATTTGATTAGAACCTTTTATGGTCCCAATCCTTATAGTTTAATGTTACTAGTCACTTTCTTATTGGTTTGTGAATAGATTTGACTGAGAGAAACGATCAAAATCAAGCTTGGAAAGCTTTTGTGTAAGGTATCTAGTCTAAACTTTTCTTTTTCCCTCTATTTTATTTTTCTACCTTTAAAGCCTTCTGTTTACTTTTTTTGTTTGTTAAGATATGTTCTAACATGACTTCCTAGGTTAGGTTTAAGTTTTTGTATGCTTAAAATTCATGTTCGGGTGTTAGAATTGTTGTTTTGAAGTTCTGTTCTATTTTTGCATTTTGAGGCTTTTTTGGGCAAGGATCTGCGTACGCATTATCTAGCCTGCGTGATTATACATAAGCAGACCTATTCTAGCATGCGTGATGCCATTGCCCTGAAACCCTAAATTTTTTATATGTTTTGTTTCTACCTTTATCTGTGCTTTTGTTTGGCCTTTTTTTCATATGTTTTAGGCCCTATAAGTTAGGGTTCTTAGTTTTAATACCATCCATTCACATGTTCATGCATGAATGCCATGGGTGTTGTATTGCGACAAGGTAAGTCATGCTTGGAAATGTTTATGCATTTGGATATGATCTTGTGTTGATGTTAGAGATGAATATGAATGCTTGGATCTTTCCTTATGCTTTTGTTTCTGCCTTGATTTGATTGTATATGTTGTTGCTTTAAATATGCTTTGATGCCATGATAGATGTGTGCTAGGGTTTGTGATGAGATGCCATGATTAGATGTATGGTTAGGGTTTAGGATTAATGATGCAATGTTGAATGCTTAGATGTATGCTAGTGTATGTGTGAGTTAGAATACAGGCATTGAACATGCTTTTAATAAGGTTAAGATATAAGACACAATGATGGGAGGCCAACCTTAGGGTTGGACGATCTTGGGTGCCTAACACCTTCCCAAGAGTGTTCTTAAACTCCGAACCCATACTTTGGTAGTAAGATCAAAAGGTCCTTCCTCAAAGGGACGCTATATATATGGTTCTTAGACCATTGCAAAATCTAGGTGGCGACTCCCCCCTTGTGTCCATAGTGGCGCAGGGGGGGGATTGGCTTGTTGAGAAATTGGCTGAGGGGCAATCTGTCCCTTAACTGATTGTGCTACCAGGAACTAGAGTTCAAGAGCCATGTTGCATCGTTAAACCAATCCCGTGGTCTAATTCAGGGGGATTGGAGTGTTTACAAATAGGGGCTTCTACCGGAATGTGCACTACACAACCATGAAAAACTATGTTACCCAAACCATCCCGAACCGATTCAAGTGAGCTTTCCTGGACTATTCTAGGCCCTTGATGTCTAGCTTCACCATTGGTAAGCCCTTGTAGCAGGAATCCAAGCAACTAAACATCGAGAGGATAAAATGGGGCTTCCAACTATTGAAGCTCCCAACGAGTCTTGATAGCTAGTGTACAAAGGAGCACACTCGAGAATCAAGTGACAGGCTCTAAATTGCCTGTCGTAATGCATAAAAATTTCTGAGCGTATGATGAAGTTCAACTCCCGAGCTCGTACAACACTCAAGTCAGGTTGGAACCTTTTGGAGTATACAATGAAGAACAACGAACAAAGTTAATAAAAATATACAAAGCAATAGTAACAGGATGAACGTAGAAAAAAAATGGAAGAGAAACAAAATAAAGTTTAAAGTGAAAATGCACACAATAGGGTCATACTGAAGAATCAAAAAAGAGGATATCGACCTATCTGGCAGGGAGTGGTTGGATAGATGAGTTCTCCGTTGAGCCAGTTCTTGCTCACTCTCACAAACTCCCCTACGAAGTTTCTATTGGAGTCGGGGAGACAAGATATCAACCTAACTATGGCATACAGATGTCATTAATGATTGGCGGGCAACAGTGGTGAGATGGTTATTTATGCCTTTCTCTTAGGATTTTTTAGTCCTACCCGTCAAAAAGAGTGATATGAGTGTTAAGTCTAAGAGATAACTTAATCTTACTCATCACAAACAAGAGCCACAAAGCTCACTTGCTTAGTTGTGCATAGAGATGCTCATCTAAGCTACAAAAGATACAAAGTTTATAAAACTTTGTTTCATTGGCCATCCAAGGTACACAAGTACCAATGTACACAAAACACACACTGTTTTTGTATTTTTCTGATTT
Source organism: Quercus gilva (assembly GCA_023621385.1). Lineage (NCBI taxonomy): Eukaryota > Viridiplantae > Streptophyta > Magnoliopsida > Fagales > Fagaceae > Quercus > Quercus gilva. The sequence continues at coordinate 51,401,696 of CM042473.1, read as the reverse complement.
TTCAAAAAAAAATTTATCAAAAACAAAAAAAATAATATTGAAAATAAACAAACAAAAACATGTTATCAATGCAACGCAAAAACTAGATGCAGATGCATGAGGAAGAAAGAGGAGAGAGGGAAATCAATCCATGGAGATAACAACAATGTTTTGACGAAGAAATTCAAAACGTTTGTTGTTAAGAGGTTTGGTGAACAAGTCAGCATTTTGATCATCGGTGTGAATAAACTTAAGAGTGAGAATACCATCTTCGACAAGCTCCGTAATGAAGTGATGTCGAATCTCTATGTGTTTGGTTCGAGAATGTTGAACCAGATTCTTAGAGATATTGATGGCACTGGTATTGTCACAATAGATAGTGAGATGATCTTGACAAATACCATAATCATGAAGGAGTTTTTGCATCCAGAGGAGTTGGATGCAACAGCTACTAGTAGCAATGTACTCAGCTTCTACAGTGGATATGGAGATGGAGTTCTGCTTTTCGCTCATCCAAGAGACAAGATTGTTACCTACATAAAAACAACCCCCCGATGTACTCTTTCTATCATCAGCATTCTCAGCCCAATCCGCATTAGAATATCCAGCTAAGACATCATTTGTGTCCTTGCTATACCACACACCGAACTCAGCGATAGTTTTGACATACTTTATAATTCTTTTTAAAGTAGTCATATGTGATTCTTTGGGATTAGCCTGATATCTAGCACACACACCAACATTATAACTAATGTCAAGTCTACTAGCAGTAAGGTAAAGAAGACTACCTATCATGCTTCTATATAGAGAGGGATCAACACTCTTGCCTAACACATCTACAGTGAGTTTAACATTTGGGCTCATAGGGGTTTGAACAGAATTAGCAGATTCCAAGCCAAATTTTTCACAAGATTCTTAGCATATTTAGATTGAGATAGAAATATAACTGAATCTTGTTGACGAATCTGCAATCCAAGGAAGTGAGTCAGCTCTCCAATCATGCTCATCTCGAACTTGGCTTGCATGATTTTTGAGAAGCAATGAGCAAGTTCATCCTTAGTTGACCTAAAGATGATATCATTAACATACACTTAAGCAACTATCAACTCTCCATCTTCCTTTTTTACGAAGAGAGTTTGATCAACTTTTCCTCTTGTGAACCCATGTGACACCAGATATTATGTGAGTCTGTCATACCAAGCTCTAGGGGCTTGCTTCAACCCATAAAGTACCTTTTTGAGGTACAACACATGATCCATAAAGTATGGATCAATGAATTCTTTTGGTTGAGCCACATAGACATCCTCTTTAAGCAGCCCATTCAAAAAAGCACTCTTCACATCCATTTGATAAAGTTTGAATTTCAGATGACATGCTAGGGCAAAGAGAATCTTGATGAACTCCATTTGGGCAATTGGGGCAAATGTTTCATCATAGTCTACTCCTTCCATTTGTAAGTATCCTTGAGCTACAAGTCGAGCCTTGTTGCGAATCACATTGTCTTCTTCATCAGTCTTATTGCGGAATATCCACTTTGTACCGATGATGTGCTCACCCTCTGGTCTAGGTACTAGGGTCCAAACATCATTTCTCTGAAATTGTAGCAGTTCATCATGCATTGCTTCAACCCAACTTTCATCTTGTAGTGCTTCCTCAACTTTCTTCGGTTCAACCTATGACAAGTAGCAAGAATAAGACACAAAGTTAGCAACACATTTATCTACTGTACGTTTCCTCAATGTGAGTTCATTCATGTTTCCCACAATAACTTCTGGACGATGATTTAATTTAATCCTAGAGGAAGGTCCTTTCTCCTTGTGGGATTCAGAATCTGGTGAAGTAGGTATATCTGTGGATTCTTCCACAACACTGGGAGTACCGGGAGTACTTGGAGATGCAGGTTTTTGTTCAACAATTTCTTGAACTTCCTTGGGCTCAGGAGGAAGAATTTTCTTAGGGAGTTCCTCGATGCCTTTCTCAGCACTGGAATCTGACGACTCATCAATGACAACATTTACTATCTCCATTACCTTTATAGTTCTTTTGTTGTATACTCAATAGGCCTTGCTTGTAGAAGAGTAACCCAGAAATATACCTTCATCGCTTCGAGAGTCAAATTTTCCTACATTCTCTCTATCTTTGAGGATGAAACAAGTACTTCCAAAGATTCTGAAATACTTCACATTTGGCTTCCTTCCTTTCCATAACTCATAGGGAGTCTTTTTGGTACTGGGTCTGAAATATACCCTATTAACTGTATGACATGCAGTGTTCACGGCTTCTCCCCATAAGTTTCTAGCCACATCTTTGTTGTGCAACATGGCTCTGGCCATCTCCTTAATGACCCTCTTCTTCCTTTCTACCATACCATTTTGCTGAGGAGTAATAGGAGCAGAGAATTCTTGAGATATACCTGATCTTGTACAAAAAGAATCCATATAAGAGTTCTCGAATTCTTTATCATGGTCACTTCATATTCGATCTATCTTTAGACTCTTTTCATTCTGTAGTCTTGTGCACAAGGCCTCAATGTGCTCAGGAGCGTCAGATTTGGATTGTAGGAGAATGACCCAAGTGTATCTAGTGAAGTTGTCTACCACAACCATGATGTATCTCTTACCACCAAGAGACTCGGTTCTTATTAGACCCATAAGATCTAAATGTAGAAGCTCCAATGGCCTAGATATAGCTGATGTCTGTGTACCTGGATGCTTAGCTTTCATCTGTTTTCCAAGCTGACATGGTCCACACACTACATTGCTCATTCTACTAAGCTTTGGTATCCCTAAGAGAGATTCATGCTTAGATACAATAGAAAGATGTTTGTAACTAGCATGTCCCATTCGTTGATGCCATTGATCTTCATGAGGCAAACAAAAGCTATTGCACACAATATCAGCATCAGGAACCAATCCATAGTAGTTGTCTAAAGTGCGAATACCACTAATGAGCTTCTTTCCAGACTCATCCATGACAAGACACTTTCCTTTTAAGAATAGTACCATAAAGTCTTGATCACATATCTGACTTATGCTCAACAGGTTCACTCTTAAACCTTTTACATAAAGAACATTTGCAATGTCTGGCAATCCAGGTAGAGAGATGATTCTTTTCCCTTTAATCTGTGACTTGCTCCCATCACCAAAAGTGACATGGCCACCTTTCTTTGACTCGAAAACCTTGATAAGGGATCGGTCTCCGGTCATGTGTCTCGAGCAACCACTGTCAAGGTACCACAAACATGTGTCCATTACTTTAAATGCAGATTTCATCATGAAACCCACTTCGTGCTTAGATGACAGATTAGTGGGAACTGTACTTTCTCTCAATTGCCTTTTATGAGCTAAGCCTTTAACTTTCACTCTTTTCAGACGAACTCCTTTACACATTTTCATTCTGAGACAGTCTAGTTTCTTCTTAGCCAAACTGAGATCTTTTCCAATAGTCAACAAAAGAGAATTCAAATAATTTTTAGACTTGTATTTTCTGAGACACTCAAACAAATAGAGATTAGAAAAACAAGATGTATTTGAAAACAAAGATCTCTTTACGTAGGTTAAAGTCATGACAATAAGGGTCAATGGATCAAACACAGCAAAGATTATCCTAATCAGAGTGTGCCTGCACTGATACCACTTGATAGGCCACAAATGAATTGACCCCTTGTGATGAATTAACCAATTAATTAGCCAAGTGAATTAATTAGGTTCAATTACATGAAATTGTGTGGCAACACAAACAAACTACCAAATAACTAAATATGCAGTGGAAATTAAATGACACGGTGATTTGTTTACGAATGGGGAAAACCTCGCGGCAAAAACCCCATCGGGTGATTTTTAGGTCACCACTTCCGAAACTCCACTATTATCACAACAAGCGGTTACAAGTAAAGGAATCCCAAATACCTTACCAACTTATAGTTGAACCCTTACCCCAATACCCAATTGCACTTGTTTAGTAATGACAGTTTCCCCTTTTTGATGCACGGCTCCCATGTACGTGACTAACCAGATGCGCGGATCCCAATACGCGATTTCAATCACCAACTAGAAATAAGGGTTGGCTGCAAAGTTCTTCAGTTCATACACATGATGAAGATCAAGAAGATGCTTGGTCACAAAACCCAAAGGTGCACATACACAGCAACTTCTTCAGAAGAGATGAACTAGGTTAAGAACTTTGTCTTCGGTTACAAATTGCTTGAACAGAGTTTGCTCAATGCTTGTGCAACTTGTATATTTGTTGACGGCTCTTAAAACAATCATTTTATATGTCTAGGGTTAGGAGAAAAGAAGGCCCAAAGACACATTCATGGATCCCAATAAATCATATCAGAATTCTGATTTTATAAACCTCAACAGATAGAAGCTATCGAGTAGCTGTCGATCAGGTGTCGAGACACGGGGCTGAAACAGCTTACTGAAGCTCGATAGATGCAGCTGTCGAGATTTAATGAAATTGCACTTTCAGCTTGTTTTCTTGAACAAACTTGAAGGCTTCAATACTTGATCTTGAAACATGGTTTCTTGAAGTAATTCAACACATCCTAAATTTACCTGAATACAAGTAAAGTGCATTTTGTCAAAGGATTAGCCAATTACATAAAAGTATGACATATGTTCTTAACATGTAAATCACATATATTCTAACAAAAAAAAAAAAATTTTGAAAACACAGAGGGAAAAGAATGAAAACATAGAGGGAATGGCATGTGAGAAAGAGGGAGGAAAAGAACCGCCAAAGGGTGAGGTTTGTAGGTCTAAAAGTTCACAGAAAAGATACAGCCTGGACTATCTAGTTGGTGCTTGGAGCCCCACTTGCAGGATTCCTAGAAAGCCCACAAATAAATAAATTGGTGGCCTAAATCCTTCACCCATTACCACAACCCTAGTAGGTTTGGGGACCACATTTGCTTTCCCATAAATTAAGTTTCACACATAAATTTCTTATGATGTAAAATATATGAACAAATGATCATTCATTTATCATCTTTTAGTAGATCATAACTTCATTGTCTTGAAGAAACTTTTGAGCTAGACTCAAGATTAACACAATTATATTCACTTTAAGCAGCTCAAAAATTATATAGATACAAATTGAATTTGATATGTTTTTTAAGCTAAGATTTTCAATACACATATAAACCCTAATATTTTTAAACCACATATCTTTTACCATCCTTAGCTGTTCATTTTCTTTATTGTTTTGCAAAATCTTTATTTTCTCCTTACTAGGTTATAGCTTATAATAACAATGGAGACAAAATACTAATGAAGTTTCAAGAAACCTCCTACCTAGACATGGCAAATGGGCAGATTGGGTCGTCACTCGAGTTGCAGGTCAAAAAGCGGGTCATTTTAAGTTGGTTAGAAATGGGTTGGGTCAATTGAATTATGGATCGGGTTGAGTTGGCTCATATTTTTCACATGATTTTTTTTACGCAGCAAATTACTTAATGTAAAATGCATTATTTTAAATTCACCATTCATATCAAGAATAAGCTCAGCTAAACAAATTAATACTTATTCAATAATTTTAAAATTATACAAATCCTAAAATTACTAACTAAAACAAAATAGCATAAAGGATAAGTAAAACAAGTACACAAGTTTCATTTCTACACAATCAACATCTCAAATCATAAAACAAAATTACAAATTTCTTATTGGATAACTAATTTTACAAAGAATAAAAACATATAAGAAATTTAAAATCTTAAAAACTAATTTTATAATCTATTATCAATTGTGGTTGACACACTATTTCAATTTGAGAATATACATTAAAGTTTGATTGTTTACTTATTTGTACATGATCTCTTTTATAAATATCATATCATTGTTAAGAAACACGCACTCCAAGAAATATCTTAATTTATTTTGAAAAACCGTTTATTGGACATGAATTGTTAAAAAATAAGCCTAAGAATTCATAATTTATGCTAATTTCATTGATACTTTAGCTCTATTGTTTTTATACTTATGAATGTTTCTCATACATATCTATAATTGTAAATATATGTTTTTAACTCTACTGTTACTAGATTATCTTGGCATGTACTTTGCTATTTGATATCTAAAAATCTTTACTCATTACAGAATACCTCAACCATTCATATTTCAATTCATTTGAATGCAATTATGTAAATGTTTCAATTGTTTCCTTAAAACTTACAACAAACAATTAAACTAATATTATCTTAATTTTATTATTTTTTTACCAATTTTTTTTTTTAAAAATTGTTTGGGTTAGGGGTCAAGTCGGGTTGACATGCAAAAAATGGGTCAAGTCATGAATTAATGCGTCTTTGCTTCAGATAAAAAAATTCAGATTTAGTTTGTTATTGTTAGGGTCGGGCAAAATCTAACCCGTTTGCCATGTCCACTCCTACCTATAATAGCAATAACAATAATTCATAGGCAATATCCAATTTAGCCTTAATTCGGTTTGGCAGAATTAGAATAATTAATAACTAGTCGCTAACCCGTGCGATGCATGGGATAATTTGATGAAATTTATATATGTATTTACTTTGTTCAAATAAATACTTGTTTCAAAACGAATATGTTTCACCTTCTCTTCAAAATATGGCTCAAAGCATATTATGATGTTTTTTTTAATCGTTTTAATCCAAAATTGTAAAAAGAGGATGAAACTCTTAACAAAGAACATTTGTGTATATAAATCTTTCCATTTAAGAACTTTCATGGCCTTGCAAATAATGCCCAAAAAACCAAGTTAACCCCTTCTATTTACCAAGTTGAAAATAGCAATGGAATACCAAAAGGGTGCCCTCTCCTTTTCTTCCAACCTCCAAAGTCACAAGCGAGGATCAACGAATAGATTGTGGGCAATAATAAGAATCCACAACACAAACCTGAGTAAGAGAAACCACATACAACATTGTTTAGATTTTATAAGGTGGTGGGTTACATAGAATTGAGTATATTTTTTTCAACAAAAAGATTTTAGTAGAAAAGGGAAAGGGGGCAGAACTTTGCCAACAAAATTGGAATGCTTTTGGCATGGAATTTAAATTGAAAAAAATTCATGCCATCAAAACCCTTAAATGTCTAGAACTTAAATCCCTTCAGCATTATAGAAAGAAAAATTAGGCAATCACTCGGAGTAACTGGGTCATATTCAATAAATTTAAGTGTATGCAGCCAACCACAGCAACAATAGTAGAGATCAATTTGCACACAAAAAATAAATATAAAGGGAAAAGAAAAAATCAATTAAAAGAACAAAGTAATTAACCTACTTCTTATTAAAAAAAAAAAAAGTAATTAACCTACTAAGAGAAATAATTTTTTGTTGATATTTTTCCCTAAGAATAACTTTTATTTGATAAAGAAGTTGCAAACATTATTAATGAAGAAAATCCAAATGAAATCAGTGCATGCATACATGATTTAATCAAGATGTTCTAACTACAATAACTCATTTCACATCTATTATAAATTTTAGTGGGATGGGATGAAACAGAAATTTGACATGCACTCCAAAAATTAATGTCAAAAACTGAAAGCATACCTTGCTCAAAAAACTTTAAGCTTCAAAGAGTCTCAAGTATATAGAGTCCCTAAAACAATAGGGGTAAAAAACAATTATTGAGAGAATAATATATTCTTAGATCCTTTCATAAATTAAAATAATGACCAAAATAACATAAAAATCACAATAACAAACTACAAAATTTGGATGAAAATTATAAACTTTGACACTTTCAATGACATTAATAATAAATTATAAACTTACTATACATGGCTTGTAAATCTATGGACATCTTTTTTATCTCTTCTTTTGTAAGCTTTAACTGATGAAACACATAATAATTGGTCTAAAATAATATTACATTTCCGGAGTGGGATGTACAAATACTGCCTAGAATCATGATTGGAATAAACAACCTCTAAACACTCCTACAAATACTAATGTAGGTTTAATGATGCATTGGTGTAGGGAGGTTTGTGTGCGAGAATGTTGGGTCACTGTAAAGGAAGAGGCAAATTAAAAATAATAATAAAATAGGGGGAACAATCCAAACGGGGATAGATATAGTCAAGAAACAGTGCAATAATTTATTAGTTGTGACGTTAAGCAAACATGGCTTAAAATTCTGATTTGCATAAAGCAATAATCTTCTCCAAAAAGATCTTCTCCATGTATGTTAAGCAATAATTTACTATGGAGTGGTGTTTATGGGTTTCCTACCTTTCCTTGTGTTGATTGTTGATCAATACCTCCAAAGAGATATTTATCTTTATTTTCACCAATCATGCTAGACTCATCCACCTTCAAAGAATGCCCTTCTAAGAATAACCCATCATAGGGAACTTGATCACCAATCTTTAAGCACAACAACATCACTCATGTTGACACAACAACCACCAAAAAGACAGCAAGAATAATACTTCCACCATCATACCACCCATCTTCCTAGCCATGTTGCTTGATACCAAAGCCAATAGAGAGTACAACACATGCCAATAATATTAAAATAGCCATATCTTTAAATGCGTCAAACATAAATCTTAGAAACCTTTTTGGTGGTGGTTTTTGGTATTTGTTGGCACTAAAAATAGTTTGTCTATGAATAAGATCAGCCTCACAGCTATTGATACCCTTTTTTTACATCAGTTTCAAGAATTAAAGCAAGTTCTTTAACCCCTCCAAACTCTCTCAAAGACTCAAAGTTTTTGTCCCTTAACATTTCACGAAGCTTCTTTGGATCAATAGTAAGCAAAGAAACTAACAAAGCAAAACCAAATACAAATTTCCATAGAGCATAAATCAAAGAGAAAACTACCAAAGCCACATTCAAAAAAACAAAAACAAAAATTACCTCTCAAATTGCCGCCATAGTTTCTCAATCCATGAAACAGAGAAATCATCCTCATCAAATACCTTGTTTGCATATTGATTTGCTAGGTTGAAAGCTAATGAAACGATCTATACTTGATTTGCAAAAAAAGGGAGAGAAAAGAGATTAAAGCCGTATAATATGTGATTAGTTTTAGCGTTTGTGTGTTTTAAGGTTTGAGAGAGGAGTAGAGGAGATATAGATGAGAGAAAAATTGCTGCCATAGTTTCTCAGTCCCTGAAACAGAGAAACTATCCTCACAAATACCTTGCATATTGAATTGCTGGGTTGAAAGCTAATAAAACAACAAAAAAGAGACTGGAGATATAGATGAGAGAAGCGGATGATAGATGGGCGATGAAATACCATTTGATGTGAATGTCATAGGCAATAGAGAAGATTATAATTTTTATGCATGTGCAAAAAATGTAAACTTAATTTAATTGCTAAGATTAGCATTCCTAAGATAAGTATTTGAATTTTTGAAAAAAGGTCGCATCAAATACCAAGCATAAAATTTAAAATAAGAACAATAGTAAAAGCCTTAATATTGTTCACATTTATTTCTTTTCCAATAAAATCCAACAACAAATGAAGCATCAAATTAATAACCTTTCTGCACATTAGATTCTCATATTTGATGGAATTGTACTAGAAAAGAACTTATCTACATAATATTTGCTTATGGAAGGTCATGGGCCATGATGAGTGGGGAAGGCATGTTAAGTCTTTTTGATGACTCAAACTTTGCTCATTCAATCAGTTCCCAATTGAACCAAAAATAAATTCCAATTTCCCTCATAATTCCCTCACTTAATCCTCCATTTTCTGAGCAACCAATCAAAAACCTCATCTTTCTAATTATGCAAACTAAATAATCCCCTTGAGTTATACTCTTTAAAGAAAATAACAAATAACAAAACATATATAATCACAACTTTCTCAGGAAATAAACAGAGATGGAAAGCGAGAGAGAGAAAGTGAGTTAGGGCAAGAAGGAAAGAACCTTAGCATGCAGATTCAAGAAGAGGCGACATGTCAGCCCAAACCGAGTCATTGCCAGAGGGAATGGTGGTGCGTTTAGGTACGGAGACCTCCACTGTCGCATCATTTGCCACTTTTTTCATTTTTTTTTTCCTGATTGATGCTTTATGGGTTATTTTCAGTGCTTCGGATCCTCTCTCTTACTGTGTCTTTGAGTCTTTGCTTTGCTTTGGGACTGTTGGTCTGCACAAACGCAAAGTGCTTTTGCTTAACAAAGAAGACCCAAGTTTTTTGTTTAAAATAAAACCTAAGATATCAAAAATAAAATAAAAAGAATCTAAAAGAAAAAGAAAAAAAATAATGATGACGTGAAAAATTATGAGAGTTTCAGAGGCTTCGATTATATATAATATATATATATATATATTACTTTTTTTTTTTTTTCGAAGTGTTGAATCCCTAAAAGGGCACGAAAACTAATAGAACGTGTAAAAAGCAAGACAATGTTCCTAAGATTTTCTACGATTTAACAATGGCGTGCACCTTAGCCCATGCTAGGAATTAAGGTAATACTTTTAGACTACAACAGTTAAAGGTTGAGTGGTTTAGCATGAACAAGGAATCTTAACATGCAGATTCTCCTGAAGATAAAGGGTGCAGATTATCCCTTCTTCCATCTGATGCATGTCCATCAAATTTCTTGTCCACCTCTCTTAAGTCTTATCTATTTTTAGTAGCCGGTAAGGAAGAATGAAGAAAAGTGGGAATGTTCGAAGTATAAAGATGGCCATCCATTTGCATGTACTATGGATATTTGTTCTTTAACAAAATCTACGGTTCTCTTTCACATTTTGTTCTTTTATACAATTATTATACATTCTTTTACAAAGACAATTCCAAGTGATTGGCTCCACCTTATAGTGTGAGTTTAGATTAGTTTTTTTTTTTTTACCTAAAAAGTTTATTTATTGATTATTTGTTTTTATTTATTTATTTATTTTTTTAAAAAAATTGAAGTTTTAAGAGATTAATAAATAAACTAAATAGTTAACAAAAAAAAAAAAAAAAAAAATCCCAACGCACATTTAGTTAAGCTACAAGCCTTTGTATAGTCTTAATCAACTTTCACTAAAACCCAATATATGCATGAGTTTGGGGCAAACAAGTCATTTCCAACATACCAAAATATATAAATCTAGATATTGATTATGAGCTTATTATCAATTGGTTAAGAACATATGGTGTGATGGCAACAAAAATTGCTATTTTGAGAAATTCCTTCCTCATCCTATATACTATGAAGCAAATGGAGTATTGAATGGACTCGCAAAGAGGGGAAGAAATCAACAAACGTAGTGTAGAAAGAATATAATTAGTGCCTATCTTTTGTGTATTATAAGTATGAGAAATGTTAAAATAATAAATGTTGATGATAGCTTTTTATATTTTCTATGAAAATAATGTTAAAATATTCCAATTATGGTTTATTAACTATTACCTTAAAGGCATCCGTTAAGGAGGAAATGTGCAAATGCCCTTTTCGCGCAAATTATGTAGCGTTTTATCCCATTTTCCAAACTAATTAGGAAAATGCCCATCTTTTGAAACTTGATTTGAGATAAATCAATTTAGGCCCTATAGTGACGTTTTTAAGGAGCCTATAATGACGTTTTAAGAACCTATAGTGCCGTTTTGTAACTCGACCTCCATGAACTCGAGTTATAGGTTAAAAAAAAAAAAAAAAAATTACCTATAACTTGATTTCATGGAAGTCAAGTTACAAAACGCCACTATAGGTCCTTAAAATATCACTATAAACTCCTTAAAATGCCACTATAGGACTCCATAATTTTTTTTTTTTTTTTAACTCGATTTATCTCAAATTGAGTTATAAAAGAGGGACATTTCTCTAATTAGTTTGGGAAAGGGGGCAAAACGCTACAATTTTTTCCCATCCGTTAAATTGACCCATTAAATATACATGAGACACTTTATTAATAAATAAAATCCTCTCTTCGTCACCAAAAAAAAAAAAAAAAAATCATACCCAAAGGAAAAATGTAATAGAAAGGGATTTTAGGCATTGTACTGGATTTAAAAAAAAAAAAAAAAAAAAAAAAAAAAAAAAAAAAAACCAAACTATATTATTAGTTAGACAACGTTTCAAACATATTTGGTTTCTAACAATTCGAATCCAGTAGACTCGATTTTGCCCTTTGAAAATGTCTCACACTCGATTTCGAAGTGCATTTTCAAAGGGCAAAATCGAGTTCTCTGGACTCGAATTGTTAGAAACCAAATATGTTTGAATCGTTGCCTAACTAATAATATAGTTTGAGAGATTTGATTTTTTTTTTTTTTTTTAAATCCCATTGTACTGGCCCTTAACTTAGCTAATGTGAAAGTAATAATAAGAAATGCATGAATGTGAATCGATTGCAGCATTGACAAGAAGAAGCCTTTGACCAATGAAGTTTGATTGAAGTACTTATAGTCAGCTTTCATGTTCCATTAAGTAGCATGTTCCGTGGACGTCCTGGAAGTAGTGAGGGGCCTCCAATTCTGAAAGTCTACCATAGATGAGTTGCTTAGTTTTTCCAAAAGCAACTAGGCCAGTCTATCGCCCTTCCCATTTTCCAAGCCCACATACCCACCCAATAGTGGAAGAAAAATCTGGAATGCCCTTTACTTTCTTGTTTTACTTTACTTTATTGGATGGTGTCCCATAAGTTCACTTGAAAAGATGTTATTGGGAGGCAACCTAAAGTTAGCCCGTGGTAGTCTGACTCCACAACATGCCATTGTTTCTCAAAATGGTCAGCAATGTCATGCCACACATACTAAAGGCATATATCACTCTAGACCCTTAATTTATATAAGCCAGAACCCAAATTAAAATTCAATTAGAACCCTGTAGCATGCATTAATGTTTTTAGTATTAAACTTCCTAAATTTTTTTGAATCTATCGAGAGTTTTGCTCCTTAACTGACATATTTAAGCATTTTAAATAAAAACATCTAAGACTCAGATCTTCTCATTTTTGTTATAATTATCAAAACATCGAACCATTATAATCACAATTTAAAAACCATAAATGGTCCTGATCCACGCCCTTATATTCAATGAAAGTGACTGAATTACTTATCCTATTTTTTCTTCATAATGTTTTGATTATAATTATAAGGTTTATTGAAAAGAGATTATTGTGTTTCTCAAGTGGAGTTCACTTTCTCTCGCATGTATAAGATACTAGAACCTATAATTTCAAACACTTAGTGTGTGAGAGAAAGATGACCTCCTATGCATTGACCTAATAAATTTTCGTCAATGAGGTAGTGGGTTTGATATGAATGCATTTCCTTGTAGTGTGGATGATAGGGCCTATAGTCAGTTATTTGCGGTAGTTGTCGTGTTACTTAAAAGATAAAACTAAGGCGCAGTACTGTAAAACTAACAGCAAAATGTAATAGTTGGCATTTAAGGATATAGAATTAGTGGGTGAGCATGTCAGTAGTTGCAAATTGCAATAGTAATAATGACAAAAGAGGTGGTGGCAGCAGAGAGCGGCAGAGGCGGCCTCTGTAATAATGTTGTCAAGTAAATGTTGCCATTTAAGCGATTTAAGCCCATGTGTAATAAATAAGGTCAGACACCTCGTGTTAGTAAACATGGCCAATGACATGAATTTTTTGCGTTTAGACTTTAAACACAATTATGATAGAGTTGATCAGTGAGGCAGCAGGCCACAACTACCCACCCAAGACAACCAATAGATTGATTTTCTTTAAATTCTACCAGTACTATTACTTACTTTCCAAAAGATAAAAAGTTACAGACAAAAAAAACACTGACATTAGTCATTGCTGGGAGAAATGGTTAATAGCAAATAAAAGCAAGTAATATTAGTAATAATCTTAAATGAGAATTTGTATAAATTTATAAACTCAACTGGTGCCAAACATATTCTTGTACATGTTTAATAACTCAACTGAATTTTACGTATGCTCTTTTTAAAATGATGTATTTCCAACTGTCTACTCTTCTGTGATATGTAAATGGGATTAGAAATTAGAATTCAGAAAAAATGCAAGGCGAAGCCTCCAATGGCCCACTCTTGAACCCACGTGAATGGCCGTTTGGATTCTGAGGGAGGGAGAGTGGAGGAGAGTAGAATTGAATTAACTAAAAATATGATAATTTTGGGCAAACTCTACTCTATATTTTCCCTAAATTCAAATGGACCAGAAGTCTTGCGGTAAATTCCAAGTTGCCCACTTGGCAAGACAAGATATGTTGATCATTTCTTATTATTTAGTACACACACAGTGTCCTTATCTTTTCTAGCATACCAATTTTAAGGAAACACCTCATTTCGTATTATTTTAAAATGTATAAAAAAGTGATTGATATATGTAAAAAATAGTTGGTAGAAAGTGCCGATATCTCACAACCGCATAATGTAAAATTAAGTGAGGAGTCCATAATATTTTTCACAATATTAGAGTTTATAAGTGAGGAATTCATAATTCACAGTCAATCATTTTAGCATGTACAAACCACAACTATTCTTCTATTATCTATCATTAACAACTTAAGACATCAAAAGTTGCAAAACAAAGAAAAATCATGTCTCACTTTTTGTGTTCCACTTTATAATTCAATGTAATATGCTTTTGATTCTTTTACAAGGAAAGTTATAAAAATAAAAATAAAAATTGACAATTTCTAATTGTGTGAAGTATAAACAGGAATACAAAAACTAGGATAGAGGGTTTGTAGTCTTATAAAATATTTTTTGAAAATGGTTGACTTTAAAGTTTAGAGTCATGAATCTTTTCATCTCCTATATAAGGAATTCCCAAGTGCAAAAACATTTTGCAACCTACCATACATATCAAATTTGAGTTCCTCATTTTGATTCGTAACCCATGAGGCAAAAAAGAATGGCAGCCATTAGTCTAGATCCAGGTCTAAGCCTAAAACACATTGGCAAAGACGACACTCAACATCCAAGTGCTGTGCTTGAGGAAATCGAAGGGCTCATAAGAGTGTACAAAGATGGAGATGTGGAAAGGCCTCAGATTGTTCCATTTGTCACAAGCGCATTGTCTTTGGAGCTTGGAGTGACATCAAAGGATGTTGTCATTGACAAGTTCACAAATATTTGGGCACGTTTCTATGTCCCAAATGTATGCCATGGGAAGCTCCCCTTGCTTGTTTATTTCCATGGAGGCGGATTTTGTGTTGGCTCAGCTGCTTGGAGCTGCTACCATGAGTTTTTAGCAAGGTTATCAGCTAAAGCCAATTGCTTAATCATGTCTGTAAATTATCGTTTGGCCCCTGAAAATCCACTTCCAGTTGCTTATGAAGACGGATTGAGAGCTCTTATTTGGCTAAAGCAACAAGCTTTACGTGGAGATAGTGAATGGTGGTCTAGACTCTGTGATTTCTCTAAAATCTTCCTAGCTGGTGATAGCGCAGGTGCCAATATAGCCCACAATGTGGCCACAAGGGTTGGTTCTAACCATGGAATCGAAGCTATGGCTCTAAAGCCTTTAAGTCTAAAGGGTAATATATTAATACAACCATTTTTTGGTGGAGAGGTCAGGACACACTCTGAGAACTACATGGTTCAATCCCCTCGTTCAGCACTGAGCTTAGCGGCTTCTGATACATATTGGCGATTGGCTTTGCCGGCTGGGGCTAACCGTGACCATTCATGGTGCAATCCTTTGTCAAAGGGGTCGAGTAAATTGGAGGACATAAGGCTTTTGCCTGCCCTGGTTTGCATATCAGAGATGGATATATTAAAAGATAGAAACTTGGAGTTTTGTACTGCTTTGAATAGAGCAGGGAAAAGAGTGGAATATGTGATGTATCAAGGAGTTGGGCATGCATTTCAGGTTCTAAGTACGACTCAGCTTTCACAAACAAGAACCCTTGAAATGGTTGCTCGTATCAAGGCCTTCATTAGTCGATGACTCTCTCTCTCTCTCACTGTACATGTGCTTGTGTTTGTAAATAACTTTGGTGAGGGAAAAGTTTATTTTCATTGTCACCACCGTTTCGTGAAAAAGTAGAGGCTTTCCCGGCCTCTTTTCTGCAATGAAAAATATAGACTAAACTTTAGGCCCTCTAGATGCCTTGATTTGCATTTTGCTGGGCTTTTGCATGTTCAATGTTGCTAGCTGATAAGTAAAGATTCTGTATATTATTGCATTGATCATTTTGATGTAAGCGATGAGTGTATCCTGTAGTAATGTATTACATACATTAAATCTTTTATATATACATTGTAGACTGCATGCTGTGTTAGGTGTGAAAAAGTGATGCGGGATGTGGAAGCGTTAAGAAGCAGAATATGTCTACTTCTAGAAAATAAGAAACAAAACACATTTGCTTCTGAAAGTAACCTCGAATCCATGAGAGTTCCTTAAATTCACAAGGGTCCTTGAATCCACAAATAGAAAGGGTTTGGAATCCACTAGAAAATAGGAAGACAAAAGTTTGAATTTTATTCATTGAATAGTTGTTAAAAAATGTGTATAGACTTAGGGGCCTATTTAAGGGCTCCGTAAAACTTGACAGACAAGAAAATATATTCTAAAATAACTCCTAATTGATATCTAACCATAACAGGAATCAAATTTGACCTAAAAAGTATTAAAAAAAAAGCACCTAAAAATAAGGAAATAAATTCTCTAACCCTAAAATAATAAAAATTACATAAAAATACCAAAAATAACAAATTACATAAATTAATTTGAAGATTATGTCCTACATCAAACCCCTCCACTTGAAACAAACTCGTTCTCAAGTTGATGGTTGAAATAAAAAATCTTCCATGCCAAGAGAACAAATACTTTGAATACTTCATCTTCTTTGTATTCTTACCAAACTTGAAAGTAATCAATTGGGCAACTTGAACTTTTTTTTCTTGATCTTCATGCAATTGAAAATATTCACCAAATAAGAGTCAATGATCAAATCAAATCTTTCCACCCTAATAAAATCAATATACGTTTTGGTGCCTCCCACCAAAATAATAGGAGCTTGAATGTTGCAATCATTTTACTTGACTTCATCAGGATCGTTGACAACTTCCTCTATAGTTTCTTTTTTAATGGTCTCTACTATCTTGACCTCAATATCTTTTTCTATAATAAGGTCTTCATTAATCTCCTTCACAATCTTGATTTCAGGTTCTTCTTCTATAACAAGGCCTTTATTAATTTTCTAAAAACTTTCTATATTTTCTTCTTTGACTTCTACATATTCTTTAAGAAAAGTATTTTCTTCAACATGTAATTCTTTCTTTAATGGTGGAATATATGGCTCTTCCAAATAATTTAAATATGAACTTCATGGTCAATAATAATCTTGTATTGTATACGACAAGATTTCTTCATAATCCAAAGGATAAAATTTGATAGCAAGCATCTTGTCATCCTTGGCCATGGACAAATCTTATCTTTATCTTGTTGGATTCTATCAGACTGTTCTCGTTCCCACCAACGTATAGCATACTCACTAAGTTCATACAAAGCAAGTCCAACTTTTCTCTCATAATAAATATACTCAAAGTCAAATAAATTCTCTAGATCAAGTAACCGATCAAGAAAATCTTCTTTATAAAAATAACCATCAAAACTTGCAATTCATTTATAAGGCCTATTGAAATTTGTTTACAAATAGGTTGCCCATGAGTTATGTTTCCGTGATAGTTATCCCTATTGTTTCCATGCTCCAACGATGGCATCTTAGCAAAGATATTTGTGAGTGCTAGTTGTACATCATGTAATATTTGCTAAGTTCTTTGTCACCAGAATTGCTACTGTCTCAAACGTCAGCCACCAGACCAGGATAAGTCAAAGCTTTAATATCAATTAATGCGGGATACAGAAGCGTCAAGAAGCAGAACATGTCTATCTCTAGAAAAAGAAGAAACAAAACATGTTTGCTTTTGAAAATAACCTCGAATTCACGAGGGTTACTTGAATCCACAAGGAGAAAGGGTTTGGAATCCACCATAAAATAGAAAGACAGCAGTCTAAATTTTATTAATTGAATAATATTTGTTAAACTCAAGGGCCTATTTAAGGGTTTCATAAACTTGACAAACAAGAAAATATATTCTAAAATAACTTCTAATTGATACATAACCATAACAAGAACCAAATTTGACATAAAAAGCATTAAAACACCCAAAAACAAGGAAATAAATGCCCTAAATCTAAAATAACGAAAAATACATAAAAATACCAAAAATAACAATTTACATAAATTAATTTGAAGATTCTATCCTACATCAAAAAGAGGAAAATGAATTATAAATGTTAGGTCAAAATAAATTATTAGTTCACTAAAGTTTATTAAGTGAGAGCTTTTGGTCCCTATTGAGTGAGAGCTTTGATCCATAAAGTTTTAAGTGAGTAAGTGTCTAATGTTTCAAAAATGAGCACTATTGGTCTTTTTGTTAACTTTTGTTAGTTTATTGGTCTATATATCTAATAGAGCAATATCGTGTCTTTTTTTAAAATGAAGTGGCAATTTTTTTATTATTAAAAAGTTACACTTATGCTATCTAAAGTCTAAACCAATCCAATTGAACATTTCTTTCCCCCAACTCAAACCCCTCATACCCAAATTCGGAAAGCCTTTGTACTTTACCAAATTTAAACTCATACCCAATTGAAACCCTTAGTTACATGGGGATAGCTCTTCGCACCTGTCCTAGGGTTAGCTCTCTAGTATAGGCAAATGGGGTGGTTGCCTAAGGCCCCCCAAGTAGAAAAATGCCTCTAAATTTTAACCAATGGGGTTATTTCTTTCAACATAATAGTATTATTAAGCACAAATATTAGTCAATAAATAAAACAATAATTTTTTATCAAAAGAAAAGAGAGAGAGAGAGAGAGAGAGAGAGAGAGATAAACGCTACATGCACAACACTTTCACAATAAATTTTAAGTGACAGGTTGTTACTAGCTATTATTGGTGGACAAAAAAGTAATTTCACTGGTAGGTTCAAATTAAAACCAGTAACAACTTAACACCTAGGATTTATAGTGAAAATGTTATAGATGTAGCACTTCTCAAAAAAAAAAAAAAAAAAAAAAAAAAAAAAAAAAGAGAAATGCTTCATCCACAAAAAAATTTCACAACAATTGAGTTGGCAAGCTTTTACATTCTATCCATTGGTTCACCAAATTCTACCATTTTTCAAGGGTCTTTATATGTTTAAATTGTGCTTGCAATGTAAATTTACATTGTAGACACATAAAAAGTGAAAAATGTTGTATACATTTGCAAACAACATTTACTACTTTCTTTTTGTCTACAATATAAATTTACGTTGTAAGTACGATATAAATATAAATTTTTTTTTTAATGTGAAATATATTTCATTCTATTAAAGAAAAATTTTGGTACGATAGGTCTACAAAGGAATGACTGTAAAAACAAAAGAAGAACACTATAAATATATCATAGCTGCTTTTATGGATGGTGGTCTTTTTCTTTTTCTTATTCTTTTTTAAATAAGTGGATTAGTCCTATTATATTCACAATTTAATAAGTGGATTAGTCCTATTATATTTTTTTAAGTCATATTTAAATATATAAAATGCTTTAATTTACTTTTAACCTTAGGCACCCAAATGCATCAAGCCGCCCTTGACCTACCCCCTTAGGCCCAGCTTCATTGGCTGCTAAGCCCTTTTAACTTATTTTTTAAAAATAAGGGTTAACACTAGGTAATTTTCTACTTAGCAAATGGGAAGCATAAAATATAAATGCAGCCACTAATCTAGATCCATCCATAGGTAGTTGGTGCCAAGGACATTTGCCTACTAGGAAATGTTAGGGCAAAATGAATTGACCCCTTGCAAATAATTAATTAATTATCTAAGTTAATTAATTAGATCAAATTTCATGCAATAGTGTGGCAGCACAAACAAATCACCAAATAATCTAAATGTAGTGGAAAATAATTTTGACACAAGTGATTTGTTTATGAATGGGGAAAATCACCGAGCAAAATCCCACAGAGTGATTTTAAGGTCACCACTCCCAAGAATCCACTATTATCAATCACAAATGGTTACAAGTATAAGAAATCTTGCCAAACCCTTTGGCCTATCCCAAAATACAAACCTACAGTTGAATCATTACCCTAATATCCATTTAGACTTATATTGTAGCGGCAATCTTTCCCTTGATGCACAAATCCTAATATGTGACTAACCAATGTGCACGGATCCTAGTATGTGACTAACTCCAGCAACTTGAAGAGGTTGTTGGCTTCAAAGTTCTTCAGTTCATCAACGATGAAGATCAGGAAGCTCCTTGGTCACAATACCCCGCCTAAAGATGCAGTAGCTTTTTCAAAGAGAATAATGAACTAGGTCACTTTCTGCATGTGTTCTCTGTGTATAACGGCCTTTAAAATAAACCTTATATATGTCTAGGATTGTGAGAAAAGAAACCCGATACAAATATACAAGCATAGGCCGAAAATTAGATCTAGAATTTATGATTTCGTAAGTCTCGACAGAAACAGCTTGTGTCGAGCTTGTGTTGAACTTTGACTTTAAATCTCGATAGAAATCTTTCTATCGAGATTGCTATCGAGTTTTAATGAACAGCTCTTCTTCACTTGTTTCTTGGTCAGATCTTTATGGTTTTAACACTTGACTTGAACAACATGTTTCTTGAAATCTTAAACCCATCCTAAATCTACCCAATTACAAGTAAAATGGATTTTGTCAAAGGATTAGCTAATTACATAAAATACGACCCTAACAATCTCCCCCTTTGGCAATCCGTGACAAAACCACAACAAAACAAATAATCATGAGAGAAGTCTTAAATCACTAAACTCATAACCACTTGTTGTATTACAAAGTTAATCTATTCCTACTATAAACTCTTGAAAAACTTTATAAGAAAAGAGTTCATGGCATGATAGACTTTCACAACCTGTCTTTCTGAAACACCTAAACAAGACCCATCAAGGCATAATGTGTGAAACAGAAATAAGGATTGTGTACATAAAGAAACATAAGTATAAAGATAGAAAAGAAACAACACATGTAGAGGTAGGTGAAGAAAAACATACATCATCATCATATATGAAAATAAAGTACAATGTACGTAAATAAATGGTCACAAGACTGAAGGTATAGGAGGCTAATGTAACTAAAAGAAGGAAAAGTACACATGAACCTCACTACATCCCTCAATGCTATATACACTCTCCCTAACAAAAATATCATATACTAACTCTCCCCTTAAGTACAAGACTACTCTCAAACCTAAAACTACTTCCCCTTTTTGTCACGAATGACAAAGGGGAAGTCACTAAGAGGTCATCATCTCATCATCACTGGAAAAGTCAACATCATCCTCATCATCAGGCGAGGCCTCTGGAGAAGGAGAGGGAGAAGGAGCAAGACTAGCCATGCGAGCCTATCAGCGGGCAATACAGCATACTCGGGTGTTTATCTGACACATCTCATTATTGAGATAGTCAAGATGACCACCAAAGTCAGCCTGCATCCACTGAAGCTACTCCATGATGGCCTCGAGGGTCACACCACCAGCCGCAGAGGAAAAAGGAGTGGAAGAAGACAGAGCCAAAGAAGGTGGAGTCATTGGAGCTGTAGGATTGGTCGTCTCTACTCGTGGCTGCTTCAATGAAGCTGAGCCTCACTCCATTGGATAGAACCAGCACTGATGGCACCCATGATGGTGAAAAGAGGAGAGAGAGGAATAGGAATGGAGAAATGCTGAAGAATCTATGTGATAGTTGAAGGAAAGATGAGCTTATCATGGGTAGCAATGTCCTGATACACATCTATGATAGATTTGATGAAGTGAGAGGGAAATTCAATGGTAAGATCCTCCATCAAAGAAAGAAGAAAACAAGCACGAAGCTCAGTGATGGAATTATAGTGAGACAATGATGTGAGAGTGAATGTCATCACCATGTTAAGGAATCTCGGGCCTTTTACAAAACCCGAGCATGGTGTGTTAAGCTTACCACCCAAAATAAAAGGAGTCCCATAAAAGTGGGAGAGAAGGTCATCTTTAGACACGGTCCAGAGACGCTTACAGCTATGGTAGTCAGGATGCGCTACCCTAGGGATGTGTAGTACCTTGGATATAAGATCTAGAGTAACTACGATATGTATACCTCTAAATGTAGAAACAAACTAAGGCACTGAGGTATCGATGTCGTGTATGTTGGAGTAGAACTCCTATAAAACACGACAAGACAAGGCACGAGTTTCTCACATAGAGATTCCCATCCCCGGGTCTAAATGACATCAGGTAGCGTAGTGTCGAAGAAATCTGACAGAATGACCTGCCATTCCAGATGAACACCACAGGCCTGGAAGTTCTCAAAGAAGTCCATCTTGGCCTTCTCATTACGGAACTGGATATGAGATGGAACAGGAGGAAGAGCAGAAGAGGATGACCCAAAACCTTGAATAAGGTTCTGAGCCGAAATAGATTTGGGCTGTTTAGGTGCCATGATATAGTCTATTCGAGAGAGAGAAAGAGAACAAAAGGAAACACATGTTCAAAGTAGATAAGAAAAGAACGTATGCATGAAAAATGCATGAACATGTGACATGAGAATTTAAGAGCATCATGGGGGTCACCAAATCCAAACCTAATAGCACTCAACAACAATAATCAAGCACATCCATCTAATATACATGAAACATTGTTATAATGCATTGAAGATGTAGTGCATGATCATGTGATAGCAACCTATCAACCTAAACCCACAAAATCACAAGATAAACTCAAAAAAACCAAAAAAATTAACAAAAACCCCAAAACCTAGGTCTAATGCATGAAGTGCATGAGAGAAGAAGGATTTGAAGATCATACCACAAGATTGAAGCTTGTCTAGGCCAAAATCTTGATTGGAGAGGAGATTGGAGTGAGAGTGAGATGTTTGGGTCGAGAGAGAAGGAGATCTATCGAGAAAGAGAAGAAAAAATGAGATCTGAAATCACACCTCTCCTTTAATAGAAATCGCAGCTCGATGGATTGAAGTTTCTATCGAGGATCTGTCGACCCTTAAATCTTGACAAAAATGAATTTGTCAATGTGCTATTGAGAATTTATCGATGGCAAAAAGAGTGTCTCGATAGATTGAGAATCTGTTGAGAATCTATCGAGCAAACAAAGAGCACAAAAATTTGGCTCAATGGATCGAAGAAGCTGTCGAGCAAGAACCCAGAAATCTCGATAAATTGAGAAGCTGTCGAGATTCTATCAAGAAGAAACCCAAAAATCTCGATGGATCGAGAAACTGTCGAGATGCCATCAAGAAGGAAGAGAGCACAGGAAAATTCCTCAATGGATCAAGAATTTGTCAAGGATCTATCGAGAAAGGGGAAAGAAAAGCTCGATAGAAAGGAAGCTATTGAGGATTCAAGGAGGAAAAACATAAAGAGGTAGATGCAACAAGCAAGCTACTCAACCAAATATCTTAACCAACATATTAAGCTCTCAAAACATCTCTCAACATAGATGCAAAGCATTTATAGATCCAAAAACTCACACACACACTACACAAGTCTAACCAATTTTATATTTCAAAAACAAGTTAAGACAGTTTAGTGAGCATATATCAATACATGTATTCCTTGTGATGGCCAAATTACATTATACTTGCACATGTATCAAAAATAGCAAAGAATTTGCGTGTTGTGTGTGTAACATAGCAAGAGTGCACAAGTGTCTCATATTATGAAGATTTGAGATATAAGAAAATCAAATACACTCACATATAATCATAACTGCTTGATTGGGACTATCACCTTCGGGGTACATCCTATAACTCCCACATCTCTTAGAAACACGCTTGCAACCATATTAAAAGCATTTTGATTCTTTTTGCTTTTATTTTCTTTACATATTTTCTTTTGAGCATAGCATGCATGGGCATATAAGAGAGAGAATAAATTACCCAATTATGTAAGCTTAAAACTCCACACTTTTGCTATGCTAAAGCACATAGATGTTATAAATGATTGGTGGTGAGATGGTTATTTATGCCTTTCTCTTAGGATTTTCTAGTCCTTCCTGTCAAAAAAAGTTATATAAGTATGAGATATAAGAGATAACTTAATCTTACTCATCACAGACACAAGCCACAAAGCTCACTTGCTTAGTTGTGCATAGAAATGCTCATCTAAGCTACAAGAGATACGAAGTTAAGAAACTTTGTTTTAAAGGTCATCCAAGGTACACAGGTACCAATATACACAACACACACTGCTTTTGCATTTTTCTGATTTTTCAATTTTTTTTTTATGAAAAAAAAAATAGAACAAAACTGAAAACAAACAAACAAAAACATGTAAACATACAAAGCATAAAACTAGATGCAAATGCATAAGAAAGAAGGAGAGATAGAAAAAGTGACTGAATCACTTTGAGCCTTTTTCTTTCCAAACTTTGGTTTTGGAGGAAGATCCTTTCCTAGAGTTGAACCTTTGTTCCAGAGGTGAGGGGGAAGGATTGAAACCATTCAAGTTCGAAATGAACATGAAGGCCTTGAAAAGATCTCTAAAAGGACCCAAAGATGGTGGAATCTGACCTTGACCGCCAGATGATAGCATACTATTGCTCTGTTGAGTTGCTAACAACTTATAGAAATTTGGACAAGTATGTCCTGAAGCTCCACAGTGATGACGAAAATACGGCTTCTTTGGTTAAGACTTCTTAATTTTATCCTTATTGTTCTTAGGGTTTCTAGTCTGTTTCTTCTCTATCTTAGGGGGTGCTTCTAGAATAGATTTGCCTTTGTCTAGATTGTTCTCACTAGCTATCTCAGTTTTAGTTTCATCTTTCTCAAGATTTTCATTATTATCAGGTGAGACAAAAATAGTTTTACTAGAGGAGGCAATATGAGAAGAGTTAGAGAATTCATACCCCATGCCGATTCTGTCAGAAGCTAATTTCTAGAGGTTTAGCATTTCATCCAGTTTTGCACTAGAAGTCCTCTCCAACTGAGCTCGAAGTTGGAACAATTCTACTTCAAGCTTCTTGGTTCTTTCAGCTAAGAAGTTATTCCAAATCTTAGTGCTCCAATGGTTTGATTGGCTTCATCAACCTTTGTGGATAGCTCCTCTCGTTCCAGCTCCACTTCACTATGCTTCTTAGTAGACAACCTATACAACTTCTCATGCTTTTTAGATACCTTGTATAACTTTG
The DNA here is from genome assembly GCA_023621385.1 of Quercus gilva. Taxonomy (NCBI): domain Eukaryota; kingdom Viridiplantae; phylum Streptophyta; class Magnoliopsida; order Fagales; family Fagaceae; genus Quercus; species Quercus gilva. Next base: position 51,376,623 of record CM042473.1, on the reverse strand, counting down.
CATAGGCTGTATGGATGTCATCCTGTTCATCCACTGCTTCTACGATCCCTTTAGTAGGATCCACTGTGGCAATGAAAGCACTCAAGATTCCTTTATCATTATTGTCATCTGACTCAGTCTTAGGCTCGGTATCACTCAAGGTAGCAGGAAAAGCATTATTTTTCCCAATCGACTTGAGATATGTTGGACATTCTTGTTTCATGTGTCCAAAACCTTGACATCCGAAGAACTTTAGTACGGAGGGAATAGTATACTGACCACCATCCTTAGCATCCTTCTTCCCTTTATCTTGACTTTTGAAATGAGAAGAACTAGATTACTTACGGTCCTTGTCAAAACCTTTCACATTGGCATTCTTCATGAACTTCTTGAACTGCCTAGTGATTTAAGACTTCATCTTGAAATCTTCATCATCTGAAAACTCATCATTCTCATTACTTTTGGCCTTCAGTGCCATGTTCTTACTTTTGGTTTCTTTCCTAAGTCTAGTCAAACCCAATTCATAGGTTTGCAAATTGCCAATCAGCTCCGTCAAAGGAATGGTGTCAATGTCCTTTGATTCTTCAATCACTGTTGATGGTGTAAGCAATCAGTTGATTGAACACTTCAGCTTCGGTGGACTATGGCGGTAGTGAAGGCCTGTAAAGAGAAGAAGCGATCAAAGGGTGACCGGGGTGGACCGGCCAAATACCCTTCGATGGCAAAGTCAGTTTCTCATAAGAAAAATGGAGTTCCAACTTTTTGGGAATAAAATATCAAAATTTCATACCTTTGCCTGATTCAGACCGGTCCTTATATAGAGAACCTTGGGCAGTTATTTGGTTTAGTAACCTCCCCAAGATTCGTGGAAGTCTGAAATTACAAAAATAACTTCTCCAATGGCTATGGAAATAGTAACCGCTGATGGAAGTTACTTAGGAGAAATTGCTGGCGATAAACACGGGTCAATTGACCACTCCAGAATTTTGTGAAGTGTTTCATGGTCGTCCATGCACTTTGCGCATGGACGATTCTTTGTACATAGATTAATGTCACATGGTCGTCCATAAGCTTTATGTATGGACGACCCTTCCAATCTGATTGCCTGAAGTTCATTCAATTGATTAATACTCATGGACGACACAGATGGATGAATCAGAGATGGTCTGGAAATTTGGCTCATCGGAGATCATAGACGATTCCTTGGACAAATCAGAGATGTAATTTTTTTGCTAATCACATCAGTTGCCCCCTTGTCCAGGGATCGTCCAAGGATATTCTGGTGATTTAACCTACGCTTTCACACAGCCACATGTCATGGTTTAGTTAGTTAATAGGTCGTGTCGATTACTTTTTCCCAGGTGGTTGCCATGTATCATCATCTTAATGGATGGTGTCGCTTCGCTGGTCCCACTTTTGGGTCCTATAAATAGACACATTCTCTTTCTTGCCCTTCGCCTTTCTCATAATCTCCTTTCAGCCATCTCGTGCAAGATTCTCGTCTAGACTTGGTCATCTAGTCTCGTCAGGTACTCTCCTTCCCTCTTCCTTAGGTTTTCATCTTAATCCTTCTTTTCAAACAATCATGTCTGGGTCTAGTGATAGCGTAGAAAGAGAGATAGACGAGTATCAGGACGTCTCCTCTAGAAGTGGGGATAGTTATGAGAGTGGTGAGGGAAATACTAGTAGTAGTGATGGTTCTTCAGACGAACAGTATTCGTCTGGGGTTCCTGGTATTTCTATAGAAGAATTCCAGGAAATACAGCATAGGATGACTTCTGGAGCTGGGATTAGCTCGTCTAGAAGGTCACCTAGCCCTCCTTAAGATGAGGAGGAGGATGTGATATATAGCTGTGCTCCTGAAGTAGCGTCCACCTTAGATACCCTCAAGTCAAAAATTTTTGTAGATAGATATCAGATTCCAAGGGAATTCAACCCTCGTCTACCCAGGGAAGGGGAATGGTGTTGTTCCCCTTCTTCTGGTTTAGGAGTATATGCGTCTTACCTTTTGGCTGGCCTTAGATTTCCCCTAAATTCTTTTTGTAGAGGTATTCTCTATAGGCTGTGTATTGGACCTAACCAGCTTAACCCCAATGGATGGAGGACGATAGTTGCCATGCAAGTGCTATGGCGTGAGGCATTGGAAAGGAACTGTCCTTTAACAATGAACGAGTTCCTTTACTGTTATAAGCCCTCAAAGATAAAAAAAGTTTGTTGGTTTTTACCAGTTCTCGTCCAGAGGCTCTCACTATAGTATAATAAAGGGTCGCAGCTCATCTGACAGGCTCTTGAAACAAGAGTTTTTTATTATTTCTAGAAATTGGGCTGGGGACCCAATAGATGTTGGTAATGCCCCCTTCTCTCCTTTTACTAGTCCCATAGGTCGCCTGTGTCCTGAGGGTATGTTTTCTTTCCATGTTATTTCTTTTATTCCTTACATTTTTTCTATCTCTTAGTCGTCTAACCACCTTTCTATTTATTGGTACAGCTGTTGTTTGTCCATGTTTGGACAGATCTTACTTGGATCAAATAGACAAAGTTCGTGCCTTCCCTAGGACTTTTCACGAACTAGTAACCTTTAGCAGTTTGGCTACCTGGGGACTTAGTCCAGAACCCACTGCTGAGAACCTAGGCCACGAAGAAACCACTCGCAAAAGTATCGTCCATCCCTACTTTATTCTTTTTATTTATTTTTATTTTTATTATTATTATTATTTTTACTGACTTCTTTTGTTGTAGGAATAATTACGATGAGAGAAAATAAGGAAAAAACAGTAACCAATGGGGACGAGGATGCTTCCGCGCCACCAGTCGTCCAGAAGGCTCCCGTCCAGGCTGGGAAGAGAAAGTCTAAAAAGATTTCTAGTGCTGTGGACCTGGATGACCTTCCTAGTCGTCAAGGCTCAAAAAAGCCAAAAACCACTCAGACTTCATCTCTTCCCAAGGTCCCCAAATTTATACCTCCGACGATGAATCTAGACGACCCTCCTATCAATGTGGAGCCCGTTCAAGTAATTCATCTTGTTCCAACTGATCCCACTCCCCCTCCAGCCAAGACTCCTCGCAAGCCTCATTTGTTAGAGCCATCTAATTGTCCTTCCAACTTGGTGCTAGACGAGGTCTACGATTGGAGGACGTTCAAAGGAATCATCACTGACAATGAAGTTAATGAATGTTATAACATGTTAGTGAAGGAATTTGAACGTTCAGGTATCCATGACCTCTTCAAGGTATGAGTTTTATTCATCTTTGAGTGTTTTCAATAAGTTTTTCAAAAATAGAATTTCTAACTTTCCTTCGTCCATGCACAGGCTATGTCAAAGTTTTACACTACGACGTGCCAGGCCAAGGAACTTGCTGAGGAGGCAAAGACAGCGAAAGAGAAGGCTAAGGAGCTGAACAATGAGGTTCTTTTGAAAAAAGGGAAAGTGATCAGGTTGACCGAGGATCTTAGTCGCTTGCAAGGAATAGAGACGAAGTTGAAGGACGAGGTTGAGGAACTTAAAGCAGATGCTATTGAGAAGGATACTTGCATCGCTTATTTGGAAGGACAAGTATCAGAGTTTCCTTCGTCCTTGAAGAAAGCACGTGAGGAAGCCTTATCAGCCTTTAAGAAGTCTGACGAATACAAGAATCGTCTAGACAGCCATTATGCTGCTGGGTATGAGGACTTCCGTGCTGATGCCAAGGACGCATTCCCTGACTTAGACTTCGATACATTTAAGATCCCCCTCGCTACAGAGAGTTCCTTGCTTGCGATGGGCTCTAAGGACGTCAATGTGGAGGATGATGCTAATGACGAGGTGACCTAGGACGATCCGAAGACTAATCCACCAAAGTGACTTCAGCTTTTAGAGAGTTTTTATATTTTTACTTTTGTTTGGAAGTGCCCTAATGTTTTGGGCTTTTATCTCTCCTTTTACTTTTTTTTTTTTTTTTTTAAATCCATTCAAGTACAATTCCCTCGTCCAAATTTATGGACGAGTTTTATTAACTGTTACTCTACTTTCAAGGGTTTTTGGACGGTGGTCGTCTACCCCTAGAGTTTATGAATGAATGAATGCTTTTTCTTTTCATTGTTTATTATGTTTGTATATGTCAAACTTTATGGACAAGCTTTGTTTGTATCATCCATGCTATTTCCATGGTTGTGGGGTTCGCCTATTTAGGAAGCATTTTATCTCGTCTTGAGCATATGAAAGAATTCGTTCTTGTATTGCCAAAATAGAATAGAATGAATCTTTTTCATGTTTGCCACAAGTACAGCTCGTCCATGAATGAATGCTTTTTTTTTTTCAACTTATTTTCCATATTTAGGACGAATATTTACTCGTCCTTAGTAAAATTGTTCTCAGCGATTTATTCGTCCATGTGCTGGACCTTTTAGTTTGTCAGACTCGTCCATGGGCTTTGTGGTGTTTTTGCACACACATTATTCATCCATGGTTTAGATGATACGCCTTAGGTTTTACCTCATCCGTGTTTTAGACGAACATGCCTTAGGATTTATCTCGTCTAAGTTTTAGACAGACATGCCTTAGGATTTCTTTTCTTGCTTTACCTTTATTTAGAGGAAAGCTTACAGATGATATCTCCTTGCGTCCAAGGATTTTATTCGTCTTTGGCTTTTTGCCTTCTGTGGATAATTCAGAATGAAATCACATAAAATGGAGGATTCATATACAATCATACATATACTTATAACACATCATATATATATTTGGAAATCCATACTATGTAAACATTCGTCCACAATCATGGCACACGCCTGAGAGCTTGTGTCTTTAGGGAATTAAAAAACACACAATACAACATAACTTCGTCCATGAGCAGCATAAAATACTTATATACTTAAAACACTAGTAGTAATAAGCAAACACAAGAAAATAATACTTCAAGCTTCACATTGTCCATGGCATTCGTCCTGCAGCAATGTTCATCCATGATCATCCTTTATTGATAATACCTTCTTAGGTGTTCAACATTCCAAGGGTGTTCCAGCTTCCTTCCATCCAGGGCTTCCAAATAGTAGGATCCTTGTCTTTTGGAGTTGATGACTCTGTAAGGTCCTTCCCAGTTTGGTCCCAACTTCCAATGGGCTGGGTTTTTGGTGGCTAAAGAAACCCTTTTAAGGATGAGATCCCCAATGCTGAAGCGCCTAGGTTTCACCATGGCATTATGCCGCTTTGCCATGAGATTTTGTACCTTGTTGTTCTCTGCTCCGCGTCCGTTCTTACCTCATCTATGAGATCGAGGTTAAGACGAAGCTGTTCGTTGTTTTCCTCTTCTTGGTACTTCATCACCCTATGGCTGGCCATATGTACTTCTGCAGGTATGACTGCTTCACTTTCATAAGCCAGTATGAAAGGAGTCTCTCCTGTAGGAGTCCTCACTGTTGTTCTGTAGGCCCATAAAACACCTGGTAATTCATCCGGCCATACTCCGTTTGCCCCTTCAAGTCGAGTCTTGATGATTTTCAACAAGGATCGGTTTGCTACTTTTGCTTGTCTGTTAGCTTGCGGGTGGGAGGGTGAGGAATAATGATTCTTGATTCCAAGCTATTCACAAAATTCTTTGAAGGGGGTGTTGTCAAACTGTCGTCCATTGTCAGATATTAGTACCCTTGGTACTCCAAACCTGCATATAATACTCTTCCAGATGAAATTTTTGACATTTTGTTGTGTAATTTTCACTAAGGGTTCAGCTTCCACCCACTTTGTGAAATAATCTATTCCCACCACCAAAAACTTCATTTGTCTAGTTCCAGTTGGAAAATGGCCTAAAATATCTAAACTCCACTGTGCAAAAGGCCAATAGGCCATCATCGGAGTAAGATATTCTGATGGCTGTCTAGGAATATTACTGAGACGTTGACATTGATCACATACCTTAACATATGCCTTAGCATCAGCTTGGATGGTTGGCCAATAATACCCTGCATGGATGACCTTATGGACGAGTGATCTAGCTCCTGAGTGATTACTACATACTCCTTCATGAACTTCCCTCAATACATAGTTCGCCTCATCTGGAGCTAAACATCTCAGGTAGGCTGTGAAAAATCTCTTTTGTACAGTACTTCGTCCATAAAGATGTATCTGGCTGATTTAACTCGGAGCTTCCTGGCTTCATCCTTCCCCTCTGGAAGCCTTCCGTCATTCAGGTATGATACTATTGGGGTCATCCAATTCTCCTCACCTTCTATCTGCAGAATCTCTGGAAGGTCTATGCTTGGCATGTATTGTATTTCATCAAACTTGTTCATTGGTTCACTAGCGGAGGCTTCCTTCGCTAGAGTATCTGCTTCTATGTTCTCTTCCCTCGGGATTTGAACAAAATTAACTTCTTTGAATTTCTTCACAAGGCGTATCACTTTCTTCAAATATTTTTTTCATTCTGTCTTCCTTGGCTTCACACATTCCATTTACTTGGCTTATGACCAACTGGGAATCTCCTAAGACGAGTATTGAGTCTGCCTCCACAGATTTAGCCAACTCCAACCCTTTAAGAAGGGCTTCATACTGTGCTTCATTGTTAGTTGTTTGATACTGCAAGTTAATCTTGTGATTCAATTTATCTCTTTCTGGTGTCTGCAAAACCACTCCTATTCCCCCTGCATGCTGTGTAGACGATCCATCTACATAGACGACCCACTTGTTACTGTCTCCTCTTTCACCTAAGCTTTCAAGACTTGGAGTGAATTCTGCAATGAAATCTGCTAAAGCTTGAGCTTTTATTGCATTTTTTGGTTGGTATTGAATGTTGAATTCACTAAGCTCGACTGCCCATTGTATTAGTCGTCCTACAGCTTCCAGTTTGTTTATTGCCTTCTTGAGCAGATGGTCCGTCATGACATTGATGATATGAACTTGGAAGTAATGTCTTAACTTCCTGGAAGCTGCTATCAAGGCGAAAGCTAACTTCTCCATCAACAGGTATCTTCCTTCCGCGCCTCTGAGTGCTCAGCTAATGTAGTACACAGGCTTTTGCACCTTCCCTTTTTCTCTGATCAACGCTGAACTCACGGCATGTGGGGACACTACCAAGTACAAATAAAATTCTTCTCCTAGCACGGACGGGCTTAATAATGGAGCCGTGGTAAGATAATCCTTTGGATCTTGGAAGGCCTTTTGACACTCGTCCGTCCATTCGAATGCCTTCTTAAGAACTTTGAAGAGGGGTAAACACTTGTCTGTAGCTTTTGACACAAACCTATTGAGAGCTGCAACTCGTTTAATGAGGGATTGGACTTCCTTGATGTTCTTCGGTGGTTCCATGTTCAAGATGGCTTGGATCTTGTCTGGATTTGCCTCAATTCCTCTCTGTGAAACCATGAATCCTAAAAACTTTCTTGACGATACTTCGAATGCACACTTACTCGGGTTCAGCTTTATCTTGTATCGTTTGAGTGTTTCAAAGGTTTCCTGAAGGTCATCCAAGTGGCTTCCCTCGTCTAAGCTCTTCACAAGCATATCGTCTACATATACCTCCACATTCCGTCCTATTTGCGGACGGAACATGTGATTCACCAACCTTTGATAAGTTGCCCCCACATTTTTTAGATCGAAGGGCATCACTTTATAACAAAACAAACCTTGACTGGTAATGAAGGACGTTTTTTCTTGGTCAGCCTCATCCATCTTTATCTGATTGTATCCCGAGAAGGCATCCATGAAGCTCAACAACTGATGTCCAACTGTAGAGTCCACCCGTTGATCAATGCGTGGCAAAGGATAACTATCCTTGGGGCAAGTCTTGTTCAAGTCAGTGAAGTCTACACACATCCTCCACTTTCCATTTGCCTTCTTCACCATCACCACATTCGTTAACCAATCCGGGTAATAGACTTCCCGGATGAATTGCGCTGTGGTCAGTTTCTGGACCTCTTCCTTGATAGCCTTCTCTCTTTCAGGAGCGAACACCCTTTTCTTTTGCCGAACAAGCTTAGAAGAGGGGAACACGTTTAACCGATGAGTAATTACACTCTGATCAATACCAGGCATGTTGTCATGACTCCATGCAAAAACATCAGTATTCTTTCTCAGAAACTGGACGAGGTCCTCTTTCTCCTTCACCATCATACTTGTTCCAATTCTAGTGAACTTCTCAGAATCACCTTCTTACAATAAAACATCCTCTAATACCTCAGTAGGTTCCGCAACAACTCTTTTCTCTTCTATACTCATAGTCTGCGCCTGCTCGTCCAAAGCCAACATGGCTAGATAACACTCTCTGGCCGCCAGCTGATCTCCTTTTGCCTATCCAATCCTGTATTCCGTAGGAAATTTGACTGATAGGTGGTAGGTAGATGTTACTGCCTCCCAACTGTTTAAGGTTGGTCTCCCAATGATGGCATTGTACGAGGAAGAACAATCCACCACAAGGAAATTCACCTCCTTAGTTATCTGCTGCGGGTACGATCCTACTACCACAGGCAGTGTAATGATGCCCACGGGTTGCACTTTCATTCCTCCGAATCCTATCAGCGGCGAACATGCTAGGCGGAGTTGGTCTCGTCCAAGCCTCATCTGCTGGAAGGCGGGATAATACAATATATCCGCTGAGTTTCCGTTATAGACCAACACCCTCCTGGTTGTATAATCTACAATGAGTAGGGTAATGACAATTACATCGTCATATGGATGATGGATCCTCTTAGTTTCTTCGTTCGTGAAAGAGATGGTTGGCTCATCCGTCTCCCTCGTCCTTGGGGATCGTCCAGAGAGTTGGACATTTTGCACCGCTTTGAGGTACGTCTTTTTTGCTTTGGAAGATTGTCCTGTCAAACTCCCACCAATGATAACCCTTATTTCTCCAAGTGGGGGCATCTTCCCTTTCAGCTTCTCGTCTTTATGGTCCCTTCCAACGAAATGCCTCAACTTTCCTTGCCTGATAAGATTTTTGATCTGCTGCTTCAAGTCGTAACACTCGTCCGTGTCATGCCCATGATCCCTATGGAAGCGACAATATTTATTCTTATTACGCTTGTTCAGATCTCCTTTCATCTTCTCTAGCCACTTCAAGGAAGGATCATCCTTAATTTGCATGAGCACTTGATCGAGTGGGGCATTTAAGGGTGTGTAATTCTGATTCCTCACTGAAGGGCCTGCCTTCCTGCTATCTCTGTCTAGTTCCTTTTTATCTTCCATTCGTCCCTTCTTTAGATGAGGCCCTTGGTCTGAATGACAAGCGGGGTTTGCTTCCATTCTTTCAGCTCTTTTTCTTTTCTTAGCTATGATTGCATCTTCTTCATTCATGAAGTTTTGGGCTAAATGGACGAGTTCAGCCATGGACTGGGGCTCTTTCTCATACAGCTTGTGAATGAATAAATAAGAGTTAACCCCGTTGTAGAAGGCTGCTAATAGTAGCTTGTCATCCACCTCATCTACTATTAAGGCTTCCCTATTAAAATGAGTGATGAAGGACCACAGACTTTCATTCTCTCCTTATTCTATAGTCAATAGGCTAGACGAGGAGCGTTTGTGACTTTGTCCTCCAATGAAGTTATTGACAAACAACTTACTCAATTCTTTAAAGGAACTGACCATGTTTGGAGGTATCTTGCTGAACCATACTCGTGCTGGCCCCTTGAGGGTGGTAGGGAAGGCTCTACACATTATTTCATCAGGAACTCCTTGAAGATGCATAGTGGTCTTGAAGGTGGCTATGTCATCAAAAGGATCTCTAGCCCTATCGTATGAATCCAGGGAAGGAAATTTGAACTTTGGTGGTAGAGGATGACCATTGATGGAAGCTGTAAAGGGGGAATCGATTCTGTAGACTAAATCTTCTACTGGGTTAACCCTCCTCAGGTTCTCTTTCATCTCTTCCATCAAATTCTTCATCTGGCCCATTTCCTTCTCCAAGTGTGGCACCCTTCGTGAAGTAGTGCCTTTGGACTGACTTCCAATTTTCGCATCCTCTCCATCTTCTTGCCTATGCATTTGTCCTTCCTGTTCTTCATGCATCTGCCTTCTTAGGTTGATCTCCCTTCTTAGTTCTTGGTTCTGGCGAGTTAACTCCACCATTGCAGCCGCCATAGATTGAACATGTTGGACGGAAGGCGTCTGCATGACCGGTGCGGATTGGTGATCGTGATGGGGTAGCTTGAAGTGTCTCTGCTTCCCTGATAGCCTGGGCTTGTAGCCCTCGACCTAGTCTGAACCATTCAACCTTTTGTCCCAGAAAGCCAAATCGTAAAACAACTTACGCTTCCCACAGACGGCACCAACTGATGGTGTAAGCAATCAGTTGATTGAACACTTTGGCTTCGGTGGACTATAGCGGTAGTAAAGGCCTGTAAAGAGAAGAAATGATCAAAGGGTGACCGGGGTGGACCGGCCAAATACCCTTTGATGGCAAAGTCAGTTTCTCACAAGAAAAATGGAGTTCCAACTTTTTGGGAATAAAATATCAGAATTTCATACCTTTGCCTGATTCAGACCGGTCCTTATATAGAGAACCTTGGACAGTTATTTGGTTTAGTAACCTCCCCAAGATTCGTGGAAGTCCGAAATTACAGAAAATAACTTCTCCAACGGCTATGGAAATAGTAACCGCTGATGAAAGTTACTTAGGAGAAATTGCTGGTGATGAACACGGGTCAATTGACCACTCCAGAATTTTGTGAAGTGTTTCATGGTTGCCCATGCGCTTTGCACATGGACGATTCTTTGTACATAGATTAATGTCACATGGTCGTCCATAAGCTTTATGTATGGACGACCCTTCCGACCTGATTGCCTGAAGTTTATTCAATTGATTAATACTCATGGACGACCCAGATGGACGAATCAGAGATGGTCTGGAAATTTGGCTGATCGGAGATCATGGACGATTCCTTGGACGAATCAGAGATGTAATTTTTTTGCTAATCACATCAACTGTTATCTTAGCATGAAATCTCACAAGGAGAGATCTAAACACCTTTCTCACAATCTTGGGTTTAGGAATATGATCACCAAAATTGAATGCTGAGTTCACTATGTCCTTCAACTTGGCATAAAACTCATCAAACGTCTCATCATTCTCCATCTTTATCTCATCAAAGCTAGTCATGAGCCTTTGGAGCTTTAAATCCTTGATAGCCTTAGTCCCTTCATAGGTTGTCTAGAGGATGGTCCATGCTTCCTTTGGAGTTTCAGTTGAGAATATTTTCTTGAACTCCTCATTGGTCACCGCACTGAATAGGGCATTCAATGCTCAGCTGTTGAAGTTTGCCGCTTTGATCTTGACCTCATCCCAATCAACCGGCGCTTCCTTTGGGTTCACCCAACCAATTTCCACAGCTTGCCAGACCTTCTCATCTAAAGACTACAAGAAAGCTATGCGTACTTTCCAGTATGCATAGTTATTGCCCTCAAATAAATGAGGTATAATAAGAGACCATCCTATATCCATGAAAAATAGGGGTCAATGGATCACACAGCAAAGATTAAAACCTAATCAGAGTGTGCTCACTCTAATACCACTTGTTAGGACAAAATGAATTGACCCTTTGTAATTAACTCATTAATTACCTAAGTTAATTAATTAGATCAAGTTTCATGCAATAGTGTGGCAGCACAAACAAATCACCAAATTATTTAAATGCAGCAGAAAATAAATTTGACACTGGTGATTTGTTTACGAATGGAGAAAACCACCGAGGCAAAGACTTTAAGGTCACCACTCCCAAGAATCCACTATTATCAATCACAAGCGGTTACAAGTATAAGGAATCTTACCAAACCCTTTAGCCTATCCCAAAATACCAACTTACAGTTAAACCCTTACTCCAATACCCAATTGGACTTGTATTGTAGCCACAATCTTTCCCTTGATGCACGAATCCCAGTACGTGACTAACCAATGTGCACAAATCCTAGTACATGACTAACTCCAGCAACTTGAAGAGGTTGTTGGTTGCAAAGTTCTTCAGTTCAACAACGACAAAGATCAGGATGCTCCTTGGTCACAAAAACCTTGGTGTAAAGACGCGGTAGCTTCTTCAAAGAGAATAATGAACTAGGTCACATTCTGCATATATTCTCTCTGTATAACGGCCTTTAAAATAAGTCTTATATATATCTAGGGTTGTGAGAAAAGAAACCTTATACAAATATACAAGCATGGGCCAAAAATCAGATGTGGAATTTCTGATTTCATAAGTCTCGATAGAAACAGCTTGTGTCGAGCTTGTGTCAAGCTTTGACATTAAATCTCGATAGAAGTCTTTCTATCAAGATTGCTGTCAAGCTTTAATGAACAGCTCTTCTCACTTGTTTCTTGGCTAGATCTTCATGGCTTTAACACTTGACTTGAGCAACATGTTTCTTAAAGTCTTAAACCTATCCTAGATCTACCCAATTACAAGTAAAATGCATTTTGTCAAAGGATTAGCCAATTACATAAAATATGTCCCTAACAGGAAGTCTAGCTTAGATTTTAAAATGAAGCACAAGCCCCAAAGATGGTGAAGTCTAGAAAATCCTCTCAAAAAAAAAAAAAAAAAACTTGCAAGTCCATCAACGTTGAAATCTCGAAATTGTGTGAAAACACAAGAGCTATTTAGACCCCCAATTAAAAATTATGGCTAGATTACTTTTACTCTAACTTATCTAAGTGCAGAAATAAGAGTAAATGAAGCACAATCAACCGATACTACTCTAGTGCATAAACATGAACAACAAACAATAAAAGTAAAGCACAAGAGTAACGGAAGAGAGATGCAAACAAAAGATAACATGGCGATATGTTATGAAAGAGGAAACCAAAGAACTCAGCAAAAAACCTTTCCGTCACCCTCCAAGTTGTAAATCGATCCACTAGACAATAAGTTGGGATACACGAATAGCAAGAGACCCTCCAAGCCTAATCTTACCCAATGTACCTAAGCCCTCCAAGCTCTTACTCCAACAAGGCTTCTCGAAACCGTGTCTTGTCTAGCTTTCCAGATCCTGTAAGACGTCCGATTGCATCCACCAAGCCTCATTGGCTTCTTTTGGCAAATCCCCAAAGCTTCCCAAGCTCCAAAACACTCTCTACACTCTAAATAGGTGTGGGTTGTGTTTGGGTACAAATCTCCTCTCAAGGTATGATAATGGGAGAGGGAAGGAAAAGAGGCTAGAATGATTTCTCACTAAGGATGAGTAGCTCTCTCTCTAAAAGATGGGTGTGTGTGTTGTTGAAAACCTATCTAGGGTTTTTCTCTTTGAATGGCCTCCTTACAATTTCTGTGGGTAATGAAGGTATATATAGTATGGGTGAAGGGTAAGAAAATCACACTTAAAAATCCTCCAAGCAAAATGTTTTGCGACTACCTCGTGGGAAGGCCTTACCCACACAAGACACTCGTGAAACTGACAGCCTGGCACGACTCTTTAGCTTCCAGTCATGTGCTTCTCACGTGGCTACTTCGCGGGTTATCTTCTTGCGAGCTTCTCGTGAAATCCACTTGATCTTCAATTAAGCTTAAGTCTTCACCAACTTAATACTAAACCCAATACAATAAAATCCCACAAAATACAAGGAACAATATTAAATTAATTACGACACTTTTTGTCATGGAATAAGCCAACACTAAAACATAGTTATAAATCACAACTTCACAAAGGTGGTTAAAGACAAGCCAATCTTTGATTTTCTCATTTTACCAATCTGTCAATCAATTCCAAAAGCAATAATATTCCTTTGAACAAAAGTCGATCACATATACCTTGGCCTTGTGTTTAAGCTATCGATCTAGTCACCTTCTTGTAGGTGACCCATTTGATTTGGATTACAAATTTAAGGTGGTACACCTGAACACTTGGATTGTTTGATGTGGATTACCCATTTGATGGGGGTTTCAATTTGAAAAAATATGAAGGTCTAAGGGTTTGAGTTTGAATTGGGGCAAAAGAAAAGGGTTTGGGTCTACATATAATCTTTTAGTAAAAAAAAAAAATTACCACATCATTTAAAAAATAACATATCATTGCTTCGTTAGACTTTGACACATAAGTAAAGCAATCAATAGAAGTTAATGGAATGACCATTGGACTAATGAATAACTTGGCTCAATATTGTTGAGGCATGTGGGAAGCCCAATAGCCAAGTAGGATAGGTTATGGTGATGGGTTGATTGTTTTGTCCATGGGCGCTCACTTGGCTGGTTAGCCCAACTCGCTACACTAGCCCATTATCCTAACTTGTTAACTGAAATTTTTAACAAAATTATTTTGGTGGGGGGTCAAACTTAGGGCTTGTTTGGATTGAGGGGGAAAGGAGAGGGAGTAAAGGGGAGCAGAGTAGAGTTGGCTAAAAATAGGCTAATTTTAGGCTAAATATACTCTACTCTACTCCCTTTCCCTCCCCCTCAATCCAAACAGACCATTAAGAAATTTGAGAATAATAATTTAATACCACACACCTAACCACTAGAATACTTAAAATAATGTGCTAAATTATGCTTACTAAATATATATTTTGCTAGTAGCATGATAATTTTAAAAAAATAAATAAATAAAAAAATAAATTTTTGAATTTTGTATATTAATTGATTGAAAAAAAAAAAAAACTATTTAAAACCATAATAATAAAAACTTTTTAAGTTTTGACATTAACAAAATTAAATAAGTTTCAAATTCTTTTGTTTTTTTATTTTTTATTTTTAATATTATATATATATATATATTAAAGGAAACCCCAATGAAAGCTCATGGTTAGCCCATTTAGCCTAACTCGCTAGAAATAAAATAGGCATTACCCATGTGAAAGGGTGTTCCCTTCCGACATAGCCTAGCCAAGCCTATTGACTTGTTAACAACTCACTTGACTGAGTCTACTAGGCCTATGGGCCAAGTAAAAACAAGGCGGGCTGGCCCAGGTCGGCCCATTGTCGACCTTTGATTTTAGGGGCCAAAAGCGCTCACTAAGTAAACTTCATAAACCAATAATGTATTTTGGCCTAAAGGTTATATGGTGGCCTCTTCCTATGACATACAAAGTCAACAATGAGGACTACAATGAATTAAAATGGTTCCTTTTATTATTATTATTATTATCGAAGTCTCTGACACTTGGTTGACCTCTCCAAAATTTTCCACATCAGCATTTTTTATTTATATTTTTTAATTTGATTTAATTCTTTCAATTTTATAGCACCAAATTGCAGAAAATTTATTAAATTTTTTTAAAAAAATTAAATTTAGTTGTTTAGTGCCATACAACCACTATACTTAAAGGAGACCTAAATTATCACCCAAGTAGGGACTAAAGAATGCACAATCTGAAAATAAATAAATAAATAAATAGTGACTGTGTTAGGCAGAGGCCTTTGGAGATTGTTGTTTATATTTTTGGAATTCTTTACGTTCATGTGTATGTATGTATTGGGTTTAATTGAATTGGAATTATATTTGAAACTTTGGTTTTGATTAAAAAATGAAAATGGCAGAAGAAGTATGTTCCAATATTTGGAGTCTTCTGTATATGTGTTGTTGTAGTTTAAACTTGGTATTTGAATTGTTCAATTGTTAATTCATAGTTTCATTGTTCATTAATCATAAATAATAATATTGCTATTTGCAATCATCATGATATGGTATCAATGAATTGATCATTCCGCATGTTTTTCTTTAGAGTTTAGATAAGTCTATTTTATGAAAAAAAAATTACAATTAAAAGACTTTTGAAATTACATTTAAAAAAAAAAAAAAATTATTGGATACGTTGGATCTTAAATGACTTCTATTAAACTCTATCCTTTATGGCATCATTAAAAAGAAAACTCATATAGATAGGTATTAGGATATTATTTGGAACTATCATAATGGACTAACATATAACACCTAACACGGATCTAATTGTAACATCCTATACTATAAAATAAAAATTGGGCCTATGGTTATCTTCTCTTTGCAAAAAATGGTTAAATTCTCATTAATTGTGATAGTTCACTTTTAGGTAAAATAGAAACTCTATTAACTAAATTTTAAGAAATTTAAAATTCTATTTCAAAAAATTTCCTGAACATAAGATTTTATTTCAATTATTATAATAATTTTATATTGCAAAAGAATAAAATTTATACATTACGTACAATCATTACTTTAGTTACCTTCTAAATGATGGAGGATATAAGAATGCAATTTGTAGATCTACTATCAAGATAACTGAAAACTTTTGCGGAAGCAATATAGAACAAAAATTTATATTTTTGTTTTTAAAAATCGTTGTACCACACAACCATAGATTCTAAATAGAACAAAATTGCGTACCTCTCTTAGCAACTCAAGTGTGTTGCCTCCCAAGGTATTCACGTCTCTTTCTGTGTTTCTTTTTGAGTTTTCAAAAGACTACAGTATCACTCAGTAGTTCTGATGGCCAACCACTGATGTGATTTTTAAAATCTTATTTATATTTAAGACTTCTAAAACCCTAGAGAGAGATTGGACGTGGGATCCTTAGGGATCCTAATCTTCAGTCGTAGGATTCATCAATAACTTTTTTTTTGAACGTTATTGACTTATCTTGAAACTCTTTCCAAAATTATTCCTTAATTTTCTCAATCATATCAGGAAAATATTTGAACTTCTACAGATTGCAATAATGTCCATCAACACATTGCAATTGACCCCTGAAGATTAGAGAATTACAAATGAAGTCCCATTACTTATAATGTTATATATATGTCCTTCCACCATACTATATTCCCACAAGCCACTAAGACTGGATTAATATCACTGTCATGTTCATTTTCAAGCTATACATTTTTTTTTTTAAAGTCAGTTCATAGACCTTTTGCAAAATAAATACTTTTAACCTACTAGTCGCACGGGTTAGCGACTAGTAGGTTACAACTTACAATGACTTCTTACCACTAGGCTACCTCCTAGGGTGGGTCAAATTTATACATTCTTGCACACATATATATACAAAATATAACATACTGAATTATTATTATTTTATATATATATATATATAAGAAAACATATTGAAATTTAATTATTAGTAATTTATAGAAACAAAAAGGGTCATAGGTGTGCATGAATTGGGTTTTGTTGGGGTTAAAACTAAAACAACGTTGCTACGAAAAAAGTTCATTATTTTTTAATATATAAAGTACAATCATATATGTTATATACTTACATATAAGGTTCAATGTGACGTGGTTTTGATTGATTTTGAAATGATAAAATTGCACGCCGCACCAACCATCATTGATTCCCTTTTTTCATACTGATCACCTTGGCCAATCCTTTTGGTGACCACCTTCAGCTAAGATTGTAAGTGAGTTAAGCCTAGTATTAAAAGTTTAGGATTGTTTCTTTAATCTTATTTGAACATGGGTTTGGTTTACCTCTAGTACTTTTTTAACTAGACATGTTTTTTTGTTTTAAATGTACAATGGCAAGTGGTAGTGAATTTTAATTTCCACCTTTTATTTAGTTAGTGGATGATGTGGTAGTTTCTCATTAAAACAAAAGAAGATTCTAGTTAAAAAATTATTAGAGATAAGTCAGACTTTTTGAACATAACTCAAGGTTGAGCTCATCAACAAACTAGATTACATGTTTAAGCTTTGTTCATTTCCTTGTTGAACAAGCTCGACCTTATTCATAGGCGATTTGATTAACTTATTATTTTTCCAAATATAGGTAAACATCATGACTAAATTTTTTTTACCGCTTCACATATCTATAACAATACTTAATAACTAATTATTGTTCAAATTATATTATTTGAGTTATTTAGATGGAATGATTTTTTTTTTTTATGAACTTAAAAAAATTAGGATCATCACCCTTGTATTGTTACAAATTATATATAATTTTACTATGCAATAAACTTTTTATATTATAAATAAATCACAAAATAATAGTAATTTGATATCTTATAATTTTCTCACGAATGTACACCATCTAATATCAAGTTTATATAATTATATTTTTATACATATGTAGACATAACATATAGTATCTAATACTATATATAAAAGCAGAAGCCTTTAAGGAGGTGCTGCCATGTTAGGAAAAAAGGTCGTTTAAAATGCTGCCATGTTTACAATTTATTCTTTTAAATACCGTATGGTGCGTTTGGAGAGGCTCAAATTCATCAAACGTGTATCTATACAAACATCAAGCCGCCTATCAAAAAAACAAAACACAAACCCTAAAATGCAAACTCCATATTTCCCGATCGAAAGTTCACACTCACTCAGACTTCCTCCTCTTTGCTGCAACTCCATAGATACACAGATTAGAATACCATGTTCCAGATCAACAAGCATATGAAAAAAGAAAATCCAAAAAAAAAAAAAAAACTCTTCGTCTTCTCCAACAGTGAAAGCTAAAAAAATTTGTTCGTCCTCTGCAACAATAGGTGATTCAAAAGCGATTCAAAAGATAATTCAGAAGGTAGGCATGTTTTTTTCCCCTCTTTTGGTTTTCTATTCAATTACCATTTCTAGGGTTTTGAAGATTACTATATAGTGTAGATTTATTGATGATTTCTTTCAAACTAAAATTGATTTGGTGCTGAAGAACGTAGATTTATGTGTTGCCAAAAAAATAAAGTTTTGTCATTTCATTTATGTATTTTTTAATTTTTGTTGAAATATTTTCCCTTTTTAATATTTTCATTTCCCATGTCTCTTCTCTACCATTGTTGTTAAGGTTTTTGCAATATATATTTAAAGTTTTTCATTTGTAGTTGCTCTGATTTTAAAAAATGAAACCTTGGAACATAGAGAATAAGAAGGTATTGAACATTAAAATGCCTTTCTGCCTCCACTAATGCCAATCTGCTACCTTTTTCCTTAATTTTCGGTTTATTTTTACAATTTTTTGAGTTCTGTTTGTTCGATTGTTGTATTGGTTAAATTTTGTTTTTGTTCAATTCAATGTGTTCGCTTTTGTTATTATTATGTTCCATTTTTGTTTTAGGCCCTTTTGATGTCGTTTTTCCTACGATGAATGTGTTGTTCATTCTATTTTGCATGTTCAATTTTTTGTTTTTTTTGTTAGTTTTGTTATGTTTTCATGGTGAGATTTAAGTTTTGTTGTAATTGGGTTTTTTTTTTTTTTTTTTTTAAATGATTTTATGTGTTCTAAATCCATAATCAGATTAATAAGACTTTGGTTCTATGCCCTATGATTTCCAAATGTTGGGTTCTATTGCATATGACTAATTGCAGTAGTTAACAACATTCTACGCAATTTTTATATATTTAGATTATTGCATCAATCTTGATGCTTGAGTTTAAATTGGTGAATGGTCATTGCTTAATACTGCCAAGTAATATAGATTTTGCACTTAAGTTTTTTCTATAGTGAATTTCAGACTTTGGTCTATGTTATTTAACCTGACTTATGGTTATCTTTTTTCTATATCTCACAAATGGCATATTTTTCTTTGAAGTGATTGGCATTATTAAAACAAAGGCCTTGATAAAAGAAAGTTAGTTGTTGTACATCTGTTGAGTGTCTCACATAATATCAGCATCTTTTCTATTGCATATGACTAATTGTAGTAGTTATCAACATTCTATGCAATTTTTATATATTTAGATTATTGCATCAATCTTGATGCTTGAGTTTAAATTGGTGAATGGTCATTGCTTAATACTGCCAAGTAAAATAGATTTTGCACTTAAGTTTTTGCTATAGTGAATTTCAAACTTTGGTCTATGTTATTTAACCTGACTTATGGTTATCTTTTTTCTATATCTCACAAATGGCATATTTTTCTTTGAAGTGATTGGCATTATTAAAACAAAGGCCTTGATAAAAGAAAGTTAGTTGTTGTACATCTGCTGAGTGTCTCACATAATATCAGCATCTTTTGGAACTTTAGGAAAATTAGGAACATGTTAGAAAATTTTCCTGCCTATTTCAATTTTGCATTTTCATACTTTAATATTTACACTCATTTTTAGGCATTGTATTTCATAATCTTCACTTGATTATTTGTTGTCTTAGTTTTGGGGCCATCAAAGCTGTTGGTCAACATTCTATATATCTAAAATTGCAAAAGAACTTGCAAAGATGTAAGAAGAGGTAATTTCATATATTAATATCAGCCCTACTCTTTATTATCTGAAAATTGAAGTATACATATTTTGCACAAGACATGACGCATGTATGTATACATATTTTGCTAATTGTATGATACTTTGTTCATACGGATTTTGAAATTAGATGAGAATATTTTACCAAAAGAGATTCAGAAAGTAATTGGAAACGAATATTTGTTCCAACTGCATGTTGATTAATATAATTTGAAGTATGGAAAAGAAAATTACATGGTTTCGAAGATTTTGGAGACAGAAATTTCACATAAGCAAAATGACTCACGTAAAGTTGAAGAACATCAGGTAATGGAAGCATACTTACTTCACTTTGCTTACTTTATGATTTAAACATTACTCTAACTTGAATGTTCAATATGTGTATAAAACACCCTTGCACGTTTAGACCCCAATTACAAAAATATCAATTCAAGCTTAATGTCAAACAATAAATGTGCGGAACATGAACATAAGCTAATAACCAAATTGATAAACAATCTAAACCATAAATAATCACAATCACAGCAGTAATTAAATGGTAAAGATAAAGGGAAGAGAGATGCAAACACAAGGATAACACTCGATGTGTTATCGAAGAGAAAACCAAAGCCCTCGGCATAAAACCTCTCCACCGCCCTCCAAGCGGTCAATAATCCACTAGAAAATGTAGCTGGGATACATGAACAGCAATAGACCCTCCAAGCCTAATCTACCCGATGTACCTAAGCCCTCCAAGCTTCTTGCTCCAATGAGGTTGCGCCGAACCTTTTTCTTTTCTAGCTTACCGAATTCCACTATAGCCCATAGCATCAACCAATATGAATTGGTCCCTTCCTAACTACTTCCCAAAGCACCAAATAAATCTTCTCACAGATATGGGTATAGTGAGAAAAATATTTGGCCAAGAACCTCTCAAGGATTTATCAATAGAGAGGAAAAGAGTAGAGGAATTTGAAGAGTCTCTTAGGTGAAGATTGTGGATGAATCAATCTTGTTTTTCTCTAGGGTTTCCCTCTCAAAATTCTCTCTGGAAGCTCTCTATATTTCGAGGGAATAAGGGTCTATATATAGTGGTGTGTGTTTGGAATGTGGAGAGTCAGTTTTTCCCAAGCAGGGTGGTCTAGCGACTTGGCCTCGCGACTAGTCTGAGTCGCGATTTCAGGTCGCGAGCTAACGGCCTAGCCAACCTGGGACTTTTTTCCTGTAGTGCAACAGCTGGCGTGACTCTTCAGCTCCCCTGCATACTTCACACGTGTGATGCAGTTGGCGGCTTGCCAGTCGTGAGTCAGTCGCGAGTCCCAGCCGCGAGTCTCTGCATCCTTGCACAATCTTGAGTATTTCTTCACACTCTCTCACACACTACCCTTACATGAATCACACCTAAATACAGGGTTACTAATTGCTAAAATACAAGCAAATTTGACATGGAATAAAGCCAACAAGATGGTTGATTAAATTCAACCTTACAATCTCGCCCTTTAGCTATTTCGTGACAAAACCCTACAACAGATTCTAGACTTAACGCGTGAGTTGGGAACAGTTGAACAAAACTCACTCACACCTAACTCTAGATTCTGATAAGCTCTTGAACCATAAGAACAAGTATCTCCTGAAACATAACAACACAATAATATCATTGAATGCAGAAAATTTGAAATGTATATGGAGCAAGCACAATGTGATCAAGCAAAATGGAATAAAGCAATATACCATAGCTTTACCAAAACAGGCAATCACTATACAAAAGTGATCACAATGCTCATTCTCACAAGGAATGAACATCCGGACATGCAAGCTAATAAGCTCATTTGTAGAGTATTATTTGCATGTCTAACACTTAACCAATGCATAAAACATATATGCATCTAGGAACAAAATCTTACAAGGGCACAAGAGTGATGTACTTAAAGAAAATGCATGACATTTAACAATAAGTACATAAGCTACAAAGCATAAGTAAAAAAACCTAAAAGCTTACAAAAGCAAACGGTTACAAATGTACCATACAAAACACTAACTGAATAACATCATATAACTAAAAAAATGTTAGAACTGTATCCACACAAATAGTTATAAACAGGAAATATAAACTTGTTAGTCTATCCAAAAGTATGTAAAGTATGTAAATGTATATCAACTTCCTCTTCTAGAGCACACAGCTCCCCCTTCTAGTATGCACACTTCTCCTTCCTGTGTCGCTCTCCCCCTTACTGTATGCTATCACTCTCTCCCTTTTTGTCACGAATTGCTAAAGGCTCTCTTCCAACTTTTGCTGAATAGCATCCAACTATGTTTCAATAGCCATGAGACGCATCTGAACTTGGTTGTTGGTGGAGTCGATAAGATGTTCTAAATCAAAGATCCAATGAACCACATTTTCAATCAAGTGGCTTTGGTTGGCCATTTGAAATCCAAGGGCAACAGATGGAGTGCCAGTTGATTGCACAGGTGTAGCTGAACTTTGACCAGATGGAGTGATTGGTTCACTCTTAGTGCTTTAGAGGAGTGGTTCTTACTTGCTTAGAGAGTGTACATGGATAATGGTCGAGGACGAGGCATAATTTTTCCATCTGATGGTGGACTGACACCTTCATGAAGTATTATCTTCATGATGAGACTACAAAATGGAAGATTTGTTCGTGTTGTTGATCAAGCTGCTGCTTTTCTAATGATCTGAAATATGTGTGCACAAATGTCAATTGGAACTCCGGTAATAAGGTCACACAGAAATTTATCTGTTCCAAGATTGATGTAGGCAGTGTTTGACAGTGGGTAAAGGTTGGAGAACATTATCAATTTTAGAGTTGTCAGTTTAGGCGTAAATTGTGCAGTGCCTATAGATGATCCTTTGCTTCCCACTTCATGTTCATTCCCAAGAACTTCAAGAATGTCTTGTACCTGAAGTACTTTGTCATCATACGGAGTTAGATCCACATTTACTAGTCTGGTGATGCGAAGAACTTTAGCAATATAGTCTGCATTGATGGAAAATTCCATTCCTCGTACCCAGCAATTGAACTCTACCCCCGGGTATTTGGCATTAGAGTAGATTCCTTAACCAATTCTTCAATTGGATCCTCAAAATTCCCAAACAAATCAGCCCAATCTCTTGCTTCAAAAATCTTAGGGATGAACGTTGTCCCCAGGGTATCAAATTTGACTATTCGTTCCATAATGGGAGAAGCCTCTCTAAAAATGTCTGTATAGGTCTTTGAGTCAAGAGGTGTCCTAAATCTCTTAGTGGTAGAGTCTCTAGACGACCGAGACGAGAGTCAGGTCCGTTTAGCGACCGGGGTTGATGGATCATCGATTACAATGTCTTTGCCCTTAGAGGAACGACGAGTCATCTACAAGAGAATAGACACACAACAAAGAACCAAATGCAATGCCACAGGGTACAAATATCAACTTGATTAGATTCAGATATAAGAATGTGAATCAGAGAGATTTCACTCAATCACAAAAACATGAACTAGATCAACACCAAGAAATCATAAGCAATGCTAATGTATTTAGTGAAGTAGGTATTCGAGAATGATGATTGATCAGTTACAACTCAGTATCAAGTAAGCAATGAGCATCACAAAGTCACAAATGACAAATATTGTGACAAAATACCAAGAACATGATATGAATGGAGCAACACATTCATGAAACACAGCAGAAAGCACAGACTCCATAAAAACAACAGTAATATAATCAATTGACAATCAAAAACACTAACACTCAGCCAAAGAATACTTAACAAAAGAAAACAAACCCAAGTACGAACATGATATTTCTCAAAACATAATGGCAACAACACACTCATAGATTCCAAAAAATAACACTCAAATCATGAAATATGAAGTGAGAAAGATAAAACCCATACCTTGTTCTTAAAGATTGGATTAGATAAGATGCAAAAATGGAGGTTTTTCGAAGAGTGACACGGTGAGTTTGAGAGAGTGAAAATGGGGAAGACAATGAATAGTCACAAAAATTCGAGGGAAAAACTGAAAAGTTTTAAAAACTGACTTTAAAATGCAAAACACGTGCTTTTCGCGATTGGGTTAAGCCGCGTGCAAGTCGCCAAGTTAAGCTGCCAGAACACTTTAGACCAGAATTTTTGAAAAATTTCTAAGTGTTTTTCGCAACTGGAAGTTCTATCCACGAGAGAGTCGCGAAGTGAGCCACGAAAATCTCTGCGTACCTTTCACGAATGTACCTTCCACCCGCGAACAAGTCGCCACAATGAGCCGCGAGAAACATAAAAATTCAAATTTTGAAAAATATTCTAAGTATTTTTTGCGACTGGGACATTGACCCACCAGTGAGCCGCGAAAAATCTATGAGTGGGCTTGTGATTGGGGCATGCGGCTGGATCAACCCGCGACTGAGTCGCCAGAATAGGGCAACACTGATTTTGAAATTTTTGACAATTTTTTGTAAAAACAAAATACTTTCCAAAAACAACTAAAAACTCAAAAATATTTTTATGTTTGATCAACAAAGATTGACCATGTGGAAACACATTTAATCAAGTACAATCACACAAATGAATATGGCATTCATTGATCATAGACATGTGTGATGTGTGTGGGTATCAACAATGAGATAGTCCTTAGTCTAATGTGAAGCTTCAATGATCAATTCAAACAAGTCATACACAACTAGCACTAGATAATGTGACCCATCTCAATTATAGAAATATGCATATATGACCTCCCACAAAACTTGATAACACAACTTTGAAGCATTTCATTTGGCTTCATATACATCATATCATTTGATCTTTTAGAATTCATACATCTCATTGTGAGATCGATGCTTGAAATTTTTGATATTTCAATTAATGAGCCAGCCTTTGGCTTTTTGGGCATCATACATTTTATTTATGGTTGCTTTCCCTTTTTCCTAGTCAAATACTAGTATGTGCGACAGGTTTTTGCAGCTCAATATCTCTTTTCATTTGGAGATTTACATTTGGTGAACTCTTTAAGCAAAACAATAAAATAAAAAGTGGGAAGATATATAGGCACAGGTCTATGCATATATCAAGATCAACAAAACCATTCACTAATCATTCATGACAAGGTTGGAAATCTATTTACAACAGTCACATAGATTTCAAAATTTCTCCCACAATGATATGAGTGCAATAGAAACAAGCTAAGCTCATAGATGCACAAAGCCATTAGTACAAAGGTACAAGGCAAAACATGTTTTGAGACACAACTTAACAAAGTCGATCAAACTTTTGGATTTTCTACTTTTTATGTATTTTTGGATTTTTGACACAAAAGTAAGAAGAAGGTTAATAAAAAACAACAATGTAAAAACATTTGAAACAAAGACAAACAGATAATATTTCAACTCAAAACTCGCAAGAAGCACACAACCAAGCATATATACAAAACATGGGAAGTATTAATGCATGGACATGTTGTAATGTTTATGCATGAGTACCCTTCGTCACCCATACGTCACGTGCGTTTGGGGTGATATCCTTGACGGATTGGGTACGAGAGTTAGGACTTTCAAACCTTCTTGTGAAGTTTTCTAAGCAATTGGTGAAGGCACCGATTATCTTCATCACGTTCATCATTCTTGGATCACGGTTTTGACTTCTTGGTTGCTCACCACCCCAAGACCTCCGGTCATTTCTTCTTCCTCGTGACCAAGGAGCGCTTGCATTGTTCAATGCCCTCAGCTTATGGCAGTTAGGTCTGATATGTCCTCGCAATCCGCAATGGTGACAAACATGATTCGTTCTAGGACCCCGTTGTGATCATGGTAGTGATCTTCCTCTAGCTTCAAATCTGGCTTCAGATTGATTACGGGACTTATTTAACACCCGTTGATCAGCCACCTTCTTTTTCTTTTCAACCTTAACTTTCTCAGGAATAGATTCTTTTGCAATCAGCTCTATGGCCTTCACAAATTTCAATTCTTTGGTGATATTGGTTGATGAGCTACTCCCTCTGGTATATCACAACCCGGACTTGTCTGAAAAATGTTTTTGAGATGAAATAACATCTTCCAACTTCTTGGAGGAGACCCTATCTATCTTGGCATGTGCTTGCACTACCTCTTGCTCAAGAAATCTCACTTTTGTGTAAGTTTCTGATAGCTCACCATTTAGTGTCTCAATCTCACACTTTGCCTCCTCATATCTGACCAGGAGACCTTTGTAGTCTTTCTCTGCTTTCGTCATTTTCTTCACAACCACCTTTGCTACCCTTGCATAATCTCCCAACTTTTCAAGGAGTAGGGTGTAATTCTCTTGAAGACTAGCTATATTCTCAACCTCTTCAGCATCTAATTCTTCAAAAATCCTAATGGATTCTTCATCATTGTGTTCTCCAAGTTCTTGTACAAGTTGATTCAGGTCCTCTGTGGACTCAACATGTTCAATATCCATAAATACGGAGTAGTTTCCTTATCCGTCACAGCTATCCTCAGAATCAAAATTTGATGGATCTAAGTCACTTAGAGTAGTGGCATAGACCTTGCCCTTCGATTTCAAATAATTGGGACATTCTTTCTTGAAATGTCCATGTCCATTGCACTCGAAGCACGTAATACCTTGTGATGATTGGGTTTCTCTACTATCTTTCCTTCTAAATTCCTTTTTCTCCTTTCTAGAACTCTGAAATTTTCCTTTGTCACCAAATTTCCCACTATTCTTGAGTTTTAAGAATTTTCGGAAGTTTTTCACAGGATACGCCACATCCTTATCTACACCATCCTCATTCGAAGAGTCATAAGGTACTGCCTTCTCATCAATAGTTTTAAGAGCAAGAGATTTGCTCTTCCTCTGCATGGGCAGCGACAATTCATATGTCTGCAATAAGCCAATCAACTCTTGGATTTTAATGTCGTCAAGATATTTGCTCTCTTCAATAGCCGTCACTTTAGTACGGAAACTTTCTGGCAGTGACCGAAGGATCTTCTGTAAGGTTGAATTTAATCAACCATCTTGTTGGCTTTATTCCGTGCCAATTTGCATGTAATTTAAGCACTTAGTAACCCTGTATTTAGGTGGGATTATTGTAAGGGTAGTGTGTGAGAAGATGTGAAGAAAAACTCAAGTATGTGTAAGAAGGCAGAGATTCGCGGCTAGGACTCACGGCTGATTTGTGACTGGCAAGCCGCCAACTGCAGGCACGTGAGATACACACAGGGGAACTAAAGGGTCGCGCCAGCTGTCGCACTACAGGACAAAAGTCCCAAGCTGGCTAGGCCGTTATCTCACGGCTTGAACTCGCGACTCAAACCAAATCAGCCCTGTTTAGGAAAAACTGACTTTTTGCATTCCTTTCTCACTTCACTATATATAGACCCTTATACCCACCAAATGTAGAGAGCTTCCAGAGAGAATTTTGTGAGAGAAACCCTAGAGAAAAACAAGATTGCCTCATCCCAATCTTTACCTTAGAGACTCTACAAATTCTTCTTCTCTTTTCCTCTCCATTGTTACATTCTTGAGAGGCCTTTAGCCAAATTATTTTCTCACCATACCCACATTCGTGAGAAGGTTTATTTGGTGCTGTTGGGAAGCAGTTAAGAAGGAACCAATTCACATTGGTTGATGCTATGGTCTAGTAGTGGAATCCGAGAAGCTAAAGAAGAAATAGGTTCGGCGTAATCTCGTTGGAGCAAGAAGCTTGGAGGGCTTAGGTACTTGGGTAGATTAGGCTTTGAGGGTCTTCTGCTGTTCATGTATCCCAACTACATTCTTTAGTGGATTATTCACCTCTTGGTGGGCGGCGGAGAGGTTTTACGCCGAGGGCTTCGGTTTCCTCTTCGATAACACATCGTGTGTTGTCCGTGTGTTTTCATCTTCCCTTCATTTATCTTTGCCTTATATTTACTGCTGTCGATGTGTTTATATTTGGCTTAGATTGTTTATCAATTTGGTGTTTGGCTTATGTTCATATTCCACACATATATTGTTTGATAATAAGCTTGAATTGATAATTTGTTAATTAGGGTCTAAACATTCAAAGGTGTTTCATACCTATATTGAACATTCAATTGGTATCAGAGCGGGTACACTTGTTGTGGTTTGATTACCTAAGTGTGATCCCTAACCCCCTTTGAGATGGATAGGTCTCAATCTCTTAATGTACCACCATTTTTTTATGGTAATAACTATGCGTTTTGGAAGGTTCGTATGAGGGTGTTTCTATGTTCTATTGATGATGTTGTGTGGGATGCAATTGAAGTAGGTTGGACACGGCCGGAGGCTGCCAAGTCCACTTGGGATAAGGCTGCACTTGCAGGGCCAATGCAAATAGCAAAGCATTGAATGCTATCATCTGTGGTGTCTCTCCAGAAGAATTTCACCGAATTTCACATATTACCATTGCTAAGGAAGCATGGGAAATTCTAGAGACAACCTATGAAGGGACTAAGAAAGTGAAGGACACCAAACTTCAGATGTTGACCACTCGCTTTGAGGAGCTAAAGATGAGTGAGAATGAGTCTTTTGATTTGTTTTACAGTAAATTGAACGAGGTTGTTGTGGGCAAATTTAATTTGGGAGAAAAGACGGAGGACTCAAAAATTGTAAGGAAGATCCTTCGGTCTCCACCAGAAAGTTTCCTAGCCAAAGTTACAGCCATTGAAGAGAGCAAAGATCTTGACGACATTAAGGTTCAAGAGCTGGTTGGTTCTCTGCAGACATATGAGTTGTCCCTGCCCTCATAGAAGAAGAGCAAATCCCTTGCTCTTAAAACAATTGATGAGAGAGTAGTATCTCATGATTCTCTGGAAGAAGATGGAGTAGATAAAGATGTGGCTTACCTTGTAAAAAAACTTTCGAAAGTTTGTAAAGCTCAAGAACAGTGGAGAATTTGGTAACAAGGGAAAATTTTAGAGTTTTGAGAATGAGAAGAAAGAATTCTGAAGAAAAGATGGTAGAGATTCTCAATCTTCACAAGGAATCGCATGCTTCGAGTGTAATGGACATGGACACTTCAAAAAGGAATGTCCCAACTATTTGAAGTCAAAAGGAAAGGCCTATGCCACTACTTTAAGTGATTCAGACTCATTAAATTTTGACTCTGAAGACAGCTGTGATGGAGAAGGAAACTACTTCGAATTTATGGCTATTGAGCATGTTGAGTCCTAGGAGGACCTGAATCAACTTGTACAAGAACTTGAAGAACATAGCGATGATGAATCCTTAAGGATTGTTAAGGAATCAGATGCTGAAGAGGATGAAGATACATCAAGTCTTCAAGAGAATTACGCCTTACTCCTTGAGAAATCGGGTGAGTATGCAAGGGTTGCAAAGGCGGCTATGAAGAAGATGAAAAGGGCTGAAGAGGACTACAAAAGTCTTCTGGTCAGATATAAAGAGGCTAAGTATGAGATTGAGACACTAAATGGTGAGTTATAGGAAGCTTATACCAAAGTAAGATTTCTTGAGCAAGAGGTGGTGCAAGCATAAGCCAAGATAGAAAGGGTCTCCTCCAAGAAGCTGGAAGATGTTATTTCATCCTAAAAACATTTCTTAGGCAAGTCTAGGTTGGGATATACCGGAGGGAGTAGCTCATCGGCCAAAACTACCAAAGAAGTGAAATTTGTGAAGGCCATAGAGCCGATTGTGGAGGAGCGCATCCCTGAGAATGTTAAGGTTGAGAAGAAGAGGAAGAAGCTGGTTGAGCAATGAGTGGTTAACAAGTTTTGAAATCAATTAGAAGCCAGATTTCAAGGTAAAGCAAGATCTCTCTCAAGATCACAACGAGGTCTTAGAACAGATTATGTGTGTCACTATTGCGGATTGCAAAGACATACTAGACCCAACTGTCAAAAGCTAAGAGCAAACAACAATGCAAGCGCACCTCGGTCATGAGGAAGAAGAAATAACAAGAGGTCTTGGGGTGGTGAGCAACCAAGAAGTCAAAACCATGATCCAGGAATGATGGACGTGATGAAAATGATCGATGCCTTCACCAATTTCCTGGAAAGCTTCACCCGAAGGTTTGAAAGTCCTAACTTTCGTACCCATCTTTATCTATACCATCCTCATCCGAAGAGTCATGAGGTACTGCCCTCTCATCAATAGTTTTACGAGCAAGAGATTTGCTCTTCCTCTGCATAGGCAGCGACAATTCATATGTCTGCAATGAGCCAATCAACTCTTGGACTTTAATGTCATCAAGATATTTGCTCTCTTCAATAGCCGTCACTTTAGTACAGGAACTTTCTGGCAGTGACCGAAAGATCTCCTGTAAGGTTGAATTTAATCAACCATCTTGTTGGCTTTATTTTGTGCCAATTTGCTTGTAATTTAAGCACTTAGTAACCCTGTATTTAGGTGGGATTATTTTAAGGGTAGTGTGTGAGAAGATGTGAAGAAAAGCTCAAGTATGTGCAAGAAGGCAGAGATTCGCGGCTAGGACTCGCGACTGGCAAACCGCCAACTGCAGGCACGTGAGATGCACATAGGGGAGCTGAAGGGTCGCGCTAGCTGTCGCACTATAGGACAAAAGTCCCAGGCTAGCCAGGCCATTATCTCGCGGCTTGAACTCGTGACTCAGACCAGTCGCGAGGCCAAGCCACCAATCAGCCCTATTTGGGAAAAACTGACTCTTCGCATTCCTTTCTCACCCCACTATATATAGACCCTTATACCCACCAAATGTAGAGAGCTTCTAGAGAGAATTTTGTGAGAGAAACCCTAGAGAAAAATAAGATTGCCTCATCCCCAATCTTTACCTTAGAGACTCCACAAATTCCTCTTCTCTCTTCCTCTCCATTATTACATTCTTGAGAGGCCTTTAGCCAAATCCTTTTCTCACCATACCCACATCCATGAGAAGGTTTATTTGGTGTTGTTGGGAAGCAGTTAAGAAGGAACCAATTCACATTGGCTGATGCTATGGTCTAGTAGCGGAATCCGGGAAGCTAAAGAAGAAATAGGTTCAACGTAACCTTGTTGGAGTAAGAAGCTTGGAGGGCTTAGGTACTTGGGTAGATTAGGTTTGGAGGGTCTTCTGCTGTTCATGTATCCCAACTACATTCTTTAGTGGATTATTCACCGCTTGGAGGGCGGCGGAGAGGTTTTACACCGAGGGCTTTGGTTTCCTCTTCGATAACACATCGTGTGTTGTCCGTGTGTTTGCATCTTCCCTTCCTTTATCTTTACCTTATAGTTACTGTTGTGGATGTGTTTATATTTGGCTTAAATTGTTTATCAATTCGGTGTTTGGCTTATGTTCATATTTCGCACATATATTGTTTGATAATAAGCTTGAATTGATAATTTGTTAATTGGGGTCTAAACGTTCAAGGGTGTTTCATACCCATATTGAACATTCATCTTCCTTACTTTTTTAGAATCCTCCGTCTTTTCGCCCAAATTGAATTTGCCGACGACCACCCAGTTCAGCTTACTGTAAAAAGAGTCAAAAGACTCATCCTCGCTCATTTTTAGCTCCTCAAAGCGAGTGGTCAACATCTGTAACTTGGTGTCTTTCACTTTCTTTGTTCCTTCATAAGTTGTCTCCAGAATCTCCCATGCTTCCTTAGCAATAGTGATATGTGAAATCCTGTGAAATTCCTTTGGAGAGATGCCACTGAAAATAGCATTTAAGGCTTTACTATTAGCATTAGCTGCCTTATCCCAAATGGATTTGGCAGCCCCCGGCCTAGTCCAACCAACTTCAACTACATCCAACACAGCATCATCAATAGAACACAAAAATGCCATCATTCGGACCTTCCAAAAAGCATAATTATTACCATAAAAAAAATGGTGGTACATTTAGAGATTGAGACCTATCCATCTCAATAAAGGGTCAAGGATCGAACTAAGGTAATGAAACCACTAAGAGTGCACCCGCTCTGATACCAATTGAATGTTCAATATGTGTGTAAAACACGCTTGAACGTTTAGACCCCAGTTACAAAAATATCAATTCAAGCTTAATGTCAAACAATAAATGTGCGGAACATGAACATAAGCTAATAACCGAATTGATATACAATCTAAACCATAAATAATCACAATCATAGCAGTAATTAAATGGTAAAGATAAAGGGAAGAGAGATGCAAACACAAAGACAACACTCGATGTGTTATCGAAGAGGAAATCGAAGCCCTCGGGGTAAAACCTCTCCGCCGCCCTCCAAGCGGTCAATAATCCACTAGAAAATGTAGTTGGGATACATGAATAGCAATAGACCCTCCAAGCCTAATCTACCCGATGTACCTAAGCACTCCAAGCTTCTTGCTCCAACGAGGTTGTGCCAAACCTTTTTCTTTTCTAGCTTACCGGATTCCGCTATAGCCCATAGCATCAACCAATATGAATTGGTCCTTTCCTAACTGCTTCCCAAAGCACCAAATAAACCTTCTCATAGATATGGGTATGGTGAGAAAAGCATTTGGCCAAGAACCTCTCAAAGATGTATCAATGGGAGGAAGAGAGTAGAGGAATTTGAAGAGTCTCTTAGGTGAAGATTGTGGATGAATCAATCTTGTTTTTCTCTAGGGTTTCTCTCTCAAAATTCTCTCTGGAAGCTCTCTACATTTCATGGGTATAAGGATCTATATATAGTGGTATGTGTTTGGAATGCGAAGAGTCAGTTTTTCCCAAACAGGGTGGTCTGGCGACTTGGCCTCGCGATTGGTCTGAGTTGCAAGTTCAAGTTACGAGCTAACGGCCTGGCCAGCCTGGGACTTTTATCTTGTAGTGCAGCAGCTGGCGTGACTCTTCAACTCCCCTACATGCTTCACACGTGTGCTGTAGTTGGTGGCTTACCAGCCGCAAGTCTCTGCATCCTTGCACAATCTTGAGCATTTCTTCACACTCTGTCACACACTAACCTTACATGAATCCCACCTAAATACAGGTTACTAATTGCTAAAATACAAGCAAATTTGACACAGAATAAAGCCAACAAGATGGTTGATTAAATTCAACCTTACATAACTGATACATAAGAATGAAAATTATTGCAGCACACAATGGAGGAAATTGTAAGAAAATCAAGGAAGGACAAGTACATAGCTAGTAAAAAAAATGGAAATAGGAGAAACGTCTGTTCAAAGACCTGAATTAACTGCTCCTATAACTACTAAAGATGGAAGACCTAGTCATAAAAGAAGAAAAAAAATCTGAAGCCTAATATATTTCAATCTATTTTATAAATAACATGCTCTTACAAGTAAGACAAACAAATGGATATACTACCTTACTCTATGAATCTTTACGTATTTGTTTGTATTGTTAATTTTTTTTTTAAAAAAAAAGAGCGACCTAAATGTACTATTTAGTTATTGCGACTACCATATTATTTGCTACTCTGTCTCATCTCTTCTCTGCAACATTATTAATTAAAGGTTAGCATACTCTTTTTTTACTTCAAATATTTTTTTTTCTTGAAACTTCTCAACACTACATTTCCTTTCTATCCATTATGTATTTATTGTTTGAATTACCTCTGTTTAGACAGATTTATAACATTCACCAAGTGTTCTTAAGAAACATTGCTGAATAAAGCTGACAGGTTAGGATAGCCTAACTATCATTCTTATCCATTTGACTTCAACTCTTTTTAATTCCATTTTAATCTGATAAGATTTTTTAATGGGAGTTGGAAAAAAACTTGGGTGATTGAGCTTTTGTTTTAGTTAATGATTTTTGTTTACTGAATTTGGCTAAAGAGTTTACTGGGTATAAAAGGAATTGTATTTTCTTTAGAGATTTACAGAATATCATTCCATCCTAGCTTTTCTCAAATTTGCTTTAGACCTAGGTAAGATAGTACGCTTCCAAAGTTTCTTATTGAGTTAAAATAAAGGAAGACATTATGAAAATGAGAAGTTGATTTGCTGTCATATTTAACAACATAATGTGCTTGCGATTTACTTTTTTTGTTATACAGATCAATAAGAGTGGTGGATTGGGTTCAAATAATTTTCTTTTTGGGGACCTGAATTTGAAAAAAAGAGATAGAAAGAGAATGTGTAATACATAATTCAATTTAATTTTCAGTTTCTGTTTTCCATCCTGTCTGTTCTACTGTTTTTGAAGAGTGATTGAAATTGTAGAACTTTGAAACCTAAAATTGTAATGATTTTGATGCAAAGTTGATTATCTCTTAGATTTTAGTTAATATTCTACTCTATATGAATGATTACGTTTATTTTTGGGCTGCTACACCAATAAAATATGGACATCTAAATGCATCCTATATAGACCCCTATCACTTTTTTAATCTTTGTGCTTCTGAACGTTCGTTTATTTAGTTAATGACTTTTCAAGCCCTTTGGGTAGCCAGAAACGCTTGGTGGAGTCATGTGGAGCTCTCAATGTTGTTGATAGATGCTTTAATAAAGAAAGGAGGAGGGTAGAACATGCCAACCGATATGTTAGAGACTGTGATGGTCCCAAAGTGGTTGATTTCAAAGTGTAATGATTGTTTTTTTTTGGGTAATGATTGTTGTTTATCGATTGTGGCTGAAGAGTTTACTGAGTATAAAGGGAATTGCATTTTCTTCATTAATCAAAATGAAACTCATGTTTTCAACTTGAAAGATAGTAGCTTTGGAGATTTACAAAATATCTATCCAGCCTGGCTTCTCTCAAATTTGCTTTAAGCCTATGTAAGGTAGTACGCTTCCAAAGTTTCTTATTAAGTTAAAATAAAGGAAAACATTATGAAATTGATAAGGTGGAAAATCTAGAATAAACTTTAATTTAATGCTAAATTACAATTCCATAAAACTATCTCAGCAAAAAAAAAAAACTATTGATGTAGATAGTTTCCATTCAACCGGAATCTCTAATGTAGTTTTGAAAGTGTATCTCAAAATGTGAAGTTGTATTTCTATTGTACAATTTTATTATATTTTCTCTTTGACACTTGATTTGCTGTCATCTTTAATAGTGTGATCAAATGATTAAAATAAATACATTTATCCCTTTTGTTCTGATGCTGTATTGAGTCATTTTGGTGAATAGGTACAGTTTTGCTGCTGGCAAAATGCATCCATCCAAGTCTTCAACACCAGTTGATGATGCCCAATCTGTCTCACCTGCGCTGATTTGATTAAAATCTGCCATTTTAGGATCTTAAGGGAGTCTATTACCTCCACAAGCAGCATTTTCTTCAGTTGAAATTGAATGTTACAAGTTTTTTTATTTTTTATTTATTTATTTATTTTTTATAATTTGGTTATGAACTAAGAAATATGAGTTAGTTTTGATTTAAGGTTTTTGGTTAGGTTAGTTGTATAGTGAAAAGGCATGTCTGTTTTATTTCAATGTAATTTGTCAGGCTCCTTTGTAAATACCGCCAAAGTTCAAAATGTGAAGTTGTATTTCTATTGTACATTTTTATTATATTTTCACTTTGACACTTTATTTGCTGTCATTTTTAATAGCATGATCAAATGATTAAAATAAATACATTTTCCCTTTTTGTTTTGTTGCTGAAAAGTGAAAAGTATGACATGTTGAGGTTTGAGTACAAAGTAGATTTACCTGCTAGGCTGACCATTATTTTAAGTTATGTGTGTTCGGATATCTGCATAAGCTCTTTAGATTATTTGATATGTAAATGATGCTGCATTGAGTCATTTTGGTGAATAGGTACAATTTTGCTACTGGCAAAATGCATCCATCCGAATCTTCAACACCAGTTGATGGTGTCCACTATGTTTCACCTGCGTTGATTCGATCAAAATTTGCCATTTTAAGGTCTCAAGGGACTCTATTATCTCCACAAGCAACATTTTCTTTAGTTGAAATTGAATGTTACAATTCTTTTTTTTTTTTTATTTGATTATGAACTAAGAAATATGAGTTAGTTTTGAGTATTTTGGTTGGGTTAGTTGTATAGTGTAAATGTATGTTTGTTTTATTTCAATGTAATTTGTCAGGATCCTTTGTAAATACCACCAAAATTTGGGTTGTGATGACTGAGAGTCTGTAGAATGTATAGTAATAATTTCTTACACACTTTGCAACAAATTTTTTCTTTAAAAATTGATTTTATTAGCCAAATTTTTCTTCTATTTATGAGATTTTAAATGATCCCGTGCATTGCGCGGGTTAAACATTAGTTATATATAATAAGTCAAGCATCACACATTCGAGGTCTTACATGAACATATTATTATTATTATTAGTATTATTATTATTATTATTATTATTATTATTATTATTATGTAAATTAGTGTCAATCTAAGCCGTGGGAATGCATGCTATCACTTTTACAATCCTTTTTCGTCATAGAAAGTTTTGAAAGTGGGAGATATTCTTTTGGAAAAGAACAATCTTCTTTGGAAATGGATTCATTCTAGAGTTTATATTAAATATTATAAAGTTAAAGGCACAAGAATTGTTCTATTAATCAAAATTTAAATGACATGATAATCTATACACGAGTAGGTCTAATATATATATTTTTTTTCTTCAACTTTTAGATAACTAGTCATTAACCCATGCAATGCACGGGGTAGTTAAATAAAATTGAGTTAAAATTGAAGGAAAATAAATAGTTTAGTTCAAAATAAAGGTTCAATTAAAAAATTGGTCAAAAATACAATTAATTTTTATGTCTTTGAAATTGAACCTAAAAATAGAACCGTATATATGCGAGGACAATGAAAATGATATCAAATATTATCATGATGAACGAATTGAAAATTCACAACTGCCCTAAATGTAAAGAACAAAGACATCTATTTCACAACATTATATTGAATGATTAAAGCCCTTAAAATGAGTGAGGAAGACACAAATTTTTGCAAACCAAGAAATGAGAGTAATTTGGTAGAATTGTAAAGAAAAGATTTCTTTCATATGCAAATATTTCTCCAAAGTACAAAGTGAAAGCTCGAAAATGTGTTGAAAACACACGAGCGGTTTAGACCCCCAAATTAAAATTACGGCTTGGTTGATTTTACACTAACTTAATGATAAGTGCAGAATAGTGTAAACACAAGCGTATAAGCAAGACAACTACTCTAATCCATATTTAAAGCAACACAGCAGTAAAAATGAAATTAACAAGAGTAGGGAAGAAGGATGCAAACACAGATAACACCGAGACGTGTTATCGAAGAGGAAACCGAAGACCTCGGCGTAAAACCTCTCCGCCGCCCTCCAAGCGGAAATCGATCCACTAGACCATCAGTTGGGATACATGGGTTAGCAAAAGACCCTCCAAGCCTAGTCTACCCGCTGTACCTAAGCCCTCCAAGCTCCTACTCCAACAAGGCTTCTCGGAACCGTGTCTTGTCCTAGTTATCCGGATCCCGCAACAAGCTCCATGTTGCATCTGCCATTCAAGGCTTCTTCCAATGCTTCCCAGTAGCACCAAAACGTCACACAGCACTCTCAAGGTGTGGTAAGTGTTTGGGCTATCAACCTCTCACAGATATGGATAATGGAGAGGGAAGGGTTGAGGAAATACCACAAGCAATTGTATAGAGAAAGATGGGGAAGACAATCTCTAATAACCAATGTGTTTGGCTAGGGTTTTCTCTCTGAAGCATTCCTCAACAATTGTGGGTAATGATGGTATATATAGGATAGGTGCAAAAGGTGTGACTCAAAAAGTACAGGCTGGCAGAACAGATTGCCTCGCGGGTGTCTCGCGGGAAGGCCTTACCCGCGAGATACTCGCGAGACATAGCTGTCTCCACCTGGCCTGACCTTTCGCATTCCAGCATATGCCTGGCACATGATTCACTTCACAGGATGCTAGGTCGCGAGACACCTGCGAGAATTCTTCATTCTTCAAATGCTTGAGTCTTCATACACTCTCTCTATCACACAACCCTTACAACAAGTCCCACAACAAATACAGGGTTTAAACGATTGAACATAATTACAATCAAATTTAGCACGGAATAAAAGCCAACAAAAAACACAGTTGTAAATTACAACTTTACAATCTCCCCCTTTGGCTATTTCGTGACAAAACCCTAAAACAGACTCTAGACATAAACGTGAGTTTGGGAACAAAGGCAAAACTCACTCACACCTAGTTCTAGATTCTGAAGTGCTCTTGCAACATATGAACAAGTAACTCCTGAAACACAACAACACAATAACATCATTGTATGCAGAAAAACTTGAAAAACATATGGAGCAATAATAGCAAGATCAAGCTAAATGAAATAGAAACACTAGATCATGGCAAGATCAAACAAGTAATCACTATACAGAAGCAATTACTATGCTCATTCACACATGGAACGAACATCCGGATATGCAAGATGATAAGCTTATTTGAAGAGTATCATTTGCACTTCCAACACTCAACCAATGCAAAATACACAAGGTATTTGCATTTAGGAACAATCCTACTAGGGCACAAGAGTGATGTACTTGAAGAAAAATGCATGACATTTAACAACAAGTAAACATGCATGAAGGTTGCATAAGCAAGATTTTGCAAATGCATGGCACAAACCACAAAGACCTACAAAACATGCATGAAACAAACCCTAAAGCTTACATAAGCAATCATGGGTACAAAATAAAAAGCCACATAGCACATATGCCACAAAGCATAGAAATAAACACACAATTCTGAAAATATACTAAAATTAATACTGAAGTTAAAGCATAAGTATCAGAACTATAAACCAAAAAAAACTTAGTAAACCTGTCTGTAAAACCAATAACCAATAGTTAATGTAACTATGTATCTAAGCTACGCTCCCCCTAAGACTGTGCAAGCTTTTCTTCATCAGCTCCCCCTCAAAATTTTCTCCCCCTTTTTGACCGGAATGACCAAAGGGCTAGAATTGGTCGGATTCGGAGTCTGATCCATGTGTAAGGAATAAGCTCTGAATCTGAGCTGATAATGTGGTGATCTGCTCCTGGAGGTATGCAAACTGATCCGCTGTGTGCTGTACGTGAATGTCAAGCACTGTAGACATGTGATCCATCTTAGCTAGGATCTGATCAAGCTTGCTGAGACCTTGTGTTTGTGCTGGAGCAGAAGACGATGGTTGTGCAGTCTCTGGATGTGCAGTCTCTGGGGCAGAAGTGAACCTGTCAATCTCCTCCTCTGTATCCCCACCCTCATCTGGCGCATCCCGAGGCACAACCCGAGGCGGTGGAATGAGATGAGCACTAGTCTTGGGGCCTTTAATGTGTGCAGTGCTCCGAGTCAGAGTATTTGCACCAATGGGGTAATCCCTCTGAACTATAGTAAGGCCACTAGGGAATTTCAGCTTCGTCTTGGTAATGAACCCCATGATCAGTGAGGGAAAAGGCATTATGGTTCATGAATTTTGCTTTGTAATGCTCTTTTTCAGGATATGGAAGATGTGGCTGCAGATATCAATTTCCTTGTGAGTGAAGAGGTCGTAGAGAAATCTCGTCCTTGGAGCAGATAGAGTGGTGAGGTTGGTGACCGGATACAGGTTATGGATCATGACATAGCTCAGAGTCCTCATTTCTGGAGAAAACTTGAGAGTATCCATTGATAATTTCTTTGGAACCCCACCAAGAGTTGATATCATCTCCGTGATAGACCCCAATCTCTCATCATATTGGACTGACATTGGCTGTGAGGTAGGGCGTATCTCCAGAAGGTCTTGAATACTATCCCTTGTGATCTCAAATTCTTTGTGCCTCACCCAGCAGATTATCTTGTCATCTTTAACCGTAGCATTGGAGAAGAACTCTCTGATTATTTCTAAGTACACCGTCCCAATTGGATTCAACAATTTGGTCCAAGTTCTTTCTTTGAATGCATCTGGAATGCATGTGTGCTCAAGCTCCTCCAATTGAACCACCCTTTCCATGACAATGGTTGCTTTCTTGTAGCAATCATTGTACTTCATATCTGCGTCCGCGGATTTGAAGTGATCAGATTCAGTACGAGCACGCTTAGGAGCCTTCTTCTTTGAGGCAGCATGCTTGGTGGGAGACATCTGCACAAGTGGACACAACACACATAGCACAAGTGCACAAAACATAAGAGCAAAGACTTGATTAGATTCAAGTTAGTTTGCACCTATTGAGATATTCCCAAAACAGAGTAAATTGCAAAAACAGAGCATGACCAATTTACACAAGCATGCTTCAACACATACAGCACTAAATCAAAAACAAGAATGCATAAAAAAAACAAGACATTATGCATGAAATTAAATAACTGTGCAAGTGTGTGTGTCTGTGTGTATGCATGTGTGTGCAGCATGTGATGCATGAGGGTGTGCCTAGGTGTTTAGTTGTGTGCCAAGTAAATGCAACATATTCAAAATGCAATATACACATGAGCAAAGATCAATTCAAGATCAAACCATGGTAAGACATATGGAAACATTGAAATTGGGACTCACTTGAGACCAATTAGGCACAACACTATCATTTAGACATTCAATCAAACACCTAATATGCATAAGAGCACTTCATGTATGAGCAATGCATGAACATGGTAAAATTATGCCTAAATACATGATAAAATGCCACAAGGGGCCAACACAGATGCACCAAGATCAAAAGGAACAAAACCCAATCAAAAATTTGACAAAAAACTTCACCCAATTTTGAAAACCAATCAAAGTTTCGAAAATCCCCAATTTTGAAAGCCCTAACAAAAATTCTGCATAATCTAAGCAAAAACTTAAAAAGAAATGGTTAACAAACATACCTTGAAGAGGAAAATGCAGAAAAAATGCTTGGATTGAAGGGAAATGAATGAAATAGTGATTTTGGGTTGAGAAAGGTTCGAAGAAAGTTTAGGGAGGGAAGTTTTTGTGTTTTGAAAAACTGTCACATCAGCCCCTTTAAAACTGAAAACACGCATTTTTCGCGGGTTAGGGAGTGGCGAAACAGTCGCGAGACAACCGCGAAAGAGGTCACTGAAGCACAAACTTCTCGCGAGAAGCGCTAAGTCGCGAAACAGTCACGAGACAGTCGCGATATTCTCTGTCTGATTTTGAGAAAATTCCAGTTTTGGCCAAACAGCATTTCGCGAGAAGCTGTTGGTCGCGAGACAGTCGCGAGACAGTCGCGAAAGTCTCTGAGTGACAAGAAAGAAAAATTTTTCCCTCAAACCTTTTCGCGGGAAGCAGCTTAGTCGCGAGCTTCTCGCGAAACAACCCCTGAACCAGTTTTTTGATGAAAAACACACAAAAAGCATTTTGACCAAAAAGAAACACAAGAAAGTATAAAATCACTTTCAAAAACTAATAAAACTCACAAAAATCTTTTTGGATTTGATCAACAAGTTCATGGGCATTCACATCACATTTGGACATATACAATCACACAAATGAGATAGGCATTGATTGAATCAAAAACTTGTGTGTTGTGTGTGAGTATCAAATGTGAAATAGTCCTTAGACTAGAGCAAAGCTTCAATGATCAATTCACACGAGTCATACACAACTGATACGAAATCATGTGGACTATCTCCATTATAGAAATGAGTATATATGACCTCCCACACATTGAAAACATAACTTAGAAGCTTTTCATTTGGCTTCTTCATAAAGTATAACAATTGGTCCATTTTGTTTTGTATGGACAAAACATCTCATTTTGAGGAAGGTGCTTGAAATTTATGATATTTCAACATTGATGAGAAGCCTTTGGCTTTTTGAGCACCATAACATTTACTTTAAAAGAGTCGCTTTCCCTTTTTCCTAGTCAAATACTAGTATCTGCGACAGGCTTTTGCAGCTCAATATCTCTTCTCATTTGGAGATTTACAATTGGTGAGCTCTTTTTACAAAAACATAAAAATAAAGTGGGAAGAGATATAGACACAAGTCTATGCAAGTGTCAAGACCAACAAGACTATTGACCAATCATTCATGACAGGCTTGAAGATCTATTTACAACAGTCACACATAGTTTTCAGGGTTTCTTCCACATAGAAAAGAGTGCATACGAACAAGCGAAGATCGTATATGCACTATGCCATAAGTACGAAAGTACTAGGCCAAACTCACATGAGATATGCACAGAACAAGTGATCAAACTTTTTGAGATTTTTCAATTTTTATGGGTTTTTGAATTTTTTGAAACACACCCAAAACAAAACAGGAAAAGTAAGATCAATAAAAACAGGTTCAAACCAGACAAAAGAGAGTTAAAAAGAAATTAATGCATGAAATGATGCAACTACAAATGTCCCTACACGTGGAAAGAATTGATGCATGGACATATTATAATGCTTATGCATGAGTACCCCTCTTCACCCACACGTCTCATGCGTTTGGGGTGATATCCTTGACGGATTGGGTACGAGAGTTGGGACTTTCAAACCTCCTTGTAAAACTCTCCAAGCAAGTGGTGAAGGCACCGATCATCTTCATCACGTCTGTCACTCCGGGATCACGATTTTGGCTTCTTGAGTTCTCACCGCTCCAAGCTCCATTGTCATTCCTTCTTCCTCGCGACCGTGGTGCGCTTGCATTGTTGTCTGCTCTCAGCTTTTGGCAGTTTGGTCTAGTATGTCCTCGCAGTCCGCAATAGTGACCACATAATCTGTTCTAGGACCCCGTTGAGGTCTTGAAAGAGATCTTGCTCTGGTTTCATGTCTTCCTACAGATTGATTTCGGGGCTTATTCATCATCCGTTGCTCAATTACATTCTTCTTTTCAACCTTAACATTCTCAGGGATGGTTTCTTGTATAATTGGCTCTATGGCCTTCACAAATTTTACTTCTTTGGTAGCTTTGACCTACGAGCTACTCCCTCCGGCATATCCCACTCCGGACTTATCTGAGACATGTTTTTGAGAAGAGATAACGTCATCCAACTTTTTGGAGGAGACCCTATCTATCTTGGCTTGCGCTTGAACCACCTCTTGTTCAAGAAATCTGATCTTTAAGTAAGCTTCTGACAGCTCACCATTCATCTTTTCTATCTCGCATTTTGCCTCCCTATGTCTGACCATGAGGCTCCGGTAATCTTCCTCAGCCTTCTTTATTTTTCTGACGGCCGCCTTGGCTACCCTTGCATATTCTCCCGACTTCTCAAGGCGTAATGAGTAGTTTTCTTGAAGATTAGCTGCACTCTCATCCTTTTCTTCATCTGATTCTTCTACAATTCCAATGGACTCTGAATCAGAATGCTCACCAAGTTCCTTCACAAGTGCACCCAAGTCATCTGAGGAGTCTACATGATCAATGGTCATGAATGCGGAGTAGTTTCCCTCACCGTCACAGCTCTCTTCCCAGTCAGTATCAGAAGAGTCAGAATCACTGAGCGTTGTAGCATAAGCCTTCCCTTTTCCCCTCAGAAAATTCGGACACTCCTTCTTTAAATGTCCATGGCCATTGCACTCATAGCACACAATGTCTGAAGAAGGT
This sequence comes from Quercus gilva, assembly GCA_023621385.1. NCBI lineage: Eukaryota > Viridiplantae > Streptophyta > Magnoliopsida > Fagales > Fagaceae > Quercus > Quercus gilva. The sequence continues at coordinate 51,333,319 of CM042473.1, read as the reverse complement.
TGATAATCCTTCCCTTCTTTTCCCTTAAACTCTTTCTTATCACCTCTTGAAGGAGAGAACTTTCCTCTATTGAACGGTTTTCCACTATTCTTCATTTTCAGAAACTTGCGGAAGTTCTTTGCAAGATATGCTACTTCCTTCTCCATTCCATCTTCTTCGGAGGAATCATTTATTCTTTCGGAGATGGTTTTAAGAACAAGCGATTTGCTCGTCTTATGGGAAGGCAGTCCCAGCTCATACGTTTGGAGAGACCCGATCAACTCTTGGATTTTAATCTCATCGAAGTCTTTGCTTTCTTCTATGGCTGTAACCTTTGCTCTAAAACTTTCAGGTAAGGACCTCAAAATTTTTCTCACCACCTTAGTGTCTTCAATCTTCTCCCCGAGATTGAGTTTAGCAATGACAATTTCATTGAGCTTCCCATAGAATGAATCAAATGGTTCATCATCACCCATCTTGAGTTCTTCAAATTTGGTGGTAAGCATCTGAAGCTTCGTGTCCTTAACTTTCTTTGTACCCTCATAGGTAGTCTCCAAAATCTCCCAAGCTTCCTTGGCTACTGTCATATGAGATATCCTGTGGAATTCATCAGGGGACACACCACAAAAAATAGCATTTAAGGCCTTACTATTAGCATTGGCTGCTGCTAGAGCTGCCTTATCCCAAGTGGACTTAGGAGCCTCCGGCTTAGTCCAACCTATCTCAACCGCATCCCAAACGGTATCATCGATAGAGCATAAAAATGCTCTCATTCTAACTTTCCAGAATGCATAATTATTCCCATCAAAAAATGGTGGAACATTAAGCGATTGAGACCGGTCCATCTCAACAAGGGTCAAGGAACACACTTAGGTATTTAAACCACAACAAGTGTACCCGCTCTGATACCAATTGAAAGCTCGAAAATGTGTTGAAAAAACACGAGCGGTTTAGACCCCCAAATTAAAATTACGGCTTGGTTGATTTTACACTAACTTAATGATAAGTGCGGAATAGTATAAACACAAGCGTATAAGCAAGACAACTACTCTAATCCATATTTAAAGCAACACAACAGTAAAAATGAAATTAACAAGAGTAGGGAAGAAGGATGCAAACACAGATAACACCGAGACGTGTTATCGAAGAGGAAACCGAAGACCTCGGCGTAAAACCTCTCCACCGCCCTCCAAGCGGAAATCGATCCACTAGACAATCAGTTGGGATACATGGGTTAGCAAAAGACCCTCCAAGCCTAGTCTACCTGCTGTACCTAAGCCCTCCAAGCTCCTACTCTAACAAGGCTTCTCGGAACCGTGTCTTGTCCTAGTTATCCGGATCCCGCAACAAGCTCCATGTTGCATCTGCCATTCAAGGCTTCTTCCAATGCTTCCCAGCAGCACCAAAACGTCACACAGCACTCTCAAGATGTGGTAAGTGTTTGGGCTATCAATCTCTCACATATATGGATAATGGAGAGGGAAGGGTTGAGGAAATACTACAAGCAATTGTATAGAGAAAAATGGGGAAGACAATCTCTAATAACCAATGTGTTTGGCTAGGGTTTTCTCTCTGCAGCATTCCTCAACAATTGTGGGTAATGATGGTATATATAGGATAGGTGTAAAAGGTGTGACTCAAAAAGTACAGGCTGGCAGAACAGATTGCCTCGCGGGTGTCTCGCGAGAAGGCCTTACCCGCAAGATACTCGCGAGACATAGCTGTCTCCACTTGGCCTGACCTTTCGCATTCCAGCATGTGCCTGGCACATGATTCACTTCGCGGGATGCTAGGTCGTGAGACACCCGCGAGAATTCTTCATTCTTCAAATGCTTGAGTCTTCATACACTCTCTCTATCACACAACCCTTACAACAAGTCCCACAACAAATACAAGGTTTAAACGATTGAACATAATTACAATCAAATTTGGCACGGAATAAAAGCCAACAAAAAACACAGTTGTAAATTACAACTTTACACAAAGTATCTAATGGAACCAAAGAACATGAAAATATATGTTCTTCTCACTAAGATACAAATAGCTTAATAAAATTTATGACTAACGGAACCAGCAAATAAACATGCTAACTATAAACTATTGACTCCTTGAGAAATTTGCTAGAGTTTCAAAATTTGGTCATTTGATTGCATCAATGATTCAGATTAAAAAAAAAAAAAAAAAAAAAATCTATGGAAGAGTACAAAAGAGAAGAAAAAGAATCTGTCCAATACCAGAACAATCTCATAGACAAAAAAATTGACCCCATGCTTCATCCAATTGTGTTAGCTCAGCAATTAATGTAGCAATATCTCTTCATTAGTTTTAAAAGGGACCAATCTAATAGTAGTGAAGGACCTCCCGTAGATCTCTCTCTCCAACTGTCTCTACACAACACATTCATTACAAAAAACAAAATCAAAATTAAATTGCTAAAAACTCTAACAGAACAAAAGGGTCTGAAACAAAATTGGAGCAGAAAATTAATAATTCTGTTGATTTAGTTATTACCCAGAATTGTAACCATTTTTTTTTTAATTTTCGTAATCTATAAAAATATAACAAAAGCAAATATATAGACAAACATTTCGAGAGAAAACCAAAAGCCCAAAACAAAATTGAATCTACAAAAATACCTAAACCTAAACAAATCCATCAAAGATACCCAAAATTGAGTCATACTTATTACCCAAGTCTTAAAAAGTGTTAAAAAATTTTAAAAAATAAACTTCCCTATTGATGGTTTTGACTATTTGATGGTGGGTGGTCGACTGGTGGTTCGTTCATTTCTCTCTATGTTTGCCTACGGTTCCAGTGGTCTAAAGCTGTTGTTGTAGTGAAAACTGATGGTCATGGTGGCCCTTTGATATTTCTTCCAAACTGTCTCTCAGTTTCTCTATTCGCAGTTTTCAAATTTCAAATACACAATCTCAAAGACCATTGTGATTCCATATTGGATCAAATTAGAATGTATAAATTCCAAATTTCCAATAAAAATCAGAATAAAAACTTCTCAATAGGCGAAAAAATCAAGTTTATAAGCCAAAAACACTAGTAAAATAACTGAATAGGAAATATTACTTACGCAACAATAGTAATTCACTCTTGGAATCAACAAAACGAAACAAATCCAAAAAACATTAAAACAATACTTAATGAAGAAGTCATTGCTTGAAATCAAATGTTAATTATGAGTTGTGCAAAATTCAAAGAAAGTACATTGATTAAATAATCTATATATATATATATATATAACCGAAGCTTTTGAAGCTTCTACAATTTTCCACGTCAGTACAATATTAAATAATAATAATAATAATAAAACTTTTCTAAACCCTAAACCGATACTCTGCTTCTCTATATTAAAAACCCGATGCTGTGCTTCTCTATATTAAATAAAAAACGAATAGAGAGAGATATATAAAGAATAAAACTTTTCTAAACCCTAAACTGATGCTCTGCTTCTTTATATTAAAAACTCGATGCTGTGCTTCTCTATATTAAATAAAAAACGACTACAAAGAGATATATAAAGAATAGAGAGCATTTGTGACCATGAAACACAGAGATAGAAATCTGATAAGATGCAGAGACTGTTGGAGAGAGAAACTTGAGGGAGGCTTCTTCACTCAGTAAGTTTAATTTTCTGGGTTTTGTTTCTGTGCACTCATGAGTTTCAGTTTCATGTTCTGTTGACAAGAAGAGAAGGTAGTGGAGCAAACACAGGCTACAAAGGGAAAAGATATTTCAAATCCATGATGTTTCTACTCTCTCTCTCTGAATCTTTCTATTACTTGCCTTTTGTTTTTCGGTTTTTGATCTTAGTTTCATATTCTAGGATTTTTAGGTTTATTGTGTTTATGCGATCAAAATTTAGGCAATCCTAATTGATTTATAATTTGGTTTTGCTTTCATTTGATTAAAAAATGGGAAATTTTGTTTCATTTGATTAAATAATGGGAAATTTCATTGTTTTTGTTGGGCAATTTGGGTTTTAATCTATGACTTATTACTTGATTTGGGTTTTAATCCTATTTTGATTTTTTTAGTCAAAGATATATTTACTAATTTCAATTTTCGCTTAATTTCTGATTGTTACTAAGGGGTTTTGTTTCTTTTTTTTTTTAGGCTAACTTTATAATCTATGTGATAATTTAATGTGCTTTTGATTTTAATCCTATCCCTCATTAGGCACATCTCTTAGGCCTGTTTAGCTGTCCATGAATCAAAACCATTCATATTTTGTATAATACTGCATTCACAAATTGTCACTGTAGTTGATAGAATGACTTATTTGTGTTTTATGATGTGGATTTTAGCAAAATATTTTTAATTTTGTTAGAGAAAATTGGAACATGTTTGAATTCAAAAATGGCTTGAGAGTGAGGCTATGATTAGCTATTGTCCGGCCCTATATGTATATAAGCATGCAAGGCTGTGTGTGTATTTTTCTCATTGGGAATAATTAATTTCATTAAATGTCTTTCTTATAAGGAGGTTTTTTTTTTTTTAAATTGTAGGTTTGGAGATGTGTCATAGTACACATTCTTTCGCAAAGATGTTGAGTTGGGGGGTTGCCATTTTTCGTCACTTGGAGTTTTTAAAATGGTTAGTGATGTTTTTAATATAATTTTAGGATTTTCCCTCTTACCTGTTTTCTTTATTTGGCCATTGGGTTTACTAATCTATTTAAATTGTGTTCTTTTAATTTAAGGTTTTTTGAGCCAATTTTGATCTTATCAAAATAAAAAAGTTTTTGAGCAATGTATGCTTAGTTTTAGATATTAATTTTTGCAATGTCCTTGTTACTATTTTATTTGTATATTTAGCTACTACAGTTTCTTTTCTTTTCTTTTTTTCTTTTCTGGGTTTCTTTGTTGCATGTTATATAGTTTATTTGGAGTTTGATATTAGAATTCATGTTTGTTTTATGTAGTTTGTTTTAAATCTAACCCACATATGTAAAGGGTTTGTGATGTTTCCTTACTTAAAGGTATAGAGCATGTGTATGCACACTTTACATGAAACTGTAATTTGTGTATACGCAAATTTTACTATCAATAGAAACTTTTCTGCTGCGATTGTTTAAATATGAGCCATGAAAACAAGTTTGAGTAAAAAGTTGTGTCAATAAGAGAGTGTTTGAACCTAACCAATATAGCTTTAATGTTATATAGATTTTGTAGATATTCTTAGTTTAGTATGAGATTTTAGTAGCATAATAGTGTTCAATACATAAAATTAAATTCATTGCTTTTCATATGTTCAACTTTTCACAGCATAATTAAGCATAATCCTCACATGAAGCTTTTTTTTTTTTTTTTTTTTGGTGTGGATATTGTGCTTTCTGCCATGCACAGCAGAGGACTGAACCTATAAAGTTTAGAGGCTGGCTACAAATTCCAGCAATAACAAAGTGAAAAGGTAGAGCTGTGTTTTTTCTTCTTCCATATCTATTTTTGAAGCATATTTTGTGAGACTTCATTGTGATCCAAGCTAATATATTGATTATTGAATCTAATAGGCAAATAGTGGGTTATTTTTCATTGCTTTTTTGCCTTTGAAAAGTGGGGGGATTTGCTTTGCAGGAACCAGTTTCCACAATTAATTTAATTGTAAGAACTGATCACTTCACTATTAACGAGTACTACTGTGAAATTTGAGGGTGCTTAGACCAGGGAAAGGACTAAGAGGGTCACGTATTGATAAAAATAAAGAATAAAGGATTAACAACGTTGAAGGGGTTATTGATACATGATTGCATGTCATAACACTGAAGATATGGCCTCGGTAGTACATTGGAGATTTTAAAATCCATTGCATAACATTTATCTGCACTTAAATGTCCAAGCAATTTGATCGGTAGGATATGGGCTTAGATAGTAGAGTAATAGACAATTTCTAATAATGTCCACTTTCATTTAGTGTTTTCACTTTTTCCATGTTAAGAGATATCAAAATGCAGTTTTCTTCCATTGTTGTTATGCAATTACTTGCTAGGATGTCAATGTCAGTTTTGAAGCCATTTAAAATAATAATCATGGAAAGAGTATTCCACTTTACTTGCATTTTTTAGTACTTTCTAGAGGATACCTGATTTACTAAAGCCATACTTTTTTTTTTTTAAATTTTTTTTTTTATTTCAGAGAGGCTCCTTATAACTAGAGAGCATGCACAGGATTTGATATCTTTGGATGGTAGAAAAGTTTGTAAATATGGAACTCAGAGAAGGTAGCTCCAGGTTTGTGTTGGAATCTGTCATCATCATCTTCGGTATTCTTTTCAGCGAATCAGTCACCGTTCTTCTCTCCTAGATCACCAACATGTCATTTATCAGAATCCAAACAATCCCACAGTCAATGTGATGGCATTCATTCAAGTATTGATCCTCTTAAACTTTATTAGGATGAAAATATGCCAAGCGTAATGGAAAGGAAAGTGCGTTCTGTTAGGAAATTTTTTTTAATTATATCCAATTAACTTGTAGAAGATGGAGGATATGAGAATGCAATTTATAGATCTATTATCAAGCACTGAATTTGTAGATTTTCTATTTTTCTATTTTCAAGTGCAAGTATTCCTTCCCCTTTCTCAATTTGGTTTTTTTTTTTTTTTTATAATACTTTAAAACACCATTTTATTCCAAAAGAAATCTAATCGAGTTTGTGGCTGGTGCAACTTTTCTTCTTTATTTCCTTTTTAATTTAACCATTTGAATAATTGTATAATATATTTATCCAAAGTAGGATATACTCTTTACGATATGTGCATAGGTTTACAACCAAAACATCTGTGATTCAGAGAAGTTCTGCACAATCCTTTGGGCTGAACACTACCCAAATGTAGTGCAGTGCAAAAGAAGAGGAAAGAGAACATCAATCTACACTAAAAAAGTTGGGAAAGTTGACATTCATCATACATCCTTCAATGGAATAGTTTTATCTCTTTCCTCTACCACAGATTGTTTTATTATAAAAGTGAAAATGACCTGTTTTTTTATGCAAACAAATGTGCAAGATAACATAAATTATATTGGTGGTGAATAGTAGATTTAATTGCAGTTGAGCATTGTATGCAGGCATCATCGTAGCTTTTTTTTTATTATAAATGCCAAGTTATAGTAGCAAAATAAATATTTTTATTTTTTATTGAACTATCCCATGCATCGCGCGAGTTAGCGACCAGTGAAAATTTAATTCAATTCTTCTTCTGTTAGTTATCAGTTTCCTAAGCATTGGTTGTAAACTTGGAATAAATGGTTTAGGCTAAGTGCCTTAAGTTCAAGAGGTATTTTGAAATGGAGTAGTATGAGCATTATAGAAAACTATAATCAACACATTGTAGGCAATCCATTAACAAACAATTGAAGCTGAATTTAACTCCAACTATTGAACCAAATTTGGTTTACCAAATATATACGTTTTTAGACCCCTTAAAACACAACCAGGTTAACCTAGTTAATTATCCAAGTGATTAACTTAGTCAAATTATCAAATCTAGGTTAACACAAATACTCATATCAATGTAAAGTGCGAAAAATAAAAAACACAAAGATATGATGACCCAGGAAAACCAAACCGATAAAAAATCAGGGGAGGATTTAACCAGCTATCCTTAAGGTAAATTGAATCCACTATGAAAGAATTGAAGTTTACACAATAGCGACTTAGACCACTAACATTCTATTGCTACCTCGAGTAGGAAACTTACTACCACGACCACGTGACAGCTCCGAGTCCACAAACTACTTCTTTCTTGGATTCCTAGCAAGTACAAGCACTCCCGCTTGTGTATCTTTAAGCTCTTTATTGCAGCAATTGAATGATCATCAAGTTCTTGAATCAAATTCTCCTTCTTGATAGTCCTAAGTATGTGTGAAGGCAAATACCTCTAGATCTCACAAAAGATTCACACACACAACAAAAGAAGCTCAGTAAAACGTGGCTATGGTTTTCCCTTTTATACTTAGGGCAAAACATAAAACCCTACACGTCATATGGGCTTAGGGCTGACTTGGAAAATTCTGCAGTAAAACGTTCTGCCCGAATTTCGATCATTCGAGTCTAATTCTCGATTGATTGGGCTAGGCAGAATCATACTATAACTTCTGCAGCAACTTGATTCCAACTTTACATAAAATGCATACACTTTGAGCAAGTCTAAACAAGACTAAAAACCTGTTTTGATCTTGGTTTGCCAACAATACAAATTAGAGTTCTATTACATTAGTTACTAAGTACTTAGAACCTAACAAACTCCCCCTTTGGCAATTCATGACAAAACACAAACTAAAATGCTCAAAGTTTACAAAGAAAAGCCCATTACACAAATAATGCCCTTTATAACAAATCCAACCTAACTATTATCTATCAGTTGCAAGTGTAGACAGCAGCACAATTGAATCAACCTGCATATTTCCTAAAACACTTAAACAAAACGCATAAACGCATGTGTGGAAAACAAAAGTAAAACACAACTAACTTCTTGATTTCACATAAAACAAAATAAAGACATATATCATGAATAACTCATAAATATAAATAAATAAGCAGTGAAACTAGAAACATCTAAACAAAAACAATGTATCTCCCCCTATAAAAAATACATCAAGAGCCAAAAAATGTAAATACATAATGAAGCACCTAGATACAATCTAAATAACTCCACAAGCTCCAAAACCCCTAAAACAAAAATTTCCTCTACAAAGTAACAAAGTACTCAAAATATACTCCCTCTTTTTGTGATGGAATGCCAAAGGCAATCAAAATCCATCATCAAAAGGAGGTGGCGAAGGCAAACGTCGAAGATGCTCCAGATCAGCTTTCAAAGCATGGATCTCATCAAGCATGTCCACCAAAAGCTGACCATGAGCCGCCTGAACAGTCATGACAGTCTCCAACGTACGTCAAATGTCAAAATCATCTGAAGTAGATGGTGGAGGAACAACAGCAGCATTAACAGGATCAGCAGATGCCTCACTAGAAGTAGTACCTATAGCAGAAGGAGGAGGGGGTGCGATACCAGAAGGCTCAACCCTAGGGCGTTTAGAGATAGGTCTCAACTGAGCAACCCTTTGCCTAAGAAAGGTGGCACCTTTGGGAGCTACAATATAAACAGACTCAAAAGCGGGGAAATCCTTTAACCCCAAATGTAATAAAATTCAATGAATGAAAACTGGAAAGAAGAGATCATGACCAGTGGAGGCACTCCTATGAACTTCGTTCAAAGAATGAAGAAACAGATGAGGTAAACTAATAGGAGCATCTGTGACAAAAGCGTACAATAACACACATCGCTTAATAGGGATAGTGTGAAGATGAGAGATAGGCCACAAAGAATGACAAGTTGTCCTAAAGAAAAGATAATGAATCTCAGAGAGCTCAGCACTGGTGATCCTAGGATCAAAACCCCACTAGATAGAAGACCCAATGACGTATGACATGACGTCATCCAAGAGAGGAGACTCATCATAAGGGTAGACAGGGTCCCGGACCACGAGTACCCTAAGAGCAGTAGCCACTACTGAAGGGGTAATGGTGAACTCTACACCTTGTATCGAACACTTAACTAAAGTGTTAGAATCGTAGACGTGGATAGAGAGGATCGAGTAGAACTCTCTAATCAGGGTAGCAAGAGGAGGATGGTCTATATCCAAAAGAGACAACCAATCCCTACGCTCAAAATTAGCCCTAATTGCAGGATCAAGCTCATCTAATAGCACCTGATGCTTAGCCCAAATTTTTCTCTTAAGGTTTAGCTCCAAATACTTCTCTTCGTTTTTCAGGCTCAGAAACCTCTCTCTATCAAAAGGTGGGTTAGAAGAAGTGGAGGCATCCCTATTGGCTCTAGTTTTCCTAGGCATGGTGCTAAGGAAAGGACAAGGCACACATAAAAGAACCAAAAGTAACAAAAAGAAATCCAAGGGTAGACTGCAAGTCAACAAAAAAAAAAAAATATATAGAAATAACAAAAACCCATTGATCAATTTCAAGGGTAGACTGCAAGTCAATTTCTCTTTGTGTTTTTTCCATTATTATTATTGTGTTTGCACCAACAATTCTAAAAGCCCATTTATCAATGAAGTGCTAAAATTTTGTTTTCTATTTCTTTGTAGGTAAAGAAAAGGCTAAAACGGATAATCAAACAAATAGTACCAAATAAGAGATATGATAAAGGGGAAATATTGAAAATTTCTTTGAAAGATGTTGGAAAAGAGCACTCTTATTTGGGGCTATGATGGGCTGGGATGTATAGATGATTTGGATTTCTGGGTCTGTTTATAAACAAAATTACTATAAAAAAAATAAAAAATGGCTTTAAACTATAGTAAACATCAAATGCCAAATCAAATTCACAACTTTCATCTAGAAATAATAGTAAACAATCAATTTGCCTTACTTTGATATTGCAAGGAAGAGATGCTTGGATGGGATAGAGATTGAAGAGGCGTTGCTTCAGAGGTTGCGTGTTAGGATTTTTGGATTGCTTCTAGCTTCCTCAACGACACCAGCTACATCCGAGTTTTGGGTTTATGGGTTTTGATTTTGGGGGAAGTAGAGGGTTTTGATTTTGGGGGAAGAAGATGGTTGCATGAGATATTCTGAAAAGAAAGTGGAAGGCATCGGGTATTTTTGGGAGAGAAAAAGAGTATTTTTTTTTAGCTGAAATTTTAGGGTTTGAAATATTTTTTTTTTAAATAAAATAAATAATGTTGATGTGTAAAAATGTGGGAGCTCTAAAAAAAGTCAAATGTTGGTCAAAGGCTTTGGTTTTATAGTATATATAGATTAGGTCATTGGTTTTATTATTCTGTGCAAATAAGTGCATGGGTAACTATAGTGTTGGGATTTGTTGTTAATACTTAAACAGTGAAATACAATATTCAAACAATTCAATAATAATTAACATGGTTTGACTAACTCCAAGCTTACATCGAATGCAATACAAACCAAAATCCACTATAAAAAATATTTACAACTATCCATAGACTCTCACAACAAACATAAATAAATCAAGTTGTAATGAATAAGAGGCATTCTTGTAAATTAGAGTTAAATATGTGTGACCATATGATTATTGTAAAGTTGTAATTTACAACTGTGTTTTTGTTGGCTTTTATTCCGTGCCAAATTTGATTGTAATTATGTTCAATCGTTTAAACCCTGTATTTGTTGTGGGACTTGTTGTAAGGGTTGTGTGATAGAGAGAGTGTTTGAAGACTCAAGCATTTGAAGAATGAAGAATTCTCGCGGGTGTCTCGCGACCTAGCATCCCGTGAAGTGAATCATGTGCCAGGCACATGCTGGAATGCGAAAGGTCAGGCCAGGTGGAGACAGCTATGTCTCGCAAGTATCTCGCGGGTAAGGCCTTCCCGCGAGACACCCGCGAGGCAAACTGTTCTGCCAGCCTGTACTTTTTGAGTCACACCTTTTGCACCTATCTTATATATACCATCATTACCCACAATTGTTGAGGAATGCTTCAGAGAGAAAACCCTAGCAAAACACATTGGTAATTAGAGATTGTTCTCCCCATCTTTCTCTATACATTTGCTTGTGGTATTTCCTCAACCCTTCCCTCTCCATTATCCATATCTGTGAGAGGTTGATAGCCCAAACACTTACCACACCTTGAGAGTGCTGTGTGACGTTTTGGGGCTACTGGGAAGCATTGGAAGAAGCCTTGAATGGCAGATGCAACATGGAGCTTGTTGCGGGATTCAGATAACTAGGACAAGACATGGTTCCGAGAAGCCTTGTTGGAGTAGGAGCTTGGAGGGCTTAGGTACAGCGGGTAGACTAGGCTTGGAGGGTCTTTTGCTAACCCATGTATCCCAACTGATTGTCTAGTGGATCGATTTCCGCTTGGAGGGCGGCGGAGAGGTTTTATGCCGAGGTCTTCGGTTTCCTCTTCGATAACACGTCTCAGTGTTATCTGTGTTTGCATCCTTCTTCCCTACTCTTGTTTATTTCATTTTTACTGCTGTGTTGCTTTAAATATGGATTAGAGTAGTTGTCTTACTTATACGCTTGTGTTTACACTATTCCGCACTTATAGTTAAGTTAGTGTAAAATCAACCAAGCCGTAATTTTAATTTGGGGGTCTAAACCGCTCATGTGTTTTCAACACATTTTCGAGCTTTTCAATTGGTATCAGAGCGGGTACACTTGTGTGGTTTAAATACCTTAGTGTGATCCTTGACCTCTTGGTGTTGCTTGTATAGTGTCGTGTTTGTTTTCAACATGAAGGGCAGTAAACATGTTTGTGAAAAAGACTCTATGAGCATAGTTGAAGACTGGTCTAGTAATGTGTTTTCACAGTTATTTAAATCTAAGAAACATGCTAGAATTTTCTGTCACATGCTGAAATCTCTTGTTCATAGAAACCATGATTTACATAACAGCTTATGTGAGTCAAAGTCTTTAGTCTCTAATTATGAGAGGAGAAATAGACACCTGTGTGATAAACTTGATCATATAAAAGGAAAACTTCACGAAATAGAGGAAAAAGAGTCCTGTTTCGAGGGTCAAGAGTGTCTCTCTCATGCTTGTCTTTTTGTCCATACCGCTTTGAAAGTTTTTAATTCATGTTTGTGGTACCTTGACAGCAGATGTTCAAAGCACATGACAGGAGATAAGTCACTGTTCAAAACGCTTAAAGAAAAGGAAGATGGCTTTGTGACTTTTGGAGATGGCAGTCACTCACATGCTCTTGGAAAGGGAACGGTGGACATTCCGGGACTGCCACTGCTGAATGATGTGTTGTATATTAAGGGATTAAAAGTGAACTTGCTGAGTATTACTCAGATCTGTGATGATGATTTCTTAGTTCAATTCTCAAAGAAAGGATGTCTAATCTTGAATGAAGAAGGTGTACAAATTCTGAAGGGACTGAGAACCACCGATAATTGTTATGGAGTCATTCCCAAACCAAGCATAGCATGTCGAAGTGCCAGGGTGAATCTCTTGGAATTGTGGCATCAACGATTTGGGCATGCCAATTACAAACAAGTGGCAAAGTTTCGAAGCTTGAAGCAGTGGTTGGTTTACTAAAGTTTGGAAAAATTGAGAAGAATGTTTGTGGTCCATGTCAGTTAGGGAAACAAACAAAGTCAAGCCATCCGAAAGTAAATGTGATTGCAACCTCTCGCCCTTTAGAATTACTGCATGTGGATTTGATTGGGCCAACAAGAACAGAAAGCTTGGGTGGAAAGCGGTATATTATGGTGGTGGTTGACGACTTCTCAAGGTACTCTTGGGTGGATTTTCTTAGAGAGAAATCAGAAGCATGTGACAAGATGGAGAAATTATGCAAGAGACTAATTAATGAGAAAGGAGTTCCTATAGTCAAGATCAGAAGTGACCATGGGAAGGAGTTTGAAAATGCGAAGTTTGAAGCATTTTGCAATGAACACGGCATCAAGAAGGAATCAGCTCCAAAGACTCCACAGCAAAATGGAGTAGTTGAAAGAAAAAACCGAGTGATTCAAGAAATGGCTCGAGTAATGCTACTCAACAAAAACCTACCTCAGAAGTTTTGGGCTGAAGCAGTAAATACCTCATGCCATATTGGTAATAGAATTTACTTTCGAGCAGGAACGAAGAAGACATCTTATGAAATTTGGAGAGAAAAGAAACCGAAGGTGAAATACTTCCGAATATTTGGAAGCAGATGTTATATTCTTAATGATAGAGAGAATCCTGGAAAATTTGATCCTAAAAGTGATGAAGGGATATTCTTAGGCTATTCACTAAATAGCCGAGCATATAGAGTGTTCAACAAATGCACCAAAACAGTGATGGAATCAATAAATGTGGTGATCGATGATACCATATTTGAAAAAGATATTGATGATGGTGAAGGATCTGATCTGAAGAAGAGAGAGGCTGAGGACAACATGTCACAACAGGATGATACTGAGAAAGAATCTCCGGAAAAAGAGTCCACACCCTCTATACCAAGAAGGGAAACTAGATCGACACATGGGCCTTCTAGCCCACTCACTCCACCGGAAGTTCAACCTCCAATCTCTCGAGATGAAGAACCTTCTACCTCCAAGAGACCGTCATCAAGGGTAATTCTCAATCATCCATCAAGTAATATCATTGGAGACGTCAATGAGGGACTTCGGCTGAGAAAAGGGCCAAAATACAGTGCGAATCATATGACATATAACTGTTATCTTGCCCAATTTGAACCCAAGAAGGTAGAGGAAGCTCTTAGAGATGAGAACTGGATAGAGTCTATGCATCAAGAGCTACATCAGTTTGTTAGAAATGATGTATGGGAATTGGTTCCAAGGCCCAAAGATACTCATGTGATCGGTACCAAGTGGATCTTCAAGAACAAAACTGATGAAAACGGTGAGGTTGTTCGAAACAAGTCCAGGTTGGTAGCTCAAGGATATACTCAAGTAGAAGGCATTGATTTTGATGATTCGTTTGCACCAGTAGCAAGACTAGAGTCGATACGAATCCTATTGTCCATAGCCTGTGTTATGGACTTCAAACTGTACCAGATGGATGTGAAAAGTGCCTTTCTAAATGGCTTTCTAAATGAAGAAGTATTTGTTGAACAACCAAAGGGATTTCAAGATCCTCATTTTCCAGATCATGTGCTAAGATTGAAGAAAGCACTATATGGGTTAAAGCAAGCACCAAGAGCATGGTATGATCGCCTCACAACATACTTGTTAGATCGTGGATTCAAAAGAGGCCAAGCTGATCGAACATTGTTTGTGAAGAGAGATGAGAAGTCTCTCCTAGTTGCTCAGGTATATGTGGATGATATTGTATTTGGATCCACACTTGATCATTTGGCTCTTGAATTTTCCAAAGAAATGAAAAAGGAGTTTGAGATAAGTATGGTAGGGGAACTGAACTACTTCCTAGGACTTCAAGTGAAACAACGGAAAGATGGGATATTCATATCTCAAGAAAAGTATGCCAAGAATCTTGTTAAAAGATTTGGTCTAGATTCTAAGAAACACACGTCCACTCCTATGAGCTCCTCATCAAAGCTGAGTAGGGATGCTGCAGGTGTAGAAGTGGATCCAACGCTCTATCGAAGCATGATAGGCAGTCTCTTGTATCTTACTGCGAGCAGACCAGACATTGCCTTCAGTGTAGGCATATGTGCTCGATTCCAGGCAACCCCCAAAGAGTCACATTTAACAGCAGTCAAAAGAATTATCCGATACATAAACGGGACATCTGACTATGGAATTTGGTACTCAAGAGATTCCAATGAATGCCTGGCCGGATATTCTGATGCTGATTGGGCCGGTTGTGTTGATGATAGGAAGAGCACCTCCGGTGGATGCTTTTATCTTGGGAACAACCTGGTGTCATGGATGAGCAAAAAGCAAAATTCAGTCTCTTTATCAACAGCCGAAGCTGAATACATTGCTGCTGCAAGTGCTTGTGCTCAATTACTCTGGATGAAGAAACTCCTTCATGATTACGGAATCACTCAAGACACAATGTGTGTATATTGTGACAATACAAGTGCCATAAATCTGTTAAAAAATCCGGTTCAACACTCGAAATCAAAGCATATCGAAATCCAGTATCATTTCATTCGAGACTTGGTGGAAGAAAAGACGGTGTACTTGGAGTTTATCAACAGTGACAATCAGAAGGCAGACATATTCACTAAACCCCTCGATGGCCCAAAGTTTGAATCTTTGCGTAAGTCCATCGGTGTCGGTATCACTCCTTGAACTCTATCTCTTGTGTGGAACTTTACTGCTCTTTGCTGCTTATATGTTGTTATGGTTTCACATGTTCAGTTTCAGAGTTTTTTTTTGTTTCTTGTTTAGGTTTAAACCTGGTTTTTGTTGGTCTTACTTCTTTTGTTTTGTTTTGGGTGTGTTTCAAAAAGTTCAAAAACCCATAAAAATTGAAAAATCTCAAAAAGTTTGATTACTTGTTGTGTGCATATCTCATGTGAGTTTGGCCTAGTACCTTCGTACTTATGGCATAGTGCATTTACGATCTTCGCTTGTTCGTATGCACTCTTTTCTATGTGGAAGAAACCCTGAAAACTATGTGTGACTGTTGTAAATAGATCTTCAAGCTTGTCATGAATGATTGGTCAATAGTCTTGTTGGTCTTGATACTTGCATAGACTTGTGTCTATATCTCTTCCCACTTTATTTTTATGTTTTTGCAAAAAGAGCTCACCAATTGTAAATCTCCAAATGAAAAGAGATATTGAGCTGCAAAAGCCTGTTGCACACACTAGTATTTGACTAGGAAAAAGGGAAAGCGACTCTTTTAATGTAAATTTTATGGTGCTCAAAAAGCCAAAGGCTTATCATCAAAATTGAAATATCACAAATTTCAAGCACCAATCTCAAAAAGAGATGTATTTGTCCAATCAAAATGAAAATGGACCAATTGTTATGAGTTTTGTGAAGCCAAATGAAAAGCTTCTTTACTATGTTTTCATTATGTGGGAGGTCATATATACTCATTTCTATAATGGAGATAGTCCACATGATTTCGCATCAGTTGTGTATGACTTGTGTGAATTGATCATTGAAGCTTCGCTCTGGTCTAAGGACTATTTCACATTTGATAATCACACACAACACACAAGTTTTTGATTTAATCAATGCCTATCTCATTTGTGTGATTGTATATGTCCAAATGTGATGTGTATGCCCATGAACTTGTTGATCAAATCCAAAAAGATTTTTGTGAGTTTTATTAGTTTTTGAAAGTGATTTTATACTTTCTTGTGTTTCTTTTTGGTCAAAATGCTTTTTGTATGTTTTTCATCAAAAAACTGGTTCAGGGGTTGTTTCGCGAGAAGCTCGCGACTAAGATGCTTCCCGCGAAAAGGTTTGAGGGAAATATTTTTTCCATCCTATCACACAGAGACTTTCGCGACTGTCTCGCGATTGTCTCGCAACCAACAGCTTCTCGCGAAATGCTGTTTGGCAAAAACTGGAATTTTCTCAAAATCAGACAGAGAATATCGCGACTGTTTCGCGACTTAGCGCTTCCCGCGAGAAGTTTGTGCTTCAGTGGTCTCTCTCGCGGTTGTATCGCGACTGTGTCGCTACTCCCTATCCCGCGAAAAACGCGTGTTTTCAGTTTTATAGGGCTGATGTGACAGTTTTTCAAAACACATCAAACTTCCCTCGCTTAACCTCTCTCAAAGCCATTCTTAATCCATCTCGCTATTCCATCAAAATCCGCTCAAAGCAAACATTTTTTCTGCACTTTCTCTCTCAAGGTATGATTTCTAAAGCATCATTTTCTTGTTGTTGCTTCAATTTTGCAGATTTATGTTAGGGTTTTGCTATTTGGGGATTTTCGGATTTTTGGGTTGTTTTTCAAACTTGGGTGTATTTGTCTCAAATCTTTTGACTGGGCTGTGTCCCATTTCGTGTTTGTGCTTCTGTGTTGGCCCCTTGTGGCATTTTGAAGTGTATTTAGGCCTGTTTTCACCATGATCATGCATTATTCATGTCATATTTGAATTTGTGCACGCTTAGTGTTCGATAAAATGTCCGAATGACATTTTTGTGCCTATTTGAAATCAAGTGATTTCAATCTGTGAACTCTCACTTCTTTGACCATTTTTCACTCCATTTGGTCATTGATTGTGTGTTTCATACACTTTTCTCATTCTGCACACTCTTCACACACAGCACTACATTTGTTTTACTCTAACCTCAATCTAATTAAGCTATGTGCTCTATTTTGTGTGCTGTGCTCGTATTTCCTGGTGTTTTTGGATGTTCTTTTGCACAGATGTCTTCGTTCAAGACTTCAGCTGTGAAAGGTGGCAGCAACAAAGGGAAAGAACCAATCATCGATGTTGATGAAGATTCCCCAAGACCAAAGAGAGCTCGTGCTTCAATAGGACTCTTTGATCCTAGCGTGTTTCGCTCTTATGCTGCTTTTGAATCCTATAAAAATCTCTTCCGAGATGCTCCTTTGTTGGTTGAAAGAGCAGTTGATCAGTCCTCTCTTCTGGATACAAAAATTCCTACTTGGTTTGCCACAAAAGACTGGAATTTTCTTCTCTCGGATCTTGATGATGCTTATGAGGACATGGTAAAAGAATTTTATGCCAATGCTATTGTGCAAGGACAAGAGATCAGATGATGGGTTAGAGGAAAGCGATTCCTGGTAACACCTGTGTACCTATCTGAAATCCTACACATAAACCGTCCGATTCTTCCTATACCACCTGTGTATGATGACCTCAATCCGGATGAAGAATTACTCTGAGGACAACTAGGAGCAAGTTTGGAATTCTCTTCTAGTGGAAAGTCAATCAGTGTGGCTTCACTTTCTCCAGAATAAAGGCTCATGTCAACAATCATGTGCAGCAACCTCTATCCATTGTCAAGCACCGGTTTCATCAACCTAGGTCGAGCATTATTTCTTCATGATCTGGTATCTGATGTGGAAATTGACGTATGCTCTCACATCTTCCACATTTTGGCTAAAACAGTCAACCGTACTACTTCAAGGAATTGCATTCCCTTTGGTCGTCTTGTTTCTCGGATTTTGAAACTCAAAGGTGTGCGTCCATCTGCCGATGAGCGCCCTCATCCTAGGCCAAGTCCAATTAACAGTCGTACTCTTCAAGCAAGTATGAGTCACACCAAGAAGACTGTCAAACAAGAACATCATGCTCCTCATGGTACCTCAAGTTCTACTTCTCATTCCTATGATGACAAGTTTGACACCATCATGGTTGCCCTTCAAGATCTCAGCACCAAACTTTCAGGACTCACTCAGATAATGTACTCCCAACACTCCCGTCTTGATAAATAGCTAACCTCCCTCGAAACTCAGATGGATGAAATTCAAAGGAAGCTGGAAGAGAATGACAACTAGCTATTCCATGACAAAAAGGGGGAGATGATGTCATTGACAGGGGGAGTGTAGTGATAGGGGGAGATGATGTCTTTTTGTTTACTAGCGACACTTATGCTTTAACTTCAGTATTAATTTTAGTATATTTTCAGTAGTTTGTGTTTATATTTCTATGCTTTGTGGCATATGTGCTTTGTGGCATTTTATTTTGTACCCATGATTGCTTATGTAAGCTTTAGGGTTTGTTTCATGCATGATTTGTAGGTCTTTGTGGTTTGTGCCATGCATTTGCAATTCCTTGCCTATGCAACCTTCATGCATGTTTGCTTGTTGTTCAATGTCATGCATTTTACTTCAAGTGATAAACACTCTTGTGCCCTTGTAGGATTGTTCCTAGATGCATACACGTTCTATGCATTGGTTGAGTGATAAACACTCTTGTGCCCTTGTAGGATTGTTCCTAGATGCAAATACTTCGTGTATTTCGCATTGGTTGAGTGTTGGAGTTGCAAGTGACTCTCTTCAAATGAGCTTATCATCTTGCAAATCCGGATGTTCATTCCCTGTGTGAATGAGCATAGTAATTGCTTCTGTATAGTGATTACTTGTTTGATCTTGCCATGATCTAGTGTTTCTATTTCATTGCTTGATCTTGCCATTATTGCTCCATATGCTTTTCAAGTTTTTCTGCATACAATGATGTTATTGTGTTGTTGTGTTTCAAGAGTTACTTGTTCATATGTTTCAAGAGCACTTCAGAATCTAGAATTAGGTGTGAGTGAGTTTTGCCTTTGTTCCCAAACTCACATTTAAGTCTAGAGTCTATTTTAGGGTTTTGTCACGGAATAGCCAAAGGGGGAGATTGTAAAGTTGTAATTTACAACTGTGTTTTTGTTGGCTTTTATTCCGTGCCAAATTTGATTGTAATTATGTTCAATCGTTTAAACCCTGTATTTGTTGTGGGACTTGTTGTAAGGGTTGTGTGATAGAGAGAGTGTTTGAAGACTCAAGCATTTGAAGAATGAAGAATTCTCGCGGGTGTCTCACGACCTAGCATCCCGCGAAGTGAATCATGTGTCAGGCACATGCTGGAATGCGAAAGGTCAGGCCAGGTGGAGACAGCTATGTCTCGCGAGTATCTCGCGGGTAAGGCCTTCCCGCGAGACACCCGCGAGGCAAACTGTTCTGCCAGCCTGTACTTTTTGAGTCACACCTTTTGCACCTATCCTATATATACCATCATTACCCACAATTGTTGAGGAATGCTTCAGAGAGAAAACCCTAGCAAAACACATTGGTAATTAGAGATTGTTCTCCCCATCTTTCTCTATACATTTGCTTTTGGTATTTCCTCAACCCTTCCCTCTCCATTATCCATATCTGTGAGAGGTTGATAGCCCAAACACTTACCACACCTTGAGAGTGCTGTGTGACGTTTTGGGGCTGCTGGGAAGCATTGGAAGAAGCCTTGAATGGCAGATGCAACATGGAGCTTGTTGCGGGATCCGGATAACTAGGACAAGACACGGTTCCGAGAAGCCTTGTTGGAGTAGGAGCTTGGAGGGCTTAGGTACAGCGGGTAGACTAGGCTTGGAGGGTCTTTTGCTAACCCATGTATCCCAACTGATTGTCTAGTGGATCGATTTCCGCTTGGAGGGCGGCGGAGAGGTTTTACGCCGAGGTCTTCGGTTTCCTCTTCGATAACACGTCTCGGTGTTATCTGTGTTTGCATCCTTCTTCCCTACTCTTGTTTATTTCATTTTTACTGCTGTGTTGCTTTAAATATGGATTAGAGTAGTTGTCTTACTTATACGCTTGTGTTTACACTATTCCGCACTTATAGTTAAGTTAGTGTAAAATCAACCAAGCCGTAATTTTAATTTGGGGGTCTAAACCGCTTGTGTGTTTTCAACACATTTTCGAGCTTTCAATTATGATTAAATTAATTTTGATTAGTACTTAAAATATTTAATTTAAATTAATTAGATGCCAAATCCATTTGTTTATTTTAAGACATTGATGTAGTAAAATTCATGAGATAACTTGTATATAAATGTTTTTTTTTTTTTTTTTTTCAATTTCAATAATTTATCCTGTAAGAAAATATGATTAGTTAAATTTGAAAGCTTTAAATATCTTAGGAGGTTATCTAGTGATAAAATGGCTTGAAATAAAGTTCAAAACTTATAATTATCCTCAAATAGAATAGAAAATCTAGCTAAAATTCAAAAGGAAGAGAATTCAAGCCAATCACTTAAAGTGTCAATCATTATTTAACCTAGATAGGAAGTGCCAAATGACATTAGCTCCCATAGAATATGTGTCAAAAGGTACATGTGTTCAAAAATCCCCCATTTTCGAGTTTTGGCATCATTATTTGTTATGATCTCTTCCAAACATCCAAGAGGTTAAACATGAGTTCAAAAACGCCAAGACAGAGGAATGAAATTTCCTAATCCATTCCCCTCTATAATACAAGAAGAAATCATTAAATAGTGAATTTTTTGGCTCATCCAACTTGGAGAATTCAATTTTGTGTTCTTATAAAGAGGAATTAGGTTGCTTTGATGCAACACTACTCTTTGCAAGGAGCACGACCAAAACTTGATTGGCAACTATTTTTCATCTCCTAAACACCAATTATATATCACTCAAGCCATCACAATCATCCTCCAAAAATCCTAGACACCATAGATATATCAAATTCCAAAAAACACCTCTTGATTTGCCTCCAAAAATTCCGTCCTATAAAGTTTTAGCATATCATTTTTCAAGATCATCATCTTAATCTCATGATGATCAAGTGTTGAAGTCCATTTCAAGATTCCTTTATCCAAAATATTCAAGACACCATATTGCACAAAATGTTCATGTAGGTAATGTTCGTGTATAAGGAAGTAAGAGCAACAACTCACTTTATATTTTTAGGTTGATCCGTTGTCATATCATTTGCAAGAAAAGGTTCATGCATGCAAACATCCCAATTTAGTTAATTCTTATTAATTAGTTGCATAAAATGATAAATTTTGATGACATGGGTTGATTTACATGTTCACGCATATAATATTATGATCATGCATATTATGATAACGCTACAAGAAATTTGGGTTTAGGTGGCTTTATATATATATATATATATATATGCTTGCTTTAGTTTTGATTTTTTAATTGAATGCAGTAAAAGGTTGTTTGTGACTGTATATAGAGTATGCTTGAGCTTTATTGGGTTTAGGTAAAGTTGGAATTTGGTACGCATAGGGGGTATAAGTATAACTAGGATAAGAAATATAGAATGACAAAGGAATCGTAGAATTGAGAAATGATAGAGTGAGAGAATAGAAAAATTATGTGTGTGTGTGTGAGTGTAAGAGAAAGAGATAGAGGGAGATGGTACTTTGAGGTAGAATGTGTAAACTTGTGAATATATATTGGCTGGCTAGTAAAAGC
Source organism: Quercus gilva (assembly GCA_023621385.1). NCBI lineage: Eukaryota > Viridiplantae > Streptophyta > Magnoliopsida > Fagales > Fagaceae > Quercus > Quercus gilva. The sequence continues at coordinate 51,311,051 of CM042473.1, read as the reverse complement.
ACTTCGGTAAATAGAAATGGATACAAAAATATGTTAGTTACTATTCCCCAAATGTGTCAATCTTTCTGTTAAAAATGAAAGTATTCTTCTTCTTTTTTCTTTTTTTTTTCTTTTCTTCTTATAGGATTTGGCCCAGGCCCTGCATACACGCTAGATTGAAGTTTCTTTTGTTAGGGAAATCAGATAATTTTTAGCCATGTTTCAGTTGAGACATTTAGGCATAATGGCTAAGTTTCCTTATGCATACCAAATGACAAAGTTAGGATACAATTAAACTTCAAATATTATTTTCAAAGTGGTCCTTAATTTTTCTGCCTAATTGTACCAAGTCCCGACTTATTAAATTTGTTTGCAATGGCACCCTTATTTCCACATCATTTAAGTGTCCTCTTTTATTTTGTAGGTTAACCACTCATTTATTGTGATAAGTTTGGATTTTTTTTTGGAAAGGTGCGTGCTTGGCTTGAGCATAGTAAGTAATTTTTTCTTAAAACTTTGTACTTGAGATGTTGATAATTTTTTTGGGGTAGATTGTTGAGTTGGAGCAAGTGGGTGGCTTGCATGGTACTATAAGGTGATTTACATTCATATTGGGAGTGTTTATTATTTTATGAAAATTTGGATGAATATTGTTGAGTTATAGTTGTTGATTACTTTTTTGACTTCATTACTTGTAAGCATTCTATATTTGTGATTATGATAATTATGAGTTATAAGGTCATTCTAATTGATGTTGGGAGTGTTTATTAAATTTGGAAATTTGGATGGATATGGTGGAGTTATATTTGTTGATTACTTTTTGGACTTCAATACTTGTAAGCAATCTATATTTGTGATTATGATAATTGTATTGGGTGGATTGTTGTGTTGGAGCAAGCGGGTGGCTTGCATGGTGTTATAAGGTCATTGCAATTAATATTGGGAGTGTTTATTAAATTTGGAAATTTGGATGGATATTGTTGAGTACATTTGTTGATTATTACTTTATTTTTTTCAATACTTGTAAGCATTCTATATTTGTGATTATGAGCATAATGGAATTCATGAAGGTTAATGTAATTGATGACTTGTGATTGTTTATACATAAACTGATATCCTTTATTTGGTCTCAATTCTGATTGGAAAATTAGGTTTGGATTGGGAAGCATTTTCTAGTAAAAGTCCCATCTTGTAATTATAATATTTGTTAACAACTTTATTATGTTGCTTCTCCTCTTCAGTTTTTCATCCTTCTTTGACTTCCTTTGAAGTGCTGGTCTCAAAATTATTAATATTAGCCTTTGTGGAAACTTAGTGACAGCTTATGGTTATGGTCCCAATTTCTTTCTAGTTTACCTCTTCTGCACCTTGGGAGACATGAGATAAAGTTGTGAAAGTAGTTTTTTTTTCTTGCATTTACTGCCTGCTTTGCAGAGCTATAGTGTCAGAGATCATTGAAATTATGTTAGTATACTTGTAGGTGCTTTTAACGATAAATATGTGCAAAATTCACTATTTTTTAATATCTATTTTGAAAAGTATATTCAAATAATACTTTGTTTTTTTTTAACGTAGGATCTTGCTTTGGTAAACAAGAATAGTCGTTCCAAGCAAAAAAAGGTACACACTGGTGGTTCAAAAACTTTGCTTTGTACGCTGAAGAAATGGTAATGACTCAATAATTATCTTGTAAATTGTTAGGTTTTTAGACCCCTTAAAACAACAATTGGATTAACCTAGTTAATTAGCCAAGTGATTAACTTAGTCAATTTATGCAATTCTAGGTTAACACAATCATATAATCATATCAAGTATGTAAAGCAACGAAAATATAAAGAACACAAGATATGATGACCCAGGAAATCACACGGTAAAAACCTGGGGAGGATTTGGCCTAGCTATCCTCAAGGTAAACTTGAATCAACTATATGAAAGAATCAAAGTTCATACAATAAGACTTACAAGCACCCATGCTTGACTTCCTATTGCTACCAACCAGTGGAACTTACTGACACGACCACATGCAAGCTCCGAATCCACGAACTCCTTTTTTCTTGGATTCTCCACAAGATACAAGCACCCCTGCTTGTTTTTCTTTAAGCTCCAATGGCAGCAATTGAGTTGATCATCAAGGTGTAGATAACATCTTCTCCTTGAAAACCCTAAGCTTTGTGTAAAAGAAAACTCCTTAAGGATCTCACAAGAGATTTACACAAAATAGCAAATATGAGCAACAAGAGCAACTCCTAAAACGTGGCTAGGTTTTGCCTTATATACCTAGGGCAAAAACATAAAACCCTAAACGTTTTAATGAGATAGGGCTAAGTTGAAAATCTGCAGAAAAATGCAATCTGGCCGACTTTCAATCGATCAAGTCTATTCGATTGATCGAGCCAAGCCGAAATGCACAGTAACTTCTGCATCAGCTCGATTCCAACTTTACATGAATTACACAACTTTGAGTAAGCGTAAACAAGACTAAACAACCTGTTTTGATCATGGTTTGCCAACATTACACATTAGAGTTCTAAATACATAAAATCCTAAGTCTTTAAAACCTAACAAACTCCCCATTTGGCAATCCGTGACAAAACACAAATTAAAAGCTTAAAGTTTACAAATAAAAGCCCTTTACAGAAATAATGCTCATAACACAAATCCAATCCTAACTACTATCTATCAGTTGCAAGTGTAGACAGTAGCTCAATTGAATCAACCTATATATTCCTGAAACACTCAACAAACACATAAACGCATGTGTGACAAAAAACAGTAAATCAACAAGTATGTAAACTAACTCTCCCCCTAAGTTAGATACAACAAAAATAAAGCATTCTTTTATGTTTCATACAACACAAAATAAAGATATATATCAATGAATAATTCATAAATATAAATCAATAAGCAGTGAACACAAGAATCCTATATCAGAATAAATGTATCTCCCTTTCATGAATAGCCCACAAAAAATGATATCAAAAGAAAGTATACACAATGAAGCACCTAAATACAATCTAATATCTCCACTAGCTCCACAAACAAAAGAAAAACTCCCCCTAACTTCAAAATCTCTTCTACAAGTAACAAAACTCTACTCCCCATTTTCATGACGAAATGCCAAAGAACAATCATAAGCCATCATCAAAAGGAGGTGGTGAAGGTGATTGACGAAAATGCGCCAAGTCGGCTCTCAAAGCACGTAGCTCATCAAGCAAGTCCACCAAAATATAACCATGAGCCGCTCGTATATCAAAGTCATCCGAAGAAGGTAGAGGAACAGCAACAGCAACAGCATCACCAACAGGATCAGCAACATCCTCACCAGCAAGACCTGTAGAAGAAGAATGAGGAGGTGCAGTACCAGAAGGCTCAGAGCTAGGGTGTTTAGAGCAACTCGAAGCTAAGCAGTCCTCTGTCTAAGAAAAGGCGCACCTATGGGAGCAATAACATGAACGGGCTCAGAGGAAGGGAAATCATCTAGACCAAGATATAACAAAATCCTATGAATAAAAATAGGATGAACAAGAGCATGAGCGGAAGATGAACTCCTATAAACTTTGTTCAAAGAACGAAGAAACAATTGAGGAAAACTGATAGGAGCATCAGTAACAAGAGTGTACAAAAAGACACACCGCTCAAGAGGAATGGTGTAAAGATGAGAGATAGGCCAAATAGAATGACAAGCTATCCTAAGAAAAAGATAAGTAGTCTCAGGAAGCTCAGCAGAAGTGATTCGAGGATCAGTACCCCACTGGATAAAAGATCTAGTGATGTATGACATGACATCATCCAAAGGTGGAGACTTATCATACGGGTATACAGGGTGCTGGACCAAAGGTACCCCTAAAGCATCAGCCACTACCGTAGGAGTAATGGTGTACTCTACACCTCGTATCCAACTCTTTACCGAAGTGTTGGAATCATAGATGCAGATAGAGATATTCGAAAAGAACTCTCTAATCAAGGTAGCTGGAGGAGGAGGATCAGAAATATCCAACAGAGGTAACCAGCCCCAACGCTCAAAATTTGCCCTAATGGTAGGATCAAGCTCATTTAAAACAACAAAACGCTCAGCCCATACCTTTCTCTTAAGGTTTAGCTTCTCAAAGGTCTCTTGGTTTTTCTTACTAGGAAACCTCTCACGGTTAAAGGGAGGAGGAGAAGGTGAGGGAACAGACCTACAAGCTCTAGTCTTCTTAGGCATGATGCTAAGGGAAGGACAAAGATACAAAGAAAGAACCAAAAAGAACAAAACAAAAACACAACCCAAGGGCAAATTGCAAGTTAGCAAAAAAAATAGAACAAAAATCTATATGATACATGAACAATCACAATGTCATGATGCATGTTCTAATGTAGTAAAACTAAGTTCAATTTCCCAAAATTGGTTTGAGCAAAGAGTTTCTAACAAAAACCCCAAAATTTTAAAACCACTTGTTAAGTTTTAGGAAAAATTTGACCAATTGATCACCACACAAGCTAGAATACACAATATAATGATCAATTATATCAATTCAACAAGCCAGTTGCATCAATTGAACCCAATTTGAACAAAATCCCAATTTTGGATTAATTACAAGCCCTAGAATTTTTAATTTTCCACAAATCACAAAAATTGATCAAATTAAACCTTCAACATCAAGTTTATAACATCCTAGAACAAAAACCTAATGATCAATTTCACAGAAAAAGGTTTGAATCATCAAAATCCCCAAAATTTGCTAAGTCTGAAAATAACCTTTTTAATGCATAAAAAATGCATGAAAAACTGAAAAAGAAAGGGTATAATGGACATACCGGCCCTTGGAGAGAGAAACCTTGCAAAAGGAATGATCGAAAACAACAAAAAATAGGGATTGAGCCTTAACCGAGTCGTATGGAAAGAGAAAAGAGAATAACTTTTTGAAAAGGTGTTTTGACTCAAATGAAAATCAGATTTTAAAAAACCTCTCATACGATTTTTGATTGATTGAAAATAACTTTCGATCGATCGAACCAACCTGAGACTCATTTGAAAATTTGAAGCACATTTTCGATCAATCAAAAAATAGACTGGATCGATCGAAACAGACAGAAGCTCACAAAATTTTGAGAAAAATCACAGTTTTTTTTTTTTTTTTTTTTTGAAAAAACCAACACATTTTGGGTAGAAACACTCAAAGCATTGAAATTGATGAACAAAATGAATGAGTATGAGATGAAATGTTTTTTCAAAAACCCTAGTTTTAAACCCAGTTTCACAAAAAAAACAAAAATTAAACCAATCTTCCTTTGAAATTCTTCAACAGCAAATATGTTGTGCATAATAACTCAAGGTATTTTTAAACTTGGTTGGTCAGACCAAAAACACACACAATAACATGTACAGTGTTTAGGAAAGAGTAACTTGAGTAGTGTGTGCTACTAGCAAAAACTTGAGATACATGTGAGGTGATATGTGAATAGCAATCAATCACAAAATCTACAAAATTCATCACATAGAATTTAAAAGAGACTATCACCTAAAAAGTTACATCATATAACTCCCACATCTCCTAGAACATAAGCTTGCAATCATGTAAGTTTCTTGAATTTTGCCTCATAATATACACACCAATTAATTTATTCAGAAACTTATTAAAAAGCCAGGATAATGTACACACGAATTTTAATTATGTGATTTGGCATCAAGCCTAATAGTACACACCAATTTTAGTTGTTTGATTTAACTTTAAGCCCAATAATGTGCACACCAATTTTAAGCATTGAAACTGAGGCAACACCTTATGTTCTTTTTGTGCATGTGCTACACTTTCTCGAGCACAAAATCTACCGATATGCACTAAAGTGTTCATGATTGGCTAGTGAACAGTGGTGAGATGGTTATTTATGCCTTTCTCAAAAGGATCAAGTCTGACAATCAAAGGCATGTGATTTCAAGATCAAGACAAAATGATTAACAACTATAAACATCTTTCCCACACAACATGCATTACAAAGATTCAACTAGTAAAGTGCAAAAAATAAGCTCATCAAAGTTAAATAAGGTACATAAGACATGTTATGTGGAAAAAAATTGACCAACCTTGTTTTCAAAAAAAACAAGAACAATAATGCCAAACTCAATTTGCTTCCCTTTTTTTCTTTTTCTTTTTTATTTATTGAAAGAGAAAACATAATAAATTCTAGAATGAAATGCATGAATGTAATGCAATGCAAATCTTAGAAAAAAACAAAAACCAAAGAACAATGGTCACAAAGAGTAGAACAATGAAGCACAAGGACCATGTTAGAAAGACTCAATTAGATCGAGTCTTTTGCATCCAAAACCTTTTGGAGTTCCTATTCACGTTCGAGTGATTTCCAAATCTAGGATTGGAATAAAGGTTTAAACCCTTTACCAATTCACCAATAAGTGCCATAGGATCTTGTGCTTGGGGCACAGGCACTTTTGGTTTGTTTGCTCTCTTAGCAGCTTGAAGCTTGTAACAGTTAGGACGAATGTGTCCAGACTTCCCACAAAAATGACAAACCCAAACAGGTTTACCATGCACCTTGTCCTTAGAAAGGATAGACTCCTTAGGTTTAGACTCTTTCAGATCAACCCTAATCTTCTTAGATGGTGAAACTTCTATGGGTTTGACAACCTCACTCATAGGGGGTTTGACAGTTTCACTCACAACCTCACTCACAGAAGGTTCAGAAGAAGATGAAGGAACAAAGTTTGTGGAATGAGGTGCAGAAACAAAGATGCTTTCAATAAAACCTAAACCAGATTTGTCAGAAGGATACTTTTGAACACTCAACATTTGATCAAGTTTAGAACTAACAGATCTAGCAACAAATAAATCAAGTTTTAAAGATTTAACTTTATCAAGTTCACATTGTTCAAAAGTTCATTAGCATCAAACAATTTAACAAGCAAATTCTTCTTATCAAGCTCAAGAGATTCAATTTTCTTCAGGCCAAGTTCAACATTCACAGCATCCTTTGCAGCAACTTTGCAAAGTTTATTATAGGCCTCTTGAAGATCTGTATCCTCAAAGAGTTCCTCATCAGAAGGGTTCTCTTCAACAGACACACTTTCATTCACTACAGCAGTAGCAGTGAAAGCAATGAAGTTTCCATCCTCGTCACATCCAGATTCATCATCAGAAACTTCATTATCACTAAGGGTTACAACACTAGTTTTGCCCTTAGACCTCAAGAATGTAAGACATTCAGATTTAACATGACCATACCCTTGACATCCAAAACATTGAGAACCCAAAGAATTATTAAAAGATTGACCTAATTTTTCTCTAGGTTTTTTAGTGTTGTTAACCTTAGTGGGATCATTCTTCCTAAAATTTCTAGGTTCAGCAGTGTTTGTATTTCTTGCCCTTCTATTACTATTCCTAAGAAAGTTTCTAAAATTCTTGGCAATGTAAGCAATCTCTATAGCAGAGAGCTCATCATCAAATCCACCAACCTCAACATCATCAATTGACTTAAGAACCATTGATTTGGATTTACTAGCTTTGGGTAGGTCCAACTCATAGGACTGAAGAGATCCTACAAGTTCATCAACAGGGATGGAGTCCACATCCTTGCTCTCAGTAATGGCAATCACTTTGGGTCTAAAATCTTCAATTAAAGATCTAAGAATCTTCCTAACAATTTTAGGTTGATCATAGATTTCACCAAAATTATATGCAGAATTAACAATATCATTCAGTTTAGCATAGAATTCATCAAAAGTTTCATCATCAGACATCCTAATGCTTTCAAATCTAGAAGTTAATTGCTGCAATTTATCGATCTTAACTACCTTTGTGCCTTCATGCACAGTCTGGAGAATATTCCAAGCAGTGTGAGTAACCTCAACATTAGAGATTCTCTTAAATTCCTCCATAGAAATAGCGTTAAAGATAGCATTCATAACTTTGCTATTGAACGCAGCTGTTTCTTTTTGAGAAGTTTGCCACTCACTCACAAGAGTAGTGGGCTTCTCCCATCCATACTCAATGGAATTCCAAACCCCCTCATCAATAGATTTCAGGAATGCTTTCATCCTTACTTTCCAATAAGCATAGTTATTCTCGTTAAAGTGAGGAGGAATAACAAGAGAGTGTCCGTGTTCCATGATAACAAGGGTCAAAGATCAGCTTAGAGATCAAAAGATCAACAACAAGAGAGCTACCCACTCTGATACCACTTGTTAGGTTTTTAGAGTCCTTAAAACAACAATTGGATTAACCTAGTCAATTAGCCAATTGATTAACTTAGTTAATTTATGCAATTCTAGGTTAACACAATCATATAATCATATCAAGTATATAAAGCAACGGAAATATAAAGAACATAAGATATGATGACCTAGGAAACCACACGGTAAAAACTTAGGAAGGATTTGACCTAGCTATCCTCAAGGTAAACTTGAATCCACTATATGAAAGAATCGAAGTTCATACAATAAGACTTACAAGCACCCACGCTTGACTTCCTATTGCTACTAACCAGTAGAACTTACTGATATGACCATGTATAAGCTCCGAATCCACGGACTCCGTCTTTCTTGGATTCTCCACAAGATACAAGCACCCCCGCTTGTTTTTCTTTAAGTTCCAATGGCAGCAACTGAGTTGATCATCAAGGTGTAGATAACATCTTCTCCTTGAAAACCCTAAGCTTTGTGTAAGGAAAACTCCTTAAGGATCTCACAAGAGATTTACACAAAACAGCAAATATGAGCAACAAGAGCAGCAATGAGCAACTCCTAAAATATGGCTAGGGTTTGTCTTATATACCTAGGGCAAAAACATAAAACCTTAAACGTTTTAATGAGATAGGGCTGAGTTGGAAATCTACAGAAAAACGCAATCTGGCCGACTTTCAATCGATCGAGTCTAAGCTTCGATCGATCGAGCTAGGCCGAAATGCAAAGTAGCTTCTGCATCAGCTCGATTCCAACTTTACATGAATTACACAACTTTAAGCAAGCCTAAACAAGACTAAACAACCTGTTTTAATCATGGTTTGCCAACATTACATAATAGAGTTCTAAATACATAAAATCCTAAGTCTTTAGAACCTAACATAAATAACTTATTAGATTGTTCTTAAGTTTGTATGAAACCATTATTTCTAATTATTGAACAATATGTATACTTTACTAGAGGTCATATAGACACATACCTTTGGTGGAACAAATCACCAAATTGCTGGATCTTGTTCTTTGCTTGCTTTACGAACTCCTCACGATCTCCTTTGTGGAACACCTCCAAGTCGCAGGAAAGGCTACTAGAGTCTCTCCTAATTTCCACGCTCCAAATTCTAGGGAACAGTAGATGATGTCCCAGAGAGATGGCTTATTTTGAGAGAGCACTCAAAATTATACGTATGTTCACTCATTGTGTCTAACCTCTATCTGACTGATGTAGGAGTATTTAAATACTAGTAGAGATTCACTTACTATCAGATGTATGTGATCCCTAAAAGATCTCATCTTTTAAGTTTCAAATTACTCCACCACTGATATTGATAACCCATATCAATATCTATTAAGTTTAAATTATCCCACTACTAATATTGATAACTCATACTAATATCAGTTAGTTTAAATTTAAACTTACTTATCAGATAATCCATGTGGACGATCCATGGGCCATGGTTTATGGGTTGGATCAAAACCTGCCCAATTTCTAACATCTCCCACTCGTCCACACTAGGTACTACAATTAAAACTGGCTCCTCTCAATCTCTTGTCCCATCCTCTCTTTATACAGAAAAATGGAGTGTGCGACCTGACGAGAAGGTGTAGGGTAGGAGTACTATATTAAGTCACCATCTAAACTAACATAGTACATCACTCATAGTATCTCGTCTATGCCCCAGATTATTTGATCACACCTGATCAAGTTTCTTTAATCCCTCATGAGTTCAAAACTCAAAGCAAAACTTGATCCAATACCATATAATATGCTCATGATTATGTTGAAAAACAAATTCTTCATAATCGCCCGGGCTATGAGCCATAAAATAAATGGTGTGTTCTAAATAATCTTCCCCAGACACTCATGTCAATTCATTTACACTTGACCGCTTTCCTAGACATGCTCCGCGAGACCGTATATATCATGGCCCTGAGATGACATGCTAAAGTAGCGACATCAAACATTTACTTCATGACATAGTTCTAGGTCGAAAAAAAAGGGCACAGAATGGACCATATAATGGTCGACTAGGGCTCACATGGTGACGAAGTAGGGATCTATCCAATCACTCCCTTAATTGGTCGGCTATAGCACATATAGTATAATTTGTATGCTACGGTGGAGCTCCCACTCAATTGGGCTTGTCACACTCAAACACCGTAAAAATCTTAGTCCAATTGCCACAAAAGCAAATAACCTGAGTTTCTTAGCACAATTACACATCAAGTTCCTGTCCAAGATCTCACATTTGGCTTTATTCAGGCTTCATGAAGTTGTGGATACACTTCAAGTGCGACTCCCATAAGTCTCATCTTAGCCTAGCTAAGGCGACATTCATTAGATTATCTTGCACGCCTCCCTAAGCATCAAGATGATCACTTACTTGATTTATAGAAAAACAAAGTGATCACTATGTCTCATCCTGCTCGCTACTCCAGCGCTAGGGTGATCGTCTATATGAGTAGACCAATCTAAGCCTGGTGACATATTCTCAAATAATGTGTGCTCAGTATGCAATATCAATCACATCACAAGATGAATCAAAATGAATAACATCATTATTGCATAAAGTATGAATAAACATAAATGTCCATAAGGTATCCAAAAACATATCAAATCCTACAAAGTCCCAAACCCCTAACATGAGCCTGAAAGGCATCTCTAGCAATGGCTTTAGTAAGTGGATCAGCCACCATCCTACTAGTGGAGATATGTTGGAGGATCACCTCTCCTTGTGTAATAGCAAGACGAATGTAGTTATAACGAGTCTGTATGTGTTTGCTTTTGCTATGATACTTAGGATCTTTAGCATGAGACAAGGCTGCCATATTATCACAATACATCTTTACAGCTTCATCTGCAAGAGATGTCACCCTTAGGCTTTGGAAAAATCTCTTTAACCAAACAGCTTCTTGTGCTGCTGCTGAACAAGCAACATACTCAGACTCCATTGTGGACAAAGCAATGCAAGACTATTTCTTACTACACCAAGAGATAGCTGCACCACTAAGTAGAAATGCATAACCTGTAGTGGACTTGCTCTCATCTCTATCACTGGCCTAGTCAGCATCAGAATAACCTTTCAATCTCAAATCTCCACCCTGATAGCAAAGAATGAGATTCGATGTCCCACGAAGGTATCGAAAAATCCTTTTAACTGCTTGCCAATGAATAGGTCCGGGATTACTTTGATAACGACTAACCATACCAACTGCAAAACAGATGTCTGGTCGAGTACACAACATAGCATACATCAGACTTCCAACTGCACTGCATAGGGAACTCTTGCCATTTCTCTCTTTTCCTTTTTTGATTTAGGGCAATCTTCAAGGCTTAATATATGTCCCTTCTCTATTGGAGTGTTTATGGGTTTGGAATTATGCATACGAAATCGCTCTAAGATTGTCTTTATGTAAGTTTCTTGAGACAAACCAAGAAGCTTCTTTGAGCGATCCCTGAAGATCTTAACTCCAAGCACATAATTAGCCTCTACCATGTCCTTCATTTCAAAAATAGAGGACAATCACCTTTTGGTGGTGACAATCATCTCCATATTATTTCCAGCCAACAAAATGTCGTCCACATACAAAGACAGGATAAGTAAACTCTTTCCTGATTGTTTGACATACACACAGTGGTCTTCTTCCATCATTTCGAAACCAATCAAAATAATAGCCTTATGAAATTTGAAATACCATTGTCTAGACGCTTGCTTTAGGCCATAAATGGAACGTTTAAGGTGACACACTTTGCGCCCTTATTCCTTGACCTCAAAGCCAATAGGTTGATCCATATAGATCTCCTCGTCTAGTTCTCCATTGAGAAATGCAGTCTTTACATCCATTTGGAAGAGTTCCAAATCCAAATGTGCAACACTAGCTAGAATAAGGCGAATAGAGACAAATCTCACCACTGGGGAGAAAATCTCATCATAGTCTATCCCTTCTCTTTGGGTATAGCCTTTCGCCATGAGACAAGCCTTATATTTGTCAATTGATCCATCTGCCTTGCACTTTATTTTTAAAACCCACTTGTTTCCAATGGTCTTGCGCCCAAGCGGAAGGTCAACCAACTCCTAAACTTGATTCTTTACCATAGAATCCATCTCATCCCTCAGAGCAATTATCCATTCATATGAAGCAGGTGAAGCTAATGCTTCCTCATAGGAAGTAGGCTCATCAAGGTCCAGTGAATCACATATAAAAGATTCCCCCTCAATCTCAAAATGGCGACGGGGAATTGTTCCACGTTCACTTCTACGTACCTTGGATCCTTGTGTGTCACTATCTAGTGGTTTGCTCCCACTTGGAGCAAAATCACTCCCACTATCTTTGGCGATTTCAGGATGAGGTTATGATTCTCCACCCTCGCCCAAAGATGGTATGACACCTTCAAGTTCTTGTAGCTCATAAAGCTGAAGATCTTGTTTTGCTTCATTGATGCTTGGAAAATCATCTTCAATGAAGTTGACATCACGAAACTCTATCTCAGTCATTCCACCATCAGAATGTTCACCATACATTGCATACCCCTTTGAGCTTTCTGAATATCTTATAAAGATTTTCTTACTTGCTCTAGGGCCCAATTTCCCATACTTATAGGAAGTATTGTGAACAAAACTTGCACAACCCCAAGGTCGTAAGTTCTCTAAATTGGGTTTTGCACCAGTCCATAACTCATATGGTGTTGTGGGAATTGACTTAGAAGGCACACGGTTAAGGATGTAGGCAGCAGTTAACAATGCATCCCCCCAAAATGAAATTGGTAGGTTAGCTTGCGCCATCATCGATCTAACCATTTCTAATAGAGTATGATTCCTTCTCTCTGCAACACCATTTTGTTGTGGAGTACCAGTAATCATCAATTGCCTGCGTATCCCTTTTTCCTCACACAGTTCCTAAAACTGTTTAGACAAATATTCACGACCCCTATCAGTTCGAAAAACCTTTAGGTTCCTTTCTTTCTGATTCTCAACCTCTGCCACAAAGCGCTTAAAGCAATCTAATGCTTCAAAGCGATGGGAGATCAGATAGACATAACTGAAACGTGAATAGTCATCTATAAATATGAGAAAATAAGAGGCGCCATGGCGTGCCTTAACATTCATAGGTCCACATATGTCTGAATGGACTAATTCCAAAGGATGAGTTGTCCTGGGAGCCTTACCAAAAGGCTTCCTACAGGCCTTTCCAGCTAGACAAGGTTCACACATAGGTAGGCTTACATTAGTGATAGACCCCAATAGGCCTTCTTTAGCTAGTCTAGCCAATCTATCTTTTCCTATGTGTCCAAGTCTAGCATGCCACATTACAGAATCAGAAATATCATCATTATGAGCAATAAAAGAAAAAGAGGAATGATCTAAATCCAACATAAAGAAATTATTAGATAAATAGCCATGTCCATACAAGGTTTTATTTAAATAAAAATCCAACTGAGGACCATCAAAACGGAAACTAAATCCAAGTCTAAGCATAATAAGTACTGAAAATAGATTACATTGGACACCAGGTGCATGAAGCACATCATGAAGAAGTAACGTACGTCCCAGACGCAATTTGAGTTGGTAGGTTCCAACTCCTATGACTTCTTCTTGAGCTCCGTTACCCAAAATAACTTACTGCGTGCCTGTTGGTATCTTTTTGTAATCCACACACCCAACTCTATCTCTGGCTATATGTTTGGTTGCTCCTGAATCTACAATCCACCCAGGAATAGTATGAGCAACAAAAACATGTGTACAAACATAAGTAATAGCAGAGTTGTTAAGAATGGATACCTTCTTCGGCTCAGTGCACTCACGAGCGAAGTGACCCTTCTTACCACAATTGTAGCACTTGATCTTTGCCTTGTCCTTCTTAGCACGCTTGCCCTTTTGGCGCTTTGCTATCTTGCCTTCTTTAGGCCGAAGATTACCAGCTCCTTGGTATTCCTCCCTTGTCCTTTGCGTTTAGGCCTGAATGCCTTCTGCTGCCCAAATTGGGCAACAAGGAGGGTGTTTTGGTGCACCCCCATGCGCTCTGCCTCAAGCTCGAGATGACGAGAAATATCAGCAAAAGTCTTGATATTCTCACTATGTGTCAAAACAAGCTTCATTTGGCCCCAAATAGGTTCAGGCAGTGAACGTATCACCGCTGTGACTTGTTGTTCATCAGAGAGATTATTGCCAGTAGCCTTTAGGTCACGGATCAATGCAGACATTGTCCTTAAATGTTCAGCTATGCTATGCTTTGAATCCATAACATATTGCTCAAACTTCAAAGTAAGAGCTCGCAACCTAGTTGCTAAAGTCCCTCCAAAGGCAATCTTAAGCTGGTTCCACATTTCATGGGCATTTGGGTAGTTCTCAAACTCCCCAATAAGATCATTGTGCATGCTACTCAGCATAGTGAAGCGTGCACAACGATCTTTCTTAACCCAAGACTCATAGGCCTCTAAGTCACGGCGATGTTGGGCAGTAGTCCCATTTTCAGGTTGCATCATCACATCGGTTAGGGTTTCAAGGACCTCTTGTTCATTAAGCAGGTATTGAATTTTTCTATGCCACATATCATAGTTGGTTCCATCTAGTTTCTCTCCCTTAGTTAGATCAGCAACTACATTCTTAGTGGCCATGTTCACTACATTCATTACACAAGTTGACATTAGCACATACATTTTTAAATTTTATTTCCAAAAAATCCAACTAGACCATGATATTCCTTTCTACATAGTAAGATCGAAAATTTTGCTAAGCTCATAATCATCTCTCACTATGTAAATTGGAATAACACACCTAATTGATTTTAAATAAAATTTTGTGAAGAATAAAACATCACACCATCCACATATTAAATCATACATATAACATGTGTCCATACATCTTTGTGCACAACGCATTGTGTATAGGTTCCACTATAAGCCCTATTGGTAATTTCATACAACATGCTAAGACAAAATTTGAAAATTATAGGTAACCGTGAAACACATCCCCTTACATGGCTTCCAAAATTAAATTACATAGCCTTAAATTACATTGCCAAAAACAATGGCCCAAAAAATTGCCAAAAACATTGGCCCAAAAAAAAATTACATATTCAAGTACCCTACTACAAAGATTCTATTTGTAATTAAAAAATTGGGGATGCCACGTTACCAAATAATTTCAAAAATTGTCTTATCCATTCACAATAACAATAAATAAAAATATACATGTCACATAAATTACCAATATAATCTCTAACTATAGAGATGAGCCAAAGAGTCTCATAAACCCTTTGGACACATATTCATCGCATAATGCATTCATATAATATCAGTTCAATCATATCACAATATGTTAAAAAGTCATTATAAATTAATTCAAAAAACTGAAACCATGCATAATTATACAGAAAATTTAGAAAACTAATTTCACAATTTTCTCATATTATCACAATTCTATTTTAACATCACAGTTAAAAAAAAATTGCCACTACTATTACATATAATATATATATATATATGTCACACTAGAAAAATGAGGTCTAAACAAAATTAAGGATATATGTGTTACACTAGAAAACCCACTGTGCAAGTGAGGCTGGCATCAACGTGGGGCTCTACACAATATCCTTATCAAAGTGTAACTAATACACTAACGTGGGGCTGTGTAACTGAAACAAGGATAGTGTTCAAGTATAACTAATACACTAACGTCAACGTGGGGCTCTATTATTTTATTAGATAACCACTAAACAATTAGTGGTTAGTGGAGCCCGCACGGTACACTATTACAAATCAATTTTCCTTTTATTGTTCATCATCTTCCACGTTAGACATCAAATTTTCAGATTTTTATCAAATACAACCATAATCTTTAAAATACCATAACTTTCTCATTTAAAGTCTAAATTAAGCATGTAAACTGTCGTTTTAAAGCTTATGGAATGTTCTTTCAAACCATTAAAAAATATTTGACATTAAATAAGATTTAATGGATCAAAATAAGCCTATAAATTTCAGATTACATGTGAACAAAAAAAAAAAATTACAGCTTTTTATTTCTTTCTCTACATGCCATAACATGCCTAAAAAAAATTACAGATCTGAAAAATTAAAAATTACTTAAACTTTTAATTTTAGCATGCATATAGGATTATATATTTTAGAGATCATGGCATCATTCACGAGTGAAAACAAGCATAAAACGGCTCTGATACCAATGTTGAACAATATGTATACTTTACTAGAGGTCATATAGACACATACCTTTGGTGGAACAGATCACCAAATTGCCGAATCTTGTTCTTTGCTTGCTTTACGAACTCCTCATGATCTCCTTTGTGGAACACCTCCAAGTCGCAGGAAAGGCTACTAGAGTCTCTCCTAATTTCCACGCTCCAAATTCTAGGGAACAGTAGATGATGTCCCAGAGAGATGGCTTATTTTGAGAGAGCACTCAAAATTATACGTATGTTCACTCGCTGTGTCTAACCTCTATCTGACTGATGTAGGAGTATTTAAATACTAGTAGATATTCACTTACTATCAGATGTATGTGATCCCTAAAAGATCTCATCTTTTAAGTTTCAAATTACTCCACCACTGATATTGATAACCCATATCAATATCTATTAAGTTTAAATTATCCCACTACTAATATTGATAACTCATACCAATATCAGTTAGTTTAAATTTAAACTTACTTATCAGATAATCCATGTGGACGATCCATGGGCCATGGTTTATGGGTTGGATCAAAACCAGCCCAATTTCTAACACTAATTAAATAAATGTAATGACTATAATGTTGGTAACAACGCTTGGGCATCTTGTAGAGCACGCAAATGTATACCTAAAACTCCATCTTTGTAAAGATGTGTTAGGATTGGTGCCCTTAAATCCTATTGTAAGATGCTATGTATGATATTAAGTGTGACATTGTGTTTGACATTATGTATGACTTAATATTATGCTTAATAAATTTGTTTTATTATTATCTGAAATAATGGTAACATGAATATTCGGACATTATCATATAGTCCATGAGATGCATAGTATGTGATTTATGTGAAGAGTCACAGAAGATATAAATCACAAGTTCTTTGTAAACTCAGAATTATTGTTCGTAGTCGGTGATGAAATTGGGCATTTCATCTACGAAGACTATAACATATTAACTACGATGATTTGTCTTGATCATGGAAATGGAGACTTCTAGTTGATGTGTTAATATGTTTTAAGAGTTAAGACATATTGAACTGGACCGCTGTGAGATTTATTATTCTCCTAAAGACTGTCAAATGAATAATAAATCTCACGACTTGTATTTGCATGAATTCTTAATCCAGAGAGAATAATGAACCTGATCATGAGGTGTAGGTTGCTTTGATATATCAGGAGTGAGATCTATAGTAATGGTCAAAATCTTAGTATGTTGGGCAGCCACATTTAGTGTTGATGGAACATGTATTCTCAAGATGGAATTCATAGTCTCTTAACGAAGATATAAAATATTCCCTTGAGATAAGTTTAATGGGTTTGTTATTCAGAGAGTTAGGCCTAACCACTTTAGTGAAACTAAAGTATATATTTATGGAATTGAATTTCATAAATATATAATGAATAACATTAAAGGATTGAACCGGGTACTCGAGGATTAAGATGTAGTAATTTACAAAGTGGCAGTCTACATTAATGACTTTGTATTACTATGAATATTTTATGAAGGGGTTGCATGTATAATAAAGCCTTGGGATATAATTTATAGATAAGGCCTAGAGTGCAACTATATTTTAATAGTGGTATTAAATATAGTTAATGGTAACTTTGAACTTGTCAAGAGTTGACAGAAAAGCCCACGGCCCATTGGAGCTAGTGTCTTATTGGTCCCTTTTGGTCCCACTCCAAGCCACACACTTAAGCCCAATTGGAAAGGCCCAAAAGGCCAACCCAATTAGATAATTGGTTAGATACAAAGGGAAAAACGTACAGAAATGTATGTGAGAGAAAAACAACATTGTAAGGGTGGAAGTGAGTGTATGTCACTCTCTAATCATCCCTTTGTAACCAATTGAGAGTCCACACTTCTTGGGCGTTAGTGGAATTGGAGTGAAGATTAAAAGTATTCCTAAGCGCTTCAATCTTCAGTTTTGAAATTCACCGCTTCAAGGTACACTCTCTTGTTCTCTAATTCTGAAATTTACTTTATGTATGTTATCAATATCGAATGAAGTAGATCCGTTTTAAAACTTATTTTCCGCTGCATTTATCTTTATTTCCATCAAATGGTATCAGAGCGGTCTTCAATTTCGTATTGTTTAACATGTTTTGTGAGTTTTAGAATTGGAGAAGATAGTTTCATATTGTTAGAAGATTATGTTTTAATTTTCTGCATATTGTTGAAATTATGATTTGATGAAAACTGAAATTGATGTTATGATGTTGTTTAAATTTAAATTTAAGTATGTTAAATTGAGTTTTAAGGCTATAGCATCAATAGAATTCAGTTTTGACATCAATCTCTATCTATCATGTTTGTATTAAAGTTGTTTGTTCATGAAAACCCATAGAAAACTGCCTTAGAAAATTTCTGGAAATTTGAGTTTCGCGATTTTCGATTGATCGAATGAGACAGTGATCAGACTTTTTAGAACGATAGATTTTCAATTGTTAATCGATCGATCGAATTTGTTTTTCAATCGATCGAGTGGCGATCGAGTATCAATCGAAGGAATCAGAGGATCAAGTTTGAATTTCTTAATTTTTTCGATCAATCGATGGGCACATTCGATCGATCGAAAGAAAGAAAATCAGAAATTTTTCTAAGTGTTTTCACATGTAAAAGTACTAAGACAATGTGTAATTAGATTATGCATGTTTAGTAATTAAAAACCTTTTCTTTAAAACATCTAGTGGGAGAGAGATACAAGGGTTGCATCTCACGGCCTCCATTGTCGGTTTAAAGTAGTGTGATTAAGCACCTCGCCTTGGCGTATATGCCTTGATCCCTTCGAAGGGTGATTGATTCATGGTACTACAGGTTAAACTTCTTAAAGATAGATGAAATGTGTTTTTACATTAAGAACGACCACGCTTCCGTGGAGTTACTTGGTGATTCACATTGATTCTAGGCAATGGTGTACACTAGACTAAGTGTGATGTTAACCTCCCTTCGAAGCTATGTCATTATTACTTAGAGGCTAAAGGAATAGCGGCAAATTATTTTTGTTTGGTAAGAGTTACCATGATAGCATTAATAATGAGAATAATTCTCGCCTGATCATAGTGATTTGTATGACCTAGCTTCCGAGGAATGTTAATTAAGGGATTGGGTTGTCGTTGCATACATTATATTATGGTTTTATTAAGGTTCCATACTATATGTTCATATGCTAAATAGATAATGTCCAGTTTACTTATTATATTCATGTTTATTGTTTTCAGATTTGAACATGGCATCTTTTAGCCCACTTGTAACTATTCTTAATCAAAACAAACTGACTTGATCCAACTATGTTGACTGGAAAAGAAATTTGGACATTGTTCTTACTGCTGAAGAGCATAAGTATGTTCTTACTAAACCATGTCCTAGCTTTCCTTCATTAGATGCTCCTTCTGAGGAAAAACAACGATATGATCGTTGGTAGAAATCTAATGAAATGGCCAAGTGCTACATCCTAGCATCTATCTCAAATGTTCTGCAACATCAAATGCAGGATGTAGAACTAGCTTCAGACATAATGTTAAGTCTGAAGGAGATGTTTTGTGAGCAAGGCCGTTCTGCAAGGCAAGAGACCATGAGGCAAATTTATAATACCAGAATGGCTGAAGGAAGTTCAGTGAGAGAGCATTGTCTTACAATGATCTCTAATCTGAATACATTGGAAGTTTTAGGTGCCGATATAGATGGAGAATTCCAAGTGGATATGATACTCCAATCGCTACCAGAATCATTCAAGGAATTCAAACTGAACTATAATATGAATAAAAAGATTTATACCTTGTCTGAATTAACGAATGAATTGGTAGCGGCAGAAGGCATTCTTGGTACTTCCAATGTTGAAGCCAATGTTGGTGAAGCTTCTACTTCTCAACCTAAGTCGAAAGCCAAGGGTAAGAAGAAGAAGAAAAAGGACTTTACCAAGCAAGAGGGTAAACAAATTGCCTTAGGGGTTGCTGATAAAGGAAAGAAAAACAAAGGAAAGTGTTTCCATTGTGGTGAGAAAGGACATTGGAAGAGAAATTGTCCAATATTTAAGGCTGCCAAGAACAAAGGTATGATTAATACATTCCTTCTTGAAATATGTTTGGTACAGAATTCCCACGGATTCCTGGTGTGTAGATTCAGGTTGTACTAATCATATCTACAATTCCTTGCAGGGGTTCCAGGAGACCAGAAAGCTTAAAGAAGGGGAGTTGTTTCTTACTTTGGCTGATGGGAGCAAGATTCCAGTTGTAGCTGTTGGTGTTTGTAATTTATGTTTTGAATCTAGAGTTCTAATATTAGAAGACTGTTTGTATGTACCTAATGTTCGTAGGAATTTAATTTCAACTACTTACTTAGGTAAACATGGATATTGTGTTATCCTAAAAGACAATGTTGTAATAAAGAAGGATAAAGTGTTTATCTGTTCTGGCAATATTGTGGATGGTCTTTATATTTTAACTCCTGATAAGCATGAATTATATAATTCTGAATTAGATAATAACTCTCATGTAAAATCATTAAAAAGAAAATTTCCTTCTACTAGTGATGCATATCTTTGGCACTTATGTTTGGGTCATATTAATTCAAATAGGATTCAAAGACTGATCAAAGACGGACTCTTAGAGCCCATGGACTTTGATGAATTTCCAGTTTGTGAATCTTGTTTAGAGGTAAAATGACCAAATGACCTTTTAATGCAAAAGGTAGAAGAGCCCAAGATTTGCTAGAGCTAGTGCATTCTGATGTTTGTGGTCCTTTGTCAATCCAAGCAAGAGGTGGCTATGAGTATTTCATTACTTTCACTGATGATTACTCAAGATATGGTTATGTGTACCTAATGAAACGGAAGTTCGAAGCCTTTGAAAAGTTCAAAGAGTTTAGGGCTGAAGTTGAGAATCAATTAGGTAAACACATAAAAGTCATTCGATCTGATCGAGGTGGTGAATAACTTCTTAGAGATTTTAAGGATTACTTAACTAAGAATGGAATTGTATCTCAATTGACTGCACCTGGAACTCCACAACAAAATGGTATAGCAGAAAGAAGGAATATGACTCTTTTAGAAATGGTTAGGTCCATGATGAGTTACTCAACTTTAACGATTTCTTTTTGGGGTTATGCCTTAAACACAGCAATACATCTTTTAAATTTAGTTCCAACAAAATCTGTTCCCAAAACACCCATGGAATTGTGGAGTAGGCATAAGCCTAGTATGAAATATCTCCATATTTGGGGTTGTCCAGCACATGTTTTAAAAGGGAAGCCTGATAAATTGGAACCAAAATCAGAAGTGTGTTTGCTTATAGGTTATCCAAAAGAAACTAGGGGTTATTTATTCTATAGTCGTAAAGATAACAAAGTTTTTGTTAGTACAAATGCTAAATTCTTGGAAAATGACTATATGAATAATTTTACTCCTAGAAGTAGAGTTGTGTTGGCTGAAATGAATGAATCTGTAAATGAATAACCAATAGATGAAACTAGGGATGATGTGGCTGTATTAGATACACCATAAGATACTACTCATGACATGTCTAGTACCCAGGTGCCTCGTCGTAGTGGGAGAATTGTTCGGCCTCCAATAAGATTCATAGGTTTGGGAGAAACTTATGAAGCTATCTCAGAAGAGGTTGAATCGGATCCCTACACATATGATGAAGCAATAAATGATATAGATGCACATCATTGGGTCCAAGCTATGAAATCTGAATTAGATTCCATGTATTCCAATCAAGTTTGGGATCTTGTAAAGGCGCCTAACGGCATTAAACCTATTGGTTGCAAATGGGTTTACAAGAGGAAAAGAGGGATAGATGGAAAGGTTGAAACCTTTAAAGCAAGGTTAGTGGCGAAAGGGTATACACAAAAAGAAGGTACTGATTATGATGAAACCTTTTCTCCAGTAGCAATGCTTAAATCTATCAGAATTCTCTTATCCATTGCTGCTCATTTTGATTATGAGATTTGGCAAATGGATGTCAAGACTGCATTTCTTAATGGCAATCTTGAAAAGGAAATCTATATGATGCAACCGGAAGGTTTCATAGCAAAGAACCAAGAGCATTTGGTATGCAAGTTGCAAAGGTCCATTTATGGACTTAAGCAAGCATCTAGGTCATGGAACATCAGATTTGATCAAGCAATCAAGACATTTGGTTTTGAACAAAATCTTGATGAACCATGTGTGTACAAAAGACATCAAGATAAAGTAGTAATGTTCTTAGTGCTTTATGTTGATGATATTCTACTCATTGGAAATGATGTAGGGGTAATGTCATCTGTAAAGGTTTGGTTGTCAAGCCAATTTGATATGAAGGACTTGGGTGAGGCTAACTTTATTTTAGGGATCAAGCTTTGGCGAGATCGCAAGAATAAGATGTTAGGCTTATCACAAGCTGGATATATAGATAAGATTCTAGAACGGTTTAGCATGCAAAACTCCAAGAAAGGATTGCTTCCTTTCAGACATGGAGTTCCTCTATCTGATGACCAAAGGCCTAAGACTCAAGAGGAAGAAGAAATGATGAGACAAGTTCTTTATGCTTCTACAGTAGGAAGTCTCATGTATGCCATGCTTTGTACTAGACCAGATATCTGCTATTCAGTTGGCATGGTCAGTCGCTATCAATCAAATCCAGGACCAAAACATTGGCAAGCTGTGAAGCATATTCTCAAGTATCTACGGAGAACGAAAGATTATATGCTTGTTTACCATTGTGAGGATTTGATTCCCATTGGCTATATAGATTCGGACTTTCAATCGGATCTAGATTTCAGAAAATCCACTTCAGGATGTGTTTTCACCTTGGGAGGTGGAGCCATTAGTTGGTGGAGTATTAAGCAATCTTGTATTACAGACTCCACTATGGAGGCAGAATATGTTGCTACTTGTGAAGCAACAAAGGAAGCTGTATGGCTTAAGAAGTTCCTTTCTGACCTTGGTGTAAAAAGAATAGAGCAAGTTCCAATCACATTGTTTTGTGATAACAGTGGAGCAGTTGCACAATCTAAATATCCAAGGAATCACAAGAAAGGAAAGCACATTGAGAGGAAGTACCATATCATTCGAGATATTGTTGCTCGTGGAGATGTGGTGGTAGCAAAGATTGAAAGTGCAAACAATCTGGCAGATCCATTTACTAAAGCCTTGTCTCAAAGGACTTTCGAGTCACATTTGGAGAGAATGGGAGTTAGATTAATGCACAATAGTCTTTAGGGCAAGTGGGAGATTGTTAGGATTGGTGCCCTTAAATCCTATTGTAAGATGCTATGTATGATATTAAGTGTGACATTGTGTTTGACATTATGTATGACTTAATATTATGTTTAATAAATTTGTTTTATTATTATCTGAAAAAATGGTGACATGAATATTCGGACATTATCATATAGTCCATGAGATGCATAGTATGTGATTTATGTGAAGATTCACAGAAGATATAAATCACAAGTTCTTTGTAAACTCAGAATTATAGTTCGTAGTCAGTGATGAAATTGGGCATTTCATCTACGAAGACTATAACATATCAACTACGATGATTTGTCTTGATCATGGAAGTGGAGACTTCTAGTTGATGTGTTAATATGTTTTAAGAGTTAAGACATATTGAACTGGACCACTGTGAGATTTATTATTCTCCTAAAGACTGTCAAATGAATAATAAATCTCACGACTTGTATTTGCATGAATTCTTAATTCTGAGAGAATAATGAATCTGATCATGAGGTGTAGGTTGCTTTGATATATCAGGAGTGAGATCTATAGTAATGGTCAAAACCTCAGTATGTTGGGCAGCCACATTTAGTGTTGATGGAACATGTATTCTCAAGATGGAATTCATAGTCTCTTAACGGAGATATAAAATATTCCCTTGAGATAAGTTTAATGGGTTTGTTATTTAGAGAGTTAGGCCTAACCACTTTAGTGAAACTAAGGTATATATTTATGGAATTGGATTTCATAAATATATAATGAATAACATTAAAGGATTGAACCGGGTACTCAAGGATTAAGATGTAATAATTTACAAAGCGACAGTCTACATTAATGACTTTTTATTACTACGAATATTTTATGAAGAGGTTGCATGTATAATAAAGTCTTGGGATATAACTTATAGATAAGGTCTAGAGTGCAACTATATTTTAATAGTGGTATTAAATATAGTTAATGACAACTTTGGACTTGTCAAGAGTTGACAGAAAAGCCCAAGGCCCATTGGAGCTAGTGTCTTATTGGTCCCTTTTGGTCCCACTCCAAGCCACACACTTAAGCCCAATTGAAAGGGCCCAAAAGGCCAGCCCAATTAGATAATTGGTTAGATACAAAGGGAAAAACGTACAGAAATGTATGTGAGAGAAAAACAACATTGTAATGGTGGAAGTGAGTGTATGTCACTCTCTAATCATCCCTTTGTAACCAATTGAGAGTCCACACTTCTTGGGCATTAGTGGAATTGGAGTGAAGATTAAAAGTATTCCTAAGTGCTTCAATCTTCAGTTTTGAAATTCACCACTTCAAGGTACACTCTTTTGTTCTCTAATTCTGAAATTTACTTTGTGCATGTTATCAATATCGAATGAAGTAGATTCGTTTTAAAACTTATTTTCCGCTGCATTTATCTTTATTTCCATCAAGATGGTACTCCTATTAACTCCGAAGCAGAAAGCAACACTGTAAGTAATATCATAATTTACCAAGTGTAACACTGAATCTATTAACATTGATAAATTATAATATGTTATTGTCTTCAAATTTTAAATATTAGGAACAAATCAACAAACTGTTAGGTAAGCCCTCAAATATTCTACAATCAACCGACCTTATTGGTAGTATTGCATAGGCACCAAATGATGTATATGCTCAAGTGTTTGGTAATAAGCACAATGGTCATGTTTGAGGTGTGGGATTTGGCCCAACCCTAAGTGGATGGACGAACTACCAGTAACACTACTGCAACAACTTAAATAAGAAGCCAAGAAAGGTATGCTGAAATGACTTAGTTGAAGAATTAAGTGGCTTTTATGATGGAGAAAGTGAATCATTATGATAACTTAGAGGAACGAGTGACCCAATTGATGCAACTAATGCAAAATCAATAAAATTATTCTTCAAAAGATAGTTGGGTATTAAATTTTAATGTTTTAAGAATGTATTTAGTATTTAAAATTTTTAAGTATAGCTACTATTATTTTGTTACTTAAAATGATTTTTTATGAACTTATTAGATACCCTTAATTTGTATTCAGGGTGGCTTCGATTTAGATCATCAATCTCCAACTCCTCATAGATCGCAGGCTTTATCCCATCAAGAAACTAAGCTTATTGCAGTAAATGCAATGTTTAAAGGACTCCATGGGCTATTACATAGTTGTTTTGAACAACCACATTTATTTTGGAAGTATTGTACTCTGTTTATAATATTGTCATAGTTTGTGTGGGTTTTTTTTTTTTTTTTTTTTTTTTTTTTTTTTTTTTTGGTTGTTGTAGGTAGAAAAGTGTTTTGTTCAATTCAAGATGATGCTTTAGACATATGTTATGTATGTATTTGTATTTGTAAGGTTGAATTTAATCAACCATCTTGTTGGCTTTATTCCGTGCCAAATTTTCTTGTATTTTAGCAATTAGTAACCCTGTATTTAGGTGGGATTCATGTAAGGGTAGTGTGTGAGAGAGTGTGAAGAAATGCTCAAGACTGTGCAAGGATGCAGAGACTCGCGGCTGGAACTCGTGACTAGCAAGCCGCCAACTGCAGCATACGTGAGAAGCATGTAGGGGAGTTGAAGGATCACACCAGCCGTCGCACTACAAGACAAAGTCCCAAGCTAGCCAGGCCGTAAACTCACGGTTGGAACTCGCGACTCAGACCAGTCGCGAAGCCAAGCCACCAAAACACCCTGTTTGGGAAAAACTAACTCTTCACATTCCAAACACACACCACTATATATAGACCCTTATACCCTCAAAATGTAGAGAGCATCCAGAGAGAAGTCCTAGAGAAAAACAAGATTGATTCATCCACAATCTTCACCTAAGAGACTTTTCAAATTCCTCTACTCTCTTCCTCTCCATTGATACATCCTTGAGAAGTTCTTGACCAAATCATTTTATCACCATACCCATATCTGTGAGAAGGTTTATTTGGTGCTTTAGGAAGTAGTTAGGAAAGGACCAATTCATGTTGATTGATGCTATAGGCTATAGCGGAATCCGATAAGCTAGAAAAGAAAAAGGTTCGGCGCAACCTCGTTGGAGCAAGAAGCTTGGAGGGTTTAGGTACATTGGGTAGATTAGGCTTGGAGGGTCTATTGCTGTTCATGCATCCCAACTACATTTTCTAGTGGATTATTGACCGCTTGAAGGGCGGCGGAGAGGTTTTACGCTGAAGGCTTCGGTTTCCTCTTCGATAACACATCGTGTGTTGTCATTGTGTTTGCATCTCTCTTTCCTTTATCTTTACCATTTAATTACTGCTGTGTTTGTGATTATTTATGGTATAGATTGTTTATCAATTTTGTTATTAGCTTATGTTCATGTTCCGCACATTTATTGTTTAATAATAAGCTTGAATTGATAATTTGTATTTTCGGGTCAAAACGTTCAAGGGAGTTTATACACATTTTGAACATTCAATTAGTATCAGAGCGGGTGCACTCTTAGTGGTTTCATTACCTTAGTGCAATCCCTGACCCCTTATTGAGATGGATAGGTCCCAATCTCTAAATGTACCACCATTTTTTAATGGTAACAATTATGCTTTTTGGAAGGTCTGAATGAGGGCATTTTTATGTTCTATTGATGATGCTGTGAGGGATGCAGTTGAAGTTGGTTGGACTAAGCCAAAGGCTGCCAAATCCACTTGGGATAAGGTAGCTCTTGCAGCGGTTAATGCTAATAGTAAAGCTTTGAATGCCATTTTCTGTGGTGTCTCTCTAGAAGAATTTCACAGGATTTCACATATTACTATTGCTAAGGAAGCATGGGAGATTCTGGAGACAACTTATGAAGGAACTAAGAAAGTAAAGGAAACCAAACTATAGATGTTGACCACTCGCTTTGAGGAGCTCAAAATGAGCGAGGATGAGTCTTTTGACTCTTTTTATAGTAAGCTGAACGAAGTGATTGTTGACAAATTCAATTTGGGGGAAAAGACGGAGGATTCGAAAATAGTAAGGAAGATCCTTCAGTCACTGCCAGAAAGTTTCCGTGCTAAAGTGACAGCTATTGAAGAGAGCAAAGATCTTAACGACATTAAAGTTCAAGAGTTGATTGGTTCATTGTAGACATATGAATTGTCCCTGCCCACGCAGAGAAAGAGCAAATCCCTTGCTCTTAAAAAAATTGATGAGAGAGCAGTATCTTGTGACTCTTCGGATGAGGATGGTGTAGATAAAGATGTGGTGTATCTTATGAAAAACTTTCGTAAATTCTTAAAACTCAAGAACAGTGGAAAATTTGGTGACAAAGGAAAATTTTAGAGTTCTGGAAAGGAGAAAAAGGAATTTAGAAGGAAAGATCGTAGAGAGCCCCAATCCTCACAAGGAATTACTTGCTTTAAGTGCAACGAACATGGTCATTTTAGGAAAGAATGTCCAAATTATTTAAAATCGAAGGGCAAGGTATATGCCACTACTCTAAATGACTCAGATTTATCAAATTTTGATTCTAAGGACAGATGTGATGGAGAAGGAAACTACTCCGCATTTATGGCTATTGAACATGTTGAGTCCTCGGAGGACCTGAATCAACTTGTACAAGAACTTGGAGAACACAGTGATGAAGAATCCATTGGGATTGTTGAAGAATCAGATGCTAAAGAGGATGAGAATACAGCTAGTCTTCAAGAGAATTACACCCTACTTCTTGAAAAGTCGGGAGAGTATGCAAGGGTAGTAAAGGCGGCTGTGAAGAAAATGAAAAAAGCTGAAGAAGACTACAGAGGTAAGATTGAGAAACTAAATGGTGAGCTATTAGAAGCTTATACGAAAGTGAGATTTCTTGAGCAAGAGGTATTGCAAGCACATGCCAAGATAGATAGGGTCTCCTCCAAGAAGTTGGAAGATGTTATTTCATCTCAAAAACATTTTTCAAATAAGTCCAGGTTGGGATATACCGAAGGGAGTAGCTCATCGGCCAATGTCACTAAAGAAGTGAAATTTGTGAAGGCCATAGAGCCGATTGTAGAAGAATCTATTCCTGAGAAAGTTAAGGTTGAACAAAAAAAGAAGGTGGCTAATCAGCGGGTGTTAAATAAGTCTCGTAATCAATCTAAAGCCAGATTTGAAGCTAGAGAAAGATCACTACCAAGATCACAACGGGGTCCTAGAACGAATCATGTTTGTTACCATTGCGGATTGCAAGGACATACTAGACCCAACTGCCATAAGCTAAGAGCATTGAACAATGCAAGCGTTCCCCGGTCATGAGGAAGAAGAAATGATAGGAGGTCATGGGGTGATGAGTAACCAAGAAGTCAAAACAGTGATTCAGGAATGAGGAATGTGATAAAGATGATCAATGCCTTCACCAATTGCTTGGAAAGCTTCACAAGAAGGTTTGAAAGTCCTAACTCTTGTACCCAATCCGTCAGGGATATCACCCCAAACGTACATGACATGTGGATGACAAAGGGTATTCATACATAAGCATTACAACATGTCCATGCATTAATACTTCCCATGTTTTGTGTATATGCTTGGTTGTGTGCTTCTTGTGAGTTTAATTTGAAATATTGTCTGTTTGTTTGTTTTTGTTTCAAAGGTTTTTACATTGTTGTTTTTGATCAATCTTCGTCTTACTTTTATGTCAAAAATCTAAAAATACATAAAAAGTAGAAAATCCAAAAGTTTGATCGACTTTGTTGAGTTTTATCTCAACGCATGTTTTGCCTTGTACCTTTATACTAATGGCTTTGTGCATCTACGAGCTTATCTTGTTTCTATTGCACTCATATCATTGTGGGAGAAATTTTGAAATCTATGTGACTATTGTAAATAGATCTTCAACCTTGTCATGAATGATTAGAGAATGGTCTTGTTGATCTTGAGACATGCATAGACTTGTGCCTATATATCTTCCCACTCTTTATTTTATTATTTTGCTTGAAGAGCTCACCAAATGTAAATCTCCAAATGAAAAGAGATATTGAGTTGCAAAAGCATGTCGCACATACTAGTATTTGACTAGGAAAAAGGAAAAGCGACCAAAAATAAAGTATATGATGCCCATAAAGCCAAAGGCTAACTCATCAATTGAAATATCAAAAATTCATGCATCGATATCATAATAAGATGTATTGACTCAAAAAGTTCAAATGATATGATGTATATGGAGCCAAATGAAAAGCTTCAAAGAATTGTAATCAAGTTTATGTGGGAGGTCATATATGCATTCTTCTATAATTGAGATGGATCACATTATCTAGTGCTAGTTGTGTATGCCTTGATTGAATTGATCATTGAAGTTTCACATTAGACTAAGTACTATCTCTGTAAGGTTGAATTTAATCAACCATCTTGTTGGATTTATTCCATGTCAAATTTGCTTGTATTTTAGCAATTAGTAACCCTATATTTAGGTGGGATTCTTGTATGGTAGTGTGTGAGAAGATGTGAAGAAATCCTCAAGATTGTGCAGAGATGCAGACTTTCGCGGCTAGGACTCGCGGGTGACTCGCGACTGGGAGCCGCCAACTGCAGGCACGTGAGAAGCACACGGGGGAGGTGAAGGGTCACGCCAGCTGTCTCACTACAAGACAAAAGTTCCAAGCTAGCCAGGCCGTTAACTCACGGCTGGAACTCACAACTCAAACCAGTCGCAAGGCCAAGCTGCCAAACCACCCTGTTTGGGAAAAACTGACTCTTCGCATTCCTTTCTCACCCCACTATATATAGACCCTTATACCCACCAAATGTAGAGAGCTTCTAGAGAGAATTTTGTGAGAGAAACCCTAGAGAAAAACAAGATTGATTCATCCACAATCTTTACCTTAGAGACTCTTCAAATTCCTCTACTCTCTTCCTCTCCATTGTTAAATCCTTGAGAGGTCTTTAGCCAAATCCTTTTCTCACCATACACATATCTGTGAGAAGGTTCATTTCGAGCTTTGGGAAGCAATTAGGAAGGAACCAATATCCATTGGTTGATGCTATGGTTGATAGCGGAATCTGGTAAGCTAAAGAAGAAATAGGCTCAGCGCAACCTCATTGGAGCAAGAAGCTTTGAGGGCTTAAGTACATTGGGTAGATTAGGCTTTGAGGGTCTTCTGCTGTTCATGTATCCCAACTACATTCTTTAGTGGATTATTTACCGCTTGGAGGGCGGCGGAGAGGTTTTACGCCGAGGGCTTCGGTTTCCTCTTCAATAACACATCGTGTGTTGTCCGTGTGTTTGCATCTTCCTTCCCTTTATCTTTGCCTTATATTTACTATTGTGGTTGTGTTTATATTTGGCTTAGTTTGTTTATCAATTCTGTGTTTGGCTTATGTTCATATTCCGCACATTAATTGTTTGATAATAAGCTTGAATTGATAATTTGTAATTTGGGGTCTAAATGTTCAAGGGTGTTTCATACCCATATTGAACATTCAATCTCATTTTCGACACCCACACACATCACACATGTATATGTTCAATGAATGCCATATTCATTTGTGTGATTGTACTTGATTAAATGTGTTTTCACATGCTCAATCTTTGTTAATCAAACATAAAAAGATTTTTGAGTGTTTTTAGTTATTTTTGGAAAGTATTTTGTTTTTATAAAAATATCAAAAATTTCAAAAACAGTTTTGCCCTGTTTTGGCGACTTAGTCGCAGGTTGGCCCAGCTGCATACCTCAGTTAGGAGCCCACTCAGAGATTTTTTGTGTCTCACTGGTGGGTAAATGTCCTAGTCGAGAAAAATACTTAGAAAATTTTTCAAAATCTGAATTTTTATGATTCTTGCAGCTCATTGTGGCGACTTGTACGCGGGTGGAAGATCTAGTCGCGAGGGGTACACAGAGATTTTCGCGACTCACCTCGCGACTCTCTTGCGGGTAGACCTTCCAGTCTTGAAAAACACTAAGAAAATTTTTCAAAAATTTTGGTCTAAAGTGTTCTAACAACTTAACTTGGCGACTTGCACGCGGCTTAACCCAGTCGTGAAAAATGCGTGTTTTGCATTTTCAAGTCAGTTTTTAAAAACATTTTAGTTTTTCCCTCGAATTTTTGTGACTGTTCATTGTCTTCCCCATTTTTCTCTCTGAAACTCACCATGTCACTCTTCGAAAAACCTCCATTTTTGCACCTTTTCTTCTCTAATCTTCAAGAAAAATGTATGGGTTTTTTCTATTTTTCACTTCATTATTCTTGATTTGAGTGTTACTTTCTTGAATATGTGACTAGTGTTGTTGCCATTATGTTTTGAGAAATAGCATGTTCGTAGATGGGTTTGTTTTATTTTGTTGAGTGTTGGTGTTTTTTAGTGTCATCTGATTATATTCTTGTTGTTTTTATGGAGTCTGTGTTCTATGGTGTGTTTCACGCCTATATTGATTTGTGTGTATCATGCTCATGGTAGTATGTCACAATGATAGTTATTTGTGACTTTGTGATTTTCAGTGTTCACTTGACACTGAATTGTATCTGAACAATCACCATTTTTGTTCACCTACTTCAGTCATTACTTTAGGGTTACTTATGATGATGTTTGGTACTGCCCTGGTTCATGTTTGTGATTGTATGAGATTTCACTGGCTCATATTCTTATATCTGAATCTAATCAAGTTACTATTTGTACCTTGTGGTGTTGCATTTGGTTCTTTACTGTGTGTTTGTTCTCTTGCAGATGACTCGTCATTCCTCTAAAGGCAAAGACATTGCAACAGATGATCCATTGACCCCGATTGCTAAACGGACACGACTCTCGTCTCAGTCATCTAGAGATTCTACCACTGAGAGATTCAGGACACCTCTTGACTCAAAGTCCTACACAAACATTTTTAGAGAGGCTTCTCCCATTGTGGAATGAATAGTTAAATTTGATACCCTAGGGACAACATTTATCCCTAAGACTTTTGAAGAAAGAGATTGGGCTGACCTATTTGGGAATTTTAAGGATCCAATTGAAGAATTGGTTAAGGAATTCTACTTTAATGCCAGATACACCGGGGTAGAGTTGAAATGCTGGGTATAAGAAACGGAATTTTCCGTTAATACAGACTACATTGCTCAGGTTCTTCGCATCACCAGACTAGAAAATGTGGATCGAACTCTGTATGATGACAGAGTACTTCAAGCACAAGACATTCTTCAAGTTCTTGGGAATGAACATGAAGTGGGAAGCACAAGATCATCTATAGGCACTACTCAGTTTTCACTTGAACTGATAACTCTAAAGCTGATCATGTTCTCCAACCTCTATCCATTGTCAAACACTGCTTTCATCGATCTTGGAATGGCTAAATTCCTATGTGACCTCATTTCTGGTGTTCCGATTGACATTTGTGCCCACATACTTCAAATTATTGGAAAAACAATAGCTCGTTCAGTAGCACGAACAAATCTTCCTTTCTGTAGTCTCATCATGAAGATCATACTTCATGAAGGTGTTAGTCCTCCATTAGATGGAAAAATTTTGCCTTGTCCTTGACCAATATCCATATACACTCTCCAAGCAAGTAAGAGCCACTCCTCTAAAGTACCTAAGAGTGAGCCCATCACTCCATCTAGTCAAAGTTCAGCTACACCTGTGCAATCAACTGGTACTCCATCAGTTCCCCCTGGTTTTCAAATGCCCAAACAAAGCCACTTTATTGAAAATGTGGTTGATTAGATCTCTGATCTACAATGGCTTATCTACTCAACTAACAACCAAGTTCAAATGCGTCTCACGGCCATTGAAACACAGTTGGATGCTATTCAGCAAAAGTTGGAAGAGAGCCTTTAGCTATTCGTGACAAAAAGGGGGAGAGCGATAGCATACAGTAAGGAGGAAAGCGACACAGGAATGAGAAGTGTGCATACTGGAAGGGGGAGCTGTGTGCTCTAGAAGAGGAAGTTGATATACATTTACATACTTTACATACTTTCAGATAGACTAACAAGTTTATGTTTTCTGTTTATAAATATTTGTGTGGATACAGTTCTAATACTTTTGTTTTTAGTTATATGATGTTATTCAATTAGTGCTTTGTATGGTACATCTGTAACCATTTGCTTTTATAAGCTTTTAGGTTTTGTACCCATGCTTTGTAGCTTTTGTACTTGTTGCTAAATGTCATGCATTTTCTTTAAGTACATCACTCTCACGCGTTAAGTCTAGAGTCTGTTGTAGGGTTTTGTCACGGAATAGCCAAGGGGGAGATTGTAAGGTTGAATTTAATCAACCATCTTATTGGCTTTATTCCATGCCAAATTTGCTTGTATTTTAGCAATTAGTAACCCTGTATTTAGGTGGGATTCATGTAAGGGTAGTGTGTGAGAGAGTGTGAAGAAAACTACTACACACGTGGCTAGATTCATGTAAGGGTAGCAAGGATGCAGAGACTCGCGGCTGGAACTCGCGGCTGACTCGCGACTAGCAAGCCGCCAACTATAGCACACGTGAGAAGCATATAGGGGAGTTGAAGGGTCACACCAGCTATTGCACTATAGGACAAAAGTCCTAGGCTAGCCAGGCCGTTAACTCGCGGCTGGAACTCGTGACTCAGACTAGTCGCGAGGCCAAGCCGCCAGAACACCCTGTTTAGGAAAACTTACTCTTCGCATTCCAAACACACACCACTATATAAAGACCCTTATACCCTCAAATTGTAGAGAGCTTCTAGAGAAAATTTTGAGAGAGAAGCCCTAGAGAAAAACAAGATTGATTCATCCACAACCTTCACCTAAGAGACTCTTCAAATTCCTCTACTCTCTTCCTCTCCATTGATACATCCTTGAGAAGTTCTTGACCAAATCATTTTCTCACTATACCCATATCTGTGAGAAGGTTTATTTGGTACTTTGGGAAGCAATTAGGAAGGGATCAATTCATATTGGTTAATGCTATGGGCAATAGCAGAATCCGGTAAGCTAGAAAAGAAAAAGGTTCGGCGCAACCTCATTGGAGCAAGAAGCTTTGAGGGATTAGGTACATTGGGTAGATTAGGTTTGGAGGGTCTATTGCTGTTCATGTATCCCAACTACATTTTCTAGTGGATTATTGACCACTTGGAGGGTGGTGGAGAGGTTTTACGCTGAGGGCTTCGGTTTCCTCTTCGATAACACATCGTGTGTTGTCCTTGTGTTTGTATCTCTCTTCCCTTTATCTTTACCATTTAATTACTGCTGTGTTTGTGATTATTTATGGTATAGATTGTCTATCAATTCTGTTATTAGCTTATGTTCATATTCCGCACATTTATTATTTGATAATAAGGTTGAATTGATAATTTGTATTTTAGGGTCAAAACCTTCAAGGGTGTTTTATAGACATTTTGAACATTCAGTAGTGAATATATATATATATATATATTTGAATCTATGTGAAATGGTGTTAGTGTGTTAGTTTAGACATTTGTTATTGTGGAATATTGATGATCAATAGGTATATTTGATCTGTTACAAGCTCATGTTAGTTATTGTTGAATTTTAAGCAGTTTATATAGCATTTTTAATTTTTTTTTAAAAAATAATAAGCAGGTTTTAGCGAGATTTTTAAAACATCGCTAAAAAGTAAGAGAAAATCCTTTTTAGTGACGTTTTTAAAATGCCGCAAATAATTAACCCAACAGCGATGAGAGGACAAATGCTATAGTGACATTTTTTAAACGTCGCTATAGGATTGATTATTTGCAGCGTTTTAAAAACGTTGCTAAATGTATTTTCCTACATTATAAACGAAAAAATGTTTTTAAAGAGTTATAAATGGCAATGTTTTTAAAAACGTAGCAAAAGACCTAGACCGACGACTTTGTTGCGATGTTTTCGAACATCACAAAAAAAAAGTCATTGTAGACCCGTTTTGTCTAAGGCGATGCTTTTTTGGGTTTTTGGTAGTGTTTTACAAATGTCGCCTAAACCCAGATTTCTTGTAGTGTAAAATTTATAATTTTCATTAAAATAAAATGATGAGCATATTTGGATGAGTGCATAACATGATATGGTAATTTGTATCTTCAAAAGCGATCTTCGAATCGGGAGGAATGAGTGCCTGATACCTATCCAATTCTATAACTTATTCTTCAAAGTTAGATCTTTACTTTGAAGGCCGATTCCTTATCACTTTTTCTATTTTCTAGATTCTAACTAGGACCAAATCAATATACATTTCTTCTCTTAGATTATAACTACGACCAAAATAATATACTTTTCATTTTTGAGATTGTATCTACAACCTAAGACAAGTAATCATTCTCTTTTTTTATCATTTCAATGATGTAATCTTTAAGTTGTTTAGTAAAGGGATATTTTATAAATGTTAATTTATCTTATTTTTTTCCATTTAATAAAGTAAATGGTGACTCATCCATTGTTAAATTTGTGATCTAGGGGTAACACATAACCAGTTGAGCAATCACACAATTCTCCAACGAACCAGACCTTCTTCAAAAGCAAATCCTCAAGTGTCAAGTGGTGAGTTTAAAATTAAGACAACTTTAATATTGTCACTAATCTCAACCTCAAAAGTTTTCAAATCGACTAGCATTTTTCTATAAAGGGGAGCTCTTCGAGCTTTCTCCGCCAGACTTATGTAGTGGTCAACCTTATTACGCCTTAGAAAGCTCGCTAAGCTAAATTCAAATGCTCCAACATAGAAAAACCTTCATAGTACTAGAAATGGAAGATTTTTTTTTTCAAAGGGTGACAGTTCTCTACACTCTTGGTTATGTATTTGTCCTCCAATTTTTTCCACAACTCCTTAGTCTTCATTTCCCATTATAAAAAAATATTTTTATTCTTGACCAAACACAAACTGATGATACCACAACTCTGTCTATTGTTTTGCTCTCAATCTGTATCTGACATCTTTGTTGATTTGTCTTTCAAACAATATCCAACTCTTGTTAAATTAAGACATCCATAACTTCACATTGCCGCATGCCAAAGTGGTTCATTCCATCAAATTTCTCTACCTCAAAATTGGTATTAGAGACCATAGTATTATCTGCCAAAGATTTTGAACTAGCTTGACATCCTTTTTTTTTAAAAAAAATAATTTGATTTATATATAAACCAATCACCAAAATCTCAATAAAATAAAATAAAATTCAAATGCTTACATAGCAAAACTTAACTATTATGAGCTTGAAAAAGATCTCACAAATAAATAATGGGTTGAAGAAATCTAGAAAGATAAATAAACACTGTAAGGTTGAATTTAATCAACCATCTTGTTGGCTTTATTCCATTCCAAATTTTCTTGTATTTTAGCAATTAGTAACCCTGTATTTAAGTGGGATTCATGTAAGGGTAGTGTGTGAGAGAATGTGAAGAAATGCTCAAGATTGTGCAAGGATGCAGAGACTCGCAGCTGGGACTTGCGACTGACTTGCGACTGGCAAGCCGCCAACTGTAGCACACATGTGAAGCATGTAGGAGAGTTGAAGAGTCACGCAAACTGTCACACTACAGGACAAAAGTCCCAGGCTGGCCAAGTTGTTAGTTCACGACTTGAACTCACAACTCAGACCAGTTGCGAGGCTAAGTCGCAAGACCACCCTGTTTGGAAAAAACTGACTCTTCGCATTCCAAACACACACCACTATATATAGACCCTTATACCCACGAAATGTAGAGAGCTTCTAGAGAGAATTTTTGAGAGAGAAACCCTAGAGAAAAACAAGATTGATTCATCTACAATCTTCAACTAAGAGACTCTTCAAATTCCTCTACTCTTACCCTCTCCATTGTTACATCCTTGAGAGGTTCTTAGCCAAATCATTTTCTCACCATACCTATATCTGTGAGAAGGCATTTTGGTGCTTTGAGAAGCAGTTAGGAAGGAACCAATTCATATTGGTTGATGTTATGGGCTATAGCGAAATCCGGTAAGCTAGAAAAGACATAGGTTCAGCGCAACCTCGTTAGAGGAAGAAGCTTGGAGGGCTTAGGTACATCGGGTAGATTAGGCTTGAGGGTCTATTGATGTTCATGTATCCCAACTACATTTTCTAGTGGATTATTGACCGCTTGGAGGGCGGCGGAGAGGTTTTGCGCCGAGGGCTTCGGTTTCCTCTTCGATAACACATCAAGTATTGTCCTTGTGTTTGCATCTCTCTTCCCTTTATCTTTTCCATTTAATTACTGCTGTAGTTCTGATTTTTATGGTTTAGATTGTTTATCAATTCTGTTTAGCTTATGTTCATGTTCTGCACATTTATTGTTTGATAATATGCTTGAATTGATAATTTGTAATTTAGGGTCTAAACGTTCAAGAGTGTTTTACACACATATTGAACATTCAATTGGTATTAGAGTGGGTACACTTGTTTTGGTTTAAATACCTAATTGTGATCCTTGACCCCTTGTGTTTATTTGCCATGGATTGTGCTTTGTATGCCTCTTTGTATGATTTGGTTGATAATAAATGTAACATGCCACGTGTTTGTGAAAATGCCTTTATGAGTGATAATCCTCATGACAGTGATGCTATGTTATATGAATCTTTGGATGTTGTTGATATTCCTAATATCAAACCCTTGAAGAAAAATGCTTAAGAAGTTTCAAAAGAATTTGAGCAAGTTATTTTTTGGAAAGAATGATTTGATTGCTAAGCTTAAAGAATCCAACAAATTGGTTGAAAAATATAAGAAACTTGCTGAAATTTCTCTTCAAAAGCTAAAAGAGTTTGAATGTTTGAATATGGACTTGGATGCTAAACTTGTTTTGTCTAACAAACTTGTTGATGAGCTAAAATGTAAATGAATGTCTTAAGATGCATGCCAAGTGTTTGATTGCTGAACCTATTGATAAAAAGGATGAAAATATTTGTTGCAATCATGTTGTGGTACCCGATATTGTGCCTATTGTGTGTTCTACCTCAAAGGACAAATCGGTGTACATTCCTCCACACAAAAGAAATCAAAAGGTGGAGAGAAAGGCTATTAAGTCAAAACCTCCGTTTAGGCCTCAAACTAAGGTTTTGGATGGATCTAAGTTTATTCCAACTTGCCACCAGTGTGGTGTGAGTGGTTATATAAGACCTCAATGTCATAAGTTAAAGAGAGAACAAAACCATGTTGCTAGATCCCTTTCTAAAAAGCCTAGTGGACCTAAACACATTGTTTGTCACCATTGTGGTGCTTTTGGTCATCTAAGACCTCATTGCTCTAAGTTTCATGCTTTTAAAAGAATCAAAAGAAAAAAGAAACTTGAGCTTCTTGGAAGTTGTGCTAAAAAGGGTAAACCGGATTTGAGTGAAAATAGCATATTGTTAAAGAAAGTGTTCAATGCTCTTAACTCCTTGACTATGTGTATCTCCAGTTCTCATTTTTCCAACCCTCGTCTCACTTCTTTTGAGACACTCATTCCAAATAATTTTTCCGTTTGGATGAGGAAAGGTTCCTATGGTTGAGC
Organism: Quercus gilva; assembly: GCA_023621385.1. Taxonomy (NCBI): domain Eukaryota; kingdom Viridiplantae; phylum Streptophyta; class Magnoliopsida; order Fagales; family Fagaceae; genus Quercus; species Quercus gilva. Next base: position 51,272,186 of record CM042473.1, on the reverse strand, counting down.
ATTTACTCTTTTGGTCCTTGATCTAATTCTTTCGATCTTTGTAGGACCCTTCATGCATTTGATGCCATATCTTCATGCATTTGTGCATCTTGCATTTATTTGTATGCATTGTTTTTGTTTTGATCTTACCGTTTTGTTTTAGTTTTGTGTGAGTAAAAATCAAAACCATATAAAAAGTGTAAAATTCAAAAAGTTTGATCGTATATGTTTGAGCACATATCACATGTGAGTTTTACCTTGTACCTTTGTACTTATGGCTTTGGGCATTTACAAGCTTAGCTTGTTCTTTATGCACTTATATCTTTGTGGGAAATATCTTGACATCTATGTGTGATTGTTGTAAATAGATCTTCAAGCTTGTCATGAATAATTAGTCAATAGTCATGTTGGTTTTGATACATGTGTAGACTTGTGCTTATATATCTTCCCACTCTTTTGTATTTTTGCTTAAAGAGCTTAACAAATGTAAATCTCAAATTGAAAATAGATAATGAGCTGCAAAAGCTATCGCACATACTAGTATTTGACTAGGAAAAAAGGAAAGCGACTTGTCAATGAAAATGTATGATGTCCAAAAAGCCAAAAGCTTGTTTATCAAATTGAAATATAAAAAATTTCAAGCATCAATCTCAAAAAGAAATGTAAAGATAAAAAATGATTAAATGTTATGAATTGTAAAGAAGCCAAATGAAAAGCTTCAAAGATATGTAATCATTTTCTTGTGGCGAGTCATATATGTTCATTTCTATAAATGAGATAGACCACTTGGCTTAGTACTAGTTATGTATGACTTGATTGAATTAATCATTAAAGCTTCACTCTAGACTAAGGACTATTCCACACTTAATACACACACACAACACAAATTCCTAATGTTCAATGAATGCTTTATTCATTTGTTCGATTGTACTTGTTTAAATGTGATGTGTGTGTGCTCAACTATATATTGATCAATCCAAAAAGATTTTTGATCATTTTATCTGTTTTTAGAAGTGATTTTTATCACTCTTTGTGTTCATGTTTAGTACTTAATTTTTTTTCATTGTTTAAACATGTTTTGTGTTGAAAAACAAGTGTCAGAATTTTTGGCGACTCATTTTGTCAACTTGCCTAGTCGCGAGTTTTGGCAACTCGTTTTGGCAACTTGCCCAGTCACGAGTACCAGTCGCAAATTTTGGCGACTCGTTTTGGTGACTTGCCTAGTTGGGAGCCCAGTCGCGAGTTCCCACAAAATGGTTTTGCGATTCACTCGCGACTCGCCATTCGCGAAACGCCTAAAATTAGCTTTTTAAAGAGATTTTTCGTGGAAAACTTGTTTTAAACCTCTCTCATCCTCTCTAAAACCCTCTTTCAATATTTTTACATCAAAACCCAACCAATTTGAATGGTTTTTCATTCCATTAACATCTCTAAGGTAATTTTAAACTCTTTTCATTGATTTAGATCCTTGGATTATGTTTTAGTGAGTTTTGTGCTCTTGGTTAGGATTTTCATCGTAGGGGTTGAGAAAACTTCATTTTTGTCAAATTTTTATATGGGATTGGTTTCTTTTGATGATTTTCTTTGGATGTTGGCCCCTGGTGGCAAAAAGGACATGTATTAGAGGTGGATTTCATAATGTTCATGCATTGTTTCACATTGTTCTTCATAGTGTGCATACTAAGTGTTTGATAAAATGCCTTTTAGGCATTTTCTCGCTTGTTTGGACTCCGATGAGTATCAAACTTTGAGGTTTCTCATGTTTCCTCATTAGGAACATGTTTGGTTCATTAGTTGTGTATTTAACACACCTTGCCCCACATGTGCATTTTTCATGCATTGCACATAACCACCTCTTGCACACACCTTTGCTACCCTTGTCATGCATTGGTTCATACATCGTTTCTTCATCCTAGCATGTCATGTTTACCTTATACTTTGTAGCATTTTGTTTCATCTTTGGTTTGAGCTTCATTTTCTCATTCATCTCACACCCCTCATACATCATTATCATTATTCATATATTCATCTCTTGCCCTCGTTTCTTCTTAACCCTTTGTCTATTCCTGACAAAAAGGGGGAGAGTATACTCTAGAGAGTGTACCAAAGTGTTTTAGTCATTTCTATATGACCTTTGTTTACATTCTTAAGGGGACAAATTCTATTTCTCATGCACATTTGTAAGGGAAGAGATATTCCCTAGGGGAGATGCATATACCAAGGGGGAGAAAACATTGAGCTAATAAGAAAACTTTGTTTTGGTATTTGGTGTTTGATCAAGTTGCTCACATGTTTCACATCATGATTGTTTTATCGCAATTTACTTGTTACATTATACTTGTCCTTTTTATGACTTGCTTTATCATGAGGGTCTAATGTGTTTTGTGCAAGTTTTTCAGGTTACAGGTATATATGTTCCAAGTGCATCACAGCTTCTCATCATTTTGAAGGGGAGAAACTTTAAACACTTTTAGTTTATTTAAAATACTTTGTTTGTATGGTACACTTGTAACCATTTGCTTTTGTAAGCTTTTAGGTTTTTGTACCCATACTTTGTAGCTTAAGTACTTGTTGCTAAAGTACTTGTTGCTAAATGTTATGCATTTTCTTCAGTACATTACTCTTGTGCCCTTGTAGGATTTTGTTCCTAGATGTATATATATTTTATGCATTGGTTAAGTGTTGGACTTGCAAATGATACTCTACAAATAAGCTTATTAGCTTGCATGTCCGAATGTTCATTCCTTGTGTGAATGAGCATTGTGATCACTTTTGTATAGTGATTGCCTGTTTTGGTCAAGCCATGGTCCATTGCTTAATTCCCTTTTGCTTGATCACATTGTGCTTGCTCCATATGCATTTTAAGTTTTCTGCATACAATGATATTATTGTGTTGTTATGTTTCAGGAAATACTTGTTCTTATGGTTCAAGAGCTTATCAGAATCTAGAGTTAGGTGTGAGTGAGTTTTGTTCAACTGTTCCCAACTCACACGTTAAGTCGACAATTTGTTGTAGGGTTTTGTCACGGAATAGCCAAAGGGGGAGATTGTAAGGTTGAATTTAATCAACCATTTTGTTGGCTTTATTCTATGCCAAATTTGCTTGTATTTTAGCAATTAGTAACCCTGTATTAAGGTGGGATTCATGTAAGGGTAGTGTGTGAGAGAGTGTGAAGAAATGCTCAAGATTATGCAAGGATGCAGAGACTCGCGGCTGGGACTCGCCACTAGCAAGCCGCCAACTGCAGCACATGTGTGAAGCATGCAGGGGAGCTGAAGAGTCACGTCAGCTGTCGCACTACAGGACAAAAGTCCCAAGCTAGCCAGGCCGTTAGCTCGTGGCTTGAACTCGTGACTCAGACCAATCACGAGGCCAAGTCGCCAGACCACCCTGTTTAGGAAAAACTAACTCTTCGCATTCTAAACACACACCACTATATATAGACCCTTATACCCACAAAATATAAAGAGCTTCTAGAGAGAATTTTTGAGAGAGAAACCCTAGAGAAAAACAAGATTGATTCATCCATAATCTTCACCTAAGAAACTCTTCAAATTCCTCTACTCTCACCTTCTCCATTGTTACATCCTTGAGAGGTTCTTAGCCAAATCCTTTTCTCACCATACCCATATCTGTGAGAAGGCATTTTGGTGCTTTGGGAAGCAGTTAGGAAGGGACCAATTTATATTGGTTGATGCTATGGGCTACAGCGGAATCCAGTAAGCTAGAAAAGACATAGGTTCGGCGCAACCTCATTGGAGCAAGAAACTTGGAGGGCTTTGGTACATCGGGTAGATTAGGCTTGGAAGGTCTATTGCTGTTCATGTATCCCAACTACATTTTCTAGTGGATTATTGACCGCTTGGAAGGCGGCGGAGAGGTTTTACGCTGAGGGCTTCGGTTTCCTCTTCAATAACACATCGAGTGTTGTCCTTGTGTTTGCATCTCTCTTCTCTTTATCTTTTCCATTTAATTACTGCTGTGGTTGTGATTATTTATGGTTTAGATTGTTTATCAATTATGTTTTAGCTTATGTTCATGTTCCACACATTTATTGTTTGATAATAAGCTGCTTGAATTGATAATTTGTAATTTGAAGTCTAAACGTTCAAGGGTATTTTACACACATATTGAACATTCGAACACAATCTCATAAAAGAAAAAGGATTTACGAGATTTAGCCTATGCCTACGTCCATGGACAGCAATGAGGAGGAAATTCTACTAACAAATAAGGCAAAAATAATATTAAAAAAAAAATGACTAAACCAATATGGAGTTAACAAATGTGGCATAAAAATACTATAAAAAAACTCAAACTCCAAATGCACTCAAATATCTCTCTCATAAACAATGAAAAATGAGAAATTCCCATCTCGTTGGCTAAAGTTAGATAACTGTCCTAAAACAACTCAAGCACAAATATTGTTGATGTGCACAAGGCCAACTTATAATCATAATCTAATTCAAGCCTTGTCACAACTTTGTTCTTCACAAGATAAGCAGATTATTATATGATTTGATCAAGAGGTTTGCTTTGCTTATAACACCAAAGAGATTGAGTATTGATGGAATTTCATTATGTTGTCACTGATTAGCTAGTAATTACGGGATGTTTAGTTGTATAACAATAATCAAGTAGCTACAGAATGTTTAGTTGTCTAACAAATCTAAGTAGCTACATCATTGGCTGAAAATTTGAATAAATTATGGCTCAGAGATTTCAAATGAAATTGTGGCTTAGATTGCAAAATGGCAGTGCTTCTTTAGGATGTTTTTGGTTGTTCTAGATAATGTTGTTGGAAATATTTTGTGAATAAAGAAGTTTTGATACAACAAATAATATCCTAAATAATTAGCAAGAATATAAAATAAAGATAGTTTAGAACAATCTCACAATGATATAGAATCACGCTGCGAAAGTATTGTCCTTAAAGGTTGATTCGTACCAAATATAAGCAAGTCATCAACATATAAACAAATAATGACACCTTCATTATTATTTCACTTGTTATATATGCATTTATCCTCATGACCACAAATCACAAATCCATGTGTAAGCATCATATATCAAAATTTTCATGTCATTGTATAGGTGCTTGTTTTAATCCATACAAGAATTTAACCAATTACAAACTCTATATTATTTTCCAAGGAAAACACAACAATCGAGTTGCTCCATATAAATTCTTTTTCTAAATCACCTATTAGAAAAACAATTTTAACATTAATATGATGTATAATAGCTTTGTAAATAGATACAATGACAAACATCATTCTTATAGATGCAATTCTAATAACCAAAGAATAAGTATTAAATAATCAACATGATACTTTTGCTTATAGCCCTTAGCTACCAAGCATGCCTTATACTTATCTATGATCCCATTCGGTTATAATTTTCTTTTAAACACTCACTTGCAACCAATAGGCTTAACCTTAGGTGGAAGCTCAACCCATTTCAAGTATGATTAGACAAAATCTAATAATTCGTTAAAAGCTTCCAACCATAATGGTGCACCAACAAATTAAATTGCCTCATAATAACTTACATGTTCATCTTCAACAATATAGGTAAAAAACTTGTTACCCTAACTCCTTTTCTCCCTACTTTGCTTACTTCTTCTCAATTCTTGCACATCACAACAAGATCATTAGAAGTATCAATAGGTTCATGAAACATATTTTCCTTATTTTTCAAAGGAAACTCATACATAAAGAAAGTATTTTTAAGATTCAACAATAGTATTAAATTCTAAATACATCACTATTGACAAAAATAATTCTATATCATGAACTATAGCAAACATAACCAATAAACACACAATCACATATTGAAGAATTAAATTTTTTCCTTTTAGGTTCATGTAGCATGACCTTAGGCAAGTACCCCACACTTTGAGGTATTCTCCTTTTAGATTTGGGTAAAATCTTAGCTAACCACCCCTACAATTCAAGGTATACCAAGTTAGGCTTACGCCATTCTCAACTTATTTTTTATATTTTACAAAAATTTCCAAAACCTCATCTTTGGTTCTTAATAAACAAAGCTAAGTGAATACATAATGGTTATAAACAAAGATTACATATAATCTCTTACCACCTCTAATCATTGGATATTTTCAATCATCCAAATTACAATGTACCAAACTAAGGAGTTTGGTTCCTCTTATTATAGATTTGCAAGGTCTTTTTATTTCAAATTCACAAAAACCTACCCATCATCTCAAAACAACACATATAGCCAATAAAAATATGCATATATATTTTTTCAACACCACTCTTGCACTTGGTGGATAAAAGGAATATTTATTCCCACTAAATCTTATCCACTAGCCCAAAATACTAGTTGGATCATTTTTATTTTTATTTTTTATATAAATAAATTTTTAATTATTTTTCATAATTTTTCATTTCATATATCTGTGTCCAGAGATGTAAAAATAATAGCATTTGTACATAGAGCCAATAGCCTCTAGCTACTAGAAACCACTCTTAGGAACCTCCACACTCTTAGGAATGTCTATAAATTCACAAGAATAAGACACTCAATATTTTTGTTAAACTTGACATTATTATACTACAATTGTATAATACAAATATTTAATCATTCACAATTTCTTTTTCATACAACCGTAAATAGTTACTTGAAAACTTTGGCAAGGAAGATAATATTTAATTAAATTATGGTATCATTGTATCTTCATCATACAATAGGAGTGCCAAGTTGATACGGCATTGATGAAGTCAAGAATCTCACCAATGAGCCACACGATACTTACGCACCCGAGTATGAACCTGCAAAATAAAGAGAAGAGAAAAACCTTGAGAAGAGCACCGGTGTGATGCCGGCCGAATACCCTCCGAAGGTTAAGTCAGCAATATATTCTCACAACTCTAGAGTGCTAGAGGGGGTAAAATTAGGCATACCTTGATTTGTGAGGGTATCGAGGCTTTTATATTAGTCGAAAGTTAACCTCTCCTTCTTGGAGTAGAAGTCTTTTCCATATAGGAATCTTTATGAGCGGAGATCGCGGAATCCTTTCCTTGTAGGACACTAAACGTAATTGTCAAGGTGTTTCCTTATAGAGAGACCCATTAATGAGGCATCTTCTAGAACTCCACTTTGTATTAGAACTCTTCCAAGGTGCTGCGGATATTCGGCCCATTTACCCTCGACCCACAAGAGATGGGTCGTCAGGAAGATGGCCCGTCAGGCCCATTACTTCTAAATTTTATCCTCTTCAGTTGCCCCCTCACACCGTGAGTCCGTCAGAATTTATAGGGCTCACGGGGTGACAAAAGATGGCTTGGGCATGACGGGAAACAGGCATAACGGTAAGGCGAGTAAAAATCATGATGGGTAAGAGTTCTGACGGTCAAAATATTCCGCGAGTAAATGGTTTCCACAAGCATAATTTCATCCTGACATAATGACACGCATCACTATGCTATTGGGGGTTGTTTTGGATCGAGGCGTCGCCTCATCTCCCGTGTAATCTCCTTATAAATATCGAGCCTTCACCCCTCATTTCCCATCTTTGCTTAGAAATATTTCAGTCATTGCACAATCTGTCATCCTTGTCAGACATCACTGCCTAGTTATTCGCATCCGTCATGGTCAAATTTTCTCCGTTCTCAACAAATGAGGATATGGAATTGGTTGAAGTAGAGTTTGACGGTAGCGAGAAGCAACAATTAGAACCCGTCGTAGAGGCCGATGGACCAAGGGAGTTCATCATGCTTCCGGAGTGGACGGTTAATGATTTTACATCAACCATTAAAGAGAACCACTTCAAGACTCTCAAGGACAACTATCAGATTCCTGATCATATTCCAATCCGTCTACCTTACAAATCAGAGAAATGTTACTATGAAGGGGTGGACGATGTCGGAATATATAAGCAAATGTTGAAGGCCGGACTCAGATTCCCACTGAGCTCCCTTCATCGTGAGCTGTTAAAGTACTTGGGTTTGTCCGTCAACCAAATATCCCCAAACGCCTGGAGAGTCTTCATTGCGATGGAGATTCTGTACGGGGCTATGTCGGACGAAGCTAGGAGGTTGACGGTTAGGGAGTTTTTACATTGCTACCGTCCAGATGAAATTGATAAATCTAGGGGCATATACAGTTTTGTACCTAGGAGCTCGCTGCTAAAGGTCATATACGAAACCCCAGACTCCAACCAAGACTGGAAGAGTCGTTTCTTTTTCTTAAAGGGTGACGGATGGATGTGCCATCCAGGAGAGACAGACTACATGCCTGTCGATACAGCATGGGCATACTATCTGAGAATGGTATGTGTCCATCCTAGTGTGACGATCCTTTATTTTAATTTGTTCAACGAATTTCAAACTTTTCTAACCGTCATGTTTATATGCAGTCCGACGACGCCCGCAAGTTAGTGTCGAGGAGTTCAGTTTCCTTGAAAAAATTTTCAACAAGACTACGCCGGACGAGAGGACTTGGGCGAAATTGGTAAACCTTGACACAATTTGTTGGTACTGTGACGGGCCTGTACCTTCTCCGCAAGCAATCAAATACGAAAAAAGGATCCGTCAGCGTATGTCCGACACTTACTTCCTGTTTGAACATTAGGTTTTGTTTCATGAAGCTAACTTTATCCGTTCATGTTTACAGAAATGGATATTGCCAAGAGAAGGGCGCTTATACGGTCTAACGCCGCAAAGAATAGGACGGCCAAACTCACGGAACCGAAAGAGGCAACGGTTTCAGCAAAGAGAAAGCAGCCGTCAAAGGGGGACCGTCCTCCAAAGAAGCCTAAGGTCCCCTTGGAGCCTGTCGTGGGGCTTATGGCTGAAGGTGCCAAGACGGTCACCCCAACCAAGCTCGGGGCTGGTAAAGGGCTGATGAAGGGTCCGTCATTTGAAGTTAAGAAGCCACCTCCCCTTCTCCGGGACGACCTTAGTTATGCTTTGGAAAAGCTATCTTCCCTTCTCACCTCCGAGGATTACGAAGACCTGGGTAATCACTCGACGGAGGCCATGGGTGAAACAAGTTTATTTAGTATTGCTCAGGTAAGCCCGTCCACCTAATATATGTTTACGCTTTATCCGTCTTACTATTTTTTATTTTTGAATTTTTCAATATTTCAGACCATGGTCATGGTGAAGGGACTCATGGGACGGTATCTTAACCATGAGATGACCCTAGACCGTCTTTGGGATAAAGCCAAGATGACGGAGGAAGAGCTTTTAGAGCTAAAGGCTTGGAAGGTAGCCTACGAGAAAAAGTTTAAACTGCTTGAGACGGACAGAAACGAGCTGTTGAAGCTGACGAAGGAACTGAGGATAGTCCTTCAAGACAAAGAGAAAGAAACCCGTCTAGCAAAGGAAAGTGCTGTCCAAAAGTACCGTGATTCAGACGCCCTACTGTCCGAGCTCGGAGATTCTTTCAATGAAGGCTTTGATGAGGCTATCCGTCAAGTGAAGGCATTATATCCGGATCTTAATGTTTCGTCCGTCAATGTAAATACTCAAGAACTTACTTCTACCCGTCCTGCCAATTCTGAAAATACGGATGAACTCTTTGAGGAGAACCCGCCCGTCAGTGCTCCAGGAGATCAACAAATCCTTCAACATGATCCCAAGGACGGTAAAAGTGCTCGTGTTGATCAACCAGCCATCGAGAGTGGACCTAAGGACAGTAAAACCAGCCGTGAAGAACAGAAGGAGACGCCCATCGTAGTTTAATTTTTACTTTGCCTTTTAATTTTTTGATATGTAAAAGTATTTGGGGAACGATCTATATATTTGTCCTGTTTTTATCAAACAGCTCCCTCAATGGGTACTTTTTGTCCGTCAGTAATTTCTTATACTTTTGGCATATATAATCTGTTGCTTTGTCTGTTAACTTTATTTGATCTGGTTAATGAATTTTATCGTTCATCCTTATGTCCGTCGTACTTAGGAAAACATTCTTTTATTTGATGATGTCTTCTTGAATCCGTCCTTTTTGAGGACGTCTTATTTTTTAACCATCTTGGGTAGTCCGTCCAAATTGTGGACTTGATCAATTCTATTACTCAATTGTGTTTGTCCGTCGTTTTTGTGGACAAGGTGGTAGGTCCCTTTTCTTTGCCATGAAGAGATCCTGTATGGTCCTTCCCAGTTGGGGCCGAGCTTTCCTTGAGAGGGGTCCCTAGCAGCTCCCATTACTTTTCTCAGCACAAGGTCACCGATCTGAAAGTCTCTCTGTCTGACATTGGAGTTGTAGTATTTTGCCATTAGGTTCTGGTATCGTGCTAACCTCTGTTCTGCCGTAGCACGGACTTCGTCCACCAAATCCAGCTGGAGTCGCATGGCTTCTTCGTTGTTATCATCGTTGTAATTCTCCACGCGATAGCTTGTAAGCCCTACCTCTGCCGGTATGACCGCATCAGTTCCATATGCTAGGCGAAACGGCGTTTCTCCTGTTGGTACCCTCACAGTTGTCCGATACGCCCACAGTACGCTTGGTAGTTCGTCAAGCCAGATGCCCTTTGCCCCCTCGAGCCGGGTCTTGATAATCTTGAGCAAGGTTCGGTTTGTAACTTCGACTTGTCCGTTGGCCTGAGGGTGTGCAGGGGAGAAATAATGGTTCTTGATACCCAGCTCCGAACAGAAATTCCTGAATGCGCTATTGTCGAACTGCTTTCTGTTGTCGGAGACAAGCACTCTTGGTATCCCGTACCTGCAGATGATATTTTTCCAAACAAAGCTTTAAATGTTTTTCTCCGTGATGGTGGCCAGGGCCTCTGCTTCCACCCACTTTGTGAAGTAGTCGATTCCAACCACCAAAAATTTTAGTTGCTTTGCCGCGTTGGGGAAGGGGCCCAGGATGTCTAGTCCCCATTAGGTGAATGGCCAGGGGGCCGTCATGGGTGTCATCTCCTCGGTTGGTTGCCTTATTAGATTGCTGAATCTCTGACATTTGTCACACCTTTTGACATAGCTTTGTGCGTCCTTCTGCATTGTAGGCCAGTAGTACCCTGCTCGGATAAGTTTGTGCACTAGTGATCGTGCACCCGAATGGTTTCCACAGATACCTTCATGGACTTCTCTCATTACGTAGTCTGCCTCGTCAGGATTCAAGCACCTCAGATACGGTCGTAAGAACCCCCTTTTGTACAGAAGGTTTTTTATTAGTACGAACCGTAAGGCTTGGACTCTCAGTTTTCTGGCTGCTTCTTTTCCGTCTGGTAGCGCGCCTGTCCTCAAGTAGGCTAATAATGGTGTGGTCCAATCATTCTCAGAACTCACTTCATGCACTTCTTCTTCGTCGTCAATAGTTGAGGACGTTTGGACAAATGACAATACTTGATCGGGGACTAGTATAGGCTCTGTTGAGGCTGCCCTTGCCAGACGGTCGGCGCATTCATTCTCCTCCCTTGGGATTTGAATGAATCGTACTTTGAGGCCGTCGATCCGATTCTTTACCTTTTCTAGGTACTTCTTCATCCTTTCATTTTTGCACTCGTAAATGCCGTTAATTTGACTCGTTATTACCTGGGAGTCGCAATGTACGACCATGACTTCAACACCTGCTACTGCCGCGAGGTCCAATCCTGCCACTAATGCCTCATACTCGGCCTCATTGTTTGTGGTTGAGTAATCCAATCGGATCATACATTCGATTTTGTCCCCGTCCGGGGTTTGAATTACCACTCCAACTCCTCCAGCTTGCCTGTTTGAAGAGCCGTCCGTGTGGATGCTTCATTCTCTGAGTGTGTCTGCCCCCTTGTCTTCTAACGAGGTATATTCAGCGATAAAGTCTGCTATAGCTTGGCCTTTTACGGCAATTCGCGGGCAATACTGTATATCAAACTCGCTGAGTTCTATTGCCTATAAAGCCATTCGTCCGGCCGCTTCAGGGTTGCTCATGGCTCTCTTTAGGGGTTGGTCCGTCAAGACAATGATGGTGTGGGCTTGAAAGTATGGCTTGAGCTTTCTTGCCGCAATCACCAGTGCGAAGGCCAATTTTTCCATCTGGGGGTATCTCTCTTCTGCCCCCCCGAAAGCCCCTACTTACGAAATAGACGGGCAATTAAGTACCTTGTTCTTCTCTTATCAAGGCCGCGCTGACGGCTGCCTGTGAAACCGCTAAGTACAGGTAGAATTCTTCCCCCGATTTGGCCAGACTGAGGAGTGGGGGAGAGACGAGGTACTTCTTCAAGTCTTCAAATGCCTTCTGACACTCATCGGTCCACTTGAAAGACCTTCTTAAGGTACGGAAGAATGGTAGACATTTGTCCGTCGCTTTGGAGACAAATCTGTTTAAGGCCGCGATCTTTCCATTTAAGCTCTGCATCTCTTTCACTGTTCCCGGTGGTTTTAGCTCCATGATGGCCCGTACCTTTTCCGGGTTGACCTCAATTCCTCTATGGGATACCATGAATCCCAAGAACTTCCCTGCCGTCACTCCGAACATGCACTTGTTCGGATTCAGCTTCATATTATACGACCTGAAGGTGTCGAACGTCTCCTACAGGTCTCTAAGATGGTCCTGTTCCAGGAGACTTTTTACAAGCATATCGTCGACGTACACCTGTACGTTCCTCCCAATTTGGTGCGCGAACATTTTATTCATCAGTCTCTGGTATGTTCCTCCTGCGTTCTTAAGCCCAAACGGCATTACGTTGTAGCAAAAAAGCCCTTGGCTTGTAACAAAGGAGGTCTTCTCCTGATCAGCATCGTCCATCTTGATCTGATTATAGCCCGAGAAGGCATCCATGAAACTTAAGAGTTGATGCTTCGCCATCAAGTCCACCAAAGTATCTATCCGAGGCAACGGATAGCTGTCTTTTGAGCATGCTCTGTTGAGGTCCGTGAAGTCGACGCACATTCGCCGTTTTCCGTTTGCCTTTTTGACCATCACGACGTTTGCTAACCAGTCGGGGTAATAGACCTCTCGGATGAAGTTTGCTTCGAGCAGCTTCTTTACTTCTTCTGTTATTGCCTTGTCCCGTTCTTGAGCGAAGACTCGCTTTTTCTATCTTACGGGCGAAAACGTTGGGTTCACATTCAGCTTGTGAACCATAACGGAGCAACTGATCCTGGGCATATCTTCGTGGCTCCAAGCAAAAACGTCTTGGTTCCTCCTGAGGAATGCTCTGAGGGCCTGCTGTATGGGCCGACTGGCTGAGGTTCCTATCCTAGTCGTACGTTCAAGCCTTGATTCGTCTAGAACAATCTCTTCTAGTTCTTCGACGGGTTCTGCAGTGACCCGTTGTTCTTCTATGCACATCGCCTGCCGGTGATCTTCCATCTCTATGGCGGCTAAGTAGCATTCACGGGCGGCCACCTGATTTCCCCGTAGCTCCCCGACCCCGTACTCCGTGGGGAACTTGACCATCAGGTGGTATGTTGAAGTTACGGCCTTCCATGCGTTGAAAGTTGGTCGTCCAAGGATAGCGTTGTATGCGGACGAGCAATCGACTACGAGGAATGTTACGTCCCGTGTGATCTGTTAAGGGTAATCTCCCACCGTCACAGAAAGCGTGATTGCACCCAATGGGAAAACCCTGCTTCCTCCAAACCCTACCAGCGGGGCGTTCGTTGGCACCAGCCATTCCTTGTTAATCATCATTTGCTGGAACGCAGGATAGTATAGGATGTCCGCTGAGCTGCCATTGTCGACCAAGACTCGATGCACGTTAAGCTCCTCGACTCGTAAAGTGACGACGAGTGCATCGTCATGTGGGTGATGAAGGCGCCGTGCATCTTCTTCTGAGAACCCAATCATGGGGCAATCTTTTCGGGCTATCTTCAGAACCGAGCCCGTCAGTTGGACGTTCTGAACCATTCGGAGGTAGGTTTTTCAGGCCTTCTTGGATGAGCCTGCTATCGTTGTTCCTCCCACGATCATTCTTATGTCTTCAATTGGGGGTCTGGGGCGCTCATTCTCTCTTTGGGGTTGCTGTTCCTGAGGTGGAGGATCCGTCCTTTCTTTCCTGACAAACTTTTGCAATTTCCCTTGTCTGATAAGGGCTTCAATCTGCTGTTTTAAGTCGTAGCAATCTGCCGTATCATGACCATGGTCACAGTGGAAACAGCAGTACCTGTCTCTGGATCGCTTGCTGGGGTCGCTCTTGAGCTTTCCTGGAAAGATCAGACCCTCTTCGTCCTTAATCTGCATTAGGACTTGGTCTACCGGGGTATTTAGCGGGGTGAAGTTTGTAAACTTTCTTCCTTGGGGCCCTGACCATCGGTCGTCCTTTCGGTCCCCGGTCTTTTGTCTTTTCCGCTCTTGGTCCTACCGGGTGTTCTCCTGCCGTTCTCTCTTCCTCGGCTTGTCCTCCCTTGCCAGCAATGCGTCTTCCGCATTCATGTACTTTGTTGCCCTGTAGAGTACCTCTGTCATGGTTTTCGGATCATTTTTGTATATAGAGAACAAAAATTTACCCTTTCGCAACCCATTTGTGAAGGCTGCTACCAGTATCTTATCGTCGGCCTCATCAATCAAAAGTGCCTCCTTATTGAAACGGGTTATGTAAGATCTCAGCGTCTCGTCTTCTCGCTGTCTAATGCTCATTAGGCAAGCCGTCGACTTCTTGTACCTATGTCCCCTGATAAAGTGAGACGTGAACTGGGCGCTCAATTCCTTAAATGTGCTGATGGAGTTCGGTGTCAACCGACTGAACCAAATCCTCGCAGCTCCCTTCAACGTGGTGGGGAAAGCCCTGCACATTATTTCATCCGCAACCCCTTAAAGGTGCATCAAGGTTTTGAATGTCTCCAGATGATCTAGAGGGTTTTTTACTCCGTCGTAACTGTCAATTTGTGGCATTCAAAACTTGTGCGATAAAGGGAAGGAGTTCACGGCGGCAGTGAAGGGTGAATCTGTGCAGTTGACTAGCTCGTCAAGGTCACTGGAAACTCGCCCCTTGAGTGCGTTCATCATAATCTTCATTTGCTCTTTCATCGCCTGCATCTCTGCGACGATGTGTGGTGGAGTTGCATCCGTGAGGGAGGGCATGCTCACGTCCTGCCTCTCTTGTCTGCTGGGGGCATGGCTGCCTTCAAGTCTATCCTAATTTCTTCTTGCACCGCTGGTTCCCTCTTGGTCTTCTTGTTGGTCGTTTGGTACTGCATTCTTCTGGCGCAGCTGTTCCTCCAAATCAAGGTTTTGTTTGGTGAGGCACTCCACTGCGGCCGCAAGAGTTCGAACTTGTCTTGTAAGGGCAGTCGTAGGTGGTTCCTCCCCTTGAACATCGTTGGTGGTTGCCATCGAGCGTGTGAGTACCATGCAACTCTTTTGTCCGGGAAGCGATAATACGACTTACGAATCACGTAATACAGTTTCCCACACACGGCGCCAACTGATGAAGTCAAGAATCTCACCAATGAGCCACACGATACTTACGCGCCCGAGTATGAACCTGCACAATAAAGAGAAGAGAAAAACCTTGAGAAGAGCACCGGTGTGATGCCGGCCGAATACCCTCTGAAGGTTAAGTCAGCAATATATTCTCACAACTCTAGAGTGCTAGAGGGGGTAAAATTAGGCGTACCTTGATTTGTGAGGGTATCGAGACTTTTATATTAGTCGAAAGTTAACCTCTCCTTCTTGGAGTAGAAGTCTTTTCCATATAGGAATCTTTATGAGCGGAGATTGCGGAATCCTTTCCTTGTAGGACACTAAACGTAATTGTCAAGGTGTTTCCTTATAGAGAGACCCATTAATGAGGCATCTTCTAGAACTCCACTTTGTATTAGAACTCTTCCAAGGTGCTACAGATATTCGACCCATTTACCCTCGACCCACAAGAGATGGGTCGTCAGGAAGATGGCCCGTCAGGCCCATTACTTCTAAATTTTATCCTCTTCAGGCATCATTGTTTCAACTTAACAATAGGAATGCCTTCACCATAAATCTACATCATTTTTTTCTCTTTTAGAATTGTACCAAAAAATAAATTTTTATCTCATTTCTCATAAATATTATCGCTAACCGTTTTTTATGTGAATTCCAAAAAACATTTCTCAAAACACATATGTTTTTCTTCAATCTCATGTTCCTCAGGTTTCAACAGACATAAAACAATTTCACAAAATATAATAAACATATATTATCACATAATTTATCACACAAATTGCAAATACAAAAAGTTAGTATCCACATTTCAAGACAATGTTGCATAATATTATTCATGTATCAATGAATCAAAATCACATTTGGATGGACATCATTACTTTCTCTTTTCAAATTCTTAGTCCACCAAATTGTTTAGATTAAACATATAGCAAAAGAAACTCCACAAAAGATATAAGTAATTATATCTATGAATATAACTACTAAGATTTTTTCTTTACAAACATAATATCATATCACAATATAAAATTTCATGATCAATAACTTGTTTATCCATTTTTAAGTATGAAACTCAACCTTTAAGATTGTTGGGAATATTTTAGTGAATAAAGAAGTTTTGATACGACATATAATATCCTAAATAATTAGCAAGAATATAAAATAAAGATGGTTTAGAACAATCTCACAATGCTATAGAATCATGCTACGAAAGCATTGTCCTCAAAGGTTGATTCGTGCCACTCGGAATAAAACTTGGTGCGATTAGTTCTCTTGGCCAAACAACTTCCCAAGATTAGACTATAGCATCAACCTTCATGACGGACGTAGTTCCACCCACAAAGGTTTAAGAACAACCCTTTATTGCCTTTTCTTAGAAAAAATATATATTGTAGAAAAATATGTGGGAGAGAAAAAGAATAGTAATTATGTATTTATAAATTTAGAGTAGTCAAAAGACTTGTAGGAAAGGCTGTAGTGATGGGTATTAGATAAGCTACTCATGACAATAATAACATATAGTTATTGGTAACTAATAACTCATAAAAGCCCAATGGTTATATTATCCATTATTTCCCAACGACTATTTTTCTCATAATTGCCAATGGCTATTTTACTTATGAATTCCCAATGGCTAGAAAATAAATAATAATAAAAGTGTTTGGAACACACACCCACACCAACAGATGTTACTACTCCTTTAGGGGGCGTTTGGTTTGCTGTGATGTGCCATTGATGTGATGCACATTACGATGATATGACATTAAGTTTTTGGTTTATTTTACTTTTTCTAACATTACCATAAATTAAAATTACAAAATATATCACATCATCTTAATCTCGTCACCTTCCTAAAATATCTAATGTTGTATTTTTGTATCGAGATTATATTAATGTAAGATTACAATAGCATAATTGTGCGGACTAAGAATACTGGTCCATTCCCGTGTTGACGACCAATTCCCTAAAGGACCCCGATTTGTCTCCACACTAGACCAAGCCTAGTTAGGCCCAGCCGAAAACTTAAACCGCATATCCCCCCAATGTGATATGAACAAGGAATAATGCCTTGGAGGAATCTGCCCACGGAGCAATAATCGGTGCCTGGTACAAGTTTCAAGGATGTCATTTTAGCAGCAGGTGGTGGGTCCCATCTGGTTTGGAATATAGAGTAGAGAGATCCACTAACGTGGGAAAAAAACCTTTAGTATGACTACCCCACTAAGTTTTAAATAGAGGAGTAGAGGCAAGATGAGGGGGTGGGAAAATTTTAGGAAAGTGAAACACGAGAGAAGTAAGGAAACACAAGCCTGGGAGATTAAGGAATCGACCATCCAAATCATCATCTCGAGTAGGCTAGGATAAAGAGAATTTAGGGTTTAGATGATAGTATGAATCCAGTAGTAACCTTTAGAGTCATTTCTAGGACCTCCCATTGTGGGATAAGTCCAACCTAGAGTACAAATAAACTAAGGGGTTTAAGCCCAAAAGCCCAAGGATGATGGGCTAGTACCACTATAATTGGTGTCATCTGTGGGAAATCCTACTACGCTGATGGTCTATAGGTGGTGTTAGAGGCTACTAGATAGCATAGCAACATGCAAATGAAGGTCTGGTAAGGTCTGGTGGAAATAGATCCAAGGGCTCCTCCCGGCTTTTAGGTTGGTAGAACAAGAGCGAAGGAGGGAGCGCTACAGCCACCGTGGGCATGAGACTCAGGAAAACTTGCATGCAACTTCATCCTATAAAGAGAGGACGGTCTCATATGAACTGGAAGGTTCATATCATAGTGATCAGGACCGTGAGTTGGAGAGCCTGTGAAGGCAGGTTAGGGAGTTAGAGTTTGAGGCACGACAAATGCGCCGAAGTAGGACTCTTGAGAGATGGTCCCATGACCAGGAATCAGAGAGCAGTTATATAGAGAGATCATCTCACCAAAACCACTTTTGGTGGTCAAGGGAAAGGTCGAATGAGTCTAGAGATAAAGATTCATTATTGCCAAAAAGAGAAAGGGAGGGGCGCCGAAATGCCACCATGGATGCCATGAGCCAAGCACTTAAAAGGATAGCCCAATCATTTTTTTCTGAAAAATAAAGCTTATCAAGATGCTGACACACTTCACTCGTTCGTTGTTCACTTGTTATGATGGCAAGACAGACCCAGTAGAGCGTGCAAGTCACTATTCTAGGAACAATGGGCTCCTATACAAGGTATTCCCTTCTAGCCTTGGTCCCATGGCAATGAGATGGTTCAAAAATTTGAGGAAGGGTTCCATCCACAGCCTTGGGGAGTTAATCCAAGCGTTCGAGGCCCGCTTTGTGATGTGCATCAGAGTCCTTCAGCCTATTGATGCCCTACTTTCCATGAAGATGGGGAGTAGGGAGACTCCCTGATCCTACATGGACCGATACTGGAACTGTATAATGAGATCAAAGGTGGTAATGAATAGGTAGCCAAAAGCACCTTTAAATTGGGGCATCCTTATGAGTCTGAGTTGAGGAACTCCTTGACTATGAAGCCCCTCGAGAACATGCACCAACTGATGAGGTGGATAGGGGAACATAATAGGATGGAACAAGACAGATTACAAAGAAAAGGGAAGGCCTTTGTTGCATTTTAGTACCAAAGGGAGAACTGAACTGAAGGCTTTTAGTAAAGGCCCAGAAGAGATACAGGGGGTCAAAACCCCGTTGGCCGAGCAAAAGGGGTGAATGTAGCATTTAAGGAGCCTATACACAAGATCTTGGAGAAGATCAAGCAGGAGCCTTATTTCTACTGGCTCGGTAAGATGGGTGTGTGGACATAAGGGGGTCGTTTTTTAGGAGTCGCCACCTAGTTTTTGCAATGGTTTAAGAACCATATATATAGCATCCTTTTGAGGAAGAACCTTTTGATCTTACTGCTAGAGATATGAGTTCGAAGTTAAGGTACGGTCTTGGGAAGGTGTTAGGCACCCAAAACCACCCAACCCTAAGGTTGGCTTTCCATTATTGTGTTTTATGTCTTAACCCTATTAAAGGTACACTCAATACTTGTATCTAACTCTCTCTCTCTCTCTCTCTCTCTCTCTCTCTCTCTCTCTCTCTCACGCACATACACACACACAAATCATGCAACTAACAATCAACATGGCATCAAACATCCCTAGCCATACATCTATCATGCTCAAAAACAAAGCCTACCATACATCTAATCAAACAACCTATCATTCATCTAGCTTACTTCATCACATCATCCTAGCATTCATCTAATAATGGCATAACATATCATCTCAAAAAGCGCAGCATATGTATCATCAAATCAAAGCAAAGATATAAGCAGCAACTTAGAACCTATGGCATTATGCATGAGCATATGAATGCATGATCATGGCATTGAAACAATAAAACACTAAATAAACCCTAATTCTAGCATGGGATAGCAAACAAACATGTGAAGCAGAGACTTTGAAAGAATAAAAACATGGAAAAAGAAGCTAAACAAAACAAACATGTGAAGCCAAAATCAAAAAAGATAAATAAAATTAGGGTTTCTGGGCAAGTTCATGTGCACGCATGAACAAGCCTACGTGTGCATAATCAAGCCTGCATGCGTAGGCATGCATACGCAAGTTTCTGCCCAAAAACCCTAGAAACACAACATAGATTTAAAACACTAAATCTAACATCCTAACATGCATTTTAAACATACAAAAACGTAAATCTAGGCTAGAAAAGCATATCAAAACATGTTATAGCAAGAAACAAGACAAACAGCAATGAGATATTTGGTCAGGTAGTGTCTTCGCCCATGATTTTGGCAGCAAGATCGTCGGCGGAAATTTCCTTCCCCTTACAACAGGAAAAACCCTAGCCTTTCGTCGGCATCATAATGAGATATTTGGTAGGAATAGATGGGTGAGAGTATTTGGGGAAGAAGACACGGTGAAGAGAAAAGGGAATGAAAAGACGTTCTGTGCAAATGATGGAAAGGGAATAAGTTTAAATACTAATGACATCTACGATGACGTGAAAGGATGCAATAAGTCAGTCGTCAAAAGAAGCATCGTATTAATGAAGCGGAAGTTGTGTTTCAGAATAACTGCTAAACTGGAAAATTTGAAGAGACAACACTGTTCACAGCAAGAAAGAAAATGAAGTAGGGTTCACTGTTCAAATAAACCCGCGAAGAAAAAAAAAAGAAGGAGAAAAGACTTTATATTCACATATGAACTACAGGAGCATTTCATATGCTCAGGTGGCTGAATGCTAATGCCTACTTTAGCAAAAATGACACAATAACAAGAAGAAGGCCAACAATAAAGAAGGGAGAGAAGGAAGAAGAATTAGCAAAGTAAGAAAAAAACCATTAAGTCCGAGTGGCAGGAATAATGGTTCACAAGCCTATAAAATAATTTAAAAAATGCCCTAAAGAAAGCAAACGGGCCCAAGGGAGCCCAAAGAAGGAAGTAGTAAGCCTATGGGAATTATAAGAAATGGAAAGCAAGAAAAACGGGTCGGAGGAGGCCAAAGAAAGGAATTAGTAAATGGGGTTGGTGCAAAGGCCAACAAACCCCCGAAAGTAAAGGATATGATAATTAAGCTGAGGAAGCCCAAAATATGTAGCAAAAGCCCATGGGAATGTAAGAATGGAATGGGCCAAGGATGCCCAAAGGAATAAAGCAAGCCGAGGATGCCCAAAAGAATGATATAGGCCAAGGAAGCCTAAGATGGTATAAGAATTAACATAGCAAAAATACTAGTTAACGTGAATTGAATAAAGGAAAAGTACATGGCAAGCCCAAAGAAGGCCCAGCAAGCATAAATCAAGTGGTAACATGGTAGAAGCAATGGAGTGGCTTGGCAGGAATACTAGTCGGCCCATAAACCAGCAATAAGGGCCAAATTGAAGAATAAAAGGCCCTTGCCCAAGCAAGACCTAGCCCATGAAGGAAACGAAATGCAAAGAATAAAGACTCAGACTCACCCATGCTACAAAAGGTTAAAAATAAGTGGTAGAATTGCGCAGCAAGACCAGACAAACTCACAAGCAATGGCAAACGCTTGAGTGGCATAAAAACCACGAACACACATGAGAGTGAAGCACGCATAAGGCTCAAGCACCACCCACTTTTACCCAGCCAATACAAGCATGGTGGGCCATGGGTTAGAGGTAAGAGAAGGTATGGTTTGGTGGTGAGTAGAAAGGGGAAGTCTATTCTAGGATTCCTACTTAAGCTCTTTTGGGAAAAATGTTCTGCTTGGATGATATACCACCCAAAAGAGGGAAAGATGAGCTAGAATTACTAAGTGCATGCCATAGGAGTTAGTAAGAGAGAATATGAATGTTCAAAATGTGTATAAACACCCTTGAACGTTTAGACCTCAAATTACAAATTATCAATTCAAGCTTATAATCAAATAATAAATGTGCGGAATATGAACATAAGCTAAAATAGAATAGATAAACAATCTAAACCATAAACAATCACAACCACAGTAGTAATTAAATGGTAAAGATAAAGGGAAGAGAGATGCAAACACAAGGACAACACTCGATTTGTTATCGAAAAAGAAACCAAAGCCCTCAGCGTAAAACCTCTCTGCCACCCTCCAAGCGGTCAATAATCCACTAAAAAATGTAGTTGGAATACATGAACAGCAATAGACCCTCCAAGCCTAATCTACCCAATGTACCTAAGCCCTCCAAGCTTCTTACTCCAACGAGATTGCGCCAAACCTTTTTCTTTTCTAGCTTATCGGATTCCGCTATAGCCCATAGCATCAACCAATATGAATTGGTCCTTTCCTAACTATTTCCCAAAGCACCAAAAAGCCTTCTCACAGATATGGGTATGGTGAGAACAGGATTTGGCTAAGGACCTCTGAAGGATGTATCAATGGAGAGGATGAGAGTAGAGGAATTTGAAGAGTCTCTTAGGTGAAGATTGTAGATGAATCAATCTTGTTTTTCTCTAGGATTTCTCTCTCAAAATTCTCTGTGGAAGCTCTCTACATTTCGTGGGTATAAGGGTCTATATATAGTAGTGTGTGTTTGGAATGCGAAGAGTCAGTTTTTTCCAAAACAGAGCTGGCTGGCGGCTTGGCCTCGTGACTTGACTGAGTTGCGAGTTCAAGCTGCGAGGTAACTGCATTGCCAGTGTAGACTTTTTGTCCTGTAGTGCAACAGCTTGCATGACGCTTTAGCTTCCCGCATGCTTGACACGTGACCATCATCTGGCGGCTTGCTAGTCGCGAGCCACCCACGAGTTCCAATCGCGAGTCCTTGCATCTTTGCACAATGTTGAACATTTCTTCACACTCTCTCATACACTACCCTTACATGATTCCCACCTAAATACAGGGTTACTAAATGCTGAATTACAAGCAAATTTTGGCATAGAATAAAACCAACAAGATGGTTGATTAAATTCAACCTTATAGAATACCCAACCTTTATCCGGATGGGGATGCTACAGAAAGCAAGAAAACAAAACAAAACTGTTTTTTCTGGGAATGAAACGTGGTGCAGCCAGCACAGGGTAGTGGTGATGGCTGAGCAGCTGACAAACCAGTGGGTGGTCTAAGAAGGACACCCACACCAGGCCAAAAGTAGTTAAGGGGTAAAATAGTAAAACTCTTCATGGCAGGTAATATAAAAAGGCCTAAGATGTTTACAGTAAGCAACAACAAGAACAACGAGAGGCAAGTAGAGAGTAAGGAAAAACAAGTGAGGAAAATAGCAAGAAAGAAAAATAAAGAAGAATAGAAGGAATATAGGAATAAGAAAGGAAATGGAGAGTAAAGGAAAACAAAGTCGGTAAAAAGGGAAGTGACGAAGCAAGAGTGTTATAGGGCATGCACCAATAGGCTACTCCCTTCTCTCCCTCTCAACAGCCTACTTTCTAACAAGATTAAAGGATTTTAGGATAAGTCATTTAGGCCCATTCTTTCAAAGTAGGCAATTTCCATGGAAGGATTTCCCTGTGAAATTACCCACATTGGAGAGTTGTTTACTTCCTTAACTTAAATTTGCTAAGGAACCAAGCACAGCAAACTAATCCCCCTTTTTCTTTTTCTTTTTTATTGATTGATCAAGCATTGACATCATTCCTTTTTCTTTTATTATTGTCACTAACCTATTTCTACCGTACTCATATCGCTGTGTTTTCCTTTCTAAGAAAGTGGTTTAATTATTGTCTTCGGTTGGCAACAAATATATTCTTTTTATTTTATTATATTATGTCCTCCTGCTATAACATTTTTGTGACAGCATCTTCTGTCGTGGGCACGTGACCAAGATCTTAGCAAAGGGGTCCTAGCTTGCGCACAAGCTAGCTTGAGGTGAGTTTCAATCAAACTAGTCCCAACTCTTGTACCCCAGAACTATTGGGCCACAAAGTGATAGGAAGCAGTCTAGCTCAGAAGTACAGAATGACCCACCACAATGTGTCTCTATATGTTATATTAATTATTCAAGAAAACTCCCAATCGTATTTATTTTCCTAACAAGTGGTATCAAAACCCATGGTGGTATAGAGCAAAGGTGGCAAGGTTCCTTTCGCATTTGGACTAGGAACAGGGTGTGTGTACTTGAAGCCTTTTCGTAAATGGAGCAAGGCAGGTCCCTTTTGCAGTTGAAGCAAGGACGGTATATTAGACCAAGAAAGCCATGAAGACCACACAAAAGATCTTGGAAAAGGCCCAAAAAATGAGTATTATTGCCAATGGTGCTAGGCAACGATCAGGTGCGAGACTCATATGTGAGGGGGAGATTGTTAGGTTACACCTATGAGTGAAATCTCACATTAATAATGATGAGAATAATAAGTGGTTAATATAACATAACTGAGTACATACTCATAGGGCTTAGGCTTTTCGGGATAAAATGTGTATTTATACATTATATTAATTATTCAATAAAACTCCTTAGAGTCTTTATTTTCCCAACAAATAGTAGTAAGTATATTGTTCCATGATGCAAAGGTCCAAAATATGGGACAAATAGATGTTGGGAAGCAGTGCAACATAATCAACTTGAACTTGAGAAACAATTTGAAATCTTAGAGTCCGTTTGGTTGGGAGGATGAAAAAGTGGGAGGATAGAAAATGCAGAGATGATAGAAAAGTGGGCGAATAGAAAAGATTTTAGTTTCCCTCATTTGTATTTGGTTGGGAGGGTGGAAAAGTGGATGAATGAAATTTTTTTTTTTGTTTTGTCAAAAATAAAGTTTGTATAAATTGACCATCATATCTCTATTAAATAAAATAAAAGTTAACACATTATACTTTTTTAAAAAATTATGTATAGATAGACACTAATTAAAGTATTAAAAAAAAAGCATAACAAAATGTTTTCAAAAAAAAAAAGAGAACAAAAAAAAACCAACCAAAATTAATGAGAAAATAAACATATATGCACCAAAAAAAAAAAAATGAAAGAAAGAAAGAAAGAAAGCTACACATCCAGAAAAAGTCAAAGAAAATAAAAAGAAGAAAAGAAAAGAAGCTTCGTTCAGACAAAAGAAAAGAAGAAAAAATAAATAAAAAATGAAAACCATCACATCGGTTACAAAGAAAAAAAATATCTAGGAAAAAAAAAAGTCAACACATCAGTTACAAGGAAGAAAAAATGAAAGAAAAAAATAAAAAGCCAACACATTGGAGAGCTAAAAGGTGAATTTTAAGGATATTTTTGAATGCTCATTTCATGATTTTCTTCCTCTCAGTTTTCTCTTCATTTTGGAGAGAAAACTTTTTGGTGGGTTAGGAGAGAACACCTAGGCCCCCCACCATTTATTTTCCCTCCTCTCCACCCAACCGAACATACTCTAAAAATGTTTTCCTTCTTATTTTCTTTTCAAAGTTTTTCATCCTCCCTATTTTACCTCAAAACGAACACACCCTTAGTGAAAGAATAGATTTATTATATTATTAAACTTTTCTAAAGGGTCACTAAGGAAGAAGTTTGGTCAAAAGAAAGGAGATCAATCAAATTATGATAATGAATGAAATTCTATTAAATCAAACTCACCATACTCATTCTAGTTGGTACAAATTTGATTTTGCTGAATTCGTCAAGGAGATTAATCAAATAATGATAATGAATTAAATTCTATTAAATCAAACTCACCATACTCTTTCTAGTTGGTACAAAATCGACTTTCGCTTATCAACCTTGGATATTACAACTTGATCAGAGATGGCGACCCAGTCTCCAAAGCGAACAACTTTGTATGTGGTAGCAAATAGAACTATAGTGTAGTTGAGTCACAAATAGACATTTGCATGCCTCACCAAAGTAAAAGCTTCCATGCTGGAAGTTTCTGCACATAATAGAAGAGTTGTGGATGGGTTGGTCAGGTTGGTTTTTGGTTTCTGCACATATGATACCTCCCCCTTTCCTCTTTCTTCTTGGTCCGCTTTCTCTCTTGCTATAGTTGAATTCACTTCTAGACCATAAAAGAGGGCATTTTCTTGCAACACTTTGCTTACTTCTCTCTCACCCTCGCTTACCCGTGCACTAGCGTGTCACCATCTTGAAGTTGTTAAGACTTGGAAGAGATCCCATTTGCAAAATACCTTTGGAAAGAAAAGAGTTAATGAGTAACTTTGTGGATTCTTTCCTCGCTGCAGGAATTTTTTCTACTTAATAAGAGATCTAGAGCTACTCTAGCATTTGACCACTTGTGGGACATTTACGTTTTGCTTTTTACTTAATACAAATTGCACTTGATTATGAATACAGAGTTAAGAGAGAGAAATCTAGAAAAGGAAAAGCCACTCTCCCAGCAAGGCGAAAGATTCACTTAACCTGCTAACCAAGCCAAAAAGAATATGCTTAAAAGAGAAAATTTCACCATGTACCAGCGATTGCTTCAACAGATGTATCTAATTTCCATAGATAGCTCATAGAGGCATTTCAACAAACAGTTAATTGCATTTCAATTAGAGCCACTTCAAAAACAGGAAGACACCCACAAAATAATGAAATACAAAGAAACCCACGGATAAGTCACACAAAAATACAAAACCCACAAACAAACCCACACAATTCCATTAAAATTTTATTCATGCAAAATTCCACCACACCCAACAAAAAGGGAAAACACATTGACACATCAGAAAACTCCAAAAATTTAAATACAATTCACAATGGTCTGATATCGACATCTCTCCCTCACAGCAGCAGCATCAGCTTTGTGGTAGATAGATTATCGCAACCAAGAAAATCACAGTGATAAAAGCTGTTCCACAAAGTTTGTATCACTTGGGGTATTGATGAGTTTTTGTGTATCAGAACCCACAGATAAATTGGGGCAGTTGGTGGTAGATGTAAAATTTAAGAGCTTCAAAACGAACTTGGGGTATTGATGAGGAAGAAGTTGGGGGCATTGATGAGGAAGAAGAAGGGAGATCTTGCAAGATACGGTTGAAGAGAAACGTCAGATTCAAAAACTATCCATTGCTAAACGCACCGTTTCCTCAAAAATAATTTGCTTATTTTGCTTTCAGCTATGGGCCTCATGAACAGTGAAAAGGGACTCACAAATTTAAGCAAAACGTAAAAACGCAGCTGTTTTTCAGCATGCCAAACACACACTTAATCCAATAGAAATCTCATAACAACCTTCCAGTCACCCAACAACTTCTTACACTTGTCACCACTCCCACTGGGGCTAGGAAGTAAGCCCCACAACCCAAAGTGATGAAGAACAAACTGACCAAAACAGAAGAGCAGGAAATGGTAGAGAGATTCTGCATGATGTTCACTGAACCTCCATAATATAAAACAAGTCCTTAACGTCTTAGAATTTTTTGGTTATAATACCATATAAAAAAAGATTAACATAGCTCAGGTACCATGTAGAATGAGAGCAAAATTGAATTGATGTACTTGAGAAAATATAAAGAGCAAAACAAGAATGAGAGGAAGGAACAATAGGTGAACACAAAAAATCAACATGGCTGGCTACATCCGCGGCATAAATCTGTGATGGCTAAAATTTTGCTTTTCAGTTTTGTGTTATAATAAACACATAGTAACTTATTTACAATAGTAATAAGTTAAATCCTACATTAACAATTCATTAATCGATGGTTACAATACTTGTATTAGAAGTAAAGTTAGGATTTCTTTGTTAAAACTTCAAGTAAGATTGGACAACAAACTTTAGCCCATGACTACAATTGGACCTTTATATCTTTTAACACATTTATATTTCAATAAAACCTGATTTATTCATTAAAAAGCACATTTGCACGTTGACACATTCCTTAAAAAATAAGTTTTAAATTTTAGTTTTTTGTAATTCCAATTAACTTAACTAATAAAAGTTCTTGTCAAATAAAAGATCTAAGGCTCAAATCTCACCTACATCAAAAATTGACTCAACTCTTTTCAATAGAAGGAAAGACCATAAGTTAAAATTAGTATCTATCAAAGAAAATTTTGGTGATTTTCCCGTGCGTGTTTGCACCAAAAAGAAAAAGAAAACCAACAACAAAAAATTTAAACAAAAAAGTTTTACTTAGATATTTTTACATACATATTCCCATCAATTTTAATTCTAATTCTACACAAATTAAATAAATATAGTAAGTTCAATTTTGAACTCTCTTTTCTTTTTTCTTTCTTGGTTCTGCTTCTATCGGAGTTGAAACATTTCTAAAAATATCACAAGATTTGATAGCATTCATTCAACCTCACCAAACTCATTTTTGCCAGTTGCTGGAAACAATTTCTTGCAACAAGGAGGGCCTAAAATAGGCGAACATATGCAAAACAGCAAAAACAGAAATGAAGAATGTATCTTTCTCATATATTAGACTACGCAAATTTGGTAGGCACAGATGGCCCTGCATGTGAGTCATATTACACTAGCACACTGCCACTCAGAACTCAGAAGCACTGGGAAAAAAGATACGGCCATTTCGGCTTGGAAAAGCAATAGCACCTCCAATAAAAAAATGGACTTCCATCCAAACGTAAGTTCAGTGGAAGAAATTGTGAGAAGAATCCTATCTAGCTGGACATCATAACATGGTCAACTGACTGAAGCGCTTGGTTGGCAAAAAATCGGACATCAACATCCGGGTCCTCACTTAGCTCAACCAAACAGGGACGAATTGTCTTCTCCACTACCTGCATTATAAGAATTTTCAGACCAAATGAGGGAAATGGCAGTAAAAATTAAATACAATAAATAAAAACAACAAAAACAATTTATGTCAAATAATAAGATCATCAAGATTTTATAGACATGCAGAAGAAAATAAAAGAGCACATCAGAAAAAATAAATGCATAAGATACTTACAGAATGATCGACTATAGGTATGAGTGACTGGAGCACCTTCGCCACATTGAACTTGATGTTCGGTACCCTGAAGAGTGAGATTCAGGCCAAGACTCAAAGCACTCAACCTGATTACATCTTTTCGATTTCTTTTTCATTTTTTTTGTTTTTTAGTGATAAGTTGGTTTAAAATTTTATCATTGGATAAACAAAGTGCAAGAAACCCAAATACCTGTCCTTTGATACATTGATAACCACTGGCAACAACTTTGAAATTGTGATTTCTGAGCCCATTACTGGGGCAAGGAGGGAAATTGCACGCAGAATGGTCATTCGATACAAATAATGTGGATTGGTAATCATCTCCAAAACCTGCCCAGATGGCATGCCAACCTCCGTTATTCAAAAAGTAGTAAATAAATAAAGAAACAAACAAACAAACAATAACAAAATGAACCCAAAAAAAAATTTGTGGAAGGTATTATGACTCAAACTGAAGGAAAAACCCACATGTCAAACTAGTACAGGGAAAAAATTAAAAAAAATATAACAATAAAATAGAGAGAGAGAAAAGCAGCATCCATTCAGACATTGAAAGAAGTCGGCAACAGAAGTTAACTGAAATATTTCTCAATAATGGAGGAATAAAAGATTTTTTTTTTTTGGGTTTATATTAGCCTGGCAGGAAGATATTCATAAAAAACCATTCAGAACCCTCTTGCCTCAATGCCAAGAATTATGTGCAAAACCCAGACAAACAACTAAATAGGTACAGGTGTAGCTTTATTTCCCACATATCAATCTCAAATTGATATTCCATGTTTCATTGTTTTTCCCTCCCTGTTTTAATTGATCATTATAATTTGGGCTCTTAAGGTTTTGCCACTATAGTACACATCCAATGTATTTGGTTGGTTTCTTTTTTTATTAATAAAATTTGTTAAGTTACTGATCAAAAAATATAGGTTTCCATGTTTCATGCTAAATGCAATCTTACGGCATAGCCAGACATATTTAATGGACCAAGTCATTAAATAAACCTGTGGAACTATGTGCTGCATTGCCCACTCCGGGCCAAACTCTTCTGCAAGTCGCTTCAAGTTGTTAGTAGCTGCATCACGAATTGAGTAAACCTGTGATAAACAACCCAAATAATGAGCAAATCAAATATAACATGCAACAAACGATAAGAAACAAGAGATCAAGATTGATTCTTAATCACTAAAACCTTTAAACTATGTCAATACTATAAGGTGGGAAAAACATTCTCATGATAAGAGTTTTAACAAGGACTTTTCTTCCCAAATGAAGCAGATAACATACAAGTTCTTCAATCTTACATAATAACATGAATAAAAAATTTTACCAAAGTCTAGCCTAGCCAACAGCAATGAGAATCATCATAGGGTAATAACAAACTTTTTTTCCTGTATGACTTCCTAATCACATAATACAATTGCAAGATAAATAAGAATGCTATCTTTATGACTCACATCAAATCCTCCCATTCCTACTTCTAGTTTTGTCAAAATCTGTTAGTCCTTCCACCAAAATAAAAAATGAGAAAACATCTGTAGTACCTCCAAATCAAACAAGAATGATATCTTTAGCAGGTTTCTTAAATTTATAGATGGATCTAGGGTCAGATTCTGGCATGATCTTTGGTGCAGTGACTTTAGTCTTAAGGATATCTTTATGGAGTGGCATACATTGGCAATGGTAAAAGATGCTCCCATTACCTCATACCTAAGCAGAGGACATGTTTGGAATCCTCATTTTTGGAGGTTTTCCAAGACTCTGAATTGGAAGCTGTGGATAGTTTCATTGATTTGTTGTACTCTCACCACCCTCAAGGCCAAGGTGAAAACCAGCTTTCCTGGAGATTATCAAACATTCTTTCTATGAACATTTTAAACCCAGAGGAGATCACTTTCCTTGGAAGATTATTTGGAGTGTAAAGGTTCCTCATAAGATGGCTTTCTTCATCTGGACAGTAGCATTGGGTTAAATTTTGACAGTTTAAATTCTGGCATGTAAACGTGCTCTTATGATTATTGATTGGTGTTTCAAGCAAATTAGTCAATACAGTACCGGTGACCGTTTCGGGATTATTGCTATTTATATATTTGTATATATCTATTAAAGTTTATATATATTCAAGAGCACATATATTTAATTAGAAGTTCATAAATTATTAAGAGTATCCAATACCCACATTCTAATATTTTGCCTAATTACATGTTCACACCACCCTAATTAATTTAACTAAATGTATACTTGCATCTAATTAATAATAAGTATAAATAGAGTTTGACAATATAACACTAGAAAGCACACATGAAGAATAAAGTAGTACACATAATAACACTTACAAAGACCTAGGAAGTAGACCTACCCCACTGAAACCTTAAGAGAAAAAAGAAAAGCCAAAGTAGCATAAAGTAAGAAATGGATAAAAAGTGACTGGACTGGAGCGGAGAAACGTAGAAAAGAATAAAAACTAAAAACTAAAAGATAAAAGAAGCAGCAGCAGCAGCAGCAGCAGTAGAAGCAGGACTCGATGAAGAAGACAGCAGCAGCAGTGGCAGTGGTTGACGAAGACACAGCAGTGGCAGACAAAGAGAAGAAGAAAATTAGATGCAAAGTGAACCAGTACAATTCAAATTTACCAACTGTAATGGGCAGAATAAAAGCCAGTACATTTCAGGGGGCTTACAATTCACTACCTTGGTTGCAAGTGCAAGAGTAATTGAAAGCTATGATGCATGGACATGCCATTTTTGGCAAAGCATCCACGTGAAACACGTGTTGGACACAGGTACTGCTCTGACATGAGTACAATAATGTCAAATATGCACCCAGCAATAAAAAACAAAAAAAAAACAAGTTTTCTTAATCTGGGTATGGCTCGAACACAGCAGAGCACAAAAAAAAAAAAAAAAAAAAAAAAAGAGGATTGACTCACCTGGTAAGCACACCATTGTTGATAACCATCTTCAAAAGCACCTAGTTTCACCCATACTCTCTCCCTCATTCTCACTCTCTTTCTCCCTCTCTCTGGCTCTCACAGCATCACTCTAGGCCTTTGGCAGCCATAGATTGGCAACCGGCGTGTCCAATCGCAGCCAGCCAACCATCAAGCGCCAAAGCACCACGCCAGTATCTCTCTCACTTGAACTTAATGAGTCTTGCTCACATCACAGATCTAGTTTTTTTCTTTTTCATATGTTAGTTTGTTGATATAATGTAAAAATATGTTGTGAGCAATTTATTATCAGTAATAGGTTTAGTTAAGAACTTAAGGTTGTTGTTAATAATATTGATTTTTGTTATTATTTATTATTTGATATTTGTTAGTGATATAAATATAATGTACAAATATGTTATTGTGGACAACATTTACTAGCATTATTATTTATTAAATTGAATTATTCGTAGTTAAAGTGAGTACCCCAAAACTTAAGTTATGTCAAAAATATATAAAATATACCTAAAAATAAATATTAATTAATCAATTAATTGTTGTATTCTCAACCTGGGGCAGGGGCGGCGCCACCCTAAGGCCAGGGTGGTCCTAGGACTACCCGACCTGAATTTTTTTATATTATATATAATAATTTAAAAAAGTTTATTTGTCTACCCTTCAAAAAAAATTTGGGAACACTTAGTTTTTTTTATGCCAATAAAATTAAACTTTGCTCCATAATTTGTTCTACATTCAGTAGATTAATGATTGCTTGATTGTGTACATTAAAAAAGATATAACTCGTAGCATTGATAATGAGACTATCATGCACCAATTTCAAAATATGAAAACTCGTAGAAAGCAATTGTAAATTTTATGTATCTGCGTGTTTTTTTATTGTTGTTGTTGTCAATATATAAATTTCTCTTTTTATTAGATTGTATAATTTATGCTTCTTAAGGAACACCCTAAAAAAAATTTTTGGAGCCACCACTGGGGTACCCTAATTTTTCAAAAAAAAATGCCACATCCCTGTACCACGTATCATGGCGGTACCCATGTAACATAGATGGAGTGTCTTTGGATCACCTTCTATCGCAATGTCCCTTGGCAATGGACTTGTATCCATTTGTGTTTACCCTGTTTGGGGTCTCTTGGGTCATGCCAAAGACATTGACACAAATGTTGGATTGCTAGCAAGGAAAGTCTCATCGCCATAGGCATTTGAAGATTTGGAAAGTTATTCCTTTATGTGTTGTGGACCATTTGGCAAGAGATGAATAGAAGGACCTTTAAAGGTGTTGAGTGGCCTATTCATGTACTCCAGTAAATGATTTTGAGGTCTTCATACTACTGGATAACTGTCTTAGGCAGTATCCTTTCATCTTCATTTGTAGACTTTCTAGAGATTCTTACTTTGATTGGGTAATTCTTAAGGAATAGACCAATACATATGTTGTATGTTTGATCTATTTCCTCTTTTGAATAAAATTATTTTACTTCTAAGAAAAATGACACAGACAAGTTATACATACACGTCGTAGTTACCACTAACATTAAATTTAAGAGAGAGACAAAGAGACAGAGTAAAAAACAACATGAACTAAATGCAAGAAAAAATTTTCACACATTCTACTTATTTAAACAAGATAAAACACAAACCTTATCCTGTAACCACTGCATGCAAAGAGCACCTAGCTTGTCATCAAAAAATCCAACACCTAATTGACTTGCCAATAAAGGTATATACTCTATTATTGCTAGCCTTACTCTCCAATGTCTATCCTCAGCAAGCTCAACAATGGCTGGTAACAAGGATTGAGAGAGCAGATCAATTCCAATGACCTGCAAAAATGGCTTATTTCAACAGGACTTGAGAAAAAAACAAATGCATGCATGTTAAAATCACATGCACAATTGTTAAAAGCACCTACAGCATCATAAGAAAGGAGACATGAAATGCATATAAGAGCAAAAAAATTAAAAACAAAATGTTCATCTTTAAAATTTTAACAGACCTGATTCACTTGATCAAGCTTGCTAATAATATTAAGGCGTACATCCGGAAATTCATCCTTCAAAAGAGAAAGGAAAATTGGAAGGAGCTGTTCAATTGTGGCATCCTGCATTAACCAACAGAATGGGATTCAAAAGTTCAGTGCAAGTTGGAACCCAAGAGAAAGATCACATTCATATAAGCAGAAACCAGACACTTCTAACTGCCAACTAGCAGCTCTAATATAGGAAACACATCAGAGAGAAAAACCTTGAAACAAAAACTGTCCAATTTCAGCATGGAACATGATGTGCATGCCAGATTTCCAATCTCCATAGGAAAGCAATACATTGAAAAAGTACAAAAATGCCAATCCAAGAAAAATATACAAGGAAATGGAAGTATTTACTTCAATTATGTATCTGCTCATAAAAGTCACTGTCATCAAAGCAGACATGGGTAAAATATGTAATTGTTATAAAAAAAAGATGGGTAAAAATGAAAAATATGTCATTGTCATCAAAGAAGACCTAGGTAACTTATTCCCATAATACTAATCTACAGACTACATACCTATTCACAAGCAAAATAATAAAGGAGCACAATGAAACTGGTTATTAAAATTGCAACTTGCAAATCAAGCATAACACCAGCAACAACAAGAGAGGCGTAAATCCAGTTCACAGACAAGGACTTCACTGACACATTTAATTGAGGATATCATTGTTTTAAATGATAGTTACTTATGCCAATTGCTCAGCTGAATTTTGGGTCTTGAGGAAGCACCAATT
Source organism: Quercus gilva (assembly GCA_023621385.1). Classification (NCBI taxonomy): domain Eukaryota; kingdom Viridiplantae; phylum Streptophyta; class Magnoliopsida; order Fagales; family Fagaceae; genus Quercus; species Quercus gilva. The sequence continues at coordinate 51,237,868 of CM042473.1, read as the reverse complement.
GTAAATGCAATCAAATTCCTATCAAAGGGAAAATGTTGGCTGTACACTTAAAAACTTGAAGCTTGAAAGCTTTTTCTTTTCATTTTCATTTCTATAACTTATATTCTGTGTCTGAAATTTGAACAAATAACTTATAATTGGTAAGGAAATTTGACCAAATCCTTCAAAACAGATATAAATTGAAAGTTGAATGTTTGACAAAATTCAAAAACTTGGACACAGTTAATTTGTGGTTAAGAAGTTCCACCTAAAAATCAAGCTTAGATAGAAGTTTAGTTCATCTTCTTGTAATATTAGAAGGAAAATGCAATAAAAATAGTCAACAGGTGTAGTTCACAATGAGCAATGATGCTTTCATTGCTAGACTAGGATAACTGCATCAGCATTTACCAGCACACAACATTCTTACCTTTCCTAATACAGGAGCCATTCCCATTATAACTGAAGCTAAAGCAGAACGAACATGCTGGGAAGAATCTGATGACAATTCCTGCAACAATCATTGCAAGGTATTGAGATTGCTGAAATAGAAGGGCTATAGGTGAGGAGTAAATTCCTATGCTAAGAGGTAACATCATAGAGAGAAGAAAATCTTTTAAAAAGCACATGTACCTTCACACAAGGAAGAATATGCTGAATTGAAAGTTCAGGATTTAATATCCGGCAAAACTTAGTTACTTTGCCAGCAGCTGCTATACGTACTTCAGCCTCATTATCCCGAAGCAACCGGACATATGCAGGGACCAAGTCCGTCCTTAGAAGATAATTGCCATAAACAAAATATTTCAGAAGAGATTACACAAACAAACATTATTGCTACACCACCACACCTAAAAAGAGAACCTTAAATAGACAAAATTGCTAAACAAATTGTCTAATATGGAATTGACATCATCCATGCCATTAAAAGAGTAATATCTCTTTGACATTCTGTCAAAATGTTTTTCCAAATCTTTCCTTTCAAATGAGCAACATTTCATCAATAAAAATTCTTCTCGTGCCACCTCTATGTAATGAGTCACAGAGCCAAGGAATTCATTGTGGACCACTGTGAAAAAGTCTTCCAATGTATTGCATTGAGCTGCCTGTCTTTGCCTGTATTCTCCCAAATTAATCCACCATTCTCTTAATCTCCCTATAATCCTTGCAACGAATTTGGCAATAATCTGAGGAACAGTAGCATTTGGAGATTGGAGTTCTGCTATGCACCAAGAGTACATATTAAAAATCTCTTCATGCCATCTAGAGAGAGGAACATTGTCAAGAGTAAACAAGTGTTTAGAGTCAGTGGTTGATGAGTAGGTCAATCTTGTTTGGTATTCTGGGATAAAAGGTGGTGGAGAAAATACTGGTGGTGGTGGAGGTGGGGGCTGTTTGGGTCGGAGGACATCATCTTCTTCTTCCACCTTTGGTTCTGTATTCGTCATAAATACCTCCTCTAAACCAAGATCAGATAAATCTAACTCAGAATCCTCAATTACAGGAAGTATCAAGGGTTCTATTGAATCATCAAGGGTGAGGGTTTTGAGAAATGATGAAATTGGGTTTGGAGGGTCTGGGTCTACAACCAACATATTCATGTCTGGAGGCTTTAAAGAGGCCTCGATAATTGGGTCGGGGATTTGGTATATTGGCTCTGTCTTTTTTGGTAGGAAAAGATTCATTTTGTGGTTTGATCTGGGTCTCAGGCTGAAGTGGAATCTTATAAGTCATTGCAGGAAAAATTCCACTTGGCTTAAAAGAATTATGGTCTGGATGTGTTATGGCTAACGGTTGAAGGTTTTGGTAGGGAGAGATTGGAGAAAATGGAGAGGTTGATGGTATAGACAGGTCTTTATATAAGGATTGGCAGGGTTGGAAAGGCATATGGACATGTATCGGAGGAGTTCAGGGATTTTCTTTCTGTGATCCTTCCATGGATTGGAGCTGGAGCAACAACTATCTCCTTTCTCTTTCTTTTTGGCCAATAAAAGGAAAAGAAACAGACAAGTCTCTAACTGTAGACGTAATGGTGGCCAATTCTTGCTCAACTGCTTTGATTTTCTTCTTCAAGTCCTCAATAAGGGAATTTGAGGATGAAAAGGTATGAGTAACAACCTCGGCCATCTTTTGTTGATTGTCTAAAATTTTTGAAAGAACCTGATTTTGAGCCACAGCATTTTCTGCTTGCCAGTTTAAAGCTGCTTCTGCTGAGGAGACTTGCTTCTTTGATCCATCTGGATTAATACCAACAGGGTTTTTAATTTTCCAGATATGTTTGGTGTTGGTTTGGAGATGGTCAAAGTTTTCTAATGGAGGAAAATTGTGTGAGTAGGAAGGTGAGGCTTGGTCAAACATGCAACATGGTAAGGGCTTTTGTATGTGAATTTGGCCAACGGGAAGGGATTGACATCCTGATAACTGGGGGAGGACTTTCTGGTAATATGGGATTAATGGAAGCTTCTGGTTTTGGTTATGCTTTTCTTTGCATAGGGAGGGAAAAGGTAAGGGTTGTTTTTTGGTTTTATGATAGGGAACATAATAATCAAATTTTCCAGAGGGTTCTCCAAGGAGGTCAACTTCTGGGTCTCCTGCTTCATATCTTTCTTTGAGTTTTTGCTGAGAAGATTTTTTCTTTCTTTTTGAATAATCTTCTTCAAGAGCTTCATCTTCTTGACAGTCAGCACAATTGCAAACATCCCACTATATGTGACCAGAAGGTGATTTTCCTTCATAGCAAGGCTTTTCGTCTTCACCAAAGGCCTTAATTTTAAGACCATTCATACCACTATATGAGACTGGTTGGAGCATGGCAATTTGCGTTGGAAAAACTGTTACATCCTTCTTGTCTGGAGGATCTTTTAAAAATCTTGTCTCCACTTCACCATTTTCTTTTCTGATAAAGAAAGGTTCATTTGCCTGAATTGGCTTAGTTGCTTGGTGCAGCATCTCATACCTTGTAATCCATGATTCTGGAAAAATAGAAGTCATCTGCTCTCTATTAAGCTGTCTCGGAACAAACGTGCACATTGGTGTTATCCCTGGATCAACTTGAATCAGTAAAGCATCATTGGACTGGGCCAAATCTGGCACTGCCATATCAAAGGCATGATTCTGGAGTCTATAGGCCAGCTGATAATGAAATGTGGCAGCAAAGGTGTCTTGCACCTGAGAAGCCCCTATAATCTGAATCTGTACCTTAAGAGCATCACAAAGGTGAGGATCTTTGAGGGACATATTGAAGTTGAGAAAAATGGTGACAAAACTATTCCCACATTAAGAGTGGTTTGAACAGTTCCTATAACTGCATTTTGATATTCTAAGAACCTAGAATCAAGGAGTGAAATTCTAGAAGCTATAGGAAGTCCCTTTCTTCCGTGGAAGGTTAGTGCCAGTCTTACTGCCCCAAAATGAAGATGGGTGTACCCTTGTTTTTGCCATGGGATTACAAATTCTCTGGGAAGGGCAAGAGTAATAAAGTTTTCTGTTTCACTTGCTGGAATATTAAACTGATCAAACTTAGAGGCCTGGACATATTCTTTTACAGTAGAAGGATGAGGAGGACCTAAAAACTTTTTTATGGATTGTTTGAAAGAAGTTTGGGGTTTATCAAATACAGTATAAGGATTTACAATAGGGAAATCAGTAATAAGGATCTTACTATCTTCAGGTATGTGCGAGATTTCATACAGATAGTCTAGCCTATTTGCAGTGGATTTGCGGAGGGAAAGATCAAAGGCAGAGCTAGTTGTATCAATAACTTCAAAAGATGTATTTGCCATGATAGTTTCTTTTAAAAAGAACTGTTTACCAAAGACCAAACATGACTAAACACTAACACAGGTTGAAACGTCCACAAGGTAACAGTGGAAAACAAAGTTCTTTAAAACCTTTAAGAACAACCTCCTTAGTGTTCTACTTGATTATCAAATCCAGTCTTCTGATGTGATTTATACAGAGGATCCACGTATTGTGGCAACTATAAATCACAGAGCATACTAATCAGGACAATAATCAAAGTATACTAATCAAAGGAGTGAGAAACAAATCACTGGCTCTGATACCAACTAGTAATATAAATGGAGAAAGGGATCAGTGTAGTCAAAGGCATTTCAGGCGAGCGCCTAAGCGCTCAGGCGAGGCGAGGCGGCGTAACAACGCCTTAAGGTCACTGAGGCGAGGCGCCTTTAGTGAGGCGAGCGCCTCTGTCGACTAGTCGCTCACCTTGAACCGTTTTTCCAGGCGTTAGGCAAGAGCCTCCGTTGCCTCTGTTTTCTTTCCGTCGCTTTTGTTTTCTTTCTGGTGCAGAGAACTTTTTTTTTTAGGAACAAGGTGCAGTGGACTTGGTTACTTTAAAAAGATGACTGGCTTTTTTTTTAATTTATAACTCAATTTTGTCTTTTAGTAACATTAGTGGGGTTTGAGTTGGCAACCACTAATGTTTCAGACTTCAGCTTTTGAGAACCACAAATAAATAATAAAATAATATATAAGTACATGAATTATCTAGCCACTACAGCAGTTGCCCAACAGTACCCATACCTTAACAGGTTTGATTTCTACTTTCAAATTTTATAACATTATTTTATTCCTATTTTCTACATATAATTTTAATTTAAAAAACTCTCTTTTTTTACTATTACTTCTCATTCTCCAGACCTCTTTTCTCTCTATCCTTTTTGGTTTTTGTCCTTTTTTTCTACTCTTTTCTTACTCAGAGCATCTCTCTCTGTTCTTTTCTTTCCCTCGTAGCTCCCGTGTCATTTTTTCCCCCCTCTAGTCTCTAATAGCAACTCTCCTTTTTTTTTTTTTATTCCTATACTCTCTCTTCTTCTCTTTTTGGGCTCTATTGGATTCAATACAAAAACTGGTTTTATAGACTAATTCCTATGCATTAGGAACAAAGTAAGAGAGGCTTGATTATAATTTTCAGTACATTAATATATATGATTTAAGCTCTATATATGTTAAAAAAGCTATATTTAATATTTAGCGCCTTGCTTCACTCGGGCTAGCGCCTTTTTGGCGCCTCGTCGCCTTAGGCGATACAAGGCCTTAGCGCCTCAAGGTCGCCTAACGCCTTTGACTACCTTGAAAGGGATAGACAATTTGTTTAGCAATTTTGTCTATTTAAGGTTCTCTTTTTGTCTAATATATATAAAAGTAGACATTTGATCAGAAATCATGAGCATTTCAGGATGATTGTCAAAGATAATGAGAAAGACAGTGAAAACATGAGAACGAAATTAAAACCATACATATGTTTACATGATACAGCAGAACAATGTCAGCTACGTAGCATAAGCAAGATACCATGGTGGCTTAATAATAAATGACTACCTAGTAGGCTCAGGCCCCACAGCTTCGCAAAGTTCATATAACTGATTAGCAACCATGTAACGCACACGCCAAGACTTATCCTGTTCAGAAATAACAAAGCAAATATAAGAGCTTAATAAACAACTAAGATAAGTGCCATGTTAGGGAGCATGTTTTATCCATCATAGTAATAGAGATATTTAATAGGATTGTCAAAGAAAAAAATTAATCAAATAACTTGCTTGTCATGAGAAATCTATCTCAAGCATAAAACGTCTTCATTAAGCATAGCATCAATAATTATGTTAAGGGAAAATAAGACATGAAATCTCCATATTATGCCTGGCCCTTCCTGGAGCTTTCAAAACCAACTTTGACGACAACTCAAAAGATCACAGAAACAGACCCGACAAACTTTCTATAGGGAACCCAAATTGAATGAAATACCTCATTTTTTTTTATGAGTAAACATGTCAAAATACTATAGGAGACATGCTACTTTTTTCTTTTCTAGGTTCAGTAACATACAAACACCAACACAATTTGGAATCAAATCATCAATTCACAATTAAATTGCATTTGACTTCAATTCAATTTATTGTGATGAAATTAATTACAATAGCCATGTATCTAGCTGATAATTGAGGTTTGGAATCCTCAATTCACTTGATCCTTTCAAGATTAGGAATAAGAGTCTCTGGTGATTTTTTTTTCCTTTTATTTTCTGTACTAACTTTCCATGAAGTCAAGGAGAGGATATCTTATCCTCGAGTTTGTCTAAGAAAGTAAGGTTCAAAGTTTGCAAGTGCTATGACATCCACAGAGCATCAATAGGTGTTCACTTCCCATGGAGATGCATTTGGGTTCTAAGGTACCTTAAACAGTTTCTTTCTTTTTTCTTTTCTTGGGCAGCAACAATGTATGAAACTCTTACAGTGGATAACCTCAAAAACTGACATATGGTGATTGGAGCTTGGTGGTCTATGTGCAAGAATAGTGGGGAAGCCAGTTGAGCATCTTCTATTGTAGTGTTCAATGGCTCGAGATATTTGATCATTTGTGTTTTCCTTACTAGTTTGGATTAAACCAAAGAAAGTGTATCAGATGCTAGAGTTTTCCAAGATATGGAAAGCAGTTCCACTATGCATCTTATGAATAATTTGGCATGAAATGAACAGTATAATTTCATGCCATTAAACAATCGTTATTACAATCCTTGTCCGATCCAATAACTACATTGGGTAGCTTCTTTTCTTGATCTCTTTGATTTGTTGAATCTCAAATTTTAATTCTTTCAGAGTTTTTACACCCAAACATTGTGTATTTGAACTAACTCCTTTGTTTTAATAAAATTATTTGTACTTAAAAAAAAAAAAAAAATAGAGAGGACCAAAAACAAAATTAACTACAATTTGAATATTGAATTTCATTTGATGTGTTGTGTTGAGTATGAGTAAAATAGGGATGATTTTGGGATTTAATAAAAAATTTCTTTAAGTAAATTGAAATGAGTTAGAAGTCTAAGCAAATTTGATGCAAATTGGTCCTTTGTTGGCCAATTCACATAAATTCTAATTCAATTCAATTCGTGTGTTTGGTTGGGATTACAAACACATGAATTCAATTCAGTTTCAATTCATTTTTTATTTTAAAAACATTAATTGGGCTGAATGAATTACAATTCAATGCATTTTGGTCTAGTCATGGGTTTTTAAACAAAATGTGCCCAAAAATAATAGGTAACATGCCTTTTTTTGTGGGTGTCTGTGATCTATTTTCTCCTAGCCAAATCCGCTTAAGTTGAACCCTCTAGTCCTGTTCTTGCAGAACCTAAATCTGAACCAAATCCTTACTAGAGAAGTTGTTGATTTTCATTCCACATGACTTAACTCAACAGAACTTGAATTCAACTAAGATCCTTAGTCTGATCTGCCTCATAAAATCTTCAATCCAAATATATACAATAAACATGATCCAGTTCCCCAATTTCCATTTTCTTCTCCTAGCAAACATTCATTCATTGTTCTCACCTGTACGTCTATTAACTGAACTTTAGCTGAAATATTTTCACTTCGATTTTATAGGGTTTGAATTTCTCAATTCCTTCCACCTTTTTATATATATACAAACATAAATGTATTTAATATATATCTTCTTTGTCAATCATTCTACAATACATGTATTAATCATCCATAATCAAGGAACAAATAACAGTTCAAAAGGTACATCACTAGTGAAATTAAATGGAACAAACATAATTATATATGGCAACAAGACAAAAACTAAAGTATTATTATGAAAATAATCAAATAGATACTTTGCAAAACCATGCTAAACATAAAATCTGCTTAAACATGTAACATCAATTATAGAATTAGAAAGTTAAAGATCATCTCCACAGATGTACCTGAGAGAAATTTATGATAACAGGTAGAATCTGTGCAACACAGTCCTGAGGTTCCAACAACTTTCCAAGAGCGGCACAACCTTCAACGGCCAATAACCGAACAGAATCTTGATCTGAATTGGATTAATTTTAAACGTCATTTACAATATTATAAAAGAAGACTAACTTGACAATATAGTGGAAAAAATTATTATCAATTACATGTCTTCGTAAACTCTTATGTTTAATAGGACAATCCCTCATCTAAGTTTCATGCCTTACATGTCTTTGTACATTCTATCATCTAAGTTTCATACCTTACATGTCTTTGTACATTCTCATGTTATAAGGTTTAAACTTAAAATAAAGCAGTCTGAATAACAAAGCCAATTTCAATCGTATGAGGGTTCTTCATCAGTTGCAATGTTAAATAACAATGGCAATCTCAACCTACTTGCCACATTACATGTATATGGTAATTGGTACACAACATATATCATTTGAATTTAACATTAACAACCACAGATCTTTCTTGCTGACATGACCTTAGTGACATCAATATGTTCTTTGCCCTTCCAAACAATAGGGCCTTTCTTTTTTCTGAAAAATAATAATAATACTTCAAAAATTGGGGGAAAGGGACGATTTGAACTCTAGATGTCTCCATTGAAAGCCCTAGGAAGTGTTAGTTGAGTTACAAGGCTCTTGGCAATAATTAACTAAAAAAATTTATTAAAGAAAAGTAGGAAAACATCATAACCCAGGCACACAGGCAACATACTATAGGTAGCTAAAAAGTCAAATAAGAGTACACAAGTCCAAAAATTCAAGCATATTAGAGAACGAATGACTACTTAAGCCAGCCATCCAATCATACATTTAACACAGAATGCTAACAGTTTCAACTGCAAAGGCAAGTGCTCTGTCCCTTCGAACGTTACAAGTATTAAGCTCTATTTATATAATCCACAGAGCACATAAAGGCATTGCACCCCAAATATCTTCTCTAAATTGCCAACCAAAACCCCCCCTTCTAACACTCCAATAAGTCCAGTACACTACTAGGAATAACCCATTTTAAACCAAACAAACAAAACGCCATTGACCAAATTTCTTGAGCATAGGAATAGTGGAGCAATAAATGGTCTATGGACCCTCCACTCCACTTGAAAATACAACACCAATCTACCAAACAAAATCTCCGGTTGCAAAGGTTATCCATGGTTTGAATTCCTCCCCTAGCGGCTGTCCACGCAAAAAAAAAAAAAAAAAAAAAAAAAAAAAAAAGCAACTTTAGTGGGAGTCCTTATTCTCCAGATGCTCTTCCACAGAAAGGATAGGGAACCCCTAGAGGAAAGAACTTTGCAAAAAGATGTTATCTTAAAATTGCCATTTAGCAAATTCGGTCTTCACTTTCTTCTTTTTTTTTCCCTTTTTTCTTTTTATCAGTAAGTAAAAAGCTTTATTAACACTCAAAAGAGAAAGAAAAATAGACAATTAGGCAGTACAAAAATTAAGCTCTTGATAATCTGCCCAAAAAATCTAGGAGATCCACCTCTGACCTAACACCATAAGCTTGCTGTCATTCAAATAAAGAACATAATAGCTGAGATTTAAGCTAGAAAGCACGGGTGTGCCAATTGGGTCAGCGCACCTGAGTCCGATACGCACGAACGCGCCATATGACCGTGGACGCAGCTGCACACATGTCCGTGACCATTTTTTTTTTTTTTTTTCATTTTCCAATTCTGCCCGATACAGTCTGAAACAGGCCCCAAATTGGTCCGATATGGGCCGAAATAAGTGTTTTAAAAAAATTAATCAAAAATTTTGTCAAAACACACTGTTTTGACATCCTAGTTTAAAGAAAAAACCCTAACCTCATCTCAAACTCTCTTTGACACTCTCGTTCTCTCCGTCTCCTCTCTCTCTCTCTAACACACGGCTCTCCCTCAGACTCCCCCCATCTCTCCTTTGCCTCATTGACCCAAGCTCACTCTCCCAGGTCTTCATAAAATCTCAAACCTTGGTTGGTATATGTTTACCATTATATGAAAAAATATGCTTAGCAATATATAGAAAATATAAATAAAAATATATTTATTAATTTATTAATAAACGTATCCTATCGCACCCGCACCCACTTTTTCAAAAATTGCCGAGTCGCCACACCGCACACAAACCCTAATCCACACCCGTGCTTCCTAGGTTGAATAATTGAACATTCCTTCCCCTCAAAATGAGGCAGATTCCTTTCCCCCATTTTGTCCACATTAAATATGACAGAATAGCCCCTCAACTACTGGAAAGCATCCTCTTACAACAGCCCCTACCAACTGAGAAACAGGTCAATAATCTTTCTAGGTATCACCCAATTAAGAACCATTAGAATCAACATAAATGCCCAAAGATCACCAGCAACAGTGCAATGCAAAGAAAACAATGTTCAATATCCTCCCCATCTGCTTTGCACGTGACACACCAATCAGGAATAACGAATCCCCTTTTTTGCAGATTGTCAGTGGTTAAGAAAATCCTAGAGACTTAGAAGGAACCCAGATCAATCTATCCTCCTAAGAGGAATTAACCCTAACAAAATATAATTCCGTAAAAAAAAGTCCATACTCTCTAACACCCCATCATGCAATGGACAATTGAAAGTGGGATTCCGTTGATTCCACCCTTTAGATACATCCAAAAAGTCAAATACAGTGGCATCTCTATTTCTTGCAATAGCAAAAAGATCCTGGAACCCGTTCATTAAAGGCCCATCTCCCCCACCAATTATCAATCCAAAACCGAATCTTATGACATGTTCCCACTTCAAATGAGGTGTTTTTCGAAAATTCAGACCTACCCTTACTAATGTAACCCCCCCCCCCCCCCCCCCCCAACCCTGTTTGAACACCAGCCACCCTTTGAAATACCATATTTAATCCCTATCACCTCCCTCTACAGAGAACCTGTCTCCATCCCAAACAGCCGCAATTATTTACCTAATAAGGCGTGGTTGAAAACAGAAGATTTTATTCCCAAGCTTCCCCCTTTGATAAGAATGACAAAAATAGAATCCCACTTAACCAAGTGGAATTTATTCTCACCGCCCAAACCACCACAAAGAAATCTCTTTGGATTCTTTCCATTCTATTGGCAATCAAACTCAGGAGAGGTAAAAGAGACAAAATAAGTTGGGAGACTATAGAGCATACTATTAATAAGAATAAGCCTTCCACCCTTAGATAAATTTATCTTGTTCCAACTAGCAAGTCTTTTTTCTCCATATTTTCCAAAATTCCATCCCAAATAGCTTTGCTCTTAAATTGAGCTCCTAAAGAAAGCCCCAAATATTTCAAAAGGGTAGAAATTTTACACCCCAAATTCTGAGCTAATCTTTCGTATGACGGACATCCCCCACAGGGACCATCTCTAATTTTCCCAAATTAATTCTCAACCCAGAGACCGCCTCAAAAGAAGCAAGGTACACTACAAGTATCTCAATTGATTCTGATTGAGTATCATCCACAAAAAGAAAATGAGTAATAGTACGAACCTCCCCATTAACTCTTACAGAGAATCCAGCCAAGAAGCCTCCTTGTGCCGCCTTCCAAAGCAAAAGACTCAAAGCCTCACAAAAATAAACAAAATCGGTGATAATAGATCACCTTGGCGCAAACCCTTGGAACTTGCAAAAAAACCACTAGGCTCGCCATTCACCAATACAAAAAAGTAGAGAACCATACCATGGATTGTTAGTATTACTTTTTTGGCACATAAAGATCACTATGCTGGCCTAATGTTTGCTAGAAAGAATCACAACCTCCCACTAAAATATGATTTTCATAGCTATATGGTCTGCTCCATGGAAGATGAATTCCAAATGATAGTTGGTGTTAGGGTTTTCATTTGAAAGAGGAGCTTGAGATGAGTCTTGCTCTCCCCCCACTCCTTCGCCCACCCCAACCTCACCCTCTATACCCCCCTCCTCTACCCCACCCTCTCCCTCTCCCTCTCCCTCAACCATCACCTTCTTTCTTTCCTTTTTTGCCACCCTCACACTTTCCTTCTCCCTCCCCCTTATGCTTTCCTCCACATTTTGGATTTTTCCATATCCTTATCCTCCTCCTCCACCACTACCTTTGCCCTCCCCTTCCCCACCACCTCAAGGGTCTAACCAAGTTTTGCCTAAACAGCCTACTCTTGTACCTACATCTTTAAATATACCAAGTATTCCCTCCATTGTAACCCCTCATATCATCCCTCCTAAACCTCTATCCTTTGTCCCTGGAGGCAATAAGAGGTCGTTTCATATCGATGCAAAGCTTTTCTTTTGATGCGGGGCGGTCTGATTTGTATGCTTTACATGAGACACGTCGGAATGTTAAGAGCTCTATTTGGGTTGGACGTAGGGGCTTGGAGTCGGTACTTACTTGTCTCAAAGATATTCGAGATTGGGTGTCAAGCCATGGTTTACTTTGTAAGAGATTTAGGATCTGTTTGTTGTTATTGCAGTATATTTTGGAGGGTCTAGGAGAGGTTGTATAATGATACCAGCAAGCTCTAATAGAGCTGGCTGGTCTTTGTTTCTGAAAGAGCTTAGGCTCTGGTTCTAATCCGGTATCTCTGGCCACCAAAGTTTCTTTAAATAATGGTGGTGGAGGTGGTAAATTTGCTGGTGGTGGCCGGAGTGGGAAGAGTATGTCTGTTTATGGTAATCAGCAGAAGATTAGGAATTTTGAAAAAAAATAGTTCTAAATGGAGGCAAAACGTGATTCATGGAGTTTCTTTTGAAAATGGTTCAGCTAAATATGGCAATGGTTCAACTTTTTCTGGCAAACCCACGCGGGCTTTCAAGTTTAAGTTGACTCTTGCTTTGTTGGCTTTGAGGGTGTGCAAGCCTGAGGGAGGGAGGCGTGTAGTGACTTGTCTAGGTGTTGAGGAGATCAACTGGCCCAAGGATTTAAGTGTTGGGCCAGAAGTCACTAAACATATAGGTGGGCTGGTTGAAGCCCAACCTGTGGTGCAAGTGCCTTCACTTAAGAAGGGCAGGTTGGTTAAGCCCTGTTTATTTAAAGTTAAGTCTGATGCCCACTCATCGTGGGTCTTAGATGAGAGCTCGAGAGGATATTTGAGTGGAGACTCCGAGTCGCTGGAGAGCGCAGCTATGCCGAATCTGGTACTCAGTGCCTCTGCCCTCAACGCCGACCCAATCCACGGCGCCTTGGTAGTCCCACCGTCAGTCTGTTTGGAGGGAGCTTTTCCTGTTGCAACGGTAAGTGTGACGGTGGCCCAACCCGTGGCAGATTCTCTAGGTAAGGATAAAGGGCTTTTAGCCCATGATTATGAGCTAGGTTTTGATGGGTGCATGCCAATGGAAGCTTCTGGTGCAACGGGGGTTGAATCAGGCATGGAGAGTGGGCGTAGCCTCTCCGTGTTGGATCCCGACTCCAGCAAGGTTGATTCTTCAAATATGTTGGATCAGTGGGTGAAACATAATCGTTTTTCCCCTTTGTCTGAGCTGGGTAATGAGATAGGTACTGAGTTTAGGGAAGGGGAAGATCGTATTGAGGTTGTTAGTGACTACCACGAAGTGGTGGTACAACCAAGGTTAGTGGCTTCTGTTGGTTTTAGTCATAATGATTCTGGGCTTCTTTTCCTGCCTTTGGAGTGTAATCCTTTGACTCGGTGGGACCTCAATACACTTGGTGAGGTGGTGATGGTTCAAGATGATTTAGGAGGGGCTCAGGTGGCAGAAACTGAACCAAATTCAAGTTGGGTGTCCCAGCTGATGAAAGATTTTTGTAATATGGTAGATTTTCCTATTGTGAAACATGAAGCTCATTGTTTGGCTTTGTTTCGCCTTCTCAAACAGGAATGTCTCAAGGTGATCGATGTTGGGGCGCCTAAGCAACCTACAAATTCAGGGTCACGGGGTCTTAGGGAGCTTAAGGGGCTTATTTCTAATGTTAATTATGATGGTGTCTCTTCTAGGAGTAGGAGCAGAGCTCCTTCAAATGCTGTGGGGGTTGTTGGCAGTTATAAATGAATTTACACCTTCTTTCTTGGAACATAAGGGGACTTAACAATCCCCAGAAGAGACAGGTTTGTAAGAATCTTCTATAAGAGTGGAAATGTGATATTGTTTGTTTTCAAGAAACGAAAGTAGCATCTATCGACACTACTTTTGTACGGAGTTTATGGGCAAGTCCTTTCATTGATTGGGATGCTTTGGATACTGTCTAGGCTTCGGGAGGGGTCTTGCTGGTTTGGGATAAAAGGGTTTTTGAAAAGATGGATGTCATTGTTGGACAGTTTTTTGTCAGTGTCTTATTGAGAGGGGTGGTGGATGACTTTTTTTGGACTTGTACAAAGATTTATGGCCCTAATGATTACGGACAATGATCTTGTTTGTGGGAGGAGTTATTACGGGTGCGGGCCAGGTAGCCCATGGCATGGTGTTTAGTAAGGGATTTTAATATTATTAGGTACCCAAGTGAAAGACTTGGCTGTGAGTCGTTCAGCCCTGCTATGTTTGCCTTCTCGGACTTTATAGAGAGTAATTCTTTAGTTGATCTACCATTAGAGGGGGATCTCCCCTCTATGTCAAGAATTGACAGGGCTTTGGTTTCTCTAGATTGGGAGGAACATTTTGGAAATATATCCCAACGGGTGCTACCTCGTGTTATTTCAGATCATTGTCCACTTTTGTTGGAAGCTGGCATTGTTCGAAGAGGCCAAAGTGCCTTTAAATTTGAAAACATGTGGCTGCAAACTGATGGTTTTGTTGATAAAGTTCAGCAATGGTGGATTAGTTACAGTTTTACGGGCTCTCCAAGTTTTATTTTGGCACAAAAGTTGAAGGCTTTGAAAGCAGATTTAAAAAAGTGGAACAGGGAGGTGTTTGGTGATTTGGCTTTCAGAAAGAAGAATATGCTGACTGAACTTATGGGTTTAGGTCGTGGGTCTATCAAATGAGGATCAAATTCATCGCATTCAGCTCAAAGGGGACATTGATCATTTGGCTTCTCTTGAGGAAATTTCCTGGAGACAAAAGTCTCGTGCTTTGTTTGTGAAGGAGGGAGATAATAATACTTGTTTCTTTCATAGATTAGCAAATTCCCATAGAAATGCTAATCTGATTAAGGCGATAGAGGTGGAGGGTGTTCTATTTGAGGATGAGATTGATGTGCACTCTCAGTTAGTTCTCTTCTACTAGACGATAGATTAGTTCTCTTCTACTAGAGCCATGGGCATTGGACCCCAGCTAGAGAATAAGCACGCTATTACCCTCCCTAACCGTTCTTGCAAACTGACCCTGATTTGGCTTAGATAACAACTCCTCAACATGAAACAGAATTCTTTTAGCGCACTCCTTACCCATACAGACAGAACGAACAGAACTCCTACTCTCATGAATACATAAAAGGAAAAACGACCCCCCTTCCTCAATAGCAAACTCAAAAGTTTTTGCTTCAATGAAAACAAAAGTAGAACGTCCCATACTGAACTAACCAGAAAACATCCTGTGACATATGGATGAGTGACATATGGATGAGTGACACTAACAGGTCAAGATTGACATATATTTCTATATATAAGAGTGTGTAAACTACAAAATCAAAAACATCACAAATTATGAATAATCAAGAACATGTGTGTCATCTTGAATTTCATAAAATAACTTGGAAAGAGACCATTACATAGTACTTGGTCACACAAAAAGTAGGCAATTTCTCGCATAGATTTAGGTATGGAGACTCATTTGCTTTCCCATTATGCTGCAAAGTGGACTCATTTCACAAATACTCTATATAAGCAAATAAAATAATTTTTTTTTCTCAATTTTTATAGTTTGTTATTTCAATATACATATAATTTTTGAAATTTTAGAATTTAGGATTTATTTCCTTGACTTTTGTGTTTTTAAGACTTTTCAAGTCAAATTAGAGTCCCATTACGGAACTGCCTTTGAATAGGCTTGCAATCTGTAAAACAAAAATAAGAAGCCTATTCTCGATGAAATTGCTATCAATTTATTTTCATTCGTCTAGTGGATTCCACAATTCTTCCTTGTGGATTCAACGAACCCCTAATGGATTTAAGGGTTTGCATTTAGCAAGAACGACATCTAGCCCTTTCATGCTTTCCATTCTACATCACAACTACAAGGAGTTTTGTAACTTACATCTACACCAAGACACCTGTGGTCAATACTCACATGGTTTCAACCATTCTTCATGCTTCCTATGAAAACCAACCTAGGCAACCCATCCTACCCATCTCCCACCCCCTCCCTCAACGCACAAAAAAGGAATCCAAATAAGTTACTATACAGTCATGCCCAAGACAATGTGAAGGAAAATCAAGCATAGTTTCAACCTAAAACATGTCTTCTTGCAATCTTTTAAACTTCATGGAAGAAATAAAAAGGAAAATAAGATGGGTTTAGGCACATTAAATTTATCTCCATTTTGAAACTTTGTGGCACTTCTCTTTATGAGACTTCACGTGTTAAAACAGCAGCCATCTTCACCTTCTCCCATATCCCACACCCAATTGATATCGTCTCTTCTATTTATATATAACCTCAACTCATCCACCAAAGCCTTAATCTGAATAATTTGGAGTCATATACATAAATCATTCCTTGTCATTCTAAAAGATTGGTGTTCATAAGGTGTGTGACCTAATTCTATGCTGGTCATCAACCAATTGCAACCCTCCTTTATTCAAGATTGAGGCCAGCTACATGGATCTGATTGGTAACTAGTAAATGTTCTAGAATTTTTACTTGACCTTTAAAACTTCATATATCCTTGTAGTTGACCTTTAAAACTTCATATATCCTTGTAGTTGACCTTTTCATTCCAAACTCCATGCTATGACCCACCAGCTAATACTCTAATGTTCCAAAGGAGAAGATATGTTTCCATTGGAAAAGCATATAGATGCAGAAGACCTCTCGAGTGGCTTTCTTTATTTGGAGTTATGCTTTGGGGAAATGTCTGAAATTGACAATTTAAGAAAAATGAAGGTTTGGACATTGGATTGGTGTTATATATGCAAGTGCAATGGCAAATCAGTTGACCATCTTTTCCTTCATTTTCCGGTTGCTATGGATTTGTGGTCTACGGTTTTTTAGGTTTATTTGGAGTAAGTTGGGTTATGCCAAAGTCAATTGTGGGGCTCCTAGCTTGTTGACCAGGTTGGTTTGGCCGTCATCAAAACGGCCATATATTTTTTTTGATAAATAACGTAAGAATATTATTAATAATAGAAAGATTGCCGAACCGAGTACATTGGGGATGTACTATAGGGGCACAAATCAAGAAACAAAAGAACAACGGTCAAGAAACAAAGAAAAGGAAGAACAAGAAAAATAAGAAAAAACCACACTCCATTCAAAGAGAGTGTGCAAGAAGAAAGACTTAATCTCCAACAAAGAGCGTTCACAACCCTCAAAACTTTTAGCATTCCTTTCACGCCAAATGCACCAAATCAAGCAATGAGGCAATAGTCTCCAAACATCAATATGACGATGTCGCGCAAACTTTCCTTGCCAAGCCTCAAACAACTCAATAACAGTATGAGGCATAACCCATTGAATACCAAACAAGCAGAAGACCAAGGACCACAACTCCCAAGCTATGGAGCAATGAAATAAAAGATGATCCACCGACTCCCCACACCTCTTACACATATATTAATAATTGTTCTCCATTGTTTAATGTGATGTCTTTGGAGGGGAAGAAATAGTAAGTGTTTTAAAGATAATGAGAGATCCATATCAGACCTCAAGCTATTTTTCTTTAGAACCTTAGTGGATTGGTTGTCTACTTTGCGAAACCAATCATTCACTTCTTTTCTTGAATTTCTTGATTTATGTAATTTTTGAACTTGATTTGTTTGACCCCTATACACTTTCTGGTGTTCTAGGGTGTTCATTTTTTTATATCAATAAATCTTATTACTTATCAAAAATAAAAAGAGAAGATCTATCAAATTTAAGTGGGTAGCATGTATTAAGCTAAACAAGGTTGGCTTAATTTTACTACATCTGAGTATCATTCAAAGCAAACATCCAATCATGAGCTCCAAATGGTATATTAGCGTAGCCAATGAGCTCTAACTCAAATGGCACATATTCTCCTCATAAGAGTAACAATCTAACGCTCCTAGAGTAGCATTCTTTACTTAGACTGCCGCTTTAGGTAAGATTCTAACTACAGATAATCTTTGGAATAGGCATATTGTATTGCTTGATTGGTGCTATATGTGCAAAAAGTGTGGGGAATCAATGGATCATCTTCTTCTTCATTGTCTGATAGCATATGAGTTGTGATCTATGGTATTTTGTTTGTTTGGTTATGCCATATAAAGTTATTGAGTTGTTGGCTTCTTGGCATGGCAAGTTTGGAAGACAAAAATATAGATTTCTAGAGTTTTGTGCCATATTGTCTGTTTTGGTGTTTATGGTGGGAATAGAATGCTAGATGCTTTGAGGACTCTGAACCGTCAATCCTTGATTTAAAGTCCTTTTTCTTCCATACTCTCCTTGAATGAGCTTAGTTTTACCTTCTTGCTCTTCTTTATCCCTCCCTATTCTAGTTGGTCATTGTAATTTGGGTTCTTAATTTTTGCCAATGTAGTACATTTCCAATGTACTTGGGTGGGCCATTCTTTAATAAAAAGTTCTAATGTTATTTATTAAAAAAAAAATGAATATGGTGGAGGATGAGATTGTGGGTTCACTACCCACCAAATGTGTTACTTACCCAAAATAAATAAATGGTATTTTTTTTATAAGTAATAAACTTCATTGAAAAAAGATGTAAGAAAATACAATGGAAACAAAGCACATAGGTCATGTGCTAGAAGCAGCAGTGAAAAAAATAAGTAACAATGAAAGTACAAAAATCAAGCATATTAGGTAAAGAAATAAAAGTAACACCTGTAGCATTTTCCCAATCAGAAAGGGTCTAAAAGAAGAGAAGCATCAACTCATAAATGGATCTTTCATTCCCGTCAAAAGGTACGTTTATTCCTTTCCCTCCAAATGACACCCATAAGACAATGAGGGATCATTCTCCAAAGCACCTTGACCAACTTGCTAAAAGTTCCACAACACTACACGAGATGACCCAACGAACCCCAAGTAGTGAACACACCATATTCCACAACTTTTGAGCTACTGGGCAGTGTAGGAGTAAGTGGTCAATGGTCTCCCCATTCCTCTTGCACATACAACACCAATCCACCACCACCACTTTTCGCCTCCTTAAATTATCAATGGTTAAAATTCTCCCAAAAGCTGCTGTCCAAATAAATAAACTAACCTTTGGAGGCATTTTTGGTTCCCACAATGGTTTCCATGGAAAAGAATCTGGGTTTGGGGGTTGTGCACTTTGGTTTCCACAATGGTTTCCATGGAAAAGAATCTGGGTTTGGGGTTTGTGCACTTTGGTTTCCACAATGGTTTCCATGGAAAAGAATCTGGGTTTGGGGTTTGCATATTAAATAAATGGTATATTAAAGTCAATGATGATGACAAACACAAAAAATAAAGGAATCCAAATAAAATCAGGATGATCAACACTCAAGGGAAAAAGTTCAAAAAAATAAAAAAAGATGAACCATTTCAAACATTAACTAGATATTAATTACCATCCTGTGTAAGATCCTCAAACATTGACATGATGTCAGTTTTCAGATGAGCAGATTCAACAGTTGCAGAAAATTTTCCCAGATTTGTTGCAGCAGACCTCCTAACCATAGGCATGTCATCCTGACACAATTGACTGTATATTGACCGCAATTCTGTCTTCAGCATCTCTGGGGCACTTGGGGAGGCAATATGAAACAACCCACATGCAGAGACTCGTGCTGTAAACCATTCACCAGCTGCCAATCTCTGTAACACAACAAATTAGAACTTGGAGGTAAAAGGAATAAGGTAAAATAATTACACATTGAACAAAAAGACACAGGCAAACTATTGATGGAAATAAAGATATTATACATAAGCCACCAGTACAACATTAAGTCACACACAAATATCTAACCTTCACCAGAGGAATAAACCAGTCAACCAAGTCAGTCTCTCTCATCTGAGAGCCAATTCTACACAATGACTCCACCGCTTTTTCCCTCACACAGGTTTCCTCAACAGTGCAAAGGGTCTCCAACGGTGGGAGCAAAACATGGGCATGCTCCACTCCCCCAACATATGGAATAAACACCCCCAATTCCTCTGCCATCGCAAGAAGTACCTCATCATCGTCGTCATTGTTTTCACTCAGAAATGGGATCAGTTCCTTTCTGGTTCGCTCCTCCCCAAGAGCACGTGCAATTGTGGATAGCCTCCGAATCGAGTTCAATCGTAGCTGAATGTCATCATTTTTCAGCTCGTCTATGAGCACAGCAATTGGATATAGTGGTTCTTCAACCATAGACATTGTATTTCAAATATATCTAACAACTTCAAACAATTAATATTGTCAACAGCACTATACATAATGTAACCATATTGTAGCTTGTAAAATTGTTGCAAACACAATGCTAATGATAAACTCCATATTTATCAAAGGAAGCCTAAATTTTAGGTAAAATAGATTCTTTAACTGCAAAATTTATAGTTATTCCAAATTTATAATTTCCCAATAATTAATCAAAACATGTAGATTAAACCAATGATCTATTTGGTTATTAACAATTTCAGGAGGACATGGAAGTTCTACAGCCGATAACATAACCGGCATTTGTTATAAAATTGCAAGCATTTTTCTTCATTTCTCGGTAACCAAACAGATTAAAATGGAGGAAAGATTGCAATTAGAATCGAAAATAAGAGATCTAAAACAAACCCTAGAATTCAAATCCAAAATCCGGGGAAATTCGTAAAGAGGCAACAGATAAAAGACTCGTAACACTATCTACATTACAACGAAAACGGTATTGAAATACAAATTTCGAAACTTAAAGGTGTGATTTTTTATTTTCATTTTCTGAGCTGAGCTGAGCTTTCTCGGGAACCAAACATAGGGCAGGAATTCAAAATCAGCCTCATTGAATAATTGAGAAAGGAAAAAGGAAATAAAAGATTACTATTTGAAGCGAAGCGAATCGATGAATGTGAAAATTGGGAGTGGTCTCTCACCGATCTCAATGCGTTCCCGCCGGCTGCCTCTGATCCCAGAGTCCGTGGGCGTAGAGAGAGTGAGAGAGATGAATCTGTGATGTGCTTGTATGGTGTGAATGAATTTCATGAAAGCCTATAAGAGTGAGTTTGAATTGAAAAGTGGTATAGCCCATGGGCTGATTTTGGGCCGAAAAGTTCTTCTTCTTTTTTTTCTATTTTTTTTCAAGCTCCTACCATGGTTTTAAAATCGAGACTTCCTAATTGAACTGGTTGTTCTCACAATTGAATCACTTGTTTTTATGGTTTTACCATATCGAATTAGAGTCTGTTTCTCCACTAAACTGGCCAATCCGATCTAATTTTTAAAACCATATTTTCTACACCAACATTTTCGTCAACTAGGTTTTGGCGGACTTGGTAGAGTAGAGTAAAAAACAAGTTGTCCTAAGGTTTTCAAATTTATAATCCTAATCCATACTTTTAGCGTACGTTTGCTAGAAGGGATGAAAAAGTGAGAGAATAGAAAAGAGAAATGATACGTCTATAACATTTTTACAATATTTTTACAACAAATCCTAAGTGGTAAATTGTTACTAGTTGTTATTGTTGGGGTAAAAAAGTAATCTTAGTGTTAGTTTCAAATTTGAACCAATAACAACTAACCACCTGTGATTTGTTGTAAAAATGTTGTAAAATTATTGTAGACGTAGCATCACTCGAATAGAAAATGGTAAAATGATAGAAAAGTAAGAAAATAGAAAAGATGCAACACCCATCTTACTTAAGTTTTTTTTTTTTTTTTTTTGAGACAATACTTAAAGTTAATTTAATTGTTTCTAGAATGAAATTGATGAATTATTTAATTTATTTTAAAGGTGATATTATTTTATATTATGATATTTACAAAGAAAATAAATAAAAGAAAATGTATCATAAAGAGTTATTTTATGGATTATTCATATTAAACTTTTAGTCTCCTTATCAGTTAAGGAAAAAGATAAAAGATTAAATCATATTTGGATTAGAGTTCTAGCCTATCTAAACAACATTATTTTGAGTTTAATTGGGAATTAAAGTCTTGAAAGCTTATTTAAGTTTTATGGGCTTCTTGGAGGCTAAAGAGAGAAGTTTTAGAGGGTTTTAATTCCAGCTCAAGTAGTAAACGTTAATTCTAGCCCATATAGGAAATGTATTTAACGTGTGAAGCTGAATTTATTTAAGAGTACTAATTGGAGTGGAATTGATCTTTCTAGACTAAATTGGATTGTTATTTTAAAAGTATATATATAAGGACCAGATTTGAATTCTCAGCCCAATATGTGAATGAACTTATGACCAAAAAGCTCAAAATAAGGAATTTGTAGAGAATAGATTGGAAAACTAGGCTCTAGTTAATCAAGCAAACGCTAGATGGGGTTCAAATGATAAGAGAATGAAAAGAAAAAGGGTTGTATTAAAGAAAAACCGTCCTTGGCAAAGTCCGAGGAGATTTGTTCTTATATATTATTTTCAAGTCCATTTACAAGTTTGGTTCTAGAATGTTACAGTGTTTCTCTCATAAATTCTCGATGTCGCGTTGCCTCCTTTTCCTTTTATATTGTCTCTCCTTTTCATCCCCACCTTCCACATGCATGCCAGATGGCTGGTATTGATACTTGTCCCATCAGCCCCTCCTACAAGTTTTATGCAGTAGCTGTAAGGCTGGAATACACTGTTTATGTGTCACCTCCACATTAATGCGGTTAGAGAGTTAGGTGCAGTACATTTAATGTGGAGACAGCAGCTTTCTCTTTAGATATTTAAGGACACTTCCCTGTCCTGAGCTCTCATTATGCTTATCCATGTCAACCAAGTGTTTCTGTGACATTCCCCTGGACAACATATCACCTCTGTGGACCTCGGCTTGTACTAGCCGAGGAGGATCTTATCCTCGGTAACACTCCTTAGGCTATTATGATCACAACTAACTTCTCCATTTTCCAACATGGGCCCTTTTGACAGTGTTTACCACCTTCAGACGCCTTTAGTCCTCGGCTTGGGCCTCAGACCCATTATGCACATATAAATAGTGAGCTCCTGGGCCCAATGCCTTTACAATAGCCCCTCGAGATACATCTTTCTGAATCCTCGGGAAGAAATGAGGATTTCGACATCACTGTAGTTACCCTACACTTTCTGCATCCCTCCTCTGCTAAAAAAGACACCTTTTTAACTACCCAAAGCACGTTTTTGGCATTCCTATACTAGGGATGTGCACTCAATAAATTCTTACGGCTTCATGCTCCCCACGTTCTACAGTGTGATGCATATCAAACGGCTGACGTTTTCGTCAGGTACCCAGCGGGAATTTTCCCACGTTTGACATCCACGTCCTTGATGTTTGCCAGTGGTTTAGCTTCAACCCATTTAGTGAAGTAGTCCGTGCCGACCAACAAATACCTTTTGTTCCTTGCTACCTTAGGGAAAAGGCCGACAATATCCAAGCCCTATTGAGCGAAAGGCCAAGGACTAAACAAAGGATTAAGGACTCCCTCAGGTTGGTGAATGTTCAAGGCAAACCTCTGGCACTGGTCACACTTCTTTGCATAGTCCTGTGCATCTTTTTGCATATTTGGCTACCAATAGCCTTAGGTGAGGGCCCTGTGGGACAAGGATTTGTTCCCCGTGTAGCTTCCAGAAATTCCTTCATGTAATTTTTCTAGGAGCAGCTCAACTACTTCAGGGTGTACGCATAGTAGATATAGGCCAGAAAGAGACCTTTTATACAACTTTTGATCATCAGACAGCCAGAACCAAGGAGCCTTTCTTCGTACTTTGTCAGCCTTGGACTTATCTTCAGGAAAAACATCTTCCTTAAGGAACAATACAATAGAGTCCATCCAACTAGGACCCGCCCTTATTTGATAGACATGGATCACAATCCTTCCTGCCTCGGTAGGTTTACATAAATCCTTTACGAGGATTACTCGAGGTAAACTTTGTGCTGAGGAGGTCGCCAATGTGGCAAGAAAGTCCGCTTGTGTATTTTTACTCCTAGGGACTTGTGATAAATTAAAAGACTCAAAATCGAACTATAAATGTCTAACCTGGTTTAAGTACTCTTGCATTCTGGGATCTCTGGCTTCTAACTCTCCTTGGACTTAGCCCACAACCAGCCTTAAATTAGAGAACAACTCTATTGCCTTTTCACCCATTTTTTGAACCTTAATCATTCCTTCCAGTAGAGCTTCGTATTCAGCTTCATTGTTTGTGGCTGAGAAGCCCAATCTTAAAGATTTTTCGATCGTGATCCTCTCCGGAGATATTAGGACTAACCCCACACCAGATCCCCTATGATTTGTTACACCATCAACGTAGACCTTCCAGGGCAAAGGCTCTTGTACAGAGATTACCCTAACCGATTTTCCATCCATGTTCTACTCTTCTACCCTTTCTTCTACTAGGGTTTCAGTAAATTCAGCTACCAGGTCGGCAAGGACTTGACACTTTACAGAAGTGCGAGGCATGTATTTGATATCAAAAGCCCTAAGAATCGTGCCCCACTTTGCAATTCTACCTGTGTAATCAACACTCTGAAGTAGAGCCCTGAGTAGGAGTTGGGTTAAGACAACAACTTTGTGTGACTAAAAATAGTGGGGAAGCTTGCGCGTAACATGCACCATAGCCAAAATGGCCCTCTCTAAGTGTAAGTAACAAACTTCGGCCTCATGCAGGGACTTGCTTACATAATATACCGGTCTCTAAATGCCATTATCAACTTGTATTAGTACCAAACTCACCGCATGGGAGGCCACGGCGATGTAGGCAAACAAAACTTCATCCAACTTGGGTCTAGGCATGATGGGCGGTTGGGACAAATACTCTTTCAACTGTTGGAAAGCTAGGACACACTCCTCAGTCTATTCAAACCCCTTCCATTTATTCAACAATTGAAAGAAAGGTCTACACCTGTTTATTGACCGAGAGATGAATCGGTTTAAAACAGCGGTCATCCTTGTAAGCGTTTGGACCTCTTTGGGATTCTGAGGTGGTTGCAGATTGTTGATCGCCTTAATCTGATCGGGATTGGCTTCAATTCCGTGGTGTGTGACCATGTAGCCTAAGAACTTCCCAAATTCGACATCGAAAGAACACTTGGAAGTATTAAGTCATAACTTATGTTTCCTTAGGATGGCAAAAGTATTCCCGGGGTCTTTAATATGCTTGGACTCTGCCTTCCTCTTGACCGTGATGTAGATTTCGATGTTTTTTCCTAACTGTGTTTCAAATATCTTGGTCATCATCCTCTAATAGGTAACCCCTGCATTCTTCAAATCGAAGGGCATAACCTTATAATGGTAATTTCAAGTAGGAGTGATGAAAGCTGTCTTCTCTTGGTCATCTAAAGCTAAAGGTATCTGATGGTACTATTGAAAGGCATCTAGGAAGCTCATCTGAGAATAACCCACAGTCGCGTCCACCAACTGATCAATCCGAGGCATAGGAAAATGGTCCTTTGGGCAGGCTTTGTTCAAGTCTGTAAAATCTATACATACGCACCACTTCCCAGTCTTCTTTTTTACCACTACTGTGTTAGCCAGCCATTCAGGGTAAAAGACCTCTTTAATAGCCCCAACCTACTTAAGTTTCGTCACCTCGTCCTTGACAGCATCAGAGTGCTCCTTAGATGAACGCCAAGACAGTTGCTTCCTGGGGGTGACAGATGGATTGACATTTAGATGATGGCAAATGAAGTTCAGATCCACTCCCAAAGCTTCATAGGCATTCCAGGTGAATACATCAATGTTCCCCATAAGAAATTCCCCTAGCTCCCCTTTCTCCTAAGGTGGTAGCTGAGTTCCAACCTGAAAAAACTTCTCCAGTTCATCACCTACAGTAAATTTTTCTAAATCTTCGCATTTAGCCTCCTCGGTTGGCCCTTTCACAGGTAACTCCGTAGACTTTGATTGCTATAAACCTTCCTTGAACGAGGTTGAGGACTCAACTGCTGGTTGATGCAAAATTGTAGACACAAGGCACTGCCTGGCCATGAATTGGTTCCCCACCAGCTCCTCAATATAGTCTCTTAACAGATACTTCACCTTCTGATGCAGAGTTAAAGAAACGGCCCCTAGGGCGTGAAGCTAGGGTCAGGCGACTATGGCTGTGTAGGGAGAGAAGGCATCAACAACAATGAAGTCCATTTCAACCACTTTTGAGCCTGCCTGCATGGGCAACCTAATTTGACCTTTTGGGATGACAACTTTTCCATCAAAACTTACCAAAAGTGAATCATAGGCTATCAGGTCCTCTAGTTTTAAGTTCAACCCCTATACAAATCGGGGTACATAATCTCTGTATCGCTGCCCTGATCTATCATTACCCTTTTCACATCATACCTTCATATTCTGAGGGTTACCACCAAAGCATCATCATGCGGCTAGATGATTCATGCCTTATCTTCATTCGAGAAACTCAACGCTGGTCGAATTTCGACTCTAGCCCTTTTCGGCCTAAAGCTAGTGTCTTTGGCTGGAAGCTAAGCCACAAACATCACCCTGGATGGCTGTAAACTAGTCTTTCCAGGTGCAGCAAAGATGACATTGACTGTGCCTATTCGGAGCCTTGAAGAAGCATTCCCTTGAGTCCCAGACCTCAACTGGTCACCTTGCTCGTTGGGACGGTACAAGAAATGCTGTAATCTCCCCTCCTTGACCAGTTGCTCTAGATGATTCCACAATGTTCGGCCATCCTCGGTGGTATGTCCCCGCTCTTTGTGGTATTGGCAATGAAGACTTTGGTTGCACCTTAAAGGATAACCTTGCCCTTTCCCTTGTCTTGCTGTTGGTCCTCTTCGACCCTCTTGTACTTGTCAATGTGATCCATAAGTTGGTGTATACTGGTAACAGGTTTCCTCGTAAAAGACTTTCTCAAACCATGCTCAGAAGGTAGGCCGAGCTTGAAAGTGCTAATGGCTACATCATCAAAATCACCATCTATCTCGTTGAACATTTCCTAGTATCTGTCTAAATATGTCTTCAGGGTTTCCCCTTCTTTCATGGACAAAGACAATAAGGAGGCCAAAGATCGAGGAACCCTGCTACACATGATAAAGTGAGATCCAAACATTTGAGTGAGTTCCTTGAAGGAATCAATGGAACTTGCCCTTAGACTATTAAACCACCTCATCGCCACAGGCCCCAAACTGGACGAGAATACCTTGCACATCAAAGGTTCGTTCTTGGAGTGTACAGCCATCCTTTGATTGAAGTGGCTAACATGCTCCACAGGGTCTGTTCTACCATTGTACATGGTGAACGTAGACTGTGAAAACTGCCAAAGAAGTCTCCCTCCCTCAATCCAACACGTGAAAGGTGACCTAGAAATCTAGTTGAGTGCTTTACTCATAGCATCGTTTTCCAGGCCAACCAAGGACAAATTTCTTTTTCTATGCTCATGATGATAGTCCTCCTCATATGAGAAAAACTCGCTAGGTGGAGTCCTCGATCTTTGCCTATAGCTACCATCCTCTTCACCATCAAAAGAGAGGTCAAAATTGGAGGGAGCTCGCTTTCACCGTTCGTGGCGCAAGCTCCTCTTCAAGTGATCAATCACCTTCTGCATGTTTCTGGCATTCTCCTCATGAGAGACGTGGCGTTACCCCGAGCTTGGCTGTTACTGGTATAGGTAGTATGTACACTTCCTTCCCGGTCTCTTTGTCGTTCGAGATCACTGAAATGATCTTGACACTGAGATCTTATAAACTTTGCCTGGTGTAGACCTGAACCTACCATCATTCTATACTTGATTCACTATAACACCAGTATTTCCCACAAACGGCGCCAATTGTAAGGACCAAATTTGAATTCCCAGCCTAATACGTGAATGGACTTAGGCCCAAAAAGCCCAAAACAATGAATTTGTAGAGAATGGGTTGGAAAACTGGGTTTTAGTTAATCAAACGAATGCTACAAGGGATTCAGATGATAAGAGAATGAAAAGAAAAAGGGTTGTATTAAAGAAAAACCATCCTCGGCAAAATCCTAGGAGATCTGTTCTTATATATTATTCTTAAGTCTATTTACAAGTTTGGTTCTGGAATGCTACAGTATTTCTCTCTTGAATTCCCGATCCCTTTGTCTCGTTGCCTCCTTTTCCTTTTATACTGTCTCTCCCTTTCATCCCCACCTTCCACGTGCATGAAAGATGGTTGGTGTTGATACTTGTCCCATTAACCCCTCCCATAAGTCTTCATGCAGTAGCTGTAAAGCTGGAATACACTGTTTAGGTATTACCTCCACATTAATGCGGCCAGGGAGTTAGGTGCAATACATTTAATGCGGAAACAGTAGCTTTCACCTTAGATATTTTAGGACACTTCCCTGTCCTGAGCTCTCATTGTGCTTATCCATGTCGACCAAGTGTTTCTGTGACATTCTCTAGGATGGTAGATCACCTCCATGGACCTCAACTTGGACTAGCCGAGGAGGATCTTATCCTCGGCACCACTCCTTGGGTTGTTATGATCATAACTAACTTCTACATTTTCCAACATGGGCCTTTTTTATAGTGTTTACCACCTTCGGACACCTTTAGTCCTCGACTTGGGCCTCAGACCCACTATGCACATATAAATAGTGGGCTCTTGGACCCAATGCCCCTACAATATATATATATATATATATAAAATCAACCAGCATGTTAGCAACCCAATCTTCACCCTCACACCACACTCCAGTCGAATTTTTTAGAACCTTAATCTGATTTCTCCTGAACCTTTGTGAGGTTCAACTATTGAAATAGTGAGAGTTTTGGTCTCCAACTTTTAGCCATGGAATTCTAGATCTTTGTTGCCATAATTTCTCCTCTTGAGATAGAAGAATTCGTATGCCACCTTTCAGCTGATGAACCTGATCTGCACTACCACCATTAAAAGCTACCCATTCTACCTTCTTCAACTATTGCCTTTTATCAATCAGTTTGCGTACTATATTTCCAAACGCCACTCTACTCCACCATTTTAGATTAATCTGACATTGCTATAAATTTTCTTCCACCATTGCCATGGAAACTTCCATATTTTCACTCCTCTAAGCTGATCTGACCATGGCATAACAGCCTTCCTTTTCCAACCAAACTTGTTCAAATCTCCTAGGTTTCTGTCACTTAGGAGTGATACCTAAACTTGTTCATCATTTGCTAGAGCTCTGTCAAGTCTTTCCCACATCGTAGTTTCACCCATAATCTGCCTACTCCAAGTAAACTTGCTGTCTACATAGCCCAAGTCAACAAAACCACATTCATCCACCACATCCTGAAAATCTTGCATTTTTTTGAAGGGCCTCGGTCAACCCTCCAACTTCTCATGTCCCTTACAAATTTAGTTAAAATCACCTACACAAAGCCAAGGGAGATCACATCGTTGACCAAAAATTCTCAATAAATCCCAAGATTCACCATGTTTATGTGTTTCAGGGGCACCATAGAACCCAGTGAACCTCCATGAATTTACCATCCCCTTATTTATAAAAGCATCAATATGATTAAGGGAAGATGTTTCCACCTAAATATCCAAGTCACCATTCCAAAGTAGGGCCAAACCCCCACCCCGATTTTCATTAGTCATACAATGATTATGCTTAAAACTCAATTTCTTCAACACACCATGTAGCCTTGCTTCACCCAGCCATATCTAGGCTATAAACATGGCTATAGGATCTTGTGCCTATACTAAATCACCGAGTTCCTGAATTGTCTTTAGGTTTCCAAGCCCACGACAATTCCAACATAAAATACTTATTGCCCCATGGGACTGGGAACCAGTGACCGCAAAACTCTTTAAATTTTCCTTGTCTCCATTGGAAACCACTCTTTTTTTTTTTCTTTTTTTCTTTTTTTTGTTGGTAACCTGTGGAGATCATTGTCAGAGGAGGGGGATCATTTCCGACTCGAGAGTGGATCAAAACTGTTGCCTAAGGGAAGCTCAAATCATACCAATTTTTTCCATTTTGGGGTTTGCACTTGTTTTTTCTAAGTCTTTAATTTTCTATGATTTGAAATATATAAGAGAGCACTAATTGGGGTCAAGAGATCAAAGGGAATAGGGGGGGGGGGCGTCTTTTGTGCTAAAATAGATGGTGTTACCGTTGGTTCTTGGTCAACTTCCACAAGAGCCATCAGAGTAGACTCCCTAGTAGGAAAGGATTCCTCAATAATACCATCACGGTCCATAAAATCATATTTCCATAAATCATGGTCAATCCCCTTAATTTGCATATCAAATAAATCCCTAACATTAACATTTCCCTTGAATCCTGTAGGAATATCTTCGGGAATTGAATTTTTTGGGAGAGAAGGTGAATTTGAAATTACCTCAATAGGGAGAGTTTCCTTATCAACAAACTAAACTGGGGGATTATATGAATTAACAACTGGAGCCACCGGGGACAAAGGCACCTCAGGGGAGGGTCTGGTGGCTTTTTCTTTCATCTTGTCATAGAAACCCGGCACAGAGATCATGGTTTTCTTTGAAGGGAGAATCAAAGCTGCTCGAAGCCAAGAACCAAATTGTTGAGACTCAGTAGATAAAGTACCTGCACTATCTAGCCAAAGATAGCAATCCTAATCAGCGTGAGTGAGACAGCTGCACCAATAACAAATATTCAGCAATCTCTCATATTTGAATGACACCCAGTCCTTAACCTCATCATCCAGAGAGATAACTTTCCCACGACTAAGTGGTTTGGACACATCAATGGTGACTTGCACTCTCATAAAAATACCATTTTCGCCATCCACGTTCCCCTAACTGGAAAAAAAAAAAAAAAAAAAAAAATCCCAATGCCTTAGCAAATGCCCTCCGCTACTTCTTATAGGGATATCGTGGACTTGCACCCAAAAAGTAACTAACTTGAAATCTAAATCACGAATATGCCTGACCTTATCATACCTTGGAATTGTACCAAGGTGTTTATCAAAACTCCACGGTTTGTTTGCAAAAACCTTATCTGTTTCAAGCTTATTATCAAAAATAAAAAGGAGAATATTGTTACCTAAATCTTTAATCTTAAAGCCATTCCTAGACCTCCCAAGTTGTTTGAAAGTCATGGCTACAGCTTCTACATTCAGAGTGCGCCTCGTATAGAATTTAGTCGCAATAATAAACTTTAGAACCTAACTCTATATGTAGATGGAAGTCGCCACCCTCCTGATCAGAGAAAGACATATGACTCCAAGTTTTGGTGATACCTTCCATGACAAAAAGTATTTCCCAAACCCCAAAGAACAAAAACCTACATGCCCTACGGATAAACAAATATTTATCCGAGGGAACAAAAGAATCCTTACACATAAGGAACAAAATTCTACAGCCCTAAGAGAAGATAGAAGCACCACCTATCGCTAGCGGATAGAGAAACTGTAGGTGTCAATCAATTGAATATACTTGTGGAAGTTTTTTTTTTTGGAAAACTATAGTTGTGGACGTTAGTAATAGCTATATGTATTACAATTATATTTATATATGACATTATATATTTTAAAATTTATTAAAAAAATGATATAATAAGATTCTAATGGAGATTAAATATAGAATTGAATTTAAATTCAATTGAAAAATACTTGTAAAATTGTGAAGTTTTGAAAGTTTATGTAGCACAGTATTATGAAGTCAACTAATAGTCGAATTTCTTTAATTTTACATAGATTATTAAATCCTATAATCTGGAAGTAACCATGTAATTTCAAATTAAACCATATAGTTTCACCCCAACCTATATTAAACTTTAACATAGTGTTATTCTACTTACTACAACAAAATTGACTTTTTTCAAGGGTCATAAATCCTTGAAAAAGGTATTAAAAAATCTCGAGAAAAATTATTTTAAAAATTTAATCGACTCTTGATAACTTTCGAAACTTATACCATCAAAAATGAAATTTTGAAGTCCTTCGTGACCCTCAAAACAAGTGCTCTAATATTATTTTAAGGGTTACAAAGAAACCCTTAAATGACCTTATTTATTGTAACCCTTGGTAAATAAGATTATTTAAGGGTCTCTTGACCCTCAAAATAAGATTTTCTTTTTAAAAAAAGAAATAAAAACCACAATCATGCACAAAAACCACATACTACAACTAAATACATCAAAAGTCCAATGTACTATAACCAAATACAAATGTAGAAGATAAATTCATTTAGCAGAAGAATTGACTTAACAATTTTCTAAGCCACAATTCACTATCCTTATTATAAACACAATATATTGCCCCAAGTGCTTTGGTTCGAACAATCACATTAGGGTTTGAAGTAAAATTAGAAATGAGAGGTTCTAAACCATTTGCTTCCATGACTAGTTATTGACTATGAGGATTGTTTTGGACAATAGTTCTTACAACTTCTATAGCCTTTGCATGAATATTTGAGTGTGAGTTTTTCAGGTAACAAAGGAAAGGAACCAAACCACTAATTGAGTGAAGATCTATAGCATATGCATTAACAGCCAAAACATGAGGTATAATACTCTTGACATAACTAAAAACAGAGGATAGGAAAAGTGTGCACAACAAGTATATACAAATAACTAACTATACAAAAAAACCAACCCTTCAAATTCTCTTTAACTCAACTAAATCAGTAGTAAGACTGTAAGATAAAGGAAAGAAAAGCGTGCAGAACAAGAATATATAAATGGCTAACTAAATTAGTTTTTATCTATCACAAACATGTGAATTCACATTTTTCCCAACTGAACTCACTCATGCTCCATCCAGTTCCACCGAGAGAGTCACCATTTTTTCCAAGGTAGTTCAAGTAGTACTAAATGTCAACCACATAGGATGCATTCATCTATCCATAAGATGTATAAACATAAGTTAGCACATTTAATCATTGTTAGCATCATTGAGCCATAACTTTCATTATAGAGCCAAGATAATAAGCACCAAGAGAATCACATAGCTTAATTATTTTCTATTCAACCCAACTTCTACTAGATAAACATAAATTTACTAATTCCAAATATATATATATATATATATATAGTACTCCCATCTTACTCTAGTAAATCCCAAAAAAATAATACTTGCCTTGTGCATCTAGATATACCCAAAGAAAAAAAAAGTAAGAAAGTGTGAGAAAACAAACCTGGAAAGGAAGCTAAGACTAATAAAAGCAAAGCTCAATAACTTAGTCAAAATCCATCAAAGATCTGCAAAGTAAAACCTGTAAATTTAAAAACAACCATAATTTTCCATATAAAGAAAGACTGTTAGAAGCAGTTAAAGACCCAAATTTTTCTTAGGAATTTTGTTGAGAAAAATCTAGTAGAAGATGTGAAAGTAAACAAACAAAAACAAAAAAGGTAGATTTGAATGTAGGTGGAAGAAACAGAGAGATCTATTCCCCAATGACAAGTACCTTAACAAAGGCACAAATCTTAAACTATAACAATATTCAATCAATGCAAATTGATTACATAACTAGGGAAATTTGGTCATTCTGCATAGCAAGGAAGGTTGTTTTGAGAAAGCTTACATTGTATGTTTCCAAGAAGTGTTCATTTCCAACTGCAACAAACTTGGAGATTCATGTGAATATTGGTGAGATGGAAAAATGGAGATACATTTTGCAGTATTATTAGCCAGAAGCCTCTTACAAAAAAAGAAAAAAGAAAAAAAAAAGATGGTGGACCTTGCAACCTTGATGCAGAAATCTTAACAGGACCTGCATAATATGAGAACAATAAAATAAAAATTGAATGCATTCTAGTGTTAATGATAAAAATGCATCTGTTAGTGCCTAAATAATAATGCATGTAAGGAATAAGTTGACATTAAGACTTCACCTTTGGAGCACAAAATCCCTTGGTTCCAACACAAAGGCCTTCTCTTTCTCGTTTTGGAACCCATAGAAATATCTAAAGTAGTTAGTAGATAGAAACTTCTGAGGTAACTACTCAATGTGCTATATCTGCCTACACACCTATGCTTTTCAATAACCTAGCACCAGCAGATTGCAGAGGCATTGGGCTCAGATAAGCAATTTCTCTATCAATCTTACCTGGAGGAGCAGCAATTTTTCTTTCAATTATGTGTGAGATTGGAATTAACTAATGCTCGTTGTTTGGCAGCTATAAAATTTCCTCAAATAACTCACAAGTTTATCATCTTTAATTGATGGAGTAGAATTTGAATGAGGGAGAGGAACATGAAGAAGGAACCAAGCCCTTAAAAGTGAGGGGGCCCAGCCCATAAAGAAGAAAGGCTTGGTCTTTAGAAAAATAAAGAAGGGAACAACCCAGCCCACAAGGAGAAAAGAATAAAATGTTGGGCCTTAGGAAGAAAAAGAGGCACAAAGGGAAGCATGGGCCAAAGACTTAAGCAAGATGTGGCATCCAAGGAAACCCAAAAGGGAGGCAAGTAGGAGCTAGGTCAAGTTGCACAAGATCCACCAGAGTTAGGGGGAATCCTCAAAAAATGCTAGAGAAAACCAACTAAGACGTGGACAGCTTAGGGTGGCATGCCCATAGGCACAAGAAACGAATGAGGTTATGTCCCATCAACCGCCCATAATTCAGAAGAAGGCTACGAGAACAGATGGTGCCTTAAAAGTATCTAATGAAGGAGCCTAGGACCTCGGGTAAAGCAGGAAAGGTGGTCCAAGAAGGAAGGTGGCTAGAAGCCATTCTGGCTTTCATCATCAGCAATGAGGAATCTACCCATTTAAAGGAAAGGGACAAAGTATCAAACAATCAGAGCTCTGAGGTGTCTTTTCTAAAGATCTTGGGAAAAGCATTTGGGCTTACTCAAACATGATCTCCCATAAGAGGAAGGTCAGTTGGGGGGTTTTTGGTTGCCAAACCTCAAAAGGGGAAATAATGAGAGAAATAGGAAAGGACCATCACTAATGTTACAGACATAACATTGGTTCTTTTTTTTTACTGAAAGGGTAGAACATAACATTGGTTCTAGTACCCAGAACACCAAAAGAATGGATCAATGGCTTGGAAAAACCCTAGAAGTAGCACTATAAAAGGGATAAAGCAATAGCCAAAAAGGGGATTCAGCAAGAAGCACTTAATATACTAGAAAATGCACTAGAAAGTGAGCTGTGAGTTTGAAATAGAGTGTAGAGTGAGGTACTGTGAAGGATCCTACAGAAAATACTTAAGGATACATTTGAATTCAAAGGGATTCAAACTTCAGAAGTCTTGGAAGCCCAAAGAGAGCTATCTAAGTATGTGATTTTTGAACTTTATTGAACCTTGCGATATATCCCAACAAAGTAGGACTCAATGTATTCAAATACTTGATATAAAAAAAAAATAATCTCACTCTATTTTAAGGATCCCTGATGTTATTCATCTAACAAATATATATATATATATATATATATGTCCATGTATCCATGTATATTTTTGTTGTGGTGCCCATGTCTTGTGCACAGATTGGCTCATAAACAGTCCAACAAAACCCAGTCCACCAACTATCTATACCATCCTTTGGAGGTCCAAGATCCCTCCAGCTCGTTAGGCCTGGGCTCTGTCCAAAGAAGGAACCCACATTAAAAGGTGACTCTACTAGGGACTGGGAAAAGGAGAGGGAAGAAAAAGTCCCTTTGCGAGCATGGCTCCAAGACTAAGGAACAGCAAAGGTACCAATGTGCCACTTGCGGCATCAGAGCCCATAGGAGAAAATGAAGTTCTCTCTAGAAAAAGGAACGAGAGAGAAGAACCAAATCCTAGCCCTTTCAGTAGGGGAGAAGTAAATTTTTTGGAAACTATGTTTTATGATGAATTAGCCCCAGATGATGAGTTTCTTGTGCTAGGGACCCTAAGGGCTCCTATCTTGGAAGAGGAAGAAGGAAGCAATACCCTTGACTTGAGGGATCTCTTGGATAGAAAAAGACAGAAGAATGAGGCCAATTCGTTAGGATCCTAAGAGTGTGTGTGATGGAAATATACATATATACGCAATGGAAAATTAATGGATCTACTTCATTCGCAATTGATAACATGTACTATGTAAGTTTCAGAATTTAAGAATAAGAGAGTGTACCTTGATGGGTGAGATTCAAAACTAAAGATCAAAAGTTCTTGAGAACACTTTCAATCTTCACTCTAATTCCACTTGATGCCCAAGAAGTGTGGTCTCTCAATCAGTTATATGTGTATATTCTAGAGAGTATCAAAGAGTATACAACACTCACATACATACCATTTGATAAACTTACAAAATTCTGTATATTTTTCTCCTAATAATTGATTATCTAATTGGGCTAGCCTTTTGGGTCTTTCCAATTGGGCTTTAGTATGTAGCTTGGAGTGGGACCAAAAGGGAACAAATAAGACACTAGCTCCAATGGGTCTTGAGCTTTTCTATCAACTCTTGACAAGTTCAAAGTTACCATTAATTATATTTAATACCACTATATAAATATAATTGCACTCTGGGCCTTATTAATAAATTATATCTCAAGACTTTATTGTACATGCAACCCCTTCATAAAATATTCGTAGTAATACAAAGTCATGAACGTAAATTGCCACTTTGTAAATTACTACATCTTAATCCTTGAGTACCTGGTTTAATCCTTTAAATTATTTAACATATATTTATGAAATCCAATTTCATAAATATATACTTTAGTAACTATTTACTAAAGTAGTTAGGCCTAACATCTGGAATAACAAACCCATTAAACTTATCTCAAGGGAATATTTTGTATCTCCCTTAAGAGACTATGAATTCCATCTTGAGAATATATGTTCCATCAACACTAAATGTGGCTGCCCAACATACTGAAGTTTTGACCGTTGCTTTAGATCTCACTCCTAATATATCAAAGCAACCTACACTTCATGATTAGGTCCATTATTCTCTTAGGATTAAGATTTCATGTAAATAGAAATTGTGAGATTTATTATTCATTTGACAGTCATTAGGAAAATAATAAATCTCACAGCGGTCCAGTTCAATATGTTTCAACTCTTAAAACATATCAACATATCAACTAGAAGTCTCCACTTCCATGATCAAGACAAATCATCTTAGTTGATATGTTATAGTCTTCGTAGATAAAATGCTCAATTTCATCACCGACTACGATCTTAAATTCTGAGTTTACAAAGAACTTGTGATTTATATATTCTATGACTTTTCACATAAATTGTATACTATGCATCTCATGGACTATATGATAATGTTCGAATATTCATGTTACAATTATTTCAGATAATAATAAAACAAATTTATTAATCACAACATTAAGTCATACATAGCATCAAACAATAGGATTTAAGGGCACTAATCCTAATAATGTGGTTGTCTAAGAGCCTGGAGGAAGGTTGATATATCATTTATGAAGGTACGCAGGACTTGAATGCATCCCGTAGGAGGGTCCCAGATCACCAGATTGTATGATGGCTCAAGAGAAAATCCCAGAGGACATGGAGAAGGAAGCACAGATCCTACCCAAAAAGGAGTTGGAAGAGGTAAACTTTGGGGTTGACCCAGGAAATCCTATGCCCGTTTTTATCAGTAGTCAACTATCAGCACAAGAGAGGGAACAATTGGTGGAGTTATTGAAGAAATATGTAGATGTATTTGCATGGACTTACGATGAAATGCCCGACCTAGATCCCAGATTGGTAGTCCATTCTCTTAAAGTTGATCCGGTAACCAAACTAGTAATCTAGCCAACCAAGATCTTCCTTACTGAAGTGGAAGCACAGATCACTCAAAAGGTGAAGAAATTGTTGGCAGCAGGATTTATCAAGCCCATCCAGCATCCTCGATGGCTTTCTAATATAGTTCCTATTAAGAAAAAGAATGGTCAAATAAGATGCTATGTGGATTTTTGCAATTTGAACAAAGCATGTCCTAAAGACGAGTTCTCTTTGCCTAATATTGATCTCCTTGTAGATTTAGCCACGGGGAGCTCAATGTTTTCTTTTATGGATGCATATAATGGGTATAATCAGATATAAATGGTAGCTAAGGATGCAGAGAAAACAACATTTAGGACCCCAATTGGAAATTTCTATTATACTGTAATGTTGTTTGGCCTTAAAAATGCAGGAGCCACGTACTAGCATACCATGATAGTCATCTTCCACGATATGATGCATCAAGAGCAAGAAAGGGCACTTTCAGGTCCTTGAACGAGTCTTTGAACGATGCAGAATGTACATGCTGCGCTTGAACCCATTAAAATGTGCCTTTGGAGTGTCCGCTATAAAGGTCCTTGGTTTCCTAGTACATCACAAAGGAATAAGCATGGATTCGACCAAGGCCACTACTATAGTAACCATGAAGAGACCTACCATGGTCAAGGAGCTCAAGAGTTTCTTGGGAAGAGTCTCTTATATTAGGCGGTTTATACCAGGCCTAGCCTCAATCACTCATGGACTATCCAAACTGTTGAAAAAGGGAGCTGAGCTCATGTGGAGAGCTGAGCAGCAAGATGCCTTCTAGAAACTCCAACAGACTATGAACCATCTACCTATCCTACAAGCACCAGTACGTGGAAAGCCTTTATTGTTGTATTTGGCATCTAGCTCCCAAGCAATCGAAGCACTATTAGCTGAAGAAGATGACAAAGGAAATGAGCATCCCATTTATTATATGAGCAAAGCTTTGAAAGATGCAGAGACTAGGTATCCCAAGATAGAGAAGGCATGCTTGGTGGTCATTTATGCCTCTCAAAAGTTGAAGTGTTATTTCTCAGCTCATCAAATCCTCTTGGTAACAAGGTCTCATCCTATAATAGCTTTCTTTCACCAGCCTTTGTTAACTGGAAGAGTAACCCAGTGGTTGGTGCTGCTTTCTCAATATGATATGGGCCTGAGGACTCTCAAAGCTGTTAGAAGTCAGTCCATGGTAGACTTGTTGGCCTAGTTCCTAAAAGAAGAAGAATGTCCATTGAGTGAGGAGATCCTAGGAGAAGTAGTAGTGGTGGAGCTCCCAGGCAAGAAGTGGACCATGAGGTTCGATGGATTAGCAATAGCAACTTCGAATGGCATAGGGATTGTGCTAAGTTGTGAGGATGGGGGAACCATACCATTCTCCTTCAAGCTCGAGTTCCCTTGCTCAAACATTGCTGCTGAGTATGAGGCATATCTGACAGGGCTAACCATAGCCCATAGCATAGGAATCAAGCATATAAGAGTACTAAGAGATTCCAACCTTGTGGTCTCTCAAGTAAGGGGAGATTTTGCTCTAAGGGAGCCAAGCTTAGCATCTTACTGTGCTTGGGCACAGAAAGTGATAGGCCAAAAATGTATTAACCCCCTTT
Organism: Quercus gilva; assembly: GCA_023621385.1. NCBI lineage: Eukaryota > Viridiplantae > Streptophyta > Magnoliopsida > Fagales > Fagaceae > Quercus > Quercus gilva. The sequence continues at coordinate 51,198,775 of CM042473.1, read as the reverse complement.
TGGAAAATTAATTAATTAATTACCCAAGTGAATTAATTAAGTCAATTTAACATGCAATAGCATAGTAGTACAAACAAATCACCAACTAAGTTAAAGGCAACAGAAAATAAATTTGACACAGGTGATTTGTTTACAAATGGGGAAAACCACCATGGCAAAATCCCATCGGGTGAATTTAAAGTCACCACTCCCGAGAATCCACTATTATCAAAATAAGCGATTACAAGTAAAAGGAATCTCAGTACCTAATACCAACCTACAGTTGAACCCTTACCCCAATACCCAATTAGACTTGTATTGTAGTGGCAATCTCTCTTTTCAATGCATGGCTCCCAGTACGTGACTAACTAATGATGCACGGATCCCAGTACGTGACTAACACACCAACTTGAGGAAGATGTTGGCTGCAAAGTTCTTCAATTCATCCAACAATGAAGACCAGGAAGCTCCTTGGTTACAAAACCATTGGCGCAAAGATATAGTAGCTTCTACAAAGAATATGATGAACTAGGGCAAGAATGTCTCTGATCACAATATGTGTTGTAACAACAGTTGCAACAACCTTTGCATCACTTTGCATCACATGTGACGGCCCTTAAAAAAATCCTTATATATGTCTAGGCCTGTGAGAAAAGAAACACTACATAAATACTCATAGATATGCGTGAAATCAGATCTGGATATTCTATTTTCGTAATTCTCGACAGATTCAGCTTTTGTCGAGCTTCTGTCGAGCTTCAACATTAAACCTTGATGGAAAGGATTTTGTCGAGACATCTGTCAAGCTTTAACAAACCATACTTCTTCACTTGTTTCTTGGTCAGACTTGCATGACTTTAATACTAAACTTGAACACTTGTTTCTTGAAGTACTAAACCCTTCTTAGATCTACCCAATTACAAATAAAGTACGTTTTGTCAAAAGATTAGCAAATTTACGTCACATATGTCTCAAACAATTCCCACATATGTCCTAACAATCTCCCATTTTGGCAATCCATGACCAAACCACAACAAACAAATGAATCATGAGAGAAGTTTTAAATCACTAAACTCATAACCACTTGTTGGAATACAAAAAAATCTAACCCTAGCATAAACTCTTGGAAAACTTTGCAAGAAGAGAGTTCATGGTAGTGGCGACGCCACGTATAACTCAGGGTGTTCCTAGAAACACCCTAACTTGAAAAAAAAAAAACTTGAAATTTTTTAAAAATTTTTTTTTTATATTTGTTCTATATTAGGAACACCCTTAATCACAGAATTAGGAACACCCTCAATCATAGAATTAGGAACACCCTCAAATTAAAAAAAAAAAAATTATATGTTCTACTTTCAAGCCAAAAAAAAAAAAAAACCCAAAAAAATATTTGAACTAAAATCTAAAAAAAAAAAAAATGGAAAAAAAAAATTGTAACAAAGCCAAGCCCTCAGCCCACAATAAGCCCAACAGATTATTGAGGTAGGCAGGTAGCAAACCCATGGATTCTCCAAAAAAAAAAAAAAAATAGAGCAACGCCTCAGTCCCTAAAGGTCTAAATCAGAAATCACTAAAGGCTTTATAAAAATAAAAAAAAAGAAAGCAGCCTAAAGCAAACCTAAACTCAGTCCCTCAGAGCAACGCCACTTGAGCCTCAAGCCAACAGACGGAGATCGGATCGGTCACGGCTCACTCGTCGGAGATCGGATCGGTCACAGCTCACTCGTCAGAGATCGGTCACAGCTCACTTGCCCCTCCACGTCGTCGCTAACCCTCATCGTCATCGGAGGACAGAGATCGGCAGATCGGTCGTCACCTTGTCATTGCCTCAACGACCTCAACCTTTAAGCCTCCTTGCTTAGCTGCTCCAATGCTCCCTCCTTCAAGGTATTTCATTTTCTCTCTCAGTCTCTCTCTCTCTATCTGAACTGAAATGAATGAAAATTATGAAACTCTCTCTCTCTCTTTATTCTTTAATAAGACTAACTCTCTCTCTCTCTTTATTCTTTAATAAGACTAACTCTCTTTCTCTCTCTCTCTTTTGAACTGAGTCTTGATTGGTTGGCCGAACTTTAGCTTTATTAATATATTTTGTCTGTTTTTGACTTTTTGAATTCGGCTTTATCAGTTTATGTTATCTGTTGGGGTTGGTGTGTGTAGTGTATTGGTGTTGGTGAGATATTAATTGTCTTTTAGTGTATTGTGTGATTGTGAAATTTTTTTATTGGCAAGGGCATCGGCATGAGGCGTGCTTATGTGTTGAGTAGGGTGGGGGTAGATGAGCACATAGGGGGCCAGGCTGCACATTACACTGCTTTAGTGCTTAATTATTGTGCTGCATATGAGATGTGTAATGTGCACATCAGTGGCTCTTTTAGTGTAATGTGCACATGGGGCTAAACAATATAACAAATTAAAGCAATATAATTAATGACAAATAAATTAAAGCAATATCGTTTATTGTTAGGCTAAATAACAATAATTAAAGCAATATAATTAATTAACCAATACATTATAAAAGACAAACAAATTAAATTATGTTAAGCTAAACAATAATTAATAATTTTATAATTAATGAAACAATAATATAACAACTTATAGTTTATAAAAGACAAATAAATTAATGAAACAACTAAATAACAATAATTAATAATTTTATTAATATTTCAAATGAACTTATAGTTTATTATTTATTCTATTTCAAATGAACTACAAAATCGAATGGGAGATCAGTGGATGAATGATTGCTTGGTTGTGTATATTGAAAAAAATATAGCTTGTAGCATTGATAATGAGACTATCATGCAACGATTTCAAAATATGAAAACTCGTAGAAGACAATTGTAAACTTTATGTATTTGCGAGTTTTTTTTATTGTTGTTGTTGTCAATATATAAAATTTTCTTTTTATTAGATTATTTAATTTGTGCTTGTTGAGGAACACTTTGGAAAAAACTAGAGTCGCCACTGGTTCATGGCATGACAAATTTTCATAACCTGTCTTTTCGAAACATTTTAAAAAAAATTCATCAAAGCATCTTAGTGTGAAACAAAAATAAAGGTTGCATACATAAAGAAACATGTGTATAAACAAATAAAAGAAACAATACATGGAAAGATAAGAGAAGAACAACATACATCATATATATATATATATATATATATATATAAAGATCAGTAAAATTTATGTCAATAAATGGTCACAAAACCAATATACATGAGTACTCTCATCCCTTAAAATGTATAGACACTCCCCCTAACAAAAAAATCCTATGCTAACTCTCCCCCTAAGTACATGACTACTCTCATCCCAAAACTACTCCCCCTTTTTGTCATGAATGACAAAGGGTAATTCACTGAGAGGTTGTCATCTCATCATCACTGGAAGAGCTAGCATCATCCTCATCATCATCATCGACATCCTCATACTTAGAAGCCTCTGGAGAAGGAGATGGAGAAGTGGTGAAACTGCCAAGGCAAGCCTGTCGTCGTGCTATACGACTGACACAGGTGTTCACTTGACATAACTCATCAAAGAGAGTGTCAAAGCGAGCATCCATGCGCTTAAGTTGCACCATGATAGCCTTGAGGGTCACACCACCAGTCGACGAAGAAGGAGCAGAGGTGGAAGGAACAGCAGAAGCTGCAGGATCGGTAGTCACTACATGTGGCAGTTTCGGACAAAACTGGGCCTCGCTCCACTGGAAAGAACCGGCATTTATGGCATCCAAGGTGGTGTAGTAAGGAAAGTCAGGAATGGGGATGAAAAAAAGGGTGAAGGATCCTCGTGATAGCTGAAGGAAAGGTGAGCTTATCACAGGTCGCCATATCCTTATAGACTTTAAGGATAGAAGTGATGAAGTGAGAAAGGAAGTCAATAAAAAGATCCTCTAAGAGGGAAAAGAGAAAACGAGCACGAGGCTCTATGATAGAGTTATAGTGAGATAATGGAGTAAAAGTGAATGTCATCACCATGTTAAGGAATCTCGAACATTTTACAAAGCCTGAGCATGGGGCGTTTTGTTTTCCACCCCATATGGAAGGCATCTCATAGAAGTGAGACAGAAGCTCGTCTTTAGACACAGTCTGAAGACACTCACAACCAGGGTAATCAAGATGTGATACCCTCAGGACAAGTAGTACTTCGAATATAAGATCCGGGGTAACTACGATACGTGTACCTCGAAATGTTGTGGCAAACCGAGGTACAAAGGTATCGATACCGTGTATATTGGAGAAAAACTCCTGTATAAACACAATGGGACACCTCAAGGGTTCCTCCATAAGAGAATCCCAACCCCGAGTCCGAATGACACCGGGTAGAGGAGTGTCGGAAAAGTCTGACAAAATAATATGACGCTCCGGATGAACACCACGTTTCTGAAAGTTCTCAAGGAAGTGCTGTTGGGCCTTCCCATCATGTAACCGAACGTGAAAAAGGGGGATAAGATCAGAAGAGGTAGAGGAATTGGAACCTTGAAGAGGATTCCGACCTGGAGTATATTTGCGCTTAGGTGCCATAGCGCAGTCTATCCGTGAGGGAGAGAAAGAGAGAGAAAGAGAAAATACAATCACAACTAGATATAGGAATGAAAGGATACGTATGCGTGAAATATGCATGAACAAGTGACATGCAAAATTGAAACTGCATCATGGGTAAAAACCCAATCCAAACCTATTAGCACACATCTAAATGCATGAATCATTGTTAAAATGTAAGGAATATGCAATACATGAGCATATAGAATCAAATCAACACAACCCAACCCAAAAATTTCACAAAAATCTTAAAAATCCCAAAATTTTTCAAAAACCCCAAAACCTAGGTCTAAAATGCATGAATGCATGAAAATGGAGGGGTTTAGAACACATACCAAGTAATCTGAGCTCGATATAGGCCAAAAATGAAGTGGGTAGAGAGATTTGAGTAAGGAAGAAGTGTTTGGGGTGAGAGAGGAGAAAATTTGTCGAGAGAGAGAAGTGAAAAAATGAATTTGATTTCGCGCTTAGCATATAAATAGAAATTGCAGCTTGATGGATCGAGGAGCTATCGAGATCTATCGAGCACTAAATCTCGACAGAATAGAATTTTTCGAGGTGCTATCGAGGATTTATCGACGGCAAAAACACCTCGATGGATCGAGAAGCTGTCGAGAATCTATCGGCCAGACAAAAAGTTGCTCGATGGATCGAAGAAGCTATCAAGAATCTATCGAGAAGAAATCTAGAAACCTCGATGGATCGAGATTGTGATAAGATCTATCAAGAAAAGAAAAAAGGGGCTCGATAGAAGGGAATTTGTCGAGGATCTGTCGAGAAGCTGTCGATCTTGAAGAAAAGGTGTTTTCAAAGAAGGGAAAAACACATAGAGATGAATGCAACAAGCAAGCTACTCAAACATAGATCCAATCAACATATTAAGCTCTCAAAAACATCACTCAACAAAAAGACAAAGCATTCATAGATTCAAAACACACACACTAAACAAGTCTAACCAATTTTATATTTCTAAGACAAGTTATGACAGTTTAGTGAGCATATATTAACACATGTATTCCTTGTGATGGCCAAATCACATTGTACCTACACATGTATCAAAAGTAGCAAAGAATTTATGTGTTGTGTGTGAAAACATAGCAAGAGTGCATAAGTGTCTCATATTATGAAGATTTGAGATATAAGAAAAGCAAGTACACTCACACACAATCATAACTACTTGATGGGGACTATCACCTTTGAGGTACATCCTATAACTCCCACATCTCCTAGAAACATGCTTGCAACCATATTTAAAAGCATTTTGATTCTTTTTGCTTTTGTTTTTCTTTGCATATTTTTCTTTTTGAACATATCATGCATGGGCATATAAGAGAGAGAAGAAATAGCCAATTATGTTAACCCAAAAACATCACAATTTTGCTATACCAAAGCACACAAATGTTATACATGATTGGCGAGCTTTAATGGTAAGATGGTTGTTTATGCATTTCTTTTAGGATTTTTTAGTCCTTCTTGTCAAAAAGAGTGATATGAGTGTTAAGTATAAGAGATTACTTAATCGTACTCATCATAAACACGAGCCACAAAACTCACTTGCTTAGTTGTGCATTAATATGCTCATCTAAGCTACAAAAGATAAATAGTTTAGAAATTTTTTTTTTCAATGGCCATCCAAGGTACACAAGTACCAATAAGCATAAACACACATTGTTTTTGTATTTTTCTGATTTTTCAAATTTTTTTTTTTATGAAAAAAAAAAAAGTAAAACTAAAAACAAACAAACAAAAACATGTTAAACAAAACAAATCATAAAACTAGATGCAAATGCATGAGAAAAAGGGAGAAAGAGGAGAAATCACTCCATGGAGATTACACCAATGTTTTGGCGTAGGAATTTAAACCGTTTGCTATCAAGAGGTTTAGTGAACAAATCGGCATTTTGATTATCAGTATGGATGAACTCAAGAGTGAGTGTGCCATCTTCGACAAGCTCTTGAATGAAGTGGTGTCGTATCCTTATATGTTTATTTTGAGAACTTTGAATAGGATTTTTAGAGATGTTGATGACACTGGTATTGTCACAATAAATGGTAAGATGTTTTTGACGAATACCATAATCAATGAGGAGTTTTTGCATCCATAGAAGTTGGGTGTAACAACTACCGGCAGCAATGTATTCAGCCTCAGTAGTGGATAATGAGATAGAATTCTGCTTTTTACTCATCCAGGAGACAAGATTATTACCCACATAAAAACAACCCCCTGAAGTACTTTTTCTATCATCAGCATTCCCAGCCCAGTCTGCATCAGAATACCCAGCTAAGAAATCATTGGTGTCCTTACTATACCAAACTCCGAAATTAGCAGTGGATTTGAGATATTTTATGATTCTTTTTAAAGCAATCATATGAGGCTCTTTGGGGTTAGCCTAATATCTAGCACACACTCCTATACTATAACTAATATCAAGTCTTCTAGCAGTAAGGTAAATGAGACTACCTATCATGCTTCTATATAAAGAAGAATCAACACTTTTGCCTAACAAATCAACAGTGAGTTTAACATATGGGCTCATAGGGGTTCTAACAAGACTAGCAGATTCTAATCCAAACTTTTTCACAAGATTTTTAGCATATTTAGATTAAGATATGAATATACATTACTCTTGCTAACGAATCTGCAATCCAAGGAATTAATTCAACTCTCCAATCATGCTCATCTCAAACTTAGCCTGCATAAACTTTGAAACATTTTGAGCAAGTTCATCCTTTGTAGACCTGAAGATGATATCATTAACATAGACTTAAGTTACTATCAACTTGCCATTTTCCTTTTTGATAAAAAGAGTTTGATCTGCTTGTCCTTTTATGGAGCCATGGGAGACTAGGTATTTTGTAAGCCGGTCATACCAAGCTCTGGGTGCTTGCTTTATCCATAGAGAGCCTTCTTGAGGTACAACACATGATCCGGAAAGTGTGGATTAATGAATCCTTTTGGCTGAGTAACGTAGACATCTTCTTTAAGAAAACAATTCAAGAATGCAGTCTTCACATCCATTTGGTAAAGCTTGAACTTCAAGTGACAAGCTAAGACTAGGAGAACCATGATGGATTCCATGCGAGCTATAGGAGCAAATGATTCATCAAAATCCACTCCTTCCACTTGAGAGTATCCTTGAGCCACCATACGAGCCTTGTTGCGGATCACATTTCCCTTCTCATCAGTTTTATTACGGAATATCCACTTTGTGCCAATGTTGTGCTCTTTTTCTGGTCTAGGTACTAGGGTCCAGGCATCATTCCTTTGAAACTAGAGCAGTTCATCATGCATGACCTCAACTCAGCTTTCATCTTGGAGAGCATCCTTAACCTTTGTGGGTTCAACCTACGACAAGTAGCAAGAATACGACAAAAGTTAGCAACACATTTATCAACTGTACGCTTTCTTAGTGTAAGTTCATTCATATTTCCTTCAATAACTTCAAAAGGGTGATTCAACTTAATCCTTGAGGAAGGTCCTTTCTCTTCATGAGATTTAGACTCAGGTGATGTAGGAATATTTGCAGAACATGTGTAAAGGTCTAAAAGGTTATAACACCAAGGCCCAAAATAGTGCAGTAGGTGAACCCTACATAAAAAGATTGAGCTTATCACAAGAGAAAATGAGGGTAGGCCCAAGTCCATTACAAAAGATTTAAAGCCCAGAACCCGCAAAAGGAAAGGCCTTAGGGTCCATGAAACGAAGGGAAGAGAGGAAAAAAGCCTAGCATGTTAAGATAAAAAATCAAAGGGAGACCAGTGGGAAGAACTGGGCCGGGATACCCAAAGGCTGTCAAGGGTTCAGGATCCTCAAGGCGTGCACCATAACTAGGAGGAGATTGAGACAATTCGAAAAAAGCACCCAGAAACACAAGAAATGAAGGACAGATACGTCCTTCTCAATTGCCCAATGATGCAGAAAGGAAACAGAAGGCTTGGAAAGTAACAATTCATGAACAAGGGGGCTAGTACCTCGGGTAACCCAGAAAGAAGAACTATAAAGAGAAGTAGCTCAAAAAACCTTCAACTTGGCAAGAATGTATTCGGCTCACCTGGGAAAAATGACAAAAAGAAGGATAGCCAAAAGGCTGAGTCTAAAAAGCAAAGTTTAGAAGCCTTGAGGGAAGAGAGTTTGAAGGCCAGCCCTTTAAGGACACCTCAGAATGGAAAGTCAGCAAGAAGTTTTTAGGGAAACAGCACCAAAAGAAGAAAGTTATGAGAAACAAAGAAAGGACTAGTTATCAGAATGGCTGGCACAACGTGGGCTCTGGTACCTAGGGGAGCAAAGGAAGGGAATTAGTGGTACCCCAAAACCTTAGAGTGACGCTATAAAATGGGGAAGCAGCCAACGTTGGATAGGTATTCAGCAAGAGTGAATTAGAACAAAATCATTGCGAAAACTCTGTCAAAAACTCAAAGAAAGTAGTGAAAGAAAGAGGAATATCGCCCGGTATCCCGAAACAGCCACTATAGAACATACTTTGATTCAAAGGGATTGAAATCTTGCAAGTCTTAGAGGTGTAGATAGTCATCTAAGTCAGTATTTTTTGAGCTTATTTGGACCTTGTAACACGTCTTAGTGAGCACATTGTAATTTACAACTAAAGAAAGTAATGAAATATTTCATAGTGTTTTAGGGATCCTTAACAATATATTTGTCTCTCTCTTTATTACATTGTTCCTTTAATGTTTCTTGTTATTCAATACATATATATTCTCACTTGCCAGTATGTACGTATTGTAGGATTCTTGCTCTGTGAACCACTTGGTTTGTAAACAGCTCATTTAGCTGCGGTGAACCAATCCTAGTCCCTTTAAACAACAACTCAAAGGCCTAGGGTCCTTGCTTTAGCTTAGGCCTGGACACTGTCCAAAAAATGACCCTCACAACATGTAAGAAGAAACATCCCAAGACCCTCGAAGTTTACCCCAAAGTGGGAAGGTCTTTATGTTGTCAAGGAAGCCCATAATAGTGGATACTACTATTTGGAAAAGATGGATGGGACCTCTCTAGCAAATCCTATAAATGGAAAATGGCTGAAGCAGTACTACGCCTGAAGTTCCAAGTACCCTTCCACCTCTTTTGTCATCCTTTTATTTTGAGTACTTTTATTCAATACCCTTGTCATCCCTTACATTTTTCAATATCCCATGTCGTCTTTTATTTTGTTAAGTACTTTAGTTAGTACCTCTTTTTGTTTGATGACATGTAAGGGCCACTCTATGTTTAAAGTGGGTCCACCCCTAGTAAGCAAGTCTTTAAGTTATTGTGGCCATTATGATGAATTATAATGAAACTTTCTCCCTTGGAAAATGAAGTTGAGCAAACTATGAATATATATATATATATATATATATTTTTTTTTTGTAAAAAAAATTTTACTATTTAAGAAACACATGCATTGCATAAACGCACACTATTCTGCAAGGCCTGAAATTTGGCCAAGAGTTCATTCTAGTACCTGGCTCAGCACTTGGTTCAAAGTAGAATTCTCCAAGTTCATGACCCAAGACTTGCTTACCAAGTGCATGGCCCAGGACTTAAGTCAAGAAATTTCCTAAGTATCTAGACAAGGACTTGCTCTAGAACAAGCCCTCTAAGTACATGGCCCAGGATTTAGACTAAGAATGAATTTCCTAAGGACCTAGTCCAGGACTTGTGTAGGAGCAAACTTCCCAAGTACCTAGCCCAAGATCTCTTCCAAAGTGTATTTTCCTAGATCCATGGTCCAGGACTTGCCCCAAAAGTCACATAAAAGAGAGAAGAAAAAAAAAGTATATAGCTTGGGATTTGGACCAGGGCAGGAATGCTAAATACATACTAAAAAAAAAAAAAAAAAGAAGTAAGGAATACCAAGCATAATTAAAAGGTTAAGTCAATACAAGGTCAGAAGTTCATGTAAACCACCAAAAAAAAAAAAAGGAACATAATTATAAGAAGTGTTCAATTACAAGGCCAAATTGGCCCAAAATAGCTAAAGCAGGAGGCCAGCAAACAAGGACCCTTCTGGAGGAACCATAGGAGAAGAGAAAGTGGCTATGGTTGAGAGAGCTTGCTTCCTTCAAGCTTCCAAACAAGCCAAGGCTTCCCTGGTAACAACAATATCAGCATTAAGATCCTTGGTGGCCCTCCTCTGGAAGAACGTCTGTGCCACTGACTAAAGATATTCTAGCAAGAAAGACAAATTGAACTTTGCTTCCACAAGATCCTACACTACCCCTCTCCATTCCAAAAGCTTCTCCTCAAACAAAGAATCAAGCGAAGTGCTCTTTAGGGAAATCATTACAGCACAAAGAAGCTCCAGCAAGAAATTCCCCAAGAACACACCTCCTCTAAACTTGGCAATGAAGTCCCCATGAACCTTAAGTAATTCCTCCAAGAATGGGAGACCTTCGGTAGGCACAGAGAAGCGAAGAAAATAGGAATAAGATGCTCCAAAGCAACGAAAATGGAACACAGGAAGGCTGTTAAACACCAGCGGATCAAAGCGGGATAAGAAGGCAGGAAGCCCAACACTAGGATCCACAATGGCAGCATGTGAAGGATCCCCCATTGCTATATCTCTTCCTTAGGAAGTGAAAGGCTTGCAGTTCTAGGAACACTCTGAAGGATCTCGACCTGGACCTTAGCAACTTGTACAGATGATGGAGACCCCCCAATTTATTCAATAGTCATAGACTCAGGCTCCTTGGTTCCCATCTCAATATCTAAAAAAAAAAATTAATGATGAACCATCAGTAGAAGGAAGTATATGAAGTAAGGAGAAGAGGGAGAAAGAGAAAAGGTTAGGTACCTGCGTCATTTGGTGCATTCAAAGAAGCCTCCTCTTGAATTGAAGGGGTTGCCCCTGTCACCTCAGGAAGTCCATTTGCTTGTTCCCTTGACTCTTTAGCAGGATCTGTAGGAGAGCATTCAATGTAAAAAAATTGGGGGGGGGGGGGGGGAGGGGGGGAGGGATCTTAGTAAAACGACTAAAAGAAGAAAAGGACAAGAGTATTTTTCTATATCAGAATCAAGAGGAGGAAGGAAAGAAGAAGGATCACGAGAGGCAAGCATACCTTGTTGGATTTTTGCTTCCAAAGTTATCACTCTCAAGAATGACTTGGGGCAAACTTGGCCTATAAAACAAGGGAGAGAAAGGATCTCAGGAAAAACAACCAATGCAATTTACGTCAACCAAGGAAAAAATGAAGAGGTGAGGTAGGGCATACTAGTTATCATAGGAGGAGTTGTAGCTTCAGCAGACTCCTTGGTCACCATAGGGTCAAAAACTTGTTCAGGCTCAGGAACTGTGGTCGTTGTTGCACTGGGGGTCTGGTCAGGCTCTGAATCCTTAACTGCTGTGAGATTAGAAACTTGTGCACCCTCAGGATCCTAGGATGTTGAAGGATTAGGGACCTATGTACCTTTAGGATCTCGGGTTGTTGAAAGATCAGGAACCTGCTCAGACTCAGGATCCTTGGCTGCACTGGGAACAGGAATTTCCCTAGGTTCTTCAACTACCTCTTCACCTGCAACTTGCCCACTCATGTTAGGATCAACTAGGGGCTGGTCCATTGCTGCCTCCCCTGGAACTGTATCACCCACAAAAGGAGAAGAAACCTCTACCTAGGAAAAAAAGGGGGGAGGGGGGAAGGGAAAAGCAAGAGAAATGAAGCAACTCAATAGGAAGAATCAAGATAGACAAAAAAGGAGATAAAGGAAGATCATACAACTTCATCACCCGAAGAAGGACTTTTCGCCCTTTTAGGATCAACTTTACGTTTAGACTGCAAAAAAAAAAACATACATCTGTGAGTAAAAAAAAAAAAAAGAACATTGACAAACAACAAAAATGGGAAAGGAAGAAAACAAATGGCTAAGGGAAAGCAAGAGAAAAGGGGAGTGAGGTCTTGCCCTTCTCTCTCTCTCTCTCTCTCTCTACAGGATCTACATCAATCTTCCGCTTACTACGAGTACACCTAGAGGATCCTTTAGGTGAACAAGGGATTATTGTAGAGGATCCCGAAAAACCTTGGCCTAGTGAAGAAACAACTATAGAGGAGATCCCCTTTAGGGAAGTGATAAGGGTCTGAGATTTAGAAGTCTCTACCTTAGTCTTGACTCTGATTTTTGGGATAGGAGGATGGCAGACCTCCTTACTCGAGGATCTCCCCATAGTAGCAACAGAAGCCACCTCTTCAAACTCCTTAGGGGTAGGAAGCCACTTGGAAGCTGTAGAAGTCTTCATTTTCTTGGTGCCTTGGCCAACCTCAGGATCCTCAGTACCTTTTTAAGTCTATGGTTTCCCTTTGGCACCCTTCTTTCCTTTCTTTTCTTTCCCCTTGCTAAGAGGAGTTGCAGACCCAATCTCCTACAACTGCTCCTTTTCTAGTGGGGACACCTAAGGGAGGAACTAATAACTAACTCGCTGCTAGGCTAAGAAGATGGGAAATCATTGGCATAGGACACCTAACCATCCTTGGACTAATGCCATTCCATAAAACCAACACTACTACTTATAGCAGCAGACACAATGCTAGGAGTAGGGAGGGCAAGGCATTTGTTGAGTGAAGAAATGGAGGAAATACTAGGATCAGGGGCCTCCTTCACTTTCCGAGAACCGACATAATCAAGGAATGACTTCTGGATCCTTCTCCAATAACTATAGAAGCCACTAGATTTGAAGGCTCCCTTTTGAGAATTTGGTACAGTGACTTGGGGGCTCCTACAAGACCAGTAGGAATAAGCCTGAAGCCTCAGGAAGGGATCCAAGGAGGGAAGGGAGGGAATGACCTCCTTGAAAAGTGTGGGACATCTAGATCAAAGTTGAATTACCTAAGTACCCAGTGTGAAGGATAGTGGGTGTACTGAGGACCCCTAGAAGAAGGAACTGGGATCCAAAAGGGACTAATGCAGGTAAGGTACACCATGATGTTCTCATTCCCCCGACGTAAGTTAAAGGTATGGCCAACGGAGTTCAAAAGAGATGACAGAGCTGAGTCATAAGTAAACCCAGCTCCAAACTCGCGAGGTGAACGCTAACTCAAGTGGCCTCTCTAATCAAATAACTCTATGAGATTGGTGTCTACCCCCTTTAGATTAGCCTAATGAAATATAATGGGATGTCCATCAGTCAAGCTCCCACACAGTCCCTTTATGATGTCTGGGGATCCTTGAAATTTGTCCTTCGCATACTTCAGATTTCTACACTTTGCCAAAGTAATTTAGGAATGCTCCCACACAAATATTTGCAATATCGTACAATGAATAGATGAAGTTATAATGTAACTGGAATTACCTTCCAACTCATCGGCATGTAGAAGGTCCAATTAGGAATATAAGTGCCCTAAGAACATGGGGGCTAATGGAAAACTGATGCCCTGTGCTATTCAGATTGCTAAAGGAAAAAATGCAGACTTGACCCCATACCCAAGGAACTTACCAAACAAGAAATTGCTCAACCACAGCACAATGAACCCAGCCTATCTCACTGATTTCTCTTCTTTAGAAACGGTCTTGACCCATCTCCCCATCCTAGCTGGCTTGCCATCAAGAGAAGCAGTACACCTTCAAAATGCATGAACAGTTTCCCCTCGACCACGAGATCCTCCATAAAAAGTTGGATGTTGAAAGGACTCTTATCCCCAAACATATGAAGCAGAAAAGTGTTTACCACGTCCTCTAGGGTGATAGTAAGCTCACCTATAGAAAAGAAAAACGTGTGAAGAGAAGGAGACCAACCCCAATCCAAGTGCCTGAGCCCCTTAACATTACGAAAGCACTCTAAATTCCTAGTCATTGCAACTAACTTCAAGACACTAGCACACTCCAAACACCCAACGTAGTCAGAATTACATAACTCCTTGTCCACTCACTCAGCCTAACTAGTGATCTTCCTAGCAAAAAAATCAAGGAAGATAGGAACTGCTTCACAAAATCCCCATTTGATTTGGAGATCCAATATCTCTTTCGAGTTTGGGACTTGTGAAGACCTGGAAAACCTAAGCTTACTAGAGAAAACCCAAGTGTGAAGAGACAGAGGATTGGTGCCTTGAGCAACTTGAGGGAAGAACACACCGGAGGTGTACCAAGGATCCCGAAGAGGGAAAGCTAGCTAATCCAAGATCTCCTCCTACCTTGAACTAGCTGAGGAGCCTTCACCCTTAGAGGGCGTGGGTGAACGCTCCTTCCTTTTTTGAGTAGAAGATGAGGCTATGGATGTGTTTCCTTTTTTTTTTTTTTACAAATAAAGGAATGAGGAAGAAGAAAATGCAGGCAAAAGAAAAAACCAATTACAAGAGAGAAATACACTGTCAGGCACATAAAGCAAAAGGGAAAGAAAGAGATTTTAAGAAGATATAACCCAAAGAAAGGAAAGGCTGAAGGTAAGAGAAAGAAGTGACAACACCAATAATGGTGTGAGAAAAAAGAGGAAAAAAAAATGAAGCATAGGAAAACGAGCCAATTGCCAAAACTTAATTTTAAAGGTGGCTCGCTGTTAGTTATTGATGAGAGTTATGAAAGGAAAAGGGATTTGGCATGAAAAGAGGGAAAGAGAAAAAAAAAAAGGGGGTGGGGGGGGGGGGGAGGGGGAATCAATCCAACTACCCACCCACCTTTTCAAAAAAAAAAAAAAAAAAAAATTGCCACATCTCCTTAAATGTAAGGAGGAGTTATGTGAAAATAAAGGGAGAACAACCTCCTCAAGGAGAACGAGGAAACTCGAGAAGGAAGGAACGAAAAAGGGATCCCTGAGAATAAAAGTAGGGGATCCCTGAGAAAAGAAGAATATCAATTTTTCTCACTTATGTGTTACAGATAACCCACAAGCTTGAGAGGCTAAATTTTGAGGTTCAAAATTGCAATAAGGAACCAAGCCCTTAAAAGTGGGGAGGCCCAGCCCATGAAAAAGAAAGGCTTGGTCCTTAGAAAAATAAAGAAGAAAGGAGCCCGGCCCATGGGGAGAAAAGAATAAAGTGTTGGGCCTTAGGAAGAAAAAGAGGCACAAAGGGAAGCATGGGCCAAAGACTTAAGCAAGAGGTGGCATCCAAGGAAGTCCAAAAGGGAGGTAGGTAAGAGCTGGGCCAAGTTGCATAGGATCCACCAGAGTCAAGAAGGATCCTCAGGAAATGCTGGAGAAAACCAACTGGGATGTGGACAACTCAGGGTGGCATGCCCATGGGTACAAGAAACGAAGGAGGTTATGTCTCATCAGCCGCCTACAATTTAGAAGAAGGCTATGGGAATAGATAGTGGCCTAGGAGCCAGCATCTGATGAAGGAGCCTAGGACCTTGGGTAAAGTAGGAAAGGTGGACCAAAAAGGAAAATGGTTAGGAGCCTTTCTGCCTTTCATCATCAGCAATGAGGAATCTGCCTATTTATAGGAACGGGACAAAGTGTCAAGTAGTCAGAGCTCTGAGGTGTCTTTTTTAAAGACCTTGGGAAAAGGATAAGAAGCCTTCACTTGGGAAGAGCATTTGGGCTTACTCAGACAGGATCTCCCATAAGAGGAAGGTCAGCTGAGGGTTTTTGGCTACCAAACCTCAAAAGGGGAAATAACAAGAGAAAGAGGAAAGGACCAACCACCAATATCATAGACATAACATTGGTTTTGGTATCTAGAACACCAAAAGAATGGATCAATGGCATGGAAAAACCCTAAAAGTGGCACTATAAAAGGGGCTAAAGTTCCAGCCAAAAGGGGGATTTAGCAAGAAGTACTTAATATACTAGAAAAGACACTAGAAAATGAGTAGAGTTTGAAATAGAGTGTAGAGTGAGGTACTGTGAAGGATCCTACACTAAATACTTAAGGATACACTTGGATTCAAAGGAATTCAAACTTCACATGTCTTGGAAGCCCAAAGAGAGTTATCTAAGTTTGTGATTTTTGAATTTTTTTGAATCTTGTGATATATCCCAGCAAAGTAGGACTTAATGTATTCAAATATTGGATATAATGAAAAAACATAATCTCACTCTATTTTGAGGATCCCTGATGTTCTTTTTACTTGCACTCTTTTAGTACTTTTGCTATTCCTTAGTTATTCATTTAACCAATATGTGTGTGTGTGTGTTGTGGAGCCCATGTCTTGCACACAAATTGGCTCGTAAATGGTCCAACAAAGCTGCGGTGAGTCAAACCCAATCCATTAACTATCGATACCATCCTTTGGAGGCCCAGGATCCCCCTTAGCCCATTAGGCCTAGGCTCTGTCCAAAGAAGGAACCCATAGCCTTTATTTAGCTTCCAAGAGAAGAGGAAGTTCCCAGGCTTAACATCTCTGTGAACCACTCAATGCAATTTCAAAATAAAGACCTCTACAGCTAGGCATTTTTTGAGACTTCTCTAAATGTACAACTGTAGGAGTATCTTACCTGCTTATACAAACATGCAAGGGCCCTAAACAAACAATAACCATACCACTGAAGCTGATATACATCCATGTCTTTCTTCAAAACCTAGAAGAAAAACAATGTAATTGCATTAACACAGCTTCAAATGAGGTTTGAATGAAATGGTTCAATAATTTCCAAATTTTGGACACTGCAATCGAATTTCAACTTTAAAATTTCTTGACAACAGTTTATAAAATAGACTAGATCATTACCTACATCAACCAAATATTTATTTCAATAGCAGGTACCATTATTTAAAGGTGCAGTAACATATGTGGGACAGGGGATATATATTAACTTATTAATGTGATCAAATGATCCATTACATGTAACCTGGGAAAGTGATAATTGTATTATAAAATAAAATAGAAATATTCCAGAAATCCAAAAACGGTGCTACTAAAAAGGCAAATAGATGGAAGAACTGAGGAAGGAAAAATGAAGTAACATACTTGAGCCATTATTTCATATGTAAGAACAAACTTTACAAGGCCACTAGTTTAATCAAACTCGCTATTGGGGCATAAACCCAGCCTAGGAACAACCACCCGAAAAAGCAGAATCTTGAAAGACAAAAGAGTAAGTTCATGATCTGTTCATCAAGTGAGAGCCTGCAGACAGGAAATGAAATATTGTCAATCACTACGTAACATAAAAAATAGTAGAGGTGTGACGGGCATGCTTCCTTCAAAGACTCGCTTCCTATTCATTTGTGGATCGGAACCCGAGGGCCTTTTTTTCTCAAGAGGAAATTTCAAGAATCGACCAACCAACATATATAGCAGATGGAACTTCTTGAGAGTAGTATACTACTTTTAATGTTTCAAGGAAGTATTTTAGTGCCACAGCAATACCATAAAATCCTTTTAGAAGCAACATCGACTAATTGTTATCTTTAATAAAATATCACACAAAACAGTATTCAAGAGGTTAGTAGGACCTATGATTCAATTGCAAGCTTACAACTGGACCCTAAAATATAGTAAAGGTACTATCTATTACTTTTATTTCAAACAAAAGATATCAGTGCAACTGGCATTTTTTTAAGGAAAGTCATTTCCACATGCAGGGAAAATTGTAAAGTTTAAGAAGTGGGTAACTATAATCAACGTTTCTTGGACTCCTTAAAATCAACTAGAAAATGCATAGCCACTTGACTTATAGTTGGTGATACCAGATCCAAAAACTCATGTTTAAAATAAATTTTAATAGATTTAGATATCCTCTGCCTCGAGACAGTCAAATTCTACCGTTTGAAATAAATTTTAATAGATTTAGATATCCTCTGCCTCGAGACAGTCAAATTCTACCATTGGATTGATGTAACAGTGATCCTTCTTGCAAATTCAAAGCACCTTATTGTACGAGTTTAGATGATAGTTATGATGTTTGCTCCTAATAATAGCTCTTTATCATTAAACCAAAACACCAATCGGTTTTTGGTGTAAGCGGAGATTGAACCCCAAATTTCTTATTCAACCATTAGAGACTTTACTAGTTGAGTTAACTAGAACACACTAGTGTTATTCTACTTAAACGAGCTAAAAGTTTAATTTGTTACCTTTTCAATGAGAAAGTTGACCGCAACAAAATCTTACATGTTTACTACCTTGTTTTGAGTTATGGTGGATCTAAATGTAATCTTACTTTATTTTATAGTGGGATGACAATTTAGCTTGCAAAAATATTGAGAGATTTTGTTTAAGTGTAGAAGAACTCTTTTGAAATTTGAATATTTAATTTATTACTTTTGAAACTATGTAGTTTAATTTATTACTTTTAAAAGCTCATGGTTTAATTTATCAAATCCCTAAATTATAAGGTATAAAATGTAATTTTATTATTATTATTATTATTATCTAGTATGTTAATGGTACTAATGGAACATGATACACAGCATGGTTAACTTAACTTATTATTTGTCAAAAGTTTTGTAACTCAATAATTTCATTCGGTTTCAAAATTAGGATTCAAATATCCTTTTTTCCACTTGTTATGACAATTAAATTTTTTATAATAAGAAAAAAATGCTACTATTGTTTGATACCAAATAAAACCTAACTTATTATTCAGCTTACTTAGTTTATGTACAACAAAATTTTAGGACCTTTTTTTTTTTTTTCTAAATATAAATACAACCTTGTGGAATAACCCTGACTTATATAGTTTACATAAAGCACATGCACACCCAAAGGGTGTTTCAAACCTGGCTCCAAAGCATGCTTGACATTATGGCCCTTTTACACTCTCAAATAAAAAGAACTTAAATCTAAAAATAAAATAACTCACCTTTTTCTTAGCTGAGCAAAAAAAAAAATTGTTTTTAAGAGATTTAATTCTATTAGAACACCCTCCAATAAAAACATGTCACATCATTATATTACTAAAACATAAATGTATTTGATAGTATATTATAACATCTCTATAAATACCATATTTCTGGTTTTAAGAAAAATACTGGTATAGTATTATTAGGTGAGATAAAATGTACTGAATTTTAAGTAAAAGGATGATGTAATAATTTCATATTAGATAATGTAAAACATTAATTTTACACTCCATCCTTTCCAAATCCAAACTCGTTTTTAAATACTTCTTACTTTTTTCCAATTACCTTTTTAACAAAATAAACCAACAAAAATCAGTCCATCCCCACAAAGTGGAGGGTTCTTACATGGCTATTGACTTTTTCTTCTTCCCTACCCTACTGCCTACTGGCAATTAAAAGAGGCAGTATTAGTTAGTTGCTAATAATTTCATATTAGATAATGTAAAACATTAATTTTACACTCCATCCTTGCCAAATCCAAATTCCTTTTTAAATACTTCTTACTTTTTACCAATTACCTTTTTAACAAAATAAACCAGCAAAAATCAGTCCATCCCCACAAAGTGGAGGGTTCTTACATGGCTATTGACTTTTTCTTCTTCCCTACCCTACTGCCTACTGGCCGTTAAAAGAGGCAGTATTAGTTAGTTGCTAATACCAGCTTGTGGATTAATATTTATTGTTTTCATTTTGTTTTCTTTTCTAAGAGAAATTCTCAATTAAAAAACGGTTTAACTAAACTACTGATACTAACATGGCCTACAAGATCTTGTAAATGGTGAAATAAATAAATAAAAAGTCAGGTTAATGAGTATCCTTAATGCATTTGTCAATAAATTATTTTAGAAATTTTTAATACAACTTTCATAAAAAATATATATATAAAAAGCTGTGAAAATGTTTTTTTTTTTTTTCCCATAAAAAGTTTCTAAAAATATTCCATAAACCAATATGCATAAAAAATAATCATAAAAGATCACTTAAAAGTAATTGATGTCTGATTATAGAAATGATATCATCTAACTTTACAATGCACCCAATATCCCAAACTCTATTTTTTTTACTACTTTATTTAGATATTTTTTTGTTCTTTATTTATTCTCTCTCTTCCTCCTACAAGCAGTCACCACCTTTACAACCAAAATCTCATCCCAGCAACCACTGCCACCAAACCCACCACTCCAGCACTGTTGCACCACCACCACCAACCCACAAAAGCCCTCAACCACCAAAACTTATACGCAACCACAAATTCAACTCGACCAAAAATACCCACCACTAAAACACCCACTACCAACAACCTACAACCATCGAAACTTATACTCAGCCACCGATCCAACGCAACTAGAAATACCCACCACCGGCAACCCAAAACCATTGAGATGAATACCCAGCCACTGATTCAACCTAACTGAAAATACCCATCACCAAAACACCCACCACTAGTAGCCCACAACCACCAAATACCCACAACCCATACCAAAAATGACCCACCACCAGTTCAACCACCTCCAAAACTGAAACCCAGAGAGAGAATAATAATGAATTAAAAAAAAAAAAAAAATAGACACATGCTGCAATAATGGGGATAAGTACCAATTATTATTCACAATTGCTAAAAACTTTTAGCAACATCCATCCACGTAAAGCATTATTTGGGCTTGTGTAATTGTAAAATAGCAATTTGGGGCATCACTTGGGCTTGTGTGATTGTAAAATAGCAATTGCGGGGGTTTTACACCCCCCTAATGCTGATGCTCAACATGAGAATCACATACAAATTGTGAGACTAACATACTTTGAAAAAGATGCTACATATGCTATATTCATGAGATAATTTTTGCAATCTTGACCTCTAGTTTCAGACAACATTCCCAGCTAAATATTGTAAAAATCTTAAAATTTTAATTGCCAAAAATGCACAATACAACATCAAAGCGATCCATTTGTGTGTTATTTGAGCCCTCTTCTATTAACATCAAAATGAAGAGAAAATTAAAACAATAAAATATATAGATATCTTAACAACATCGCTTACATCCCTATTCCTCTAAAAACTCTCGCTTCATTTCCACAAATAATCTCAGGATCACAAAAGCCCCATCACTGGAGATTGCCCAGCTTGGCTTCCCTCAGGGTTAGATAAAAATAAATAAATAAATAAATAAAAATAAAAATAAAAATAATAATCAAAGAGAGGTGATCAGACCCTCTTCAATGGCTAGAATAACCATTTAGGTGAAGAAACAAATGCATTTCCAAATACAATTCCAATTTTTCCATAAACCTAGAAAGCCAAAGTAAACCAAGCAGTAACCAATGATGAACTCCCAAGAACTGAATAAAAAAATATGATGCTGAACCAACTTAACCCAGATTTTAATGGAAGCACCTAAACAGTCTGGTCCAAAATCCAACCACCTCTTTGGCCTCTGGTGAATCCACGGGTTCCTTAAAATTTGCTTTATCACAAAGCTCTTCAAAAGCATCAACAATATTTTGAAGCCTGGCAACAAACTCAATCAGAAGTGACGAAAATGTTCCTAAAGACAAGGAACTGGCACTTTCATATACTTTTGATTCTTGTTCATTAATAAGCATGGAATCCCCAGTAAATGAGAGACGGGGCCATGATATTGGTTTCTTAAGTACACTTTCTGAGGATATCCATTGCGGCATGGAGGAGGGTTCCACATTCATGTTTGGATTCTGAATTTCACTGAGGGAATTGATTACCAGTCCTTTGCTTTCATTGTCTTTAACATCATTGAAAGTCTGAGGATCTTCCAATTCCTTAGCCTTCCTTACACCTTCCCAGCTCTGTGAATTGACCAGAAGGTATGATTTTTGGTCAATCTTCGTTTGCAACTGTTCTGCTGCCTCATGCACTTCAAGTAGTATGCCTTCAGTGCTTAATTTTTCCATCTTTTCCATTTTGCTTCCAAGCTCACGTAACACTTTAGCTCCTTCAGTACCAACCCTCTGAAGCTCATTACTAAATACCTGTCTCTTTTCTGCTGGTGCCTACAAATACAAATTCAAAATAGTTGATAATGTATATGGATGGCTAAGGAAAAAATATTATATATTCTCCAAGCCTAAAGGGCATTAATGCACCAATAGCTACCAAAATGTACCCAATGCACAAAGCTTCCACTTTTGTAGGATTTGAGAAAGGTCATGGTAGGCAACCTTACCACAATTTTTTATTTTATTTTATTTTATTTTATTTTATTTTTTATGGATAGGCTGATTCCCAGAATGGCTACCAAAATGTCAAGAGGAAAGAGAAAAATTTGGACTTTCAGAACTGTTGTGGTGCAGAATTGATAATCATCTTTCCCTATCTTGTTGGTAAACATGTGGGGCTTAGGGTAATCTTTTTAAAGGATATATAGAAAGGTCAAAGCATATGTTTTGTAAGTTACAAATGGTCATTCATGAAGAGTTAATCAGCATGCCTTGAACATTTCATATTTTTGGGGCAACATAAATTACAAATATGCAGCTCTGCAGTTCTCTAGGCACTATAGTTTTGTTACAAATGTTCTGACAAAAAACTAAATATATTTACCTTAAAATATAATTTGAGAAGTGTCAAATATAACCACTTTACATATATAACAATGTTTTTTAAATTTATCGGACCTTCACATAAAAAACATTATTCAATCATTAAACCAGTGTATGGCCGGATTCCTTTCCACCTTTATCTATGGATTTAGGAAACCTATTATCAGAACTAAGAATCATAACCAGATACGAATGGATCAAACAAAATGCTAATATTGCCCTCAATGACTACCATGGATTTTTTGCAGGATAAGATGTTACACTGAATTTGATTGCAACTTCACAAAGGATAGATCAACCCCAAATTTCTAAGCCTCAAGAATTTTATTAACTTTAACAAAATATTTTTCATAAAGATATATGAGGACTCTAAAGAATCTCTTATTCAAGCTCACAGCAGCAAAGGCATCAGCAACATCCACATCATAACTACTAATAATGCTCTTCAAATCCTGATTAATCTTTCAGTTCTAATATACATGGACACAGTAGTCAGCTTTGAATTTTTCCATTCACTAGTTGACTACTTTGTCCATGTGTATTACAAGTGAAACATTAATAAGGATTTGAAGAGTATAACTAGCAGTCATAATACGGATGTAACAATAATCAGAGCATTGTTATTTTTCTTACAGTTGTGCTAAAGAAACTAAATGATACATGTGAGAGAAAGAAATCAATTTGACCATACCATGCACACACACTACAAATTTTATTGTTCCACTTACCATCACTTATTCATTTTCCAGCTTGCTACTTTACTCTCTTGCTTTCCACCACTCACCAACTAGTCTAATAAATCACAACCAACAAGCAATAAATTCCTTAAAAGCTAGGTTGTTGAACCTATTATGAGGAAGTAGGCAATTCATAAGCTACTCAGGAAATGGTGTCCACATGACAGAAATTTTTGGCAATAACCTGGTTATGTCAACAAGAATGACTCATGGGTGTCTTGACCTAGTGGTAAATGCCATCATAGAGCCAATGTCATGGTTCAAATCATACCCTTTGTTTTCTTTTTTTGTTATAAATCCTACCATAACTCAAAAGGAAAAAGGAGTGCAAAACCCCAATGGTACAGTAAGGGTCTGATTACTTAACACCCACCCTCCACTCCCCCAAAAAAAATATATATATATATATATATAGAAAGAAAAAGAAAGAGAGGGATTTGAGGATAAGTAAACCATTCACGACTATGTTCAAACTCAAAATTTATTGTTTCAATTGAAAATAAATCTAAAAAGAAAGATTGGAATAACTTAACAATATTGATTGTTACTTTCGACAAGGAAAACATAGATCATAGAAGAACTCAAACAGAAAAGTTCAGTGTACTATTAAAAGATCCCAAATGCTACTTATGATGTAGTGAAGCTAAGAACTATGTGCCACCCCAAATGAGTAGAGGTAAAATTTAACATGCTGAGAGGCATGACAACCAAAAAAAGCTGCAATAAACATATCCACAAGATGACAAAAGTGAAAGGTCTATTCACCTGTATTTCTGAAAGTATGCATCCATGCATTGCCATTACCATGAAAGCACAATGCCTCAGTGCACCACTTACTTTGACATAGTTTCTCCAAGGATAATTAAAACTCTTATAAGGGCCATGAGGTGGTTCCCATATTGCGAAGTCTAACTGAGATATCAATATTAAGCTATAATCAATAATTCCTACCTTTTCTACATCTATTGAAGAGGAGAGGTAGCACAATTGTGACATGAGCATACCAGAGATTCCTCTTGGCTCGTAGACTGTACAGCCGATCTGTAGCCACTATACAGTGGGTCGTCAGAGGCTTGGTATGTAAGAATTTTGGAAGGGATCCTCTCGTATTCAATGCATTGCAAGTATCCATTAACACAGCCTATACAAAATTTGATGCAAATCAACCATATATGTCATTGCAATCAAGCATTTACATATAAAAGAGTGTCTCTCTAAAAGGAACACAAGAAAAACTTGATCCTAACCTTCCAAAGAAGAAGCAACACCCTTGAAATTCTTTACCACCAATTTGTGCAGATCCTCCCCTGCCCAGATTGGGTATATACATATATTTACAACCAAACATATACCAGCACCAACTCCAATAAGTAATAACCGATAAAATGCAGTTTCGAAAAACTGCGATGAATTACTCCCAGAGACCATTACAATACAGTATGTCAACAAGAATACCCGGAACCCATATTCATAAGACTTCATCGTTGGATGCAGTTTCGCATAACTCGCACAAAATCCTAAAAACAACACCCAAAAAAAATTAAAAATAATAATATTCAGATAAAACTTACATACATTAACTAGATATGACCAATGCAATTATATGTTTTAATTTGATTGGGAACCTAATGTACATGATCTAAGGAACTGGACCAAAGTTTAGTTGTTTAAGAAAAGATAGAAACAACTTGTTTCATTATAAACTAAACATTAACAATCACAAAGAGAGAGAGGGAGAGTGCGTGTATTAATCTGACCTGCAATGAAAATACTAATTATTATAATGACTTCCTGAAAATCCCCAGCTCTCATAGATAATTCAGCAATACCCAGAGCAAGTCCTCCAGCAGAGAATGTCCCCAGAGCACGATTGAACCCTTTGTTAAGTGTTGCGCCTACGAAAAAACCAAAAAAGAAAAAAAGAAAAAAAAAAGACCCTTTTCACTAAACACAAAAGTAAAACGACAATTAACACAAAAAAGAAAGATTATGAGTTGTGAAAAAGCTTAATACCTACGCTGAATTCGAAAACGACAACGACTGTGAGTATTGCCCAGATGGAGTATTGACTAGCTTCCTTGAGAGGCTCTTTCAAGAAGATGACAAGGGACACGAGAGCCAAGGAAAGACCCATTTTCATGGCGAAGAAGAGCTTTCTTGGATCGGACCGACCCATCTCGTATAACATGGCCGAAGTTTCTTGAAGACTGGTCCATAAGTTGGTGATTCCATCTGAGATTTTGCGGAACCACCGCCATTTCACTCCGTCGTCTCCGCCTCCTATTCCGCCATCGGAGCTGTTCAGGCCGAAGTCGGAGTGACCCTTTCTCGATAGCAACCTTTCTTTGCTCCTCTCTGCGAAACTGTGCCGAAACGACCCGATTTTACCTGCCATTTCTGCATCGTCGGAGATTGGAATTGACAATGAGAGAGAGAGAGAGAGAGAGAGAGAGAGAGGATTAATAATAATCTAATAAAGCAAAGCATCAACAAAAATATGAGAGTGGGAGTTAAGGTTCGTACCATTCGATGTGAATTAGAATACGAGGAAACTGTTGAATCGGAAGATACAATACTTTCCAGTTGGAAGGAAGTGGATGTTCTTAAAATGGTATAGCAAGGGGAAAATAGTTAACTAAATTTTTTTCCTTCTAACTATCTAGTTAGTTGTTCCGTTATTTACTAATATTTTGAGTTTTAAAGGCTCAATTTTGGCTTATCAATCGAGTTTCAAAGACTCAATTTCCATGATCTGATGTGGCATTTTTTTCTACATGGAGACTACCTGAAAATCGAGTTTTAGAGACTCGATTTATAATCCAAAAAAATTTGAAAAAATTTCAAGACTCCAAGTCTCTCATGTACAAGCCAAAATACCAAAAAAAAGAAAAAATACAATCAGATCACAGAGAGGGAAAGAATCCAGAAAAAGATCAAGCTCAAATATGTTCATCAGTGAAGAAAAAAAAAAAAAAAAAAACAAACCCAGAAACAGGCAGCCTGCGCGACCTGGGCTCGCGCGAGGCCTGGGTCGCGTGACCCAGCCGCCGCGAAACTTGACCGGATCAGATCAAATCAGAGAGAGAGAGAAAGACCAGATCAGAGATCAGATATAGAGAAAGACCATATCAGAGAGAGAGAAAGAGTTAGATCACAGAGAGAGAGAAAGAGCTCGCGCGACCCAGGCCGCGCGGCCTGAGCTCGCGCGAACCCAGGCCGCGCGAACCCCGGTCGCGCGAGCCCAGGGTCACGCGAACCCAGGTTGCGCGAGCGCAGGGTCACGCGAACCCAGGCCGCACGAGCCCAGGGTCGTGCGACCTGGGCTTGCCTGGCCTGGGTGAGCTGGCCTGGGTTCTTTCCTTCTTCTTCGGGTTTTTTTTTTTTTTTTTTGTTCTTCTGCTCTGATTTCTTTTTGGCTGTGCTGCTGTTCTTTTCTTTTATATATGGGCTTATAAATCGAGTATAAGAGACTTGATTTTCATGTGGACACCATGTGGAAAAAGTGCCAACTCAGACCTGATCAAAATATGAAATCGACCCTCAAATACTTGATTTATAGCCCCTAAATTAAGTCTCTTAGACTCGAGATGTTAGTAAAAAATATAGTTTGATACTAATGACTACTAACTACATAGTTTGAATTTTATGACTATTTACCCATTTTGTCCGTATAACAAAAATAGAGGAAAAAGCTCTAACCTTTTACGGAGTATCAAAAAGGAGAAAAGTTTGCCATATTTTATTAATCTCTCTTTTTTTTTTTTTTTTTTTTTTTTTTTTTGTGGTGAAAGATAGAAACTTTTTTTTAATATTTTACAAAGCAACCTTTATTGTTAAATTTAAATTGATTTTCTATAAATATATGATAAAAAAGTATTTTAATAAATTTGAATAAAATAAAAATATACATAAAAAATAATTATTCAAAAAAAAAAAATCCTAAGTATGTCTAATTTTGTGTCCATTTGAAAATTTCTTATTCCCTAAATATGTCTTTATGATGCACGAAAATCAATAAGAAAAATGTTTCTAGCTATGGTGATGACTTAATGACCTGAAGAGAAAAAGAAAAACTGTCAAGGGTGACCGGTTAAGGACCTTCCGACGCTTAAGTCAGTTTTCTCTCTAAAACACAAGGATGATGATTTTATGAATAGTGGTACTTAACTTGGTTGAATATGACATGATCCTTTTATAGGGAGTTAGGAGTGGGTTTACTTGTTCGGATCCACTATCATCATGGGGGATGTGTGGAGTTAATGGAGAAAATGGAGAAAGTTGAGCGGATTACGGGGAATCCTCCCCATGTTCTTGGAATGACAAATCGTGGCCTGATTATATTGAACTCTTTGAAAGTTCTTTCCAAATTCACTAAGTGTTGTCTGATTGTCCATGCCATTCGGTCATGAACAACTAACCTGAAAATGGGTGATCTTGTTACCCATGGACGGATCCTATTCATGCTTGAGATGCTTTTGTTGGGTTTCCTTCCTTGCAAAACCTTATGGATGTGGTTTGGTCATGGACGAACTAAGCTTAATTTGGACCCCATCAGTTGCCCCCTTGTCCTTATGTCGTCCATGCTATTGTTGGCTTGACAAGTGGTGATTTCTCATTTGCTGAAGGATTCTCCAGGTGGCATGTTAGGGCGAACTAAAATCAAACATTTAGGATGTTGACACGTGATGTAATCCTAATGGCTTAACAGTTGCATAGTTTTGTTCTTTAAAAAAATTGCCACATGGCGCACTCTAACTGGTTTGCATTGTTTTAGTGTCCCATCCTGTTGCCTATAAATAGGGCAATACCTTTCCTACCCCTTCTCATTTCCCATATTTTCTTCTTTGACCTTAGTCATCCTGCACATCATCTAGAAGTCTTCTTCTGTTCTTAGTCATCTTTGTTTAGAATTAGGTATCCTCTCTTTTCTTCATCTGTAGGTTTTTCTTTAGAACTCTTTACAAAATGGTTGAGATAGTGGTGTCTTTGTCTAGTGATAGGGATGAGAGGGAGATAGACGAGTACCATGATGGGAGTAATAATAGCGATAGTTGTAGTGATAGTAGTAGTAGTAGTAGTGATAGTGGTTCTACGGATGAGCAATACTCATCTAAGGTCCCGAAGGTTCCTTTAGAGGTTTCTCCAAGAGGAGATGAGGCAGAGAGCGGCATCTGGGTTGTTTGCAGGTCCATCCACCAGTACCTAACAATCCATCCCTTCTCCTAGTGAGGTGGAGGACATTTTATACTGTTACGCTGTAGGTATTCCTTTAGAGATAGAGGAGAAAAGACTTTGCTCACTTAGGGGCAAATATCAAATTTCGGATGAGCTTAATCCCCATCTAGCTGTTCCTGGTGAATGGTGTTGTACTCCAAACTCAAGGGTTGGTATATATAAGACTTACTTGTTAGGGGGTCTTAGGTTGCCTTTCAACGCTTTTGCTAGGGAGATCCTCCATAAGCTAGGTGTAGGTCCAAACCAACTTAACCCCAATGCATGGAAGCTTATAGTATCCATGCAAGTGTTATGGAGAGAGGTTTTTGATGGAACTATCCTCTTATTGTGGACGAGTTCCTATATTGCTATAAACCCTCCAAAATAAGCCAATCCCTAGGTTTCTATCAGTTTTTAGCAAAGGGTTCTAGCTGTATGTTGATAAGGTCTTTTTCCTTGTCTGATAGAAGGTGGAAGACGGAGTTCTTCTTTATCTCAAGGTTTTGGGTAGGGAACCCTGTTGAGGTAGGTAGGGACCCTTTCCCTCCTTACATTGGTGAGATGGGTCGTCTATGTCCAAAGGGTACGTTACTTTTTATAACTTGTCTTGCTTATTCCATTATTCTTATCTAACTTTTTTTTTTTTTTTTTGTTGCTTTTTGCTGTAAGACAACCCTCACTAAACAACTTCCCCTAGATCGCGTCCAATGAGCGCGTTCCTTTGTAGACAGGACTTTTCATTATTGGTGAACCTTCGTCGTCTAGCGACTTAGAGGCTTGGACCTGAACCTATAGAAGAAGCATTGGCACACGAGCTTATCACCCATCGACATAAGTTATTCATTTTATTGTACTTTTGCTAGTTAATCAGTTGGACTCTAACTATTCCTCATATATATATATATATATAGGAATGGCAACCATGAAGGAGAACATGGGAAAGGCATTGCTGGTGATGAAAGTGTTCAACCTAAGATTGAGGCTCCTACCCAAATTCGTCCTCTCGCCTCGTCTACATTGAGGCTTGTCCCTCTAGCTTCGTTAGAGAAGAGGAAGATTGTGTCTAAGAAATTGGAGACAGGTAATCTCCCTAGTCATCGAGGCAACAAGAAACATAAGGTTGACTCCTTAACACCATCTACCACCCCTATCGTGGTTCTTGACCTTGCTACTCCTATGGCCAAACCTACAATCTCTAAGGGTGAAGGTTCCCTTCCTCGTCTTGATGTAGATCCGTCCAAGCCTTCTCTTGCTAGGCCTCCTGATAGTGGCCCAATGACCTTCCTAAGGAGTGAAGGTCTTCCTTGGGACAGGTTTAAATAGGCAGTGATTGACAAAGTCATTGCCATCTACTATGACATGTTTGTGAAGGAGTTTGAACGATCTACAATTCATGATCTCTTCAAGGTATTTTGACTCATCCTTAGCCATACAAAAATTGAACATTATTCTTTTTATCTCATGTCCACGTTTCCTAATGTAGGCCATGTCCAAGTTTATGGTGGCGTCCAGGCAAGCCTATGAGTTGGACAAGGACAGGGTAAGGCTAAAGGCAAAGGTTTGTGACATGGAGAAGGAATCTAGTTGTAGGACGGGGGAGAGGATGAGGTGAAGGAGTTAAAGAGCCTGGCTGAGGAGCCGAGGACTGATATTGTGGAGAAGTACACTCATCTAGACCACCTTCATAAGCAAAATGACAAGCTCAGGTTCTCTTTGAGCAAATCTAGAGATAAAATGATTAAGGAATTCAAGATGTCCAAGGAGTTCACTGACCTCCTAGATGAAAATTATGTTGTAGGATTTGAGGATTTTCGTGTGGACGCTGTTGAATCATTTCCTGGGGTGGACTTTGATTCTATCAAGCTTCGTATTGAATCCTTTACTTGCTTTATTTTTTCTTTTTTGGGGGTCTGTTGTTTTGGACCATTTAAATTTCTTCAAGTACATTACCTCGTGTTGACATCCCATTTTGCAACTTGCATTTAATCTCACATGGAGGGTAAAAGGGTAATTCCACTTTGGAAATAGTCAATTTAATTGTGGCCAATAGATCCTTAATCTCATTTCACCAAAATGATCTTGATGTTGTAATGATCAAATCAACTGATCATAAGCCCTAATCGGATCATCAGATTGAAAGTTATTATCAAATCAAGTTTTAATGGCCGAGATGCACTATCACAAATTGAGTCCAACTATATGCGATTATGACTAATTGATTCCAATTGGTTATAATTATAATCAATTTGAGATTAAAGACATGTCATAATTTGATTGGCTAGGACTATATTTTATGGTAAGGTTGCACACACCTAATTAATTAGATAGTCAAATATTAATTATTCAATGAGTAATTTGAGCAATTATCTTTCAATTAGGGTAAATTTGGAACTAATTAAGTCTGAAATGGGAGTGATTGGAGCCTATTAATTTTAGGTGAAAAGCACATTTTAGTCCCTACATTTTTAGGCGATTCCCATTTTAGTCCCTACATTTTATTTTTACCGTTTTTAGTCCCTATTCTGAAAAACGCCATCTATTTTAGTCTTTCCCGTCAGAGCCCTAACGGCAAAGTCCTAGGTGGCAGACGGAGTGCATCGCTGGCACACTAAATGCTGACGTCAGCATTAAAATAATAATATAATATATTATTTAGCATTTTAAAAATGCCACGTCATTTTTTAAAAATAAAAAATAATTTATGAATTTTAACTAAATGAAAAAAAAAAAAAAAAAACAGAAATAAAAACCAAAAATAATATAAATTGAGATCTAGCTTTATTTTGAGTAAGAACATACAAGAACATAAACCTACTCATTGTTTTGTTTGCAACCAAACACAATATCAGCTGAAAACCTTTATTATCAAAAATATTTTTTTTGATACGAGAAAATAAGTAAATAAACCCAGTCAGTGTTTATCAAAAATTTAGTAACCCATTGTTCTTTCCCTGACATCAGAAACCCAGAAATTAAAAAAAAAAAAAAAAAAAAAAAAAAAAAAAAAAAAAAAAAAAAAAAAAAAACTGAAGTTGTTCTTCGTGTTCTTCCTAGACCCAGAAATTTTCTTCATAAACAAACACACACACAAAACCTATAAAAACAAACAACTCCATGTTCTCTCCAAAAAAACAAAAACATGAAATCAACGATCAAACGAGATAGCAACCACTCGGATTCGTAGCCGCCTGAGATCATTTGCTTCGCTATTTTGCTCAGGCCGAAAACGACGTCGTCGAAGTATCCGGGGAAAGCCTCCGGTTCGACGGATTCGGATTCGGACTCGGCGGTTTTCGATTCCTCGAGAAGAAACCGAAACTCCTCTTCCAAATACAACATTGCTCGCTGTTGAATCCCTCCGATGCGATTGATCAGAGAGCCACGAGACTCTGATTTCTCCTCCTCCGGTTTCAGTTCCCGAAGCGATTTTGTCAACTTGGAAACTCGATCCAGAGACTCAAGAAACGCCGAGTCCTCATCGGGAACCTGGCACCATTTGGCTCTTCCTTCGCTAGAAACTTTCTGCTCCACAAGATCCAAGTATTTCTCTAGCAACTCAGGAACCTCCACCAAAACGTCGTCGCTCGTCAGAGACGAGAGAAACTTGTCGATATCCTCGAAAGCTTTCTCGAGGTCAAAATGAGGTTCAGATTCTTCAGTCTGTGACTCTTCATTCTTGATCTCCTCTGCCGTGGAATCAAGTTTTGGCTTCGCGTCGTCTTTGGCTTTCGGCATCGGCGAAATGCCAGTATGGTCGTCAGGAAAGTGGTTGTTGTTCTCCATGGTATTGAAATTGTGAGTTTTCTGGGTCTAGGAAGAACACGAAGAATAACTTCAGTTTTTTTTTTTTTTTTTTAATATTTTCTGGGTTTCTGATGTCAGGGAAAGAACAATGGGTTACTAAATTTTTGATAAACACTGATTGGGTTTATTTACTTATTTTTCCGTATCAAAAAAAAATATTTTTGATAATAAAGGTTTTTAGCTGATATTGTGTTTGGTTGCAAACAAAACAATGAGTAGGTTTATGTTCTTGTATGTTCTTACTCAAAATAAAGCTAGATATCAATTTATATTATTTTTGGTTTTTATTTGTGTTTTTTCTTTTTTTTTTCATTTAGTTAAAATTCATAAATTATTTTTTGTTTTAAAAAAATGACGTGGCATTTTTAAAATGCTAAATAATATATTATATTATTATTTTAATGCTGACGTCAGCATTTAGTGTGCCAGCGATGCACTCCGTCTGCCACCTAGGATTTTGCCGTTAGGGCACTGACGGGAAGGACTAAAATAGATGGCGTTTTTCAGAATAGGGACTAAAAGCGGTAAAAATAAAATGTAGGGACTAAAATGGGAATCGCCTAAAAATATAGGGACTAAAATGTGCTTTTCGCCTTAATTTTAATTGGAAACTAATTTGGGACCTATTAATGTTAATTGTGCTGAAATTATTTTCTAACAAATGACATCTGCTCACCATTGATTTCTCTCAGAAAATTTTGAATCTATGAATGAGGTTAATTTTTCCAGAAACTAGACATTTGGAGCTTCAATTTGAGCACAAGAATGAGACAATTCCGATATGAATTGAGTAAGATATGATTTTTTGAAATTGGCTCTACATGCTGTTATAGTAGCTACGGGAAGATCGAATTTTGCTTGCTCCTCACTCCCACCAATCTTTACATTTAATGCACCAAATTTCCTCAAGGGCTACAATAAGGTCTAGGTTCATGATTCTTTATCAACCCTTATTAAATGATTTTCCATTCATATTTTCTTTATTACTACTATATAAATCCCCTATCTCCTTTACTACCCTCATTAAATGACATTCTATTCATATTTTTTCCACCACTACTATATAAATCCCTCCTCTTCTCTCCTTTCTTGAGTTCTAGTGAAGTAGAGTAGTCTTGTCATATCTTGATCTTCCTAAGACTCAAGGTATTTAGTGAGACTCACCCTCCCTCTCCTACCTGTTCTTTTCCTCCACCCGTAGGACCTCCACCAAGAGTCTCCTTCTCCATCATATGGGTCTTGCATGAAGGTATAATCCATTTCCCTAACTTTTGTTTTTATGTTGTCATGATAAGAATTTAAGATTAAAGCATGATAGTAATTATTTAAATTCCCTTGAATATGTTTGAATGTTTTTAAATGTTTTTATGCGTTCTTCATATGTTCTTGATTGTTCATCATATGTTCATGCATAACACTAGTTTTGATCTTAAACCTACATCAAAAATATGAAAAAGATGTTTGTTTCATAATTCTTTCAAATCCTTGGATCTAGGATATCACCATCCACATACATTCACTAGAATTTATTTTTCAATCTAAATGCAATGCTTAATAAATTGAATTAAGGTTTATCACATGCACACACATTAAATTTAACATGCAAATTGATTGACATATTGGATGATATGATATGAATGTTGGCCATCATAGTCTAGAAGACTGGTTTCACTAGGTAAAGTGGATGCCTAACACCTTCCCACCTTGTAACATAGCCTCCAAATTTAGATCAAGGGTTGGTAGATCAATGCTTATTCTTGTAATTTTCAAATTTTAAATTGTAACTAGGAAACAAAGCTATGTACGTTATCTTAGATTGTATCTAGCACACGTTATCTTAGATTGTATCTAGCACCAAAGCCATGTAATTTCATATGATCAATGTAAATTCAATTTCAAATTAATAAAATGATGAATTTTTCAATTATGGTTTTCTTATTTATTCCAACAATTAAATAAGTGGCAACTCCATTGTAAAACCTTTAATCTAAAAGGGACAAATATAATCAGTTGTGCCTCCATTTTAAGAGGCAATAACACGACTCCACCCATTCACGTGAGTTTGGCCCAATTTCCAAAAAAAGGGCTGGGGCGCGGTCTCTCACACCTTGTCTTTGTTTAAGGACGGGGTCTCATACAATTGCCTTTCCAGGCTTACTTTAAAGGGTTTTTGGATGGTGGTCATCTACCCTTAGTTCATTTATAAATATATTTCTATCCATATTTGAACGCTTGTTTTTGTTTTTGTTGCCAATTTTAATATCCAAGTATTTCCTCATCCTTAATTTGGACTTATTTTTGGAATCTTTAATTGGTTGTTTTTCTTTTCGTCCATAGTTTGGATTACTCAGTGGCTTGGACATTTGTCGTCCTTAGAAATTCTTTGTATATTGCATGCATGCCTTTCCTCGTCCTTCATTATTGGACGAGTGTACTGGGAGATTTGTTCCTTCCCTTTGTACTCATGTTTTTACCTTAAGGTTTTATGATAATTTGTCTTTTCCTCGTCTAAGAATGGCTTGTGATGATACATCTCCGCGTCTAGAGATTTTAGACGTCTTTAACTTTTTATGGACTTTAGTTTCATAGAGAATCATCAACATTTAAGTTAGAAAATTCAAATTGCTTTATATACAATAGAGAACTTTGTACATAATATCATCCGTAGACAATAGAGAACTTTGTACATAACATTGTCCATAGATATCATTCATGTTAGTACCTAGTTTTTTTTTAAGGAATTCAAATTGCTTTATATACAAAAGGACTTCGTTCATGACATCGTCCATAAACATAGCACATGCTAGTAGCTAATGCTTTATAGGGAATTCAAATGCTAGAAAACATAAAACACTGCTAGAAAACATAAGTGCTGAAAGATAACAAAAATAGACTGCTAGTGGTCACCGATAATCTTTAGTCTTGTCCATGATGAATTTCCTGATGAGGTTTCACTAGTAGTACTTCCTTAAGTGTTTCACATTCCACGGATGCTCTAGGTTTCGTCTGTCCAAGGCTTCTAGAGAGTATGACCCTCGTCTCTTGTAGTTGATAACTTTGTATGGTCTTTCCCAATTAGGTCTCAACTTTTCATGAGCAGGGTCTTTTGTAGCCAAAGACACCATTTTTAAGACGAGGTCCCCAATGTTGAATTGCCTTGGTTTAACCAACACATCATGGTGCTTAGTCATCAAGTTCTTGTAGCATGCCACCCTTTGTTCCGTGTTCATCCTTACCTCGTCAATGAGGTGAGGCTTAGACAAAGTTGCTTCTTATTTTCCTCATCCTTATAGTGGGCCACCCTATAGCTAGTCAAACCAATTTCTATATGCTAGCTTAAAAGGAGTCTCTCCAGTAGAAGTCCTCACTATCGTCCTATAGGCCCAAAGGATGCTGGGTAATTTATATGGCCATATCCCTTTTATCCCCTCAAGTTGAGTCTTGATAATTTTTAACAAGGATCGGTTTGCAACTTTTGCTTGTCCATTAGCTTGTGGGTGGGAGGGTGTGTTGTCAAATTGACATTCGTTGTCTAAGACAAGCGCCCTATGGATTCCAAAATAGCAGATAATGTTCTTCCAGACGAAGTTTTTGACATTTTACTTGGTGATCTTTGTTAGTGGCTTTGCTTCCATCCATTTAGTAAAATAATTAATCCCTACTACCAAGAACTTCATTTGCCTGTCCCCATATGAAAGGAACCAAGGATGTTAAGTCCCCACTAGGCAAAAGGCCAAAGAGCCACCATTGGAGTGAGGTACTCTGAAGGTTGTCTAGGTATATTGTTGTAGCATTAACACTTGTCACACACTTTGACATAAGCTTGGGCATCTGCCTACATGGACGGCTAGTAGTATCCTACGCAGACTATTTTATGGATGAGGGATCTAACCCCTGAATGGTTTCCACAGGCTCCTTCATGGACGTCCCTTAGGACATAATCGGACTCGTCTAGAGTCAAACACCTTAGATAGGGCTGAGAGAAACCCCTTTTATATAGTACCTCGTCCATGAGGACAAATTTTGTCGCTCTTACTCTTAGCTTCCTCGCTTCTTCTTTATTTGTGGAGAGGAATCTGTTCTTGAGATAAGACAAGATAGGAGTAGTCTAGTTAGCTATTCTATCTATCTGATGTACTTCTAGAACATCTATACTTGGGATGTACTGGGTTTTAATCTGATCTCTGACCAACTCGTCCGCAAATGCTGTCTTGGCTAAGATGTTAGCTTCCATGTTTTCCTCTCTTAGGATTTGCTGAAACTAGGCCATTGTGAAGCCCTTGATGCACTGCTTTACTCTGCCCAAATACTTCTTCATTCGTTCTTCCTTGGCTTCACACATTCCGTTCACTTGGCCTATCACTAGCTGCGAGTCTCCTTAGACGAGAACTGAATCTGCTCCAATTGACTTAGCTAACTCCAAGCACTAGAGTAGGGCTTCAAATTTAGCTTTATTGTTGGTCGTTTGGAATTATAGACAGATGGCATACTCCAGATGATCCCTCTTTGGTGATCGTAATACTATTCCAATTCCTTTTGCATGCTGTATGGATGAGCCATCCACATGGACGACCCATTGTTTTGCCCTTTGTTCTCCATTTTGCTAATCATGGGCAAGAGTGAATTCAGCAATGAAGTTTGCAAGGGCTTGGGCTTTTATTGCTTCCCTTGGTCAATATCTTATGTCAAATTCACTAAGTTCCACTGCCTACTAGATCAATCGTCCAGTGGCTTCTAGCTTATTCATAGCCTTCTTCAGCAGGTGATTTGCTAGGGCATTAATGACATGAGCTTGGAAATAAGGCCTGTGTATTCTTGTGCTGTTACCAATGAGAAGGCTAACTTTTCTATTGGAGGGTAATGTCCTTCAGCTCTTCTAAAAGATTTGCTAGTGTAGTAGATGGGCTTTTGTACCTCTCCTTCTTCCCTGATTAAGGTTGAACTCACTGCATGAGGGGACACCGCTAGGTAGAGATATAACTTTTCACCTGGTTTAAACGGGCTTAGCAGCGGAGTTTAAATGCTTGTTGGCACTCGTTCGTCCATTCAAATGCGTTTCTTAACACTCTAAAAAATGGTAAACACTTGTTAGTAACCTCTAAGATAAGACATGATGGAAGTAGTTTAGTTAACTATTCCATCTATCTAATGTACTTTTGGAATGTCTATACTTGGGATGTATTGGATTTTAATTTGATCTCTAACTAACTTGTACGCAAATACTATCTTGGCTAAGACATCAGCTTCCATGTTTTCTTCCAGTGGATTTGCTAAAACTAGGCTATTGTGAAGCCTTTGATGCACTGCTTCACTCTGCCCAAATACTTCTTCATTCGTTTTTCCTTGGCTTCACACGTTCCATTCACTTGGCCTATCACCAGCTGCGAGCTTCCCTAGACGAGAACTGAATCTGCTCCAAGTGACTTAGCTAACTCCAAGCCC
The DNA here is from genome assembly GCA_023621385.1 of Quercus gilva. Classification (NCBI taxonomy): domain Eukaryota; kingdom Viridiplantae; phylum Streptophyta; class Magnoliopsida; order Fagales; family Fagaceae; genus Quercus; species Quercus gilva. Next base: position 51,160,775 of record CM042473.1, on the reverse strand, counting down.
TAAATTAGGGCTTCATATTCAACTTCATTGTTGGTCGTCTGGAACTGTAGACAGACAACATACTCCAGATGATCCCCCTCTGGTGAAAGCAATACTATTCCAATTCCTCATGCATGTTGTGTGGACAACCCATTGTTTTGCCCCCTAGTCTCTACTTTGCTGATCATGGGCAGGAGTAAATTCGGCAATGAAGTCAACAAGGGCTTAGCCTTTTATTGCTTCCCTTGGTTAATATCTCACATCAAATTCACTAAGTTTCACTGCCCACTAGATCAATCGTTCAGCGACTTCCAGCTTATTCATAGCCTTCTTCAGCGGGTGATCTGTTAGGACATTAATGACATGAGCCTAGAAAAAAGGTCTGCGCTTTCTTGCTACTGTTACCAATGAGAATGCTAACTTTTCCATTGGTGGGTACCATTCTTTAGCTCCTTTTAAAGCTTTGCTGGTGTAGTAGACAGGCTTTTGTACCTTTCCTTCTTCCCTAATTAAGGCTAAACTCACTGCATGAGGGGACACCACTAGGTAGAGATATAACTCTTCACTTGGTTTGTATAGGCTCAGCAACGAAGTTGAAGTGAGATAAGCCTTAAGGTCTTTAAATGCTTGTTGGCACTCGTCCGTCCATTCAAATGCTTTTCTTAACACTCTGAAAAATGGTAAACACTTGTCAATAGCCTTTGAGACAAACCCATTAAGGGCTGCTACTCATCCAGTGAAGCTTTGGACATCTTTGTTGTTTTATGGGAGCTCCATGTTCAAAATCGCTTGGATTTTATCAAGATTTGCTTCAATTCCTTTTTATGTAACCATAAAATCAAGAAACTTCCCTGATGCAACTCCAAAGGCACATTTGCTTGGATTCAGCTTCTATTGTCTAAGCATATCGAAAGTCTCCTAGAGGTCGTCCAAGTGTTGCGTCTCCCTCGCACTCTTCACAAGCATGTCGTCAACGTACATCTCAACATTTCGCCTAATTTGTGGACGAAACATGTGGTTGACTAGTCTTTGATAGGTAGCTCTAGCATTTTTCAGACCAAATGACATTACTTTGTAACAAAACAACCCTTGGCTTGTGATGAAGGTTGTTTTCTCCTGGTCTGCCTCGTCCATCTTAATCTGGTTGTACCATGAGAATTCGTCCATGAAACTCAACAGTTGGTGTCCATCTATTGAGTCCACCAGCTGGTCAATGCATGGAAAAGGATAACTATCCTTGAGGCACACCTTGTTCAAATTTGTAAAGTCCACGCACATTCTCCATTTGTCATTGGCTTTTTTGACCATCACTACATTAGCTAACCAATCAGGGTAGTAGACTTTGTGGATGACCTCTGCTGTTACCAACTTCTAGACTTCTTCTTTGATAGCATTGTCTCGTTTTGGGGTGAACACTCTCATTTTCTGATGGACGAGCTTATAAGATAGGGACACATTTAGACGATGAGTAATCACACTTAGGAAAATCTCAGGCATGTCTTCGTGGCTCCAGGCAAAAACATCTGTGCTCTTCTTGAGGAATTGGATGAGGTCTTGCTTCGTTTTTTCTTCCATGCTTGTCTCGATCCTAGTAAACTTCTCAGGGTTGGATTCGTCCAATGGAACATCTTCCAATATTTGAATCGGTTCAACCACTGTTCTTCTTTCTTCGATATTCATCGTCTGCATTTGCTTGTCCATTGCTAACATTGCTAAGTAACATTCTCTAGCAGCTAGCTGGTCTCCTTGTACTTCTCCAATGCCATACTCCGTTAGGAATTTAACGGATAAGTGATAGGTGAACGTTGCAGCTTTCCAACCATTCAAAGTTGGTCGTCCTATGATGGCATTGTAAGAAGATGAATAATCCACAACAAGGAAGTTTATTTTCTAATTGATTTGCCATGAGTAAGAACCAACCACAATTGGCAAGGAGATAGTGCTTATTGGTAGAACTTTCATTCCTCCAAACCCGATCAAAGGACTAGACGAAGTAACTCATTATTAATTCTCATATGTTGGAAGGCTGGATAGTAAATAATATTTGCCGAACTCCCATTATCTATTAATACTCTCCTAGTTGTGTAGTTCACAAGAACAATTACATCACCATGAGGATGGTGTAGCCTTCTTACATCTTCATCCGTGAAAGTAATGGCAGGCTTGTCTTCTTTGGTCGTCCTTGGTGGTCGACCAATGAGTTGAACATTTTGGACTACCCACAAGTAGGTCTTCTTGGCCTTGGACTAGCTTCTAGTTGACATTCCCTTTACAATGACCCTTATTTCTCCAAGTGGTTGATGCACTGGTTCTTCCACTTTGCCTTTCAATGGTTGCCTTTCGTCCTTGTGGTCTCATTTAAGGAAAATTTTCAACTTCCCCTGCTTAATGAGAACTTTAATTTGCTGCTTCAAGTTGTAACACTCATCTGTATCATGTTCGTGGTCTCGGTGAAAACGACAGTACTGCTTTTGTTTCGCTTGCTTGAATTTCCTTTCATCTTCTCTAGCCATTTGAAGGACGGGTCACCTTTAATTCGCATCAGCACTTGGTCAAGTGGTGTATTCAAGGGAGTGTAGTTGGAGTATCGTCTTGAGGATGATCCTGCCTTCCTACCATCTCGATCCCTTTTCTCCCCTGTCTTGGCCTTATTTGGATGAGGGCCTTGCCACGGATGGTATATGTAACTAGTTTCCACTCGTTCAGCCTTCTTCTTCTTCTTGGCAATAACGGCGTCCTCAGTGTTCATGAAACTTTGAGTTGAGTGTATTAACTCAGCCATCGTCTGTGGCTCATGATCATACAACTTATGGATGGACAAATCTGAAGTAACCCCATTAAAAAAGGCTGCCAAGAGGATCTTATTGTCCATTTCGTTTACTAATAGGCCTTACCTGTTAAAGCGACTAATGAAAGTATGCAAACTCTTGTTTTGTCCTTGTTCTATGTTCAGCAAATTGGACGAGGAACGATTATGCTTTTGGCTCCCGAAAAAATTGTTAATGAACAACTTACTTAACTCCTAGAACAAAGTTATGGTGTTTGGTGGTAACTTACCAAGCCATACACTAGCTGACCCTTTCGACTTGGTAGGGAAGGCTTTGCACATGATTTCTTCTGGAACACTTTGGAGATGCATGGTCATCTTGAATGTGGCAATGTGATCACAGGGATCCTGCGTTCCATCGTACGAGTCCAAGGTAGGCATTTTGAATTTGGAGGGTAGGGGGTGACTTATGATGGACGCGATGAAGGGAGAGTCAGTTTTGTAGATGAGGTCATCCACTTGATTTGCCCTCTTCATGAAGTCCTTCATCTCCTCCATGTCTCTTTTCATCTAATCCATTTCCCTTTCCAAGTGTGGTACCTACGAGTAATGGTACCTCTGGACTGATCTCCTCCTTCAATGCCATTCTCCGCCCCTCCATTCTCAAAATCCTGGCCATGTTCTTCGTTGCATTGCTGTTGACGTTGTCTACTGACTTCTCTAGTTAACTCTTGATTTTGTTGTGTTAAATATGCTACCATGGACTGTAACCGCTGTTGGACGGTTGGTGGTGGTGCTGGTGCACGGTTTGGGCAGTTGGAGGCGTTTTCACTCTCCTGGTGTTCTGGACTGGTGGCCATTGACCTAGTCCAAACCATGCAGCCTTTTTGTCTTGGAAAGCAAGGTAGTTAGCACTTAGAAACTTTGCTCAATACCTTCTTTTTCATAGTTGACGCTAACTAATGATGCACGAAAAATCACTAGGCTGAATGCTCTGGGCTATAGTGATGCCTTGATGACCTGAAGAAAAAAAGAAAAACTGTCAAGGGTGACCGATGTGAACCGGCTAAGGACTCTCCGACATTTAAGTCAGTTTTCTCTCTAGAACACAAGGATGGTGATTTTATGAATAGTGGTACTTACCTTGGTTGAATGTGACTTGATCCTTTTATAGAGAATTGAGAGTGGGTCTTCTTGTTCGGATCCATTATCATCATGGGGGATGTGTGGAGTTAATGGAGAAAATTGAGAAAGTGGAGCAAATTACAGGGAATCCTCCCTCACATTCTTGGAATGGTGAGTCGTGGCCTGATTATATTGAACTCTTGGAAAGCTCTTTCCAAATTCACCAGGTGTTGCCTAATTGTCCATGCCCTTAGGTCATGGATGACTAACCTGAAAATGGGTGATCTTGTTACCCATGGACAAATCCTATTCATGCTTGTGATCGAGGGAGTCAATACCGTACTGGAGACCGTTTCAGTTTAGTCAAGAAAACGAAATATTTCGGAACCGGTTGATACCAGTGTACTGTTTTGTAGTTACCGCTATATATCACAAATACTTAAAATTTACATATTTTTGCATAAGTTTAATATTTTTTTTTAATGAGTTCATAGGTTTCATATATTAGTCACTATACATTACTCCAATAAATTAGCATAAATAGTATATTTATAATAATTGAAGGAAAAAAGAAAAGAAAAGGAAGAAAGACGCACACGTGACTTCTCAAACGATGTAGCCAAATGCTTTAATCCCACACCACTTCAACTCCTACCTAACCATCTGACACAGTTTAATGAGAAATTTTAAAATACACAAAAGAACAAGGCTGTTATGCATTGTTAGTAGAGATATCAAGAAGCAAAAAATGGAAAGCAACGAAGAAGAAAGAAAAGAAAAAAGAAGCTGTAGTGACAAGCTGCTATAGAGGCTGAACAAGATCCAAATAAGAAAATGTTTAAGAAGGAAAAATGAAAGATTTGGAGCACAGATCAAAACCCACAAATTGGGCACTGTGTGGCTGACCCATTCTTCTCTTTCTCTTCTTCTTTTTCTTCTTCTTTCCTTTTCTTTTTATTCTCTGTTCTATACTAGTCCGAAATATCTTTTCTGGCCGACATGGTTGGAACAAACCGGTACAACCCGATATCTGAGGTAGTACGAATCACAGCTATTTCTATACTGGTTTGGGCTCTAGTTTAGAAAATTCCGGCCGACCGAAATTCACTCCCTTGCTTATGATGCTTCTGTTGGGTTTCCTTCCTTTCAAAACCTTCTGGACATGGTCTGGTCATGGATGACCATTATGGACAAACGAAGCTTAATTTGGACCCCATTAGGTCTAATTTCATGCCCATTTGAAAATTGCTTATTTTCGATAAATTATATGCATAATATGATATAGAAAGTTACAAAGTAGTTTATTTTAAAAAAATAGTGAATGTTAAATTATTTGAGATAAAGCTGAGACAAAAATTACATGGGACTTACAAATAATTCATAAAATAAAATTAAAACAAAATCAACTTATAATCCAATCCCAAAGCTACACTTCGTGTTTCTAGATCCCTTTGTACTGATCAATCACACAATATAGAGATTATAGATGACACTTTAACAATTTTCCCTTTAGAATTCATGTTTCAACAACTGCAATTTAGGGTTGGTCCCCCTTCCTAAATACTCAAGGGCACACAAAAGTAAGCAACCAATGGCCCCGTGTGAATAAAATTTTAATGAAGTATGGATCCATCAAAATGTTTTTTTTTTTTTTTTTGGAGAGATTTTCAACCTATGGCATCCACTCCTGACGATAGCTCTTTATCATCAGACCAAAACACCAATCAGTTTTAGGTGTAGGCGAGAATTGAACCCCAAATTTTTTATACAACCATTAGAGACTTTACCAGTTGAGCTAACTGAAACCCACAATCAAAATGTTATTATGATTGTGCACAACGTCTACGTTATGATTACACATATGCTTTCATGAAAGTGATATACTTTACATGGCATATTTTTACGATGTAACAAATCATAAATTAAAATTATTAATTACTCTGTTGGAAACTCTATAATCAAATATTTAAAAATAAAATAAAATATTATTTTAATCAAAGCTAATTATTAAAATTAAAAAAATAAAAATTTTATTGTTTATTATTATTATTTCATAATCTATTATAATTTTAAATATATATATATATATATATGATGATGCAAAGAAAATCAATAGGATGAATGCTTTGGGCTTCAATGGACTAGCAGTTGTCTAGAAGGCTTGAAAAGAAAGAAACACAAAATCAAAGGTGACCGGGGTGAACCGGCCAAGAACCCTCCGATGCCTAAGTTAGTTTTCCTTCTAGAACTCAAGAATTCCAACTTTAGGAGTAATGGAAACTTACTTCGGTTTAATGTGGATGAGTCCTTATATAGAGAATTTTGGAGCGGTTACTTGTTTAGTAACTTCCCCAATATTTGTGGAAGTTAGAAGGTTCAGACTTAACTTCCACAACTGCTATAGAAGTTAGAATGTTCAATCTTATCTTTTATAACTGCCATTAGAATTTAAGTACTTATTAAGAAGTTATGGCGATAAATAAGGATCTTGTTCACGTTACAAAATAGTAACACGTGGTCCGAATCTCAAACTTACGTAGGTAAATCCATTTCTGAAAATTTCCTAAGTGTTGGGAGATCATCTAGGTCACTTTGTGAGCTGGACGACCTTTCCGGTCATGGACGACCTTTCTGGTCTTGAACGACCCTTATGGTCTTGGACGACCTTTATGGTCTTGGACGACCCTTCTGGTCTTGGATGGCCTTTCGGTCTTGGATGACCTTTCTGGTCTTGGACGACCTTTTTGGTCATGGAGGACCTTTCTGGTCTTGAATGACCTTTATGGTCTTGGACGATCTTTATGGTCTTGGATGACCTTTCTGGTCTTGGACGGCCTTTTTGGTCATGGACGACCTTTTTGGTCTTGAATGACCCTTATGGTCTTGGACGATCTTTATGGTCTTGGACGACCTTTCAATCTTGGACGACCTTTCTGGTCATGGATGACCTTTCTGGTCTTGGACGACCTTTTTGGTCATGGACGACCTTTCTGGTCTTGAACGACCTTTATGGTCTTGGACGACCTTTATGGTCTTGGATGACCCTTATGGTCTTGGACAACCTTTTTGGTCATGGACGACATTTATGGTCTTGGACAACCCTTATGGTCTTGGATGACCCTTATGGTCTTAGACAACCTTTCGATATTGGACGACTTTTATGGTCTTGGACGACCCTTATGGTCTTAAACGACCTTTCGATCTTGGACGACCTTTCTGGTCATGGACGACCTTTTTGGTCTTAGACGACCTTTTTGGTCATGGACGACCCTTTCGGTCTTGGACGACCTTTCTGGTCATGGACGACCCTTCTGGTCTTGGATGACTTTATGGACAAACTAGAGAGTGATTTTTAGTTCACCATCAGTTGCCCTCTTTGTCCAGGAGTCGTCTTGGTCACTGTAGCAAAATTCTTGTTCACTACTATGATCTCATTGACCAACTTATTATGTCGATTTGTTTACCGAGGAGATTGCCATGTGTCAGCTTCTAGTTGGTCCACGTCAACCCGTTGACCTTCCTTAGAGCCTATAAATAGGTACAATCTCTCTCTTGCTCTTTCATTTTTCTGATATTTTCCTTTGCCATCTCTTCCAGGAGCCTTGTCTAGTCATCCTCGTCCTTAGGTTTTCGTCAAGTACTTCTTTTTCTTTGTCCTTAGGTTTGTCTTAGAAAATTTTGTATTTTTCCAATCATATCTTCATCTAGTGGTAGTACTGTGAAAGAGATAGACGAGTATCAGGACGAGTCCAATGGTAGTAGTAGCTTTAGTTCCCAAGATGAGCATTATTTGTCTGAGGTTTCTGGAGTTCCTTTGGAGGTCTTCTAGGAAGAGATAAGGTGGAGGGCAACTTCCATTTCTAGAGCTAGCTCGTCCAAGAGGGATGAATCGTCCAAGACTCCTTCTCATGTTGAGGAGGAGAATGTCATCTATAGTTGATTTGGGTCGTAGTTTTTCTAATAGGTTATGGAAGACGAAATTTTTCTTCGTCTTTGGAAATTGGGCTGGGAACCTAATTGATGTAAATAGAACTCCCTTCCCTCCTTTTAGCAGTGCTCTAGGTCATCTTCATCCTGAGGGTATGTTTTCTTTGGAGTTTACTTCGTCTTTTCATTTGCTTTTTCCCTCATCTAACAATTCTTCTCGTCCATGCAGCTATTACTCGTCCACACTTAGACGACTATAGAAAGAGCTTGCAGTTATCCTGATAGGTCCTTTCATAATTTGGCAATGCTGCATCATCTTGAGCCTACTGAGGAGAATCTCATTCATGAGGAGACTACTCATCGAAGTAGAGTTGTCTCATTTTTTTTTTTTTTTAGTCGTCTAATTCTTCATGCTTTTTGCATTATAGAGCTAGCCACCATGAAGGAGAACAAGGGTAAGAATGCTGCTAGTGGGACTGAGGAGGAGGAAGTCCAAGTCCTCTAGGACAAACCAGTTCCTTTGGTCGTCCAGAGCCCCACTGTCCAACCTCATGCTGGGAAGAGGAAGGATATCTCCAATGATGTGGACCTTTGAAACCTTCCTAGTTGTTGACATTTGAAGAAGGTCAGAACTGATAAGGCCCCTTCTAAGACCCCCTCGTTCAAGGCCCCCAAATCCAAAGATGCAACGGCATACCTAGACGACCTGGTTGTGAACTTGGTCCCTTTTGAAGTTCCTCCTTTAGCCGTCCAGTCTGAAGCTTTTCATCCTTTTGTTGGTAGACATTCTCGCAAGACTCATCCTTCTACTCTTATTGAGGCTCCTGCTACCTTAGTGTTGGACGAAGGCCATGCATTTTCTTTGTTAATTGATTTGATTTTTTTTTTTTTTTTTTTAAAGAGAAAATTTCCAACTTTTCCTCATCCATCCCTATGTCAGGCGATGGCAATGTTTTATGCTACATCCTAGCAGGCGAGGGAGTTACGTGACGATGTTAAGGTTCTAGCCAAAAAGAACAAGGAGCTGGAGGACAAGCTTCATCTTGAAGGAAAATGCCAAGAGTTATCCTCGTCCTTAGAGAAAGCAAAGGACGAAGCAATCGAAGCCTTCAACACATCTGACGAGTTCACTAGGCTTCTAGACGAGCAATATGCTGCTGGCTATGAGGATTTTCACTCCGATGCTGAGAAAGCCTATCCTGAGATGGACTTTAATGTCTTTAAGGTTCCAACTACTGCTGAGAGTTCTTTACTTTAGACGAGCTCTAAGGATGTAAATATCATGGACGATGCCTCTACTGAGCATTCCAAGGACGATCCAAAGTCTGGGGATGCCCCCAGTGGTTTATCAAAGTAATCTTCAATTTAACTTTGTTTTTATATATTGTTCATGGTGCCTTTTTTTTTTCTTTTCTTTTTTTGGGATTTTTTTAAAGTTTTATCTAAGTAAAATCTTCTTGTCCAAATGTATGGACGTATGATAACAGATACAACTACCTTTATTGGCATGCACAATTTAAGGGTTTTTGGACAATAGTCGTCTACCCTTTTTATGTTTTATGAATGAATATTTAATTCCATTTTCATTCTTCATTTGGTGTTGAACATGTTAAATGCTTTATGTGTGAACGAATTTTCCCTTGTTTACATCGTCCATGTTATTTCTATGGTTTTAGGTGTGGTCTGTCCACTTATAAGACATTTTATCTCGTGTTAACTATATGAACGAATTTCCTTTGTTTACATCGTCCATGTTGCTTTTTATGGTTTTTAAGTGTGGTCCGTCCACTCATGAAGCCATTTAGCTCGTCCATGTTAGAATATTTTTTTATGTTTAACACTTTTACCGTTCTTTAAATTTTACAAGTATAACTTGTTTATGAATGGTATTTCTTTCGCTAGCTTTATTCGTCCATAGATTTGACTTATACCTTGCATTATCCCTTCTCCATAGGCTAGACGGTCCTTTACTCGTTTTTGGGCAAGACGTTACCAGCATTTACTCGTCCAAAGATTGGATTGTTTGGCTGGTCAAAGTCATCCATGGATTTTGAATATTTCTCCGTGCATGTTTTTCCTCGTCCATTGGTTAGACGAATATACCTTAGGTTTTACCTCATCCATTGATTAGACGAATATACCTTAGGTTTATTTTTATTTGCTTTATCCTTATTTTAAGGAAAGCTTATAGACGTTACATCTTTGCGTCTAGAGATTTTACTCGTCTTGGGCCTTTAGCCTTCTTGTCGATTAGTATGAATGAAAACAACATGAAAATTAGAAGTTCACACATTATATACATTGGGAATCCAAGCTATATATACACAACATTAACATCATCCATAAGCATGGCACATGCTGGACGCTAGTGCCTTTAAGGAATTGAAAACATTATGTACAAACGGACTAAGTTCATGACTTTTTCCATAACAATTTCATCCATAGACAACGCAAAAGTTGGAAACTAATGCACTTTTTAGGGAATTAAAATATTAAAAACATGTAGTACTAGCCATAAACATAAATAAATATCAGGGAAGTAACACATAACTCCAACTTCGTCCATGATGATGCTCGTCTAGGTTGATCTTTCACTGATAGTATCTTCGTAGATGTTCAACATTTCAGGGGTGCTCTAGCTTCTGTCCATCTAGGGCTTCCAAGTAGTATGATCCTTGTCTTTTGCAATTGATAACCCTGTAGGGTCTTTCCCCATTAGGCCCTAGTTTTCCATGAGTCGGGCTTCTGGTTGCCAAAGAGACCCTTTCTAGGACGAGGTCCCTAATGTTGAAACGCCTAGGTTTCACAATTGCATCATATTGTCTAGGCATAAGATTTTTATATCTTGCTGTCCTTTGCTCTGCATCCATCCTTACCTCGTCTATTAGATCGAGGTTAAGACGAATTTGCTCTTCATTCTCCTCGTCTGCCCTCCTCGTCCTTGGTGGTTGTCTAAAGAGTTTGACGTTCTGCACCACCTTCAGGTATGTCTTTCTTGACTTGGAAGATTGCCATGTTGAAGTTCCTCCTACAAGGGGCCGTGATGGCTCTTCTACCTTTCCTTTGAACTTCTCGTCTTTATGATCTTGTTCAAGAAAATTCCTCAACTTTCCTTGCCTGATAAGATTCTCTATCTGCTACTGTAAGTCATAGCACTCATCTGTGTCGTGCTTGTGGTCCCTGTGGAAGCGGCAATACTTGTTCTTATTGCACTTATTAGGATATCCCTTTATCTTTTTTGGCCACTTCAAGGATAGGTCATCCTTGATTTGCATAAGCACTTGATCAAGAGGAACATTCAAGGGCGTGTAGTTCTAACTCCTTCCTGAAGACGAACCTACCTTCCTGTTGTTTTTCTTCTCTCCCATTTGAGCCTTCTTTGGACGAGGGCCTTGGTCAGGATGGCGTGGGAGATTAGCTTCCATTCGCTCTGCTCTCTTACTCTTCTTGGCAATAATCGCATCCTTTGCATTCATGAAGCTTTGGGTTGAATGGACGAGTTCAGCCATGATTTATGGTTCTTGATCATAAAGCTTATGGGTGAATAAATCCAAACTAACTCCATTGTGGAAGGCTGCCAATAGCAACTTGTCATCCATCTCGTCTACCGTTAGGGCTTCCCTATTGAAGCGAGTGATGAAGGACCACAAGCTCTCATTTTCTCCTTGTTCTATAGTTAACAGGCTGGACGATGAGCATTTATACCTTTGTCCTCCAATAAAGTTGTTAACGAACAACTTACTCAACTCGAAAAAACCAACAGTATTCAGAGGTATTTTACTGAACCACACTCATGCTGGCCCTTTAAGGGTGGTTGGGATGGCCCTACACATTATCTCATCTGGAACTCCTTGAAGGTGCATTGTGGTCTTGAAAGTTGCTATGTGATCACACGGGTCGTGCGTTCCATCATATGACTCCAAGGAAGGTATCTTGAACTTAGAAGGGAGGGGACGACTATTGATGGAAGCCATGAAAGGGGAATCAGTTCGATGAACTAAATCATCTACATGATTTGTCCTTCTCGTGTTCTCTTTCATCTCGTCCATGGCTTTCCTCATATAATCCATCTCCTTCTTTAAGTGTGGTACCCTACTTGAAACGGTTCCCCTTGAGCGATTCTCGCGCTCAGTATTTTCTCCTTTATCTTCTTGATTCTGGGCTTGTCCTTCCACACATCCTTCAAGACGTTGTCTCCTTAGATTAATCTCCCTAGTCAACTTTTGGTTCTGACGGGTTAACTCTGCCATGGCGGCTGCCATGGACTGCATTTGTTGGATGGAAGGCGGTTGCATGACAAGTGTTGACTGGCGATCACGGTTGGGATGACTAGAAGCATTCCCAATCTCTTGGTGGCTTGGACTACTGGCCATTGATCTTTTTTGAACCATGCAGCCTTTTGTCAAAGAAATATGATTTGCAAAATGCAAATTTAATCGATTTCCACAGACGGCGCCAACTGATGATGCAAAGAAAATCAGTAGGATGAATGCTTCGGGCTTCAATGGACTAGCAGTTGTCTAGAAGGCCTGAAAAGAAAGAAACACAAAATCAAAGGTGACCGGGGTGAACCGGCCAAGAACCCTCCGATGCCTAAGTTAGTTTTCCTTCTAGAACTCAAGAATTCCAACTTTAGGAGTAATGGAAACTTACTTCGGTTTAATGTGGATGAGTCCTTATATAGAGAATTTTGGAGCGGTTACTTGTTTAGTAACTTCCCCAATATTTGTGGAAGTTAGAAGGTTCAGACTTAACTTCCACAACTGCTATAGAAGTTAGAATGTTCAATCTTATCTTTTATAACTGCCATTAGAAGTTAAGTACTTATTAAGAAGTTATGGCGATAAATAAGGATCTTGTTCACGTTACAAAATAGTAACACGTGGTCCAAATCTCAAACTTACGTAGGTAAATCCATTTCTGGAAATTTCCTAAGTGTTGGGAGATCGTCCAGGTAAATCCATTTCTGGAAATTTCCTAAGTGTTGGGAGATCGTCCAGGTCACTTTGTGAGCTGGACGACCTTTCTGGTCATGGACGACCCTTATGGTCTTGGACGACCCTTCTGGTCTTGGATGACCTTTCTGGTCTTGGACGACCTTTTTGGTCATGAACGACCTTTCTGGTCTTGAATGACCCTTATGGTCTTGGACGACCTTTCTGGTCTTGGACGACCTTTTTGGTCATGAACGACCTTTCTGGTCTTGAATGACCCTTATGGTCTTGGACGACCTTTCTGGTCTTGGACGACCTTTTTGGTTGTGGACGACCTTTTTGGTCTTGAATGACCCTTATGGTCTTGGACGATCTTTATGGGCTTGGACGACCTTTCGGTCTTGGACGACCTTTTTGGTCATGGACGACCTTTCTGGTCTTGGACGACCTTTTTGGTCATGGACGACCTTTCTGGTCTTGAACGACCCTTATGGTCTTGGACGACCTTTATGGTCTTGGATGACCCTTATGGTCTTGGACAACCTTTTTGGTCATGGACGACATTTATGGTCTTGGACGACCCTTATGGTCTTGGACGACCTTTTGATCTTGGATGACCTTTCTGGTCATGGACGAACTTTCTGGTCTTAGACGACCTTTTTGGTCATGGACGACCTTTTCGGTCTTGGACGACCTTTCTGGTCATGGACGACCCTTCTGGTCTTGGACGACTCTATGGACGAACTGGAGAGTGATTTTTAGTTCACCATCAATATATATTTGAATTATATTGTTAAAATTATTTTTTAATTTATATAATTTTTTATTAATTTATTTACTACACAAGTATAATATCAATATAATAATAATGAATATTTAGCCAAATTTATTTACATTAATCCTTTATAAGTTTATATCCTATCTCTCTCTTAACTTTTATTTTTATTTATTTTTAATGTTTTTTTTAATATTTTGTAAGGAGGGATTATTTCTTAGAAAAAGAAAATGGAAAAGAAGAAAGTACACGTTATGTGAGAGATTGAGAAAAGAAACGATGTCACTCAATGGATTGGGAGTTGGAAAATTTGAAAGGTCGTTGAGAAAATGCAAAAGTCCGCTGAGAGAGAGAGAGAGAGAGAGAGAGAGAGAGAGAGAGAGAGAGAGAGAGAGAGAGAGAGAGAGAGAGAGTTTGACTTGTAAGACTGGTAGAAGAGTGTCAGATAGCAATGACACATATTTGCTTGGTCCACAATCCACGTGTCACCAAATTTTTTTTTTTTAAACTTTCTTTTTTTTGTTGATAAAACACACAAGAACTTCATTAGGAAATATTAAGCTATACCTTTATTTATTTATTTATTTATTTTTAATTTGGAGAAGAAATTGGAGCAAGACTTGGTAATGATTAAAATATAAATTTTTAGAACAAATTTCGTCCACCATACAAGACAAGACATCTCATGGTCAGATTGAGAATATTAAAAAAAAAAAAATGGGATACAAAATTGTTATTACAAAAGAGTCTATAGTAGATACACAATCTTTGACAAGAATATATATATATATATATATATATATATATTTTTAGAGATATGTGGATATGAAAGTCCAACGCTATGTATTCGGCTTGGGGCCCAATTTGAATATCACTGTTTGTCCGAAGAGGTAAAAGGGATCAGAGTTGAGTCCGTTTGGTGGAAATGCACTTGAAAAGGAATGATGGGATACGTCCGAAGACGATCCTGTTGGTCCGAAGAGGTCCCCCTCATCGGATCGTTAGAGAACTTGATTAAGCAAATATACTGAAGACCTGAGCGACCTTCCCAACTGATTCCACGGTAAAGAGCGAACTCTGGGCATGCCTAGGGATGAGAAGAACATAAAATATCTTAAAGGAAAAGCTGCTACCACCGCATTTAATGCACTGCAGCAACTTTCCTGGCTGCATTTATGTGGAGAAGACACCTGAACAATTTAACCTCAGCTACTACCACTCACAGCAGACTAAAGCAAACGTCTGATGTGACATGTACTCAAGTGAATGCTTGGATGAAGAACAAGTGTACGGTGAAGATGAGGAAGAAGGAGGATATATAAAGAAAATAGGTCTCTAAAATGGGAGGGAGAAAAAAATTGTATCCATTTTGTCTATAAATATTAAGCCTCTTCAGATTCTAGAGAGATTCACTCGATAATAGTCTGAACATCGTTTTATCCTTACTTGCATATATGAATCGTTGCTAAATCCATATCCAGCCCAGCTGTTTAACCCATTCTCTACAAATTTATTGTTCGGGGTTCATTGGGCTCACAATCTACAAAGTCTGTGCTTGGCCTACCAAATTTGGACCCTACAATTGGCACCGTCTGTGGGAAACAACTTGAGCAAAAGTGGAACCCGCACCTCATAAATGTCTGAACCAAGGCAACGTCCAGCAGAGTCTAGGGCATCTCAGCACACCGATCATTTTCTTAATCTGGAAAGGAGGCAGGATCGTGAAGGTAGCGTACACACCGCATGTGACGATCGAAACCAGTCGCATGGAGAGAGCCACATGTTCCATGCAGAGAAAAACCAAAGCATGCAGTTAGAAATTGAAAGGCTTAAGAGGGAGCTGTGCCATACAAAGAGGAAACGCATTTCCTCGTACTCTGATGAAGATTCTGAGGACGAACAGGATGTTGTCTACAAGAAGAAACTTCGAACACCAGTCAGCGAGTCCTTTCCCTATAAGGAGATGCACCATCGTGAGAGGAATCCTCGAAGCCCCTTACCTTGGGGCGTAGGGAACGATGTTATGAGTAAAGCTCTGTATCAGATTTCCAGGTCTCCTTTTACATGTAACATTGAGAATGCAAGATTTCCTCGACGTTTCCACCAGCCTACATTCACCATCTACAACGGCCGGACAGACCCTGTGGAATATGTGAGTCATTTCAACCAGAGGATGGCCGTTCACTCCAGAGATGATGCCCTAATATGCAAGGTCTTCTCGTCCAGCCTGGGACCGATCGCCATGAGATGGTTTGATAGTTTGAAAGCGAATTCCATAAGCTTTTTCTAAGAGCTAACTCAGGCATTTGGGTCGCGTTTTGTCACATGTCGAAGGGTTCCGCAATCTATGGCCTCCCTATTGTCCGTCAGCATGAGAGAGGGTGAAACTTTGAAGTCATATTCAGATAGATTCTGGGAAACGTATAATGAGATGGAGGAAGATTGTGACCTGGTGGCCATCAGCTCTTTTAAGCTAGGCCTTCCCATTGAACATGGCTTGAGGACGTCCCTAACGGGCAAAGCTGCTATCAGTGTATGCCAGTTGATGGATAGGATTGACAAGTACAAAAGAGTTGAAGAAGACCAACAGCAGGGTAAGAGAAAGGATAAGGTTATCCCTCAGGAGAGGAGGGATTTCAGGTTAGATCGACAGAACCATAATAAGTCGAGACAGGATTGGGTCGGACAGGGTTCAGCGAACTTTCAGATAGTTAATGCTGTGTTTCGTGAGCTAGTGCACTAAGTCCTGGAGAGAATCAAGAATGAGCCTTTCTTCAAGAGGCCAAACAAGATAGTCGGAAACCTTGAAAGGCGCAACCACAATCTCTACTGCCAATATCATCTTGACTATGGGCATACTATGGAGGACTGTAGGAGCCTGTGGGACCATTTGGATCAACTTGTCAACGAGGGCAAGTTAAAACAACTTTTACACCACTCCTATGGTCAGGGAAACCAGGCAAATGCAGGGTCTCGGAGAGATGATTCTGTAAAACCCCCTTTAGGCACGATAAATGTTATCTTTGCCGCACCAGGGAGGACAGGGTCTTGCCCATCCAGAATACTATCAGTTGCTCGGCTGCCCTCGGAGAGTGTTAACAGAGAGCCGAAGAGGCCTAGCATGGAGGTTCAACCAGTTTTGGGCTTTTCGGATGAGGACAAAATCGGGACTATACAGCCGCATGATGATGCTCTGGTGGTTACTCTCAGAATAGGTGGATACGACGTGAAGAGAGTGATGGTAGATCAGAGCAGCGCCGCAGAAATAATGTACCCAAATCTTTATAAGGAGCTGAACTTAGCTCTTGAAAACTTAACGCCCTACAGTTCTCCTTTGGTGAGTTTTGATGGCAAAGTGGTCATCCCGAAAGGCCAGATCAGACTGCCTGTGCAAACCGAATCTGAGACGGTGGAGGTAGATTTTATAGTGGTGGATGTCTACTCACCCTATACTGCGATTATGGCTAGACCTTGGCTTCATACCCTCGAAGCCGTATCCTCCACTCTTCATCAGAAGGTTAAATACCCGTCCGAAGGGCGAGTCAAGGAGATCCGAGGAGATCAATCTACGTCCAGACAATGTCTAGTGGTAGCTATCCAGCACAAACCTCAGGCTGAGTCCTTAGACCGTAACGATGAGAGTTTATAGCAGTTAAGACCTTCGGTACTGTACACCGAAACCTCGGCTGAAGGGGCAGAGTGTGAAAACTTGGAGAGGATAGTTGTTGATAACGACCTAGAGAAGTTCTTTCAAGTCGGATCCATGTTGCCTCCTCAAGAGAAGGAAGAGATGATAGAGTTTCTCAGAACCAACGTTGATGTATTTGCATGAGACTCCGCAGAAGCCCCAAGAGTAAGCCCAGAGTTCATTTTCCACCATCTAAACGTTAATCCCACCATCGTCCCTAAGAAACAACCGCTCTAGTGTCCATCAAGGGAACACGCAGATGCGGTCAAGGAAGAAGTGATGAAACTCAAGCAAGCAGGGGCTATTAAGGAAATCTTTTATCCTGAATGGCTGGCTAACATTGTGGTGGTAAGGAAGAAAAGCGAAAAATGGCGGGTGTGCGTGGATTTCACTGACCTTAATAGAGCTTGTCCGAAGGATTCGTTTCCAATGCTGAAGATAGACCAACTAGTTGATGCTACCGTTGGACACCCTCGGATGAGTTTCTTGGACGCATTTCAAGGTTATCATCAGATACCACTGGCTCTCGGTGATCAGGAGAAAATAGCTTTCGTGACCCCTGTGGGGAATTACCACTACAAGGTAATGCCGTTTGGCTTGAAAAATGCAGGGGCTACCTATCAAAGGATGATGACCAGAATATTTGAGCCGCAGTTGGGTAAAAGCATGGAGGTTTATATTGATGATATGGTGGTAAAAAGCAAGGTTATAGTTGGGCACATTGGGGATCTCAAGGATGTTTTTGAAATTCTAAGGGGACACAGATTACACTTAAACGCATCCAAGTGTTCGTTTGGTGTGGGATCAGGCAAGTTCTTAGGATATATGGTGACTCACAGGGGGATTGAAGTTAACCCTAATTAGATAAAGGCCATCAACAACTTACGAGCTCCTCAGAACCCCAAGGAAATTCAGAAGTTGACTGGGATGATTGCTGCCCTTAATAGGTTCATTTCCAGATCAGTAGATAGGTGCAGACCTTTTTTCTCATTGATCAACAATTGGAAGGGTTTCGAATGGACTAAGGAATGTGCTATTGCTTTCCAGCAACTTAAGGACTACCTAGCTCGACCTCCAATCATGTCTCCAGTCCTGAGCCAGATGAGGTCTTGTTTGCTTACATCGCTGTAACTCCTAATGCTGTAAGCCTGGTGTTGATACGGACAGACTGTGGTGTGCAAAAACCAATTTACTACGTAAGTAAGTCACTGCATGAAGCTGAAATTCGTTATTTGCCACTGGAAAAGGCCATCCTAGCTGTGGTGCTCGGTATGAAGAAGCTGCCTCATTATTTTCAAGCCCACACCGTTATAGTCCTCACCCAGCTCCCACTCAGGGCCATACTCCAAAGCGCTGACTACACTAGAAGGATTGCCAAATGGGGCACGATCTTAGGGGCTTTTGATATCAAATACATGCCTCGCACATCAGTGAAGGGCCAGATCCTTGCGGACTTGGTCGCCAAGTTCACGGAGCCCCATTTAGAAGAAGTAACACCAACACTGGGCCTGGATGGAAGGTCTGTTGGCATGGTTTCTCTACGAAGCCCTTTGCCCTGGGAAGTGTACATAGATGGCGCATTGAATCAGAGAGGTTCAGGAGTGGGACTAGTGTTGATATCCCCAGAGAGAATTATCATTGAAAAAGTGTTAAAGCTGGATTTCTCAGCGACGAATAATGAGGCAGAGTATGAGGCTCTATTGATGGAAATGACGATGGTACGAAGGATGGGAGGAAAGTCAGTTGAGATGTTCTCGGACTCAAGATTAATCGTTGGTCAAGTACAAGGTGAATTCGAGGCGAAAGACGAAAGAATGCAGGGGTACTTGAGTCAAGCTAAATCCCTGTAGTCAGAGTTTGAATCTTTTAACCTGCGGCACGTCCCCAGAAGCAGTAACACGCATGCTAATTCTTTGACCACGCTCGCCACCTCTTCGGCGCAAGAATTACCAAGGGTTATCCTCATTGAGGACATGCATAGACCTACGGAATTAAGAAAAGAGGCAGTCCAGGTTCACTATATCAGGGCCGACCTAAGCTGGATGGATCCTATCATCAAGTTCTTGAAGGACAATATATTGCCCGAAGAAAAAGGGGAAGCGGACAAAGTACGGAGGAAAGCTACGAGGTTCTGGTTGTCTGATGACCATAAACTGTATAAGCATTCCTATTCAGGTCTATACTTGTTGTGCATGCATCCTGAAGCAGCTGAATCACTACTAGAAGAATTGCATGAAGGGATCTATGGGAGCCATACTGGAGGTAGATCCTTAGCTCACCGAGTCATTACTCAAGGTTATTGGCGGCCAAATATGCAGAAAGAGGCCCATGAATATGTTAAAAAATGTGACCAATGCCAACGATTTGCGCCGAACATATATCAACCAGGTGGCTCCCTTAATCCACTATCCAGCCCATGGCCTTTCGCTCAATGGGGATTGGATGTGGGCCCATTCCCTAAGGCGGCAGGAAACAAGAAGTACCTTCTGGTCGGCACGGACTACTTTACCAAATGGGTCGAGGCTGAACCTCTAGCGAACATCAGGGATGTAGATGTAAAGAAATTCATTTGGAAAAATATTGTTACTCGATTTGGGGTCCCTCATACCCTCATCTCGGACAATAGGCTTCAGTTTGATAGCAAAGCTTTTAGGGGTTATTGTAGCGAACTGGGAATCACAAACAGATACTCCACCCCTGCTTATCCCTAGGGAAATGGGTAAGCAGAAGCTGTTAATAAAGTCATAGTTAACGGATTAAAGAAGAGGTTGGACGATGCGAATGGTAGATGGGTGGAAGAATTGCCCCACGTGTTGTGGGCATACAGAACTACGCCTCGTAGGTCTACTGGGGAGACCCCCTTTTCAATGACCTATGAGGCTGAAGCTGTTATACCTCTGGAGACTGGGTTCCCAACATACAGAACTAGCTCCTTTAATCCGGTCGGCAACGATGGGCAACTAGAAAGGAGTTTGAATCTAATTGAAGAAAGGAGGGAAAATGCAATGGTCCAACTGGTGCATTACCAACAAAAGTTCAAGTAAGGCTACGATGCCAACATAAGGCTGAGACCTTTAGAACCTGGTGATTTGGTGCTGAGGAAAGTGGTGGGTACTGCAAAGAATCTAGCTTGGGGAAAACTAGGACCAAATTGGGAAGGACCATATCGTATCACTTTAAGGGCTGGTATCGGAGCATATTTCTTAGAAGATCTGGATAATCATGTAGTACCCCGGCCGTGGAATGTAAATAACCTCAAAAGGTATTATTATTAAGTGAATCATTCCTTCAGTCAATGTACCATTTTATTATGCTAAGAATTCTCCTAAGTGTTTAAACTTAAATTCAATCATGCTTGTAGTCCTCGGACCAGATGATTTGGGTTAGTTAACACTCGTTTACAATTCTCCTAAGTGTTTAAACTTAAATTCAATCATGCCTGTAGTCCTCGGACCAGATGATTTGGGTTAGTTAACACTCGTTTGCAATTCTCCTAAGTGTTTAAACTTAAATTCAATCATGCCTGTAGTCCTCGGACCAGATGATTTGGGTTAGTTAACACTCGTTTGCAATTCTCCTAAGTGTTTAAACTTAAATTCAATCATGCCTGTAGTCCTCGGACCAGATGATTTGGGTTAGTTAATACTCGTTTACAATTCTCCTAAGTGTTTAAACTTAAATTCAATCATGCCTGTAGTCCTTGGACCAGATGATTTGGGTTAGTTAACACTCGTTTGCAATTCTCCTAAGTGTTTAAACTTAAATTCAATCATGCCTGTAGTCCTCGGACCAGATGATTTGGGTTAGTTAACACTCGTTTACAGTTCCTATAAGTGCTTAAACTTAAGTGAGCCTCATTTTATTAACTCCCTTACGAACAGTTTTTCTCGAGTATTATTGTCTACATCATCAGCATGGTACGGTGATTAGGTTTACAATTTTCCCCAAATGTTTTGAATTTGAGCTCAACTATGTCTAATTCTCGGACCAAGTTACTTTCACCAATTAACATTCCAATACAGTCGTTATTATCACAAGGACTCCCTAGCCGTGTTTAAGTCAAAATCATGGTATTAAGTGATTCTCAATTATCAAGCTATTGTTATTTGCTGTAATGATGCGTCATGACATATACCGTAATAGCGATAAAAGTAAAAAGGAAACCATTTCATTGATCAAACAGAAATAACTTAGTTACAAAGAAAAAAAAAGGGGGGTCTTACTATTACAAGTAAATACAGCAACCAAAAAAAAAAAAAAAAATGCTAATAAAATCCCTAAACACCTAGGCCTTCTTCTGAGGCAATGGGTCAGTCTTGGATGATTTGCCCATGTCACCAGTCTGACTAAGCACCTGGCTTGCCTCAGTAGGGTCTGGAAGGTTTTGATCGACCGATAAAGCACCCAAGGTTTCTGGCAGGTCGCAGATATCGGGGTGGTAGTAAATACTCCCAGGCTACCTCAGGGCAGACTCTGGGGGGACTCTAGCCGCATCAAGGCCTTTGCCCCACGTTATGTCACAATACTCCCTGCAGACATTCGCAAACTCCTCAATCAGCCTCGTTTGGGTCTCTTTCACCCCAAGCATATAGGCAGCTTGTTTTTCAGCCTCAAGTGCTTCCTTGGCCAATTAAGCGTCCTCTTTGGCTAATTTAGTAGAATTCTTGGCTTTGTCAAGCTCGGCCCGAAGACCCTTCACCAACGCCTTCTCAGTTTCCAGGTTGATCTCAGTAGTGTACAGTTTCTGGCATTGGTCTTCGGCTTGCCTTTCAGCGCTCTTAAGGCCCGCTTCCAGACTTTTTCTCTCCTTCTTCTCCTTTTTCAGCTGCTCAGATACACGGGCGCACTCATCTTTTAGGCTGCCCAATGCCTTCTCAGCCTCCGTCCGAGAATGGACCTCTGCTTGGACTTCAATGTAGGCTTTCTTGTTCCACTCCTTAGCCACATATACTTGTTGAGCAATCTACGTGATAGATTAAGAATTTTTTAGTTGTGAACACAGAAAAGAGTTGAGAAGATGGGTCAATTCTTTTACCATGGCTAAATCACTTTTAAGGGATAGAAAGAGTTCTTGCTGGCTGAAGCGCCTGTAGGACTCCATGTCCTTCGAGAGGAGCAGAGGTTGCTCCAATACCTCTGCAATATGGCCGGCTCTCCCTCCAGCATAATTTCTGAGGGAAGCATCATATGGGATGGCTGCACCATCTAATGTTAACTTTGGGGACCATATCCGAGCTCCTCGGTGCACGTCTGCATCCAAAGGGTCTTCCCTACTCTCAGTAGATGAAGCCCTTCTACTCCTGGTGTCATGGGCCATTTTCTGTTGTTTGGGCCCCTTCGGAGGTGCCACCTCTTTCTCTTAAGTATCAACCGCAATCCTTTTCTTTTTTAGATCCGGCAGTGGCTTTAGGCCGAGATCTGAGGGAGCTTGAGGAAGGAGAGGAGGAGGAGGAAGAGTGACTGTTGGCTGAGATGTACCAGCACCTTTGGTCGCAGCCTTCGGCCTTTTGGTCTTTATCAAATTTGTCAAACTTTGCATGTCTTCATCAGAAGAGTCATCTGGCACGTCTATTCTCTAGGGGAGAACAACGGATTGTCTATCAATCCCCTTGTCGGCGTTCAAAATCTAGACCTCTTTTGAAGCTTCCCCTTCAAATCTGAACTGGTCAATCTGCTCGTCAAGTGAAGGGGTTGAAGAAGCAACTCTTTCTCCCTCTGTTGCCAGTTCAGAAGGAGCCTGCTAAACAGGTTGGACGAGCAACGGTATGCCTTGTGGGTTTGGGTGTGACACAGGGGCAAGATCGAAGGGAGCCAAAAAATCCTTCCAAGTAACGTCGATACGGTTAATGCGGCGGTCTCCGAGTGTTATCGCGTTGCCGATTGGCTGAAAGTCTTTTGACTTTGTGGTATAGCCGAGGATAAGGTGCACGGCAATAAGCTGCTCGTTTTCACTTACGAAGATCTCTGACCGAAGAAGGAAATTGAGTGCTGCGGTGTTTGTAAGGCTGAGCCGAGGAGTAACATGGGTTCTATTTGTAAACATCACAATAAAACTGTCAGAAAACTTAAAACGTCATAGAAAGAGAAGGCCGAATCATTGAAAGCAAAAACATTTAATCTATTGTTAGGAAACCTAAATATGGGATACCCCACCTGGCTCTCCTGGCTGGGTTGGACAATGAAGTCCGTCATGCCACGCGCCCGAGACGATCAGATAGTCGTCTTTCATCCCTTTGTTAGTTTTGGGAAGACAGGAGATGAGCTTGACGATATCGGATCGGGATCTAAGATAGTATCTCGATCCTTGTTTGGTACGACACTCGTACATGTGTACCACATCGAGCCAGGTGAGTCCCAATCCAAGATGTTGGTTTAAATCATCGATTGCCCCTAAAATTCTAAACATGTTAGGTGTGCACTGCTCAAGGCTAAGTCTATGGCCTCGGAGATAGTCTCTGGTAATGTGACCTATGGGGATGGTCATTCCTCCTTCTAGGAAGGTGATAATGGGGATTACAACTTCGCCCACTTCTCAGTTTGTTAATAACTCTTCTGGAGAGTAATATCTCAAGCCCACATCCTGGGGAATGCGATACATCGCCCTAAACTTCTCCATCTGGGAAGGACTACTCACTAGATATTTAAATCTACCCATTTTTAGTTAGGATAGAGGAGAAAGGTGCAAAACAGTGACTGGGGAGTGACTATCCAAAGGTCGAAGAGGCAAACCGAAAAGAATATGAAAGTCTCGAGTAAGGAACTTACGCGGAATTAAATTGAAGAATGACCTTTAGGTTCGTAGGAAAATCGTAGCTGATCTTGGGGTAAGTTGGAGTTGATGACAAGAAGGGCTTTGTGAGTGTGAATGCTTGAGTTTGCTGAGAGTCTGGAATTTGCAAAGTAAAGGGGAAAATAACCCCCTTTGGAGCTTTATATAGGGGCAGGCAAAATGGTGGGATTTGTCCCACCCAAATTTTGGGAAAAATCATGTCCGTTGGATCAGTAACCCACCGTTGGATTCCATATACAAGATGCCGCCTGGAGCAATTAATGGCACCTTGGAAACGGTGCAACAACAGCGGCAATAATGAAGCGCCTAAATTTATGCGCATACATGTGTGAATTTAGAGATTCAATGATTTCAAAGCTTTTATTTTGTAAAAGATCAAAATCCTATTTTTTCTCTTCGGATGCAAGGGAAAAATTAGAATTTTGAGGGGCTATTGTGGGTGTGAAAGCCCAACGCTACGTATTGGGCCTGAGGCCTAATTTGAATATCACTGTTTGTCCGAAGAGGTAAAAGGGATCAGGGCTGAGTCTGTTTGGTGGAAATGCACTTGAAAAGGAATGATGGGATACGTCCGAAGACGATCCTGTTGGTCCGAAGAGGTCCCCCTCATCGGATCGTTAGAGAACTTGATCAAGCAAATATACTGAAGACCTGAACGACCTTCCCAATTGATTCCACGGTAAAGAGCGAACTCTGGGCATGCCTAGGGATGAGAAGAACATAAAATATCTCAAAGGAAAAGCTGCTACCACCGCATTTAATGCACTGCAGCAACTTTCCTGGCCGCATTTATGTGGAGAAGACACCTGAACAGTTCAACCTCAGCTACTACCACTGACAGCAGACTAAAGCAAACGTCTGATGTGACATGTACTCAAGTGAATGCTTGGATGAAGAACAAGTGTACGATAAAGATGAGGAAGAAGGAAGATATATAAAGGAAATAGGTCTCTAAAATGGGAGGGAGAAAAAAATTGTATCCATTTTGTCTATAAATATTAAGCCTCTTCAGATTCTAGAGAGATTCACTCGATAATAGTCTGAACATCGTTTTATCCTTACTTGCATATATGAATCGTTGCTAAATCCATATCCAGCCTAGCTGTTTAACCCATTCTCTATAAATTTATTGTTCGGGGTTCATTGGGCTCACAATCTACAAAGCCTGTGCTTGGCCTACTAAATTTGGACCCTACAAGATACTTTCAACTTATGTCTGCTCTTGATAATTGTTCTTTATTATTAATAAGACACAAATTGATTTTTGGTGTAGGTGAAAATTAAGCCCTAAATCTTTTATTCGACTACAAGATATAGTTGACATGAAATTTAACACCAACTAATGCTGATGTAGTATATTGGTAGTGGTAGATAAAAAAGTGCAATAACATGTACAAGATTGTTAACTCAATTGTTGTTAAAATGTTGTCAAATTTTTTATTTTTATTTTTTGTATGTAGCATTGCTCATTTCAAAATTGTCAAAAATAGTTCAAAGAGTTGTTCTAGGAACACAATAAATTATTACAAAATTTGTATAAGTATTAAGGTGTTAGCCCATCATAGGTTAAAATAAAATAAAATAAAATGTTATATTGGGACTCACCACAAATAAAATCAATGGTATTATGAAAAGGTCAAAGTTTAGTAACAAAATTGGTTGTAACCTTATAACCTTACTCAATATTTTTTTTTATTGTAGATGAATTTTGATAAATCCATCATTATATTACATCTTCTTCTTATATTCTTCATGCTTGCAATATTTATAGAAAATTAAAGATCAATAATTATGTTATCAATAAATTGTTTAAATTATAATTTTTTGTAAATTAAAATTATGCAAAAAATATAAGTTTATAAATCATATAGTAAATAATATTCGATTAATATAAAATTTGACATATGTATTATGAGTGTAAAAAACATGCAATTCAACGGTTAGATTTTCAAAATATGTAGTAATTTTTATTTTATTAAGTAAGTTTGTAGTCTTAAGTTACAACCAATTTTGTAGCTAAATTTTGTCTTATAAAAATGTTTTAATATAAATGTGGCCATGGACTTTTTTTGGATTAGATGTACCTATAGATAGCTATTATGATTAGTGTCCTTAAATCCTATTGTATGATGCTATGTATGACATTATGTATGACTTAATGAATGACTTAATGTTGTGATTAATAAAGTTGTTTTATTATTATCTAAAATAATGGTAACATGAATATTCGAACATTATCTTATAGTTCATGAGATGCATAGTATGTAATTTATGTTATTTAGTCATAGAAGATATAAGTCATAAGTTCCTTGTAAACTCAGAATTTTAGTTCGTAGTCGGTGATGAAATGGGGCATTTCATTTGCAAAAACTATAACATATCAGCTAAGATGATTTGTCTTGATCATGGAAGTGGAGACTTCTAGTTGATGTGTTGATATGTTTTAAGAGTTGAGACATATTGAATTGGACCGCTGTGAGATTTATTATTCTCCTAACGATTGTTAAATGAATAATAAATCTCACTTCTATTTACATGAACTCTTAATCCTGAGAGAATAATGGACTTGATCATGGAATGAAGGTTGCTTTGATATATCACGAGTGAGATCTAAAGTAACTGTCAAAATCTCAGTATGTTGGGCAGTCACATTTAGTGTTGATAGAGCATATATTCTCAAGATGGAATTTATAGTCTCTTAACGGAGATATAAAATATTCCTTTGAGATAAGTTTAATGCGTTCGGTTATTCAAAGAGTTAGGCCTAACCATTTTGGTAAGAAATTACTAAAGTATATATTTATGAAATTGGATTTCATAAATATATGATGAATAACCTTTAAAATGATTAAACCGGGTACTCAAGGATTAAGATGTAGAAATTTACAAAGTGGCAGTCTATGTTCATGACTTTGTATTATTACAAATATTTTATGAAGGGGTTGCATGTACAATAAAGTTTTCGGATATAATTTATTAATAAGGCCTAGAGTGTAATTATATTTATATAGTAGTTGTAGGGACTCAATTTGTATTGAACCCTTAACAATAAAATTTTGTAGAGATGTGGGTATAAGGATTTGGCATCACCGAAGTAAACAACGGTTAATTTTGTGTTTATAACAAATGATAGGGGATATGGAGTTCATCTGAATATCCTTCATGAAATTTTAGTAAGTGTATTTGTCCTCGGATTATGCCAAGGATATATTTTTCTTAGAGTTCATCGATCCCCCCCCTTTCTGTTGGGAATTCTCTTTGTTATATAGCATCATTCCAATTAATCTTGGCCGTCCATCTGTCAGTTATTCGGTCACTGTGGATAAGAGTTTGTCCCATCATCTGATTTTATAGGCTTTATGTTAGTTCTCAGCCGTCTTTGCAGGTTTCTTATTAGTTGGAGTAACCAAGACGACTGGGTTCGTCAGTCACATCACCATTAAAGTGGTCAGAATGTTGGTGAGATATTTTCCCTTTAGTAGAGTCGGTGTGCCGAGGGCAGGTCGTCCCCGGCGCGGGCCTTGGATGTCTTGGGCTATTTCCCACTGTCTTCGTCTCTTGTATTAACCTCGGCACGGGCTTTGGGCCGCATGTAGTGGGCCAGCGTGGTTAGTGCAATAGGGCCCCACAATAGCCCCTCAAAATTCTGCTGCACGTCCCCTTGGGCGGGGAGGAGGATTTTGATTACCTAGGCGCGTTTTTTCACCCTGACGGGTTCTATCATATCATCAGTGTTTATCGCTACTTCGGCTGTTCTTGCAGCTTTCTTTTTGCATAAAGTGTCGCCCGGGGATGGTTAGGCTTGGGTTGTTTGTGCTATAGCGCTCAATTTATCATGGTTTTTGTCCCTGACGGGGCTCGCTTATTTGGTGCCTGAAAGGGAGTTGGCTTTGCCTTAATTTTGAGCTCATGATCCGTACAAGAGCCCTGGTTTCGTTCAGCGTTTGTATTGTCTCATAGTGACTGATTCCCAGGTTGGTTTGGGTCCGAGGACCACACGAGACCTTGGTTTTTCTTAATATTTAGTTTTTATGATAAAATGTTCTCCCTGCTGGCCTAAGGTTTCGAACCATGGAATGTTTAAGTTTCAATTATCGGAAGTATCTGGTTTCCCATTGAGGCTTGGGTCCGAGGACCATGCAAGGCCTTGGTTCTGTCCAGTACCTAGTTTTCTCGTTTTTATCATCTGAAGTATCTGGTTTCCCCTTGAGGCTTGGGTCCGAGGACCATGCAAGGCCTTGGTTCTGTCCAGTACCTAGTTTTCTCGTTTTTATCATCTGAAGTATCTAGTTTCCCCTTGAGGCTTGGGTCCGAGGACCATGCAAGGCCTTGGTTCTGTCTAGTACCTAGTTTTCTCTTTTTTATCATCTAAAGTATCTGGTTTCCCCTTGAGGCTTGGGTCCGAGGACCATGCAAGGCCCTAGTTCTGTCCAGTACCTAGTTTTCTCTTTTTTATCATCTGAAGTATCTGGTTTCCCCTTGAGGCTTGGGTCCGAGGACCATGCAAGGCCTTGGTTCTGTCCAGTACCTAGTTTTCTCTTTTTTATCATCTGAAGTATCTGGTTTCCCCTTGAGGCTTAGGTCCGAGGACCATGCAAGGCCTTGGTTCTGTCCAGTACTTAGTTTTCTCATTTTTATCATCTGAAGTATCTGGTTTCCCCTTAAGCCTTGGGTCCGAGGACCATGCAAGGCCTTGGTTCTGTCCAGTACCTAGTTTTCTCGTTTTTATCATCTGAAGTATCTGGTTTCCCCTTGAGGCTTGGGTCCGAGGACCATGCAAGGCCTTGGTTCTGTCCAGTACCTAGTTTTCTCTTTTTTATCATCTAAAGTATCTGGTTTCCCCTTGAGGCTTGGGTCCGAGGACCATGCAAGGCCCTAGTTCTGTCCAGTACCTAGTTTTCTCTTTTTTATCATCTGAAGTATCTGGTTTCCCCTTGAGGCTTGGGTCCGAGGACCATGCAAGGCCTTGGTTCTGTCCAGTACCTAGTTTTCTCGTTTTTATCATCTGAAGTATCTGGTTTCCCCTTGAGGCTTGGGTCCGAGGACCATGCAAGGCCTTGGTTCTGTCCAGTACCTAGTTTTCTCTTTTTTATCATCTAAAGTATCTGGTTTCCCCTTGAGGCTTGGGTCCGAGGACCATGCAAGGCCCTAGTTCTGTCCAGTACCTAGTTTTCTCTTTTTTATCATCTGAAGTATCTGGTTTCCCCTTGAGGCTTGGGTCCGAGGACCATGCAAGGCCTTGGTTCTGTCCAGTACCTAGTTTTCTCTTTTTTATCATCTGAAGTATCTGGTTCCCCCTTGAGGCTTAGGTCCGAGGACCATGCAAGGCCTTGGTTCTGTCCAGTACTTAGTTTTCTCATTTTTATCATCTGAAGTATCTGGTTTCCCCTTGAGCCTTGGGTCCGAGGACCATGCAAGGCTTTGGTTCTGTCTAGTACCTAGTTTTCTCTTTTTTATCATCTGAAGTATCTGGTTTCCCCTTGAGGCTTGGGTCCGAGGACCATGCAAGGCCTTGGTTCTGTCCAGTACCTAGTTTTCTCGTTTTTATCATCTAAAGTATCTGGTTTCCCCTTGAGGCTTGCGTCCGAGGACCATGCAAGGCCTTGGTTCTGTCCAGTACCTAGTTTTCTCGTTTTTATCATCTGAAGTATTTGGTTTCCCCTTGAGGCTTGGGTCCGAGGACCATGCAAGGCCTTGGTTCTGTCCAGTACCTAGTTTTCTCGTTTTTATCATCTGAAGTATCTGGTTTCCCCTTGAGGCTTGGGTCCGAGGACCATGCAAGGCCTTGGTTCTGTCCAGTACCTAGTTTTCTCGTTTTTATCATCTGAAGTATCTGGTTTCCCCTTGAGGCTTGGGTTCGAGGACCATGCAAGGCCTTGGTTCTGTCCAGTACCTAGTTTTCTCTTTTTTATCATCTGAAGTATCTGGTTTCCCCTTGAGGCTTGGGTTCGAGGACCATGCAAGGCCTTGGTTCTGTCCAGTACCTAGTTTTCTCGTTTTTATCATCTGAAGTATCTGGTTTCCCCTTGAGGCTTGGGTCCGAGGACCATGCAAGGCCTTGGTTCTGTCCAGTACCTAGTTTTCTCGTTTTATCATCTGAAGTATCTGGTTTCCCCTTGAGGCTTGGGTCCGAGGACCATGCAAGGCCTTGGTTCTGTCCAGTACCTAGTTTTCTCGTTTTATCATCTGAAGTATCTGGTTTTCCCTTGAGGCTTGGGTCCGAGGACCATGCAAGGCCTTGGTTCTGTCCAGTACCTAGTTTTCTTGTTTTATCATCTGAAGTATCTGGTTTCCCCTTGAGGCTTGGGTCCGAGGACCATGCAAGGCCTTGGTTCTGTCCAGTACCTAGTTTCCTCTTTTTTATCATCTGAAGTATCTGGTTTCCCCTTGAGGCTTGGATCCGAGGACCATGCAAGGCCTTGGTTCTGTCCAGTACCTAGTTTTCTCGTTTTTATCATCTGAAGTATCTGGTTTCCCCTTGAGGCTTGGGTCCGAGGACCATGCAAGGCCTTAGTTCTGTCCAGTACCTAGTTTTCTCGTTTTATCATCTGAAGTATCTAGTTTCCCCTTGAGGCTTGGGTCCGAGGACCATGCAAGGCCTTGGTTCTGTCCAGTACCTAGTTTTCTCGTTTTTATCATCTGAAGTATCTGGTTTCCCCTTGAGGCTTGGGTCCGAGGACCATGCAAGGCCTTGGTTCTGTCCAGTACCTAGTTTTCTCGTTTTTATCATCTGAAGTATCTGGTTTCCCCTTGAGGCTTGGGTCCGAGGACCATGCAAGGCCTTGGTTCTGTCCAGTACCTAGTTTTCTCGTTTTTATCATCTGAAGTATCTGGTTTCCCCTTGAGGCTTGGGTCCGAGGACCAGGCAAGGCCTTGGTTCTGTCTAGTACCTAGTTTTCTCGTTTTTATCATCTGAAGTATCTGGTTTCCCCTTGAGGCTTGGGTCCGAGGACCATGCAAGGCCTTGGTTCTGTCTAGTACCTAGTTTTCTCGTTTTATCATCTGAAGTATCTGGTTTCCCCTTGAGGCTTGGGTCCGAGGACCATGCAAGGCCTTGGTTCTGTCCAGTACCTAGTTTTCTCGTTTTATCATCTGAAGTATCTGGTTTCCCCTTGAGGCTTGGGTCCGAGGACCATGCAAAGCCTTGGTTCTGTCCAGTACCTAGTTTTCTCGTTTTATCATCTGAAGTATCTGGTTTCCCCTTGAGGTTGGGTCCGAGGACCATGCAAGGCCTTGGTTCTGTCCAGTACCTAGTTTTCTCGTTTTATCATCTGAAGTATCTGGTTTCCCCTTGAGGCTTGGGTCCGAGGACCATGCAAGGCCTTGGTTCTGTCCAGTACCTAGTTTTCTCATTTTTATCTTCTGAAGTATCTGGTTTCCCCTTGAGGCTTGGGTTCGAGGACCATGCAAGGCCTTGGTTCTGTCCAGTACCTAGTTTTCTCGTTTATATCATCTGAAGTATCTGGTTTCCCCTTGAGGCTTGGGTCCGAGGACCATGCAAGGCCTTGGTTCTGTCCAGTACCTAGTTTTCTCTTTTTTATCATCTGAAGTATCTGGTTTCCCCTTGAGGCTTGGGTCCGAGGACCATGCAAGGCCTTGGTTCTGTCCAGTACCTAGTTTTCTCATTTTTATCATCTGAAGTATCTGGTTTCCCCTTGAGGCTTGGGTCCGAGGACCATGCAAGGCCTTGGTTCTGTCGAGTACCTAGTTTTCTCGTTTTTATCATCTGAAGTATCTGGTTTCCCCTTGAGGCTTGGGTCCGAGGACCATGCAAGGACTTGGTTCTGTCCAGTACCTAGTTTTCTCGTTTTTATCATCTGAAGTATCTGGTTTCCCCTTGAGGCTTGGGTCCGAGGACCAGGCAAGGCCTTGGTTCTGTCCAGTACCTAGTTTTCTCGTTTTTATCATCTGAAGTATCTGGTTTCCCCTTGAGGCTTGGGTCCGAGGACCAGGCAAGGCCTTGGTTCTGTCTAGTACCTAGTTTTCTCGTTTTTATCATCTGAAGTATCTGGTTTCCCCTTGAGGCTTGGGTCAGAGGACCATGCAAGGCCTTGGTTCTGTCCAGTACCTTGTTTTCTCGTTTTATCATCTGAAGTATCTGGTTTCCCCTTGAGGCTTGGGTCCGAGGACCATGCAAAGCCTTGGTTCTGTCCAGTACCTAGTTTTCTCGTTTTATCATCTGAAGTATCTGGTTTCCCCTTGAGGTTGGGTCCGAGGACCATGCAAGGCCTTGGTTCTGTCCAGTACCTAGTTTTCTCGTTTTATCATCTGAAGTATCTGGTTTCCCCTTGAGGCTTGGGTCCGAGGACCATGCAAGGCCTTGGTTCTGTCCAGTACCTAGTTTTCTCGTTTTTATCATCTGAAGTATCTGGTTTCCCCTTGAGGCTTGGGTCCGAGGACCATGCAAGGCCTTGGTTCTGTCCAGTACCTAGTTTTCTCGTTTTTATCATCTGAAGTATCTGGTTTCCCCTTGAGGCTTGGGTCCGAGGACCAGGCAAGGCCTTGGTTCTGTCTAGTACCTAGTTTTCTCGTTTTTATCATCTGAAGTATCTGGTTTCCCCTTGAGGCTTGGGTCAGAGGACCATGCAAGGCCTTGGTTCTGTCCAGTACCTAGTTTTCTCGTTTTATCATCTGAAGTATCTGGTTTCCCCTTGAGGCTTGGGTCCGAGGACCATGCAAAGCCTTGGTTCTGTCCAGTACCTAGTTTTCTCGTTTTATCATCTGAAGTATCTGGTTTCCCCTTGAGGTTGGGTCCGAGGACCATGCAAGGCCTTGGTTCTGTCCAGTACCTAGTTTTCTCGTTTTATCATCTGAAGTATCTGGTTTCCCCTTGAGGCTTGGGTCCGAGGACCATGCAAGGCCTTGGTTCTGTCCAGTACCTAGTTTTCTCATTTTTATCTTCTGAAGTATCTGGTTTCCCCTTGAGGCTTGGGTCCGAGGACCATGCAAGGCCTTGGTTCTGTCCAGTACCTAGTTTTCTCGTTTTTATCATCTGAAGTATCTGGTTTCCCCTTGAGGCTTGGGTCCGAGGACCATGCAAGGCCTTGGTTCTGTCCAGTACCTAGTTTTCTCTTTTTTATCATCTGAAGTATCTGGTTTCCCCTTGAGGCTTGGGTCCGAGGACCATGCAAGGCCTTGGTTCTGTCCAATACCTAGTTTTCTCGTTTTTATCATCTGAAGTATCTGGTTTCCCCTTGAGGCTTGGGTCCAAGGACCATGCAAGGCCTTGGTTCTGTCCAGTACCTAGTTTTCTCGTTTTATCATCTGAAGTATCTGGTTTCCCCTTGAGGCTTGGGTCCGAGGACCATGCAAGGCCTTGGTTCTCTCCAGTACCTGGTTTTCTCGTTTTATCATCTGAAGTATCTGGTTTCCCCTTGAGGCTTGGGTCCGAGGACCATGCAAGGCCTTGGTTCTGTCCAGTACCTAGTTTTCTCGTTTTATCATCTGAAGTATCTGGTTTCCCCTTGAGGCTTGGGTCCGAGGACCATGCAAGGCCTTGGTTCTGTCCAGTACCTAGTTTCCTCTTTTTTATCATCTGAAGTATCTGGTTTCCCCTTGAGCCTTGGGTCCGAGGACCATGCAAGGCCTTGGTTCTGTCCAGTACCTAGTTTTCTCGTTTTTATCATCTGAAGTATCTGGTTTCCCCTTGAGGCTTGGGTCCGAGGACCATGCAAGGCCTTGGTTCTGTCCAGTACCTAGTTTTCTCTTTTTTATCATCTGAAGTATCTGGTTTCCCCTTGAAGCTTGGGTCCGAGGACCATGCAAGGCCTTGGTTCTGTCCAGTACCTAGTTTTCTCGTTTTTATCATCTGAATTATCTGGTTTCCCCTTGAGGCTTGGGTCCGAGGACCATGCAAGTCCTTGGTTCTGTCCAGTACCTAGTTTTCTCGTTTTTATCATCTGAAGTATCTGGTTTCCCCTTGAGGCTTGGGTCCGAGGACCAGGCAAGGCCTTGGTTCTGTCTAGTACCTAGTTTTCTCGTTTTTATCATCTGAAGTATCTGGTTTCCCCTTGAGGCTTGGGTCCGAGGACCATGCAAGGCCTTGGTTCTGTCTAGTACCTAGTTTTGTCGTTTTATCATCTGAAGTATCTGGTTTCCCCTTGAGGTTGGGTCCGAGGACCATGCAAGGCCTTGGTTCTGTCCAGTACCTAGTTTTCTCGTTTTTATCATCTGAAGTATCTGGCTTCCCCTTGAGGCTTGGGTCCGAGGACCATGCAAGGCCTTGGTTCTGTCCAGTACCTAGTTTTCTCTTTTTTATCATCTGAAGTATCTGGTTTCCCCTTGAGGCTTGGGTCCGAGGACCATGCAAGGCCTTGGTTCTGTCCAGTACCTAGTTTTCTCTTTTTTATCATCTGAAGTATCTGGTTTCCCCTTGAGGCTTGGGTCCGAGGACCATGCAAGGCCTTGGGTCTGTCCAGTACCTATTTATCCGTAGCCGTTTAATTCTACATTGCTATAATCTACAATAAGTCTTAAATAATTACATTTTTCAAGCAGAATAATAATAATAAATGCGAGATGGAGTTGGTGGAGGATAAGACCTTGCCGTGTTTTGCCTTTTCGTTTGATGGGACTCTTTTGTTTACGAGGCGTCTCCTGGGTTGTCCGGGGTAACGTGTTCTGACGCTTCGGTGCCTCCTCGTTTAATGAGGCGCCTCCTCATTAATGCTGGCCGTGGATCTGCGAGGATCTAACGGCTGTTAGGCCTTTATGAATTTGGAGCGGATTTATTTGCTCTGGAAATCTCTCCCCGGGAATTATTGTGGTTGGCCCTCATCAATGTCCCACCGTCTATGTAAGATGTTTCTAGGGCAACCCTCTCCTTCACACTTTTGACAAACATCCATCTTATACTTCTCCCAGAAATACTACCCATAAATACTTTCCCAAACACCGCCGCTTGAGCCCCCTCGATTGAGTTGGCCTCTGGAGAAGGCCACCCTGGAGATGCACAGCCCCCACCATGAGCCGAGGATGACACTCCGGCCCTGGACGTCACACCGGGGTTGGAGTAGGGGAGATCCAAAGGTCCTCCTTCTTTTCAACCTAACCTAAGGAGGAAGCCCCCTCCCCGTCTGGAGGAGGGTCCACGAAGAACGTAACCACCTCCTCTTGGGTATGGGTCCCTGACCCCCCAAGCCGGCTGCACTGGGGGTGGGAGGGAAACCAGGCGGAACCCGGAAGTGGAACCGTCCTGTGCCTCTACCTCTCCCACCTCCTGCGTGGCCCTTTTTCCCTCTAATCCTTCTTCTCTGTTCTTCTTTTGCTCCTCGACCAGCCTTCCTTTCTTTCTTTTTCCTTTTTATCTCTTCTATTTCCATCTCCCAGTCAGTTTCCCCCTCTTCATTTCCTCCTCTCTTGCTTCTCTCCTTTTCTATCTTGTGTTCCTCAGTCAGCTTCGCTTTCTGCTATTTGTTCTTCATCTTTTCTTTCGCTTCTTTTCTTTTCTGTCTTGTGTTCTTCAGTCAGCTTCGCTTTCTGCTATTTGTTCTTCTGCCGGCTTCGTCAAGCGTCTGCCTTTGTAGTTAGCTTTAGAACAAGCCCCGTGGGCTTTACTTGTAAAAGATGTAATTTCTCTTCAAGTATGAATAAAAGAAGTAGACATGTTTTGTATTATTTATTTCTTTGTTTCTTTTTTATATTTTTGTTTCTGGTGGTTATATATCTTTGAATGAACGTTGCCACTACAAATTGTGTTGGTCTTGACTGATGATTTTTCATTTACACTAATCGTTGCACTTGCTAGCGCACAACTCCTCCCCACAGACGGCGCCAATTGTAGGGACTCAATTTGTAATGAACCCTTAACAATAAAATTTTGTAGAGATGTGGGTATAAGGATTTGGCATCACCGAAGTAAACAACGGTTAATTTTGTGTTTATAACAAATGATAGGGGATATGGAGTTCATCTGAATATCCTTCATGAAATTTTAGTAAGTGTATTTGTCCTCGGATTATGCCGAGGATATATTTTTCTTAGAGTTCATCGATCCCCCCCCCTTTCTGTTGGGAATTCTCTTTGTTATATAGCATCATTCCAATTAATCTTGGCCGTCCATCTGTCAGTTATTCGGTCACTGTGGATAAGAGTTTGTCCCATCATCTGATTTTATAGGCTTTATGTTAGTTCTCAGCCGTCTTTGCAGGTTTCTTATTAGTTGGAGTAACCAAGACGACTGGGTTCGTCAGTCACATCACCATTAAAGTGGTCAGAATGTTGGTGAGATATTTTCCCTTTAGTAGAGTCGGTGTGCCGAGGGCAGGTCGTTCTCGGCGCGGGCCTTGGATGTCCTGGGCTATTTCCCACTGTCTTCGTCTCTTGTATTAACCTCGGCACGGGCTTTGGGCCGCATGTAGTGGGCCAGCGTGGTTAGTGCAATAGGGCCCCACAGTAGTATTAAATATAATTAATGGTAACTTTGGACTTGCCAAGAGTTGACAGAAAAGCCCAAGACCCACTAGAGCTAGTTGTTCCCTTTTGGTCCTACTCCAAGCTACATATTAAAACCCAATTGGAAAGGCCCAAAAGGCTAGCCTAATTAGATAATCAGTTATTAGGAGAAAAACATACGAAATTTCATTACTACAACAAGAACATGAAATGGTATGTATGTGAGAGTTGGACACTCTTTCATTCTCTCTAGAACATACACATATAACTGATTGAGAGACCACACTTCTTGGGCATCAAGTGAAATTGGAGTGAAGATTAAAAGTGTTCTCAAGAACTTCTGATTTTTGGTTTTGAATTTCACCCCCATCAAGGTATACTCTCTTGTTCTTGTATTCTGAAATTTACATAGCACATGTTATTAATTGCAAATAAAGTAGATCTGTTAATTTTCCATTGCGCACATTCACATTTACATCAGTAGCTTATCTTTTTTGTTTATATAAAAATAGGCTGCTAAAAAAAAAAAAAAAAGTTATATGAAAATAGAGTTTACATACAAGAAATTACTAATCAAATAAAATTGGGCTTCAATGGACCCATTCTATCTCTTCCATTAGGCTTCTAGCACATGTACATGAAGTTACACATGCTTGGGAAGGTATTTTATGTGTTGAGCGTATAAGACATCTCTCTTACTGATATATGGGTCTTATAGATGTGATGTAGGGACCATATGTCAATGAGAGAGATCAGAGATGTCTCATATGCTCGACGCATATGAAAAGTTCTCCACATGCTACAACTTCTATTAAGGAGAATATTTTTTTTTTTTTAAGAATAATTTAAGGAGAAGTTGTTGTCCGTTTGGATTAAAGGAGAGGGAGGGGAAGTATAGTAGAGTAGAGTAGATTTAGTACAAAATTAGCTTATTTTTAGTCAACTCTACTCTACTCTCCCTCCTTCCCCTCTCCATCCAAACAGGCCATTAGTGTCAAATGATAACATCCATGAATTTTTTTTTTTAATAAATTTTGATAGCTTTTTTTTTTCCCACCCCAAATGATAGCTTTGCTCTTACTATGACAATCAAAGCGCATTAAGATATTCTTGACATTGTCACAAATCAAAACTGACATTGACCTTGTCATGGCAGCCATAACAAGCTGTTGGAATCAATGTAGTCGATACCGTACTAGCTGG
The DNA here is from genome assembly GCA_023621385.1 of Quercus gilva. Taxonomy (NCBI): domain Eukaryota; kingdom Viridiplantae; phylum Streptophyta; class Magnoliopsida; order Fagales; family Fagaceae; genus Quercus; species Quercus gilva. The sequence continues at coordinate 51,123,194 of CM042473.1, read as the reverse complement.
TATGTATCGTATCAATATGTATACTGGTATCGAAACGCCAACGTTTCGTACTGGTTTAAATATCGGCCGTACCAGCCATGTACCGGCCAATTTCAGGCAATACCAGCTAGTACAGAAAAAAGATATATATATATATATATATATTTTTTTTTTTTTGTAATTTTTGAATTTTTGTAAGGATAGAATGGTAACTTATTTACATTAATTTATTAGTATTATTTGTTTTCTTAGAATGCAATGAACAATTAAGATTTCTATTTTTTATATTGTGTTTTTTTTTTTTTTTAATTGATGCTAAAGTCTAAAACTATGAATAATTTATTCTAAATTGAGGTAATGTTTTATGGTAAAGTTTTATATTTATTATAATACACACACACACACACACACACACACACACACACATATATGTGGGGCCTAGGATTTTTGGTGACCCCAGCCCACTTCATATTAGGCCCAAAGACCCATGCCGAGGAGGTAGGAACATCCGAAGATGAATACAGGTCGCCCAGCCTCCCAAGGAACCTCGTCGAGGACGATACTATCCTCGGCCAGCCGAGATCATAGAAGGGAAGAGTAGCACGCCATCAACGGCAACCTCCCAAAGGATCCCAAGAAAAGATAAGTACAATGGATCAGCCTTAAAAGCATGGTGGAGGAGCAATTCCAAAAAGAACTGTCACCTCCACATTGAATACCCACAACTAACATTCTAGCCGCATTAATGAAGAAATGACCCCTGAGCAGTGTTGTCTAGGTTGCTGCAGCTCAAACAAAGCTGAAGAAGGTGGCTGATGGGACAAGCACTCAAGTAGTGACCTGTATGATCAACAGATGGAGGGTTAAGATCAACTACAAGAGGGTGTATAATTTAAGGAGTCCTCTAGAAAGGGAGAGAGAGAAAAAACGATAGAGCAATCCCAACAATTTCAGATCATTTAATATACTAGAGTAAAACTCCTCGGAAGGAGCCGAGGACGAATTTTCTTGTAGAAGCTTGGCTCGACTCTGTTTGATTGTTTGTAAAACTCCTTATAACTGTTACCCCATTCACTAAGGCCTAGTTCTTTGGCCCACTCTCTACAAATTCATTGTACAGGGCTAGTTGGATTTGGGTCCACTTATCCAAAAGGAGAAGTGCGCAAATCTAGAGCAGTATGAGAGAAAGGACGAGCACATACTATGCCCAAGTATCTTTTGAGGTTTAGGAAAACCTCTAGTCTCCTGATACTCTGAAACTCGGCAATGTCAGAAGGGAGCAGTAGGGCCTCCTCAAAAACCGAGGCCATGTGGCATTCAGAGCCCTCATGGAAGTCCCTGATAAATGCATTCTCTCTTAGGGTCTCACCATGGAGCATTAGAGCCGGGAGCTAGGCTTGGGGCTCGAGGCGCTGAGTATCCCTTCTATCTAAGCCCCTTTGTCCCCCCGGCCAAATCTTCAGCTGTTTCATTGCCCGTTGGGTCTCATCTTCGGACGTTGGGCGGGGCCTCCTAGTCTCCACCACATCCTTGCCCTTCTCTTCTCTCTTCCTCTTCGGGCCCACCGGCTCTAACCTCTGGGGCAAAGTCGGTTGAGTAGGGGGGGAAGTTTTGTAGGAGGAGGAGGGATTTTGGGATGGGACGATTCGCTGGGTGCACCTTTCCCGGGCTGGGACTCAATAAGCTCCAACAAGCTCTTTTTCAGTTTCCTTTGAATGACCATGTCCCCCTCCGAAGTGGTATTTGAAGATATAAGGTCCGCTTCCACACAACTCTAATCACCTAGATCGCCGGGAGGACCCTCCAATGATTGGGCTTCATTGAAGACTTCGAATTTGTCCTCGGACGAACCTAAGTTAACAATTTCCTCCTCTTCCCCCGACTTTTCTTGCTCCCCTTCCTCCACCTTGGGGTGGGAAGACAAAGAACCAACTAAAGATACACCTCTAGGATTATGGCGTCCTCGGGAAGAAGAAATCCTTCCACGGCAACACTAATGCGACGCAAACGGGAATCTTTAGCCTTTATCACACATTTGGGTGCTTAGAAGGCGCGTGAGATGGGCATGATCACTAGAATCAGATGAGCCGCTCGAAGTTGGCCGTCTTCCTCATTAACGAACACCTCGGCCTTGAGAATTTTGTCCAAACTCTCCCTGTTGACCAAACCGAAATGTGGTTCAAAGGCGTGTGTGTCTGCAAGATCCATGAAGAACATGTTAGTAACAGTAAGTTAACCCCAGCCCCACATAATATAACGAGCCCATTGTTCACGCTACTCTTAGAACCACACCTGGTTGCCTTTCTTGCGTTGGGCAGGGAAGGCATCGTGCCATTCCCCAGATACGATTAAAAAGTCCTTATCAAGGCCCTTACTAGACTCAGGGAGGCACTGTATTAGTCTAATAGCGGGCTTCCTCGTCTTCAGGTAGTACCCTTGCCCCTTCAAATAATGAAGGTTGTACACCCAATTAACATCATGATGAGTCAGCCCTAACCCCATTTTCTCATTTAGCGCGTTTACACAGCTCAATATCCTAAACACGTTGGGAGTGCACTGGGTAGGGGCTAATCGAAAGAACCTAAGGTAACTCCTCATGACCTCCCCTATAGGAATCCTCATGCCACCTTCTATGAAGGCGATCATGGGGATCGCCACCTGACCCTCCTGCCTTTTCTCAAACCACTCCCCCTCCTCACAATACCTAAGGCCAACATTAGAAGGAATCCTGTATTGGGCCCTAAAATCTGCCATGGCCTCTTCAGAATCTACTAAACTCTTGAACCTACCCATCTCTATAAACGAAGTAGGGAACTAAGAGGACTAAGGAGCGAGAATGGGGCCGAAGATATTTAAAAAGAAAAAAAAAGAAAAAAGAAAAGAGGGCGAAGAGAGAGGAAGAAAGTACAGAATGGCAAAGAGGAAAGGTTTGAGAGGACTTACAAAACAGGTGGGGGGATCCTCGGCCAAGCGTTGAGTACGTATAAAGACAGGTACGCGGAAGGGATGTACAGGTTCAATGTATGTGCAAAAGAGTATATGAAATGCTAAAGCAGTGAAGGAGGTCAACTTGAAAGACATTTATATCAAAGAGAAAACTTGAAAACGGGAAAACTCTAGCTCGGTAACTAATAGAAATGCCAGCCGTTGGATTGACATTGCACCAAAGAACGTGGGAGCACAAAGCCGCCAGAATTTAATGAAGGGCGCGTTCCACACACTGAAGTACCAGAAACGTGCCTTAGACAGGTGAAAAGACTTTGGCACTGACGGAGGATAAGACTTGACTAGCTGTGGCAGGGGCCTAAGGATATCAAAATCCTCCTCCTCGGCTGAGAAGCCAGACAACAGGATTTTGAGGGGTTATTGTGGGGCCTAGGATTTTTGGCGACCCCAGCCCATTTCATATTGGGCCCAAAGGCCCATACCGAGGAGGTAGGAACGTCCGAGGATGAATATAGGTCGCCTAGGCTCCCAAGGAACCTTGCCGAGGACGATACTATCCTCAGCCAGCCGAGATCATAGAAGGAAGAGCAGTGCACCATCAATGGCAACCTCCCAAAGGATCCCAAGAAAAGACAAGTACAATGGATTAGTCTTGGAAGCATGGTGGAAGAGCAATTCCAGAAAGAACTGTCACCTCCATATTGAATGCCCACAACTAACATTCTGGCCGCATTAATGAGGAAATGACCCCTGAGCAGTGTTGTTTAGGTTGCTGCAGCTCATAGAAAGCTGAAGAAGGTGGTTGATGGGACAAGCACTCAAGTAGTGACTTGTATGATCAATAGATGGAGGGTCAAGATCAACTGCAAGGGGGTATATAATATAAGGAGTCCTCCAGAAAGGGAGAGAGAGAAAAAACGATAGAGCAATCCCAACAATTCCGGATCATTCAATATACTAGAGTAAAACTCCTCGGAAGGAGCTGAGGACGAATTTTCTTGTAGAAGCTTGGCTCGTCTTTGTTTGATTGTTTGTAAAACTCCTTATAACCGTTACCCCATTCACTAAGGCCTAGTTCTTTGGCCCATTCTCTACAAATTCATTGTATCAGGCTAGTTGGATTTGGGTCCACTTATCCTAAATGAGAAGTGTGCAAATCTAGTCCCTACAATATATATATATATATATATATGGGAAAAACTTAAATACAGTACCTTAGGTATCCCTTTTAAAATTAAAACACCTGTCCACTTACTTAACATTGAGACTGCCATTTTCTTCTCCATTTGTTTCTTTTCCTTCTTTTATTTTTCTCCTGTTTCAGACTATGACTTCCCACAAGAAAACCCTAAAACCCCAAAACTGTTTTCTTCTCTTTCTCTCTCTCTTTCCTTCTCTCTCGCTTAAATTGGATGAAATAGACAAATCCAGCTCTCTGAATTCTCTATCCCACTCTGTTTTCGTAGATTGGTTGGCTAGCACTAAGGAAATTCGTTGGTATGTATTGGCTAAGTCTCACTATATGATTTCAATTCTAGTTGCTAGGTTTTGTGTTATTTTAAGGTTTGGTAGAGTTTTTCTTTGTTGATTATGATCTGGGTATCAATTTTTGTTATTGGGTTTGTGTTATTATTGCTTTGGTTTGGTTTGATTTGGGTTTTTAATTCTAGCTGCTAGGTTTGTGTTATTTTGAGGTTTGGTAGAGTTTTCCTTTGGCTATTTGTAATAAAGGTTTCAATTTTGGTTAATGGGTTTGTCTTAGTGTTGCTTTGGTTAATTTTGATTTGGGTTTTCAATTATAGTTGCTGAGTTTGTGTTATTTTGAGGTTTAGAATAGTTTTCCTTTGACTATTTCTGATGAAGGTTTCAATTTTGGTTAATGGGTCTATCTTAGTATTGCTTTGGTTAATTTTAATTTGGGGTTTCAATTCTAGTTGTTTGGTTTTTGTTATTTTGAGGTTTGGAAGAGGTTTCCAATGGCTGGGTTAACCTTGATGAAGTTGAGTTCTAATTTATTCTTTTAATGTCTGATGTTTGTCTTTGGTGTTTGATTGATAGTTCAAATCAGAAATTTGAAATTGAAAAGGCCAAAGATTCTTAAAACAGCAATCATATACTAATCCTAGAGAATTATATACAAATATCTTGATTTGAATATTTTGGAAGTTGCTGGATTGATATTAGCAATACCTGGAGATGTTTTAATGGCTAGTGAATTTTTTTGGTTTATTTGTCATATCTTCTAAGACTGCTATGGTGACTGGTCAATAACATTATAGTTTGATTTTTAAATGTGGTATGGCATTGATTGGTAACTTTTCATTATTGCAGCTCAACCATTTCAAACGTCTTGAGACATAAAGTGAATTATGTTTTTACTTTAGTGAATTCTCTTTTGCAATATGCCATGTGATATTTGTATTGTGAGTTCACAATTTAATAGAATGCTGTTTACTTCATTTTAACAAAACATGATGATTTTGAATTTTTATGGGATTTTGCAGATGATCAAGGAAGCTTTGTTGGCTTTGAATGAAAGAAGTGGGTCGAGTCGATATGCTATAGCAAAGTACATGGAAGAGAAGCACAAGGATGTGCTTCCTTTAAATTACAAGAAGATTTTGGGTCTCCAATTGAAAAACTCTGTTGTGAGAGGAAAGCTTATCAAAATTAAGGCTTCGTATAAGCTATCTGAAATGGCTAAAGAGGAGAAGGTTACAACTACAACAACCAACACTGTGAAGAAACTTGAGGCTGCTAAAAAGGTTGTGAAGAAGGTCATGAAGAAAGTTGGGCCTAAGAATATGAAGAAATCGACTCCTACTAAGCCTAAACAGCCCAAATTGATTAAGTCTCCTGCTACTAAGAGAGGCAAGAGAACTATTGCTTGAGTTTGTAGAAATTAGATAAAAAAAAGTGGTGTTTGTTTTTAGAAAAAAGTTTAGGTCTCTTTGTATATGAAGTCTATGTTTTTAATGAAGGAAGTGTTCAAGTTTGCTTAGTCTTTTTTGTTTGTTTGTTTAGACATCAATGCTTAATGGAACTAACTTTTCTTTGCTTCCTCTGTGAAATGGGTTGCTAATTTTTTGAACTTTTATCTTGTTCAATCATTCATTGGCTTAATCAGTTGTCGGTTACTGCTGCTAAGGTTTTTTTTTTTTTTTTTTTTTTTTTTTTTTTTTTTTTTTTGAGTTACAAGTGGGGCATTTATGCCATTTCATTTGAATTTATTGTGAGCTTTGGCACTACGTTCACCATAGGTTGCCTCATCCTTTACAAAAAGAGTCCACCAGTCTTCATTTGCCTACACTTAAAGATTATAGTGGGAATTAAGAGCTATGTGTATAGATGTGCAGTACATTTGTGTATATGAGAATAATTTTCTATGATGTGAAATGATATTGTTAGTTTGGTATTGGTTGGACATGTTGTCAAGCTGAGAAATATATCGGTTTTTAATTTAGTTCATAAACACACTTCCAAGATTGATATTTGATAATTGTTCATTTTGACCTATTTTATGTACACATGCATGATTTGGATTGGGGTTCCTACAACACCAATTGGATTTCTTCAGCTATTCATGCCAGCCATCAACTGGATTTTTGAGTTAAAATGAAAATTGAATGCATTCATTGAGTTATTTATCTGTTTTTGTTCGCAGGGTTTAAAATTCTAAATTTGCAGCTATCACCACAAAAGGCCAAATATTTAACATGTTTTGGATATTTGAAATAGAGATTTCTAAGGAATCAATTTCAGTACAACCTTTAACATCAAAGACAGCCATTATTACCAACAAAATCTCTAGATCTTATTCTTACATGTTGTTCATTGCCTCTAATACTATTTTTCAACTGAGTCCATGCCGGTGCAAATTTTACTTGATGAATGAAAAAATCAATGCTTTCTTTCAAGTTTCTGACATCCAAAATCCTAAAGTAGGTACTATTTTTCCAAGCGGGTCTTGCATGAAGTGGAGATATGATCTTGAAGGCAAAGCATATAACTAGTACAGCAATTGGCTACATTCATTTATGATCCAATAAGTACAACCCTCATCCAAAACCAAGAAGACCCTAAGATTTTCAAGTACACTAATTAAATAATCCACACAAAAAAATTGTACATGTACAACAATTGGCAATATTCAGCTCAAAAGAAATGAATAATGCAATTTATAATATTATGTACACATGTATTTATTACCACTTTCATCATCAAATACATAAGCAAGCTTGGCAATTGCATCAATGAGTGCAATTGATACAATTGCATCAAGAAAACAGCAGCCCACATGTTGCAGGCAGCAACTATCCAATGCAGAGAAACCAGTGCAGAGGGAAAAAATAGCAGTGCCCCACTGTGTATACGAAGCCTTGATTTTGATAAACTTTCCTCTCACAACAGATTTCTTCAATTGGAGACCCAAAATCTTCTTGTAATTCAGAGGAAGCACATCCATGTGCTTCACCTCAATGTACTTCACTATAGCATATGGACTCAAACCCACTTCTTTCATTCAAAGCCAACAGAGCTTCCTTGATCATCTACAACATCCCATAAAAAAAATTCAAAATCATCATGTTTTGTTAAAATGAAGTAAACAACGTTTTATTAAATAGTAAACTCACAATACAAATATCACATGGCATATTGCAAAAGAGAATTCACAAACCACAAAATAACACAATCCTAACAACTAGAATTGAAAACCCAAATCAAAACAAACCAAAGCAATAACAACACAAACCTAATAACAAAAATTGATACCCAAATCATAATCAACAAAGAAAAACTCTACCAAACCTCAAAATAACACAAAACCCAGCAACTAGAATTGAAAACATATAATGAGATTCAGCCAATACATACCAATGAATTTTCTAAGTGCCAACCAACCAATCTGTGAAAACAAATTGAGATAGAGAATTCAGAGAGCTGGTTTGTCTATTTCATCCAATTTAAGTGAGAGAGAAGGAAAGACAGAGAGAAAGAGAAGAAAACAGTTTTGGAGTTTTGGGGTTTTCTCGTGGGAAGTCGTAGTCTGAAATAGGGGAAAAATAAAAGAAAGAAAAGAAATAAACGGAGAAGAAAAAGGCAGTCTCACTATTAAGTACGTGGACAAGTGTTTTAATTTTAAATGGGGTACCTAAGTTACTGTATCTAAGTTTTGCCCTATATATATTTATAAATATAAAAAATAGTAGTAAACCCGAAACGATACACCGGTATTGATCGATACCGAAATATATCGTTCTATTGGTCAAACTGGTACAACCTTCGATACTCCCTTGGTTGGAATTGGTTTGATTAGGTAAATTTTTTACTAGTAAATTCATATTTATCAGATATCTAATTTGATGCTGACTTTCTCTCTTTTTTCCCCTCCTTCTAGCAAGATATCATATACGTAGAAAAATCTTTTCACTTCCACCAAATTTATCTGGTAAGACTAGTGATTGATATTTTAAAAAAGTCAGATTTCCATTAAGTACACAATTCATATAGTGATGCCAATTATGCATCATGATCCTTCTCATTGAGGGAAAATTATTAAATATTTTGGGAGTACAATAAATGTGTATTTTCTCATTTCACATAAATTATGAGTCCTACCATGAATTTAATTAATGAGACGTACAATTATGTGAGAGAGGAGTATATATTTATAATACTTTGGGAGTATCTAATAATTACCCCGTGTTGAGACGGCTACATTTAATGCTAGAAGATGATGTGGATACGTTCACTTCACTAAAGCAACCGCTTAGTTTAATTAAGCATGCATTAATGTCATTCGGCATGTGAGAAAAACCATCTACTCATTTTAAAAATTTATAATCCGATCTGATAAGAAAATAGTCTGTCATTGTTTAATCTATTTTATTTATTTATTTAGTTAAACTATGTTGAAATAGGGATAGATCTATGATCTTAATCTGATTTAACAGGTTATTATTACATATAGTTTATTCCCTGTGGATCTGTGATATTCTTAGTGAATCTATCCCATATTATATAATGATAAGTTGATAACTAGGATTAGGAATCAGCCAAAATTGAAAAGAAAAAGGAAGGTGTATTCCCAGATAAAACAAAAAAAAAAAAAAAAAATGGCTTCACTAAGAGCATCCACATCAGTGGATGCTGTAAAGTTGTAATTTACAACTAGTTTATGTTGGCTTTAATTCCGTGCCAAATTTGATTCTAATTATGTTCAATCTTGTGTACCCTGTATTTTATGTGAGATTTATTTGTAAGGGTTGTGTGTGAGAGAGAGGGTGTGTGTGAAAACTCAAGGCAATTGAAAACTAAAGATGTTTTCGCAGGTAGCTCGCGAGTAAGCTTTCCGCAAAGTGATGCATGTGTTTTGCACATGACTGGAATGCGAAGAGTTAGGATAGGATGGAGACAGCTGGTTTTCGCGAGTGTCTCGTGGGTAAGGCCTTCCCGCGAGATACTTGCAAAACATTTTGTTTTGCTGAACTGTCATATCTGATACACACTTTCTATACCCACACTATATATACCCCCATTACCCATAGATGCTGGGGAGTGCTTCTGAGAGAAAACCCTAGCCACAAACCTTAAGAGTTAGAGATTCTTATACCCACAATTTCTCTACACAATCCATTGTGGTTTTTCCTCAACTCCTACCTCTCCATTTCCATACCCTTGAGAGGTTGATAGCCCAAACAATTACCACACCCTTTTAGAGTGTCAAATGAGGTTTTGGTGCTCTGGGAAGCATTGTTAGAGTAGGAGCTTGGAGGGCTTAGGTGAATTAGGTAAATTAGGCTTGGAGGGTCTCTTGTTATTCGTGTATCCCAACTGATTGTCTAATGGATCGATTACCACTTAGAGGGTGGCAGAGAGGTTTTTCGCCGAGTTCTTCGGTTTCCTCTTCGATAACACATCAGTGTGTCATCTTGTGTTTGCATTCTTCTTCCCTACTCTTTTAGCTTTCATTTTACTGCTGTGTTTTAATAGATATGGCTTAGAGTAGTTATCTTTTTTATTCGCTCGCATTTACTCTTTTCCGCACTTAGTATAAGTAAGAGTAAAATCAACCGAGTCGTAATCTTTAATTTGGAGGTCTAAACAGCTCTTGTGTTTTTAACACATTTTCGAGCTTTCAATTGGTATTAGAGCAGGTATACTTGCAATGGTTTTATCACCTGAGTGTGATCCTTGACCTTTTTGTGATGGACTGATCACAATCGCTCAATGCTTTACCATTTTTTGATGGGAGCAACTATGCATTTTGCAAAGTCCGTATGAGGACTTTCTTGTGTGCTATAGATGAGTCAGTATGGGACTTCGTCGAGAATAGGTATGTCAAACCCATGATAGCCAAGTCTGAATGAGACAAGGCAGCTCTTGCTTTGGCTAATGCAAATAGTAAGGCTATTAACGCTATATTTTGTGGTGTGTCTACTGATGAATTTCACAGGATATCGCATGTGGAGACAACCAAGGAAGCTTGGACTATTCTTGAGACTACATATGAGGGTACCAAGAAAGTCAAGGACATGAAGCTCCAAATGCTTACCACCCGATTTAAAGAGCTTAAGATGGGTGACGATGAGTCTTTCAATTCATTCTATGGGAAGCTCAATGAAATCGTAATTGCTAAGCTCAATCTCGGAGAGAAAATTGAGGATGCTAAAGATTTTGAGGTCCTTACCGAAGAGCTTCCATGCGAAGGTCACAGTTATAGAAGAAAGTAAAGATTTGGATGAGATCAAAATCCAAGAACTCATTGGATCTCTCCAAACATATGAGCTTGGACTGCTTTCTCACAAGTCGAGCAAATCACTTACTCTCAAAACCATCACCGAGAGAATGGATGACTCCTACGAAGAAGATGATGTGGAGAAGGAAGTAGCATTCCTTGCAAAGAACTTTCGAAAATTTCTGAAGATGAAAAATAGTGAGAAGTCGTTCAGCAAAGGAAATTTTTCATCCCCCAAAGGTGATAGGAAGGAGTTCAAGAAGAGAGATGGGAAGGATTCTCAATTCCCTTAAAGAATCATGTGCTACGAATGCAACAGTCATGGACATCTCAAGAAGGAGTGTCCGAACTATTTGAGAGGGGAGGGAAAAGTGTTTGCCATTATCCTTAGTGATTCTGAAAGCTTAAATTCTATGGAAGGAGAATGTGACAGTGAAGGAAATTATAGGGCTTTTATGGCAATTGCCACCGTTGATTCAAAGGATGATTTGAGCAAATTGGTTGACAAACTTGGTAATCTTACCGAGGATGAGGAAGTTGAAGAATCGGAAGATGAAGATTTATGTCAAAATGAAGGCGAGAACAACCTTTAAGAAGCATATGATTCTCTGCCAGAAGATTGTGGCAAATACGCCAAAGTTGTGAACCTTGTCGTGAAAAAGATGAAAAAGGTTGAAAAAGAACATAGGTGTATACTTGTGCAACTCAAGGAAGCAAAGTGTGAAGTCGAAGGACTCAAGGGGGAGTTGGTTGAAGCTTAATCTAAGATCAAGTTTCTTGAACTTGAAATTATTCAAGCTAATGTCAAGGTTGAGTGCATCTCCACCAAGAAACTTGACAACATGTTGTCCTCTTAAAAATCTTCACATGATAAGACCGGTTTAGGGTATGTCGAAGAAGGAAGTTCTAGCAGCGAACCCAAGAAGGAAGTAAGGTTCATATCAGCCAAAAATGAAGAGAAATTAAAAGAAGTGAAGCTTGAGATTAAGACCCCTGCTACTGTAAAAAGAACCATTGGTGTAAAACTAAAGGAAAAATTGAAGTCATTACCCAAAAATCAAAGGGGGCCTTAAGTGAAGCATGTGTGTCATCATTGTGGCGTACAAGGGCACACAAGGTCGAATTGTTTCAAGCTTCATGCACTAAAGAAGGCTGACTCTCTACGTGGCCAAGAAATTTCAAAGAGAAGACCAAAGGTAGCACAAGCTAAAGGAGATAGTGAGGGATATCTCATTGGAGATGTTATGGAAATGTTGAAGAACATATCATTATGCCTTGCTAGCTTCACTCTGAGGTTTGAAAGTTATGTTGGTTGTACCCCGCCATCTAAGGCTCTCACCTAAAACACTCGTAAAGAGTGGGTGAAGAAAGGTACTTATGCATGATCACTCTCTATGCCCATGCATTAATACTTCTAATGTTTAGGGTTATAGATTCATGCATCATGACATACATAATACTCCTATGTCATTGCTTCTAGTTTATAGCATGTTTCTTTTTATAGTTTTGCTATGTGTTTTTTGTTTGTTAATCTTACTTGTTTTGTTTTTAAGTGTGTTAAAAAAATTCAAAAACCCATAAAAATTGAAAAATCTCCAAAAAGTTTGATCTCTTGTGTTGTGTATATCACATGTGAGTTTGGCCTAGTACTTTCGTACTAATGGTGTTGTACATTTACGAGCTTAGCTTGTTTTGTATGTACATATATCTTTGAGGGAAAAATCTTGAAATCTATGTGTGACTATTGTAAATCGATCTTCAAGCTTGTCATGAATGATTGGTCAATAGTTTTGTTAGTTTTGATACATGCATAGACTTGTGCCTATATTTCTTTCCACACTTTTTATGTTTTTGCTTAAAGAGCTCACCAAATGTAAATCTTAAAATGAAAAGAGATAATGAACTGCAAAAGCCGTCGCACATACTAGTATTTGGCTAGGAAAAAGGGAAAGCAATTTTTTTTATTGAAGTGTATAGTGCTCAAAAAGCCTAAGGCTCATTTTTAATATTGAAATATCAAAAATTTCAAGCACCAATCTCAAAATGAGATGTATTGTTCAAAAAATGATAAAATGTTATGATTTGCATAGAAGCCAAATGAAAAGCTTCTAAGATTTGTAATCATTTTTTTGTAGGAGGTCATATATGTTCATTTCTATAATTGAGATAAACCACTTGACTTAGTACTGGTTATGTATGACTTGATTGAATTGATCATTGAAGCTTCATTCTGGACTAAGGAATATTCCACATTTGATATTCACACACAACACACAAAACTTATGTTCAACAAATGCTAATTTCATTTGTGTGATTGTACATGATCAAATGTGATGTGTATGCTCAATTGCTTGTCGATCAAACCCAATAAGATTTTTGAGTATTTTATATGTTTTTGAAAGTGATTTTATGCTTTTGGGCTTTAAGTTTTTCTTCAAATTGCATTTTTGTGCTGTTCTTCAAAAACTTGTTTAGAGGCCTTTTTGTGAGAAGCTCGTGACTAAGCACTTCCGGCGAAAAGAGATTAAGGCAAAAACTTGAAATCACAAATTTTAGACAGAGACTTTCGCGACTGTCTCGCGATTGTTTCGCGACTAACAGCTTCCCGCGGAAGATTCTAAGCTTCAATGGTGTTTTTTGCGAGTACTTTCGTGACTATCTAACCCACGAAAAATGCGTGTTTTTAGTTTTATAGGGCTAATGTGACTGATTTTTAAAAACACTCTTGAGTTGCCCCCTTTGACTCACTCGTGCCTCTCTCAACCCTAAACTATTTTTTCACTCAACACCCCGTCAATTTCAAGCAAAATCTCTGCACAATCAAATCAAAGGTATGTTCTTAACAATCTTTCCTCTTTTTTCTTAGATTATGTAGAAAAATTTCTAGGTTTGTCTTGAATTGGGGATTTACGAAAAAGGGTTGGGTATATTGTTTTTGGGAAATTTCTTTTCAAAATCTTGATTGGGCTTTGCCCCATTTGTCTTGATTGTATCTATGTTGGCCCCTTGTGGCAATGTGAACTTGTATTTAGGCATATTTCCATTTGTGTAGTGTAATGTTGCACTCCTAGTGTTTGACAAAATGCTTAAGTGGCATTTTTGTGTTGGTTTGGACTCCAGTGAGTTCCAATTTTTGGGTTTACCCTTGATTGAACTTGTTGAACATGTATTGATCATTAGGTGTGTGTTTTACACACTTTGCCCCAAATGTGCCTCACCATGCCTTGCCATGCATCACCTAGGCACACTCTAGGCACACACCATGCACACCTCAAGCACACTAGAAGCACACACATGCACAATTGCTATTTTTGTGCATTTTAATGCTTTTTACATATTTTAGCACTCATAGCATGTTCATTTGACACTATTGTGTTCTGTTTTAAGTCTTTGTGCTTATGTTTTTGGACTAACTTGACACTAGTCAAGTTTGTGTTCTGTTCTTGTGTTTTTGCACCTGTTTCTTTTCTGTTTTGTGTTTCCTTGTGCAGATGTCTCCCACCAAATATTCAGCTTCCAAGAAATCCTCCAAGCGTCCTCACACGGACTCTGACAACTTCAAATCCATTGAGGTAGACATGGCTTATAACGATTGCTACAAACGAGCCACAATCATTATGTAAAGAGTTGTTAGAATGAAGACTCTTGAGGACACTTGCATTCCTAATGTGTTCAAGGAGAGGACATGGACGAAGTTGCTGAATCTGAGTGGAAATGTGTACTCAGAAATCATCAAAGAGTTTTATTCCAATGCTAGTGTGGACGGAGATCATATTAACTACTAGGTGAGACACAAGGAATTTGTGATTACAAGGGAATCAATCCAAGAAGTACTCGAAGTTCATCCATCTTCTTAGCAGATCACTATTCAGTATGATGATCGATTGGACTCTCTTGAGCCAATGGTGAGGCTTTTTGGTGGTACTCTAAACAAGAAGTCAATGAACACCATTCCATTCAATCCGGAAATGAGGACTCTAGCATATGTCATGATCCATAATTTGTATCTAGTCACCAACTTGACGACATTGTCCGCTTTGAGGACAATTTTCTTATATGATCTCTTTACACATAAAGAGATTAACATTTGTGGACACATCTTCCATATCCTGACCAAGAGCATTGAAAAGAGGAACTCCAGAACTATCATGCCATTCCCTACTTTCATCATGGGCCTTATTGCAAAGACAAGGCTTAAACTTCCGAGCAGCCTCACAATAGTACAAAGGGACTATCCCATTGGTGCTAACACTGTGACTAGGAGCAAAGCTCACATCACCGGATCCAAGACCGGTGTCTCACAAATACCAAGGGATCATGTTGAGGAAGAGGGTGGAGATACTAAAGAGGAGATTGATAGATTCACCTCAGCACTAGAAAGTTCTGCTTAACCATCCTCTTAAGCACAAGCATGGGGACCCAATCGTCTTGATTGCCTTATTGCTAGGGTAGAGCAGATGTATACCATGCTTGACTCCTATGTGCAGCACACCGCGGACCAGTTTGCATACATCCAGGGGTAGATTACTGCACTATCTTCACATATTGAGGATATGTTGATGGAGCAGGGATCCAATTTAGAGTCTGAGTAGTTCTAGCCTCTTTGGCCATTCCGGTCAAAAAGGGGGAGAAAATTTTGAGGGAGAGTATGCACAGTTGAGGGGGAGCAGAGTATAGTCATAGTTATTTGTTTATTGTTGGTGGTTTAGAATTTTTATGTTTGGCTTAAACTTTATTAGTCTTTATAACTCTTGGATAGTTTTTATTACTTTCTTTTAAAGCTTAAGTACTTTGGTTTAATTTCAATTCAATATTCTGTACTTGTGTTTCTTTCATTGCTTTGTAGCATTTTTTTTAGTACTTTTAGATGTTGCTAAACTATCTTAAGTACCTCACACTTGTACCCTAGTAGGATTTTGTATCCTTGATGCAAATACTTCTTGTATTTTACATTGGTTGTGTGTTGGACATGCAATTGATCCTTGTGATTGGATTTAATTGCATTGTGTGTTCAGATGATCATTTACTAGCTAAATGATCATTGTAGTCATTCTTTAATAACTATTCTTGTATGATCAAGATATGCTTAACTGTATATATAGTGTTTATTATCTTGATCGTACTTTACTTGTGTATATAAGTACCATGTATTCAACTTGTCAAAAGCTTAATGAAAGTTTTGTTTATGTGTGAGTGTTTCAGGTTACAGGTACATACATGCAAGTGCTTCACATCTTCTAGATTAGGTGTGACTGAGTTTTGCCACTGTTCCCAAACTCACGTTTAAGTCTAGAGTTTGTTTTAGGGGTATTGTCATGGAATAGCCAAAGGAGGAGATTGTAAAGTTGTAATTTACAACTAGTTTATGTTGGCTTTAATTCTATGCCAAATTTGATTATAGTTATGTTCAATCTTATGTACCCTGTATTTTATGGGAGATTTATTTGTAAGGGTTGTGTGTGAGAGAGAGAGAGAGAGTGTGTGAAGACTCAAGGCAATTGAAGTCTAAAGATGTTTTTGTGGGTAGCTCGTGAGTAAGCTTCCCGTGAAGTGATGCATATGCCCTGCACATGACTGGAATGCGAAGAGTCAGGACAGGATGGAGACAGCTAGTTTTCGCGAGTGTCTTACACATAAGGTCTTCTTGCGAAACATTTTGTTTTGCTGAACTGTCATATCTTATACACACTTTCTGTACGCACACTATATATACCCCTATTACCCATAGATGTTGAGGAGTGCTTCTGAGAGAAAACCCTAGCCACAAACCTTAAGAGTTAGAGATTGTTATACCCACATTTCTTTACACAATCCATTGTGGTTTTTTCTCAACTCCTACCTCTCCATTACCACACCCTTTCAGAGTGTCAAGTAAGGTTTTGGTGCTGCTGGGAAGCATTGAAAGAAGCCAGGCTTTGGCAGATGCAATTGGGCGTATTGCGAGATCTAGAGAGTTAGACAAGACACGGTTCCGATAAGCCTTGTCAGAGTAGGAGCTTAGAGGGCTTAGGCGCATTGGGTAGATTAGGTTTGGACAGTCTCTTGCTATTCTTGTATCCTAACTGATTGTCTAGTGGATCAATTACCGCTTTGAGGGCGGCAGAGAGGTTTTTCGCCGAATTCTTCGGTTTCCTCTTCGATAACACCTTGGTGTGTTATCTTGTGTTTTCATTCTTCTTCCCTACTATTTTAGCTTTCATTTGTTTTAATGAATATGGCTTAAAGTAGTTATTTTTTTTATTCGCTCACATTTACTCTTTTCAGTAAAATCAACTGAGCCGTAATTTTTAATTTGGGGGTCTAAACAGCTCTTGTTTTTTTAACACATTTTCGAGCTTTCAGATGCAAAGTCTTTCATAATAGAAAAAGTTACTCATTTTGCACATTTTAACCCAAAAGATCATATCAATGGGTGTAAAATTATGCATTTATACACAATTGCTACAGTAATTGTGCATATATGCACGGTTACCGAAGCTTTTGTATAATAATAGTTTATTATTTTTTCTCTCTCATTGGTTAGACTCCCTCTCTTTCCCAACGCCACAATAACCCATCAGTAGAAGAAAAATGAAGAAGATCGAAGAAGAAAAAAGAAGGGGAGATTTAACCCACCACCAACGCAGCACCACCCTAGCCATAAACCTTGAGAGTTAGAGATTGTTATACCCACATTTCTCTACACAATTGCTTATAGAGTTTCCTCAACTCCTACTTCTCCATTTCCATACCATTGAGAGGTTGGTAGCCCAAACACTTACCACACCATTTTAGAGTTTTTAGTGAGGTTTTGGCACTGCTGGGAAGCATTAGAAGAACCCAAGGTTGGCAGATGCAACATGAGCTTGTTGCGGGATCCGGAGAACTAGACAAGACACAATTTCGAGAAGCCTTGTTGGAGTAGGAGCTTGGAGGACTTAGGTACATCAAATAGATTAGGCTTGGAGGGTCTCTTGCTAACCCATATATCCCAACTGATTGTCTAGTGGATCAATTACCGCTTAGAGGGCGGCAGAGAGGTTTTTCGCCGAGTTCTTCGGTTTCCTCTTCGATAACACATCGGCGTGTTATCTTGTGTTTGCATTTTTCATCCCTATTCTTTTACCTTTCATTTTACTGCGTGTTATAATGATTATGGGTTAGAGTAGCTTGTTTGTTTTATCGCGCGCATTTACTCTATTCCGCACTTAGTTTTAAGTTAGAGTAAAATCTATCGAGCCGTAACTCTAATTTTGGGGTCTAAATAGCTCTTGTGTTTTCAACACATTTTCGAGCTTTCAATTGGTATCAAAGCGGGTGCACTAGCTGTGGTTTAATTACCTTAGTGTGATCCTTGACCCCGTTTGAGATGGACCGGTCTTAATCTTTAAATGTTCCGCCATATTTTAATGGTAGCAACTATGCCTTTTAGAAATTCCAGATAAGGGCATTCTTGTGTTCAATAGATGATACTGTTTGGGATGCAATAGAAATAGGATGGACTAGGCCGGAGGCCGCTAAATCCACTTGTGATAAGGTAGCACTTGCGGCAGCTAATGCTAATAGTAAAGTTTTGAATGCAATATTTTATGGTGTTTCTCTAAATGAGTTTTATAGGATTTCTCACATAATAGTTGCCAAGGAGGCTTGGAAGATATTGGAGACCACCTATGAAGGCTTGAAGAAGGTGAAGGATTCTAAGTTGCAGATGCTAACCACTTTATTTGAAGAGCTGAAAATGAGTGAAGACGAGTCATTCGACTCATTCTATAACAAGCTGAATGAGGTGGTTATTGGCAAGTTCAACTTGGGTGAGAAGACGGAGGACTCAAAGATAGTGAGGAAAATCCTTCGATCATTGTTGGAGAGCTTCCAAGCAAAAGTCACAGCTATAGAAGAAAGTAAAGACTTGGATGAGATCAAAATCCAAGAGCTCATTGGATTTCTCCAAACATATGAGCTAGGACTACCTTCTCATAAGTCGAGTAAATCTCTTGCTCTCAAAGCCATCACTGAGAGAATGGATGACTCCTCCAAAGAAAATGATGTGGAGAAGGAGGTAACATTCCTAGCAAAGGACTTCTGGAAATTTCTGAAGATGAAGAACAGTGGGAAACAGTTCAGCAGAGGGAAGTTTTCATCCTCTAAAGGTGATAGGAAGGAGTTTAAGAAGAAAGATGGGAAGGATTCTCAATCCCCTCAAGGCATTGTGTGTTATGAATGCAATGGCCAAGGACATCTCAAGAAGGAGTGTCCCAACTATTTAAGAGGGAAGGGTAAGGCGTATGCCATAACTCTTAGTGATTCGGACTCTTCCAATTCATATTCAGAAGTGAGCTGTGATGGAGAAGGGAATTACTCTGCTTTTATGACTATTGCTCATGTTGAGTCCTCGGAGGACTTGAGTTTTCTAGTGGAAGAGCTCGGGGAACATAGTGAAGTGGAGTCAATGAGAGTAGTAGAAGAATCTAATGTTGAAGAAGATGAAAGTACAGTGGGACTTCAAGAAAACTACAATTCCCTCATTGAGAAGTTAGGAGAATATGCAAGGGTGGCCAAGGCAGCCGTTAAAAAGATGAAGAAGGCAGAGGAGGACTATAGAAGTCTTCTAGTGGGATACAAGGAGGCCAAGTGTGAGATAGAGACACAGAATGGAGAGCTAACTTAAGCCTACACAAAGGTGAAATTCCTTGAGCTTGTAGCGATTTAAGCAAATGCTAAAGTAGAGCGAGTCTCTTCTAAGAAGCTTGATGAAGTCCTCTTGCATCAAAAACCTTTCTCCAACAAAACTGGATTAGGATATACTGGAGAAAATAGTTTGGTTGTCAATGTAACCAAGAAAGTGAAGTTTGTGAAAGCCAAGGAGCCAATGATAGTTACCCCTACTGCTGAGAAAGTGGAGGAAAAGATTAAGAATGTGGTTGACCAACGAGTGTTGAATAAGCCTCGTAACCAATCAGTGGTCAGGCTTGAAGCTAAAGGGAAATCACTTCCAAAATCACAAAAAAGTCCTAGAACAAAACATTTCTACCATCACTGTGGACTTTAAGGACACACTAGACCAAATTGTCATAAACTGAGGGCATTGAAGAATGCAAGTGATCAGAGGTCAAGAGGACCAAGTAATGACAAAAGGAATTGGGTTTTTGAACAATCAAGACGCCGAGATGGTGATTCTAGAGTGAGGGATGTGATAAGAATGATTGATGCATTCACCACTTGTTTGGCAAGCTTCAATAGAAGGTTTGAAGGTCACAACATTCGTACCCAATCCTATAGGGATATCACCCCAACTGCACGTGACGTGCGGGTGAAGAAGGGTACTCATGCATGATCACTTCCTATGTCATGCATTAATACTTCCAATGTTTAGGATCATAGGTTCATGCATCATGTCATGCTTTGTTTTTGGTTTATAGCATGTTTCTTTTACTAGTTTTGGTTTGTACTTGTTTTTGTTGATTTTACTTTATTTTTTTTTTGTTTTTGAGTGTGTTCAAAATTCAAAAACCTATAAAAATTGAAAAATCTTCAAAAAGTTTGATCGCTTGTATTATGTGTATCACATGTAAGTTTGGCCTAGTACTTTCGTACTAATGGCGTAGTGCATTTACAAGCTTAGCTTGTTTTGTATGCACATATATCTATGTGGAAGAAATCTAGAAAACTATGTGTGATTGTTGTAAATAGATCTTCAAGCTTGTCATGAATGATTGGTCAATAGTCTTGATGGTCTTGATACTTGCATAGACTTGTGTATATATCTCTTCCCACCTTTATTTTTTATGTTTTTGCTTAAAGAGCTCAACAAATGTAAATCTCCAAATGAAAAAAGATAATGAGCTGTAAAAGCCTGTCGCATATACTAGTATTTGACTAGGAAAAAGGGAAAGTGACTTTTATCTTGAAATGTATGGTGCTTAAAAATACTACTATCTAATACACACTTTCTGTACCCACACTATATATACCCACATTACCCACAAATGTTAAGGAGTGCTTCTGAGAGAAAAGCCTAGCCACAAATCTTGAGAGTTAGAGATTGTTATACCCACATTTCTCTACACAATTGCTTATAGAGTTTCCTCAACTCCTACCTCTCCATTTCCATACCATTGAGAGGTTGGTAGCCCAAACACTTACCACACCCTTTTAGAGTTTTTAGTGAGGTTTTGGTGCTGTTGGGAAGCATTAAAAGAACCCAAGGTTGGCAGATGCAACATGAGCTTGTTACGGGATCTGGAGAACTAAACAAGACACAATTTCGAGAAGCCTTGTTGGAGTAGGAGCTTGGAGGACTTAGGTACATCAGATAGATTAGGCTTAGAGGGTTTTTTGCTAACCCATATATCCCAACTGATTGTCTAGTGGATCGATTACCGCTTGGAGGGTGACGGAGAGGTTTTTCGTCGAGTTCTTCGTTTTCCTCTTCGATAACACATCGGCGTGTTATCTTGTGTTTGCATTCTTCTTCCCTACTTTTTTACCTTTCATTTTACTGCTGTGTTATAATGATTATGGGTTAGAGTAGTTTGTTTGTTTTTCTGCTCGCATTTACTTTATTCCACACTTAGTTTTAAGTTAGAGTAAAATCTATCGAGCTGTAACTTTAATTTGGGGGTCTAAACAGCTCTTGTGTTTTCAACACATTTTCGAGCTTTCAAGCTAAACCAGCATTCTGGGGTTTTGAAACAAGACCGATCCCTTGATGATCTTTTTCTATCTTGATGTTGACATTGCCAAGTGCCAACACTCACCATTGTTGGGATGATTGAGCTGAGGCACTTCTATAATGAACTATACTTTCTGAAATGCAAATTGGTCAAATTAGTAAATTTATTAAATGGTATATAACACATGGACAGAAGTATATATTGACTAGGGGAAATGGCGGATGGCCTCCTAATTTTTTTTTTAAAAAAAATATTAGTATATTAATAGGTACTAATTTTAGCAATTTTGTTTAGTAAAATTATGTTTTGCCCCCTTAACAATGCCATCAATTTTTTTAGAGTAATGTGTGTGTGTGTGTATACTTGCAAATTATAGAGGTAGCAAATTCTTAATGGTTTGCATACTTGCATTACTTTTTACTTATCAATAACCACTTACCACATTAGCAATTTGTAAAATTTTGTAGTTTTAGCATTTTTCACTTTTAAAGGCTATAAAAAATTAATAGATTAAATCTAAAACAAAGTAAACAAGCCCAAAAAAAAATTAGTCCAACAAAAAAAAGTTACCAATAATAAAGTTAAAAAAAAAACCTATTTTATCCAAAACAAACAACTTGGTTTTTTTTAAAAGTTTTAAACAAAAAATCTTAGTGGTAAATCAGTAAAGTCAAAGGCCGAAACTACCACACACAACGAGTAGCAGGGCTGCCCCCTTAACTCTAAGTCCTAGCTCCATCCCTAGTATAGAACTTAGAGCGTAAGTTATTATTTGTGTGTGTGTGTGTATAGCCTTGTAGGATTCCAAAGTTTTAAAAGATTCCATTATAGGTGACATCTCTCTCTCTCTCTCTCCATTTTATTTTATAATAAATGAATTGGATGTCTAATTAAGACGCAAATGAATCAAGCTTTTCATGATATAGATGCTTATTTATTTAATCAATATTGTTATACTTTTGATATAGATTATGTTGAACCTTACCCAAGCCTCCACTCCATGGACTAGGCCTCAAAAAATTTTCCATTAAAAATAGTAGAACTTTTATATTAGGTCAGATCATAATCTAGATTAAACACAACTAGACTCTACATAGCCCAACAGTATCGTGTGATTTTATTTGCTCAATATCTTCAACGACAAGATCAACTTAAAATTCCAAATAGTAAAATAAATTAAAAACTTTTGTATGGCATAATCCAGTTTAAACACAACTAGACTCTATATAACCCAATAGTATCATGTGATTTTATTTGCTCAATATCTTCAACGAAAAGATCAACCTAAAATTCCAAATAGTAAAATAAATTAAATTCTATAAGGACATGGTGTAAAACCCAAGTTTTACATCCTCCAACCCCAACATGTTACATCATCATATCACATATTAAAGAATAGGTACAATCACATCTAATCAATTATTATATACTGTAGACACTCAATTTTGCACCCATAATTTAATTTTAGAAGATGGTTGAAATGATCATTCTAAGTACCCCAAAAATCATAATTGCATTTCATTCATTAAATCATTCATCACATATCATAAAAATGATCTTGAGATTCTAATGATCACAACGATATGTCCAGTTCTCAAATCGGACCATCGAATGAAAAGATATCACAAGATCAAGTTTCCACAGTCTGCATGCATTTCATTTAGGTTTAACCGATCACGGGTGATTAATTGAAATTAATTTTGATTGGTCAATAATTAAAATTAATTAAATAATTTATGTGATTGGTTGTTGAATTTGATTAAAATGAGTTTGGTTGCATAGGAATAAAAGGGATAATCTAATAATATGAGAATTATTGCTAATTAGGTTTTTAGAAATAATTATCTTTTAGATAATTATTCTTTTAAGGACTTAATTATCAAATTAAAGTGGAATTTTGGAATACAAGTTTGAAAAACATCCAAGTACAAATCCCGGCCCAGAAAATGCCCAAAAAAGAGTCTAAAACAAACTAGAAAAGGAGAACGGGCTGAGCACTAAGCAACCCTAGCTTATTTTTCAAGCTGACACACCTCTATAAATAGAGGAGAAAACCCAAAATTCAGCACCCCTCTGCCCCTTAACTTTAGAAAAACTCTAAAAGTCTGACTTTAAGATTTTCTTTTTTGTTAAGAGAAAATTCTTTAGGACTTAGAGAGACTCACTCTTTCTGACTCAAAGTAATTCCCCCCGCAGAATTTATTCATGCATTGATGCAGGTATCAATTCTACTTTCCTATTAACATGTTTATTCTTTCATTAGCATATGTATCTGTTTATATTTTCTCTGTGAATATTAACCTCTAGTATGGTTTCCTTGTTTTTGAATTTTTATTTCATAGAAAACATGCAATGACTGTTTGTTCATGTTTGTTCATATGTATGATTATGTAGATGTAGGATAAATATAATATAATATTAGTTCTGTTGTTCTTAGTTAATTAAAAAATCAAATTTGAAAATACCTTTTTGAAATCCATTTTTTTTTCTATTAAAAAATCAGATTTGAAAAATCCCTTTTTGAAATCCATTCTTTTTTTTTTTTTTTCTATTAAAAATTCAGATCTGAAAAATTCTTTTTCAAAACTTATTCTTTTTTTTTTTAATAAAAATTCATATCTAAAAATTCCTTTTAAAAACTCATTCTATTTTGAATTAAAAATTCAGATCTGAAAAATTCTTTTTTTAAAACTCATTCTTTTTTAATTAAAAAAATTAGATCTGAAAATCCTTTTCAAAATCCATTTTTTTTTTTCTAACAAAAAATCAAATCTGAAATTTTCTTTAAAATTTATTCTAACTGTTAATAAAAAAACAAATCTAAAATTTTTCTTTAAAATTTATTTCCTTTTTGTTAGTCAAAAAAATTAGATTTGAAACTTTTCTTTAAATTATTCTTTTTCATAATTTGGAAATTTAATCTGAAATTTTTCTTTAAAAATCATTTTTTTATAATAAAAAAATTAGATTTAATTTCTTCACATAGAAGAGCTATAGATCTAAGATTTTTGTATAATATTTAATTATACAACATCTTATTGTTTAATGGTACTTAAGTGATCATAAAAAGTCTAGAAGATTGGACTTAGTCAGAGCAGAATAGGTACCTAACACCTTCCCATTATGTAGCCTTGCCCCCAAACATTAGAGTCTTAGGTTGGTAGAACTAGTACTGTATTTTGTTTTGGTAGATTGTATCTAGGAGGACCAAAGTTTTGTAATTATTGTATAGATTGTATTTAGGACCAAAGCCTTGTAAATATATTCTACCAAATTGCATTTGTATATTCAATTAATGAAACTTGAGGAATTTCAAATATGTAAATTGCACATCATAGTTTTTTTAGTTTTTTCTTAACTTTTTGTAATAAAAAATAAGTAGCGACTCCATACAATCCCAAAAAGAAAGGTGCCAATGCCTATCTCTTTTGATTGAGGGCACCAAAAAGTTCCAATCTCTCACATACCCATTTGAAAATCCAACTCAATTGTGAGTTTATTGATATATTATTATGTGTGGTATGATGTATTGAGTTTTAAGTAAAAAACTGATGTGACAAAACATAGGTTTTACACCCTATCTTTAACAAATCGGACTAAAAAAAAAAAAAAAATTCTAAGATAAATG
Source organism: Quercus gilva (assembly GCA_023621385.1). Lineage (NCBI taxonomy): Eukaryota > Viridiplantae > Streptophyta > Magnoliopsida > Fagales > Fagaceae > Quercus > Quercus gilva. The sequence continues at coordinate 51,098,251 of CM042473.1, read as the reverse complement.
AAATGTAAGTCACAAATAAAATTAAATTATAATACCTTCTTGAAGTGGTTCATTTAAGTCAAAACAATCTTTTGGAGTAAAGTAGTGAGCCTCACTTGCAACTACATTCTTATCCATTGGTGTTATAATATTCATGTTTTAAAAATAAAAATTAACGTCATATTAATTTTGGTGCTATATTAAACAAAACAAGAGTTTAAAAAATTAACGTCATATTCTATGGTAAATGAAATGTAAATCACAAATAAAATATAATTATAATGCCTTTTTGAAGTGGTTCATTTAAGTAAAAACAATCTTTTGGAGTAAAAATAGTGAATCTCATTTGCAACTACATTCTCATCCATTAGTGTTACTAGTCGCTAACCCGTACGATGTGCGGGATAGTTAAATAAAAGGATAATTAACTAACATCACGTTAAGGTAAAAGAATTAGTGAGAGACTGATTTGCTCACCAAGAATTTAAAAGAAAAAAAGATTGATATAATAAAATCTAAGAAATTTAGAAATAAAAAATTGTGTTAATAATATGCATATTATAGACATTTTGCTAGTTAGCATTTAAAAAAAAAATGGATTTGTCATAATTAAATAAAATACAATGGGAATAAATATTTAACTTCTATGCTTTTCTATAGTTTAGAAGTGTTGTCTAACGTAGAATGTTATTGGGTTGTAAGAATGATTTTTATAAAATGTTAATACCATATATATATATATATGCTTATATTGTCAATGTCTCATTGCAGGTGTATAGTTACTGAAACCTACAAAGTAATTTACAATTCTTAAATTAATAAAGCAAAATTCTCAAAAGTTATATATATATATATATATACACACTCAAAATTGATATAGACTACAAAGATAAAAACAAATCTTATTCTATCGTATTAATAACAATATAAACAATTCAAAACATGGAACATTATCAAATTTATAACATTTAATTCCATTATTTTTTACGTTGAATCTAAACAAATAATTAATTGAAATTAATCCAAACAAATAATTAATCAACCAAAAATCAAAACTTTAATAAAAAAAAAAAAAATCACATGAACCCAAATAAAAATTCTCAATAAAGCAAAAACATATAAAAATTTACCACACCTTGGGTTGGAAGACATAGGTTTCAGCTTTGAGTTTTCTCCAAAAAATAGAGATGATTCATCTGCCATATACAATATAAAATAATTAATAGAATTTCAACCCAAAAACCAAACCCATAAAAACACTATCAAAATATAGAGATTAATCCAAATACTTAGAAGAAAATCAATTCTAAACATAATAAAACAATAAGATAGAATGAAAATTTCAGGCACATATGAAAGCAAATAAAAAAGATAAAACCTACGTTTTTTTTTTTTTTTTTTTTTTTTTTACGTGAGTCTCTCTCCTTCTTATTTTTTTAATCTTAAAGTGAAGTTGAGTTTAGGATTTTGAGATAGTAATTGCTAGGGTTTTAAGGAGAGAAGAGAGAGTCCTACCAGGAGTCTCTCTCTTTTTTTCTTAATCCTAAAGTTTTTTTTTTTGGTGAGTCCTTTTTTAAAAAAAAAAAAATTCAAACCTAAAGTGAGTAATTTTTTTTTTAATTCTAACGTGAGGTATCTTAAAAAATTATAATTAATTTTTAATCTTCAATTTTATATTATATATAGATAATAATAATGATGTGATAGGCCAACAAAATATATCTAATAGAGTTTTACTTAAGCTAAACTATTGTAACACTAATAAATATAAGAAGATATAAAACCTAGAATAAAAAGAATCTAAAATAAAAAGAAAAAGAAAATAATGGTGACGTGGAAAATTGTGGGAGCTTTAAAGGCTTCAGTTTTATATATAATAATAATAATAATAATAATAATAATAAATATAGATGATGATTTTTGTGATAAGTTGATGTAGGATAGAATTTACAATTTAATTTTTGTAATTATTTAATTTTGGTATTTTTATGCAAAAAACGTTATTTTAGGTCTAGGTGATTTATTTCCTTGTTTTTAGGTTCTTTTAATGTTTTTTTAGGTCAAATTTGGTTCCTATTATGGTTAGGTATTAATTAGGGCTTATTTTAGAATATATTTTCTTGTCCATCAAGTTTTATGAAACCCTTAAATAGGCCTCCAAGTTTGTATACGTTTTTCAATATTATTGATATTAATAAAAATTCAAAATTTTTTCTATTGTTTTTCTGGTAGATTCTATATAAGATATAAAACCTAAAATAAAAATAAAAAGAAAATAGTGATGATGTGGAAAATTGTGAGAGTTTCAAAGGCTTCGGTTATATATATATATATATATATAGATAATATGCATGTATTAAAAATAAAAATTAACATCATATTAATTTTAATATATCTTTTAAAAATAAATAGGAATCAAATAAAATACAATAGTTTAATAATTTCTCAATCCTACGTTGACATTTAATCTCTTCTTCTTTTCGATAATGGTAAATTGAAAGAAAGTGTATAGTAAAATATTGGTAAAATAAGATTCGGTGGGAAATAAAAAGTGAAATGAAGGGAAATCATAAATGTGTTAAGAGGACAATTTTGTACAAAGATTAACATTTTATTATTTCAACAATTAAGCCTTTTTAGCCCCTTTCATTCATTTATGTCAATTTATTATTAGTTGGACCCCTACAATAACTCAACCGCATAGCACTTGGTAACATTTGCCTTTTATTTTTGAGGGGCAAGCATAATTATGCTTAATTGCATGGTTTTAAAAACCGAACCGGACCGGCTAGTTCAACTGGGAACTGGCCATTAATTCGGTCCAATTATGGCTAAAAATCAGAAAGAGGCAAAAACCAAAAATAACCGAGAACCAGCCGGTTCAACCATAATAACCGGTATAGTTGAACTGGTTATTGGCTGGTTGGGTTGAAAAATGAAATGGCTTTGTTTTTTAACCTAAAACTACGTTGTTTTGGGCAAAACCTAAAAACTCTAACCCTTAAAACATCTCTTTCCTCTCAATCTTACACTTTCCTTCACCCTCACTACCTCATGCCTCTCTTAGTCTCTCTCAAAGACTTAGACTCTCACTTTCACTTGTAATTTTTTTCTTCTTCTCAGACTCAGTGCCTCTGCCTCACCCTCACAGTCTTGCCTCTACCTCTGCCTCACCCTCACAACCCTCACAGCTCAAACAGTCTCTCTCACTCGTTGCTGCACTCTCAATTTTTTTCTTCTTCTCTGTGCTTCGGACTTCGTGGTGGAGGCTTTGCCTCTCGCTCTCTGCTTCTCATCTTTTCTCTCAGCTTCATCAGGTAAGTAAACAGTACCAGCTCTCTTCTTCTCATCATTTTATTGAATCTCTCTAACTCTCACTGAACTCTCTCTAACTCTCAATATACCGGCTCTCTTTTCTTGTTTTTATTTAATTTTTTATTTGATCTCTCTAACTCTCTCAGTCTCTATATCTCATTGTTTGCATTTCTTCGTTCTGGTTCTTTGCCTTCAATTTTTCATTTAGTTCAATCCACTACTCATTGATAACTTCTATCATCAATTATTCTTTCAATTATTAGTACTTAGTGAATTATAGAGTATTATAGTTTACAGAGCATTATAGTTTAAGCATAGCATTTTAGTTTACATGTGTGCTTGTGTGTGTTGATAGTTGGTGGTTTTGTTTGTATACACTAATATTGTTTGTAAATTATTTATTTGTGATTTTGTGTTTGTTGTGTATGTTGTGTTTATTTGTATACACTGGTGGATTTATGTTGTGTATTGTGGATTTACAGAGCATTATTGTTTGTAAATTGTAGTTTACAAAGTATTATTTGTGTATGTTGTGTTGATGGATTTATTTGTTGATAAAATGGTTGCTACTAGTCTGAAATTGTTGAGTGGAATAGAGTCCACCTCTGTACCGTCTAATGAACATGCTTATACAACTGGGTCTAATGCTAATACTTCATCTGTGAGAGTGAAATGTGATCCCACATGGGATCATATAACTGAAGAGTTGAAAGATGGAAAAAGCAGTTATGGATGCATACATTGTGGGAAAGTTTATAAAGGAGGGGGCATCAATAGGATGAAAAGGCATCTAGCTGCAATTAAAGGCGATGTGGCAGCATGTAGAGGTGTACTTTATGATGTTAGGTTTCAGATGGCAGAAAATTTGAAGGAAATTTCTAAGTCTAAAGAACAAGCAAAAAAGTATCAAGAAGCATCTAATTATTCGCCATTAGAGGAATCACCAGAATTTGAAGATGTCCAAGAAGTTACTCCTAGTGGTAGGAGTAGGAGTTTAGGTAGGGGAAATAGAAGTGGTCCTAGTAGTTTGCCACCAAGATCCAATCTTGGCAAGAGAAAGGTTGGTGACATTGGCAATTACTTCGCTTCTAGAACAACACTAGAAGCTCAACCTTCTATTAAAAGTGTGTTCACTTGCAAAGAAAAGAAGAGGAGGGTTGATATGGCTATAGCAAGATGGATGTATTATGCTTGCATTCCAATTAATGCTATGAATTCTAGTTATTATCAACCAATGCTGAACGCTATAGTTGCTTATGGTCCTAGATATAGAAACCTAAATTATCATGCCCCTCGAGTGCTTTGTTTGAGAGAAGCAAAAAGAGAAGTCCAGTTGATTATTGATTCTCAACGTTCGTATTGGGCTAACATTGGTTGTACAATAATGGCTGATGGGTGGACTGATACTAGGCATAGAACATTGATTAATTTCCTTGTCTATTGTCCTAAAGGAATTATTTTTATAAGTTCTGTTGATGCTTTTGACTTGGTTAAGGATGCTATTATTTTGAATAACTTGTTTGATGAAATTGTTATTTGGGTTGGTCTAGCAAATATAGTACATTTAGTTACTGATAATGCTGCAAATTATGTAGCCGTTCGAAGAATTTTGTGTGTAAAATATAGGAACATTAATGGGTCACCTTGTGCAGCACATTGTTTGAACCTAATTTTAAAGGATATGAGGAAGATGGATCATGTACATAAACTTGCAAAGCGTGCATCCAAGATCACAGTTTTCATCTATAACCATGTGGCTTTGCAAGCTTGGTTGAGGACTATAAAAAATTGGATGGAAATTATGCGTCTAGGGCCAACTGGATTTGCTACTAGTTTCATTGCCTTAGGAACCCTTAAGGTGTTGGGATTAGTGCTCTTAAATCCTATTGTATGATGCTATGTATGACATTATATATGACATGATGTATGACTTAATATTATAATTAAAAAAGTTGTTTTATTATTATCTGAAATAATGGTAACATGAATATTTGAACATTACCATATAGTCCATGAGATGCATAGTATGTGATTTATGTGAAAAGTCATAGAAGATATAAATCACAAGTTCTTTGTAAACTTAGAATGTTAGTTCGTAGTCGGTGATGAAATTAGGCATTTCATCTGCAAAGACTATAACATATTAACTAAGATAATTTGTCTTGATCATGGAAGTGGTGACTTCTAGTTGATATGTTGATATGTTTCAAGAGTTAAGGTATATTGAACTGGACTGCTGTGAGATTTATTATTCTCCTAACGATTGTCAAATGAATAATAAATCTCACGACTTATATTTACATGAACTCTTAATCTTGAAAGAATAATGGACCTAATCATGAAGTGTAGGTTACTTTGATATACCAGGAGTGAGATCTAAAGTAACGGTCAAAACCTCAGTATGTTGGGCAGCCACATTTAGTGTTGATGAAACATATATTCTCAAGATGGAATTTATAGTCTCTTAACGGAGATACAAAATATTCCATTGAGATAAGTTTAATGGGTTTGTTATTTAGAATGTTAGGCCTAACTACTTTAGTAAATAGTTACTAAAGTATATATTTATGAAATTGGATTTCATAAATATATAATGAATAACTTAAAGGATTAAACTGGGTACTCAAGGATTAAGATGTAGTAATCTACAAAGTGGCAGTCTACATTCAAGACTTTGTGTTACTACGAATATTTTATGAAGGGGTTACATGTACAATAAAGTCTTGGGATATAATTTATTAATAAGGCTTAGAGTGCAATTATATTTGTATAGTGGTATTAAATAGAATTAATGGTAACTTTGGACTTGTCAAGAGTTGACAGAAAAGCCCAAGGCTCATTAGAGCTAGTGTCTTATTTGTTCCCTTTTGGTCCCACTCCAAGCCACATACTAGAGCCCAATTGGAAAGGCCTAAAAGGCTAGTCCAATTAGATAATCAGTTATTAGAAGAGAAACATACAGAACTTTGTTACGATCACAAGTGCAAAAAACATTTTGTATGTGAGTGTTAGACACTCTTGAATTCTCTTTAGAACATACACATATAACTGATTGAGAGACCACACATCTTGGGCATTAGTGGAATTAGAGTGAAGATTGAAAGTGTTCTCGAGAACTTCTGATCTTTAGTTTTGAAATTCACCGCACTAAGGTACACTCTCTTGTTTTATATTCTGAAACTTACATAGTGCATGTTATCAATTGTGAATGAAGTAAATCTATCAATTTTCCGCTGCGTACATTTATATATCCAACATAAGGAACATAAGCATGACTTATAGGCATTGGTGACTAGCAAATTTTATGTTGAATCAAGATATGAAAAAGATAAGAAAGCAAAAGCAGTGTTGAAAATCATTCTTGACGATCAGTTTTGAAATGATTGTCATGTAATTGTGCATATTGTGTCACCACTGATTTGTTTATTACGCATTGTTGATTCTAATGAAAAACCAGCTATGAGATATGTTTATGATGGCATGTATAGAGCAATTGATGGAATAAAAAAAAAAATTCAAGGACGAGAAGAGATTATGGGAGCCTTATGTTAATATTATTAAGGATCATTGGGAAACTTAATTCTATAGAGATATTCATGCTGCAACTTATTGGTTGAATCCTGAATTCTAATATAACCCATCCACTCTTAATAAGAGGCTAGAGACACAATCTGTTGTGATAGATGTTATTGAATCAAAAGTCTTAAGTGGCCAAATCAAGTTGGTGGAGCAATTAAAGCTATTTCGAAAGTGTGAACAAACTTTTAAAACTCAACTTGCTCAAGAATTAGCCAAGACATCTCAGCCGGGTAAGATATTGTTTACTTTATCTAATAATAAAATGAAAATATGATTTAAATAATATGACTCTTTTTAATTTTTTGGTATAAGTATAGCTATGTTTATTGATTCATTGTATCTTTGTTTTATGTTGTATATGGAACTTAGATGAGTGGTGGAAGTTGTTTGGATCTTGTGCTCCAAATTTACAAAAGCTTGCAATTCGGATCCTTAGCCAAATTTCTGTCTCTTCAGGATGTGAGTGGAATTGGAGCATTTTTAAACAAATACATACCAAAAGAAGAAGTAGATTGGAGCATCAACAACTTAATGATCTTGTGTTTGTTCATTATAACTACCGATTGAAAGAAAGGTATGTAATCTCTCTCTCTTTTTTTTTTTTTTTTTTTTTTGGTATTTTAATTCTGTTTTGCTTTATCTATTTGTGCTCTGAATCTAAAAAGGAATACTAGGTTTTTGGGTTTTTTTGTTAGTCCATTGATTTTGCTTTTTGCTGGGAAATATGAGTTTCATTTTCTTTTCATATAACAATGGTTGCATGGATAATGGCAATTACTTTTTGAAGTTGTACAACTATGTCACTACATACATTTTTTACTAATTATTCATATCTAATTTTCTTTTCAAGCTATACAAATTTTCTTTTCATATAACATTTTGTTACTAATTATTCATATGTTCATCTTATGATATAGAGTCAAAAGGAAGAAGTTCAATTTTGATTCTATAGATTATGCAAGTATCGATAAAACTGAATTTTGGGTAATGGAAGATAAGGAACCTCCATTTCTTAATCATGAGGAGTTAGAGAATGCATTATATGAAGAGGGAGCTTATCCAATCGAAGAAGGGTCTTCTAGCCAAGTACAAGGAGGTTAGCTTATAACAAAAAAATTTAAATTCTTTGCTTAGTTCCATATTTTAATTAGACTATTTATGATTTATGAGAAATGATTATTAGAATCGTTCTTTTATTTATTGTTCTTTGGTTTTGGAATTTGTATAGATATGGACAATGAAGTGGTTGAGGATGATGACATTAATTTGGAATCATTTGGTGATAAATGTGATTCTCCTCCTGGATTTAGAGATAAAAATCATACTATTGAAGTTGAAGATGAAGAAAATGAGGATGAGGATGATGATAATGATGCTAGTGGTGGTGAAGCATTTGGTTCACATGATGATATTAATTTCAATTATCTTTTTGGCAATTGAGGCTTGTGTTGTTATCAAATGAACCTTAAAACTTAGTATTTCTTTGTTTGAAACCTTTTTGTTATTTGGATGTAATGAACTTATTTATTTAGTTCTCTATTTGAAACTTATTTGCTATTTGGATGTAAATGTGTAATGAACTTATTTATTTAGTTCTCCGCTTGAAACTTATTTGCTATTTGGATGTAATGAACTTATTTATTTGGTTTTGTTGAAAGTTTATTATGTTAAGGTCCTTGAGGTTATGGATGATTATTTTGTAATGTTATTAATTATGTTAAATTCTTTAAAAAAATGTTATATGTTTTTTAAGTAAACATATTTATTACTATTAGTTTGTTAATTTTAGTATATTAAAAAATTATTATTTATTTATATAATTTTAAAAAATATTTAATTAAATTATTTATGATGTTACCAGTTCGACTACCAGTCAGATCAAAAAACCGATAATCAATCCTTTTTTCAGTTCTTTCTCTATACCGGTTATTAAAACCATACTTAATTGTAACCGAGTACCATGGCCCTCCTGGCCATAGAGTAGTTCCATCCTTGAAATTAGAAGTTAGAAGTTAAAAGTTAGAAACTGCAATGGGGAACCTCATAAAATTCTCAATGTGATAATGAGATGTGATGTATATATTCTATAGTCTAGTCTGTATTATTAGGTGGATGAAAAAAATCAATCCGAGACATTTATTAGATTTGCACGTATTCAATCTGGCTAGTGGTTGGTACTTGATACGTGGTAGTGAATGAATCTGAGTATGCCCTACCAGTCCTAACCCCCACACCTCCCCGCGGATTTTCTCGTTTTCTCAAAACCCTCAACTCCAATTATTATCAATTTGACCCAGAAATAATACAGGACAGGACAGGACCCTCCCATTATTAAATTTTATCTATCTATCACCCATGAAAAGTGAACAGTACTCACAAACAAAGTCCATGGCATCAAAACGCTCACATGGGATTGGAAAGAATTTAGAACCAAGATGAGAAAGCCGCGTCCATTCAACTAACTTGGCAATTCTAATTGTATTTTTTTTCTGGGATGGGCTCCTCTCTCATTTCTTTTTCAGAAAATTATTGAATATTTCGGGAGTATCATAAATGTGTACTTTCTCATTTCACATGAACTGTGGGCCTCACTTCAAATTTAATTAATAGGATCTACAATTATGTAAGAGAGGGGAGTACGTATTTATAATTCTCCGGAAGTACTCAATAATTACCCTTCTTTTTCTCCCATTCTCTTTAGTTTTTAAATAGATGCATGACATCTGGCAAGACTGAATCTAAGGATTAATTATCAAGCCACGTCATATTTTATAAAGACTCCTTGACTCCTTCCATCATCTGCTTTCCACTAAAACACATTAACTACTCTCCTTGACTCCTTCCATCATCTCCTTCCCACTAAAATTCTGTAATATCGCTCTCCATCTCTCTCAGATTTTTGATACAGCTTCAACATCACTCTTGCACGGTATTTCTTACTTTTTCCTTTCCTTAATTTTTAAAATGGGAAGATCTTAGATAGGCGTCCAATCTATTGGGGAGACCGTTCGCATCATGTATTCTTCTGAAAGGGAGAAATTTGATCAAAGAAGTCATCTCTTGCTAAAATTGGAGCTCTTTTTTTAGTTTGTGTTTAATTATTAATGATTTCCATAGAGAATGAAAAGATAGTGGAGTACATGTGGCAAAAATTTAAGTATACTTATGACTTCCTTCATTTTGCATTACTATGTAGCACAACAATTGTATTAAAAGCTTCCTTTCTCTGATTGAAATGTACTACCCTTGAGGACTAAGTTGAGCAACTTGTGAAGCGAAGCAATAGTAACCCTTGAAATGCTGTGAAGGTGTTTGTGAAAATGCTTAGGCTGGTGGTAGCTTGTTTTTTTTTGAAAAAGTACCTCATCAGCAAGGGTGAATACAAGGCTGTAGGGTCATTTTTTTGTTGGGTGAATGCAAAGCTTGTTTCTGTATTTTCTGCTCATGTAACCATTGTACATTATCTTGATTAATGAAATTTTTTTGTTGGAGTTTAGTACAAATGGGGTCTCTCTATATTTGTTTCTTCTTTGTATCCTTGTGTGAGATATTGTAGAATAGGTATAAAACAATTAAGGCAAAAATGTACTTTTGGTCCCTACATTTTGGGTCAATTCCCATTTTGGTCCAAAAATTGATTTCGTTACTAATGTAGTCCCTAAAAAAGGAAAATCGTTTTTAAAATGGTCCCTGCCATCAACCCACTAACAGAACCCTCCTACGTGACCGATGGAGTACCTTGTTTATTGACGTGGTGCTGATATGGCCATTAAAATATTATTAAAAATAATTATTTGGCATTTTTAAATACCACATCAACATTTTAATTTTTTTAAACAAAGCCATGTCAGAAGATTTATATAAAAAAAGAAATTAAATTAAAAAAAAAAACCTTAAATCTAATTTAATTAAAAAAAATTATTACTTATCATTATTAATTTTCATAAGAACATTACAACTTGTTCTTCGTGTTCTTCCCAATCAAACCCAGCAACAAAGAACTCAAACCCAGATTACAAGAACACAAACCCAGCAACTAATAACACAAACCCAAATCACAACAACACAAACAAAAAAAGAAAGAAAGAAAGAAATAGAGATCAAACATAAACACAAACCCAGATCACAAATAAAGATTAAACACAGACCCAGATCACAACTACACAAACGAAAAAAGAAGAAGAAAGAAACAGAGATTAAACACAAACACAGACCCAAATCGCAAATAGAGATCAAACACAGACCCAGATCACAACAACACAAACGAAAAAATAAAAAATAAAAAGAAAATAAATAGAGATCAAACACAAACACAGACCTAGATCACAAATAGAGATCAAACACAAACAAAACCCAAATCACAACCCAAACCAAAGTCATTAGCAGACTCAACCACCAATTTGTTTTCATAACACCCACATGCAAGACTCCAAAATTGTCTCATTGTTTTCACGACATTAAGACCCAATGGCCTCCATGATCAAAACCCCAAAGATTAGCCTCTTGATATGCTTGCCATTGGTCAATATTGGGTGTAAGGTTTTGAGCGGAGATGAGATTTTGAGATTAGAGAGTTTGGGGTCAGACCGGCGGTGCGTGGTGGAGAAGAATCCATCTCCAAATCGTTCACAAACCTAAACCACCGAAGCAACGACGCTCTTAACACGAACCAACTTGATTCGTTTTGGGTTGTTGGGGTTTGATCGTGGGATGGGTTTTGTGTGTCTTCAATTTAAAGGGTTAGGGTTTGTCAGATTAAGGATCATGAGAGTGTGGGTTGTAGTGATCTTGATTTTGATTTTTGAGTGGTCATGCTGTTTGGCTCTTGAGATCAAGAGAGGTGTTCTTGTTAGGAATGGATGGAAGAGCTAAGGTTCAGTGGGTGTGAGAGAGTGAGAGATGAGAACACGATAGAGCTTGAGCTTCAATCTTTATAGCTTAAAAAAGGTAAATTTTTTTTTTGTTTGTTTTTCATTTTTTTAAATTAAAATTAAAATTGAGAAATCTGGCTTTTTATTTTTAATAATGTTTTTAATAAAATTAAAATTAAAATTGAGAAAACTGACATGGCACTGATGTGGTATTTAAAAATGCCAAATAATTATTTTTAATAACATTTTAATGGTCATGTTAGCACCACGTTAGCAAGCAGGGCACTCCATCTGTCACGTAAGAGGTTTTCGTTCGTGGATTAACGGTAGGAACCATTTTAAAACGATTTTCTTTTTTTTAGGGACTACATTAGTAACGAAATCAATTTTGGGACCAAAATGGGAATTGACCCAAAATGTAGGGACCAAAAGTGAATTTTCGCCAAATATTAATTGCAGGAAATTTTCATAGAGCAATTTAACAAAACTTGTTTGCTTCTAGAATTGCAAATGCATTACACTTTGTGTTGGAATCTTGCAATTTCTTCATTGTGCCTCTCTAGAGTCATCACTATGACAGTGATGTTGTATTTGCTTACCTTTCTGAGTGCAAACCTTGGGAAATAATTTGCTGCATGAGCTACAAGATAAGCACATCATAGCAACTGGAATATTGCACTTCTCTACACAATTGCTTATCTCATATTGGCTTAAAGCTGAGTTAAGCAATTGATTACAAAATTACAGAAAATGAATATTTTTGCAAGAAACTTTAAAGAAATTTCTCTCAAGACACAAGAAAGAGAACAGTGGGTCATTTGATCTCTTCAACTTGGATGCTACAAAAATTTCTCCAAAAGCTACATTATAAACAATGCCAAAAATAGATTACTTTTCATGCTTAAAACTTAGCACCACTAGTTGTAAAATTATCACACAATGCATATATGTGATGTCCTACTTCTACCAAAAATAATAAAATAATGAATAGCAATCTGAGGTAGCCAGAGGATGCAAGCAGTTTAGTTGCAGCATAAGCTTCTAAGTTGAAGGAGATAGAGCTCATGGTTGTTCAAAAAAAGGATCTTGTTTTGGGTATCACTCCTTCCCCTGCAATCATCCAACCTCTTATTAGTCACTTAAATGAGTAAAACTATGAGATGGTAGCATTTAAGTCAGTCCAAAAATTCAATTCCATATTGATTTTTTTTTTAATGTTAAGTTTTTTAAAGAGAAAATTTATGTTGTGGTACCAAGTGAGCAATAGTTTCTTGCACACACTCAATTCTAGTAATGCAAAATGAAGGAAATGATAAGTATACTCAAATTTTTGCCACATGTACACCACAATCTTTTCATTCTCTATGGAAATCATTAATAATTTAACACAAACTGAAAAAACAGCTCTAGCTTTAGCAAGAGATGACTTCTTTGATCAAATTTCTCCATTTCAGAAGAATACACAATGTGAATGGTCTCCCCAATAGATTGGACGCCTATCTTAGATCTTCCCATTTCAAAAATTAGGAAAGGAAAAGTAACAAATAACATGCAAGAGTGATGTTGAAGCTGTATGAAAAATCTGAGAGAGATGGAGAGCGATATTACAAGATTTTAGTGGGAAGGAGATGATGGAAGGAGTCAAGGAGAGCAACGAATATGTTTTAGTGGGAAGCAAATAATGGAAGGAGTCAAGGAGCCCATCCCTTTTTTTCTATCCCAACAAATATTGACAACACATTTATGTGTGAGTTCCAGTTAACTCAACTGGTAAAGTCTCTGATGGTTGAATAAATAATCTAGATTCCAATCCCCGTCTATACCAAAAAAACTGATTGGTGTCTTGGTCAGACGATAAAGAGCTATCATCAAGAGCAGACGCCATAGGTTGAAACTCTCTTAAAAAAAAAAAAAAAAAAAAAAACTTAACACATTTATGTATATATTAATCAAAGATTAACATTATAAATAATTAATAAAGCTCTAATTAAAATTTATATAGATTCTAATGAGATTAGAATTCTTTATCAAGTAAGTTAAGGATAGAGTTCTTTATAACTAATTTTTGATCCATTAGATTATATGGAATCCTAAATAGTTTAGGACTTCCATTTTAGTTAGTGATTCTAATGAGATTAGAGTCTTTTACAAGTGCAAGGTTATAAATTGTATTGAAATCACAATAATCTAAAGAAAAACCCAAATAACAAGTGAAAGTGTTGGATTCAAAACAACTCTTTTGTTAAGCTTATTGTAATCTGAGTAGGTACCTTGTCTTGGCCTTGAGCCTTGCATTCCATGCGGAGGATATTTACTTCATGGATTACATGATTAAACTTCTTTGTGATTACATGAATGTTCGTTACGCTATTGTGATGTGACTTAGTCAGATCACATCTAATTTAAACAATTAAACACATCTGATGTGTAGGGTTAAAGTTGCGATAAGATTGCAATTATTTCAAGACAATCCACTTGTTTTAAAATTTCTAGTGGGAGAGAGATTCAAGGATTGAGTCTAACGGCCTCCATTGTCAGTTTATAGTAGCATGATTAGGCACCTTGCCTTGGCGTATATGCCTTGCTCCCTACGGAGGGTGTTTAATTCGTGATACTACAAATTAAATTTCTTAATGATGGATGAAGTGTCTTTTTACATTGAGAATGACCACACTATCGTGGAGTTACTTGGTGACTCACATAGAATCTAGGCAATGGTGTACACTAGACTAAGTATAATGTTAACCTCCTAACGAAGCTATGTCATTATTACTTAGAGGCTAAAGGAAGAGTGGGAAATTATTTTTGTTTGGTAAGAGTTACCATGATAGCATTAATAATGAGAATAGTTCTTGCTTGATCATAGCGATTGATATGACCTTGCTACTGAGGAATATTAATTGCGGGATTGGGTTGTCATTGCACCTAATATAATATGGTTTTAGGGTTCCATATTATATGGTTTTGGATGCAAAATATAATGTCCTTGTAATTATGTTCATAGTCTCAAATTAAAGTTGTCATAAATTTTTGTTCTCTAGCTACTATTTAATTGAATCACATTGACTAAGACACAATTTTGGACATTGTGCTTAAAGGAGCTGAAGTACATAAATATGTTTCAATTTAGCATTGTCATAATTTCCAATACATGATGCATTGTTGGAAGATAGGTTATGATATGATCATAGTCTCATTGAGATGCTAACATGTTACATTGGCTTTTATCTCAACTGTGCTACAACATGAAATGCAAAAGTTCACACTAGATTTAGACATTATATTAAGTCTAAATAAGATGTTTGGCATGAATCATATTGAGTGCTAAGAAAGGCTTAAGGAGTTCCAATTCTATGTCATTTTGTTTTGAAAATAAATAAATTCTTTTTTATTTTATTTGAGTTGACGAGTGAGTTCTACGCAATGGAAGATATCCTAAAAGCTAAGGCTAGGATCAATATGACTTAATTCAAATTCTAAGCCTTAACCGAAAGGTAAGGGTAAGAAGAAGAATAATGATACCAAATAGTTGGGCAATCTAGTTGTCTTAAGAGTTGCCAAAAAGGAAATTAGACTCAAAAGCATTACCTAAAGGAAAGTGTTTCCATTATGGTAAAGCTAAGCATTGTCCATAATTGTAATCTAAATGGAAATTTACATGTTTTACTTTTAAAGAGAAAGTTTCCATCCTTTAGTATTGTATGTTTTGGCACTTAAGTCTAAGTTTTATTAATCTAAATGATATATTCTAGACTTGTGAAAAATGGGCTTTTAGAACCATTAGTTTTTTGTTATATTCCCAATCTACGAATTCTATTTAGAGAATAATATGACCTAGGGCTTCTTTATTGTAAAGGAATATAGTTCCAATGACTTCTTTAAGTCAATGCATACATGAAGGAGGAATATCACTCTTTTAGATATGGTAAAGTACATGATAAGTATTTCCATTTACTTATTTCTTTTGGAGATATACTCTAATTATTATTATACATTTTCTAAAATTGATTCCAAAATTTTGTTCCTAAGACATTTGTCAAATTGTGAATTAGGTGACTTCCACTTTTGGAGATGTCCAGCACTTGTGCTAGAAAGGAAGTCTGACAAATTGGAATCAAAAGGTAGAAAAATGTGTGTTTATGTTGGATATCCAAAAGGAATTGTGGAAGATTATTTTAGTAGTCATAAAGATAACAAGGTGTTTGTAAAGTATAAATACAAAGTTTCTAGATAATGACTATGTGAATAATCTTAAAGCTAAATGTAGAATTGTTCTAGAAGAAAAATGTCAAAATTTATTGTAGGACATCTATAAAATACATTTAGAAATGAGATGGTTGTATTAAATACACCGCAAGACATTATTCTATAGATAACTAGTACACCGATGCAATATCATAATGGAAGGATTATCAAATTACCTTATAAATTCATAATTTTGGGATAAGCTTGAGAAGTCATCCCATAAGGATAAGAATTTGATCCTCGGTCCTATGTAGGGGCAATAGATGATATGAATATGGATTATTGGATCAAAGTTATGTAAATAGAATTAGATTCTATTTAAAGTATAGAACTTGTAGAGGTGCCTAAGGCATTAAGCACATTGTTTTCAAGTAGGTCTACAAGAAAATGAGATTGATAGAATAAAAGGTGTAAACCTTCAAAGTCAAGACTAGTGACAAAAAGATTTATTGAGAAAGAAATAGATCGATTATGAAAAGATTTTTTCTCCAACAGTCATGTTTGACTCTATCTAGATTCTCTTATCCATTATATTTCATTTGGATGAAATATGGAAATGGATATTAAGAAAGCTTCTCTTAGTGGAAATCTTGAGGAAGACATCAATATGATGTAACTAGACTAGTTCATAGCAAAAGAACTAGTTGTATTTAGTATGCAAGTTGCTTAAAATCCATTTATGGACTAAAGCAAGCATCTAGATCACAGAATATCATTTTTGATCAAGCAATCAAATTGTTTGATTTTGATCAAGTAGTGATAAGCCTTATGTGTGTAAAAGGTATATAGAGTAATAAATCTCTTAATGTATGTTGATGGCATTCTAATAATTTAGAACGATGTATAGATATTGTCATCAATAGAATTTTTTGTTGTCAAGACTAGATTGATATGAAGTACTTGAGTAAGACCAGTAACATCCTAAGAGTTAAATTTTGGTAAGATTCAGAAATTAGGATGTTGGGTCTATCTCAAACTGCTTAAATAGATTATATTTTAGCCAAGTACAGCATGTGATACTTCAAGAAAGGATTTCATTCTTTCAATTTTGAAGTTCTTTTGTTTAGGACTATAGTCCTAAGACATATAAAATGAAGAGCATATGAAGACGATTCCTTATACCATGTTAAAAGGAAGTCTCAATAATGTTATGTTATATACTAGGCCAAATATCTATTTTGCAGTGGGCATGGTAGACAAATATCAATTAAACTCCAGGATTACTTAACTTAGTGGGAGTAAAACATATACTCAAGTATCTTAGGAGAACGGGAGATTATATGCTCGTCCACCAAAGTAAGGATTTGATATTTACTAGTTACACAACAGTGACTTGTAGTTTGATTGTGATTTATGAAATTTGACTTCAGGATATGTGTTCACTCTAAGTGGTGAAGATACACATTAAGCGTAAGTATCATCTCATTAGAGAGATACTAAAGCGTGGGATGTAGTAGTAGAAAAGATAATTTATGCAATAAATCTGGCTGAAACTTTTTTTCAGACCTTGCCTTAGAGTGATTATGAGTTACTTTAAAGGGAAATAAGTGTCAGATATATGCAAAATTGTTTTTGAGGGCAAGTGGGAGATTGTTAGGGTTTTTGCCCTAAAATCCAATTTGTTGGCATGTTATAAATAATTAAAATTTTTTAATTACATGAGACTATTTATAAATGAACTAATGAGACATTATCATAGTCCTTGAGATGCATTGTATGTGATTTAGTTACAGAAGATATAAATCACAAATTCCTTGTAAACTCAAAATATAGTTTGTAGTTGGTGATAAATTTGGGCGTTTCATCTGCGAAGACTATAACACATTAACTAAGATGATTTGTCTTGATCATGGAAGTGGAGACTTCTAGTTGATATGTTTTAAGTGTATAAGACATGTTTAACTGGAACATTGTGAAATTAATTATTCAATTAACAACTGTCACCTGAATAATTAATCTCACGGCATCTAATTTCGTAGACTCTTAATCCTGAGAGGATTGTGAACTCGATCATGAAATTTAGGTTACTTTGATATATCAGGAGTAAGATCTAATTTAACGGTCAAAACCTCAATATGTTGGGTAACCACACGTAGTGTTAAGGAAACACATATTTTCAAGATGGAATCCATAATCTCTTTCGATAGAGACACAAAATATCCCCTTGAGATAAATTTAATGGAATTGGTTATTCAAGGCCGGCCACATTAGTAAAGAGTTACTAAAGTTCAAATTTTATGAAATTAGATTTTATAAATATGAATAACTAAAATATTAAACTGGGTATTCAAGGAATAAAATAGTTGTTTACAAAGTGACAATTTATTATGACTTTGTTCACTATGGATATTTCATGGAAGGGTAAAATGATATCATATAAGAGTCTTGGAAAATAATTTATTAATAAGGCCTAAAGTGCAATTATATTTCTATAGTGATACTTGTTATATAATTAATGGTAATTTTGGGCTTGTCAAAAGTTGACAAATAAGTCTGAAGCCCATTGGAGCTAGAGTCTTATTAGTCTCTTTAGTTCCATCCCAAGCCACACACTAAAGCCCAATTGGGCTGACCCAAAAGACTAACTCAATTAGATAATCAATTTTTATTTAATAAGAGTTATTAAATAAAGTAATTGCCAAGGCAGTTAATATGTATGTATGATTAAAAGAAGAGAAAATAGTTTTTCTCTATAGAATCTTAGAAATGGACTTTTCCAAAGGAAAATCAATGTATATAAGAACTGATTAAGAGACTACACATCTTAGGCACTATGTGAAATTGGGATGCAGATCGAAGGTATTCTTAAGTATTTATTATTATTATTTTTTTTTAATTTCACTGCACCAAGGTACGCACTCTCTTCTTTTTTCTAGAATTCAAGGTTACATGTTATCTCTCATGAATGAAGTAGATTCTTATGTTGCTTCCGCTGTGGGTTTTGTATGAGATGCAAAACTAGTTTTTCCAACAATTGGTATCAAAAAGGCGTACCTTGATACAGTGAAATTCAAAACAAAAGAAGTTCGAACTTGAGAAGACCTTCAATCTTCACCCCGATTCCACATATGCCCAAGATGTGTGGTCTTTCAATCAGATATGTACACACTTGTTTAAGAGAGAATGTGTTTAGAGAAAACTGTATTTTTTTCTTTGAATCGTACTTACGTTTTTTTTTTAACTATCGAAAGCAATTACTTTATTTAATAACTCTTATTAAATAAACAACTGATTATTTAATTGGGCTTGCCTTGTGGGCTAGCCCAATTGGGCTTTAATACGTAGCTTAAGATGGGACCAAAGGGACAAATAAAGCTCCAGCTCCAATGGGCTTCGGGCTTATCTGTCAACTCTTGACAAGCCCAAAGTTACCATTAATTATATTTAATACCACTATATAAATATAATTGCACTCTAGACTTTATTAATAAAATTAAATCCCAAGACTTTATTATCTAAACAATTAACCATTTCATGAAAATATTCATAGTAATACAAAGTCATAATATATAATTGCCACTTTGAAAATTACTACCTTTTGATCCTTGAGTACCTGGCTTAATCCTTTAAGTTATATATATATATATATATATGAAATCAAATTTCATAAAATATAAACTTTAGTAGCTCTTTACTAAAGCAGTTAGGCCTAACACTCTGAAAAACCAAACTCATTAAACTTATCTCAAGGGAATATTTTATATCTCTACAAAGAGACTATGAATTCCATTTTGAGAATATGTGTTCCTTTAGCACTTTGTGTGGCTGCCCAACATACTGAGGTTTTGACCATTGAATTAGATCTCATTCCTGATATATCAAAGCAACCTATAGTTTATGATCGGGTTTACTATCCTCTCAAGATTGAGAGTTTACGTAAGTTAAAGTCGTGAGATTTATTATTCAGTAGACAGTCGTTAATAGAATAATTAATCTCACAGCAGTCCAGCTCAATATGTCTTATACACTTAAGACACATCAACATATTAACTAGAAGTCTCCACTTTCATGATTAAGACAAACTATCTTACTTGACACGTTATAGTCTTCATAGATGAAATACCCAATTTTATCACTGACTACGAACTAAGGTTTTGAGTTTACAAAGAACTTGTGATTTATATATTTTGTGACTAAATATCATAAATCACATACTATGTATCTCAAGGAATATAAGATAATATCCAAATATTCATGTTAACTATTATTTTAGATAATAAAACAACTTCATTATTTATAACATAATGTCATACACAATATCATACACAACATTGTATAATAGGATTTTAGGGCACTAATCCTAACAATCTTTCACTTGCCCTTAAAGACTATTGCATACCAATTTAACTCCCATTCCCTCTAGGTGTGACTCAAAGGTCCTCTGGGGCAAGGCTTTCGTAAAGGGATTTGCCAGATTATTTGCGCCATCAATCTTTGCTACTACCATATCTCCTCGAGTCACAATGTCTCAAATAATATGATACTTTCTTTTTATGTGCTTTCCTTTCTTGTGATTCCTTGGATCCTTGGATTGTGCAACCGCTCCACTATTGTCACAAAACAGTGTGATTAGAACTTGTTCCATTCTTATAACACTAGGATCAAAAAGGAATTTCTTGAGCCAAACAGCTTCCTTTACAACTTCACAAGCAGCAACATGTTCAGCTTCCATGGTGGAGTCACTATTACAAGATTGTTTAACACTTCTTCAACTAATGGCTACACCTCCCAAGGTGAACACATAACCTGAAGTGGACTTTCTAAAATCAAGATTTGATTGAAAATCAGAATTTGTGTAACCAATAGCTATCAAATCCACATAATGGTAAACAAGTATATAGTCCTTTGGCTGACTATGCCAACTGAATAATAGATGTCCTTGAGAATATAGTCCTTGAGAATATTCTTTACAGCCTCCCAATGTTTTAGTCTAGGATTTGATTGATATCGGCTGACTATGCCAACTGAATAACAGATGTATGGCCTAGTACATAGCATAGCATACATGAGACTTCCCACTGCTGAAGTATAGGGAATTTGTCTCATCATCTTTTCCTCTTCAGATTTCTTAGGCCTTTGGTCATCAGACAAAGGAACTCCATGCCTAAAAGGAAGTAATCCTTTCTTGGAGTTTTGCATGCTAAACCTTGCTAGAATCTTATCTATATATCTAGCTTGAGCTAAGCCTAATATCCTATTCTTTCAATCTCACCAAAGCTTTTTATTTATTTTCAAAACAATTTGAATTGATTAAATGATTCTAACACGATTCTAACACAGACTTGTGGATCTTATCCATATGAGATTAACAATTAATCTCTACATCCAAGAATTCCAATTCATTTAAAGATGAAAATATTTTCATTAAATGACATAGAGTTGGAACTCCTTAAGCCTTTCTTAGCAACCAATATGATTCATACTAAACATCTTATTTAAACTTAGTATAAAGTCTAAATCTAGTGCTAACTTTTGCATCTCATGTTGTAGAACAACTGAGATAGAAGCCAATGTAACATGTTAGCATCTTAGACTATGATCACATCAAAAGCTATCTTCCAACAATGCATCATGTATAGGAAATTATGACAATGCTGAATTGAAACATATTTATGTACTTCAACTCCTTTAAGCATAATGTCCAAAATTGTGTCTTAGTCAATGTGATTCAATTAAAATAGTAGCTAGAGAACAAAAATTTATGACAATGTTAATTTGAGACCATGAACATAATTACAAGGACGTTATATTTTGCATCCAAAACCATATAATATGGAACCCTAAAACCATCTTATATTAGGTGCAATGACAACCCAATCCCGCAATTAATATTGCTTGGTAGCGAGGTCATATCAATGTTAATTTGAGACTATGAACATAATTACAAGGACATTATATTTTGCATCCAAAACCATAAAATATGAAACCCTAAAACCATATTATATTAGGTGCAATGACAACCCAATCCCGCAATTAATATTCCTTGGTAGCGAGGTCATAGCAATCACTATGATCAGGCGATAACTATTCTCATTATTAATGCTATCATGGTAACTCTTACCAATAAAAAATAATTTTCCGCTCTTCCTTTAGCCTCTAAGTAATAATGACATAGCTTCGTTGGGAGTTTAACATTACACTTAGTCTAGTGTACACCATTGCTTAGATTCTATGTGAGTCACCAAGTAACTCCACGGTAGCGTGGTCGTTCTCATTGTAAAAATACGCTTCATCCATCATTAAGAAGTTTAACCTATAGTATCATGAATTAAGCACCCTCCGTAAGTAGCAAGGCATATATGCCAAGGTGAGGTGCCTAATCACGCTTAAATCTCTCTCCCACTAGAAATTTTAAAACAAGTGGACTGTATTGAAATAATTGCAATCTTATCACAACTTCAACCCTACACATTAGATGTGTTTAATTGTTTAAATTTGATGTGATCAAATTAAGTCACGTCACAATAGCGTAACGAACTTTCGCGTAATCATAAAAAAGTTTAATCATGTAATCCGTGAAGTAAATACCCTCTCCATGGAATGCAAGGCTCAAGGCCAAGACAAGGTCCCTACTCAGATTACAATAAGCTTAACTAAAGGGTTGTTTTGAATCCAACACTCTCATTTGTTATTTGGGTTTTTCTTTATATTATTGTGATCTCATCACAATTTATAACCTTGCACATGTTAAAGACTCTAATCTCATTAGAATCACTACCTAAAATGGAAGTCCTAAATTATTTAGGATTCCATATATTCTAATGGATCAAAAATTAGTTATGCTTATCTCATTATAATCTATATAACTTTTAATTAGAGCTTTAATATCATTAAAAACTTTTAATAAAAAAAAATTAAGGACTTTTAATCATACAACAATTCCAATCTCATTAGAATGTTTCTTGAAAGACAAGTCCTAAACAATTTAGGACTAAGAGTTCTATTTAACTAATATATTTTAATCTCATTAGGCCTTTTAGTTAGATAATGATTAATAATGTCCTTAACTCTTAAGGACTATAAAATTAATCACTTTATATAGAATTATGAGTAATCTCATCATACATAGCCTTGTTTTTTATCAAAGTTTTAACGCTTAGTAAAAAAACAAGTGAAAATTCAAAATTCAGTGCCTTCGATCGGTCGAACTTTTTACTCGATTGATCGAAAAGTTGAGGAATTTCATCACAAAGTCTCAGCCTGATTTGATCGATTCTCGATTCTTGTTCGATTGATCGAAAACAATATTCAATTGATCAAAAGGAATTCTTGATCGATCAAGACTCGTGAAATTGAATTTATCAGAAATTTTCAAGTAACTATTTTTGACGTTTTTATTATTTTTCATCAAAAAAACTTTTTGATTTTATAAAAAAAAACATATAGAGCAAACATTAAGGGTTTCAAGATCAAGAACAAGAACCCTAATATGTTGGAAACCCTTGAAAATAAATTCTTAATCTCATTAGGAATAAATTTCATTAAAGAATTTCTATCTTTGTATATCTCCATATAAACCGCAACATATAAAGCACTTCAATTATAACATACAGATTCAATGGAAACAAAACATGTTCTTAAAACGGTCAGCAAACATAATGGATACCATGTCTTATTATCAAAAAATAATAAAACAAAATTGACCAAGGGAAATAAGCAACGTTACCATCCAAGAAAGAAAACACACAAACATGTTTCATTACTTGTGAAGTTTTGGCATTTAAATTCCAAGGCCAACATAGAAGTGAAACGTTGCATTTATATTGCACTATTACGATTCTAACACTAACTTGATAATGATAAAACAAAAGGCTGATTTCAATTTCAATAAACATAGTATTGAACAGAAGCACACGACATTGAAAAGAAAACAGATATAAACGTGGCCTCTTCAAACCAAACAAAACAATATATCTCATATATTAAGCAATACACAAAGGGTTTATTGAACAACAAATCTAAAAAAAATTATTGCATAATTTTTTCTGCATAATTTTGAAACACGAAGAAAACAGATTTCTTTAATTCTAAAACCCAATCACATGTTATGTAAGCATGATATTGTTGGGTTCTCTTTCAAGGGATTGGGAAATAGTTGAGGTGTAAGAGACTATGGATGATCTGGCTCATTCCTGGAATCTGCTTACCCTCTCCGAGAGAGAAGGACCGGGGTATAGTCTCACATGAAGACAGTGTTAAGTATTTTTCCAAAAGTTTGGTGATCATAAAATTCTGTTCACATTTGATAACAAGGATGATGTAGACAGAATTCTCAGCAGTGAACCATGGAGCTTTGATAAGCAACTGGTAGTCATGCAGCGATACGAAGGTGATAAGCCTTTACATGAAATCAGTTTCAATAGGATGACCATCTGGGTGCAAGTTCATGGACTTCCATTTAAGTATATGAGTTTGGAAGCGGGGATCAAAATTTGTGAAGTCGTAGGCGAGGTGACTAGACCAACGAAGACCAGATTGTTCGATGCTGGCAATTTTTATACGAATTCAAGTTTCCTTTGATCTATCTTTGCCATTGTGTCGTGGTCGCCTTATATCACTAAATGATGGGAAAGAAGTGTGGGTTTCATTCAAATACGAAAGATTGCCAAATATCTGCTACTAGTGTGGTCGTCTTACTCATGATGATAGAGATTGTGATCTTTGGATTGAGAGTGAATGGACCTTGAAAATTGAATAGAGGGAATTCGGCCCACATCTCAGAGCACCACCGTTTGTCTTGTTAAAAAGGAGTGTGATCACCATCCCCAGGTAATATGCTACGAAGAAGAAGGCAAGCTCTACCACCTCGGAAAGCCAAAGCTCAGTCCAGCCACCATAGCAAGGGAGAGGAACAAGGCCGGAGCAATCAATTAGTGAAGCTGAACGTTATGCAGACCAAGTTAATTCCCCATTAATGTGTAACAGGTTTTTTGGAATTAATATCTCGGTTGAAACAGAAAATATTCAATCAAATCCAGCTAATCTCGTGATTGTAGCGGAATTAAAGACTCCAAATGATTTCAAAACGGTGTTAAAAGATATTGACGAAGAGTTATGTAGGGAAAAAGAATGCAACGCGGTAGCAGAGGTCTTCACAGACTCAAACTCACGTGCCAAATTAATTCAACCTATTCCTCAACTTGCAAAGTCACATGGAGATCAGGAAGCACCTAGGGTTTCACCGCCAATTGAGAATAAACGTATTCTCCCTAGCTGGACACGCAGAAATAGACCAACCTTTACTGCAAGTTCAAATTAGTTGCAGAAAATTTTGGGTCAAACAAGAATTACGAAGAAAACAGAGTATCAAGTTGAGTTGCCTTCTAAATGTCTTCAAGCTTCTCAAGTTGATGATCAAACAACCTTTTTATTGGTGGAGGCTGGGAGTCAGTGCCGCCAATAGTAATGAGTTGTCTAGCATGGAACTGTCGTGGACTTGGGAACCTACGTACAGGAAGTGAACTCGTGAAATTGATACGGGCAAAAGATCCTTCTGTAGTGTTTTTAGCCGAGACACTTATAGACGAAACAAGGCTAGAGTTCATCCAAAATAGTATTAATTTTGACCATCGATGGGTGGTCCCAAAGGTGGGGCATAGTGGTGGTTTGGTTCTTTATTGGAGATTATTGATCAATTTGACTATAAAGGGGTCAAACAAATATTATATTGATGCTGTTGTTGATAAAGGTTTGGAAAGTGAATGGCGTTTGACGAGTTTCTATGGTGAAGCTAATACTACAAGAAGGAATGAAGCATGGGATAAGCTCAGAAGTTTGAATTCAAGACCGGAGAGGCCATGGCTGTGTTGTGGTGATTTTAATGAAATTATTATACAGGATGAGAAATTGGGAGGAACAACACGATCCCATAACCAGATGCAGCAGTTTGAGATGTGATTGATGAGTGTGGCTTTATGGATTTGGGTTTTGAAGGTCCAAAATATACTTGGAGTAGGCATTTCGAAAATGGCAATTCAATTTGGGAAAGACTTGATAGATATTTGGCTACTAATAATTGGTTTCTGAAATTTCCAGAATAAAAGGTTTATCATTTGAGATGCGATTCATTAGATCATAATCCTCTCCATATTGTTTTCTCGGGCCTTGATCCTCATATTCGGAAAAAAAATATTTCAATTTGAGGAGATGTGGCTATCAGTCACTGGGTGTGAGGAAGTGGTTCGAGCAGCATGGACTAGTGTTGGTGATTTTGGGTCTGAGGGAGCTATTCTGGCTAAAGTAGATAAGTGTGGAAAAGATTTGAGTTGGTAGAACAAAAATGTTTTTGGTAATGTGAGAAGGGAATTGGATCGTTTGAAGAAAAATCTAGCTAAGGTTGAAATTGAAGCCATGACTAATGGCAACAATTTTTGGATTAGGGAGATAAAGAGGGAGACTGAGGTTTTTTTGGATAGAGAAGCTATTATGTGGGCTTAACGGTCAAGAGTACTATGGGCAAGGCAAGGAGATAGGAATACCAAATATTTTCATAGTTGTGCTACAAGAAGATATAGGAAAAATGTGATTGAGGGAATTAGAGATGGAGATGATAGATGGAGAGACCAACCGACTAATATATCCATAGTTTTGGTAAATTACTACAAGAACCTATTTACCTTAAAATTATTCCCCACAATTTATTATCATGTGTGCCCCCTATTATTGATGAAGAGATGAATGCCGCACTAGGCCAAGAGTTTATTGCAAAAGAAGTGGAGGATGCACTACCCCAAATGGCACCCCTCAAAGCTCCTGGATCGGATGGGTTGCCTCCATTATTCTATTCCCAGTAAGGCAGGATGTCACTACCTCCATTTTGGCATGGTTGAACTCAGGTACCTTACCTACCCCTCTAAATCACACTTTTATCACTCTCATACCAAAAACAAACAAGCCCAAGTATGCTTACTAATTCTACCCAATTAGTCTTTGTAATGTGCTATACAAAATCTACTCCAAAGTCCTAGCCAACCAGTTGAAAAAATTTCTACCCTCCATTATCATAGGCCACAAATCAACTTTTACAAAGGATAGATTAATTTTAGATAATATCTTTGTGGCTTTTGAGGCCCTTCATAGTTTATGGAAATAAAATTGGATATGAGTAAGGCTTATGATAGGATAGATTAGGATTTCCAGGAAAAATTAATGAGGCTAATGGGTTTTAATGGAAGGTGGATCCATTTGTTTATGGGGTGTGTAAAAACAGTTCTATATTCGGTATTAGTGAATGGAGAGCCTTGAGATATGATTCAGCCTACTCATGGGATTAGACAAGTTGACCCACTATCACCTTTTCTTTTCCTGCTTTGTATAGAAGGGCTAAATGGGTTAATCAAGAGAGCATAAAATAATGGGGACATATATGGATTTTCTCTTTGTAGGACAAGACCTAAACTAACCCATCTGCTTTTTGTAGATGATAGTCTTCTCTTTTGCAGGGCAACCATGGAAGAATGTTGCAAGGTGTTGGAGATTTTGAATATGTATGAGGAGGCATCGGAGCAGAAAGTTAATAGAAGCAAAACTGCTTTATTTTTTAGCAAGTGCACTCCAATAGAAACAAAGCATGATATTAAGGTGGCTTTGGGTGTTCCGGAAATTATGCAATATGAAAGGTACTTAGGTCTCCCTTCTTTTGTTGGTAAGGGAAAGAAAAGCAAGTTTCAATTACATCAAAGAGAAAGTATGGAGAAAGTTACAAGGATGGGAAGGCAAATTACTATCTCAAGTAGGAAGGGAAGTGTTATTGAAGTCAGTTATACAGGCTATCCCTACCTACTTTATGAGATGTTTTAAATTACCTATTAGCTTGTGTAATGAAATTGAAGCTCTAATAAAAAAAATTTGGTAGGGACGATGAGGTATTCGTAGAAAGATTCATTGGGTTAATTGGGAAGAAATGACAAAATCCAAGATGGTGGGTGGAATGGGTTTTAGATATTTAACAATGTTCAATGACTCTTTACTAGCAAAACAAGCTTGGTGACTTTTGCGCAACAAAACATCTCTATTTTATAAGGTGTTTAAGGCTCGTTTTTTCCCAAACACTACAATTATGAAAGCTGCCAACTCAAGATTGGGGTCCTATGCTTGGAAGAGTATTCTGAGAAGAAGGGATATTATTCAAAGAGGAGCAAGATGGAGCGTTGAAAGTGGAAATAATATTAACATCTGGCAACATAGGTGGTTACCAAGAAAACATCCACCACAATTTCCCATCTACCCTATAGACGACTTTGCAAACTCCACGATGGACTGTTTAATTGACCAAACCATGAGGCAATGGAGGGCAGACTTGGTGGATGGTTTATTTGTGGCTGAAGATGCAGAAATAATAAAGGCAATACTGCTGAGTTGTGTAGGAATGGAGGATGTGCTATTCTGGCCTTACACTAGCAATGGAGTGTATAGCTACAAATTTGGTTACCATTTCCTCAAAGAAGAAGCTAAAATGGAGGTCACAAACCAGGTTCCACCACTTAGAGATAAACACATTTGGAAAGCCATTTGGTCGATGCAAGTGCCACGGAAGCTAAAGACTTTTATATGGAGGGCCTGTCGCAATGTCACGCCAACGAAACAAGCTTTAGTGAGAAGAACCATTATTGCCAACTCAATTTGTGACTGTTGTAGAGCTGAAGCCAAAGACCCACTCCATGCTTTGTGATCATGCACTGAGCTTGATATTGTCTAGGCAGA
Source organism: Quercus gilva (assembly GCA_023621385.1). Taxonomy (NCBI): domain Eukaryota; kingdom Viridiplantae; phylum Streptophyta; class Magnoliopsida; order Fagales; family Fagaceae; genus Quercus; species Quercus gilva. The sequence goes on along the minus strand of CM042473.1, from coordinate 51,069,560 downwards.
CCAATCATTATGGAATTTCAGAAATTCAGTTGGTTTCGCGGACTTTAAAGACTTGGTCTCATGGATAACATTGGAGGGTAAGTAGCTGGATCTTTTTGCAGTCACGGCATGGTCAGTTTGGAATCAACAGAACCAGGTCCGTTTACAAGTTCCTGCTACTACTCTTCACCAAGTTCCTGTAACATCGAAAACCAGCCTGAACGACTTCCACATAAAGAGATAGGAAACGGAGACACAGGTTCAATGGGGTTGTCGAACATCTCACAATCGCTGGCTGCCTCCTCCAATGAATATGTATGGTAAAAATTAACTTTGATGGCGCTGTTTTCACGAAAGAAAAGAAAGCTGGTGTAGGGGTGGTGGTCAAGGATGCGAAGGGCTTGGTTTTAGCTTTATGCGCAAAGGAAATGCACCAACCTTACAAGGCAACGGTGATCGAGTCATTGGCAGCAGCTACAACTTTGTCCTTTGCAACAAATCTTGGCTTTCGACGTGTTGTTTTGGAGGGAGATTCGATGGACGTGATACAAGCCTTGAGGGAGAATACAGAATTCTTAACACCAACAGGTTTGCTACTTGAGGATGTGAGAATGTTATCCCAAAATTTTGAACAATTGCTTTACTCTCATACAAAAAGAGAAGGAAATTCGGTAGCTTATAATCTGGCTAAATATGCTTTACGCTTCCTAAATTTTTTAGTGTTCATAGAGGATGTTCTACCTCAAATACAATCTGTTTTACACGCTGATTTAGCTTGCTTTCATTAATAAAGTTTATATTTTCCCTCTAAAAAAAAAAAAGGACAATACACATTTTTTTTCTTTTAAGCAACATTAATTGGCCCCTCATTTTAGTGTGTATCTTTTATTGTCCTCATAATTTGATTTGTTCCATCGATTAAAATCATAACAGGACTTTTATTATTATTGTTTTTTTTTTTTTTTCACTTTCTTTGGTTTTGTCATTTGATAAAAATTCCAAAGTCAGCGCAACTATTTGGAACAGTTGTTAGTAATAATTACTTAGTATCTGATAAAGGAAAAAATCCTGATAAAGGCTTGTGCTAGTGTGTGTGTTTCGAATGTGTCTAGTCCTGTCTACTAGACATCTACTTACATTACCATTTAGGCCCTGCTTGACAATGATGCTTTAAAAAGCATGCAAAGCAAACCCAGGAGCCTTCTTCAAGGTAGAGACTAGAGATCATGACCATTTTGTGAGCTACACCAGAAGTCAGATGGAAAGTGAGATGTTTGTTCAATTGGGTCACGGATTTGAGAAAGTGAACAAGGTAATTAAAAGCCTTTTGATGATGTTAAAAACCGTCACTAGATCTATCACCCAAATCCGCAGTCTTCAGTAAAAGGTGAAGAGTAGTGAACCTGCAAAAATGGAAGTACTTTCAAAGAGCATCAATGTGGTGTCGGCCTAAGATTCTCCGAAGGTTAAGTCAAAAACTCGCAATGAACTTTTAAGAAGGAGTTTCCGAATAGTATTTTTTGTGTACCTTGAAATTGGGGTGCCTTGTTGTTTACATAGGGGTCTGTGGATGACCATCTTAGCTGAATTGTAGGGACATGAGGTTATCCTTCGGCTGAATTGTAGGAGTTGGGAACCATCCCTTTGTTGATTTGTAGGAGATGAAAGTTATCCCTTCGCTGGCGGTTGTGTAAATGTAGGAGAGTCTTAGGTGATGCAAGCATTGTCATGTAAGCTTAGTATGCTCATCTTTACCCATCCGTCGATAAGGGTGATGGATGGATGTCAAGGTTAGGTTCGCAAGTGCTTACCCGTCTGCTTCTGTGCTCGAAGAGCTCTTGGTTAGAGTAGTCGTGATAATTTGCATTTGTTACGTTGAGTCTTCCATTTTTGATAAGTAGGTAATTTCAGAAGACTAGCCTACCTTGGAAAACTAGATATGGAGTTAGCTAAAAAGTATCCCATCAATTGCCTCCCATTCCGTGGTTAACCCTTTTTTTAGGCAAGCCATGAAATTGTTCATTTTTGTTCTTCATCATCATTCTTTTCTTTTTCTTTTCTTTTTCTTTTTTTTTTTGGACACGTGGCGGCCTTGAGTTGGCCAACCATTGCCTCGTTTGGTGTTCCTAAGAATTTTTCCTATAAATAGGCGAATTTCCCATTCAGACCTCACTTATTTTTAAAATTTTCACTTAAGCCATCTTCGGAGCTTTCTTGGTTGTCAGCTTTCCTGCTCGTTAGACTCTAGTTGTCTGATTGTTTGATTGTTCGAACCTTCTCTTGTTTGAGCATAACTTGTCCAGATTTTTCTCATTCAAACTCTAATCGTCCATCTTTCTTACTCGCTTAAACGGTACTCATCTAGATTCTGCTTATTCAAGCTCTAGTCATCCAAAGTGCTTCTCAGCCAAATTTCATCGAATTTTGCTAGTAAGCCACTTCAACTTTTCTTTATTGTGTTCACTAAATAGGACCTATAAAATTAGATGAGTACGTGGGCCTAGTTTTATTTCATCATTCTAGGTGTAAGAATGAGTGAGTTCAGGTCCACCCGTAGTCCTTCGTCATCCAAACATAGAAAACTAGATGACAAACAATTGCCTCCAAGTGTGAGCATAGATTCACTTGATGATGTTCTTTCTTTAGAGTAGTCATTGATAGGCCCGTCTAGAGATGAGCCAAGGGAAGACTCATTTAATGTTGAGCCAAGGGAGGGCTTATTGGCTGATGTTGAGTCATTTGAGCCAAGTTCTGAGGCTAGGTCGTCAAGTACCATTTCGGTAGGTGGAGATGGTGATTCCTCTCCGTCTGAGGGCCCTGACCGCCCTTTTATCTTGCTTGATAAATGGGAGGTGAATAAGCATTGTTCCTCCCTTTCTAAAAAGAGGTTACTTAAGACCGTCCACCCGTAGGCGACTTTGGCCATGCGTCCACCCTTAGGCGACTTTGCCCGTTCTCCTTCCCTCTTGAGGTGAATTTACATTTAAACCATTCACCTGTAAGCAACTTTGGTGGTCTGTCCACCCTTAGGCGACTTTATGTTTAAATTGTCCATCCATAGGCAACCTTTGTTGTCTATCCACCCTTAGGACTTTGTTCGTTGTTCTTCTCTCTTGGGGTGACTTTACATTTAAATCATCCACCCATAGGTGACTTTGGTCTTTTCTCCACCCATATGTGACTTTATGTTTAGACCGTCCACCCTTAAGCGACTTTGTTCATTGTCCTTCCCTCTTGGGGAAACTTTACATTTAAACCGTCTACCCATAGGCGACTTTTGTCATATGTCCTTCCCTTTTGGGGTGACTTTATGTTGGACTGTGCACTAGTAGATGACGTTGATCGTCTATCCTTCCTTCTTGGGGTGACTTTATGTTAGACCGTCTACCCGTAGGTGACTTTGGTCATGCATCCACCCTTGGCAACTTTAAGTTGGACTGTCCACCCATAGAAGACTTTGGTTAAGCGTCCACCCTTGGGCGACTTTGCATTAAACCATCCACCCATAGGTGACTTTGGTTATGCGTCCACCCTTGGGTGACTTTGTGTTGGACCATCCACCCTTAAGGAACTTTGCTTTAAACTGTCCACCCGTAGGTGACTTTGGTCATGCGTCCACCTTTTGGGGACTTTGTGTTGGACTGTCACCTGTAGGCGACTTTGGTCATCTATCCACCTTTGATTGACTTTGCATTAGACCATCCACCCGTAGGCAACTTTTGTTATAGGTCCACCCTTAGGTGACTTTGGTTGTTCACTTCCTTCTACCAAATGCATCACAAGTGGAGAAAATGCTTATATTCAAATGGTAAGCTCATAGGAAAATAATTTAAGTCTCAAATAAGCAAATAACATCAAACCATAAGTTACTTCAAAACATGACATTTATAAGCAATGTATGGAAAAGAAATGCAAGCAAAGTAAATGTAAACATAGTTGTAGGAAGCGAATTATTGGTAGTACTCCCTTAAGTGCTCATTGTTCCAAGGGTGAGGTAGCTTTTGCCCGTCAAGTATCTTTTGGTGGTAAGTACCTCTCTTGAAGCAGTCAATGACCTTGTAAGGTCCTTCCCACTTCAAGGCTAGCTTTCCATATGCTGAGTCCTTGGTGGCGAGTGTTACCCTTCTCAAAACTAACTCACCTATGTTGAAGTGTTTTGCCTTCACCCGTCTATTGTAATGCCTGGCCATGAGGTTTTGATACCGGGCTAGCCTTTGTTTAGCACCTATTCTTTCTTTGTCTAGTAAGTCAAGGTTGAGATGCAGCTCTTTGTCATTCTTCTCTTCATTGTAGTGATCCACTCTAAAGCTTGTAAGTCCTACCTCTGCTAGTATTACCGCTTTGGTTCCAAACACAAGTTTGAATGGAGTTTCACCTGTAGGGGTTCGTGTTGTCGTTCGATATGCCCATAAGACACTCGGAAGCTCATCTAGCCATATCTCCTTTGCCCCTTCAAGCCGAGTCTTGATCAGTTTGAGCAAGGATCGGTTCGTTACTTCTACTTGTCCATTGGCTTATGGATATGCTAGCGAAGAGTAGTGGTTCTTAATTGAGAGCTGTTGACGAAATTCTTGGAACGCTTCATTGTCAAACTGCTTTCCATTGTCAGAAACTAGCACCTTCAATATCCCGAAGCTACAGACAATGCTCTTCTATATGAAGTTCCAAATGTTTTTTTTCAGTGATGGTAGCTAGAGGCTCAGTTTCATCCTACTTTGTGAAGTAGTCAATGCCAATTGCAAGGAACTTGAGCTGTCAAATTGCTATTGGAAATGGACCATTATGTCCAGTTCCCATTGCGCAAAGGACCATGGAGACGTCATTGGGGTGAGTTGCTTTGGTGGTTGTTGAGGGATGCTACTAAGCGTTGGCATTTATCACACACTCTAATATAGGACTGGGCATCCTTCTGCATTGTAGGCTAGTAGTATCCTACACGAATGAGCTTTTGAGTAAGAGAATGGGCCCCTACATGGTTACCACAAACTCCTTCATGTGCCTCTCTCAGCACGTAGTTTACTTCACTTGAGGCTAAACATCTTAAATATGAAAGAGATAAACCTTTCTTGTACAATATATCCCTTATCAAGACAAAATATGAAGCTTAAACCTTCAGCTTTCTTGTACTACCTTGGTCATTTGGAAGTTGTCCGTCTTTTAGGTAAGAGATGCTGGGAATCATCCAATCGTCTCCTGGCAGAATCACTTGGACTTCTATCTGATCCATTGTTGGTGCGCATTGTATGAAAGAGAGTTCTTTTGGAACTTGTACGAACTTTGCTTCCAAGCTTTGGCCTATGTGTTGCTTCACAAGATGCAAATATTTCTTCACGCACTCCCCTTTCTCCTCATAGTCTCCATTGACTTGTCCGACCATTACTTGGGAGTCACAATGGATAACTATAGAAGATGCTCTTGCGGCATTAGCTAAGTCAATGTCTGCTAGGAGTGCCTTATATTCAGCATTGTTGTTTGTCTCATGCAATTGAAGCCTTATAACACACTCTACCACATTCCCTTCTAGTGATTGTAATATAATGCCAACTCCACCAGCATGCTTGTTGGATGAGCTGTTAGTCTTGACAATCCATGCGGCTGCCCTCCATTCCTTGCCTTCTTCATTCTTGGTAGGTGAAAGTTCTACCACAAAATCTGCTAAAGCTTGAGCCTTAATGGCTGTCCTTGGTTGATAATGCACATCAAATTCACTCAAAACAATGGCCCAAAGAACCATTCTTCCCATTGCATCGGGGCTATTCATGGCTTTCTTCAGTGGTTTGTTCGCCAGGACGATTATTGTATGGGCTTGGAAGTATGGCCTCAGCTTGCAAGTAGCTGTGACTAGAGCGAATGCCAACTTCTCAATAGGAAGGTATCTCTCTTTAGCTCCCCTCAAGACTTTGCTGGTGTAGTATACGGGCATCTACATCCTTTCTTCCTCTCTGATCAAGGATGAACTAATGGCTATAGGCCACACCGCTAAGTAGAGGAAAAAGTCCTTATTTGGCTTTGATGGACTAAGCAAGGTGGTGTCGACAGGTAGGCCTTCGGCTCTTTAAAAGCTTTTTGACAATCGTTAGTTCGCTCAAATGTCTTCTCCAATGTCTATGGTCATGATGGAAGCGGCAATACTTGTTCCTGGACTGTTTGTTTGGGTATCCCTTTGGCTTTTCTGGCCACTTGAGCATGGGGTCATCCCTGATTTGCATCAATACCTAATCCAAGGAAGTATTTAGTGGGGTAAAGTTAATGATTTTCCCAGATGGAGGCCTTGCCTTCCTGTCATCTCTCTTCATATCCAACCAAGAGGTTGTCTTCCTAGTGTTAGCTCGGGTGTCTTCTGTATTCTTTCTTCCTCTTATTTTTTTTTAGCATTCATGTACTTTGTAGCCTTAAAAAAGCATATTAACGATGGCCTTCGACTCATCCCTCAGCACAGAGAAGAAGAATTCTCCTTCTTTAAGCCCACTAGAAATGGCTGTCACTAGGACCATCTCATCCATCTTGTTTATCAATAGGGCTTCCTTATTGAATTGGGCCACGTACGACCTTAGGCTTTCGTCTTTTCGTTGCCTGATCTGCATTAGTGCATGTGTTAGGCGTTTGTGCCTTTGTCCCCTAATGATGCGAGCATTGTAATGTAGGCTTAGTACGCCCATCTTTACCCATCCGTCAATGAGGGTGATGGATGGGTTAGAAGGTCAAGCTCTTAAATGCTTACCTATTTGTTTTTGTGCGTGACAAGCACTTGGTTGGAGTAGTCATGATAATTTGCATTTGTTACATTGAGTCTTTCATTTCTGATAAGTAGGTAATTTTGGAAGACTAGCCCATTTTGGAAGACTAACTCATTTCGGAAGACTAGCCTATCTTGAAAGACTAACTCATTTCGGAAGACTAGCCCATCTCAGAATACTAGATATAAAGTTAGCTAAAAAGTTCCCCATCAACCTTCAACCATTCCTCCTTGCTTTTCTGTGGATTTTTTTTTCTTCCTTTATTCCTTTGGTTTTTAGACTTGCAGTAATGTCCTGCATAATAAATTGACCCTTTATTTGGGCTCAATATGATAAAAATGCTATACACAACCCAACAACACAAGTATGAATAAAATTAAATAATACAGTGTACAAACTACAAAGGTATTAGTACAACAGTATGAAAGTATCAATACATTAAACCTAGACAAGATGGTGGGCTTGGGGCTATTGAGCCCAATGCAATGCTACACATGTTTTCCAAGATAGACCATCAAGCCTCAGACCAAAGTCACCAAATAAATAGGTTTATTTTTTATATTTTATTTAACTTAAATAAATTGTATTTATGCTATTTGTAAATGTCTTCAACAGTATGTTGGGTTCTTGCTAAACACAGTATGTATGGTTGGGTATAAATGTGTAAGATATGATTCATTGACGAGGGAAATTTCAGTTTTTTTAAACCAGAAATAATAAGGTGATAGTTCCAAGGCAATGGATTAGCAATATAAATTCCTTTCTTTTTTGTGAGCCTTTTTTATTATTTTTTTGGGTGAATTTGTTCATGATATTCTGTGATTTTGAGGCTAACGAAACACATCACATTTTTTGAGACTGTAACGCCTAAACAGTCTGATCCAAAATCCTACCCTCTTTGTTGAAATGGGTACATTGATAAACGGCTCCTCAAAAGCTGCTTTCTCACTGAGTTCTTCAAAAGCGTCAACCACATTTTGAAGTCTTGCAACAAATTCAATCAAAAGCGAAACAAATGTTGCTAGGGACAAGGCACTTGCACTTTCATATGTCTTGCATTCAGTTTCTTTACCAACTGCATCACCATTAAGTGAGAGACCCAATGGCCAAGATATTTGCTCCCTAGACATCCTTGAATAATCAAATTTTGATGGAGTCCACACAGGAAGTGACCTCAAATCCAGCACAGTTTCACTCAAAGACTTAAACCCCAATTGCATACTTTCATTATCTTTATCCAAAAGATTTTCTTGGTGTTCTAGTTCCTTAGGATGTATTCCAATTTCCAAGCTCTCTGAATTGACTAGGAGATATGATCTTTGTTCTATCTTCTTTTGTAATTGCTCTGCAGCTTCATGAACTTCTTTAAGTAAGTCTTCGGGGCCTAGTTTTTCCATCTTTTCTACTTTGCTACCAAGCTCACGTAAAAATTTAGCACCTTCTGCTCCAACCCTTTGAAGCTCGTTACAAAAGACCCGTCTCCTTTCTGCTGGGGCCTGAATGTAAGCTCACAAAAAGTTTAATAATTTGAATGACATTAGATTTTTTTTTTTTTTTTGGGTGAATGAATGACATTAGATATATTACAAATTTATTATATAACTTTTATAAAACTAATTAATGTGTTACTAATTCAAAAAAAAAAATCACATTCATTTATAATTATGTAGTGGAAATCTTTTAATAATAATAAAATAATAATAATAATTACCTGTATTTCTGACATAATACATCCATGCAGTGCCATGACTGTGAAAGCACAATGCCTTAATGCACCGCTTACTTTAACATAGTTTTTCCAAGGATAATCGAACATTTTATAACGACCGTGTGGTGGTTCCCAGACTGCGAAGCCTAACTGCACATATTAGAACACATCAAAACCATGCATAATAGTGGACACCTACTCTTTTTTTTTTTTTTTTTTTTTTTCAATTAGCATTGTATGATATTAATATAGCAAATACCAGAGTATCCTCTTGGCCTTTAGATTCTACCACTGATTGGTAACCCTTGTACAATGGATCATCTGCAGCTTGGAATGTAAGAATTGTTGAAGGGACCCTTTCATATTCAACACATTTCAAGTACCCATTAACGCACCCTAGAAAACAAGCTTGGGATAATCAACAAAAAGATTTAAGCAATGTGGCTAGCTAATATATATATATATATATATATGAAAAAACATTTACTTAATTTCCTGAATAATATTGTCACCTGGCATAAGTAAAACAGATACTCACAGACCTTCTAATGAACTGGCTAAACTCTTGAAATTTTTCCCCACCAAATTGTGCAAATCCTCTCCTGACCAAATGGGGTAAATACAAATATTTACAGCTAGACAGACCCCTGCCCCCACTGCAATAAGCACTAGTCGAGTCAGGACTGCCTCTGTATATTCTCTTGTTCTATTCCCAGCAACCATAAGGATACAATAGGTCAATATGAATACTCGAAATCCATATTCATAGGGCTTCATTGTCGGATACAGCTTCAAATAAGAGGTACAAGATCCTAACCACCATAGAGCATAAAATAATTTTTTTGTTAAACTTTTAAGTGATTCGTGGTAATATTTGTTAAAATTCATACCTGTTATAAAAGTGCTTATGACAATTACAACTTGCTCCCATTGGCCAGCCAATAAAGATAGCTCAGCAAAGCAGTAAGCAAGAATTCCAGCACACAATGTTCCCAACCCACGATTAAATCCCTTGATAAAAGTTGCTCCTAGATGAAATAATAGTAAGTAGTTAGCTTTAGATTGTAAGAAAAACATAAATCTCCATTGAAGCAAATTTTTATAATTTAATATTTTGATCATGAACAAACTCCTAACAAATATCCAATTCAAATATAATACATTAAACGATAATTATCATACCTATGCTGAATTCAAACATCACAATGACAGTGAGGATTGCCCAGATTGAGTACTGACCAATGTCGTGATATGTTTCTCTCCAGAATATGAGCAAGGTCACAATTGACAATGCCAGTCCCATTTTGATTCCAAATATGATTTTTCGGGGATCAGAGCGACCCATTTCCCATGCTTTCCCAGAAAAATCTTGTAAGCTAATCCAACAATTCTTTATTTTTTCTCTTACCGAAGTGAGACATACACATCTGCTCCCCACATCATCATCTCCTAAGCTTCTAAATGCAAGTAGCTCTTCTTTATTATTGCCTACAAAAGTATGCCTGGGTGACTCCATTTTGTCACTTTGGTTCACGTACTTGGGAAAATTAAATGCACAAAGTACCAATAGCTCATGAGGGATGAGATTATAAAGAGAGTTTAGCAAAAATGGGCATTACTAGTAAAAGCCAAAATTAGCATAGGAAGTATTCAATTTAATACAAAAAGCACAAAATAGTACCACAAAAAATAAATTATTCTTATTTATTGCTGAGTCACCAAATTAGCAAAAACATAATTTTTAATGAGAGCACAAAACCTATTTAAAAAAAAATAAATAAATAAATAAAACTAGGGGGAGCAAAACAATCCAAAAAAGAAAAAAAAATTGGAAATGACAAAAATATTTGCGCTTTTAATGCTTTGATACCCACACACGATCAAAGTAAGAACATGATTATTAATAATTAAATAATTAAATTAACTATTTTCAAGATAAATTGAAATGTCGTATCATGTCACAATTAATCATTTTGAGTAAAATATATTTACAACAATGCTTCCAACCTAAAATCCATTGGTTATGACTTGCTATAACTTGAGGAAAGATCTAATCACATTTATGTTATATCCTAAAAGAACAAATAAAATTATAATTATGGCTCATCATAATCGATTATATATTCCAGATCAACCTAATAAACATCTAATGTAGCAATAGCACTCAACACACACTTGTGCAACATCTTTCACATTCCAAATTCAGGTATCACATGACCTCTTAATACATATGAGTGTCATTTCTACCAAACGACTATTATTTCTAATCTATATTACTTGACCGTAATGTGGTGTGGTTGAAGGCACATTGTATAAAAGTACATAATAATACCATTTTTTTTCTCACTTATTATATATATATATATATATTAAAGTCAAAGTACAATTAGAATCCAAAATTTCTAATTGTTTTCTAATTTTGAGCCACTAGTCTAATTTAATTTTCTTAATTTTAGTTCTAATTAGTCCATTCATAATAATTAGTGCAAAAACTAAGATAATCACCTCATGTACCTAGATAAAATCACTTTAGCATCACTATTGTTGAATGTTTTTGTGTGTAAGCATGCGTTACAACCTAATTAGCATTACACACAAGACATCCCGCTACCTCCAAACTCAACTACTTAAGGTGATTAGTGAACTTTCTATTTCTTTGGTGATACAAGGAAAAAGTTCTATTAAACTAATTGTAATGGTTAAATTTATAGCATACAACAGACCAATCAATCATTATATATATATACATATATATATATATATATATAACTAGAGACTCATGAGGGAAAGCACGAGGTTCTGCCAAGTGACACATTGTATAACATCCTTTTCATTAGACTTCCACCTCATCTAAATTTAGCATTTATGTCAAACTATTAATTAAGCAATGGCAGATGCATTTATTTTAATGTATTAATAAACTTCAAAGAATATGTATACATTTATAAATTTACATTATTTGGATAGATATGGATGGATCTAAAAAGTCATGAGAAATGTAGAAGTTAAGAAAACTTTTCAATTTTCTACATAAAACTAACTTCAATGCAAAATTGCAAGAGTCGGATTTAATGAATTGGGCAATATGATTACTCGTCTCCTCATTTGTCCAATATAAATCTCCATTCCCTTTGGACTCAAAAATTAAACTTCCACTACCACGCATCCTTGGTGTGGTGGTCACTCTACAAGTATAAATGCTTGTGGGGTGTGGAGGGCAAAGGCCGGGGTTCAAGTCTCCAGAAAGGAGTTTCATATACATATACACACTTAGATTAAGCAAGAGTAAAATTTCTATCTTGTATAAATAAAAAATTAAACTTCCATAATTTTTCTCTCAATATTTTTTTTAGATGTTATGTATACGTTTTTACTTATTTAACAAAATAATGGGTTTAGGCTTATTATTTCATATTATGTGTCAAATTGGATTTTTGGTTTTCCATATGATGCATATACTTGGTATGGATTTGTAGTTGTTTTGGCTGCTTTTAGTTCAATTAAAATTTAGAAGTTAAATTGTGATATTATTGCATCACTATGGCATTATTTTTTCTATTGTTGTATCATGAAATTCTGGCAGTTTTTATAGCTAATAATAATAATAATAATAATAATAATAATAGGTGAAACTGGGAGAAACTCAAATTAAAATTTCAAATTAGAGTTCCAATTTTGCACCATGTGTTCTAAATTATTTATTCTTAAAGAGTTTTATTTCTTAATTTTAGAATCAAATGTGAAACCACATTATAAATATTTATCCAATTGAGTTATTAAATACCAAAGAATCTAGAATAAATGAATTGAAAAAAAAAAAGTGTTTCACAATAATAATAAAAAATGGACAATTTACATTTCACACCTAATAATATCCTTACAAATTTTTTTAAAGAATTAATAAAATATAAAAATAACTATCAATAGTATTTAAATTATATATATATATATATATATATATGAATTATATTATGTATTTTACAGTATATCTTGAAGTGTATCTATGCATATGCATGGAGTTACAAGCTAGTTGATATATAAAGCATAAATCATACAACAAAAACACCTAAGAACTAACAGGTTTGTAAATGACAATGTGAACTGTGACCTGGTGACGTTTCTAGGTTGCATGAATTAGAGGAATTTTTTTCCTTAATGTATTTAGTTTGGATTTAGTTTTAGTAGAAAATTTCATAGATTAATTGTGATAAACAATAAATGTATTCATGAAATCAATAAGTCATTAATAATTTCTTACAAAATTTATCAATATGCATTGCATATTGCATGGGATATCGGCTAGTTTATTATAATATTTTTTCGAATCCATTATGGCATGAGTAAAGTTACATCACAATATTTTTCATAATTGTTGATTTGACAAGTTGTGATTAATTCTCGAATGACTATATGAGTTTATCACTAACACTGCTTTATTGTCTACCATTAACAATTTGTTACCTCAACAATTGTTATAAAAAAAAAAAAAATGTAATAAAAGTTGTGACTCTAAACTTATTGTTATGATATTATAATTTATACATCCTCCTCTCACTACTTAGTTAAGTTTCATATTAATTAAGAGAGTATGTTATGTATAAGACAACTTGTCTCACCCTCTCTTAAAAGTTATCCTGGGCTTACAAACTAATGTATTATCAAATACAAATACAAATACAAATACAAATACAAAAAAAAAAAAAAAAAAAAAAAACTAATTTCATATATTTATTTATTATGTGGTTGAAATAATACCAATCCCATTTATATCGGTACAGAATCCTTTAACGTAAAATTAATGCTAATTTAAAATTTTCCTGATTTTTTCAAAAGGAGGCATGACAGCCTTATATGGTTTAATGTTTTTTTTTTTTTTTTTTTTGAGAAATTATATGGTTTAATGTTGAAAAAACTTATTCTTACGGTACCATTTGTTATGCTTCGTTTTTAGTCTTCTATTAGAAGATATCAAGGACATTATGGAATTACATGACTCTTAATGGTGAAGAAATTTCTCTTACGGTACAATTTGTTATACTTAGCTTTTAAGTCTTTTATTAGAAGTCATCAAGGACATGATAGCCTCATATGGCTCTAAATGGTGACGAAGTTTCTTCATAACGTACTACCACCATGGCACGGCACACTCAACTCCTGTACATGGCCATAAAAATAGTGTGTCCGTGTGTTTAGATGAGTTTAAAATTCCAACTTATTTTTCATAAAATAACTAGTAAACGAATTAATTAAAAATTTATATATATATATATATAAGGACAATATTTTACTAATAATATTATAACTTAAGAACTAGTGAGTCACTTAAAATTTTAATAAAGTTTCAACTAAGATAAATTAATTATTTTAATATATGGGTTTTAGTGAGTTTAACTGGTAAAATCTCTTATCATCAAATAAAAGATCTAAGGCTCGATCTACGTCTCCACCAAAAAACAAATTGGTTTTTTTTTTTTTTTAGATGAAACCAATTGGTGTCTTAGTATGATGATAAAAACTATGAAGTCATGCGCCAAAAAACTAATTGGAATCTTAGTCTAATGATAAAGAAACTACCCTTAGGACTCAATAAAGTCATTTAACAGCAAATAAACAGGTTATAGTAAATTATTGTAGTTAGGGGTGTGTATGGATCAGGTTGAGGAGTTTTTTTCAACCTAACCCATCACAGGGGTTCAACCTAATCCAGCCCAACCGACGTGGATCGAGTCGGACAGTTTTTTTTTAATTACTACTACTACTACTATTATTATTATTATTATTATTATTATTATTATTATTATTAAATTGAGAATTAGAACAATATCACCACAAGTAAGAGTAAATTTATAACCAAATAATCATGAGCATAACACCAAACAAACACAAAATATATGAGAAAAACTTAGGATTTGGGTTTTGTTTAGGAAGAGGGGCAAAAAAGTAAATAATAAAATTATATAATATATTGTTTTAATATATTTTTTTAATTAAAAAATATATTAAATATAGGTGGGTCGGGTCAGGTTAGGTGGATTTGTAAATCTCATGACCTGAACCCAACCCAACCTACTGTAAAAAAAATAAAATAAAATAAAAAATTTCATGACCCAACCTAACTCACTAACCCTTAAAATTTGACCTAACCCAATGGGTTGGGTTGGATTAGTTTTGGCGGGTTCGCTGCACACCCCTAATTGTAGTCCTAGAAGAACTTATAATGAGCTATTTGATCCAAGTATGGTATGTAATATATAAGTTTTACTATATTAAAACATAAATTATGATATATAATTAAAAGAAATATTAATTTTTATTTTAAATTATTTGAAAATTTTAGTACTAAATTTTAGTTGAAGTATTATTTTTATTTAAATTAGAACTATTAATAACTAATAAGTCATGTAATATTTTGGTAATACAGTTTAATATAAAGTAAACTATCTTAATAATTAATGAGAGTGTGAGCATTTTTAACAAATATCAAGATAGTTATGTAGGATAAACATGATTTTTAGTAACCAATTTTTATTATATAGTACATGATTTATATATATTTTAAAAAAAGTATAACTATATTTGTATTCTATTTTTTTTTTAAGTAAAACAAACTAATATGGATATTTCAAACAGGAAAATTTTCTAACTCCTTTTGACCGTCAGGTTGGCAATGCCCTTCGGGTTCCTTAGACCCTTCAGGCTTGAATCAACCTTTACGCCAAATATACCATTCGGGATCAATATACCCGTTAGGACAAATATACCCTTCGAGATCAATATATCCTTCGGGACAAAGGTGTCCTTCAGGATAAAATGTCTCCTTCGAGTCTAATGGCCACGTGACACTGTTTATACCCTCTATCTACATTCGTCATCAGGTATGAATCTACCCGTCGGGTTAATCAATACCAATGGTGGAATATACTTAGTCCCACTCCATTTTCGTACTATCCACTCATGATTCCTTATATGAAAAGAACTTGCACACCACGTCCAAGGATCCCTCTAAATATTCATATCCTCCCAATATGGGAAATAAAGCCCTAAGATCTCGAAACATTAATTCCATATCTTCCCTACAAGGAAAGGTCCTACGTCTCCTCTATATAAGCACTATATAAGCACTAAGTCTCCTCTTCTTCAAGGTATGTGAAATTTCCTAACTCTTACACTTTCGAGTTATTGGAGATTCTTTTAACACTGGCTTAACTTTTGGAGGGTCTTTGGTTGGCACCCAACTGGTGCTCTCTATAAGTTCTTCATTCTTTTTGTTCTTCAGGTACTTCAAGCGCAGCCCATGTGGACAATCAACTCAATGACGATTTTGTGCATCATTAGTTGGTGCTATTTGTGGGAACTAAGTGATTGACCATATCACTGCTTCTAAGACAAATAGTTACATGGTCCAAACGCGGTTAAAGACTACCACCAACCTGGAGATCGAAAACCCCTCCAACGCCTTGTAGAGGCAAGTGCAAACCCTCTCCAAGGTCCTCAAGTGGCTTACCTAGTGAAATTAGGATCTTGAACAATAGATGAACCTGATGAATGAACTCGTGCCCAAAACAAAGATCAGCATAACAACGAGCACAATGAAAATCATCTCCTGACGGGTGACCAATAAGAAAGAGAAGATCAGAAAGAAAGTAATGTCGCCAATAGGCACAATCAACGGGAGGATACTGACTGTCAATCAGAGTTGGAAAGCAGCATAATGCCCACGACGCAAGATATGCAGATTATGAAAGACAAGATGCATATTGATGAAGCCAAAAATAGTCATTAGTTGATAAACTTGTTAGAGCTTATAACGAGGTCGTGTTCCCGACAAAGATGAGAGAGAAAGACACTAGATTGGTGTTAGCCAACGATTCTCCAATGGTAAAGTCAATAGAGTTCTCAATATCTCTTAGAGAATAAGAATGTAATATGTTTGAAATTGTGTACCTTTCTTCAGGTGCTTGGTGGCTTATTTATAGCCTTAGTACAGCTGTTAGGATCATCATTATGAGTGTAATCGTCGGTGGCCTCTTAATGGCTCTCTTGGCTATTTTGAGTAATGTCTACCTGGGCTTAAATGGAGGTTTGATTGGTTCATGATTGGCCTTTCTCATCGTTGGAGCCCATCAGTTACAAAACCATTAATGACTACACCATTAATGCTAAATGGTCGTCTTCTCATATGACGATCTGTGGATGGGATGCTCGTCATCTGTTATGAAGATCTTGTAGATGTAATACTCGTCCATTGCTTGGACGATTATATAATTTTACTATACGTCAGCTACCCCCTTATTCATTTGTTGGTCTTTTAGATGGCTGTAGGAATATTAAATGCGTTTAAATGCGCTTTATATTGCACGTCTTAGTATACGAGGATTTCCCTCTTTTAATGTCATTCACATCGCATTAAATGCGCTTTATATTACACGCCTGGCCGTGGCCACGTGTCATTTTTTGATTGGTTGGACATGCGGGGGCTGAGTCTCGATTTTCCCGCATTGATTTCACATTTTTTCTTAAAAAATTGTCCATCTCCCTTTTTCATTTTATCTTCTTCAATTTTTTGAGCTTACTTTCTCTACGTCTCTCTATGAGTTCTCTCTTTCCTCCCTTGATTCATGGTTGATTATACTGCCATTAGGTTAGAATCCCCCTTGTGTCCTTTTTCTTTGCTAGGCTGGGGGTTTTTCTTAAGAACTTAGGTGGTTGGCATCCCCAGGTGGGTTTGTTTATGGCTCGAGACTTTGCCTTTAGGCTGGTCTTGCTGGAACTTTACCCTTTAATTCGATACCATTTGGTGAGTAAGATGGTTGACAAAAGGGTTGTAAGTTCTGAGGTGAGGTCGGGCGAGCTAGGTACGAGGTTGTTGTCTAGTGATGACCTTGTGGGTATGGAGGTAGACATAGTGATGTCTTAACAATCTACATCTTCTTTGTCCAAACCATTTCAAGCTCTAATCGTGGAGTGTGTCTTGGAGGGAAAACACCTGAAAATTTTTAGGAAACGTTTCCAATTACTTGCTAAGATGAAGATACGTCTCCCTCATCTAGGCGAAAAGGCTTGTGCCTTTGCTCATGACCATGTTTGTTTCTACGAGGCCGATTTTCTTTGTGGTTTTCATTTTCCAATCCACCCCTTTATTCACGAGTTGCTTGATCACTTCAAGATTGCCACTGGTTAGCTTATCCCAAATGTGTGGCAGATGGTCGTGAGCATTATGTCGATCTAATGTCTATCCATGAGAATAGTATGGTCAGTCTGAATGAGTTCCTATATCTTTATTATTTAAAGCCTTTGACCCACTATGGGTATTTTGAACTTCATCCTTGAGATAGGAATTCTAGGGTCATCCACGGTCTCCCTTCTTCTTTTCGTGACTGGAAGTCTAGGTACTACTTCGTCTATGGAAAGGAATAGGAAACTGCTTCTGACAAAGTTTAGAGTAAGGTGCCCCCATTGCCATGTACGCGAGAGGTTCCCACACTTGGTGTATTTTCCCTTCTTTTGATTCCTTTCGTCGTTTGAGTATTAGCTCATCCTAACCCTCTTCTTTTTGCAGTGAAAGCTCGTCAAAGATTGAAGAGATGATATCAAGAAGGTTCAAGCTACTTTGGACTTCTCTCTTGGTATCGAGGATTTTAATGAGCTTGTGAATCCTCGATCTTTATAGGACCATTGTTTGGGACTTGAACCTTCAGCCGATGTCCATAGGTTGCTTCTTAGGGGAAAAAGGAGTAAGTTTTCGACTTTATAACCTTACTTCGTCATTTCCATATGAATGACCTATTCTGTTTTGTAGACATGGCCACTCGCTTCAGCTAGGGTAGGTATACTCATGCCAAGGAGAAGAAGAATCAGCCTTTGTCAAAGATTTCTTCACCTCCTTTGAAGAAGCAGAAGTTCGGGGGTAGTGGAGGCATCATCACATCTAGCCTTGTTTGTACCCCTCTACCGTCCTCTCCCGCGGTGTCAATTGAAAAGCTACCTTCTCCTCCTCTAACTCAAAAAGGAAAAGAGAAGAAGGGTGAGAGCATTTGGACGAACCCTACTACAGCCCTTGGACAGACTCACAATGCCATCTCTAATGATAAGCTTAAAGCATTATCTTCCATTCCTTCTCACGAGCTCGTTAGTCTTCATGTTCGCAAGCTTGTGCAAGTGAGTTTTCCTTAAATAGTTTCTTCTCGTACATAGGTTTTTTTTTTTTTTTTGGTCTTTACATATAGTTTCTTTCTTCAGGTCCTTGGGGAATCGTTACGCCTAACCACAGACTATCTTGAAAGAGGAGAAGGTCACAATGGTCGATTCGAGGGTAAAGGCAGCTACGGCCGAGAGCTCGAGGCTAAGGAATGACTTGATTGAAGCAATAAGCCAGACAAATGAAGCTAAGACCCAACTAAAGGAAGTTTCTGAACAGCTAAGGACAAAGAAAATGCTTGAAATTCAAAAAGACGAGCAAATTCAATCGGTAATGCTAAAGATTGGTGATGAGCGTGAGAAGGCTGTGGCGGACTTCCAAGTGTCAAAGGCCTTTGGTATCATCACCTTTGATGAGTTCTTCAAAGGCTTAGCTTTGGCAATGATGGACACTGAAGCACCTCTTTACAGCCACTGACTACTCTGACCTATACTTCGAGGCCATTGATAAGGAGATAATGGCTAATGAAAGAGCTAGGGCCAATGAGAAAGCGAGGGCAGAAGGAGGGGATGAAGGAGAAGGCATTGTGGATGCACCAGTTGATCCCCCTATTGATCCCGACCTTGTGGATACTCCAATTGATCCCCCTATTGATCCCATCGTCGATCGTGCTGTTTAAAATTTATTTTTATTTTGCTTTACTTTGATTTGCCCTTGTTTTCGGGCTAGTTCTCATCCATGTTTTGACAAGTTTGTTTAAAACAACTTCACTTTTATTTTATTTTTTTATTAACAATTTGGAGCTTTTCATGCTTCTGATAACTAGGAAGACTTGGCTTTGTTGATATTGTTGTTATTGCATGCTCAGCTTTTATACTTGTGATTTTATTCATGTGTCTCATCCTCGTTTTGAGGATTAGATCATCAACATGATTTTACTCCCTGGTTTTAATCTTGTGAATTTGATCATATGACATATTCTTGCTTCGAGGATTTTTCATCATTAACATGATCTTACTCGCTGATTTTAACCTTTTGGATCTGATCACATGACTTTTACCCTTGTGATGAGAATTTAACCGTCAATATGAGTTAATCAGTTGGTATTTAAGCTTGTGAATTTTAATCATATGACTTATTCTTGCTCTAAGAATTTGATCGTCATTATGACTTGATCCGTTGGTTTTTAACCTTTAGCCATATGACTTGTTCTTGCTTTGAGAATCCGGTCATCATTATGACTACTTGTTTTTAACCTTGTGAATTTAATCATATGACTTACTCTTGCTTTAAGAATTTGATCGTCATTATGACTATTCTCATCGGTTTTTAACCTTATGAATTTAATCATATGAACAATTCTCGCTTTTAGAATTTAATCGTCATTATGACTATACTCGTCGGTTTTTATCCTTATGAATTTAATCATATGACTTATTCTCGCTTTGAGAATTTGATTGTCAATATGATTGTACTCGTTGGTTTTTAACCTTATGAATTTAATCAAATGACTTACTCTCACTTTGAGAATTTGATCATCATTGTGATTGTACTCATTTGAATTTAACCTTATGTAACGACTTTTGTCCTTTGTTAAGGATTTTTATCATCTACATGGTTTTACTCATTTGGATTTTGATGAATATCTTGAGTTGTTCTACATTCCACGGACAAGGTAACTGGTTTTCATCTAGTGATTCGAGGTAATAAGTTCCCCTTTTGGAATACTTGATGATCTTCCTAGGTTGGGTTCAGCTTTCCTTGTGTTGGGTCTTTCGTGGCTTCTGTTACTCTACATAATACTAAATCTCCAATATTGAACCTTTTGAACTTAACCCTTTGGTCATGATACCTTATCATCTTCTGCTTGTACTTTGTCACTCTCCATAAGGCGTCTTCTCTGACCTCATCAAGACAGTCAAGGTCTAACCTCGACTTTCATCATTAGTCTTCTCATCAAAAGGTTCTCTTCTGAGGCTAGACAGACTAACTTCCATAGGGATAAGTGCTTCAGTGCCAAAAGCTAGTTTGAATAAGGTTTCTCCTATTGGAGTTCCTGTTGTCATCTAGTATACCCACAACACACTAGGGAGTTCTTCTGGTCATGCCCCTTTTGCCCCTTCAAGTCGGACTTTGATGATCTTCAGTAAGGTCCAATTTGTTACCTCTATCTATCCATTGGCCTAGGGGTATCTAGGGGAGGAGAAGTGGTTCTTGATTCCTAGCTTATGGCAGAAATAATTAAATTTGGATTTATCAAATTGACATCTATTATCCGAAATGATGATCCTTAGAATATCAAATCTGTAAACGATGTTTTTCTAGACGAAGCTCTAGATTTTTGCCTCTGTGATCCTAGCAAAGGGTGCCGCCTCGACCCACTTGGTGAAGTAATCAATTGCAACAAGTAAAATTCGAGTTTGCTTTTTACCTTGTGGGAGTGGTCCGACGATGCCTATTCCCTATGTTGAAAACGGCCAAGATAAGGCAATGCTCGTCATATTCTCTGTAGGAATTCTCAGAATATTTCCAAAGCATTGGCATTTGTCACATTTTGGACCAGGGAGTATGCATCTTTTTGCATTGTTGGCCAAAAATACCTGGCTTTGATGACCTTGTTTACCAACGACCTTGAACTTGAGTGGTTTTCGCAGATTCCTTCATAAATTTCTCTAAGTGCATAGTCCACTTCTTGCAGGTTTAAGCACTTGAGGTACGACAGTGCATACCCTCATTTGTATAATTGGCCATTAAGAATGATGAATCTCGTTGAACAAACCCTAGTTCTTCTAGCTTCGTCAGGATCTTCTGGTAACTTCCCCTACTGAACGTATGAAAGGATTAGAGTCATCCAAATGCATTTAGGCTCTACTTGCTGAGCTTGCATCTCTTCGTTATTGGGCTTTGTCTGTACTTCAATATCAAGCCTTTATCATGAGTCTGCTGTTTTGACAAGGCTATCCAAGCAACCTCATTTGCTTTTGAATTCTCCTC
The DNA here is from genome assembly GCA_023621385.1 of Quercus gilva. Taxonomy (NCBI): domain Eukaryota; kingdom Viridiplantae; phylum Streptophyta; class Magnoliopsida; order Fagales; family Fagaceae; genus Quercus; species Quercus gilva. The sequence goes on along the minus strand of CM042473.1, from coordinate 51,048,004 downwards.
CCTTGGCAATTGAATGAACTTAATGTCATCAAAATGATTAGCCATCTAGATTGCTAACCTTTGGTATTTTTGCATCCATTCCTCTTTTGCTTCATACTCATGGTTCACTTGTCCGACGATAAGCTTGGAGTTGCTTTTAACCATTAAGCTTTTGACACCCAGAGCTTTGGCTAGTCTTAAGCTAGTGATTATTGCCTTATATTCTGCTTCATTATTTGTGGCTAGAAATTGAAGCTGTACTCCATATTTAAGGACGTCCTTGTTAGGAGATATCATGACAACTCTTGTGCCACCCAGTTCTTTGACGGATGATCCATTAGCGTGAATTGTCCAAAATTGCATCTGGTTGTCACCTAAAAAAGTGAATTCAGCAATAAAATCTGCCAATACCTATGCTTTAATCGCTGACCAAGGTTTGTACTCAATGTCGAACTAATTGAGCATTGCATCAGGCATCTGACTATGTCGGGTTTATTCATGGCCTTCTTGATGGGTTGTTCCATCATTACAATGATTAGATGTGTTTGGAAGTATGGAGGAAGCTTCCTTGATACTACAATCAATGCAAATGATACCTTCTCTAGACAAAGTTAATTTGCTTCTGTGCCTTGGAAGGCTTGGCTTCTGTTACACTAGCCTTTGCACCCTATTTTCTTCCCTAATCAAGGTTGAACTCACTGCTCTGTCTAAGAGATTGCAAGATATAGAAAAAGGTCTTCTCCCTTTACTGATGGGCTCAGGAGTGGTGGTCTCGTCATGTACTCCTTCAAGTTTTTGAAAGCTGTTTCGCATTCTTCAGTCCACTTGAAAGCTTGTTTGAGTGTTTCAAAGAAGGGCAAGCACTTGTCTATAACTTTTGACACAATCCTATTCCAAGCTATGACCTGTCGCATCAAGCTTTGAACTTTTTTCACAGTCTTGGGCGACATCATTTCCAAGATGACCTTCACTTTCTCAAGATTGGCTTCTATTCTTTTTTGGGATACCATGAAACTGAGAAACTTTCCTAATGACACTCCAAAGGCACATTTTGTTGGATTGAGCTTCATCTTATACTTTCGGAGTGTGTCAAAGGTTTCTCTTAGGTCGTCCAAATGTTCTATGTTTGCCTTGCTTTTGACGAGCATGTCATTAACGTAGACTTCTACATTGCATCGAATTTTCTTGCTAAACATCTAGTTCACCAACCTTTGATACGTGGCCCCAGCATTCTTTAGTCCAAAGGGCATTACCTTGTAGCAATAAAGTCATTGGCTTGTGACAAACATTGTTTTCTCCTGGTCTTCTTTGCTTATGTAAATTTGATTGTATCCTGAAAAGGCATCCATAAATGTTAGTAGTTCATGTCCTATTGTTGAATCAATTAACTGGTCAATCATTGGCAAAGGAAAGCTGTCTTTTGGGCATGCTTGGTTAAGATCCGTGACATCAACACACATCCTCCATTTCCTGTTTGACTTTTTCACCATGACGACGTTAACCAACCAGTATGGGTAATAAATTTCTCAAATGAAACTAGTTGCTAGGAGCTTGTCTACTTTTTCCATAATGGTTTTGATTCGCTCGGGGGTGAATACTTGTCATCTCTGCTGGACAAGCTTCTTCTTTAGATCAACGTTTAGACGGTGTTCTATGACACTTCCATCTATACCTGACATGTCTTCATGAGTCCAGGCAAATACATCCAAACTCTCTTTCAAGAAGGAGATAAGGTCGTCTATTGTTAATGAAGGCAGAGTCATCCCTATCATGGTGGTTTAGGATGTATCTCCTTCTACCAACTCCATAATCTTCAACTCTTTTTTGCTTTTCTTCAATAATTCAGGTGTGGTTTTCTTTGCCTGCAAGCACTGCTTGATAGCATTCTTAGGCTAACACCTGATCTCCATGAATCTCTCCTATCCCATGTTTAGTTGGAAACTTGACTTTGAGACAGTACGTTGAAGTGGCAGCTTTCATGTGATTGAGAGTTAGTCATCCTAAAATGACATTATAGGACGATGGGCAGTTAACTATGAGAAAATCAATATTTCTAATTACCTGTGTAGGGTAGGTTCTAGCTATAACGGATAGAGAAATGATCCCTTTCAGATAAACTCAATCTCCACTAAAACTTACCAAGGGAGATTCAAAAGGATGGAGCCTTTTTGGGTCGATCTTCATTTGTTGGAAGGCCATCATATACGTGATGTCTACTGAGCTCTCGTTGTCGACCAACACTCAACGAGTGCTATATCCCTCTACTGCAAGCATAATCACCAATGGGTTGTCATGAGGCTACTCATGTGGCATCGTATTTCGAAAACACAATGTCCTCTGCTCTAGTACTTCTACACTTCGTCATTGGGTGTCCTGCATAAACACTGTTAACCTGTATTTTGTGGGCTCTTTGTAAAGATTTGAATGATCCTCTAATAACTGGTCCTCCAATAATCATTCTTATTTCACTAATGGTAGCTCTAGCATCTTGCTTGTCATCTTCCTGACTTCAGCTTGCTTGGGCTTTTCTTCTACCCGGTGACAATGATGGTCCTTTTTCATGAAATTCTGTAATCTCCCATTCTGTATCAATTCTTCGATTTGCCCCTTCAAATCTCTACACTCTTCAATAGTATGGTTGTGATCTTTGTGGAACCGTCAATACTTCTTTTAGTCTCGTCTATTGGATTGTCCTTGATCTGCAACAAAACTTTCACCACTGGCATATTCAGAGGTGTGAAATTTACCATTTTCTTCAAGAGGCTTGAGCTTCCCTTTTCGTTCTTTTGATTAGGGGAGCGATCCTTCTTCTCTTTCTTTTTGTGTCGAGGCTCGTCAATGTCATCTATCTTTTGCTTACCATCCATCCCCTTTGCTGTCAATGCATCTTCTCCGTTCATATATTTTTAAGCATTGAACAGGAGATTCGTCATTGCTGTTAGTGGAGTTTTGGCCAGGAGAAGATAAAATATTTAGTCATCAAACCAGCTTGGAAGGCCTTCAATTGGACTTGGTCTTCCACTTCTTCTACTTCCACGATTGCTTGGTTGAAACGTTTCACATAAGCCCTTAGAATTTCTCCTTCTTGCTATTTCACCGTCAACAAATGAGAAGTCGGCCTTTTGTGCCTTTGAGCCTCGATGAAATGACGAACAAACGAATCACTTAACTAATCAAAGTTTTCTATCGAGGATAATTCTAGCTTGCTGAACCAAACCCTAGCGGCTCCTTTTTAAGAGTTATTAAGAAGGATTTGCACATCACTTCATCGGGTGTCTTTAGAAGGTTCAGCAAAGTCTTGAAATACTTTATGTGATCTAACAAGTCTGCTGGTTCATTTGCATTGGATCAAGTGGGCCTGTTGAAGTTGGATCCATTGCGTGGTTTAATTGGTACAGCTACGAAAATCTGTATGATTCAGATCTATGCTTCCCACAGACAACGCCAAACTGATGAAGCCAAAAAATGGTTGTCAGTTGATAAACTCATCAGAGCTTATAACGAGCATGTTCCCTTCAAAGTCACTGGAGTGGCGTTAGCCAACTATTCTCTGATGATAAAGTCAGTAGAGTTCTCAATATCTCTCAAGGGATAAGAATGTAATTCTTTATGTTTGAATTTGTATACCTTTCTTCTGGTGCTTGGTGCCTGATTTATAGCCTTAGTACAAGTGTTGGGATCATCATTAGGAGTGTAACCATTGGTGGCCTCTTAATGGCTCTCTTGGCTGTTTTGAGTAACATCTGCTTCAGCTTAAATGAAGGTTTGACTGGCTTATGATTGGGCTTTCTAACCGCTGGAGCTCATTGATTACAAAACCATTAATGACTACACCATTAATGCTAAATGGTCTTCTTCTCATATGACAGGCCGTGGATGGGATGCTCGTCATCTGTTATGACAGTCCTATAGTTGTAATATTCATTTGTTTCTTGGACAATCCCATAATTTTAGTATTTGTCACACGTAATGATGAATGCCATGACAGGACGAGTGTCCATTAACTTGGACGAATTGGTCCACTATACTAACTCCCCCTTCACGGCGCAGGTCACATTTTGTCCCCTTCCACCCAAGTTCCAAATGCCACAGGTTGAGATATACGACAAGTCAAAAGATCCTTGATCACTTAGAGTCATTCAGAACTCTCATGCACTTGTAGGGTGTGCCCAATGAGATAATGTATAAAGCATTCCCATCTCAACTTTTAAGGAGATGAGTGGGCACTTCATCATGCACTTCATTGGCAGAAAAAGATAAAAGAGGTCCTAGGCAAGTCTCCTGAACATCAAGTAACGAGAAGATGAGAGCTTGAGGTCCTATGTGGTTCAATTCAACAGGGAAGCCCTCTTGATTGACGAAGCTGATGACAAGGTGTTAGTCACAACCTTCACCAACGAGCTATGCTCTAAAGAATTCTTCTTCTTCGTCTATAAGAATGACATGAATGCCGATGACGCCATGATAGCCTGAGGGGGCAAGACAAAGAAAAGGGAAAGACAGGACGACCCCTTTTTGGACAGACAAGCCCTTGCAGAAGACAATAGTGGTCCAGATGGACAAGCTCTTGCAAAAGACAATGAACCATCTAAAAGCAACCAGAAGACTAGTCTTACGGGGGATAGAATTAAGTGAGTTCAACGTACAATACTATCCAAGAACAGCCATTAAAGCCCAAGCCTTGGCTAACTTTGTCGCTGAGTTCACAATAAAGGAAGACAAATGCTATATCACCCTTAAAGCTCCAAGCACCTGAGGAAGTATTACCAGTTGTTCATCAACTACAAACGATGTTTTAAGTTTCTCTTTCAATTTTTCTAAGTGAACTATAGAGTGTCCATCTAACACCTAATCTATTGCTCCATGTATTTTCCCTAATTCAATAAAGGCATCATTCTCAAGAAATTATCACATGACTACATGAAGAGAAAGGAAGAAAACCAAAGTTGTCTATGGGTGGACGGTTCAAAGTAAAGTCATCCCAAAGAGGGAAGGACAATGACCAAAGTTGCCTACGGGTGGACAGACGACCAAAGTCGCCTACGGGTGGATGGTCTAAAGTAAAATCATTCTCAAGAGGGAAGGATAGTGACCAAAGTTGCCTACAGGTGGACGGTCTAAAGTAAAATCATTCCCAACAGGGAAGGACAGTGACCAAACTCACCTAAGGGTGGACAGTCCAAAGAAAGGTCATTCCAAGAAGGAAGGACAATGACTAAAGTTACCTATGGATGGACTGACGACCAAAGTCGCCTATGGGTGGATGGTCCAAACTAAAGTCATTCCCAAGAGGGAAGGACAATTACCAAACTAGCCAACGGATGGACAAAAAACCAAAGTTGCCAATGGGTGGATGGTCTAAAGTAAAGTCATCCCCAAGAGAGAAGGATAATAACCAAAGTCATATACGGGTGGACGAATGACCAAAGTCACCTACGGGTAGATAGTCCAAAGGAAAATCATCCCCAAGAATGAAGGATAATGACCAAACTTGCCTACGGATGAATGGAAAACCAAAGTTGCCTACAGGTGGTGGAGACACTGCAGTTTTTACCCTTTACAAATTAGGCCCCTGTTCCCCAATGATGCTCGAACTCTAAGGCCTAAGGCCAGTTTAGATCCCAATCAGATATTAAAATGACTTGAGGAGTGTTAAAATGGAAAATATAACCTTTTAAATGAGCAAAAGACTATTTTTAGAAAATTAAATGACCAAAGTGGCCCTCGACCTTCATATGTGAGTTGCAGCTTACGTACGCAAGCTAAAGCATACGTACGCAAGCAAGTTTTTTGCAATAATGGCTGAGGTTTGGAACGAACCCCATATCGTCTAGGAGCCATTCCAAACCCCATTTTTTCAACTATAACAATCCTTATATGGCACATTTTCAAAACAAACAAAAATCCCCTAGGAAAAACCTAAGATTCACTAGAAAATAGTGAATCAAAAGGGAGTTTTTCATAAAACACCCTCAAGTCATTTTTATTTTATTGGGACCTTTTCTAGCCCAAATCCTTTGAATTTGAGATTGCTAATCACTATTTTATCGAATTGTGATAGATTTGATTGAGGGGAATGGTAAAAAATCAAGCGTAGGAGCTTTTGCTTTAAGGTATCCTTTTAAACTTTTCCTTTTTTTTTTTTTTTTTTTTTCTGCCTTTAATCTTTATTTGAATCTGTGTTTTGTTTAGTTTATGTTTACACATGTTTGTTTAGGTTAGTTTTAGGTTTTCTTTATGTCTTTAAGCATGTTAGGTTGTTAGATTTTACGTTTTACGTTTTGTTTGACTTCTTCTCTGTTTTTGTGTAAATTAGGTTTTCTAGGTAAGGATCTGCGTACGCATGATATAGCCTACGCACGCAGGCTGAACTCATACGTACACAGACCTATTCTAGCATGCATGATGTCGTTACCCAAAAACCCTAATTTTTGTTTGTTTTGTTTCTACACTCACATGTGTATTCTGTGTAGCCTCATTTTCAGGTGTTTCAAGCCCCATAAATGTGTTTTACCTTTTAACATGTTTGTTTGTTATCACATGTGTAGATTAGGGTTTAGATTAAGGTTTCATAATGTTAATACAATTCATTCACATGTTCACGCATTGATGCCATAAGTGCTGTGCTACTGAAAGGTAAGTAAAGGATAAGCCATGCATTAGTAATGTTCATGCATTTTATTAGGGCTTCACTTCGATGATATGATAAAACATGCTTGGATGTAAGACTAGCGTTTTGTAATATGATTGCTTGCTATCTTGTTGTAGATGCACGATAGGTTTTCACGTGTTAAATGAATGCTAGGGTTTTCTTTTGTGCCTTAACTCCCTCTTGTTTTAGATTGATAACTATGTGTGTTTTAGGATGAAGGATACCATGATTGTATGCATAGATGTATGTTAGTATGTGCGTGAGTATAGATGCAAGTGTTGAAAGTGATTTTAATGAGGTTAAGGTATAAGACACAATGATGGGAGGCCAACCTTAGGGTTGGGCGATCTTAAGTGCCTAACACCTTCCCAAGAACGTACCTAAAATTTGAACCCAAACTCTGGTAGTAAGATCAAAGGTCTTTCCTCGAAAGGACGTTATATTCATGGTTCCTAGACCATATAATTAGATGGCAACTCCATCCGTTATGCCAATAATGGCGACTCTGCTGAGGATGGTGAATTTAATCGCTATGTGTCTTATTTCGTAACCTTGATAAAAATATTTTCAATACTTGTTGCACACACTTTCACTTGTTCTTTTATCCTTTAACCTTGGTTAGTGATGAGTGGGAAGATGGAAGACTCCATTCAAGCCCAAATTTTTGGAAGTTTATCCCACCAACTTACAATCGATGCCATCACCTATAATGGGCCTTAAGTACGTTAAAGGTTTGCTACCAATCAACTATGGGGTCCACTTAGGCCCTCGGTTGGAATCAGAACCCACCTAGTTATGAGTGACCTACTTATCTATCCCTTTAGCCTTAAGAAGCCTACCTTCACTAAAGAGATCCTAGATCCTATCATAAAGAGTACCCTTTATATATCTCTTATTTGTTCAACCATATATCATGTGTTCACCTAATTCTAAAGGACAAATAAAAGATATAAAAATGGAAGGGATGGCCATAAAGTTATGGTATACCCTAAGATGTTACGGGACAAAAGAAAAGAAGTTCTCACATATAAAAGACTTGTCCCTAAATCTAAAGGCATATCTTAACTTGAAAGGTTTATAAGACCATAGCTTAATTGCTATCGTAGGCCCAAGTGGAAAAAGCCCTTTTGAAATAGAGGACTTTGGGCCTAAGATAACAAATACACTATGGATTTAGCATCCAACATCCTTTAAAGCCAAAATGAACTTCCCAAATCTTGGGCCTTTTTGTTGTATGCCTAGGCCCAAAATAATGAGAATTTCATAGACTTTGAGAGGAAGGCTACAAATATTCTAGCTTGAGGGCTATTTCAAAAACAGCAATGAAGTAATGAATGAAACTGAAAAGCCTAAAGGTGATGAATACAATGTAGGCACAAGTTTGAGACAGGGTTGAAGATTCCTAATTACATTTTAAGAAAATCGCATGAGAGTAAGATGAGAGCTTTATTGTAAATGGACCGAAGCTTAAGGAAACAAAGGGCAAGGATCCATGAAAGGAAAGGGAATAATATTGTAATTGGGCCTTAAATAAAATGAACTTAAGAATTTTCCAAGAACATCTAAAGGGTAAAAGGAACCTTTTAATTGGGATATGAGCTTAATGAAAATGGGGCTTCTTTTCAGACATTGCTCCAATCCAAGTCCAATGGAAGGTGAGACATCCGAATTGAAGGCTTATCAAGAGGGAAGGATGGATGCTCCAAGTGAGAAGGTTTTTATGCAAAAGATGCTCGAGTGTGTAGAGATGCAAGCTGAGGTCCTCAAGAAGGTACTAGGTCACCTTTCTGAAATTGAGAAAGAGGATGCTGAGAAGCACAAGACTGAGCATGAATCAAGTGGGCTAACTCAAGAAGGCATCCATCATGTTATGGCAGAAGGGAAAGTCCACTTGCCTCTACCCAACTTCAAGCCATAACTAAGGGGTGCTTCGAGACCATGGACTTTCAAGATGGCCCATGTCAATGACTTTTCCGAATTGGGAGATGCAAGATCGTGGGAAGATCATTATTGGCCAAAATGGACCTTGAAGGTGGGGATAACCCAAGTCATCCCAGCTTACTTCATGCTTGAATGCAACGTGGACCCTTCTTCTGACGACAACCAATACCTTGTGATGAACAAGGAAGAGGAAGGAGATGATGAAATGATTACATTGAGTTTTTTGACCCCTTAAACAATAATTGGATTAACCTAGTTAATTAGCCAAGTGATTAACTTAGTCAAATTATGCAATTCTAGGTTATCACAATCAAACAATCATATCATGTATAAGCAGTGGAAAGATAAATAACACATAGATATGATGACCCAGGAAACCACATCGGTAAAAACATAGGGAGGATTTAACCTAACTATCCTCAAGGTAAACTTGAATCCACTATATGAAAGAATCGAAGTTCATACAATAGGACTTAGACCACTAACATCATATTGCTACCCACCAGTAAAACTTACTGACACGACCACGTGCAAGCTCCGAATCCACGGACTCCTTCTTTCTTGGATTCTCCAACAAATACAAGCACACCCGCTTGTGTATCTTTAAGCTCTTGTGGCAACAACTGAATGATCATCAAGGTCTTGAAATAATCTCCTTCTTGATAATCCTAAGTCTATGTGAAGGAAAGCTCCTCAAAGACATAAACCTAGGGTTTGCCTTATAAACTCCTTCACATAAACCGCAATATGAGCAACCTCTAAAACATGGCTAGGGTTTGCCTTATATACCTAGGGCAAAACATAAAACCCTAAACATTTTAAATGAGCTAGGGCTAAGTTGGAATTATAAAGAAAAAAGCATTCTGCCCAAGATTCGATCGATCGAGCCTAACTTTTGATCGATCGATCCAGGCCGAAATGCATAGTGACTTCTGCACCAGCTTGATTCCAACTTTACATAAAAGACACAACTTTGAGCAAGTCTAAACAAGACTAAATAACTTGTTTTGATCATGGTTTGCCAACAATACAAATTAGAATTCTAAATATATTAATTCTAAGTCTTTAGAACTTAACAAACTCCCTCTTTGGCAATCCGTGACAAAACACAAACTAAAAGCTCAAAGTTTACAAAGTGAAGCCCTTTACAAAAAAATGCTCATTACAACAAATCCAATCCTAACTACTATCCATCAGTTGCAAGTGTAGACAGCAGCAAAATTGAATCAACCTGTATCTTTCCTAAAACATTAAACAAAACGCATAAACGCATGTGTGAAAAAATACAAGTAAACAAAATAAAACCTTGATTTCACAAAACACAAAATAAAGACACATATTAATGAATAACATCATAAATATAAATCAATAGGCAATGAAACAAGAAACATATATAACAAAAATAAATGTATCTCCCCCTAACATAAATAGCCCAACAGCATACATCAAGAGCAAAAAAAAAATGTAGATACAAAGTGCAGCTCCTAGATACAATCTAATCACCATAGGCTCTCCAAGACAATCAAAACTCCCCATATCAACAAAAACTCTACAAGCTACTCAAAATGCTACTCCCCTTTTTGTGACAGAATGCCAAAGGGCAATCAGAATCCATCATCAAAAGGATGTGGCGAAGGTGGTCGTCTAAAGTGCGCCAGCTCTGCACGCAAAGCACGAACCTCATCGAGTAAGTCCACCAAAATCTGTCCATGAGCCGCCTGAACGATCAAGAAATGATCCAACGTACATCGAATGTCAGAATCATCCAAAGTAGTCGGTGGTGGAACACCAGCATCAGCAATAGCAACACCAAACGCCTTAGCCTGTGCATCACCTGTAGAAGTGGGAGGAGGGGGTACAACACCAGAAGGCGCAACTCGAGGAGCTCTTATATGAGCAGCCCTTTGCCTAAGGAAGGAAGCACCTATGGGACCAGTAATATGAACGAGCTCATATGTGGGGAAACTACCTAAACCTAAAAACAGCAAAATCCTATGAATGAAAATAGGATAAACAAGAGCATGACCAACAACGCTACTCCTATGAATCTCGTTCAAAGAATGAAGAAACAAATGGGAGAAAGAAATAGAAGTATCAGAAACAAGCGCATACAAAAACACACATCGCTCAAGAGGGATGGTGTGAAGGTGAGAGATAGGCCACAAAGAATAACACGCTATCCTAAGAAAAAGATAGGTAGTCTCAGGAAGCTCAGCGGACGTGATCCGAGGATTAAAACCCCACTAGATAGAAGACCTAGTGATGTATGACATAACATCATCAAGAGGTGGAGACTTCTCATAAGGATAGTCGGGCTGCCTAACGACCGAAACCCCAAGAGCTTCAGCCACTACCCTAAGGGTAATGGTGAACTCTACACCTCTTATCCAACTCCTAACAAGGGTGTTGGAATCATAGATGTGGCAAGAGAGGTTCGAATAGAACTCTTTAATCAGGGCAGATGGGGGTGGATGATCTATCTCCAATAAAGACAACCAGCCTCGACTCTCAAAATTTGCCCTAATGGCAGGATCTAACTCATCTAACAACACCTTCTGCTCAGCCCAAATTTTTCTCGTAATGTTCAGTTTCTCACAGGCCTCTCTACTTTTGTCACTCCAAAACATCTCACTCCTAGAGGGAGACACAGAAGAAGTGGAGGGTGTCCTATTGGCTCTAGTTTTCCTAGGCATGGTGATAAGGAAAGGACAAAGACACAAAGCATAACCAAAAAGAACAAAAAGAAAAACCAAGGACAGACTGCAAGTTAGCACAAAAAAAATATAGAACAAAAATATATATGATCCATGAACAGTTAAATGTCATGATGCATGCTTTAATGCAGTGAAATAGAGTTCAAGTTAAGTTCAAATTCACAAAATTGGCTTGAGCATAGAGTTTCTAACAAAAACTCCAAAACTTGAAAAACCACTTGTTTGTTTTTATAAAAAAATTGACCAATTGATCATCACACAAGATACAAAACAGTTTAGAATGATCAAAAACATCAATTCAACAAGTAAATTTCATCAATTTAACCCAATTTGAACAAAATCCCCAATTTGGATTAAAACAAGCCCTAGAAATTTCAATTTCTCACAAATTACAGAATTGATCAAATTGAACAATCAAGATCAAGTTTATAACATCCTAGAACAAAAACCCATTGATTAATTTTAGAAAATATGGCTTGAAACATCAAAAACCCCAATATGCATAGATTTGAAAATTTCAAAGAAAAATGCATGAAAAATGCGTGAAACTTGAAAAAAAAGAAAAGAAAAAGGAGGGGCAATAAGGTCTTACCGACCTTATAGGATAAAAACCTTGCAAAAGATTTGGAGGAAAATGACAAAAATTTGACGTGGAGCCTAGTCCGAATTGGAGAGATGGAGAAAAGCTTAAAAACTTTGAAAAAGTGATTTTGAAAAAATCAAGATCTGATTTTTTAAAAACTTGATTCACGATTTTCGATTGATCGAAAATCAGTTTCGATTGATCGAAACAAATAAAGGCTCACCTAAATTTTTAATCGCAATTTCGATTGATCGAAAAACAGGTTCGATCGATCAAAATTCTGGAAAAATCAAATTTTTGAAAGACAACGAAATTTTAAACAAAAACACCTTAAAGCATTGAACTTTTCAAAATAAAATACATGAGTATGAGACGAAATTTTTTTCAAAAAACACAAGCTTTAACCTCAATTTTCCCAAAACTTAGATTTTTAAACATTCTCCCTTTAAATTTTCAAGCATCAAATATGTTTTGCGTAAAACACAAGGTGTTTTCAAACTTGGTTGGTTAAACCAAAAACACACACAATAACATGTACAGTGTTTAGCAATGAGTAACTTATGCAGTGTGTGCAACTAGCAAAAGCTTAAGATACATATGAGGTGATATGTGAATAGCCATTAAGCACAAAGTCTACAAAATTCATCACATAGAATTTGAAAGAGATTATCATCTAAAGAGTTAAATCATATAACTCCCACATCTCCTAGAACAAAAGCTTGCAATCATGTAAGTTTCTTGATTTTTGCCTCATAATATACACACCAATTTTAATTGTTCAAAAACTTATTAAAAGTCGGGATAATGTACACACCAATTTTATTTATTCAATTTAGCATTAAGCCTAATACTGTACACACCAATTTTAAGCATTTAAACCAAGGCTACACCTTATGTTGTTTTTGTGCATGTGCTACACTTTCTCGAGCACATAATCTTACGATATGCACTAAGGTGTTCATGATTGGCTAGTGAACAGTGGTGAGATGGTTATTTATGCCTTTCTCAAAAGGTTCAAGTCCGAAAGTTAAAGACATGTGACTTCAAGATCAAGACAAAGTGATCAAAAACCATAAATATCTTTCCCACACAACATGCACTACAAGGCTTCAACTAGTAAAATGCAATAAATAAGCTCATCAAAGCTAAACAAGGTACATAAGACATGTTATGTGAAAATAAATTGACCAACCTTGTTTTCAAAACCAAGAAAATAATGCAAAACACAATTTGCTTCCCTTTTTCTTTCATTTTTTTTATTTAAAAAGAAGAAACAAAAACAGTCCTAGAATGAATGCATGAATGTTATGCAATGCAAATCCTAGAAATTAAAAAACAAAAACAAAAAAAAAAACAAAAAAAAAAACCAAATAACAATGGTCACAAAGAGTAGAGCAATGAAGCACAAGGACCATGTAAGAAAGACTCAATTAGATCGAGCCTTTTGCATCCAAAACCTTTTAGATGCACCACGAGCATTGGAGTTCTTATTCACATAGGAATGGTTTTCAACTCCAGGATTGGAATAAAGGTTTAGAGCCTTTACCAATTCACCAATGAGTACCATTGGATCTTGTGCTTGAGACACAGGTACTTTTGGTTTGTTTGCTCTCTTAACAGCTTTCAGCTTGAAACAGTTTGGACGAATGTGTCCAAACTTTTCACAAAAATGACAAATTCAAGTAGGTTTACCATGCATCTTGTCCTTAGAAAGGGTAGACTCCTTAGGTTTAGACTCTTTCAGATCAACCCTAATATTCTTAGATGGTGAAACTTCTATAGGTTTGACAACCTCACTCACAGGGGGTTTGACAGTTTCACTCACAACCTCACTCACAGAAGGTTCAAAAGAAGATGAAGGAACAAAGTTTGTGAAATGGGGTCCAGACACAGAGATGCTTTCAACAAAACCTAAACCAGATTTGTCAGAATGAGACTTTTGAACACTCAACATTTGATCAAGTTTAGAACTAGCAGGTCTAGTAACAGATAAATCAAGTTCTAATTTCTTAACTTTATCAAGTAAAAGCATATTTTCAGTTTTCACATTGTTCAAAAGTTCATTAGCATCAAATAGTTTAACAAGCAAATTCTTCTTATCAAGCTCAAGAGTTTTAATTTTCTTTAGGCCAAGTTCAATATTCATAGCATCCTTTGCTACAATTTTGCAAAATTTATTGTAGGCTTCTTAAAGATCTGCATCCTCAGAGAGTTCCCCATCAGAAGGGTTCTCTTCAACGAGCACGCTTTCATTGACTACAATAGTAGCAATGAAAGCAATGAAGTTTCCATCCTCGTCACACCCAGACTCATCATTAGAAACTTCATTATCACTAAGGTTACAGCCATAGCCTTACCCTTAGACCTCAAGAATGTAGGACATTTAGATTTCACATGACCATACCCTTAACATCCAAAACATTGAGGACCCAATGAATTATTAGGAGATTGACCTACTTTTTCTCTAGGTTTTTCAGTGTTGCTAACCTTAGTGGGATCATTCTTCCTAAAGTTTCTAGGTTCAGCAGTGTTTGTACTTCTAGCCCTTCTGTTACTATTCCTAAGAAAGTTTCTAAAGTTCTTGGCAAGGTAAGCAATCTCTGTAGCAGAGAGCTTATCATCAAATCCACCCACCTCAACATCATCAACTGACTTAAGAGCCATTGACTTGGATTTTCTCGCTTTGGGTAGGTCCAACTCATAGGACTGAAGAGATCCTACAAGTTCATCAACAGGGATGGAGTCCATATCCTTACTTTCAGTGATGGCAGTCACTTTGGGTTTAAAATCTTCAATTAAAAATCTAAGAATCATCCTAACAATTTTAGGTTGATCATAGATTTCACCCAAATTATATGAAGAATTAACAATGTCATTAAGCTTGGCATAGAATTCAACAAAAGTTTCATCATCAGACATCCTAATGCTTTCAAATCTAGATGTTAATTGCTGCAATTTATTAATCTTAACTGCCTTTATGCCTTCATGAACAGTCTGGAGGATATTCCAACTAGTGTGAGCAACCTCAACATTAGAGATTCTCTTAAATTCCTCCATAGAAACAGCGTTAAAGATAGCATTCATAGTTTTGCTATTGAACGCAGCTGCTTCTTTTTAAGAAGTTTGCCACTCACTCACAAGAGTAGTACACTTCTCCCATCCGCACTCAACGAAATTCCAAACTCTCTCATCAATGGATTTCAGGAATGCTTTCATCTTTATTTTCCAATAAGCATAATTATTCCCATCAAAATGAGGAGGAATAACTAGAGAGTGTCTGTGTTCCATGACAACAGGGGTCAAGGATCAGCTCAGAGATCAAAAGATCTACAACAAAAGAGCTACCCACTCTGATACCACTTATTGAGTTTTTAGACCCCTTAAACAACAATTGGATTAACTTAGTTAATTAGCCAAGTGATTAACTTAGTCAAATTATGCAATTCTAGGTTATCACAATCAAACAATCATATCATGTATAAGCAACAGAAAGATAAATAACACAAAGATATGATGACCCAGGAAACCACACTAGTAAAAACCTGGGGAGGATTTAACCTAACTATCATCAAGGTAAACTTAAATCCACTATATGAAAAGAATTAAAGTTCATACAATAGGACTTAGACCACTAACATCCTATTGCTACCCACCAGTAAAACTTACTGACACAACCACGTACAAGCTCCGAATCCACAGATTTCTTCTCTCTTGGATTCTCCAGCAAATACAAGCACACCCGCTTATGTATCTTTAAGCTCTTATGGAAGCAATTGAATGATCATCAAGGTCTTGAAGTAATCTCCTTCTTGATAACACTAAGACTATGTGAAGGAAAGCTCCTCAAAAATATCACAAGAGATTTGCATAAACTGTAATATGAGCAACCTCTAAAACATGGCTAGGGTTTGCCCTATATACTTAAGGCAAAACATAAAACCCTAAACGTTTTAAATGAGCTAAGGCTAAGTTGGAATTATGTAGAAAAATGCATTCTGCCCGAGATTCGATTAATCGAGCCTAACTTTCGATCGATCGAGCCAAGCCGAAATGCATAGTGACTTCTGCATCAGCTCGATTCCAATTTTACATAAAAGACACAACTTTGAGCTAGTCTAAACAAGACTAAATAACCTGTTTTGATCATGGTTTGCCAACAATACAAATTAGAGTTCTAAATACATTAATTCTAAGTCTTTAGAACCTAACAAATTAGCTGTTGGAGTGGGGATGATGGTGACTGGTTCCTTGACGAGGCGAGGAGAGACTTCCCCAACAAGGGCAAGGATCTATATGACATGACCAAGGCCATGCATGTGTGGGAGCCCTTGAAGAAAGAAGACTGGTTGAAGAAAGACAAAGGGAGGAATGGCAAGCCTTGAGAAAGAAAGAAGAAGGAATTCATCATGCCTACTACAAGGCTCATTAATAATTGGACTTAGATTGGGTTTTCTGAGAATATGGGTGTTGGGAAATATAAACCCCGATTGATAGAATTAACAAGTTTTAAACCCAAGTTGTTAATTAGATTTATTATGAATAAAACTTGTTAAAACAAACAAACATCAATATCATGTCAAAATCATGCACAGTAGAAAATTAAATAGGACAAGATATGATGACCTAGGAAAACCAATAAAACAAACTAGTTTCACAATAAAAACTTGGGGGGAAACCTTCCCAAAAAGAAATCCTCTATAATAAAGAGAAGTTTTAGATCTAGTACAAAACCTTTGTCCTTAGACTCTACTGTTCCCGTAGATGAACTTACAGTAGAAACCTTCAACCACCTCAGAACCTCTGAACTCTTCAATATATGAATGCCACCCTTTTTGCACAGATCCCAGTACGTGACTAACCAATGATGCACAGCTCCCAGTACGTGACTAACACACCAACTTAAAGAAGATGTTGGCTGCAAAGTTCTTCACTTCATCAACAATGAAGATCAAGAAACACTTGGTTACAAAACCCTAAGGCATAAAGACGCAGTAGCTTCTTTCAAAGAGAATAAGGCATTGATCACTTTTTACATGTGTTCTCCTTGTATTCTCTTATGTGAGGACCTCTAAAATAAGCCTTATATATGTCTAGGGTTATGAGAAAAGAAACCTTACACAAATACATAAGCATGGGCCAAAAATCAAATCTGGAAATCTAAATTTTGTAATTCTTGATAGATACCTTGATAGATAGTATCTATTGAGTCTCATTAAACCTCGATAGATAGTTATCTGTTAAGCAGCTGTCGAACTATCTGTCCACAGCTGTCAAGCTATCTGTCCAGCTTTAATGAACAACTTCTTTTCACTTGTTTCTTGGTCATATCTTCATGGCTTTAATACTAGACTTGAACAACATGTTTCTTGAAGTACTAAACCCATCATAGATCTACCCAATTACAATTAAAGTGCGTTTTGTCAAAAGATTAGCCAATTACATAAAATATGTCCTTAATAATAGGGAAAAAGTTTTATAATGCAAGTTCCAATGTACTTTTCAATATTTTCAATAAGCTGAATTCTGATTTGGCTTACTTTGATGTGTCCCATAACATTGAAATTTTGCATTTAAATGATTCAAATGAATTTAAAAATGAAATTATTAAACAATGGAAAAGGAAAATTGAACCTACAAAACCAACTCTTGAAACTATTAATTTGGGCAATGATGAGAATCCACACTTAATTAAAATTGGCTCAACTTTAAATGAAAAAGAAAAGAAAGATCTTCAATAACTCCTCATGGAATTTCAAAAGGTGTTCGCATGGTCCTATGAGGATATGCCTGGAATTGACCCCGATATAACTCAACATTACATTGATACTCATAACCATATGGTGCCTGTCAAGCAAAGATTGAGAAGAATGAGGACCGAATGGCTTTTAAAGATCTAAGGGGAAGTCACTAAGCAACTAAAGGTGGGGTTCATCAAACCTGTAAACCAAGCCGAATGGATAGCCAATATCATGCCTGTACCTAAGAAGGATGGAAAGGTGAGGATGTATGAGGATTTTAGGGACTTGAATAAGGCATGCCCTAAGGATGACTTCCCCCTCCCCCATATTAATGTCTTGGTAGATAACACAGCGGGAAGTGCCTTAATGTCCTTCATGGATGATTTTTCAGGATATAACCAAATCAAGATGACTCCTAAAGATAAAACCAAAACCACTTTCACTAGCGAATGGGGAATTTATTGTTACATGGTAATGCCATTTGGCCTCAAGAATGCTGGGGCAACCTACCAAAGGATGGTACGGCCTTGCTACATGATATGATGCATAATGAGGTAGAGGTGTATGTTGATGATATGATAGTGAAATCTCAGGATAAAGAAACCACACCATGAACTTGAGGAATTTCTTCAAGAGGATTAAAGAATATAGATTGAGATTGAACCCACAAAAGTGCACCTTTGGAGTAACCGCTAGAAAGTTATTAGGGTTCCTAGTGAGTGATAGAGGAATAGAAGTTGACCCATCCAAGATCAAAGCCATATTGAAGATGCCTCCACCCGAGAATGAGAAAAAGATTAGTGGTATCTTGGGTGACTACAATACATTAGTTGATTCATCGCCAAGCTCACCTCTACTTGTGAGCCCATCATTAAACTCCTAAGGAAGAATGAACCACACATGGAAAACCCTTACTCCTATACCTTTCCATCATAGGGGATGCAGTTGGAAGTATACTTACACAAGAAGATAATGAGAAGAATGTGTTAGGATTTGTGCCCTAGAATCCTATTGTATGATGATATGTATTATATTATGTATGACATTATGTATGACATGATGTATGACTTAATATTGTAATTAATAAAGTTGTTTTATTATTATCTGAAATAATGGTAACATGAATATTTGGATATTATCATATAGTCCATGAGATGCATAGTATGTGATTTAATCACAGAAGATATAAGTCACAAGTTCTTTGTAAACTCAGAATTTGGTTCATAGTCGGTGATGAAATTGGGCATTTCATCTGCAAAGACTATAACATATTAACTAAAATGATTTGTCTTGATCATGGAAGTGGTGACTTCTAGTTGATATGTTTTAAGAGTTAAGACATATTGAACTGGACCGCTGTGAGATTTATTATTCTCCTAATGATTGTCAATTGAATAATAAATCTCACGACTTATATTTGCATGAACTCTTAATCCTGAGAGAATAATGGACTTGATCATGAAATGTAGATTGCTTTGATATATCAGGAGTGAGATCTAAAGTAACGGTCAAAACCTCAGTATGTTGAGCAGCCACATTTAGTGTTGATGAAATATATATTTTCAAGATGGAATTCATAGTCTCTTAATAAAGATACAAAATATTCCCTTGAGATAAGTTTAATGGGTTTGTTATTCAGAGAGTTAGGCCTAACCACTTTGGTAAGAAATTACTAAAGTATATATTTATGAAATTGAATTTCATAAATATATGATGAATAACTTAAAAGGATTAAACCGAGTACTCAAGGATTAAGATGTAGTAATCTACAAAATGATAGTCTACATTCATGACTTTGTGTTACTACGAATATTTTATGAAGGGGTTGCATGTACAATAAAATCTTGGGATATAATTTATTAATAAGGCCTAGAGTGCAATTATATTTATATAGTGGTATTAAATATAATTAATGGTAATTTTAGACTTGTTAAGAGTTGACAGAAAAGCCCAAGGCCCATTGGAGCTAGTGTCTTATTGGTCCCTTTTGGTCCCACTCTAAGCCACACACTAAAACCCAATTGGAAAGGCCCAATAGGCCAGCCTAATTAGATAATCAGTTAGTTATAAAGGGAGAAACATACAGAACTTTATTTAAGAGAGACATCATTGTGAAATGGTGTGAATGTGTGACTCGTTATTCTCTCTTAGAAACTGATTGAGAGACCACACTTCTTGGGCGTAAAGTGGAATTGGAATGAAGATTAAAAGTGTTCCCAAGTACTTCTAATCTTTTGTTTTGAATTTCACTACACCAAGGTACGCAATCTTGTTCTTAAATTCTGAAATTTACATTATGCAAGTTATCAATCATGAATGAAATAGATCCATGTTTGTTGCTTCTGTTGGTGTTTTGTATGAGATACAAAACCAAATTTTACCAATAGAATGAGAGGGCAATATATTACTTTGGTAAGAGATTCCATGATTACAAGACTAGGTACACTCCCATAGAAAAGTCATGCTTCGCACTTGTTTGGGTTGTACAGAAATTGAGGCATATCGTTTTACCCTTCCAAATATGGGTGGTGGTAAGAATGGACCCATTGAAGTACCTCTTTGAGAAACCCACTTTGAGTGGAAGATTGTCAAGATGGTTAACTTTGCTGGCAAAATTCGACTTGAAGTATGTGGCTAGGAGAGCTATCAAAGGAAGCGTCATGTCAGATTTTTGTGCCGAGAATCCTATAGAGAGGGAGGATGGTAAAGAAGATTTTTTGGATAAAGAAATTTTGGGTGTTGAATTAGGGACATGGAAAATGTACTTTGATAAAGCCGTAAACCAATATGGAAATGGGATAGGGATACTCTTGATCACTCTCGAGGGATCTCACATACCTTTGGAAATCAAATTGAACTTTGAAGCGACTAACAGAATGGCTGAATATGAAGCTTGCATCGCTGGAATGGAAGCTCTTCAAGAATTGGGGGTAAAAGAAGCTAAAGTTCTTAGGGATTCAATTTTGGTTATAGCCCAAGCGCAAAGGTTATGGAAAGTGAAGGAAAAACATTTAAAGCCCTATCAACAATACCTAGAGGACTTGACCAAGAACTTTGACAAGATTAAGTACACAATCATCCCTAGAGCTTAGAATCAGTTTACGGATGCCTTAACTACTTTAGCCTCCATGGTTGAAATGCCCAATGGGGTATGGACACTACCCTTAGAGATCGAACAGAGTTATAAGGAAGTGCACAAAAGGAAGACCGAAGCTTCATTAATGGCCATAAAGGAAGAGGAAGTTCCGTGGTACTATGACATCGTGAAATTCTTGGAACTAGGGGCATATCCAGATGGTGCCGACAAGAGAGAACATTGTTCCATTAGGATGATGGTAACCCAATACATCCTATATGGAGGAAAACTCTACAGAAGGTCCTATGACGGTATACACCTTCGTTACTTGAAGAAAGAAGAAGCCGAGAGGGTAATGGAAGAAGTTCATCAAGGAATTTGTGGCCAACATATGAATGGAAAAATGTTAGCCAAGAAAATCCTAAAGGTAGGGTACTACTAGAATACGATGGAGACTGATTGTGTGGACTATGTGAAGAGTTGCCATGATTGTCAGACACATGCCAACTTGAATCATGTTCCATATTTAAAAGAAAAAGAAAAAAGCCTACTAGGTTGAAAACCTGAAAGGGTGGCTTAGGCAAAAATTAGGGCAAAAGAACCCCGCTAGATTGAAAACCCAAAAGAGCAGTCTAGGCAAAAGTTAAGGGAAAAGAACATGGGCATGGCCAAAATTCCTCAAAGGACGTCATAGGCAAAAATTACATGGCAAAGGAAAAAGAAAAGAAAAAAAAATGAATAACTGAGATGCCAATAAGCAAAGATAATAAAAAGGAAAATTCTTTCATTGCTCCAATTAAAAGATAATAAGTTTGTTTTCATAGGGAATTTGGAATATTCCAATCCTTTATTAAATTCAAAAACAAAAATAAGAGAATCATAAAAGTGTAGGAAAGTAAAACATGGGGCATATCAAGGCAGTCACTCAGTCCTTTTTATCTTCTTAC
This sequence comes from Quercus gilva, assembly GCA_023621385.1. Taxonomy (NCBI): domain Eukaryota; kingdom Viridiplantae; phylum Streptophyta; class Magnoliopsida; order Fagales; family Fagaceae; genus Quercus; species Quercus gilva. The sequence goes on along the minus strand of CM042473.1, from coordinate 51,026,374 downwards.
TAGTCTTCATGTGAGCTTTCTCATTCTTCAAAGTCCACTTAATGTCATCCTCCAACCATTGTTTGTAGCTTGCAGTAAGGTAGATATATTTTGGAGGAACAATGTCTTTTGTCACCCTACGGAATGGCCAAGCTTCACTAATCCTGCCTAAGATCCTATTGGTAAACACCGTAGTGTGGAAGGCACCCTCATCATCAAGAGCTCCTTGATGCTCTCCAAATTTCCTTGAGATATGACAAGTGGAGTAGTAAGAGCAACAACGAAGCCCAACCAAAGTCACACAATGATCATTGCAGCAACTCTGGACCATGCTTAAGATATGCCACCATTCCACAACCCACTGAACGTCGGTCTCCTTTAGGCGACCCATAAGCTCCACGTATGCTTCAAAACCCAAGACATCTCAAAGCCGACGGTCCCTAAGATGCCTAGGAAGGTAGGTATTGAGGGTTACAATAGGAGGATGAAGCAATTGAAGCTTCTCTTGTAGCCATATCTGACAAAAGTGGAGAAGAGAAAAGGGAAGAAAAAAAAAAGGAGAAAAGAAAGAAAAAGAAAAAAAAAATGGAGAGCATGAGTGAAAAAAAAATAATAATAAAGAGACAAAGATGAAAGACAATATAAGGTGCCTCGATGGGTTGAAAACCACAAGGCAATCCATGCAAAATTAGAGGGATCCCGCTAGGTTGAAAACCTAGGCAAAAGTTAGGGATCATACCTAAAGAAGAAGGGGACTTCCCGCAAAGAAACTTGCTTCCTTCCTTTGAAAGGCATTCAAACCATTACAAGTTTTCGCCAAGATCAAACCCACCAGATTGTCCCTCTTTAGCTCAAAAGCTACCATACACATCCGAAAGTCCACGCAATATGACTATTGAACTAAGAAATACCTTGCAAGAGGACATAAACAAAATGCATGAAAGTAGTATGATTGTGGTTTCTCACCTTTAGGAAGGCTCGAACCGGAAAAGTAATCAAAGACCAGCCTAAGATTGAGTTTGCCAAAGACACACCACCTATTGGCTGTGGTTTTAGGGACACCCAACACAACTCACAGTAAGGAAGGAAGATCCCCACCCATGGTAGGAAAGATAAGATCATCAATCTCTGGTTCACCCATGATAGCAACAAATTCCTCAATAGTGGGGCATAATTCTATTCTATTGAGGTGAAATAAATGCCAAGAAGGAACCCAATAGTTAGCAGCAGCACAAAGGAGAGACTCATCTACCCTAATTTGATGGTAAAAGAAGATACAAGAAAGGCCATAGGGAGCAACAAAATCCTTGAAATCGAGACCAAGTGGAGACATCAAGAGGAGTGTTTTCTACCATTGGGAGACCTCAAAAAAGTGTTCTCTGGGTTGGAAATATGTTGGTAAGGGTTTTGGACTCAAACGGCTACTTTTATACCTAAGTAAGTCAGCTAGGGTTTTTTTTATTCGCGGCCCATATACGTAGGATCAACCTTGCGTACGCAAAGTCAAAGCTGCGTACACATACTCATTTCTACGTACGCACAACGCTTGGTAGAAGCCCATGTTCCCTTGTTTTGAGTAGATTTTTTTCCTACTCCCAAACATTCCTAGTGTCCCTATAACATAAAAAACCATTCAAGACATGTTCCAAGCACAAGATTGCAAGCATTAAAGAAGCAAAGTTGTATAGAAACATACAATTTATCATTATCTTGTAAATTAAGTGCTAGATTCCAATCAAAAACATAAATGTAAAAGATGTTCTTAAATAAAATCCTTTGTCTCAAACCAAACTCAAATATCTACTAAAGGGAATAAAACAAAAAAGACTTTAAAAGCAAAAGAGAAAAGGAAAAGCTGTGTATTGTTTGTTGTAAATATGCTATAGCTACAGGTGATCAATGGTGCCGCCTTTTCCTTGGCTGGTAACTAGGAGTTGCCTCTGGATCCTCCTCCTTGCCACCACCATCATCATCATCACCACTGCCACCTGGTTGGGTCACTCCTCTAGGACTGTATAACTCCTTCGAGTAGTTGGTCACCTCCAACTTGAGATTCCCGGCCAGCCATACCAACTCCTCATGCTCTTGGAGAGTGGGCTGCAATTTAAGGAAAGAAGGGTTAATGACTAAGATAAGAAGAGAAATTTGGCAAAGAGAAAGGACAAAGGGAAGAAAGAACTCACCACTCAAGTGTTAGGAGGGAAAGGATAGCCCATGACATTAGGATTGCAGGGCACGACACGCTCCCTAGCAAAGCCATCCAGACCAAAAGCATAGACCGTCCAAGGGATATATGGAGGATCAATGGACTCACTGGCAGCAAGTCCCCCCTATTACAATTTCCCACATTGAGGGTTATGTCAAACAAAGAAAAAAGAGAGAGAAGAAGTACAAGAGTTTGAGCATATACCTGGACAGTGAGAAAAGGCATGAGGCAAGTAAGGTTGGAACTCCTCATAGTCCAACCCCTTAAAGAGCCACTCGGCATAGGAAATAACACTCCCCCACGAGTTGTACTCAGCATCAGTCATAGAGTGTGGGGCAAGTATAAACTCAAAAGGGTCCCTTGGAATCTGTGGGTCATCTATACTCACCAATTGGCACCTCACCCTTTCCACCAAATATAGAGCCCTCAAACCTACTCCTTCGATAGATCAGGTGATCTCTAAGGCAACAAAAGTGGCAAGCTCCAAGTTTCGAGTAGCAAGAAGGGACCGGCCGGCCTATAGGACCTAGTTTACCTTTAAAGTCACAAGGATAGGAAGAAAGTATCCTAAGGGTAATAAAGGAAGAAGCATGAACAACTAAAACTCTTAAAATTACCTCATCTGAAGTCAATCCCGCAAGATATGCCCTCACTTGGTGAAAATCCCTCAAAACTAGGTCGGTGCCAGGAGTTATGAGGCCATACCTAACAACCCACTGTTGCAAGAAAGAAGCATAAGCCATAGGTTAGATGCAAGATGACAGCTTGCAAGGTGACAATTTGCAAGATGACAATTTGCAAGATGATAGTTTTCAAGACAATACAGTTGGCAAGACTACAAGCTACAAATAATAGTGCAAAAGATGAAAAGAGAACTAACCTTAAAGAGATTCCAAGGCCCCACAAGCTGCCACAAAGTGCCCTAACTGAGAGTGTAGAAGGTGGAGTAAAGATAAGCAAGACATGCTTACCCCCAGTTAGCCCTCCGTGCCTCCCCAAAATCCTAGAAGAGGGTTAGCCACCTGAAAGACATTATTTGCCCACCATTCGCAAAAAGGTAGGCTCCTAGCAAGTGGAGAAGGAAAGCCTTTGCCTTACGAATGCATTCCTTCGCAGTCCTTTGTGGGAGGAACATGTAATCCGATACCAAGTCGAAGTAGTGGATGGTCTTAGTGGAGTACTTCCACCCCAGTATGTCAAGGCTTAGCTGTACACCCAACGCGCCATCCAAACTGATGATGGCCCCCTCAAAGCTAAGGTCGATCATGCGGTAAAAGTCATAAGGAGTCATCGTTATCTCCCATTCGGAATATAAAAGGTATGGGTCGTGTCCCACCACCTCTTAGTGAGGCACTGCGCTAAGGTAGCATTCGCAGTCTTTTTAGGAAAAAGACTAATGACAAGCTCAAAGCCCGCCTCCCGGATATAACCCCTAGTTTTGGGAACAAGTAACTTGAACCACTCCACCACCTTATTGGTGCTTCCCCTACCAGCATAAGGGAATGATGATTGTAAAAAAAAAAAAAAAAAAAAAAAAAAAAAAAAAAAAAATGTCATTAGATTCATGATTTAAGTGAAATTCGAGGAATATGGTGTCGTGATGCATGAATGGAGACAAAAAGGATGATACAGTGACATTCAGATACAAGAATGACAAAAAAGGGTGTTAGAATTGCATATAGAGGTGAAACAGTTGAAAAAGGAGTGAAAATGGGCAGAGTAGGGCTTCTATCAAGTGTCTCATGCACGCAAGTCAAAGCCCACACACGCAGGCAAGACCCCACGTACGTAGGTCCATTTCCACGTACACAGAACCTCAAGAACATACTTGCGTACGCAAGAACAGAGCCGTGTACGCATAAATACAAGTTGCATATGCAGGCCCAAGCCCACGCATGCAAGATCACAGATAGAAGCAGTTCTTTGACATTTTCAAAGATGCATCATCCAAAATCAATCCTAGACATGTTCCTTCCCCTCCTAAGACATCAGGTTTTCATCTAAACCCATCTCACAACAAAACCCAAGCATTCACATAGTCAAAAACACATTTAAACCAAAGATCAAAGGGAAACCTAAAAATGAGAAAAAAAAATGAAAAATTTACAAATTCACCCATGGGAATGTGATTCTTTGGCTGATATGTCAATGGTGGAGGTCCCACAAACCTTGTGTCTCTACTCCAATAGGTGAGATGGAAGGCATCAAAAGATAGGACGTAAAAGGATTTCTTGGCCTTGGGTGCCATTTAAGAAGATGATGAGAGAAAGAGAGAAAACAAGAAAATGAGAGAGTTTGAGAGACTGAGAGAATCAGAATGTGTAAGGAAAAAGAAAGAGGGGAGGGAGGTTTTTGTAGAGAGAAAAGAGAGAGGAGTTATGAAGAATGTGAAGAAGTGAGGGAGATGGAGAGAATGAAGAAGAAGAAAAGAAAATGTGGCAACAGTTTGAGAAAATGAAAAAGCGGGAACACACCTGATGGCTAAACTATGTGTGATTTAGACCTCACCACTAAACTATGTGTAGTTCAGTCATAAAAAAAAAAAAAAAAAAAAAATCTCTTTTCTTTCTTTCAAAAAAAGGAAGGATATCTCAAAGATTTCCACAAGTAGACATGAATTATCAAAAAGAAGTCCCCAGTGGATCAAGTACATCAAAAAAAAAAAAATTTCCCAGAGAATCAAGCACATCAAGAACCATTCCCAGTGGTTCAAGCGCCTCAAAGACCTTCCCCAACGGGTCAAGCATGTCAAACATCATTCTCAGTAAGGAAGTAGAAGACTCTTCTTCAATATTTCAAGCATATCAAGCATCGTACCCAATACGAAAGTAGAAGATTTTTCCTCAAAATGATCAAACCTATCAAATATCATCCCTATTGAGGAAGCAGAAAACTCTTCATCAATAGTTCAAGCATATTGAGTATCATCCCCATGGAGGAGGCAGAAGAGTCTTCCCCAATAAACCCAAGCACATTAAAGCAAATCCTCAGTGAAGAGACAGAAGATTCTTCCCTAAAACACCCCCAGTATGGAAGCAGAAGATTCTTCCCCAATAAGTCCCATACACCCAAAAAAAAAAAATCCCCAGTGAGGAAGTAGATTCTCCTTCGAAATCTTTAGTGAACCATATAAGAAGCAGAAGATTCTTCCCTAGTGAATCACACATCTACGCTACTCCTCAGTAAGTCCATCCATATTACTCCTCAACAAGTTTCTCATCTCCAAACAAGTCATAAGAGGCAGAAGATTCCTCCCCGTACATATCTACTCTCCAGAAAGTTCTTCACCATCCCTTGTGGATCTTACCCGTGCACATATCCTTCGGGAATTGAATATGTAAGCATGGTAAAAAAAGGTAGAGATAGTGATAGAGAAAGAGGCCAAGGCCAACCCAAGGCAAGAGCCTCACACGAAAAGGTAGAGAAAGAAGTGAAGAAGATAAAAGGAATAAGTCACCTATAGAAGTTTAAGGCAAGAGCCTCGGATGGACACCACAGAGACTATATCCTTTTGTTGTGTGATGGGTTAGCTCGTAAGAGCACCCTTGTTTGTTTGTTTGTTTGTTTGTTTTTCTTTTTATTTTTCTTTTTCTTTTATTTTTCTTTTTTTTTTTAGTGACTTTGGATTGTAAGTCACTTACCATTTGCTTGCAAGTGGCAAAACAAGTTCTGGGATAGTGAACCTGTCGTTGCTTGTTTCCCAAGCAACAAAGATGGGACTTTGGACATACAAATCCCATGCAACTCTTTAGAGTTGCACCCCGCCCCATGTATGCGTGATGTGTGTCATGTGTGTGGGTTCGACCCGAGCCATACATCAAAACAAAATGTTTTGTCTCTTATTCTTTTGATTCCATTAACGAAGCTTATGAATCAAAAGAGGGGCATCTGTAGAGACCGCATTTTGTACCATTTACAACTCGAGCCCCTGTTCCCCAATGATGCTTGAACTCTAAGGCCCAAGGCGAGTTTAGAGCCCAATCAAATATTAAAATGACTTGACGAATGTTAAAATGGAAGATATAACCTTTTAAATGAGTAAAAATCTACTTTTGAAAAATTAAATGACCAAAGTGGCCTTCAGCCTATGTACGTAAGTCGCAGCCTACGTACACAAGATAAAGCATGCGTACGTAGGCACATTCTTGCGTATGCAGCTAGGGTTTTCTGTATAAGAAAGGCAAGTTTTCTGCAATAATGGCTGAGATTTGGAACAAATCCCACGTCGTCTAGGAGCAGTTCCAAACCCCATTTTTTCAACTCTAAAAAGCCTTACATGGTACATTTTTAGAACACATAGAAATCCCACGAGAAAAACCTAAGATTCACTAGAAAATAGCGAATCAAAAGGGAGTTTTTCATAAAACACCATCAAGTCATTTTTATTTGATTGGAACCTTTTCTGGCCCCAATCCTTTGAGTTTAAGATTGTTAATCACTATTTTTTTTAATTGTGATAGATTTGATTGAGGGGAATGGTTAAAAATTAAGCCTAGGAGCTTTTGCTTTAAGGTATCCTTTTAAACTTTTCATTTTCTTCTCTTCGTTTAATCTTTATTTTAATCTGTGTTTTGTTTAGTTTATGTTTACACATGTTTGTTTAGGTTAGTTTTAGGTTTTCTTTATGCCTTTAAGCATGTTAGGTTGTTAAATTTTACGTTTTATGTTTTGTTTGGCTTCTGCTCTGTTTCTGTGTAAATTAGGTTTTCTAAGTAAGGATCTATGTACACATAATCTAGCCTACACACGCAAGCTGAACTCATGCGTACGCAGACCTATTCTAGCGTGCGTGATGCCATTACCTAGAAACCCTAATTTTTGTTTGTTTTGTTTCTGCACTTACATGTGTATTCTGTGTAGCCTCCTTTTCATGTGTTTCAAGCCCAATAACTGTTTGTTTACCTTTTAACATGTTTGTTTATTATCACATGTGTAGATTAGGGTTTAGATTAGGGTTTCTTAATGTTAATACCATTCATTCACATGTTCATGCATTAATGTCATAGATGCTATGCTGCTGAAAGGTAAGTAAAGGATAAGCAATGCATTAGCAATGTTCATGCATTGTATTAGAGTTTCACTTTGATGATATGATAGAACATGCTTAGATGTAAGACTAGGGTTTTGTAATATTTTTGCTTACTGCCTTGTTGTAAATGCATTATAGGTTTTCACATGTTAGATGAATGCTAGGGTTTTCTTTTGTGCCTTGGCTCCCTTTTGTTTTAGATTGATAAGTATGTGTGTTTTGGGATGAAGGATACCATGATTGTATGCATAGATGTATGTTAATGTGTGCGTGAGTATAGATGAAAGTGTTAAAAGTGCTTTTAATAAGGTTAAGGTATAAGACACAATGATGGGAGGCCAACCTTAGGGTTGGGCTATCTTGGGTGCCTAACACCTTCCCAAGAATGTACCTAAACTCCAAACCCAAACTCTGGTAGTAAGATCAAAGGTCCTTCCTCGAAAGGACGCTATATTCATGGTTCCTAGACCATATAAATAGTTGGCTACTCCATCCGTTATGGTTTTTAACATAACATTTATGTTGGCTTATTCCAAGACAAAAAGTATTGTAATTGCATTAATTTATTTCCTTGTATCTTGTGGGATTTTATTGTATTGGGTTTAGTATTAAATTGGTGAAGATTGGTCAAGAAGTTGATCTCGTGACTCAGCTCACAAATGGTGCAACCCGGGAAAGTCACATGAGAAGCATGCGTTGGAAGCTGAAGAGTCAAGTGCCAGGCTACATTTCGTGGGTCATTTTGCTACTCAGACCAAGTCGCGAAGTGACTCGCGAAACTCATTACCTGGAGGATTTTAAGTGTGACTATTATACCCTTCACCTATACTATATATACCCTCATTATCCACAAAATTTCTCATACTATATATACCCTCATTACTCACAAAATTGTAAGCAAGCTATTCATAAGAAAACTCTAGATTGGTTTCTACAACACACCTACCCTTGTTAGAGAGAGCTACTCATCCTTAATAGAGAAATCCTTGTAGCCTCTTCTCCTTCCCCTCTCCTATTGTTATATCTTGATAAGAGATTTGTACCCAAACATAACCCACACCTATTCAGAGTGTAGAGTGTTTTGGACCTTAAAAAGCATTTGGGATTTGCCAAAAGAAGCCGGTGGGGCTTGACGGATGCAATCAGGCGGTATTACGGGATCCAGAAAATCAGTGAAGATAAGACTCCGAGAAGTCTGTGGTACCCGGAGTTTGGAGGGCTCAAGTATATTGGGTAGATTAGGATTGGAGGTTCTTTTTGATATTCGTGTACTTCAACTTATTCACTAGTAGATCGATTTCGACTTGGAGGGTCGCAGAGAGATTTTTCGCCGAGTTCTTCGGTTTCCTCTTCGATAACATATTGCCGTGTTATCTTATGTTTGCATCTTTCTTCCCTTACTCTTTGTACTTTACATTTTTTTTTTTTTTTGCTTATGTTCATGCACTAGAGTAGTTCGATTTATTGCGCTTCATTTACTCTTGTTCAACACTTAGATAAGTAGAGTAAAAGCAATCAAGCCGTGTTTTTAAAATTGCGGGGGTCTAAACAAGGATTAGTGTTTTCACACTAATTGAGCTTTCATCTTACACTTTCAAGTTATTGGAAATTCTTCTATCACTGACTTAACCTTCGGAGGATATTTGGTCAGCACCCCACTAGTGCTCTTTATAGGTTTTTCATTCTTTTTGTTCTTCAGGTACTTCAATCGCAGCGCGTGTGGACGATCAATTCACTGACGATTTTGTGCATCATCACAAACTATTCCTATGAATTAAGGGTACCACTATTTAGAAGGAACCAAAAAAAAAAAAAAAACCCCTATTGGATTTAGTATGGCTTTTGTAGTTTGGAAAGAGGGGTCCAATTTAACAAAAAGTTTAAATGAAAATCCAAAGCAATCAATCTAGATAACATGATGACATTTGATTATTTTCAATACTTTACTCCTAACATTATCAAAGAAAAATGTATGAGAATGCAATTCACTTATTCTCTCTCTCTCTCTCTCTCTCTCTCTCTCTCTCTCTCATTTTCGAACTGCTACATCAACTAGTGTCCACTTTTTTTTTTCTTTTTTTGCAGTTTTGTACTCGAACTTATTTGTGCAATTTTTTTTTTTTAGAAATTTATTTGTGCATTTGTTAAAATATAATTGTACCTATAAAAAGTGAGGGAGACTATAAAAACTAAAAAAGTTGAAAGGTGAGATTATACAAAAATATACGTAATTATTTATTTTTAAAAAATGTACTTAAACAAATAAGTTAAAAAGAAAAAACTGTTACGCGCTTGCACCCACCACGATTGGGCTTTGAAGGTAGGGACTATCTGGCCTTTTGCCCTTAATTTTAAAAAAAATTAGCAATATGCCCCTATTTCGAAAGTAAATAGGGATATGCTCCTGTTTCGATACTCGATTACCTTAAAATCGAGTTTCAATGAAATACTCGATTCATAAAAAATCGAGTTATGCTCGATCAAACTTTAAAAAAAAAAAAAATGGAACTCGAGTTTATGGAAATCGAGTTCAAAAACGCCACTATAGAGCTTTAAAATGTCACTATAGGGTTTAAAAACGTCACTATAGGGCTCCTTGATGGGGATGATAACACTTACAAAAAAAAAATTTTGCCGGAAAACGCCGCTATAGGGCTTTAAAACATCACTATAGAGCTTAAAAACGCCACTATGGGGCTCCCTGAACCTGGTATGGGGTGATCACACTTATAAAAAAAAAAAAAAAATTGCAAGAAAACGCCGCTATATGGCTTAAAAACGTCACTATAAGGCTTAAAAACGCCACTATAGAGCTCCTTGAACCTGGTATCACACTTATAAAATAAATTTTGCATGGAACTCGATTTTCTGAAAGTCGAGTTCCATGCAATTTTTTTTTTTTTTTTTTTTTTTTTTTTTAAGTTTGATCGGGCATAACTCAATTTTCTATGAAACGAGTATTTCATTGAAACTCGATTTTAAAGTAATCGAGTATCGAAACAGGGGCATATCCCTATATTGTTTCAAAATATGGGCATATTGCTAATTTTTTAAAAACTTAAGGGCAAAAGGCCAGATAGTCCTTGAAGGTAGATATGGAAGTTTGGTCTCATAAAAAAAAAAAAAATAAAAAAAAAATAAAAAAAAACATGAATATTGGACTGGCCTCTTCAGGAAAATGTTTACGAAGTACTACAAACTACAAAGTTGCCTGGCCCGTCAAGTGCTGTTCTGAATTTCGAACCCCAAACGCCTTATCCAAAAAGAAAAAAACTCATCCATGGACCTGTATAGTGTATAGGACCTTAATTATCTCTCTGCACAAAATCTCTCATTCAATAATACAAAAATATTATCATCCATGGCAGTTCAACCTGGTGTTAACACTGCTTTCTTTTCTTCTTCCTTCTCTTCTCAGATACCCAGTTTCAGACCCTTCAAAACCGCACCTTTTGTGACGCCTAAAGCATTTTCTCTACATCCGTGTACCAGTATTGACCAGAGGAACAAACCCTTTAGAAGAAATCAAAATGTCTCTGTTTCAGCGGCCCCAGAAGCACTCACAGCTGAAACACCTTCTGAAACTGAGAGTTCAACCTCCACAAGCTCAGAAGAACCGAATCCCACTAAAGAAATTGAGGTTCAATTCTCTTTCTTTCCACAAGAGCGTGTTCATGTATGTGTATGTGTGTGTCTTTGTGCATGTATTATTGTTTTATTTTGGTGGGTTCTTGAATTTGTAGAAAACTGAGGTGGTGGTGAAGCCAGTGGAGACGCCAAGGCTGGTGTTGAAGTTCATATGGATGGAGAAGAACATCGGTCTAGCTCTTGATCAGGTGATACCAGGGCATGGCACAATTCCCCTGAGTCCTTACTACTTTTGGCCGAGGAAGGATGCATGGGAGGAGCTCAAGACCACTCTAGAAAGTAAACCATGGATATCCCAGAAGAAAATGATTATACTTCTTAACCAGGCCACTGATATTATCAATCTGTGGCAGCAGAGTGCTGGCAATCCTACATCATAAACACAATGTAGGGAAGACCTTGCTTTTTTGAGGTGTGCAGTTATCTAGGATCTGAGAGGCTGATTTGATATTTTTCTTTCCAAGTGTTATTTCAATCTGAATTATGTCAATGTCCATGCTTGTTCAGGTTGCAATACCTGTAATTTTGCTCAACTTTATCTTTTTATGGAAGCGTGAATTGATTGCTAAGTGCTTGTATTAATATTGTTTCTTCGTTGTATACATATAAGCTAGCATGTAGCAATACCCTACCTTTCTGAATGTAGCACACCATCAAGTGCTTGTACATGTTCTGCTAGTACAATCAAATAGTGTTGTTTACGAGATATCATATCTGGTGTTTGCTATTCTGAATGGTTAAAGAGGCCACGCAAATGTGAGGTTCATCCCATCTCATTTCCAAGCTCAATCATAATCAATTGTATTGTAAATATACATATCTCAGTCAAGGAATCGACTGATGAATCAAATCAGGCCGAAACAGTTACATTATTTCAGAGTAGTTCTACTGTTTTTCACACTCAACAAAATTTAATCGATCTGTGATATAGCTCACTGATATTCAGACTGATTCAATATTTACATTAGCTACAGTTCATCATCAACATTCAAACAGAGAAGGTAAGCTATTAAGCCAACCACAGGGACAAATCTAAGATAGTTTACTATGTCAGCCTTGCTTTTCTGAACATTTTGAAGGTTGTCACCTATCAACCAAGGCTGGAAAATTATGTAAAAGCATATATCCCAAATGAACGCATAAGCCAGCCTCTCAGATCCCAGATAGCTAATCAAGAAGTTCCATCTCTCTCTTATGCTCCCAAAATTTCCATCCATTCTACCAAAAAGTGCCCACAATCCAGATATGAGACACATGGCCCCACCAATTAGTCCAACAATGGGTGCACCGTTGGTCATCACAGATCCAAGTTGTGAGCGCTCTCTTGGAGGGTAGTCTGAATCTACCTCATTCAGCCGGATAGCCATGTAAGGTATTAAGAATGCTGGCATCAAAAGAACAAGTGACAAATTGGTCAATGGAACCTCAGTAAGCAACCTCATGAAGCATGAGAGTTTGAGAGTTTAAATTCAACCCCAATTACAATGGATAGTCAAGCCTGGCCACCACACATTTAAATTCAAGCGAATGATATGTACTTTTGAGCTACATGGTCAACTGATCTAACCACTCATGAAGCATGAGAGTTTGAGAAAAGCATACTGTTTGTGAGGAACATCTGCAGGCCCCATAGGACATCCAGAGACCCCTTGTATCTGTCCCTCTTACGATCCGTGAAAAGCAAAGGAGCAAACATGAACGTCCACCCAATGACAAAATTGAATAATCCTTCAGATATCTGATGCAGTAATGGTGTAGCATCATAAAGATGTTTAGATCAAAAAGCATGGTGGAAAATGGTGAGGTGCCAAGCAAATTGACATAGTGTAATGATCCTTACCGGGTGAAGAACTGGGGCATCAATTAGACGAATGCCAACTGCTCTGCCAAAAGGTTTATCGCAGAAATTATCAAGGATTGAACATAATAAGAATTTGCTCCATAAACCAGAAAGCAAAGTAATCAACTCCTAGTACTGCATAGAGTTGGTAAAAGTAAATCAACTAACAGCATCCTATGCGACGGGGGGAAAAAAAGGAAGAAGAAGCAGAAGAAGAAGAAGACCAAAGCATATGTTGTTTGCCTATGAAACTTATAATAAAAATGTTGTTTTCCTATAAACTATAAAAACAGCCACATTTTGAAAATACCTTGAGAACCAGTACAACATATGCTTACAATTCATTTAAATATTAGGAAGACGTGAATTTTGCTTTCCCTCCCCTCTCCCTTCTGTTCTTTCTCATCCCAAATGGATAAGGAAAAAAGATGGAGATACCCTCTCAACTAATGATGAAAACCGTTATCACTTGTTGATATAAAGATATAAATAAATAATGACCTGTTTCAAATGCACTGGAATATTGAGGTAAAAAGTTCTGCCAAAAAAACAATGAAATATTGCTGTTTATATTAACATAGTGAAATATCATCTATACAGTAGGGATGAATACCTTAGATAAGAAATTCATTAATAATATATACATATATATATATATATATATGATAAGAAACAAATAACATCAAGGATGAGATACCATCCATAATAACTAGGTGAAAAGATTTCAAAATAGAAGCACCTCGAATCTATCAGAATTGAGAGGGAGACTCATAATTGAGAAGTTTAACATCACAAATGAAGCATAACAAACAAACGTTGAACATACCAGAGTTCATAAGAGGCAAGATAAAGAAGAAATTGAGAGAAAGTCCAACAAGAGAGTTTATTGTGTCTGAACTGATGGCCCATACAGGATCTCCCTGTTATAACGCAAGAAAACTTTATTCAAATTTGAACTTTGATCCATTCCCTTTGGGTAATAATATTGTAGTGAATGAAATGCTACTTTTATCAGATTTACAACAAAGAGGGAGCAAAAGAAAAAAGTTGTTGAAAAAGAACCATATGCAAAGTTGTACTGTACTGTACTGCAAGGAAATCCAAAATTGAGATACTAATAAGTTGTTAAGTTTATAATGATTAATGGCATTTGTAGGAAGCTACCACAGGAGTTCCGGTTTCACTTTATTTGGTATTACACGGAAATTCTAAAGCATAGTTTCATTGCTATATATGCTTCCTTCTAATTTCTGGAATAGGATCCTAAACTCGTGTCAATTCAAAAAGATCCGTGGTAGCTGAAAAGCGCCATGATTCCTTTCCTTTGCCACTCATCAAGCTCAGAACTTGACCTACACTTTTCTTTCTCGATAAATTTAACTCACTTATCAGGCCAAAAATAAGCTTCGGATGTCATGTGACAATGAAATGATCTCATTTTCTTTTCCCATCAATGGTTATGAACGCAAATTCCACATATAATTTTTTTTTTTTTTAAAGTGTAATTCTACTTTATGCAGCTCATTCTAAGTTTCAAACCCACTAAGGTAATGCTTGGTAACTCTAGCGCCAGTAGAGAATGAATTCTGGTAAAATAAATTATCATGAGAAGTAGTGCTTGGTAGTATGTTGAACAACATACTAAAAAGTAGTTTCTAAAAATAAAAAATAGTAATCATACAAACCAAAAAAAAAAAAAAGGAAAGTAGTATCAAACACCGGCTAAAGAATTACATTAATGCATCAATTTGGAGTTTTGGACAAATGTTTTCAATTCCCAAAAATCCGTAAAAAGAACCCTATTGCAAGGGTCATTCCACAGATATAAATGTCGGGTTCAAGGTTCTAGAAAAGAGACTCAGACAATATACACACTTAGATCAGTCGGTAGAAATTTTATCATGTGTCAAAAAATCCGTAAAAACACGAAATAAATATGCTTATTAATTAAGGACAAGAATCACATTTCAAAATATCCAAGCAATTGGGTTGAGAAAAAACAAACTTAGAAAAAAAAAAAAAAGAAAAAAAAATGCGAAAGTGAATTAAAAGCATAGCTACCGGGGCGTAAGGGAGCAAGAAGAGGTAGAGAATGTAAACTCCCTCAGCAACCCACAGAAGGGATTGCAGCACGCGCCTTAGATTGTCGTCGTCTTCGGAGGATGACGTGGCAGTAACGTTAGTCTTGCGGCGTGACGCGTGGCACACAGACACAGTACTGGTCCTAACAACATAATCATCATTGGAGACGATGAGTGGCGTTGTGTTCAAACTCCTTCTCCTTGGTGGTTTGGCCAATATTTGGGAATGAGACTGAAATAATAATAGTAGTGGAACTGGAAGTGAAGAAGGTTTTGATGATGAGCTGAAGTAGTTGCAGACCAGGGCTTGTTGCCACATTGTTATTTGTCTGTTTCTGTTTCTGTTTCTATTTCTACTTCTGGTTCTGGTTCTGGGAAGAGAGTGTGGTTCAGCTATGCCTATGAACACCACCCATATATACTATTATTATTTTCCAAGGAAATAGATAGATGGATAGACAAGTCGACTACAACTACTACTATTTTCTTCGTTAATTTTTTTTGGGGTTGAAGCTTAGCTGAGGTTAATTTGTTACAGTAATTGTCAGGTGTTTAATCGTCATGTCGTATTAATAAATGACTAAAGGAAAACGACCTACAGTTTTCTGCACTGCCTCTGCGCTTAATAATATGGAGTATAATATAATAAAATACTAGTAAAATTTACAAACCTGCCATTATGTACGGTATTTTCGCGCACCGACCGAGTGTTTTTTTTATTTGTTCAATTGACATTATAGCTACAGTTGCTTTTTTTTTGTTTTTTTTTTTTTTTCCTGTATCGGTTTGTGTCTTTTAAATATTTATATGAGCTGATATACAAATTTTACAATATCTATATATATATATATATATATAAAACTGAAACTTTTGAAGTTCTCACAATTTTTCGCATCATCACTATTTTCTTTTCCTTTTTATTTTAAGTTTCATATCTTATATAGAATCCACCAGAAAAACAATAGATAAAAGTTTAAATTTTTATTAATATCAATAATATTGAAAAATATATATAAACTTGGAGGCCTATTTAAGGACTCCATAAAACTTGATGGACAAGAAAATATATTCTAAAATAAGCTCTTATTAATACCTAACCATAATAGGAACCAAATTTGACCTAAAAAAACATTAAAAGAACCTAAAAATAAGGAAATAAATCATCTAGACCTAAAATAATGTTTTTTAAAGCTCCCACAATTTTCCACATCACCATTATTTTCTTTTTCTTTTTATTTTAGATTCTTTTTATTCTAGGTTTTATATCTTCTTGTATTTATTAATATTACAATAGTTTAGTTTAAGTAAAACTATGTTAGATGTATTTTGTTGGCCTATCACATCATTATTATTATCTATATATAATATAAAATTGAAGATTAAAAATTAATTATAATTTTTTAAGATACCTCACGTTAGAATTATAAAAAAAAAATATGACTCACTTTAGGTTTGAATTTTTTTTTTTTTAAAAGGACTCACCAAAAAAAAAAAAAAAAAAAAAACTTTAGGATTAAGAAAAAAAGAGAGAGACTCTTGGTAGGACTCTCTCTTCTCTCCTTAAAACCCTAGCAATTATCATCTCAAAACTCTAAACTCAATTTCACTTTAAGATTAAAAAAAATAAGAAGGAAAGAGACTCACGTAAAAAAAAAAAAAAAAAATGTAGGTTTTGTCTTTTTTATTTGCTTTCATATGTACCTGAAATTTTCATTCTATCTTATTGTTTTATTATGTTTAGAATTGATTTTCTTCTAAGTATTTGGGTTAATCTCTATATTTTGATAGTGTTTTTATGGGTTTGGTTTTTGGGTTGAAATTCTAATAATTATTTTATATTGAATATGGCAGATGAAGCATCTCTATTTTTTGGAGAAAACTCAAAGCTGCAAGCTATGTCTTCCAGCCCAAGGTGTGGTAAATTTTTATATATTCTTGCTTTATTGAGAATTTTTATTTGGGTTCATGTGATTTTTTGTTTTTTTATTAAAACTTTGATTTTTGGTTGATTAATTATTTGTTTGGATTAATTTCAATTAATTATTTGTTTGGATTCAACGTAAAAGATAATGGAATTAGGTGTTATAAATTTGATAATGTTCCATGTTTTGAATTATTTATAATATTTAGACTCCTGGTAGAACTCTCTCTTCTCTCTTTAAAACCCTAGCAATTACCATCTCAAAACCCTAAACTTAACTTCATTTTAAAATTAAAAAAATAAGAAGGAGAGAGAATCAACTAAAAAAAAAAAATGTAGGTTTTGTCTTTTCTATTTGCTTTCATATGTGCCTGAAATTTTCATTCTATCTTATTGTTTTGTTATGTTTAGAATTTATTTTCTTCTAAGTATTTGGGTTAATCTCTATATTTTGATAGTGTTTTTGTGGGGTTTGGTTTTTGGGTTGAAATTTCTAATAATTATTTTATATTGTATACGGCAGATGAAGCATTTCTATTTTTTGGAGAAAAATCAAAACTGCAACTTATGTCTTCCAACCCAAGGTGGTAAATTTTTGTTTGGTATATAATATATGAATTTTTTGAATTTGAAGTGTTTTGTTTGGTTTTGAAGTAGAATTTGGGGATTCTATAAAATTTGGAAGGTTTAAGTTTTAGGGTTTTTGGTATTTGCGTCTTAGTAGGTTGATCTTAATTCTTTACCTTATATGTTTTTGCTTTATTGAGAATTTTTATTTTGGGTTCAGGTGATTTTTTGTTTTCTTAATTAAAACTTTGATTTTTGGTTGATTAATTATTTGTTTGGATTAATTTCAATTAATTATTTGTTTGAATTCAACGTAAAAGATAATGAAATTATGTGTTATAAATTTGATAATGTTCCATGTTTTGAATTGTTTATATTGTTATTAATACGACTAAATAAGATTTGTTTTTATCTTTGTAGTTTATATCAGTTTTGAGTGTGTGTATATATATAACTTTTGGGAATTTTGCTTTATTAATTTAAGAATTGTAAATTACTTTGTATGTTTCAGTAACTATGTAGCTGCAATGAGACATTGACAATATAAGCATATATATATGGTATTAACATTTTATAAAAATCTTTCTTACAACTCAATAACATTCTACATTAGACAACACTTATAAACTATAGAAAAGCATAGAAGTTAAATATTTATTCCCATTGTATTTTATTTAATTACGACAGATCCATTTTTTTTTTTAAACACTAACTAGCAAAATGTCTATAATATGCATATTATTAACCCAATTTTCTATTTCTAAATTTCTTAGATTTTATTATATCAATTTTTTTTTTCTTTTAAATTCTTGGTGGGCAAATCAGTCTATCACTAATTCTTTTACCTTAACGTGATGTTGATTAATTATCCTTTTATTTAACTATCTCGTGCATTACATGGGTTAGCGACTAGTTTTTATAATTATTGAGCTGTCAATTTTTTATAGGTTACAATAAAATAATAAAATATGAAACTGTGACCAACCATGACTAAAAATATATATTTTGTGAAAATATTGTAACACTTGTTGTTATCACAATATTTTCACAATTGTTGAGATCTTAGTTTCTTATAGATCAAATAAAAAATGCTAAGTCCACAACATTTTTACATTAATTTCATAACAAGTCATAGGTAAGCTACTATTGATGAATAAAAAAGTGATATAAGTCATGGGTCCATTTTAAAATCAGTAACAACTTATCATCTAGAATTTTTTATAAAAATATAATGAAGATAACATTTTTATAAAATAAATAATAATATATCAAATCGAAACTTACCACGGTTGAAAATAAAGTTATTGTGACATTTTGTTGTGTTCTTAGACTTTTTTTTAGTTTAGTCAAATTTGGTGAGCAAAAATTCATTGTTTAACACAATTTTCTTCTGTTGGTTTTTTGTTTGTTGTTTCTTTTAATGCATAGTTTAAAGTGGTTGTCCCAATCAAAAACTAATAATTTACCACAAATGATTTCTTGTGAAAATGTTGTGGTTGTATCATTTCTCTAAAATAAAATTATAAAAGATCATACTAGGGTCTGCCATAGCTAAAATAAAGGTATTGAGAAAATATCATGACATTTATTTTGTTCCTAACTTTTTTTTTTTTTTTAAGCCAATTTGTTGAGCCAAAATTCATAATTTTACGAACAACTTTCTTGGGCTAACTTTTTTTTTTTTAACACATTGGTTAAAGTAAAAAGAACATAGTTTTACTAACAAAAAAGAATTATGGGAAAAAAGTACTTTCCCCCTTTATGTTTGAGGTAGTTTCATCCCCCAACTTTAAAGTTGAATAATTTTCTCTTTTATATTTTGTAGACAAGTATATAGTCCCTGTTGTTACTCTCTTAGTTAAACCTTAACAAAATCTTATTTTAATGACTAAAATAAATAAATTCCCAAGCCCACTTAGATCAGTAATATCCTGTCATTCAAATCTAACACATTCTTATTGAATTTTTAAAGATAGTGGGAAATGAATCCAAGTGCAATCCTAGCCTAAGTCTAAGCTTGAGGCAAAGAAGTCCAGAACAAAAGATAAGTGTGATTCAAACAACAATTGGAATTAATTGCTTCCTCGGGTAAGTCCGAGGATTAGTTTCTTGATTACAAATATAGTTCAAGTTTACACTTGGTCCCTCACTATTCTCTTTCTTGTTCTATCAACGATGTAAAAAATGTTCATCCTCTTTTCTCAGGTGGATCCCCTTCTTTTATAGCCTTTTTCCATGCATCTTAGCCTTCCACTTGGACGTCCCCAAGTATTTCTCTGGATACTTGTCCTATCAAGGCTCTAATGAAGGTGGTAGAAGGAGATGCTAGCTGTGAAGTTACTATTTAGGGGTCATTTTCACATTAATGCAGCTGATAAGGTTGGTAAAGGGCATTAAATGCGGAAGTGGGTGGTATATCCTCCAGGAAGCTTCCTCCCATCATCCTTGTTCAGGTTGCCATACCCTCTCTCCTTTCCTCGAGTCTCTATGGGATATTAGTTGTCCTGATTCCTTTTCTCTCCTTGGGTAGGTGGAACTTTAGGAGCTTGCTTACCCCTCATTAACATGGATTGTGAAGATTGGTCCTTTGTTAAGACTCCTTAGTCCTCGGACCCCACACAATATCCTCCTAAAACCTTACCCTCAAGTGCCACCTTAAGAGTGAGGTTTTAGTAACAATGAGAGGGTCGGTACGTGCCATTGTGTTCCCACGTGGGGATATCGTTTCACCTGCCTTGTGAATGTTCCTGACACTTCGGTATCCATGTCACTACGGTTATTGCATCAGGCAGCTGCTTGTCCCCCCACGTTCTATGATGCGATGATGATCCAACAGCCTAGATTTACTAAGGTTAATGAGCGGGAAATTTACCACTCATTTCCCACCTCTATATAAAGGGAGAATGGGAGTAAATTTCCCATTTACACACACTCCATATATCTTCTTTGAAGCAGTAGTTCGAAGAGATCTTCTCTTAGTGCTTGTAAGTGCCTTTGGCCTTTCATCCATTGTCCTAAAGGAAGCGCTTTTTCTTTTTCTTTTTCTTCTTCTTCTTACTCTTTCTAGATAGGAATATATAGGTAGATTTGCCAAACTAGTTGATAAACCTAAAGGCATGGCTGCATTTAAGGAAAAGTATAGGATCCCTGACAATGTAGAACTCAAATACTGCAAGTTAAGAGAGTAGTTAGTTAGTAAACCACCAGAGGCAGTTGTCATCCCTATGATTGCCTTTATTGAAGGTGGAATGCGAATTCCTATGGGTAGAGTTACTAGGGACTTCCTTATTAATTTTAGGATTTGCTGCACTCAATGCTCACCTAACCTCTTTAGCGTCCTTGGTAGCGTAGACATGTTAAACCAAAAAATAAGGACCAGCCTTACTTGCCATGGTGTAAATTGGGTTTATAATTGTCATAAATGTAAGGAAACAGGTTATTACTTTAGGTGTAAGGTCCCCGCAATTAGGTTGATTTCATGTATCCCTGATTCTAATAAGGGTATGGATGAAGACTTCCTCATCGTCTTGGGTGAATGGCATGATGGTTTATGGTTTGCACTGTCCTACCCAAGATAGGGAACCAGGTGGGGTGACCAAGGAGCTAGAATGACTTAGACCACCTTTTTCATCTTCTATAATCTTTGATCATTCTTTTGCCTATCTGACTAACCTCATCTTCTTGTTTTCTTTACAAATGAATTTCATATTGCCTCGAACAAAAACATAGTGAATTTTGTAGACCTCAATTGAATTCTTCAATCCGAAATTTTCCTCCACTAAGATCGATAGCTTCGAGCGATGCACATAATTCTCGGATTAAAGCCTATCTCCATGCGTTTCTCGTCTCCCAAGTACGTGATTAAAGCCAAAGACTAGAGGCTCGCGTTGATTGAAGTAGCTATCCCCAGATTTCTAACCGAACCTCCCCACCCCCCCCCCCTGATACTCAGGATGCTTAACTGCTCACTTCACTTGTGACCAAGCTCCTTTACTCCTACGAACAACCTTTCTCCTTTGACAAAGAACGGGAAGAGCTAGTGTCTAAACCTACTCGGGAGGATGTAGAGAAAGACTTTGAAGTCTTTTATCAGACAGACTCTGAAGATCCTCCAGAACCTATTCACCATTGCCTCGTTGTTGCTTAAGTTAGTACCAGTCAAGAAGTAGCTGACATTCCTGAAGCCATGGTACTCGAGGAGAAAATGTCCAACCTGCTAGCCCTGCTTGCTGCCTACGCAGGGGGAAATGCTCCCGAGGTCCCTATCATACCCCGGCCACCTACAACTGCCCCATCTCTGTTAGGATTAGTGCCCTAAAATCCTATTGTATAATGCTTTGTATGTTTATGTATGACATTATGTATGACTTAATGTTGTGATTAATAAAGTTGCTTTATTTTTTATCTAAAATAATGGTAACATGAATATTCAGACATTATCATATAGTCCATGAGATGCATAGTATGTGAAAAGTCATAGAAGATATAAATCACAAGTTCTTTGTAAACTCAGAATTTTAGTTCTTAGTCGGTGATGAAATTGGGCATTTCACCTGCGAAGACTATAACATATCAATCAAGATGATTTGTCTTGATCATAGAAATGAAGACTTCTAGTTGATATGTTGATATGTTTTAAGAGTTAAGACATATTGAACTGGACCGCTGTGAGATTTATATTATTCTCCTAACAACTGTCAAATGAATAATAAATCTCATGACCTATTTTTACATGAACTCTTAATCCTGAGAGAATAATGGACCTGATCATGAAGTGTAGGTTGCTTTAATATATTAGGAGTGAGAACTAAAGTAACAGTCAAAATCTTAGTATGTTGGGCAGCCACATTTAGTGTTGATGGAACATATATTCTTAAGATGAAATTCATAGTCTCTTAACGGAGACACAAAATATTCCCTTGAGATAAGTTTAATGGATTTGTTATTTAGAATGTTAGGCCTAACTACTTTAGTAAATAGTTACTAAAGTATATATTTATGAAATTAGATTTCATAAATATATGATGAATAACTTAAAGGATTAAACCGAGTACTCAAGGATTAAGATGTAGTAATTTACAAAGTGGCAGTCTACATTCATGACTTTTTATTACTACGAATATTTTATGAAGGGATTGCATGTACAATAAAGTCTTAGGATATAATTTATTAATAAGGCCTAGAGTGCAATTATATTTATATAGTGGTATTTAATATAATTAATAGTAACTTTGGACTTGTCAAGAGTTGACAGAAAAGCCCAAGGTCCATTGGAGCTAGTGTCTTATTTGTTCCCTTTTGGTCCCACTCTAAGCCACATACTAAAGCCCAATTGGAAAGACCCAAAAGGCTAGCCCAATTAGATAATCAGTTATTAAGAGAGAAACATACCGAATTTTGTAACAACAACAAGATAAATGAATTGGTATGTATGTGAATGTTGGACACTTTTTCATTCTCTCTAGAACATACACATAACTGATTGAGAGACCACACTTCTTGAGCATCAAGTGGAATTGGAGTGAAGATTAAAAGTGTTTCTAAGTACTTCTAATCTTTGTTTTTGAATTTCATCGCTTCAAGGTACACTATCTTGTTCTTATATTCTGAAACTTACATAGCACATGTTATCAATTGCGAATGAAATAGATCCGTTAATTTTCTGCTGCGTAGATTCATATTTCCATCAATCTCATATCTCTACTGCAGATGCCCCCGAGAAATAGAGAAGAAGGGGGAAGCAGACTGAGAACTCTGAAGAGGGGGAGATACTTTAACCTACTTAATAGTTACCTGCCAAAGAGCCTAGAATTACAAGGGTGCAACAATAGAAAGGTACTTCCACCAGGGTTGGTAAAAGCATTGAAGTGGAACAGCACTCCAAGGCTACTATATGGAATCCAACCTTTGTGCTCAGTACGAGAGACCCTGTCACATCTGAGGCACCACTTAGGGATGCCTAGAAGGGCAGGTCCGGGTTGGTGTCCGAGTGCCTAGAAAAGGCCCTACTTCTTCCTGATGACATGCAGGAACTAAAGAGGATGAGGAAACGTGAGGTGTTCCTCTCATTAAAGAAGGAATTTACAAAGGTTAGTTTTTATACCTCCACTTTAATACCACTTCCTCATATCCTTTACGTTAAAACGGTAACATGTGTGTGCATTTTTCTTTGAACATAGGTTGTGCAAGTGTCTTTCGTGGCTGAGGAATGGGTCGACCACGCTCTGTCAAAATCCTGAGAGGCGGAGAGTAAATTGGCCCATTCGGATAAGGCTCTCATTGAGGTAGAGAAAAAGTCAAGGATTCGCTCTTCCATCTAGCCGAGGCTGAAAGAAGGCATAAGAACGTCGAAGCTGCTTTGGGAGGGTTTGAGAAGCAAGCTAAGGAGTTGTGGGTTTCTTTGAAGAAGACTGAAACGTAGCTAGCCTCAACCAAAGAGCAAATCAAACTTCAGCAAAAAGAACTTAAGGGCAAGGATGCTAAAAAAGCGAAAGCCGAATAAGCCACGTATGACGCTGGCATGACTAAAACTACCCAAAGCTTAACTGCTCAACTCAGAGATGTGGCTTGGGCCTTCTGTCTTGAAGTTTAGGGTGAAGACCTTAAGGCTGCTAGAGTTAGTGCTGACAGGGGGACCAATAAGGTTTATTACCCCTAGCTCTTCGTGTTGCTCCCAACTCTGCCCTTCCTCCTCCAGATCCAAGCTCTACCTCCTCGATACCCAAGTCCACAATAGCCCCAACTTCTGTGCCTTTTGCTGAAAAAGAAAAAGAAAAAGAAAAACAGACCCTAACTCCAGTGGTGGAGTTGGAGTCAAAAGAAGTTGTAGAAGTTAAGTAATTGAAAAAGAAGAAAAATGAGAAAGAGAAGGAGGTTGCAGCCTAGTTCCCTTAAGTTTAGCACTTAGGTAGATTTTGTAATGGGCTAGGTTTAGCAGACACCCCCCCCCCCCCCTTTTTTTCTTTTTTCTTTTTTTTTTTCTTTTTTGTAGTCACTTTTGGACTTAAATGAATATATCCAAGTTTTACTGCATTCTTGTTTTGTATAATTACTAATTTTCTTACCTCACCATATATAACACACGTTCTATTGATTAAAATGTATGGCCTCAAGTATATTAAGTCACCTAAAACTTAACTTAAACCTAACAGTATGATCCAGGAATCTGGATGGATTTATAGTCAAGCTTCTGAATTTAACCCTATTTACCTAAGGGTTAATTTTTCTCAGCCCTTAACTAATTTCTTACAAGAGTAAATTTACTTGAGGCTTGTGACTTAAGGAGTCGAACAAGGCCAAGGTTTCGTTTAACATTTAACCAATCTCACATAAGAGTTAATTTACCCAAGGCTTGTGACCCGAGGAGTCGAACAAGGTCGATGTTCTGTTTAACACTTAACCAATTTCACATAAGAGTTAATTTACCCAAGGCTTGTGACTCGAGGAGTTGAACAAGGCCGAGGTTTTGTTTAACACTTAACCAATTTCACATAAGAGTTAATTTACCTAAGGCTTGTGACCCAAGGAGTTGAATAAGGCCAAGGTTCTGTTTAACACTTAACCAATTTCACATAAGTGTTAATTTTAATGAATAACTTAAGAAAACCGTGCACCAAATAGAAAACAGAAAGAACTAAATGGAATCCAAAGTATTATTAATAATAATATCTACGTAGATTATTTACATTCCATGGGCATGGAACAACATTCTCGTCCAAATCTTCTAAGTAATAGGCCCCAATACCAGCTACTAATGTGATACGATATGGACCTCCCCGATTAGGTCATAATTTTCCCCATGATGGATTCTTCACAATTCCTACTACTTTCCTTAAAACCAGGTCTCCAGGAGCTAGTGGCCTTACCTTAACTCCTTTGTCATATCCTTACCTAAGTTTCTATTGATAATGTGCCGTTTTGACCATGGTGACCTTTCTTCTTTCATCAACTAACTCCAAGCTTGTTAAAAGCAAACAGTTACTTTCTTCCACACTAAATTGGTTAGTTTTTAGGGTCGGGAACCCTGTCTCGAGAGGTATGACCACTTCGAACCCATAGGTAATTGAGAACGGAGTTTCCCAATTGATCTTCAAGGTGTGGTGCAATATACCCATAATACATATGGTAACTTGTCCGCCCATTTCCCTTTCGCTTCATCTAGCCTCTTCTTTATTCCACTAACTATGACTTCATTGACTACTTCTACTTGCCCGTTTTCCTGTGGATAGGGAGGAGTGGAATATCTATTTCTAATACCTAGCTCCCCATAATATCTTTTAAAGGCATTACTGTAAAATTGGAGCCCATTATCCGAGATCAATTTATGGGGGATTCCAAATCTAGTTACAATGTTCCTCCAAACAAACTTCTTTGCATCCACATCTCTAATATTAGATAGTGGCTCAACTTTAACCCATTTTGTGAAGTAGTTGGTCCCAACGAGAAGCCATCTTCGGTTTCCTATTGCCCTTGGGAATAGCCCCACTATGTTTAAGCTCCACTGAGCAAATGGCCAAGGACTGGAGAATGGATTCAAGACTCCTCCAGGTTGGTGGATACTTGGGGTTTATCTCTGACACTCATCACACTTCTTAACATAATCTTGAGCAGCCCTTTGCATACTAGGCCACCAATACCCTTGGGTGAGAGCTCTATGTGACAAGGACCTTCCCCCGATATGACTTCCACAAATTCCGTCATGCAACTCTTCCAACAAGGGTTCCACAGTTTCAGGATGGAAGTATAGCAAATATGGTCTCGAGTAGGAGCGTTTATACAATTTTTGCTCCTTGGAAAGCCAATATCGTGGAGCTTTTCTTCGAATCTTCTTGACCTCACCTTCGTCTTCAGGTAGTGACCCATTCCTTAAGAATGAACCTAATGGATCCATCCATCTTGGACCAACCTATATGCTATGTACTCCGTTCAATGTTTGATCACTATGGTCAGAAACCATCATATCCTCGTCGATTATAACCCAAGGAAGGCCTAATCTCAAAGAGGTGGCCAACATAGCCAACGAATCTACATGGGAGTTCTAGCCTCTTGGGATCTACCTTATGGAAAAAGCTTCAAAGTCTTTATTGAGATATCCTTGCATTCATTGGTCCCTAGTCTCAAATTCTCCATTAACTTGCCTAACCACTAGTCTTGAATCTGAGAAAACCTCTACAACCTTTCCTCCCATCTTGCTAACCATTACCATTCCAGCAAATAAAGCTTTATATTTTGCTTCATTGTTTGTGGCTAGAAATCCTAATCTCAAGGATTTTTCCACAGTTATCTTCTCTGGGGATATTAAGACAATTCCCACACCGAATCCTTTTTGATTAGCTGCACCATTAGTATAAACTTCCCAAGTTGGAAAACAAGGAATGGAAACAACCATGATCTCGGAGCCCAACATCTCGCCTTCCATAAGCTCCTCGATAAACTCAGTAACTAGGTCAGCCAAGATATTGTATATCAAAAGCACCAAGCATCGTCCCCCAATTGGCAATCCTCCCCATGTAATTAGATTTTCAAAGCAATTCCTGCAGAGGGAGTTGGTAAGAATCACTTCGGTATGTGATTGGAAATAATGAGAGAGTTTCCTCGTTGCATGTATAATGGCCAAAACTGCCTTTTCCAAGGGTAGGTAGCGAATTTCTACTTCTTGCAAGGATTTGCTGACGTAGTAAATAGGCCTTTGCACCCCATCATATGTTCTAACCAAAACTAGACTCACTACATGGTCAGTAACTACTGTATAAACGTATAAGACCTTTTCCTTCTCGGGTTAGAAGAGAACAGAAGGATGAGATAAGTACCTCTTTAATTCCTTAAAGGCATCCATACATTCCTTTGTCCACTCAAAATTCTTCCATTTATGGAGGGGCTGAAAGAATGGCTAACAACGGTCAGCTAATCAGGATATGAACCTATTCAAGGCAACCATCATTCCTATTAGCATTTATACTTCTTTAGGATTCTGAGTTGGATACAGGTTATTTATAGCTTTAATTTGATCAGGATTAACCTCTATTCCCCAATGAGTGATCATATAACCCAAAAACTTGCCCGAACTAGCACTAAAAGAGCACTTGGAAGCTTTAAAGCGCAACTTGTGCTCCCTAAGCACCGCAAACACACTTCCCAAGTCGTTTAAATGATCCGAAGTTTGCTTACTTTTTACAAATATATCGTCAATATATGCCTCCACACTCTTCCCAATCTGAAACTCAAACATTCGGGTCACCATCCTTTAATACATAGATCCAGCATTCTTTAAGCCAAAAGGCATTACACGGTAACGGTAATTCTCGGTAGGGGTTCGAAAAGATGTCTTCTCTTGGTTGGGAAGGGCTAAAGGTATTTGACGATACCACTAGAAGACGTCCAGAAAACTCATCTGAAGATGTCCAGCAGTCGCATCTACTAGTTGGTCAATCCGAGGTACAGGAAAAGGATCCTTTGGACATGCTTTATTCAAATCCATGAAATTATCACACATTCACTGCTTCCTATTCTTCTTTTTTACCACCATAGTATTAGCCAGCCACTTGGGGTAAAAAGCCTCCTTGATTTCCCCTGCTTGCTTGAGTTTGATCACCTCTTCCTTCACTACCTTGGTGTGTTCCTCTAAAGAGTGTCGAGATGGTTGCCTTTTTGGTACAGCTCCAGGATTCAAATTCAAGTGATGGCATATAAAGTCTGGGTTGATTCCTGGTGCCTAATTAGCACTCCAAGCAAAAACATCCACATTATCATTCAAAAAGGCTATAAGCTCCTCTTTTTCCACAAGGGGGTAGTTGAGCCCCAACCTAAAAATATCTATTCACATTCGATTTGATCTTCACTTTGTCCAACTTCTCACAGAGCAAACCCTGCTGCTCAGTCTCAAGTTCGACCTCGGGGTCTGTTAATTGCTACGGGGCCTCTTCTAAGATAGAAGAAGCCTTATCCAACGATTGTTGTCTGATAGCAACCACTAGGCACTGCCTGGCCATTGCCTGACTTCCAACAAGTTCCCCAACTCGACACCCTCAATAGGGTATTTCTTTAAGGTGAAAGTTGGGTGATACTAATCCCATGGCATGAAGTTAGGGCCTAGCCAAAATAGCCATATAGAAGGAGTAAGCCTCTACCACAATGAAGTTTACTTGCACGACTTCATTCCCTGCCTGCACAGGTAGCTTAATCATTCATCGAGGAATTATAGTTCTCCCATCAAATCTGACCAATGGGGAATCATACTTGCTTAAATCCTCGGGTTTGAGATTTAGCCCCTTTTACAGGTCTAGGTACATAATCTCAACTCCACTTCCTTGGTCCATAAGGACCCTCTCTACATCATAGCTCCTGATCCTCAAGGTCACAACCAGGGCATCATCATGGGGTTGAAAAGTCCCAATCGTATCCTTCTCCAAAAAACCTAAAATGGGCGATGCTCCATGCCTATCTCTCTTAAATTCTTGGACTTGCTCCTCAAGCTCCAGAGTCAAAGATTTTGACATAATGCCTGAAAGTGAATCTGCATCATGGCTGGGAGTGGTAAAAATCACATTGATTGTTCCCAAGGGTGGCCGAGGAGCCACTTCTCTTTGATACCCTACTCCGATCTGATTTGTTTACCTTGAAGGCTGATGCATAAACTGCTTCAATTTCCCGGATTTCACCAGCTGGTCCAAATGATCATGTAGAGATCTATAGTTTTCTATTGTGTGTCCTCTATCTTGATGATACCGGTAATACAAACTTTGATTACGCTTGGACGAGTCTCCTCCCATCTTATTGAGCCATTTGAAATAAGGCTCATTTTTTATCTTCTCAAGGATTTGATATACCGACTCCTTAAATACCGATTTGACTATCTTTGTGTTATCCCTTGATGATTGGTTAGCGAACTCTCTTCTGGGTCAACTATGATTATACCCCTCTGCTCGAGGAACTCAATTTTTAGGGGGGAAAATTTTGGTTTTTCCTTTTCCTTGGGTTTGATCTTCCTAGACCTGTTTATGCTCGTTAATGTGGTCCATAAGCTAATGCATACTTTTGGCGGGCTTCATACTCAAGGACTTTCTCAAGTTGTGTTCTTTAAGGAGCCAATCTTAAAGGTTCTGATGGCCATGTCCTCAGAATCCCCTTCAATTTCATTAAATGTCTCCCAGTATCTGTCAGAGTAGGTTTTGAGCGTCTCCCCCTCTCTCATCGCCATGGATAATAAAGAGTCTAGAGGCTTAGGGACCATGCTGCACATCACGAACCTAGCTCCATATGCCCTTGTCAACTCTTCATAAGAGCCTATAGAACCCTCTTCCAACCCATCAAACCACCTCATGGCAACATGCCTGAGGCAGGACGGAAAAACCTTAGACATAAGGATCTCATTCCTCGAATGAATGGCCATCCTTTGATTAAAGTGACTCACATGCTCCACGGGGTCAGTCCTCCCATTGTAAATAGCAAAAGTGGGCTGGGTGAAACTGTGAGGTTGAATTTAATCAACCATCCTGTTGGCTTTGTTCCGTGCCAAATTTACTTGTAATTAAGCATTTAGAAACCCTATATTTATGTGGGAATCATGTAAGGGTAGTGTGTGAGAGAGTGTGAAGAAATACTTAAGATTGTGCAGTGAAGCAGGGACTCACGACTAGATCTCGCGGGTGGCTTGCGACTGGCAAGCCACCAGAAGATGCACGCGAGTGAAGCGTGCAGAGAAGCTGAACCGTCATGCCAGCTGTAGCACTACAGGACAAAAAGTCCAGACTGGCCATACAGTTAGCTTGTGGCTTAAACTCATGACTCATCCAAGTCGCGAGGCCAAGTCGCAGATAGCTCTGTTTTGGAAAAATGACTCTTCGCATTCCAAAGACACACCATTATATATAGACCCTTATACCCACGAAATGTAGAGAGCTTCCTGAGAGAATTTTGATAGAGAAACCCTAGAGAAAAACAAAATTGACTCATCCACAATCTTTACATAGAGACTCTTCAAATTCCTCTACTCTTACCCTCTCCATTGCTATTCATGTATCCCAACTACATTTTCTAGTGGATTATTAACCGCTTGGAGGATGACAGAGAGGTTTTACGCCAAGGGCTTTGGTTTCCTCTTTGATAACACATCGCTGTGTTGTCCTTGTATTTGCATCTCTCTTCCCTTAATCTTTGCCATTAATTTCTGCTGTGGATGTGATTTTATTTGGTTTAGATTGTTTATCAATTCTGTTATTAGCTTGTGTTCATTTTCCGCACATATATTGTTTGACATTAAGCTTGAATTAATAATTTTGTAATTAGGGGTCTAAACATTCATAGTGGTTTATACGTTATTTGAACATTCAAAAATGATGAGGGAGCTGGGCCATATCAATTCTTTGCGTAAAAGGTGACTTAGCAATTTGTAGTAGAGCTTTGCTCATTGCATCATTTCCCATGCTCTTAGGGAATGAGTTCTCTCCATGCCACTTACTATACCTCTCCACCTTATCCAAGCGTGAAGATGTGGAGAAAGATTCACTATGGGGAGTCCTGGACCTAGGTCTATAGCTACCATCTTCAGATCCTGAACTTGATGCGGGTGTCCGATTTCCCCTATCATGCGCCTTCCAATGCAACTTTTTGTGTAGATAATCTATCTCCGACCTGAGATTTCGTGTCTCTTGCTCATGGGAAACATGACCTCCAGTCCTGGAGTGGCTCCTACTAGTATGTCCCATGTGCGACATTTCCACCCTAATGCTAGGAGTCCGATCATGCTCTCAATTTCTCCTTTACTCAAGACTGACAAAGTGGTCCACACACTTTGAGCCAACAGATTCCTTTCTATTTTGTCTAGAGTTAGCCATAACTTAGAAAAGGTGAATTGTAGATGAATTTTCCACAGACGACATCAATTGTGAGGACCGAAAAAATAAAGGCCCAAGCCTACTTAGATCAATGATATCCTTTCCTTCAAATCTAGCCCAAACAATAGAACTTTTAAAGGAAGTGGGAAATGAATCCAATTGCAATTTTAGCTTAAGTCTAAGCTTGAGGCAAAGAAATTCAGAACAAAAGATAAGTGTGATTCAAACAACAATTGGGATTAATGGCTTCCTCGGGTACGTCCGAGGATCAGTTCTTGATTACAAATATAGTTCAAGTTTACATCTAGTCCCTCACTATTCTCTTTGGTGTTTTATCAAAAATGTAAAAAATGTTCATCCTCTTTTCTCAGGTGGATCCCCTTTCTTTTATAGCCTTTTTCCATACATCTTAGCCCTTCACTTGGACATCTCCAAGCATTTCTCCGGATAAGTGTCCCATCAAGGCTTTGATGAATGTGGTAGAAGGAGATGCTAGCTGTGAAGTTACTGTTCAGGGGTTATTTCCACATTAATGCAGTTAATAAGGTTGGTGGAAGGCATTAAATGTGGAGGTGGGTAGTATATCCTCTAGGAAGCTTCCTCCCATCATTCTTGTTTAGGTTGCAATACCCTCTCCTCTCCTCGGGTCTTTAAGGGATATCAGTTGTCCTGATTCCCTTTCTCTCTTCAAGTAGGTGGAACTTTTGGAGCTTGCTTACCCCTCATTAACCTAGATTGTGAAGATTGTTCCTTTGTTGAGACTCATCGGTCCTCGAACCCCACATATCTATGATTCCTAGAATATTTTTTATTGTGCAATATCTAAAATGCCACACAAAATTTTAATGTCCCAAAAATTTTCTTCGTGTATTTTGAGTTTTATGTGTTAGTCATACTTAGAAAGTAAAAATGGTGATGGATGGTATTCTATTTGTTACCTAGAAAATACTAATTTATCAGTGGTTTAAATCTTCTAAATTTATAATTTTATCTAATAGAAACTTCAATAACATATGTTTTTTGTTATTTTGTTATTTTATTATTTGTTTTCTTTCTTAGAAAGATGTTCATTAAAAATTAAGAAAGCTAAGCACCGTAGTTAGACTTATAAAATAAAATAATAAAGAAGGAAGTATGAATAACAAAATATTCATTGTAAATGGTTGTAGGTATTTAATTTGATGAAGAGTTTCAATTGTAGCTGTAAGGACACGTTTTACAGCCCAATCCCAAAAATGTAAGGGGTGTTGGCCCAATGAGCCCAGTACAATAAATTTGTAGAGAGTGGGTCAAAGAACTGGGCCCTAATGAATTTGACAACGGCTAATGTGGATTTAGGTGATGATCAAGCAAGAATAAGGCATACAGGACTAAATGAATTCTCCGTCCGAGGAGGTAAATCTTGTTATAAATCAATTAAGCTGATTACAGGTGCAACTTTGATTGCTACAATATTCTTTCTCTATTTTTCTGATCCCTCTTCCTTCAGGGGTCTCTTACATTATATATCTACCTATTGGTGATCTTGACCTTCCATTTGTTGATCAACCAAGCCACCACTTGAGTGCCCGTCCCGTCAGACACTCCTTCTGGCTTTCTATGAGTTGTGGTAGCCAAGGTAGCACTGTTCAGGAGTCTTCTCCACAGAAATGCGGCCAAAAAAGTAGCTACAGTGCATTAAATGCGGTGGTAACAACTTTTCCTTAGGTACCTCCTAGCTTCCACTTTTTGGTACACTCGAGGTGTATGTTCCTGTCACTGGAGCTTCCTAAAAGGTTGTTTTGATCAATGGGATCCATATCTAGTCCGTGTTTAGCTTCTCCGAAGAGGTATTTCCCCTTGGACCACCTTCCCAGTCATATCATGTTCATGAAGGTCTGAGCTTAAACCATTAACTACTGTTTAATCGTCCTCGAATCACCCATGTTCTCAGCCAAAGCCCAAAGCCCAATATCGGATTTGGGCCTTTACCCTCACAATAGCCCCTCAAAATTCCAATTTTTCCCCCCATATCCGAGGAGAAAATTAGGGTTTTGATTTTTCAAGAGATAGCACCAACTGATTCCTCGATTCACTTGTGCGGGGGTGTCGTTTTGCGTGCCCCATAATTGTTTCTGACGCTTCGAAGCCCGCAAGGCGTCATTAATTGCTCCAGGTGACGCTTTGTTCCCCAGATCTAACAGTGAGGCACAGATCCAACGATTGATCTTTCTCTTGGAATTTTGAGCGGGATAACTCCCACTCATTTTCACCCTCTATATAAAGCCTTGAGGGAAATCATTTTCCCCTCATTTCACAAGTCTTCAAGCTTTCAAAGATTCCAAGCACTTAAAATCACAACGCTCTCTAAGTTTCCAAACTTCACCACCCCCTTTTCTTTAAGAGACCCTTAAAAATCTTTCCAAAGGTTTCAGGGACTAATACACATCTTAGTTCTTGTAAGTTTCCATCTCTTTAAACTTTTCTTTTTTCTCCTCGGCCACTCTCCTCGGCCTTCCAATTCTTATTTCGTCATTCACCAACTTCAGTGGTTTCCCTTTGTCTTGTCTAGATGGGTAGATTTAAACACCTAGTAGATTCCCCTGCAAAAATAGAGGCCTTTAAGGAAAAATACCGCATGTACGAGTGTCACTCCCTTAAAAACACAAGATATTATCTCAAGTCTCGATCTAACGTCGTCAAACTAGTATCGTGTCTACCTAAATCTAATAAGGGTATGAAAGACGACTATCTGATAACTTCGGGAGCATGGCATGATGGCCTTCACTGCCCCATCCGAAAGGGAAAGCCAAGTGGGATACCTTAGAGTTAGGTTCCTTAGCAAAGAGATTTAGATTCTATAACCCTGACCGTGACATTATTTCCTTTGTATCTTACTTTCTTTTAATGACGGATTTTAACCTTCTAACCATGTTTTGCTTCTCGGCTACTTTTGCAGATAAAAGGCACGTAGCGCCCAGGCTCAGTCTAACCAATGTTGAAGCTCTTAACTACTTGCTAAGGTCCAAGATCTTTGTAAGTGAAGATAGGAAATTGAAAGTAGTCCACTTAATTTTGGACTTTGAGCCTATCTCGTAAATATACCAAGAAGTAGGCCATGCCATAAGAGCGGGTGACCAGCGGTTAGCTCGGATTGACGTGTCACGCCCGAATTTCCTGGCCTAAGACGATCTTCCACCAGTTGTGTTGCCATTTCAATGAGCTCTGCTTGAAGTAGCAGCCACACCCGAGGAGGAGATTGCCTCTTCACTTTTATCACTAGAAGAGGAGATAAAAAAACTTCCATTTTGAGGAGGAGGGTGAAGTACCAAAAAGGCCATTAGAGCTTTCAGACTTTGAGGCCAACTTTGATAGATTTTCTATTGCCCATTCCCCGAGATTAATAGTTGCTCGGGTTGATCTAAGCTCAGAAGATGAAGACGAAGGTATGGACCTGAGGAAGAGTAACAGCCTAAAGGGTCTACTAGCCAACAGGAACAAAGGGCAATCTTTGAAAGAAGCCCCGAAGTCCCAAGTTCCACCCACCCTTTCCCCTCACCACTACCCCCCACTGACCTTAGATTGCACGCCATGAAAGATTTAAAGAAGAAAAGGCCAGTGGAAGATCTTGAGGAAGGGGAGTTGGCACCCCAAAAGGGAGCTAAACAACAAAGGAAAGCAAAGGACTTGAAGGACAGGAGGTAACCTTTATGGATAGCCGGGATGAAGTTGAAGTGCGCCAGGGGTTGCGTGCATGGGCCCCTTGGCTAGAGTTGGAGGGTGCTCTCATTCATTGGGATGCCACGATCTGGGAATCTTAAAGGGGGCACGCTACTTACCTTGCCGAGGCCTTAGAGCAACCTCTTCTCCTACCTAGAGATATGGAGGGCCTCAGGCATACCAGGCAACCTGACCTCTTCATGTCGTAGAAGAGGGACCTTGCAATGGTAAGTCAAACAACAACCTTTTTCTTTTTTGTTAGATACTAAGATGCACATTTATTCACATATGTATATATTATTATTATTTTTATTTGACCCCTTTGCTACTTTTATGCAAGTTACCCAACAGATTTATGTAGTTGAGAAGTAGGCCAGGAATGCCTGTGACGAGGTTAAAGCTAAGGCCCAGTCCCGTCTTGAGTTTGAGAAGGCTCTTGGAGCCCTTAAAGCAGAACATACAAAGCTGGCCAATAAGCTGACCACCTCGAAAAAGGAACGCTTAAGCACCCTGGCTAGTCTGAAGACTGCTGAAGCCCAGGCTAAGGATCAACATAAGTAGCTCTACACAACAGAGCTGAACTTGGCCACCCAGAAATAGCTAGTTCTGGATCTCAGGGCTGAGCTGCAGAAGGCTAAAGAGGCAGCTCAATTGGCCAAGGAGGCAGCAGAGGCCAAAAAGCAAGCAGCCTTCACCCTCGGCGTGGAAGAAACACAAGCAATGCTCACTAAGGAGCTTGTCGAGGCATGCAGGGATTACTGTGATGTAACATGGGCAGAAGCCCTCAACATTACAAGTTTCCCTGTGAACTCGAAGTAGAGGCAACCGAGAAGGATATATTACCATCTTGACATCCGTGAAGTCCCGGATGCCCTCCCATCTCCCTCTGCCCAAGCTCTTGAGTCTTCAAAGCAGCCTCTGACTATCCAAGCTGCTCTTCCTCTCCCTAAGGCTCCGAAGGGATCCAGCCAAGCTGGTGGTCAAGGCTAGGGGGTTAAGAGGACCAAAGACAAAGGTAAGGGCAATGATAAAAAGCCCTTTTTCAGAAGCCAAAAACATTGCCGAGGACGAGGAAGCTGCCGATAAGGCAAAGGAAGCAGAGGCCAAGACCAAAGATGCTGACCCTAAGGCCAAGGACGCTCCTACTTCTCAACCGAGCTAGAAAGAAGACCCCCCTGCTCCCAAGGCTAAGGCTTAGCACTTAGGATTTTCTTGCAGTTTCTCTTTCTTTTTCTTTTTCTTTTTTAATGACATTCTGTCAATGTCTATATTGTATTCCTTCTTTCGTTTAATGGAAATGTCTTTCTTTCTATCTCCTGTACCTTTACTTTATGTGCCTTGAATCTTGTTACTACAAATAGCCTTGAACAGCTACGACTGTGTCTTTAATAACAACTAACAATAATACACTGCTAATAAGTTGAGCAATTTCCTCAAGTACTAGCAATAAAGAGGTTTACCATATATTTTGCATTGAGAATGGAACCCTTGGTAATGAAAGTTGATATTAATAGGGGCACATGGCATATTTTGTAAAAAATGAAAGGGACAGGCAACTCTCATCCTGCTTACCACTTAGATAAATAATTATGGATTTTAACTCACCCTAAGCTACCAATCCGAGGATTTGGATACAGTCCTGAATCTATTTTGACACTTAGTGAAAAACAAATGGATATCACAGAGTGTTAATTTTACCAAAGTATATGGTCTGAGGGACCTGACATAACTTAGGTTCTGTTTAACATTTATAAAGATGCTATTGAGTGTTAATTTTACCAAAGTATGTGGTTCGAGGGACTTGACATAACTTAGGTTCTGTTTAACACTTACAAAGATTCCATTGAGTGTTAATTTTACCAAAGTATGTGGTTCAAGGGACCTGACATAACCTAGGTTCTGCTTAACACTTATAAAGATGTCATTGAGTGTTAATTTTCCTAAAGCATCTGGTCCGAGGACACAGGCATAACTAAGGTTCTGTTTAACCACTTATAAAGAGATGTTGTAAAGCGTTAATTTCCCCAAAGCATCTAGTCTGAGGACACAGGCATAACTAAGGTTCTGTTTAACCATTTATAAAGAGATGTCATAAAGTGCTAATTTCCCCAAAGCATCTAATTCAAGGACATAGGCATGACTAAGGTTCTGTTTAACCACTTATAAAGAGATATCGTAAAGTGTTAATTTCCCCAAAGCATCTAGTCCGAGGACACAGGCATGACTAAGGTTCTGTTTAATCACTTATAAAGAGAACAATGGGAAGTACAATGTATTTTCACAATAAATGAACATATTGATAAAGGAAACTTTTATTAATAATAATATATCTTCAAGTTGTTTACATTCCAAGGGTGTGGTATTTCATGCTCATCTAAGTCTTCCAAAAAATACGCTCCTATACCAACTACCGAGGTGATGCGATATGGTCTTTCCCAATTGGGCTCTAGCTTTCCCCACGCTGGGTTCTTTGCAGTACCTAGAACCTTTCTCAATACCAAGTCAACAGGCACTAATGGCCTTAGCTTTACATTAGCATCATAACCTTGCTTGAGTTTGTGTTGGTAGTATGCCAGTTGAACCATTTCATTCTCTCTCCTCTCTTCAATAAAGTCTAGGCTCCTTTCTAGCAACTCGTTATTATTGTTTGAATTGAAAGAGCTAGTCTTTAGTGTAGGGAATCCGATTTCCAAAGGAATAACAGCCTCGACCTCGAAAGTCATTGAAAAGGAGGCTTCTTTTGTGGATCTGAGAGGTGTGGTTTGGTATGTCTAAAGGACATGTGGCAGCTCTTCCACCCATTTTACCTTCGCATCATCCAACCTATTTTTGAGTCCATTCACTATGACCTTGTTAACAGCCTCGGCTTGTCCATTCCTTTGGGATAAGCTGGGGTAGAGTATCTACTCGTAATTTCCAAGTCACAGCAGTATCTCTTGAAAGATTTGCTATCAAATTGAAGACTTTTTTTGAGAGGAGCGTACGAGGGACTCCGAATCATGTAACAATGTTTTCCAAACAAACTTCTTGTCATCCACATCCCTGATATTTGCTAAGGGCTCGGCTTCAACCCATTTAGTGAAGTAGTCCGTGTCGACTAGCAGGTATCTCTTGTTTCCCGCTGCTTTGAGGAAATGGCCTACGATGTCTAACCCCATTGTGCGAATGACCAAGGGCTGGACAGAGGGTTAAGGACTCCTCTTGGTTGGTTTATGTTTGATGCGAACCTTTGACATTGGTTGCACATCCTTACATATTCTTGTGCTTCCTTTTGCATGTTTAGCCACCAGTAGCCTTGAGTAATGGCTCTGTACGCCAAAGATCTACCTCTAGTATGGCTTCAACAAATCCCCTCGTGTAACTCCTCAAGGAGTAATTTTATTACCTCGGGGTGTATGCATAGCAGGTACGGCCTAGAAAATGAGCGTTTTTATATAACTTTTGGTCTTTGGGCTGCCAGAACCGAGGTGCCTTTCTACGTACCTTGTCTGCTTTTGATTTATCCTCTGGCAGAATATCCTCCTTCACGAATAGTACCACGGGGTCTATCCAGCTAGGTTCTACTTTAACTTAGTGAACATAGACCACCTCTTTCATCACCCCTATGGGTTTGTACAAATCCTCCACAAGGATGACCCGAGGTAAGCTCTGTACCGAGAAGGTTGCAAGTGTGGCTAGGAAATCAGCATGTGTGTTTCCACTTCTAGGGATATGCAATAGGTTGAAAGATTCGAACCCTAACTACAGGTGTCTAACCTAGCTCAATTACCCTTGCATTCTTTCATCTCTCGCTTCAAATTCTCCTTTCATTTGGCCAATGACCAATCTTGAGTCCGAGAACATCTTGTGAGAGACCGCGCCCCCGGCCCCCTTTTTAATGAATGTTGGGCCAAACCCACGTGAATGGGTGGAGTCGTGTTATTGCCTCTCAAAATGGAGGTTCGACTAGTTATATTTTCCCCTTTAGATTAAAGGTTTTACAATGGAGTCGCCACTTATTTAATTATTGAAAAAATAAGAAAACCATAATTGAAAAATTCCTCATTTTATTAATTTGCAATTGAATTTACATTGATCATAGGAAAATTACATGGCTTTGGTCCTAGATACAATCTAAGATAAAGTACATGGCTTTATTTCCTAGTTACAATCTAAAAATCGAAAATTACATGGATAAGCACTTGATCTACTAACCCTTGATCTAAGTTCGGAGGCTATGTTACAAGGTGGGAAGGTGTTAGGCACCCACCTTGCCCGGTGAAACCGGTCTTCTAGACTATAATGGCCAACATTCATATCATATCATCCAATATGTCAATTAATTTACATGTTAAATTCAATGTGTGTGCATGTGATAAACCCTAATTCAATTTATTAAGCATTGCATTTGGATTGGAAAATAAATTCTAGTGAATGTGTGTGTATGGTGATATCCTAGATTCAAGGATTTAAAAGAATTATGAAACAAACATGTTTTTCATATTTTTGATGTGGATTTAAGATCAAAACTAGTGTTTATGCATGAACA
The DNA here is from genome assembly GCA_023621385.1 of Quercus gilva. Classification (NCBI taxonomy): domain Eukaryota; kingdom Viridiplantae; phylum Streptophyta; class Magnoliopsida; order Fagales; family Fagaceae; genus Quercus; species Quercus gilva. Next base: position 50,987,044 of record CM042473.1, on the reverse strand, counting down.
TGTGATGAACAACTAAGAACATGTGAAGAACATATAAGAACAATTAAGAACATTCAAACATATTCGAGGGAATTTAAATAGTTAATCATGCTTTAATCTTAAACTCTCATCATGGCAACACAAAAAACAAGTTAGGGAAATGAATTATACCTTTATGCAAGATCCATACGGTGGAAGAAGAGATTCTTGGTGGAGGTCCTAAGGGCGGAGGAAAGAAGAAGAACTAGGAGAGGGAGAGTGAGTCTCACTCAATACCTTGAGTCTCAGGAAGACCAAGATATGACAAGACTACTCTACTTCACTAGAACTTAAGAGAGGAGAAGAGAGGGGGTTTTTGTGTGTCTTGGAATGAAGGAGGGGGAGGGTTTATATAGTAGTAGTGGAGGGAATATGAATAGAATGCCATTTAATGAGGGTTAACAAAGATTATGAATCTAGACCTCATTTTAGCCTTGGGGAAAATCTGGTGCATTAAATGGAGAGATTAGTGGGAGTGGGGAGCAAGCCAAAATTCGGTTTTCCCGTAGCTGCTGTAACAGCTTGTAGAACCAACTTCGAAAAATCATATCTGACCCAATTCTGATCGTAATTGTCTCGTTCTTGTACTCAAATTGAAGCCCCGGATGTCTAGTTTCTGGGAAATTTAATCTCATTCACAGATTCAAAATATTCTGAGAGATATTGATGAAATGGTGAGCAGAGGTCATTTGTTAGAAAATGGTTTCAGCACAATTAACATTAATAGGTCCCAAATTAGCTCCCAATTAACATTAAATGGCTCCAATCACTCCCATTTCAGAATTAATTGGTTCCAAATTTACTCTAATTAAAAGATAATTACACAAATTACTCATTGAATAATTAATGTTTAACTATCTAATTAATTAGGTGTATGCAACCTCACCACAAAATGTAGTCCTAACCAATTAAATTATGACACATCATTGATCTCCAATTGATTACACTTATAACCAATTAAAATCAATTGTTCATAATTACATATAGCCGGACTCAATTTGTGATAGTGCATCTTAGCCATTAAAACTTGACTTGATGATAACTTTCAATCTAGTGGTCCGATTAGGGCTTATGATCAGTAGATTTGATCGTTACAACATCAAGATCATTTTGGTGAAATGAGATTAAGGATCTAATGGCCAGAATCAAGATGCATATTTATGAGGTGAAAGTACCCCTTTTACCCTCCATGTGAGGTTAAATGCAGATTGCAAAATGGGGTGTCAACAGAATGCCCCTCATTGGCAGAGCTGGAAAAGCGAATGTCAATGCATGAAAGAGACACCTAACTTTGCAATCAGTATTTAACCGTGGTGAATGTATGATGCATGTAGATGAAAATGCAGAAACTCATGTTATGGATCAAAATGTGGACCGAATCTCGAGGGAGATTGCCTACGTACCTCTTGGTGGGAGGATCAGGTCCAAACGTAGTTCATGCATGAAATTTTTTTTTTTTTTTTTTTGAATAAGTACCAGACATGCTTACCCGAGGTCAAAAAAAAGAAAAAAAATGGAAGACCAAGGATCCTGGCTCATGTTTTCAAAGACCTAGGATTTTTGGGTCTTTGGCTCATGTTTTTAAAGGACCAAAGGTTCTGGATCCCGGCTCATGTTTTTAGAGACCTAGGATTTTTGGATCTTGGCTCATGTTCTCCAGAGGACCAAGGGTTTTTTGGGCTTTGGTTCATGTTTTCAGAGGACCAAAGGTTCTGGATCCTGGCTCATGTTTTCAGAGACCTAGGATTCTTGGATCTTGGCTCATATTTTCAGAAGACCAAGGGTTTTTGGGCTTTGGCTCATGTTTTCAGAGGATCAAAGGTTCTGGATCCTAGTTCATGTTTTCAGAAACCTAGGATTTTTGGATCTTGGCTTATGTTTTCAGAGGGCCAAGGGTTTTTTGGGCTTTGGCACATGTTTTCAGAGGACTAAAGGTTCTGGATCCTGGCTCATGTTTTCAGAGACCTAGGATTCTTGGATCTTGGCTCATGTTTTCCAGAGGACCAAGGGTTTTTGGGCTTTGGCTCATGTTTTCAGAGGACCAAAGGTTCTGGATCTTGGTTCATGTTTTCAGAGACCTAGGATTTTTGGATCTGGCTCATGTTTTCCAGAGGACCAAGGGTTTTTGGGCTTTGGCTCATGTTTTCCGAGGACCAAAGGTTCTGGATCCTGGTTCATGTTTTCAGAGACCTCGGATTTTTTGATCTTGGTTCATGTTTTCCAGAGGACCAAGGGTTTTTTGGGATTTGGCTCATGTTTTCAGAGGACCAAAGGTTCTGGATCCTGGCTCATGTTTTCAGAGACCTAGGATTCTTGGATCTTGGCTCATGTTTTCAGAGGACCAAGGGTTTTTGGGCTTTGGCTCATGTTTTCAGAAGACCAAAAGTTCTGGATCCTGGTTCATGTTTTCAGAGACCTAGGATTCTTGGATCTTGGCTCATGTTTTCAGAGGACCAAGGGATTTTTGGGCTTTGGCTCATGTTTTCAGAGGACCAAAGGTTTCGGATCCTGGCTCATGTTTTCAGAGACCTAGGATTTTTGGATCTTGGCTCATGTTTTCCAGAGGACCAAGGGTTTTTGGGCTTTGGCTCATGTTTTCAGAGGACCAAAGCTTCTGGATCCTGGCTCATGTTTTCAGAGACCTAGGATTTTTGGATCTTGGCTCATGTTTTCCAGAGGACCAAGGGTTTTTTGGGCTTTGGCTCATGTTTTCAGAGGACCAAAGGTTCTGAATCCTGACTCATGTTTTAAGAGACCTAGGATTCTTGGATCTTGGCTCATGTTTTCCAGAAGACCAAGGGTTTTTTGGGCTTTGGCTCATGTTTTCAGAGGACCAAAGGTTCTGGATCCTGGCTCATGTTTTCAGAGACCTAGGATTCTTGGATCTTGGCTCATGTTTTCCAGAGGACCAAGGGTTTTTGGGCTTTGGCTCATGTTTTCCGAGGACCAAAGGTTCTGGATCCTTGTTCATGTTTTCAGAGACCTAGGATTTTTGGATCTTGGCTCATGTTTTCCAGAGGACCAAGGGTTTTTTGGGATTTGGCTCATGTTTTCAGAGGACCAAAGGTTCTGGATCCTGGCTCATGTTTTCAGAGACCTAGGATTCTTGGATCTTGGCTCATGTTTTCAGAGGACCAAGGGTTTTTGGGCTTTGGCTCATGTTTTCAGAAGACCAAAGGTTCTGGATCCTGGTTCATGTTTTCAGAGACCTAGGATTTTTGGATCTTGGCTCATGTTTTCAGAGGACCAAGGGATTTTTGGGCTTTGGCTCATGTTTTCAGAGGACCAAAGGTTCCGGATCCTGGCTCATGTTTTCAGAGACCTAGGATTTTTGGATCTTGGCTCATGTTTTCCAGAGGACCAAGGGTTTTTGGGCTTTGGCTCATGTTTTCAGAGGACCAAAGGTTCTGGATCCTGGCTCATGTTTTCAGAGACCTAGGATTTTTGGATCTTGGCTCATGTTTTCCAGAGGACCAAGGGTTTTTTGGGCTTTGGCTCATGTTTTCAGAGGACCAAAGGTTCTGAATCCTGACTCATGTTTTCAGAGACCTAGGATTCTTGGATCTTGGCTCATGTTTTCCAGAAGACCAAGGGTTATTTGGGCTTTGGCTCATGTTTTCAGAGGACCAAAGGTTCTGGATCCTGGCTCATGTTTTCAGAGACCTAGGATTCTTGGATCTTGGCTCATGTTTTCCAGAGGACCAAGGGTTTTTGGGCTTTGGCTCATGTTTTCAGAGGACCAAAGGTTCTGGATCTTGGTTCATGTTTTCAGAGACCTAGGATTTTTGGATCTTGGCTCATGTTTTCCAGAGGACCAAGGGTTTTTGGGCTTTGGCTCATGTTTTCCGAGGACCAAAGGTTCTGGATCCTTGTTCATGTTTTCAGAGACCTAGGATTTTTGGATCTTGGCTCATGTTTTCCAGAGGACCAAAGGTTTTTTGGGATTTGGCTCATGTTTTCAGAGGACCAAAGGTTCTGGATCCTGGCTCATGTTTTCAGAGACCTAGGATTCTTGGATCTTGGCTCATGTTTTCAGAGGACCAAGGGTTTTTGGGCTTTGGCTCATGTTTTCAGAAGACCAAAGGTTCTGGATCCTGGTTCATGTTTTCAGAGACCTAGGATTTTTGGATCTTGGCTCATGTTTTCAGAGGACCGAGGGATTTTTGGGCTTTGGCTCATGTTTTCAGAGGACCAAAGGTTCTGGATCCTGGCTCATGTTTTCAGAGACCTAGGATTTTTGGATCTTGGCTCATGTTTTCCAGAGGACCAAGGGTTTTTTGGGCTTTGGCTCATGTTTTCAGAGGACCAAAGGTTCTGAATCCTGACTCATGTTTTCAGAGACCTAGGATTCTTGGATCTTGGCTCATGTTTTCCAGAAGACCAAGGGTTTTTTGGGCTTTGGCTCATGTTTTCAGAGGACCAAAGGTTCTGGATCCTGACTCATGTTTTCAGAGACCTAGGATTCTTGGATCTTGGCTCATGTTTTCCAGAGGACCAAGGGTTTTTGGGCTTTGGCTCATGTTTTCAGAGGACCAAAGGTTCTGGATCTTGGTTCATGTTTTCAGAGACCTAGGATTTTTGGATCTTGGCTCATGTTTTCTAGAGGACCAAGGGTTTTTGGGCTTTGGCTCATGTTTTCCGAGGACCAAAGGTTCTGGATCCTTGTTCATGTTTTCAGAGACCTAGGATTTTTGGATCTTGGCTCATGTTTTCCGAGGACCAAAGGTTCAGGATCCTTGTTCATGTTTTCAGAGACCTAGGATTTTTGGATCTTGGCTCATGTTTTCCAGAGGACCAAGGGTTTTTTGGGATTTGGCTCATGTTTTCAGAGGACCAAAGGTTCTGGATCCTGGCTCATGTTTTCAGAGATCTAGGATTCTTGGATCTTGGCTCATGTTTTCAGAGGACCAAGGGTTTTTGGGCTTTGGCTCATGTTTTCAGAAGACCAAAGGTTCTGGATCCTGGTTCATGTTTTCAGAGACCTAGGATTTTTGGATCTTGGCTCATGTTTTCAGAGGACCAAGGGATTTTTGGGCTTTGGCTCATGTTTTCAGAGGTTCAAAGGTTCCGGATCCTGGCTCATGTTTTCAGAGACCTAGGATTTTTGGATCTTGGCTCATGTTTTCCAGAGGACCAAGGGTTTTTGGGCTTTGGCTCATGTTTTCAGAGGACCAAAGGTTCTGGATCCTGGCTCATGTTTTCAGAGACCTAGGATTTTTGGATCTTGGCTCATGTTTTCCAGAGGACCAAGGGTTTTTTGGGCTTTGGCTCATGTTTTCAGAGGACCAAAGGTTCTGAATCCTGACTCATGTTTTCAGAGACCTAGGATTCTTGGATCTTGGCTCATGTTTTCCAGAAGACCAAGGGTTTTTTAGGCTTTGGCTCATGTTTTCAGAGGACCAAAGGTTCTGGATCCTGGCTCATGTTTTCAGAGACCTAGGATTCTTGGATCTTGGCTCATGTTTTCAAAGGACCAAGGGTTTTCGGGCTTTGGCTCATGTTTTCAGAGGACCAAAGGTTCTGGATCCTGGTTCATGTTTTCAGAGACCTAGGATTTTTGGATCTTTTGGCTCATGCCGATGTGTGTGGGTCTTTTACCCTAGTACCTGCAAAATAAATATTTTTAATTAATAACAAAGTCATTCATTGAAAAGAATTCGGCATACCTGGCAAATGCCCCTAGTTTAGGACATATTCCATGCTTCGATGAATGCTGAGGGTAGACAATTGACTTGATGTTGCACCACTGGAAAATATGGAAAAGGATCATAACTTTCTATTCCTGAAGAAGAATTTAATGAAGATTTTTTTTTTTTTGGAAAAAAATTTGAAATCTTGAATTTTTTGAAGGAATTGAAAATTTTTTATTGATGATGATTTTTTTTTTTTTTTTGAAAAATTTGGAAATCTTGAATTTTTTGAAGGAATTGAAAATTTTGATTGGTGAATTTTTTTTTTTTTTTAAACCTAAGAAGTATGAGCCCAATGCCCCTTGTCCCCAGGTTTTTTTGAAAATTCCTTTTTTTTTCTTTTTTTTTTTTTTCTTTTGTGAAAGCAACCTAGGAACCCAATGCCCTTAGTCCCAAGGCTTTTTGAAAAATTTTTCTTTTCTTTTTTTTTTTTTTTTTTTGAAAGCAACCTAGGAAGCTTGAGCCCCTAGTCCTAAGGCTTTTTGAAAATTCTTTTTTTTTTTTTTTTCTTTTTGAAGGAATTGAAAATTTTGATTGGTGATTTTTTTTTTATATGGTAACCTAAGAAGTATGGGCCCAATGCCCCTTGTCCCCAGGCTTTTTTGAAAATTCCTTTTTTTTTTCTTTTCTTTTCTTGAAAGATTCAGAAAGAATTGAAATTTTTTTTTTTTTTGGGAAAATTTTGTCTTTTGTCCTTTTATCTTTTTTTTTTTTTTTTTGGAAAAACCTATTCTTTGAATGAAACCAACTTTGGATGGAAGTTGATGTGGATTGCTGGATAAGTCCTTGCTTAATTCCTGCAAAAAGATAATTTCAATTAGTAATAGATTTATTCATTGAAATGAATTGGAAGTACTTACCCAATGCCCCTAGTTTAGGGCATATTTCATACTTAGATTGAAGCTGAATTCATTTGATGTTGTGACCATTGGGGAACATGAAAAAAGATCATGGTTCGCCATCCTTGGTTCCTACAACAAGACTTTCTTTCTCTAGCTTGTTAGAAACCAATTATCATGAAAACTTGAACAAAATATAAATAGGCCAATGCTCCAAGTTTAAACATGCTTAATGCAAACAAATGGGCTTAACCTAACATGCACCCAAACAATTTTGTCACATTGTTTCGACTTTGTTCTCCAAGGTTGTTTGGGTGAATGGGACCGAGCCTCTGCAAGGCTGCCTACGTACCTCTCTCGTAGAGGATCAAGTCAAGACATAGTTCAAGAGAACTGGATTTTGAAAAAGAATGATTTTTTTTTTTTTTTTTTTTTTTATGAACAAGAGGTGGTCCTTTGAACAACCATTTTGGCAAATCAAAGTGTTTAAGAATCAAACAAATTTCTTTGATTAGGAAGGATCAAGATCATTAAACTCATGTAATCGAATTTGCTTCATCCTTTTGAACATTGTCAGATTAAGTCTCCAAAGGCAATCAAGAAATGAAATGTGATAATATTTATGAATCACATTGTTGGGTGCAAACAAGGAGAGTGCTCCAGGTTTGGAAGTTCTTTTGAGTCATTTTGAGGATTTGAGAATTTGAGAAATTTTGTCCTCGGACATATGATCCTGTGGGGTTCGAAAATCTTAAGCATTTTTCCTTTTTAATTCAAGAGAAAATAATATTAGAGTTTAAGATGTGCCTACAACTAGCAGCACTTCAAGAAGGTCTTTACCCATGGGCTGTAATGTAGGCCGGGTTTAGGTTATGAAATGAACGATATAAAAAGGCTTAAAATTCCCTATGATGTTCCCCCAAGTATGCATTACTCAAAAATCAAGTATTGGAGAAGTTTTCCCATTTCTTCTTTGCCATCTTCTCACTAGTCTTCATTGATTACTTGTATCAACATTTGTTTTTATGCTCATCCCCTTGAATCATACCTCTAGACTTTCATCTTGTAAAATTCTTCTCTTTTTAGGTTGCATCCTCAAGTTTCCAACTTGGTAGGATTTTTCAATTTTTCTCTTTTCTTCTTTTCTTTGGCCCTAACTTTTGCCTAGACCGCCCTTTTGGGTTTTTAGCCTAGCGGGCTCTTTTTTTTTTTTTTTTTGGCCCTAACTTTTACCTAGACCGCCCTTTTGGGTTTTCAGTCTAGCGGGCTCTTTTTTTTTTTTTTTTTTTGGCCCTAACTTTTGCCTAGACCGCCTTTTTGGATTTTCAGCTTGGCGGGCTCCCTTTTTTCTTTTTTTTCCTTTTTTTTTTTTTTTTTTTTTTAAATCTTTCATCTCTTGATTGAATGAACTTTTTTTTTTTTTGGGATCTTTTTCCTTCATTGTTTTCCTCAGCTTAAGTCATTTTGATACACTCTCTAGACTTCTTTCTTGCCTCGATGTGCTTGCACATTTCTATGCTTGATGAACCTTTTCCTTTTTTGGTGAACTCTCTTTTAGATGAACCTCCTACACTTCTTGGCATGATGAATTTGAGGTTCTTCAAACTTGATGCACATTTTTGTTTCTCTCACATTGATGGAATTTCATTTCTCTTTCCTTAATTGAGTGAAAGCTCATTTTTCTTTGATGATCTCTTATCTTTAGTTTAATGAATTCTCTACTTGTCTTTCATGTCCTCTAAGAGAGCTTTATCAATTAGCTTCAAAGCTCAAGGTCAACTCCTCCTTAACATGAGATTTAAGCATGCATACTTTGAATTTTCTCACCCTAGGTTTAGATTTTAGTGGGTTCATGCGAAAAAGAGGCTAGGTGTTTAAAGGCTCAAATGGGCTTGCAATGGATGATGATCATTCTAGGTATTAAGGTATAATCTTGTTTTACCAAAGAAAGCCTCCTATCCCTAGCAATGCTTGCTTGTAGGAACAATGACTTAAGCTCTTTTAATAAATTCATCTTAAAAGAAAAAGTATGAATGCTCTAATGTTGTGAAACAAAAGATCTTTGAAAATTGGTTTGAGTGTATGGTTTCTTGGGATTTTTCGATGGATGGATTCTTTTTGATTGCCTTTTAAGACCATTTCTTCTTATATTCTAAGTCAAGTAGCAAAGGTTTTTACATGGATCAAATGAAATTAATCATTCCTTGGTACAAGTTGATTGCTCAAGCCTTTAAACATCAAGATTTAGAAAATATTTTGTCCAAGGGATCCTCATGTACCATTTTGAAAATGAGACTTTTAAAGAATCTTGAAATCTTTGAAAGAAAAAATGGGTCTTTTTGAAAAAGTCACTAGGAAGTCCAATGCCCCTAGTTCAAAGAATTTTTTTTTAAATGACTTAAGGGCTCAATGCCCCTAGTCCAAAGACTTTTTTTTATTTGAAAATTTTCCTCTTTTTTTTTTTTTTTGGGAAAGATTTGGAAATCTTGAAAAAAAAAATTTTTTGAATTTTTTTTTTTTGGTTTTTTTTTATTAATATATATATACATGAATAAAGTACATCAAATGCTACATGGATTTTTAGAATTCAAAGAAATATAGAAACATGGAATAAACTAACAAACTTTAAGCTTAACCATGATGTTGCAAACCAAATGTGGAGTGAGGCAAAGTTGGGCCACTTGCTTTTCTTGGTCCATTTAAGATGCTTGAGACTTGGTATGCTTGAACCTTGATTATGATAAAATGGCTTGGGCTTGCACTTGGAAGACTTAAACCTTGATTATGATCTTTTGATATTTGCTTGAAATGGCTTGGGCTTGTACTTGAAATGCATGCATCTTGTGAGCTTTTGGCTTTTGATGTTGATCATGTGTATACGTCTTTGATGGGCCCAAGTATTGGGCTTAGAATGATTCAAGAAACAATTTTCGGTTTCCATACCAAGTAGAGTTCAATCACAAGCCTTTGGGCTTGAGCTCATTCATAGCATACAAGGTTCAAACAATTATGATGGGATCAAGCATTGGACTTGAGTCATCATGGTTCAAACAACGGCCAAACAAATGCATAATGAAATGCAATTTACATGGACCGACCTAAAGGTAGGTTCTATGGGTCATTACAACATGGGTGGAAGGTAGGTTAAAGGTTCCCACAAGCTAGGACGTCGTACCTCCCAACTTGTGACGCCAGGAGCACCGCGTTGGTCCGAACGGTACAGTTTGTCCCTATGAACCACCATGGCATAACCATGATGATCCTTGTCGTGGTGGGTGGTAGGTTCACCGCTGGGTATGTGAGTCTCAGGAAGATCACAATCCACGGCTAATACTACTGGGCTTTCGGGCTAGCACACAAATAAAATAAATTTCATTCAAGCAAATGATACATGGCATGCAATATAATGACATATTAGACATATTATATACAAAAAGCAATAAACAAACAATGACATGGTTGGCCACCATAACCTAATTGAAGCCTAGCCCTCAATATCCCCAGTGGAGTCGCCACTATGAGAGACCGCGCCCCCGGCCCCCTTTTTAATGAATGTTGGGCTAAACCCACGTGAATGGGTGGAGTCGTGTTGTTGCCTCTCAAAATGGAGGTTCGACTAGTTATATTTTCCCCTTTAGATTAAAGGTTTTACAATGGAGTCGCCACTTATTTAATTATTGGAAAAATAATAAAACCATAATTGAAAAATTCCTCATTTTATTAATTTGCAATTGAATTTACATTGATCATGGGAAAATTACATGGCTTTGGTCCTAGAAACAATTTAAGATAAAGTACATGACTTTATTTCCTAGTTACAATCTAAAAATCGAAAATTACATGGATAAGCACTTGATCTACTAACCCTTGATCTAAGTTCGGAGGCTATGTTACAAGGTAGGAAGGTGTTAGGCACCCACCTTGCCCGGTGAAACCGGTCTTCTAGACTATGATGGCCAACATTCATATCATATAATCCAATATGTCAATTAATTTACATGTTAAATTCAATGTGTGTGCATGTGATAAACCCTAATTCAATTTGTTAAGCATTGCATTTGGATTGGAAAATAAATTCTAGTGAATGTGTGTGTATGGTGATATCCTAGATTCAAGGATTTAAAAGAATTATGAAACAAACATGTTTTTCATATTTTTGATGTGGATTTAAGATCAAAACTAGTGTTTATGCATGAACATGTGATGAACAACCAAGAACATGTGAAGAACATATAAGAACAATTAAGAACATTCAAACATATTCGAGGGAATTTAAATAGTTAATCATGCTTTAATCTTAAACTCTCATCATGGCAACACAAAAAACAAGTTAGGGAAATGAATTATACCTTTATGCAAGATCCATACGGTGGAAGAAGAGATTCTTGGTGGAGGTCCTAAGGGCGGAGGAAAGAAGAAGAACTAGGAGAGGGAGAGTGAGTCTCACTCAATACCTTGAGTCTCAGGAAGACCAAGATATGACAAGACTACTCTACTTCACTAGAACTTAAGAGAGGAGAAGAGAGGGGGTTTTTATGTGTCTTGGAATGAAGGAGGGGGAGGGTTTATATAGTAGTAGTGGAGGGAATATGAATGGAATGCCATTTAATGAGGGTTGACAAGGATTATGAACCTAGACCTCATTTTAGCCTTGGGGAAAATCTGGTGCATTAAATGGAGAGATTAGTGGGAGTGGGGAGCAAGCCAAAATTCGGTTTTCCCGTAGCTGCTGTAACAGCTTGTAGAACCAACTTCGAAAAATCATATCTGACCCAATTCTGATCGTAATTGTCTCGTTCTTGTACTCAAATTGAAGCCCCGGATGTCTAGTTTCTGGGAAAATTAATCTCATTCACAGATTCAAAATATTCTGAGAGATATTGATGAAATGGTGAGCAGAGGTCATTTGTTAGAAAATGGTTTCAGCACAATTAACATTAATAGGTCCCAAATTAGCTCCCAATTAACATTAAATGGCTCCAATCACTCCCATTTCAGAATTAATTGGTTCCAAATTTACTCTAATTAAAAGATAATTACACAAATTACTCATTGAATAATTAATGTTTAACTATCTAATTAATTAGGTGTATGCAACCTCACCACAAAATGTAGTCCCAACCAATTAAATTATGACACATCATTGATCTCCAATTGATTACACTTATAACCAATTAAAATCAATTGTTCATAATTACATATAGCCGGACTCAATTTGTGATAGTGCATCTTAGCCATTAAAATTTGACTTGATAATAACTTTCAATCTAGTGGTCCGATTAGGGCTTATGATCAGTAGATTTGATCGTTACAACATCAAGATCATTTTGGTGAAATGAGATTAAGGATCTAATGGCCAGAATCAAGATGCATATTTATGAGGTGAAAGTACCCCTTTTACCCTCCATGTGAGGTTAAATGCGGGTTGCAAAATGGGGTGTCAACACATCTCTACAGACTTTTTGCCATTTTTCGAACCATGACCATTCCTATCAACAAAGCCTCATATTCAGCTTCATTATTGGTGGCCGAGAATCCCAATCTTAATGATTTCTTGATGGTGATCCTTTTGGGGGACACTAGTACTAGCCCCACTCTAGAACCTTTCTGATTTGCTACACCATCAACGTATACTTTCCAAGATAGGGGACCTTGTTGGGAGATCATGCCAACCGAATTTCCATCCATGTGCTGTATTGCTACCTCTTCTTCCAACGGGGATTCAGCAAACTCGGCTACTAGATCCGCAAGGACTTGACCCTTGACAAAGGTGCGAGGCATGTATTTGATGTCGAAAACCCTAAGCATTGTCTCCCATTTAGCAATCCTCCCTGTATAATCAGCACTTCGGAGTAAAGTTCTAAGCAAGAGCTGAGTTAGAACAATTACCATATGTGCCTGGAAGTAATGGGGGAGTTTACGTGTAGCATGTACCACCGCTAGGATGGCTTTTTCCAGTGGCAGATAACGAACCTCAGCCTTATGTAGTGACTTGCTCAATAAACTGGCCATTGTATGTCGCTATCAACTCGTATCAAGACCAAGCTTACAGTATGAGGGGCCACAACGATATAAGCAAACATGACCTCATCCGTCTCAGGACTGGACATAATAAGTGGCCGAGAGAGATAATTCTTAAGCTGCTAGAAGGCTAAGGCATACTCCTCAGTCCACTCAAACTCCTTCCACTTGTTCATCAGTAGGAAGAAGGGCCTGCACCTATCCGCTAATCGAGAGATGAACCGGTTCAAGGCAGTAGTCATTCTGGTCAGTTTCTGGACTTCCTTGGGATTCCTAGGTGGTTGTAAACTTTTGATTGCCTTAATCTGATCAGGGTTAACTTCGATTCTACGATAAGTAACCATGTAACCCAGAAATTTGCCTGTTCCCACACCAAAAGAGCATTTGGAAGTGTTAAGGCGCAACTTGTGCTTCCTCAGAATTTCAAAAATGTTTTTAAGATCTCCCACGTGCTCAGACACTACCGTACTCTTCACCACCATGTCGTCTATATAGACTTCAATGCTCTGGCCTAATTGTGGTTCAAACATTCTAGTAAATATCATTTGATAGGTAGATCCTACATTTTTTAAACCAAACGGCATTACTTTGTAATGGTAGTTTCCAGTGGGAGTGACGAAAGCTATTTTCTCCTGATCTTCCAGGGTTAGCAGAATCTAGTGGTACCTTTGAAAGGCATCTAAGAAGCTCATCCGAGAATGGCTCACGATTGCATCCACCAGTTGGTCGATTTTAGGCATGAGGAAATGATCTTTTGGGCAGGCCTTATTCAGATCTGTGAAGTCTACACACACTTGCTATTTCCCACTCTTTTTCTTTACCACCATAATATTAGCCAGCCACTCAGAGTAGAAAACCTCTTTGATAGCTCTTGCCTACTTGAGCTTCTTCACCTCATCTTTGATAACATCAGAGTGATCTTTGGACGAATGCCGAGGTGGTTGCTTCTTGGGAGTGACAGATGGGTTAACATTTAAGTGGTGGTAGATGAAGCTCGAATCCACCTTCGGGGCCTCGTAAGCACTCCATGCAAATACATGCAGATTTTTCCTAAGAAACTTTATCAGCTCTTCCTTCTCTAGAGGAGGAAGCTGAGCTCAATAAGAAAAAACTTCTCCGGATCATCGTTGACAACAACCGTTTCTAAGTCTTTACATTTTGCCTCCTCAGCTGATCCATCGACCGGCAAATCTGGAGCTTTTAATTACTATGACTCCCTCACAGTAGAGGTCGAGGACTCAGCCTCGGGCTGATGTAGGATGGCGGCTACCAGGCACTGCCTAGATGTGGATTGACTCCTAACAATCTCTTCAATTCGGCCTCCCGATGGATATTTCACCTTCTGGTGCAGGGTAGAAGAGATGGCTCCTAGTGCATGTAGCCAGGGCCTGGCCACAATGGCCGTGTAGGGGGAATAAACGTCCACCACAATGAAGTCCATCTCCACCACTTCCAAATCAGTCTGCACGGGTAGTCTAATCTGGCCCTTCGGAATGACGACCTTCTCATCAAAACTTACCAGGGCCAAATTGTAGGCCGTTAGGTCCTCAAGTCTCAAGTTCAGCCCCTTGTACAGGTCAGGGTACATTATCTCGGCACCACTGCCTTAGTCCACCATTACCCTTTTCACATCATATCCCCAATCCTAAGCGTAACCACCAAAACCTCGTCGTAGGGCTATATGGTTCCCACCTTGTCTTCGTCGGAAAAACTCAACACCAGCTGGATACTCACTTTAGCCCTTTTTGGCTTAGCATTTGAATCCTCAGCAGTCAGCAGAGCAACAGACATTACCTTGGAGGTGCGGACCCTGTCCTCCCTGGTACGGCAAATATGACGTTTATCGTGCCTAACAGAGGTCTTGAAGAAGCATCTCTTCGGGTTCCTAGCCAGTCTGATTCCCTTGGCCACTGAAATGATACAAGAATTGCTTCAACTTTCCTTTTCAGACTAGTTGATCCAAATGGTCCCACAAGTTTCTACAATTTTCTGTAATATGTCCCTAGTCCTTATGATACTAGTAGTAGAGGTTCTGATTGCACCTCATAAGGTTTCCTGCCATTTTATTTGGCCATTTGAAGAATGGCTTATTCTTAATCTTCTCTAAAATTTGATGCATTGGTTCCCGGAACACCGCATTGACCACCTGAGTATTGGCAGATACTGACTGCTCAGCAAAGTCCCTTCGAGGCTGATTGTTGTCGTATCGATCCGACCTGAAATCCCTCCTCTCTTGAGGGATAACCTTAGCCTTACCTTTCCCCTGTTACTAGTCTTCCTCAACCCTCTTATACTTATCAATCCGGTCCATGAGTTGGCGCACATTGGTGACAGGTTTACTAGTCAAAGACTTCCTCAGACCGCGCTCAACTGGGAGGCCGACCTTGAAAGTACTGATGGCGACGTCGTCAAAGTCACCATTTATCTCATTGTACATCTCTCAGTACCTGTCCGAGTACGTTTTCATGATCTCTCCTTCTCGTATGGATAAGGACAGTAGGGAGCCTATGGGCCGAGGAATTCTACTGCAAGTGACAAAACGAAAGCCAAATGCTTAGGTAAGTTCCTAGAAGGAACCTATGGAACCCACCCTTAATCCATTAAACTATCTCATTCCCACGGGTCCCAAACTAGAGGGGAACACCTTGCACATCAAGGCTTCATCTTTGGAATGGACAACCATTCTTTAATTGAAATGGCTCACATGATCCACTGGGTCCATTTGACCATCGTAAACAGTGAACGTTGGCTGGTTGAATCGTCGAGGAAGTCTTGCCCCTTCAATCTTACGAGTGAAGGGTGATCGGGAAATTTGATTCAAGGCCTTACTCATAGCGTCCTCTCCTAGGCCTTTGCGAGGCGGGCTCTTATACCTACGTTTGTGATGGTGCTCTTCCTTGTAGGAGAAAGACTTGCTGGGTGGGGTCCTTGACTTTCGTCTATTACTGGCATCCTCTTTATCATCAAAGGAAGCGTCGGAGCTAGAGGGGGTTCGCTTTTGCTGTGCATAGCGTAGCTTTCTCTTCAACTGGTCAACCTCCAATTGCAGGGCTCTACTATCTTCCTCACGAGAGAGATGGCTCTTACCCCAGGAATGACTCTTACCGGATTGGACAGTATGTAAACTCCCTTCATGATCCTTTCTACGTTCGAGGTTGACAAAAGGATTTTCACGTTAGGATCCTACGGATTCTTCCTAGTGTGGACCTAAACCTACCATCGTTAACCGTTGCACTCACTATCACACAAGTTCTCCCCACAAACGGCGCCAATTGTAAGGACACGTTTTACAGCCCAATCCCAAAAATGTAAGGGGTGTTGGCCCATTAAGCCCAGTATAATAAATTTGTAGAAAGTAGGTCAAAGAACTAGGCCCTAATGAATTTGACAACGACTAGTGTGGATTCAAGAGATGATCAAGCAAGAATAAGGCACACAAGATTGAATGAATTCTCCGTCCGAGGAGGTTAATCTTGTTATAAATCAATTAAGCTGATTATAGGTGCAACTTTGATTGCTATAATATTCTTTCTCTATTTTTCTGATCCCTTTTCCTTCAGGGGTCTCTTACATTGTATATTTCCCTACTGGTAATCCTGGCCTTCCATTTATTGATCATCCAATCCACCACTTGAGTGTCCGTCCCATCAAACACCCCTTCTGGCTTTCTGTGAGTTGTGGTAGCCAAGCTAGCACTGTTCAAGGGTCTTCTCCATATAAATGCGGCCAAAAAAGTAGCTGCAGTGCATTAAATGTGGTGGTAACAGTTTTTCCTTTGGTACCTCCTAGCTTCCACTTTTTGGTACACTCAAGGTGTATGTTCCTGTCACTAGAGCTTCCTAGAAGGTCATTTTGATCAATGGGATCCATATTTGGTCCGTGTTTAGCTTGTCCAATGAGGTATTTCTCCTTGGACCACCTTCCCAGTCATATCATGTTCATAAAGGTCTGAGTTTAAACTATTAACTACTGTTTAATCGTCCTCGAATCACCCATGTTCTCGACCAAGGCCCAAGGCCCAATATCGGATTTGGGCCTTTACCCCTATAGTAGCATATGTCATCGTTTATTGTGAAAATTTAAATATTGTGACAATGTTTTATTAAACCTTAGTTGTTTATTGTTAGAAGATGACGACATTTGTTATCATTCTTAGTAGATTTTTTTTGTGAGTAGATATATACTGTCTTTAGTAAATAGGTTCTACGAAATGAAAAGTATTTTATATCAAATGATACCACGTCATCTGTTTCAAAATCTAATAAACGAGAAACATGCATGCAAAAATAACTACCTACTAACACATGTCTTTCAATTGTTAGTGGGTTAGTTATTTTTTACTTACATGTCTCACACTTATTGGATTTTGATACTGCTGACATGATATCATTTGATACCAAATACCTTCTCCTAAGAAATTATCTTACTAAATAGATAGTCATATGTTAAATAGCTATTCTAAATTTAAATACATGGTTTGATACTACTTCAAAAAAAAAAAAAAAAAAATTCTATCTTAAATTTTCTCACTCAAGAGGCAGCACGTGCCTTACACATGCAACTTTTACTAATATATATATATATATATATATATATAAAGAGCCAATAGGCTCATGAACAGTAATTTTGGTTTAGTAAGCTACCATTTTTCCTTTTTTTCTTCAAGTTTGCCAATTTGGTATGAGTTTGTTTTTGTATTTTATTTTTTTTAAGAATCATTACATGTTTACTTTGTACTTGTAATATAAGCTTATATTTTATACACACAAAAAATGGCCAATATTATATACATTTGCAAAAAAAAAAAAAAAATGATAAATATTGTACAAATTTTGTAAATGTGTATAACAAAGAGCCAATAGGCTCATGAACAATAATTTTGGTTTAGTGAATTGCCCTTTTCCTTTTTTTTTTTCTTTTTTTTTAATATATATTTTCTTCAAGTTTACCAGTTTGGTTTGAGCTTGTTTTTGTTTTTTGTTTTATTATTTTTTTAAGGATCTTTACATGTTTACTTTGTACTTGTAATATAAGCTTATATTTTATACACACAAAAAGTGGCAAATATTTTATACATTTTCAAAAAAAAAAAAAAAAAAGATAAATATTATACAAATTTTTTTGAATGTGTACAACATTTGCCAATTTTTATGTGTTTACAATATAAATTTACATTGTAAGTACAATGTATATTTCTATATATAAAAAGAGTGAATGAGAAAAGTTGCAATAGCTTCACTACAATAGTTTTGGTTTGTTCAATTTTCACTGTTTCGCTGGCCACTCTTTCATTTTCTTTTTTTCTTTTTTGTGAATGCGTAGAGTTGCAATAGTTGTGTTACATTATTTTTTATTTGTCCAATTCGCACTACTTCACATTATAATAAAATATTAACACAACAAATTGGCACAATTCACAATTGTTGAGGTGTTAATTCCTTATAAGTCAAAATAAAATAATAAAATATCATATTAGAACCAACCACAAGTAAAATTAAAGGTATTTAAGTACTACATCTACAATATTTTTCACAACACTTTCATAACAAATCATAGGTGGTAAATTGTTATTGGTTCTAATTTAAACTTACCAATGAAACTATTTTTTTACCCACCAATAACAACCTACTACTTATGATTTGTTGTGAAAATGTCGTGAATATAACATTTTTTTTGTGTGAAAATGTTAAGATATCTTGTTATCTTTATAGTATTTTTAAAACTATTGAGCTATCAATTTTTTGCAAATCAAAATAAAATATAACAAAATTATAAAGGTATTATGAAAATGTTGTGCCATTTTTTTGTGTTTTTATAAATTTTTTGTTGGTTTAGTCAGTTTTTTTGAGCCAAAATTCATTATTTTGCATACAATTTTTTTGGGTTGACATTTTGTATTTTTTTTTTCTTTGCACACCATTTTAAGATAAAACACATAGTTTTACACTCAAAAACAAAAACAAAAACTTAGGAAAAAACACTTTTCATCCTTTATGTTTCAGGTAGTATACAATTCCTCCTTAAACTTTAAAATCAAGCAAATTTCCCTTAATATTTTGAAAAATAGCAAATATATCATATTTTTATTCTCTAAGTTAAACCCTAATGAAAACTTATGATTCTTAAAATATTTTATTGTGTAATGTCTAAATTACTTCCACTAAATTTTAACATCCCAAAAATTTTCTTCATGTATTTTGAGTTTTAGATTGTAGTAATTCTTGAAAAGTTGAAATGATGATATAATATGTTTTATTTGTTATCCAAAAAATATTGATTTTCTAGGTTTAAATTTTTAAAACTTATAATTTATCTAATGAAAAATTTAATGACATGTGCCTTTTGTTATTATTATTATTATTATTATTATTATTATTATTATTATTTTAATTTTTTTTTTTTTGAAAAAACAATAAGTCAATATTATTAAGGTAAATCAGATTGGAATACAACCTCCAACTCATTGGGTAGATCTTCTACCCATACATCATAATCTGCGGATGAAACTGCTCTCCTAGCTAAAGCATGTGCCAACTTATTACCATCCCGGCGAACATGCTGAAATTGACAAAACTGTAAGGATAAACTTTGATTGCACGCGTCTTCAATTATTTTCCCATACAGAGTGTGACACCTCTCATTGGCTTTCAAGGCCTGAACCACCCTCAGACAATCTCCTTCCACAACCACCTTAAAAAGACATAATTCTTTCGCGAACACAACAGCTCGGCAAGCAGCTAAAGCTTCAGCAGCTTCAACTGAGTTAGGCTTCAGGATTTTCTGACTTAGAGCAGCTATAACATGGCCATGACAATCTCTAATCACCAATCCCAAACCTGCAAAATCCGACTTTTCAAATATGGCCGCATCAAAGTTTGCTTTATAGAACGTATCCTGAGGAGGAATCCAGCGAGCTGATGTCCTTCCAATTCTCAACCTGACATCCTGTTTTGTTGCATCCAAAAATTCAATCACCTAGTCTTTTGCTTGTGCTCCAATCTCATTGAGTGGCCAAACGGATTGATTCTCTCTCAAGCGGTTTCGCCTCTGCCACAAGCTCCACGCTATAGTAGAAAACCAAGCCACATGAAATCCTGACCCTTTACGCAACACCTCCTCCAATAAATCAAAAAACGTTCTAAAACCTTTTCTATAATATTGGACGAAACAGAGCTCAGACTTCCACACCGATTGGGCATGCTCACACAACCAGAGGCTATGCATGAGTGACTCTTGACAATCTCCACATAACTCACACGTCTCCTCAACAGGTAAATGCTGAGCTTTCAGATTTTGTTTAGTGGGCAACGAATCTCTTGCAGCCCGCCATATAAAATATCGTATTTTATTCGGAGTTCTGATTTTCCAAATGCTCTTCCAAACCTGATGTGAATTTTCCAAGGAGGACGAACCTGGTTCTTGCCTGCTTTCTTCCTCAGACAGCATATGATAGGCACTACGAACACTATAGTGTCCATTTGGAGTTAACAGCCAGATCAGCAAGTCTTCCGACCACCCCTCACTAACTGGGATATTTTTAATCAATTCTGCTTCCCAAGGCACAAAGGTCCTCTCCAACAGCCCCGGATCCCAAATCCTTGTACCTGGATAGAATAAATCCTTAACACAAGTCACATTGGAAGAAATTTTTGGTGAAATAACTCTACCATTATGTTGATCAGGCAGCCATCTTTGATCCCAAATAGCAATGGAACTTCCATCACCAACTCTCCACATCACGCCTCTATGTATTACATCATGCGCCTGCAAGATACTCCGCCATGCATAGGAACATTTAGGATGAAATAAAGCCTCAAGGATATTCTCCATTGGAAAATACTTCGCACTAAAAACCTTGTATAATAACGTTTCCTTGTGGTGAAGCAAACGCCATACCTGTTTTGCAAGCAAAGTATTATTAAATTTCTGAATATCTCTAAAATCCTTAGAGCATTCTCATCAGGTCTTCTATAAAAAATGCCATTTTAACATATCAAAAACTTACTTTACTATTTTACCACATCATTTTACAACATTTCATTTATCAGATGTTCTATTTTTCACTTTTATACATTAAAATAATATTTACAACATATTAAAATAATATATTAAACTCCTCCCCAGTTCCCATCATCATCATCAACACAGCAACAACACAACCACCACTGCAACAACGGCCACCAACAACGCTGCCGCAACAACACCGACAGCCACCACCGGCACAAATCCACATCCACCAACACCACCTTATTAAAAAAAAAAAAAAAAATCCACAACAACCCAAAAAATAACCACCACAATCAACCCACAACCTCTACAATTAATCACTCAATATCAGATCAGCCCAAATTGCAGCAAAAAAAAAAAAAAAAAAACTCACGACGAGAGAGATCGGCACGGCAAAAAACACAGCCAAATCAAACAAACCCACATCCCAAATCAAACAAACCCAAAAGCAAAACCCACCACTGCAAGCCGATTGAGAGAAATCCGATGGTGGGAGGTTCCAATGACGTGATGGATGGCACGACAAGCTCGGCGGCTTGGCATGGCGTGGTGATCGGGCCATGGGTTGTTGTGGATGTGGTGGGTCGGGTTCGTGTGGCTGTGTTGGTGGACAGCGATCTGAGAGTGTATGTCGGGTTCGTGTGGCGTGGCGTGGCTTGGCTTGATGCTCCTGGGTTTCGTCGAAGAGGGAAGCAGTGACGTGGAGTAGAGAGAGAGAGAGAGCAAAGAAATGAAGTGAGAGAGAGAGCAGATCCAATTCGGTGAAGGAATGAGGAGACAGGGAAGAAAGAGGCGGTGAGGAGATAGAGACAGTGGGCCCAGCGAGAATAAAAAAATAATATAAATTGTAGTAAAGGTGTACAGTACGCTCTAAAAAATGAGAGCGTATTGTAGCATGTCGCAAAAAAAATGGCACATATGAAACACCTAATGAAACTCATATTTTGGGATTTCATGTGTCAAATGCCAAATATTATAGCATTTAACACATATAACAAACTTGATGAAAATGCTCTAATAATCGTTATTATTCTTGAAAGTTTTTAGTAAGTGGATATATTGTTTTTAGTAAATAGGTACTAAAAATTATTATAGTAAAATAAGTGTATATATATATATATATATTTTTTTTTTTTCCTAAATAAAATAGATATTCTTAATCCCTACTCTTTTTTCACGTCATCCACTGCCTTACTGATGCTGCCCTGACTAGTGTTAAATAAAGGCATAAAGCAGGCTTTGTTTTGTATTTTTGGGAAACCCAAAAACCAAAGGTTTCAGATTCAGACAGACATTTTCCCGCCTATTTCCCGATCAATGGCTCCCAAATCAGATAGCGCCGAAGGTGCCTCTCTCTCTCTCTCTCTCTCTCTCTCTCTCCTGTGAAACCATTTCGTTTTAATTTTCTATTTTCCAAGTCCCGACTAATTGATTTTTCAAGTTTTTCACATTTTGTAAAACTTTTTTGCTTTTTTGGTTGCAGCAATCGTGCTCAACTTCGTGAATGAGGTAAAGCATTTTTCAGCCTTCTATTAATCGATTCGTTCTCTGGGTTTAAAACTGTAACTCATTTGCTAAACTGTATTATGTGCTTCAATAATTCAGCTGGAAATACTTTATATTATGGGATTGGGACGCATATCTCAAAAATTCAGTATCATACTTGAATGAGATAAATTATTTCATAAACATTAGTAATTGAAATTAGTAACTTCAATTACACAAATTCGAAGTAAAAACAAAGAGAAATAAAAAATTTTACCTTAAGGATCTACTTGTTATAATATTAAATAGTATTATATCTAATAAGTTTTAGTATGATTCACTGAGAACTATGAATAGTATGGCTCTATGAATTAATGCTTAATTTGTATCTTACATTGTGACTTGTGTTTTTCGATTTTCCTTTATTCAGCAAAACAGGCCGTTAAATTCTCAAAATGTGGCTGATTCATTGCAAAAGTTCAACCTCAAGAAGGCGGCCATTCAGAAGGCACTGGATAATCTGGCTGATAATGGGCGGATTTCGTTCAAAGAGTATGGTAAGCAGAAGATATACCTTGCTCGCCAAGACCAATTCAACATTCCAAACAATGACGAGCTTAATCAGATGAAAGAAGAAAATGCAAAACTTCAGCAACAGCTCCAAGAACAAAAGAAAGCAATCAGCGAGGTCGAGGGAGGTAATCCCTATACACCCTTTTTATTGATTGTTTTTTGTAAAAGGTGATCTGTCTTGGTAGTCTTAATTATTCGAACATGTTAGCTTTGTATATTTAGATTTTGTCTTGGATGCCCAAAAAAAAAAAAAAAAAAAAACGATATTGGAGGACTAGTCTATCAAATCATGTAATGTGACAATTTAAATAAGCATTTTTTGCAGAGATTAAAACTTTGCAATCAAATTTGACCCTGGAACAGATACGCGACAAAGATGCCAAACTGAGAAAGGAGGTGAATCATAATATTGAACTGGGTTAGAGATATCTTTGAAGAAGTTTGGAACATACTTAGGGGCTTTTAATTCTGTATCAGGTTAAGGAGATGGAGGAAAAACTGGATAAATTGCGTGGAGGAGTTACACTGGTGAGGCCAGAGGATCGTAAGGCAGTTGAGGACATGGTCTCGGAGAAACTAACTCAGTGGAGAAGGCGTAAAAGGATGTTCAAAGATCTATGGGATGCTATTACTGAGAACTCACCCAAGGATCTCAAGGAGTTTAAGGTAATATATATTTATGGTTTATGTCTTGTAAGCATACATATTTGTGTTTGCTGAAGTTACTAATGTTTGTACACACTTTTTCAGGAGGAACTTGGAATTGAATATGATGAAGATGTTGGTGTGAGTTTGCAGTCATATAGTGACCTGATGCAGCGTGATAAGAAGCGTCCAAGAGGCTACTGATGTTTATGAAGTGTTTAATCCTCAGTCAAAGATTTAAGCATATATAAGATAGTGTTCTCCTAGAGGTAAATCTGTTGCCAAAGGAAAATACATGTGAATTCTGAATGCTTTTTAAGATCTAGAATTTGTCATAGTTGTTACATGTTGACTGTTTGTTTCACAAGGATGCATGATATGACAGTTTATGTAATTAAGAGGAGCACAGAAATTAGTCACAATTTTAAGCATAAGACACTGTACTTACTGTTATGTTTCATTGAAGAAAAATGATCAATTATGAGCAATTCCTTTCTCGTATCCTGGGATGACTAATGATGTGTAACATTTTTCAAGAACAGAACTGCAACATGACTTGTAATCTATAGAAGGCTGAACTTGTAACCATTGAATCTGGGCCTTTGTAGCACATTCCTCAAAATTTATTTAACCTCCCCACCCCCCCAATCCCCAAAAAAAATCCTTATGCTTTTATGTTAAAACTGGGGGTTTATTTCAATGGCTTCATTTCTAGTTCTAGAGAGTCCTATGATTTTCATATTGGGGAAGTTTTGTGTACCCGCGATATGTTGGGTGGGCTTGCACAGTGGAGTACATATTAAACTTAGAAAATCTAAGGATTCTTACCCCATTAATCCCTCAATGTAAGGAAAGCTTGTGAAGGAGATTGTGCAGATTGCTCAGTGCTTTAGATCTTGTATGTACAAGCATTGGTATAGGAAGATTAATGCTGTGACAGCATTTTTCGTTTTTTTCCTGCCTTTTTATACATGTAATACTATTGATAGTTTTTCTGTGGAATGGGATTACTTTTGGAGATCAAAGATGCTGAGTGTAGATACGTCTAGATGTACAGCTACAGGTAGTCTTTAATGAAAATGTGGCCCTTCACCTCCTGAGAAGAAGTTCTAAACTAAATTTAGAAACCCGAATTATTGGTTTGATAATTTTTGAACTTGGACAAACAAAATCATTGTCCTTTTAAAGGTTGCATTTGCAGAAAACGTGGGGATGAAAGTAATTTAATTATAACTTCAGCCTAGCCTATTCAGGAAGCTCACAGAAAACCCCAAAAACATAGCTAATACTCATATTCCTTAGTACCAACAAATTTGTCTGCTCATAATGTTAATGGAATTTACTCAAAAAAAAAAGAAAAAAGAAAAAAAAAAGGTTAGTGTGTCCTGATTGACTCTCGGATGAATAATGAGAGAACATGAGATGGTGTTATGTACAATTCATACATGCTACGAAAGCTGTCTCATAAAGTTCATATGGGGACGAACCATAGGTTAGGACAAGCGTGTCAGATCTTGATACGCATACACACTATTGCTTACCAGTTCTCTCTTTCGTGAATCATTGCAGGTGACCATCACACACCACAATTGTAAGTGGACCAAAATCTTCATTATTACTTATTTATGTATAACTGTACGGCTTCCCAATCCCTGTCATAGGCCTTCACTTTTCTTAGTTTAAAGGCTTTGCACTTCGCATCCCTTATCCCTAAGCAGCGACTGCAGTGACAGTAACAACACAGTCCATTTTGTTAGGCCGGTGACTTTATGACATTTGTGTGAATTGCAATACATATAGGATTGCAAGCCTTTTTAAGATCTAGATTTGTGCTTCTGGAATCCCAATCAGCTAGTTTACCTTTCAGAAACTTTACACGGCAAACATATTGTATAGATATCACATGTGAGGTTAATGTCGTTGAAACGGGCACAAAAATTGGTCAGAATGCCAAGCATAAGCCCTAATGCATTTTCTGTAATTTTTTGGTTAAGAAGTGATTAGTGAGTTAAAACTTTATTAAGCTCAAGATAACTAATGTGAATAGAACCTTAACATAGCCTGTGATATTGCTTGACAACTACATAAATATAGCCGTAAATGAGGATGCTGTGGTGTAAATGGATGAACAATTGCTCTACCCCGAAGTGAATTTGCCGTGTGCATTGACGCTCATGAAGGTACCTGCTGTGATTGGATCTGTTATGTTCTTTTGTTTACAGCGTTTGTTAAATTTATAAGAATCATATGAAAGGTGTAAATTCTGGTTCTCAGGGGTCCCAGGGTTTTCATATTGGGGCACACAACACAACACAATAAGTACCCTTGTGAAATGCGATGAACACAGGTTAAATTTAAAAGCCTTGTAACTGAGACCAGCTATGCCATTTGGACTGTGGTGTGAATGTAATTGCTTCTAAGACCATAAGGAGGCCTATTGACAGGGATTGGGAATGCCATGACCAGTTTTTTTCTGCCTTTTATACACTAATATAAGACAATTGATAGTTCTTTGCCTCATGAGATACCTAGCGTGCTGACTTGCTTATTGAAGAGTATGTCTAGATGAACACATTTTCAAACATATATATTTTAAGAACATTGCTTTCAATCCAACATAAAACAATGATAGAATGTACGTAAATTAACAAATAAAAAGGAAAAATAAACTTACAAGTTTTAACTATTTGCAATAGTAAATTTCAACTCATGGGAAAAAAAAAAAAAGCACTCACAATTCAAACGATGACACTAGTTTACATTTTCTGCAATTATATGGAAGAAAAAAAAAATTAAAGAAACAAGCTAATATAGACTCAGCCTATGATGTTACCACAAATCAACAAAACTTACAAATAGATATCAAATATGCTGAAGTGCTTTTTCAATATCCGCGCACTTGTCTAGTCCTGACAGATATTGGTGCCCTCTCCATGTTTAAATTTTGTGCAATATGTATCCCAGTCCCAGATCGTTCTGCAGCAAGTCCTGTTGGGTGTCCAAGGCCTGAGCCCACCTTCAGGCCAGCTCGAAATCCTGAAGGAATTTGCTTATGAGGTAGGATGATGCTTTCTTCATGCGCAGTCTCATTGTCACTCTCATCAAAATGCATTTCTTTTTCCAGAGGATCAGCCTGACCTATAACATCTGATGATTTTGTGGTCACCTTTGAAATGTCTTCTGCTGAATCTGAACTTGAAGCAGACATTGACCTCTTCAATTCTGATGCATTTTTCTGTTTCATTTTTTCAGCTTGATTTTCATTGTGCGTTTCTTTGTTTACCAATTCAGATTCGTGTGTCATGATTTCATGCTTCTTCAACACTTTGCCTCGTCCATTATTGGGACTATCCTGATCATCAGGATCATGTGGTTCAGATCGAGAGAGCTCCACTGCTGCTCTTGCAGCTGCTGCTGCATAAGCTGCTGACTCAAAAGCTGCTTGAGCTGCATCAGCTACATCCCTGTATTTTTTCTTTCCCTTCATTGAATCGGAGAACCCATAATCTTTTTCCACCTCCTGAGGCAAAATTTTTGAATCAACCCCAAGCTTGGTACTACCTGAATAGGCCTCAAGATGGTTTTGCTTCTTGTTCACATCCAAACTTTCCTGTACACACCACATAGCAAGCCAAACGTCATGAACAGTTGTCAACATTTTGGGTGAATTAGTGTACTATTTTTATTGCAATTCCTATCTCTTTAAAGGCTGGTTTGGATTGAGGGGGAGGGAGGAAGAGTAGAGTAGAGTACTATTTTTATTGTAATTCCTATATCTTTAAGGGTCTGTTTGGATTGAGGAGGAGAGAAGGGGAGTAGAGTAGAATAGAATTGTCTAAAAATAAGCTAATTTTAAATCAATTCTACTCTACTCTTCTTCAATCCAAACGGACCATAAACTTGCATACCTCAGTTGAAATAAAAGCTTCATCAAATTGCAAAACAATGTTGTGCTCGGAAGCAATTTCTTTGACCACTTCCATTCTGTTCTCCAAGCTTGGTTTCCTGGTTGATAGCTTTTGTATCATCTACAGGAACCCAATACAAATACAGATGTATCATATGTCATAAACAATAATAAACATACCTAATCAGATTATCAAAGTTCGACAATTTTTGGAACTACTCAGATTTTCTCTAACTATTCTATGTAATAAAAATGCAACCAAATTACTAAATATTTATTACACATGAATAATCATTCTATTAGGGGATTTATTACCACAAACCAAATATGTCCTCAAGTAATTTCCTCGTCTGTCTATGATTCATTCAGTATGTACCAAATGCTATTCACTTTAATTATTGTTTTTTTTTACCATAAAAAGATCAGCATTTTGGGTCTATTTTCAGTTTTTGGCATGGGTACTTTCAAAATATCCTATTCTAATGGATGCTCTTTTGGACAAATATAAAAATTTTCACTATATGATCGAGCCAAGAAGACAGATTTTTACATCTTGAAAATTTTCCAAATCATAATATACCTTACGGTTGACTCCACAATTGTTGCGTAATTCAATAGCAGAAGCAGCAAACTCTTTGCCAAAACGAGTTGTCATAACAGCACGAATCTCTTGAAGCTCAGGAAACTCCCCACATCTCGCAGCTGCATAAAGCAAGCTTGATATTGCCTCCCTCAGTTCATCGGGGCACACTCTATACAAAACATACAGAAGCATGACCATCAAAAACCAGAAGGTAAAAAAATAGCCAAAGAAAAAGAAAAGAAACATAATGTTTTCAACAGTCAAAATGGAAAAGTAACCAACCTTTCTTGTTCAATGAGGTTGACCCTTTCAATCAAAAGATTGCAATAGCTCTCTATCATAACAAACACATCCAACATGTTTTGTTCCTGGATCACACGCTCAACCTGTAAGAAAACCATAAAAACTTTATACAGTGCCCAAAGAAAAAACCATAGCTAGTAAAGAAGATATATTAGTCATACCCTCCATTAATTCGTCAATTCCATGGTTCATATCTATGAACATATATATTATTTTCTGGATCTAACAGTAGTACTATGATAGACTGCACCCCTTTATAAATTTAAAATGAAACATGAAATGAAATGAAGATGATCGTTTTCGTTTTCATTAGTAAACCAAAAGCAAAGAAATTAAAGCTTACACGAATAAGAGCACGTTCATGGTGACCAAGGTCAAGGAGCTGAACAACATCAGACCGGGCTTGGGTGCACCGGACTTGGCGCTGGTTCTTCAAGACAACGAGACGAGAGAGAGCAAGATTGACAAGAGGCTTAAATTTGGAGGGCTTAAAGGTTCTACCAAGTAGAGCATCAAGCTTCTTTCCCATTTCTTAAGAGTGTTGTTTGATCAGTGCCCTCTCAAAGGAGCAAAAGAAAGCAGCAAACAAACAACACAGAATATATGTGGAGTAGTTGAAATGCACAAGGTAACAAACGAGACTTGGCTCGCTTGGACCTTTATGTTATGACGAGAGAGAGAGAGAGAGAGAGAGAGTCCTTGACCTTGTGACCATTTATGAGGTCTTTGGTATTTTAGTGTGTATGGGACTTTTGCCTTACGAGTTAAGTATTTTCTTTCTAATTAAGAAGAGGCCCTGAGCTTGAGAGCTTAATGGGAACGAACGAGGTGTTGTATAAAACGCGGTTGATAATGATATTTTTAGTCGATTTCGAGGAAGGAAAGATAGATATATACATATGCATATTACTATTAGGGGGCTGGTGGGCTCCACATGGGGCCCATTTAATCGACCGCCACACGCGTTTGAGGCTTGAGCACGTGAGGAACGATTCTATTCATATGGGTCCTCGTCCAGGGCTAAAATAGTAAAATGGAAAAGAATTTCGTCTCCAAAATGGACCAAGTCTGTCTGAGTTGGCAGGGGGAAAAAATAACATAAATTATGATAAAAATTGGCGGTGAATAACTAGTGAGAAAAAAGAACGTAATTACTCTCCCTTGTAGGAGCTCTCTCTCTCGACTATCGAGTATCTCCCTCCCTTAGGTTTTGCCCTAAGGGTATTATTTTGCTTTTCTTACGCTAGTTTCACTAATCATGGCAGAGGAGGTGATTCATGGTCTGGAAAATATGAAACTGACAGTGGATGAAGAAGAGGTTATAGAGATTTCAGATGAGGGACGTTTAGAAGCAATTGAAAGTTGTACTCTTAGTCTCCTGGGGAAGTTTCTTACGTGCAAATCCTTCAATAGAAGGGCAGCAAAAAGTATCCTACGACGAGCGTGGGGATTGGAGGATACGTTACAGATTCTGGAGGTTGGGGCAAACCTGTTCCAATTCAAATTCCAATCGGAGTTTGACATGAATAGAGTGCTCACGGGGGGTCCATGGACGTTTGATAATCAACTGCTCATGCTTCAACGTTGGAGGAAGGGGATGAATGTGGGTAATATCAATTGGACTCATGCTTCTTTATGGGTCCAAATTTGGGGAGCCCCGTTTGATATGGCTTCTCCCCAAGTTGCACGAAAAGTAGGGAACAGGATAGGGGTGGTGGAGGATGTGGAAAGGAGACGCAAACAGGATGTTCTGAATCTTTTTATGCGGGTTAGAGTTGCACTGCCTATAGAGAAACCGTTACGACGAGGGGGATTCATAGCAGGATCAGATGGTGTGAAAACATGGGTGACCTTTAAATATGAGCGTCTGCCCATATTTTGTCACTACTGTGGTATGCTCGGCCACGATCTACTTCACTGTGCGCCACATTTTGCCAAGAAGAAGAATGGGGAAGAAGTAGTTTATCAATATGGTGAGTGGTTGAAGTCAGAGGGTGGCCGGGCCAGGTCTCCTCCTAAACGGAGTGCAAACCCGAGACGGCGGCCTGAAGAGGAGAGGAAGGACGTCTCTGGGCAGAGCTCCAACCACACAGAGGTGGCGACGGAACTACCAGCGGAGGTGAAGGAGAATCCTGGCCGTGTAAACAGCTGTCATGATAAAGGAAATCCCACAAATCATGGGATTTTTCCTGAATCTCAGCAGCACGATAATGAAGGGGTTGAAACGGATTCTCAGGGAGTTAATTTAGCATGCATTGAGGAGGGCTTTAACGTGGAACAAGGGACTGCTAAGGGTACGGTGACAGTATTAAGGGATATGGTGGATTTGAATAAAGAAAGGAACAGAGTGCAATCAGTGACTCCTTGGGCCGATGAAGGTGCTGGGCTTTTGTCAACAAAAAGTCAAGGCAAGTGGACAAGATTTAACCGCATGGAGTTTGGGCTGAGTGGGCTTACTAAGGCCCTCAATTTACCAACACTTGGGAAGAGGGGTCCGGATAGAGAGATGGAGACAGATTGTAGTTGGGAGCATGAAGGTAATGCTGGGAAACGTGGAAGGCTGAATGGGTGTAGTACAACAGAAGATGATACATCGGCGAGGGTGGTGGCCCACCCTTGCCGGGAGCAATGAGGGTCCTAAGCTGGAACTGCCAAGGGCTTGGGAACCCTTGGACAGGTCGAGACCTTCGCAGAATTGTGAGGGAACAAGCTCCCACGGTGTGCTTTCTAATGGAAACTCGGTTGGATAAGGAAGGTTTTCTACGACTTTATGAAAACCTCCCCTTCCCGAACCGAATCATTGTGAAGTACCCAGACTCAGGAGGTGGATTGGCTTTGATTTGGAAGAATGAGGTGAAGTTGGAGGTTATAAACTTTGCAGCTAATCATATATTGGCTAAAGTGAAGGAAGATGATGGTTTTGAGTGGTTTTTGACATGTTTTTATGGTTGGCCGGAAGCTAGTCAGAAAGAGAAGTCTTGGCAGTTGTTAGCTCACTTAAAGTCACTGATTGATGGCCCGTGGTTGTGTATTGGTGATTTTAATGCTTTACTTAGCTCCTCTGAGAAGCTCAGTAAGCATCCTCTACAGCATCAGCAGGTTGCAGCTTTTAGGGAAACATTGGATTTGTGCCAGTTAGAGGACTTGGGGTTTAGAGGGTATCCATTTACATGGAATAACAGGAGGCCTGGGTCTGCTAATACTAAGGAAAGGCTGGATAGGGCGGTGGCTACGAAGGAATGGAGGGAGAAATTTCAGCTTAGCTCAGTCACACATCTCTCTTCTCATGCTTCTGACCATTTACCTATCATTCTCCAAACTAAGAGTTTCGGTCAGAACAGGTTTAAAAGGGATAGGAATTTTAAGTTTGAAGAGTCGTGGCTTATGTTGGATGAGTGTGAAGATGTGATAATGGCTGCATGGGACCGGGTTGGGCATGGAGATGTGGGCTTGAACTCAATAAAGGATAAAATAAAGGCTTGTGGGGCTGATTTACTTGCTTGGGGTTCAGGGAGGACAAACCCGGACAATGAAGAACTCAAACAATTGCAGAAAAGGATTGAGAGGTTGAATGCAGAGGAGCTTACAATGGAGAATAGGGCGGAATTTTTGGAAGTGAGCAAAAGGTTGGATGAGCTCTTACTTAAACAGGAGATTTATTGGGCACAGAGATCCAGGATTTCTTGGCTGAAGTATGGGGATAAGAATACAAAATTCTTTCATTCCAAAGCATCCCAACGGAAGAGGCGGAATCACATCCAAGGGATTAAAAATATGCAGAATCAATGGGTGGAGGAGATGGAGGAGATAGCAGTGGTGGCCTCAGAGTACTTTGAGAATTTGTTTAGTGCAGGACCGTGTGACCAGATGGATGGTTGTCTTGATGCAGTGCCTTGCAAGGTAACCCCTGATATGCAGCATATTTTGTCCAGAGAATTTAGTGCTGATGAAATTAGAGAGGCGTTGTTCCAAATGGGACCGACAAAGGCTCCTGGACCTGATGGTATGAATGCTCTTTTCTACCAAAAATTTTGGCATATAGTGGGTGATAGTGTAATAACTGCTGTCTTAGATTTTTTGAATTCTGGTGTTATGGTCCCTGAAATAAATCATACCAACATTGTGCTCATTCCTAAAGTGAAAAATCCTGAGAAAATGACTGATTTCAGGCCTATTAGCCTTTGCAATGTTGTGTATAAAATTATCTCTAAAGTGTTGGCTAATAGGTTGAAACAGGTCCTCCCCCATATAATATCTGAGACTCAGAGTGCATTTGTACCTGGGCGTCTTATTACAGACAATGTACTGGTGGCGTATGAAACTCTCCATGCCATGCACAATAGGAAAAAGGGCAAGAAAGGGTCGATCGCACTGAAATTAGATATTAGCAAGGCCTATGACAGAGTTGAGTGGGCTTTTTTACAGGGCATTATGCGAAGGATGGGTTTCCCGGAAGGGTGGATTAAAAGGGTGATGGGTTGTGTTACTACAGCTTCTTTTTCTGTACTTATTAATGGCAAGCCTTTTGGTAATATTCATCCCTCTAGAGGACTCCGTCAAGGAGATCCTCTTTCACCGTATCTGTTTCTGTTGTGTGCAGAAGGTTTTACTTCCCTACTGGCAAAGGCACAAATGGAAGGGCGTATACATGGAGTTTCAATTTGTAGACAGGCACCAATAATCTCTAACTTGTTATTTGCAGATGATTCTCTACTATTTTGTCAGGCAACTCGTAATGAAGCTGAGGTAATTGCTGATATTCTTCAAGTTTATGCAAAGGCTTCAGGTCAGAGCATAAATTTGGAGAAATCGTCTGTGTATTTTAGTAGTAATACTCAGAGTGACAAAAAGTTAGAGATTATGGAGACACTGGGTGTCAAGGAGGTTGAGAGGTTTGAGACTTATTTGGGGCTACCTACACTCATTGGGCGTGCCAAGTACCAAACTTTCTCTTACTTAAAGGATCGAGTATGGAAAAAACTACAGGGGTGGAAAGGAATGATGCTATCAAGGGCTGGCAAGGAGATCCTTATAAAAGCGGTGGCCCAGTCTATTCCCACTTATACTATGGGAGTTTTTCAATTGCCAATGAAATTATGTGATGAGTTGAATTCTATGTGCGCCAGGTTTTGGTGGGGACAGGTGGGGAATGAAAGGAAGATTCACTGGAGAAGCTGGGAGAAGCTGACTAATGCAAAAACGGATGGTGGGATGGGATTTCGTGATCTACGAACTTTCAATTTGGCTATGTTGGCCAAACAGGGATGGAGGTTGCTGCATCAAAAAGATTCGCTTTTGTACAAATGTTTTTCAACCCGGTATTTTCCTCGGTCTCATTTTTTAGATGCTGTGGAGTCGCCTAATTGCTCTTATGTTTGGAGAAGTATTATGGCTGCCCTTCCTATTCTTAAGGCAGGGTGTAGTTGGAGGGTTGGGGATGGGAATTCAATAAAAATTCTGACAGATAAATGGATTCCAAAACATCCTACAAATAAGGTTCTATTTCCAGCTAGTGTGGAGGTGGGAGATTGGATAGTGGCAGATTTGATTGAACTGGACTTACACTGTTGGAAGCATGATCTTATCATGAATACCTTTCATAAGGAGGATGCGGAAGCTATTTGTAGAATCCCCTTGAGTCGAAGGCGAGTGGATGACTCAATTATTTGGATGCATAATAGGAATGGAAGGTACTCTGTGAAATCTGGTTATTATGTGGCTCGGCAGGTCATGAGAAGTGAGAATTGGGCAGAATGCTCAAAGGGGAATGACGAGCAGCAAGTATGGAAGGCCTTATGGAAGATGAAAGTCCCTAACAAAATCAAAATTTTTGGTTGGAGAGCCTGCCATGGAATATTGCCAACTCGTCTCAACTTAGTTAAAAGGAATATTATAGCTGAAACTTTCTGTCCAATTTGTCTGCAAAGCCCAGAAAATGAAGTGCATGTGCTATGGGAATGCCCTGTTGCACAGGATGTGTGGGCTGGTAGTCGAATGAAGCTGCAGAAATGCCCACTTGGACAACCCGATATGGTTCAACTCTTTCTCTATTTACTGCACAGATTAGAACCAGCAGATATGGCGCTTTTTTTGGTGCAGGCCTGGATGTTATGGAATCAACGAAACAGTGTTTTGCATGGGGGGAAGCTTAAGGATCTGGAATGGCTGAATAGACGTGCTGTGGAATGGCTGGAGGAGTTTGCACAGGTGCAAGATCAGCTAGATGTTACGCAGCCAAGGGAAACTGGAAGTAATGCATGGCGCCCACCAGCTCATCCTTTCTTCAAAATGAATTTTGATGCTGCTATATTCAGCGACAGTGGAAGGTCAGGATTTGGGGCTGTTATACGGAATGAACATGGGGATGTTATGGCTGCACTCTCTGCTATTGGGCCACCTGTATCGGGTAGTGATGAAGCTGAAACTCTAGCTTGTAGAAAAGCGATGGAATTTGCTGTTGATGCAGGATTCAATGAGCTCATTCTTGAAGGAGATAATGTTAATGTGATGAGAGCCTTGTCTTCTTCAAGTCCGGACATGTCTGTTGTTGGAAATGTGGTTGCTGATATTAAATGCCTTATAAGTGGTTTTAGGAGGGTCTCATTTAATTGGGTTAAAAGGGATTGTAATCGGGTAGCCCATATCTTAGCTAAATTTGCTAACAATTTAGAGGAAGATTTGTATTGGATGGAGGATGCCCCTCCAGTTGCTTTGGAAGCTGTGTATTTGGATTCTTTCTCAATGAATTTATGAAAGTATGCTTCGTTCTCAAAAAAATTGGCGGTGAATCATAGTTAAGAAAGTGGAAAATCGGCAATATTAGTATTATATATTTTGAGAAGAAATAGAGAAATCTTATTAAGGTAAATCACAATCAATGCGATACATTTAACAATGTTTATTATAGCTTTTGAGTGGAGTTGTGGTATGCTTTTGTATTAGAACCCCTTTCTATCTTCTTTATCTTCCTTGTGTGTGTGTTTGTTTCTCAAAAAAAAAAAAAAAAAAAAACAATGTCTACTACGAAAGGAGGAGAATCCTCAGTCCAAATCATAAATAAATAAAAAATTACATTAATACAATTGAAACAAAAATGGAAGAGAATGAAAAGAAAATAAATATTTTTCTTTCTATTACTTGGATTTTTTTCCCTAAAAAAAAAAAAAAAAAAAAAAAAAAAAAAAAAACTTGGATACTTTAAAGGAAAGTAATAGAATGAAAACTAACATTATTGGTGATTTTTTTTTAATAAAAACATCATTTGAGAGTTAAATAATAAAGAATGAAAATGAACACTTTTAATAATTGATGGGTATAAATCGTCCAAAATATTAACACGCCATGTCTATATAAATCTCGGGGAAAATGGGCTTTTGCCCTTATTTTTTAAAATATGCAACAAATTGTTCCTGTTTTGAAACTATTAAATACCATGTCCCTGTTTTGAAATTTAATTTTTAGAAAATAACTTTATTTTTAGAAAATAAAGTTTCAATGTAACTCGATTTTATGATTATCGAGTTTTAGGTAAGTTTTTGCTGCATTGGATGAGCAGTTGTGGCTTTTCCCAATTAAAGAAATCCAGTTAGAACTCAATTTTAGTAAAATCGAGTTCCTCGAAATTTTTTTCAAAGTTGAACTTGATATTCGTAAGACCGAGTTTTATGCGAATTTGAAATAATATTCAATATTACAAATTTTTTGTCGTGTTTGTAACTCGATTTTAAAAGTATCGAGTTATATTGGGATTTTTAAAAAGTGAACTCGATTTTGTCATTATTGAGTTTCACTAATGCTATATCCAAAACAGGTTGTTCAAAATTAGCGTTTTTGGCCTCCTTAACCTCAGTGTTCCTCACAGATCCACAGTTATACATCTTTGGATTTGGTGTTATCTCTCAAGCGATCATCTCTCTATCATCTTAGGTACAAAACCCATATCATAATTTATTGCACATAGAAAAATTTCTGATGTAGGTGAGGCATAGTTTTAGATATTGCAAAGGTTTATCAGCCAAGATGTATTTTCATATTGGGGAAGTATTTTCATTTGTATGTTGTATTGTTTGTGCTTTGGTATTTGGTTGAATGAGCGTTATGTGAATACATTTGTGTTATATTGGCTGTTTGGTGTTGCAAATTTGAAGTAAAAAAAAAAATGAAAATTTTTAGATCTGTAAGAAGCAATGAAGGATTTTATTTTGGTAGTGACTCTTGTTATTTTTCCCTTTGAGGGACAATGAAAATGTTTCCCCCCTCTAATGAAAACAAAAACTAGTTAATTTTGACAATATTATGATGATTTAGTCTAATATTATGATAAATATTATTTAGGTATTGTTGATTTAATTTAGTATTGTTGATAATACTAGAAGGCTTTTATTATGAACTCAATTTCACTATGAAAAAGTACGTTGTGGGGCTAAAAGAACTGAGTAAGAGTATTAGGCCATGGGCCATGCCTGAGGATGCCATGGAGCCTGAGGATGGTCAAGTAGTAAGAAGGGCAAGTGGGTTGATAGGCCGAAGATAAGGCCGATAACAACAAACAAGTGATGTCTCTCGAGTAGACATGGCAAAACGGGTTAGAATTTTTTGACCCGACCCGACCCCACCTAACCCGAAAAATACCCCACCTGAACCCGATTTTAATGACCCGAAGCAAAAACGGGTTGACCAGTGACCCGACTCGTGTTTTTTGCAAGTCAACCCGACCCGACCCGCGACCCAACCCGAACCCGAACCATTTTTTTAAAACTTTTTTTTTTGGGTAAAAAAAATAGTAAAACTAAGACAATATTGGTTTAATTATTTATTGTGAACTTTAAGGAAACAATTGATACATTTACATAACTGCATGCAAATTAATTGAAAGACAAATGACTGAACAATCTGTAATGAGTAAAGATTTTTAGATATCAAATAGCAAAGTACATGCCAAGATAATCTGATTACAATATAGTTAAAAACATAGATTTAAAATTCTAAACACGTGTGAGAAACATTCACAAGTGTGAAAATAGTGAAGCTAGAGTATCAACTTAGCATAAATTATGAATACTTAGACCTATTTTTTAATAATTTATGTCCAAAATAAACGGTTTTTCAAAATAAATTATGATATTTTCTAGAGTGTGTGTTACTTAATAATAATATGATATTCATAAAAGATACCATGTATAAATAAGTAAGCAATCAAATTTTAAAGTATATCTCAAATTGAAATATAGTGTCAACCACAATTGATAATAGATTATAAAATTAATTTTCAAGATTGTAAATTTCTTATATGTTTTTATTCTTTATCAAATGAGTTATCCAACGAGTCATTTGTAATTTTGTTTTATATTTTGGAATGTTGATACTATGCAAAAATAAAACTTGTGTATTTGTTTTACTTATCTTTGTATTATTTTGTTTTAGATAGCAATGTTAGGCTTTGTATAATTTTAAAATTATTGAATAAGTATTAATAAGTTTAACTGAATTCATTCTTGATATAAGTGGTGAATTTAAAATAATGCATTTCACATCAAGTAATTTGTTGCATAACTTTTCAAATGGTAAATACATGTTGTTTTCTTTATAAAAAAAAAAAAAAAAAAAGGTTCATGTGAAAAATATGGGTCAACTTGACTTGACCTGACCCGACCCGACCCGAACCCGATTGACCCAAACCCGATTTTAACCCGTTTAAAATGACCCGTTTTGACCCGCAACCCGATTGACCCGACCCGAACCCGACCCGACCCGCCCGTTTTGCCATGTCTACTCTCGAGGATCCAAATTTCCTCAAGAAGCGTTGTGAGAGTCTAGAGCCCGACCACCTAGCAAATATTGTGCAAAAGGTAACCATACTTTGGAAGATAAGCTTCAAAGAGAGGAGTCAATAGTGAACTAAGAAATATCTGAGAAAAAGACTGCTACCACCATATTAAATGCTCTGCACCTAACCAACTAGCAGCATTTATGTGGAAGTGATGCCTAAATAGTGATATTCAGCCTTACAACTACACATAGAGGCTACAGGAAGGTTTTGATGGGACAAGCATCCAAGAGATCATCTACCTAATCAACAAGTTGAAGGCTAGGTTGAAAGGAGAGGGAAATACTGTATAAGGGGAGGGCCTCTACGAAGGATGGGGCATCTCACCTACAAAAAAATAAATGGAAAGAACTCTTTGTACTTAGAAACAGTTGGAATAAATATAAGAACTTATTTTCCTCGGATTTGACTGAGGAGTGTTTTTCACATCAAAGTATATTTCTCAATCATTTTAGCATTAAACCAATCTACTATGGCCCATACTTGATTCATTAAGTCTTCACCTATAAAATCCACTCTCTAACAAATTTATTGTTGTGGGCTTGTTGGGCCATCACTCACGCTTCTTAGGCTGAGGGTCAGATCTAGCCTTTACAATTGGCATCGTCTGTGGGAAATACTAGGAAGGCACTCATAGTTTTGTGTAGTTATGGTGGGTTCGGGACCAAATCGAGAAGAGTTTGTGGGATCTCAGCATCAGGACCATTTTCTTAACTTGGAACGGAGGAGAGATTATGAAGTAAGTGTGCACACAACTCACACTAGTAGGAGTCATTCTAGAATTAGGAGCCATGTATCGCACAGGGAAAAGACTAGAAACCTACAAGTGGAAATTGATCATTTGCATAGAAAACTACATCGCAAGCAAAGGAGGGAGTCTCTTTCAAGCTTAGGATCCGAGTCAAGAGATGATGACAACTACAGACCAAAATCAAGATCTCCTCTTAGGGAATCTTTTTCCTATAGGGAGGAACGTTATCATAGGCAAAGGAGTAGAAGTCTGGCCTATAGGGCTTGGGAAATGATGCAATGAGTAGAGCCCTATGCCAAATCTCAAAGTCATCATTTACACGAAGGATTGAAAGAGCAAAACTTCCTCGTTGATTCACATAACCTGCTTTTACCATTTATAATGGGAGGACAGGCCCGGTGAAACACGTTAGCCATTTTAAACAGAGGATGGCTGTGCATTCAAGGAACGAGGCCTTGATGTGCAAAGTATTCTAGTCTAGCTTGGGACTTGTTGTGATAAGATGGTTTAATGGGTTGGATGAGGGCTCTATCGACTCATTACAAGAGCTTACAAGGGCCTTTGGGGCTCGATTTGTTACATGTAGTAGAGTTCCTTGCCCCTAGATTCCTTGTTGTCAATGGAATGAGAGAGGGTGAGACTTTAAAGACTTACTCTGACAGATATTAGGAAATGTTCAATGACATAGATGGAGATTTTAAGGACGTGGCTTTAAAGACATTTAAGGTTAGTCTCCCTACTGAGCATGATTTGAGAAAATCCTTGACTAGGAAACCTGCGCAGAGCATGCATCAGTTAATGGATTGAATTGACGAGTACAAATGGGTCGAGGAAGATCAGCAACAAGGGAAGGGAAAAGCTAAAATAACCCCCCCTAACCGAAGGGATTTCAGGTCAGAGAGGTATAATAACAGCAGACCCAGGATAGATTTTCCAGGACATGTGGGGCATTTTACTGCTCAAACAGTTACACAGTTTTTAGGGAACTCGTACTCCAAATCATTGATAAGATAAAGAATTAACCATATTTCAAGTGGCTGAATAAGATAGGAGGAGACCCTACTAAGTGTAACCAAGGTCTTTATTGCTAGTATCATTAGGACCGTGGGCACACTACGGAAGATTGCAGAACTCTACGAGATTATCTCAAGCAATTAGTCAAGGTCGGGAAGCTGAAGCAATCCTGTACCAATCATCTGTGCAAGGAAGTCAAGCTGGATCAGTACATCAGTAAGAGAATCCCTTAAGACCATCCTTGGGAACAATCAATGTAATCCTGGTGGCCCCGGGTTGGATTGGCACATATTCGTCTGAGATCATGTCCGTATCAAGTTCACATACCGAGGATCCATTCCCTAAACCTAAACGGGGAAAGATGCAAGCCCGACTTGCTTTGAGCTTCTCTGACGAAGATAAAGTTGGAACTTATCAGCCATATGATGATGCTTTAGTGGTTACCCTTCAAATAGGAGGCTATGATGTAAAAAGGGTCCTGGTAGATAAAGGCAGTGGTGCAGAGATCATGTATCTAGATCTATACAAGGGACTTAAGCTAAAACCCGAGGATTTAGTCAGCTATGATTCCCCTTTGGTGGGGTTTGATGGGAAAATTGTTGTCCCAAGGGGCATGATTAAACTGCTTGTTTAGGTGGGGTCAAGAGTAGTAGAGGTAAATTTCATTGTGGTGGATGCTTATTCCCCTTATACTACCATCTTGGCAAGACCGTGGCTTCATGCCATGGAAGCTGTATCTTCAACTTTACATTTAAAGGTGAATTATCCCTCCAAGGACCATGTTGAAGAGCTGATTGGAAGTCAGGCCATGGCAAAGCAGTGCTTGGTTGCTGCTATTAGACACCAATCCGAGGGCGAATCCTTGGGAATCCCTGAGAAGGCCTTGTAGCAATTGATGGAGGTAGAAGTGTCCTCAGACGTTACAGATAAAGGGGTGAAGTTTGAGGAATTAGAGAATGTCATTATTGATATTGATGCAGAGAGATACTTCCAAATTGGAGTCCAATTGCCTCATAAGAAGAAAGAGGAATTGCTAGCTTTTCTTAGAAGGAATGTAGATGTTTTTGCTTGGAGTGCCTATGAAGCTCCCAGAGTAGATTCAAATTTCATTTGTCATCATTTGAATGTCAACCTAGCCATTATCCCAAGGAAGCA
The DNA here is from genome assembly GCA_023621385.1 of Quercus gilva. NCBI lineage: Eukaryota > Viridiplantae > Streptophyta > Magnoliopsida > Fagales > Fagaceae > Quercus > Quercus gilva. The sequence continues at coordinate 50,946,227 of CM042473.1, read as the reverse complement.
GCCACATCGATGCTCTTCTAAAGAATATGCCTAGGCTGTAAAAGAAGAAGTGATGAAGCTTAAGCACGTAGGGGCAATTAAGGATGTTTTTTTTACCCAGAGGGATTGGCCAATATAGTTGTGGTGAAGAAGAAATTAGGGAAGTGGAGAGTTTATGTGGATTTTACTAACTTGAATAAAGTTTTCCCCAAGGATCCTTTTCCAATTCTTAGGATAGACCAATTGGTGGATGCTACGGACGGATGAGTTTTTTGGATGCCTTCCATGGGTATCATCAAATACCATTAGCCTTGGCTGACTAGGAGAAGAAAGTGTTTGTGACGCCCATTTGGAATTACCATTACCGAGTAATGCCTTTTGGATTGAAGAATGCTGGGTCTACCTACCAATGGATGATGAATAGAATGTTTAAATCTTTGCTTGGCAAAAATATCGAAATTTACATTGACAATATGGTCGTGAAGAGCAAGGTGGTAGTCGAGCATTTGAGTGACCTCGGAAGTATATTTGAGGTGCTTAGGAGACATAAGTTGCGTCTTAATGCTTCTAAGTGTTCTTTTGGTATTAGTTCTAGTAAGTTTTTGGGCTACATGGTCACCCATCATGGAATTGAAGTTAATCCTAATCAGATTAAAGTGATCAATGATTTATAACCTCCTCGGAATCCTAAGGAGGTGCAGAAGTTGATTAGGATGACTGCAACCTAGAATAGATTTATCTCCTAATCAGCAGACAGATGTAGACCATTTTTTCAGCTCTTACACAAGTGGAAAGAGTTTGAATAGAATGAAGAATGTGCCCTTGCATTCCAACAATTGAAGGAGTATCTATCTCGACCACCCATTATGTCCAGATCTGAGAAGGAAAAAGTCCTCTTCGCCTACATTGCTGTGGCCTCTCATGCAATTAGTTTGATTTTAGTAAGGGTGGAGAATGGGATACAGAGGCCAGTCTATTATGTGAGTAAGTCATTGCAAGAGGCAGAAGTTTGTTACCTCCCCTTGGAAAAACCGATTTTGGCTATAGTGCATGCTACGCGAAAACTCCCCCATTATTTCCAAGTATATACAATTGTAGTTCTCACTTAACTCCCTTTATAGTCATTGCTTCGGAAATCCGATTATACGGGGAGAATTGCCAAATGGGGGACGACTTTGGGAGTATTTGATATAAAGTACATGCCTCGTACCACGGTTAAAGGGCAATTTCTTGTAAATCTGGTGGTAGAGTTTACTAAGTCTCCAATAGTGGTCGAGGTCGAGGAGTAAGGGTTTGGGGGAGAACAAGTTTCAATAGTTTCTCTCCACGGATATTCACCTTGGAAGCTATATGTTGATGATGCGGCAAATCAAAAGGGATTTGGAGTGGGAATAGTGATAGTGTCTCCAAATAGAATTATTATTGAAAAGTCCTTGAGGTTGGGCTTCTCGGCTACTAATAATGAGATAGAGTATGAAGTCTTGCTAATTAGGGTAGCTATGGTCAGGAAGCTGGGCGAAAAGACTGTTGAGGTCTTCTTAGACTCAAGGCTAGTTGTCGGGCAAGTAAAAGGAGAGCTAAAGGCCAAGGACCTGAGGATGCAGGGATATCTGGATAAAGCTCAGCGGTTACAATCTGGCTTTAAGTCTTTCTCCATACAACAGGTCTCGAGAAGTAGAAATGCACATGCAGACTCTTTGGTAACTTTGGCAACCTCTTCAGGACAAGACCTTCCATGGATTATCCTCGTTGAAGATCTGGTAAGGCCTACCAAGGAGGAGGTAAGGAAAGTCAGGGTACTCCATATCAGGGTTGGTCTTAGTTGGATGGACCCCATAGTTCTATTCTTGAAAGAGGGTGTATTACCTCTTGAGAACGGGGAGGCAGAAAAGATATGGAGAAAAGCTCCTTGCTTCAAGTTATCCGAGGAACAAAAGTTGTATAAACACTCTTTCTCAGGGCCATACTTGCTTTGCGTCCATCCTAAGGCGATGGAGCCACTTTTGGAGGAATTGCATGAAGGAATATATGGAAGTCATATAGGGGGTAGATCATTGTCACATAGCGCTCTTACTCAAGGTTACTAGTGGCCAAGCATGCAAAAAGAAGTGCAAGAATATGTTAAAAAGTGAGATCAGTAGCAGAGATTTGCTCTGAACATTCACCAACCTGGGGGTTTGCTCAATCCTTTGTCTAGTCTATGGCCATTTGCACACTGGGGCCTGATATTTTAGGGCCATTTCCTAGGGTTGTGGGAAACCAAAGGTGGCTTTTTCTAGGAACTGACTATTTCCTCATATGCTCATCTCAGACAATGGGTTTCAGTTTGATAGTAAGGCCTTCAGGCGATATTGTTGTGAGTTGGGCATTAGGAACAGATATTCAACCCGAATTATCCACAAAGGAATGGACAAGCTAAAGCAGTCAACAAAATTATCATTAGTGGGCTCAAGAAGAGGTTGGATTAAGTAAAGGGTAGACGAGTCGAAGAGCTCCCACATGTTCTTTAGACATATCGGACGACTCCTCGTCAGTCAACTGGGGAAATGCCTTTTTCTATGACGTATGGGTTCGAGGTAGTGATCCCTCTGGAGATTGGATTTCCAACGTTAAGGACTAGCTTGTTCACCCCTGACAACAATGATCAATTACTAGAGAAAAGTTTGGTCCTAATCAACGAACGAAGAGAGATGGCCATGGTCAAGTTGGCACACTATCAGCAAAAGCTCAAGCAGGGATATGATGTGAGTGTGAAGGTTAGACCATTAGTACCGAGGGATTTGGTGTTGAAAAGAGTGGTGGGGGCTGCAAAGAACCCATCCTTGGGGAAACTAGGATCTAATTAGGAGAGGCCATATTGCATCAATTTAGTGGCCAGGATAGGAGCTTATTTTTTGGAAGATTTAGATGAAAATGTTGTATCAAGTTCGTGGAATATAAATAACCTTCGAAGGTACTATTATTAACGAAGGGCACTCTTGCCATCCTTTATTTTCATTATTGTTGCTCAATTTGCGTTTTGCTTTTCTTAGTGTTAAATAGAACCTCGGTTATGGTTGGTTCCTCAGACCACATACATTGGGTAAATTAATGTCTTTTATTTTTCTAAGTGTTAAACAGAATCTCAGTTATGCTTGATTCCTTAGACCACATACCTTGGGTAAATTAATGCTTTTTATTTTTCTAAGTGTTAAATTGGTTATGCTTGGTTCCTCGGACCATATACCTTATGTAAATTAATGCTTCTTACAGTTCTAAGTGTTAAACAGGATCTCGGTTATGCCTGGTTCTTCGGACCACATACCTTGGGTAAATTAATGCTTTTTTGCTTTTCCAAGTGTTTAACAGAATCTCAATTATGCCTGATTCCTCGAACCACATATCTTGGGTAAATTAATACTTTTTACTTTTCTAAGTGTTAAACAGAACCTCAGTTATGCCTGGTTCCTCAGACCACATACCTTATGTAAATTAATGCTTCTTACTTTTCTAAATGTTAAACAGGACCTCGATTATGCCTAGTTCCTCGGACCACATACCTTATGTAAATTAATGCTTCTTACTTTTCTAAGTGTTAAACGGGACCTCGGTTATGCCTGGTTCTTTGGACCACATACCTTGGGTAAATTAATGCTTTTTACTTTTCTAAGTGTTAAACAAAACCTCGGTTATGCCTGGTTCCTTGGAGCACCTACCTTGGGTAAATTTATGCTTCTTACTCTTCTAAGTGTTAAACAGAACCTCGGTGAGGTTCGATTCCGCGGATCACTTACCTTGGGTGAATTAGCACCTTATTTACTAGTAATGGATAATAAAGACTCTTAGTAAAGCATCCTAATTGAAGAAATCTCTATGAGCATCACTTAAAGCATTTGAAAGTATATCCATGAAATATTCTTTGGTGATAAGCATAATTTCATTATGCATTGCTCCTCGGATTACACACCTCAAGTGCATTAACACCGTTCGTTTGATTCAATCTCAGGTACATAAGTATTTTATTGAGTATTTCTTTTGCTTTGTTGCTTAGGTATTTGTGAATATACTTGAATAGTTTTATGCCAATTAACAATCTTTGGGGGACCTACAAGTCATTTTTATACATTCAAATGTAGCCATGGTTGAGATAAGGTTGATAACAATGTGTACTATGCTTTAAAAAAAAAAAAATAGAATAGTAGCACATGCCTCGAAGGAATTGAAATTTTTCATTAAGTAAGAACTAAGATTTTTCATTGAGTCATAGAGTTTTTCCTTGTAAAAACAAGGGGAGTACATTACACTGTAGGACATTCTCTTACCCAAAAAAAAAACAAAAAACAAAAACAAAACAAAACAAAAAAAAAAAAAAAAAAACAAAAACAAAAAAAAACAAAAAAACAAAACAAAAACAAACAACAACAAAAAAAGGTTAAAGTTCACAAAAGTGCTGGGTTAACGAGGATGATGAGGAACAATAAAGTCCTCCCTGACTGTGGATGGAAGAGGGTCAGCCTTGGTTATGGGTGGTAGATCTGAATGCTCAGCTTCTTTCCCCTGGGAAGCCTCTTTCTTTTTTGGTGCTTTTGGAGGCCTTGAGGTAGTTTTGGAAGTAACCTCTTTTCCTTGGGAAGCTTCTTTCTCTTTTGAGAATTGTGTGGGTTCAGAGGTAGCTTTTGTGGTACCCATACTGGCAAGTTGAGTGGCTGTAAAGACTTTGGTCGTGGATGAAGCAATGGCAAGGGCCTTATCAGCAGGTTGGGCAGTTAGGGGAACCTTGGGGGCAATGGCTGCCTGAGAGGTTGGACGGGATGCTATTCACAGTGCTAGAGGGTAGAAAACATTCTCCGTTTTCCTTAAATTTGAGGAAGCTCCTACTCCGGCTAGGTTCAACACCTCGGTCCACACTTTGAGACAATAGTTTCAGCAGACTCCTGTAACTTAGGACCTAAGAATGTCTTCTGTTTCCTTTACCCCAGTGTCATAGCCAGATTGCTCAGCTTGAGCGAGTGCCTCCTCCTTCTTCTTCATCTCTTTCTTTTAAGCCTCGATCTGTTTGCGAGCAATGGTTAGCTACTCCTTGGCCCTACGTAGCTGTAGATGTTGATCCTTGGCCTGTTTCTCAGCATCAGCCAAGGCAGATTCGACGCTTTTTCGTTCCCTATCTGCCTCGGCCAACTTAGTGTGAAGGTCTTTGATCTTCTTCTCGGCCATGGCCAGTGTCTTGATAGCAGCTATCTGGCATGCCTCCTCCTCCTTTAATTGAGCATAGGCATCATCCACCCACTCTTCAGCAATATTTGTTGTTTGGATAGCCTAGGAAAAAGTAGTAAAGTGAATTTCTCAAGTATTAAAAATATATATATATATATATATATATATAACAATACAAGGGATAGTCTGAAAAACATACCATGGCCAAATCCTTATTCATGGTAAGGAACACCTCGTGCTTCTTTAGAGTCCTCAAGTCAGCCATGTCTTGGGGAAGGAGTAAAGGTTGTTCCAAGGCATTAGCCACGTAGCCGGCTTTTCCTTTTTAGAAGTCCCTATTGGAGGAGTCCATTAGGAAGGGGGGGCCCATCCAGCTCGAGAAGGGGGTTCTAGGTCAGAATCCTAGGACGACATTCAGATATCATCTCAACGATACCCTCAGTCGAGGACTTCCTTTACGCGCACCCCTTTGGCAATTTTTTCCCATTTTTGGGGTTCAAACTCTTTGGAAGGAACAACTTCGCCTTCTTCGGATACTTCCTTCCCCTTTTTATCCCTCTTCCTCTTCTTGTCTGCTTGTTCGGGAGGGGAGGTATGGGTAAGGAGGGGAGTTGGAGGCCAGGTTTGGATAGTTACTTCAGAAGTAGATCCTCCGGAATGTGACCCCAGCAGCTCAAAGAGGCTGGTGTTCTTTTTCCTTTGGAGCACCATGGCTTTTGGAACATCGGATGGCTCTTGACTACTACTTACTTGAGCAGAAGGTAAGTAAGAAAAGGTAGCACGTGGGGAATCTATAAGAGGTGGCTGATTAAAAACCTCGAAGTCCTCTTCCGAGTCTACAACCCCTATCACTTTAGTTGTCTCTTCCTTGAGAGCAGGATATGAAGAGGTTTTTTTTTTCTTTGGTAACTCGCTGATTAGGCAACTCAACTTGTTGAGTACCTTTAGGTGGAGGGCTAATGAGGAACCCGAGCACTGCGATATTAATCTATTGCAATCGGGGATCCTTCGCCTTTATTACGTACTTCGGGGATTGAAAGCTCATCGATATTGGCTAGTATCCGAAGATGACGAGGGTGGCTCGCAGCTGGTCATCCATATAGAGGAAAATCTCAAACTTGAGTATCCTAGTAAGGTCGGGCTCATTGACGAAGTTGAGAGTGGGAGCTGTGAAGTTCTTGTCTGCAAAAATCCAAGAAACAAAGGTGTAATGAGAGAAAGGGTTCATTAGACAAACAGAAATAACTTTTTGAACTATGAGAAAAGAAGCAAGAAACTATGAAATTAAAGTGTTCAATGTTGATACAGGGAGCCTAAGCCTAAAATACCCCACTTGGTTTCCCCTCTCATGTCGAACAATGAAGACCATCATGCCACTCACCGATAATCAAAAAATCTTGGCCCATGCCCTTGTTAGATTTAGGGAGACACAAGATGGGCCTAACTTTGGGAACCCCAGTCTTAAGGTAATATCCCATACTTTTAAGGTGTTGGCAATTATACACCTAATTGACATCGTGATGGGTAAGATTTACTCCCATATTGTCATTAAGGGCATCCACACTACCTAGTATCCTAAATAGGTTTGGGAAACATTGAGTCGGGCAGAGTCTATGGGCAATCAAAAAATCCCCAGTCACTCTCCCCACGAGAATCCTCATCCTGCCCTCTATAAAGATGATCATAGGAATCACCACTTCCCCCCTGACCTTAGGGCTTGCCATTCTCCTTGAAGGCAATGTCATATAAAGACCCCAAGTGGTATATTGTATTAGGCCTTAAAGTTTTCTATACCCTCGGAAGTATTCACTAAACTAACAAACCTACCCATCCAAGAAGAAAGAAAGGACTATTAAAAGAATGAGGTGAAGAACAAGAGGCAGAAGAGGAAAGGGTCCTAAAAGTCAATATGCGAGCTAAAGGGTACTTACAAAAGTATAGGGAAAAAGCACCTCAGACCGCTTCTTGAGAGTTTGAAGATTTAGAAAATGGAGGATCTGGATTCTTAGTACGCTTTATATAGGAAGAGAGAATGAGCGGGAAAGTCCCACTCAAGTCCCTATGAAAAACCTCTACCGTAGGATTCTCATTGCACCGTAGAACGTGAGGGGCAGGGCGTCATGTGAAGCAATTAATGGGACGTCACAGATGCCGAAGCATTAAGAATGTGTTCACAGCAAGCGAAAAGACGTTCCCACATGGGGAGGTTCATTGAGCATGGAAAATTCAAAAAACCCAAAATCAAAACTCCACTTTCCTCACAGGAGAGAAAAACTAGAGTTTTGAGGAGCTATTGTAGGAGTAAAACTAGGGTTGACTGAAAGTCAAACAAGGTCAAAATCCACACAAAATAACACCTTTCATAGTTTTTCATCAAACTCGAGCTTCTCGGAGATTGTTAGCCACTTTGACCAAGTTTGACTCGAAGTTGACTTTGGATGGGCCTAAAAACCCTATTTTTGATCTGGCCGTCGGAACGGGTTGAAACCAATGCCATTACGAATATTATCAAATTCTCATTCCAACGACTATTCATGGGTTGAAATCAGAGTTAGAACAGCCGAGATATCATGAAAACCGGGTTAACACACCGATTGATGCATTGCTAACTTCCCAAAGCCATAACTTTTGATTCAACCGTTGGATTTTTTAGTTCCACACCTTTTTAGAAACTAAAAATCAAGATCTTTCCAGGGGTGCCCAGATCCACATATTTTGAGGCATTTTGAGGCCAGCGGCCCTTAAAGGGCCACCGCCTTGAAAAACGTGCCCAGGGCTATAAATAGCCCTAGGCACCCCATAAACAAAGAGGACACACTTTTTTTTTTTTTTTTGAAATTAGCCTTCTGCCTAGCCTCTCTACACATTTTTTTTCTCTCCTCCAAACACCAAAAAACACCCAAAACACACATCAAAGTTTCTTAATTCTTCTCTCTTCACCAAAAACACAAGGTATTGTTCTTATACCCAATCTTCCTTTCCTTGGTTCTACACTTTGGATTTGAGGTTTAGGGGTGTGGATGTAGCTTTTCTAGCCATCATCCACACCCCTAACCTTCTAAATCTTTTTCTAGCTTTTATTTTGCTTTTAAGCCTTAACAATACGATTTATTACTTTTTTAGCATGTTTCTTGCTTTGTTTGTGTCTCTAGCTTAAATCTCCACGCTTTTTATGTTTTATGCCATGTTTCATGTTAGATCTACATTTTTACATGCTTATATGTTTAGATCTACATGCTTAGGGTTTTATGCCATGTTTTATCCCTTTTTTTTGGTTCTAGGTTGATGATTAGGGTTATTTTCTCACATGCTTGTATAGTGTTATTGGCTATGCTTTGTTCGGATCTATGTGTTTATGTGCTTTTTGCCATGTTTTGTGCTTAGATCCGTATCCGTACATGTCTATATGCTTGGATCCATGTTCTACCATGTCTTTGCACTAAATTTCTATATGTTTACGTGCATGTTTCTATGCCTATATGTCTACATCTATGTTTTCACATGCCTACGTGCTTGGATCTACGTTCTCTAAATGCTTTTTGCTACATTCCATGTGCTTGTGCGCTCCATGCCATGTTCGTATGCCTAGACCTAGGATATATTTGTCATGTCATGTGCTATTGTAGCCCTTTTGTCGCTTTATCTTTCTTTCTTATATTTTGGCCTATTGGTTCGGACCCGATCTAGACCTTATGGTCTTTGTCATCGTCCATACCCCTTGGCCCACATCAAAGGGTTTGGATCATCTTTATCTGCATGTCTATGCTTGCTTGTTTTTATGCTTTATGCTTGTGTTAGCCTCTCTTGTTCTAGGCTTTGTCATGTTTGACACCCTCAGCGAGTTTGTAGTTGTGTGGTTACATTCGATGCCTACAACGCCTTGTCTGGACGTAACCATTTGGGATGCATCACCACGATGCTAGTTGCTTCGTGCATACCTTTCCCTTTTTCCACTCCGTGCGATGATATGCTTGCCATGCTTATTTGTGCCACCCGTTGGCTTTCTATGCATCTTTACATGCTTGCTTACATGTCCATGCATGAGTCTTGCTTACTAGTGTGTTATCCATACTTCAACACAATGAAGCTATGGACATATGATCTAAACCTACATTTGCCCTTCCGCAAACACCACCTTTTGTTCGTTTTCTTGCTTGTGTCCTTTTTGCTTGTTCGCTTGCTTTCTTGCTATGCTTGCCATGTCTATCACGTTTATCTGCTTTATGCCTTTTTCATATGCTCTTTGCACCTTTTTCTTCCATTGCTTGTCTGCTAGTTTCTTGTCTTTGCCATTGCATGTACACACATGGAGCAAGGATGCATGCAGCTAGGGCTCGGTCTCCCAGGCACAAGCAAAAGGGCAAGGATGCGAGCATGTCGATATGAGCCAAGCGGCTGCAGTCAGTAGGTCTAGAAGTTTAGCCTTTTCCTTTGGTTATGTACTTTTTTAAACCCCTTCCTTCCTCCTCCCTTTATCTCTTAGATGGTTTATATTAGGTATATCATGTCGTGTACCATTCGTCCTCATCTCTAGAGTATGGCAACCCCTATTTATTTTCTTGCACTTATATTTTGGGTCATGCTCTAAGAATATGGACATTTACTTTCCTACTTTGTGTGCTTGCATTGTACATGACATATGTATATATATACCTGCTTGCCCCCTTTCGGTGTGATTGTCATAGTTCGTGTCACCTAAGGCAAGCGATGCCTAATTTCCGCCATGAAAGTAAGGTGACATGTCATCGGATTTTCGCTGTGGAAATCTGGTACTTCGCCGAATGCCTTAAGAAAGCATAGATTAGGACCAAACCCAATCAAAAGCCAAACCTCAAAGCCCCCATGCATGCAAAGCCCCAAAAGCCAATGCCAAAATCTTGTTTTTACTGCCAATATCCGAAAATTAAGGTTTTATCAAAGCAAAGGACTGTCCATAGGCAAGCATTGTGGGGTGCCTAACACCTTCCCCACATGTAACTAAACTTTCAAACCTAAGAATCAAGATTTTTTGCCATCCACATTAGATTTGGAAAAATGACATTTTTCTTAGCCTAGGATCGATAATAAAATCAACTAGAAATAGGTTACCAATCACACCTTAGAAAAACCTAATGATTGGTGATGACTCCACTTACCTTTGGTAATCACCTAAAATTTGGCCCAAATTCCTGCCAAAACGCCAAAGGTAGACCTACCTTCCTCCACGGAGAGAGAGAGCACTCGAAACTCCACCCAAACACATGCACACCATCACTATCGAAAGGGGCCCTCCAACAAGGCCCTACGTGCACGGGAGCTATCGCCACGGCGGGTGGTCGAATGAGGGCCTGCGACTGTGGCAGTGATATTTCCATTGCCGTTCCCGATCAAGGCCGGGTGTTGATAGACTGGCGACTCCACTGGGGATCGATGAGACTTTAGCCTTTAGAGCTTTTGATAAAACCATAATCTTTGAACATTGACTTTCGAAAACACAGAAATTGGCATTGGCTTCCAGGACTTTCCTTTTGAAAAAGACTTCTACTATATCCTAGTAGACTATTTTCAAAAGTGCAAAAATCTTTTTTCAAAAAACCTTTTCCAAAAGGGAGGCTTTAAGGTATTTTCAACATAGGGCTTTACCACTTTCCTCACATGCTTTACAGCTTTCTTTCACATGTAAACATATGGTAGCAAAATTTAATTTTCGCTACACCTTTATCTACTTTCTATATATATATATACATATATACATATATATATATATATATATATATATCTGCTGTGCTTTGAAAAAGTCTTTTCCCTTCATTAAAGATTGCATGACATATACACCCTTTTTTAGCTGAGCCCAGGCTCCACACTGCTGGCATAGTCACATCTCTTTGGGGATTTCATCACCCCATCTACAGATGCCCAGACACACACATCAGCAGTATTACCCATAGTTAGATTCGGGGCTGATGTTGTAGGCACTTCTGGGTCCATAGGTGGACAGGAGTTGCTGAAAAGGCCCACTCGATCCTTCCTACCCCATAACTTCCATTAAGGGAAGGGTATGGTGATTGAGTACCCTAGGACATGAACCACCTACCAGTTAAGCCTTTGCATACAGTTGGCCTAGTTATGTCAAACCCGTGAAGACTAGATCAAACCCAGATCCCATCAAGACTAGGTGAAACCTAAAGAGTGAACATCCAAGCCTAGGAAAGGATACCTTTATAGGGCTAGAGGGTAGGGGAAATTGTCTTGTAACAGGTGCGCCCTTTTTGCTTGCACCAAAGAGATTGTGCTCTACTCCAGGTTCCTTCTATCCTGTTTGCACATCATCCATGATCAAACCCTAGGAAAAGCAACCCCGTTACTTGTATGTCACACCCTATCCCTAAGGGTTTACAACCCTACAAGGGCACTCATGCATACACTAATTGGTTCCATCACCTAATTATGCAAAGATAAAATTTGTAGCAAGTGATCGAAACTCCGTTCAAGGGGGAGGTGCTTCCGGAAAACTGTCAAGAATCCCAAGACATCATGAGTCCAAGATTTCTCCCAAGGAAGATCCAAAAAAGATTGCTAGGAGGCCAAGGGCTTCCCCCAAGAAATCCAAAGGTCTGAGAGATCTATGCTATCAAAATTATCAAGAAATCCAAGTGTCCAAGAGCTTCCCCAAGAAGTCCACAATGTCATAAGCCGAGTTCTTTCTCGTAGTTGCATTTCATGTAAAAAGGCCCATTGTTGGAGCCGATGAGCCCAATATTGTAAAAGCAAATTTTGTACAAGTGTGAAATCAAAAGAGGGTCTGTCCCGCATTATTAAGCATGTCATGAAAGTTTCGGTTACTTGCCAATCTTGTGCATTAATCTCGCATCATAGTAGAAACTCACCATGATAAATACCCGAGCAAGGGTGCAAAGCTAAATTTTTCTGAAAATGGTGGTGCATGTTAAATAGCAAGAGCATAAACTAACTTGATTTTGGTGTTGTGTTTCCACTTTGTCAAATGCACCCCATTTCTTTCACTTCCCACTTTCCAAGGATCAAAAGATTGCTAAAAAGAAACAAGCTACGCTACCGCCACGCCGTGATCCCATTGTCACTAGGTCTCACGCAAGAGAGATGTCTACTAATGATACTTCTCCCCATGAGGAAAATGCTCAGGAAATTGCTCTTCTGAAAGGGAAAATGGCAGAAATGATGCATATGATGCAACAACTGGTTGTAGGAGGAGGACTAAACTCTTCCGGACATAGTCAAGGGGGTCCCCAAATCGAGAATGAAAATCAACTTCTGCCAGTACAAGATCAGGGCCACAATGTACCGCCCTAGGGCAATTACCAAGAAACAAATCCTTCTAAGGACAAGAACCCCGAATCTAGGTATAGCCAAGTCAAGAGCCAAGTGGAAACTCTAGTCGAAAAGCTTAGTATCATAAAGGGCTCCAGCGTCCATGGAAGCATTGATCTAGACAATCTGACCAACTTCCCTCAGGTCATTATGCCCCCCAAGTTAAAGGCACCAGAGTTCGTCAAGTATGATAGTACAAAAGACCCCTGTGCGCACTTGCGTATGTTCTATAGGAAGATGGCTCCTTACAGGGATAATCACCCTCTGCTTTGCCAGATTTTCCCTGATAGTTTGACCGGCCCTATGGCCACATGGTATGCGAGATTGGAAAAGACCTCTAGCTAGAGGGAAATGGCCAACTCTTTCCTAGAATACTACCAATTCAACACCGAGATAGCCCCCGACCGCACAATTCTTCAAAGGACAGAAAAGAAAAGTAGGGAATCCTTCCATGAGTATGCCCAGAGGTGGCATAAGCTAGCCGCACAAGTGCAACCCCCCATAACAGAGAATGAGATGATCAAGTGGTTCATTGATAACCTCAAGCCTCTTTACTATGAGAAGATAATCAACACCCAAGTCCCTCATTTCTTTAGCCTTATCCCTATTAGGAAGCGCATTGATGAGGGTTTTAGGAGCAAGAAGATCATGGATGCTAAGTATCTGAGTTCCATGGTTGAACAACAAGTCAAGAGAATGACCGGCCACAAGACTAAGGAAGCCGATGTTCATATGGTCAATAATGCATCAGAAAGGCCTAAGGGTTTTGCTCTCACCTATGCTACCCCAGCTGCTAAACCCTATCAGCAACAGAATGAGTTCGCTCAAGCACCTAACTGAGCCTTTAATCAAAGAGGGAGGCTGGACAAACCTTGTCCCTGTAGGAGGGAAAACCAGAAATATACTTAGTTACCCATGCTCATAGCAGATCTCTATGCTTACCTACTGAAAAGGAAGGTGGTGACGCCAATGTTTTAGAGGCCCAGAGAAGGTCCTCTTCCACCAGGATTTGATCCGTCCAAGAAGTGCGAACACCATTTTGGGGCCGAAGGGAATACCTTGGAAGAATGTCGCCAACTGAGAGATTGTGTTTAAGACCTCATTAATAACAAGTTGATACGATTCGATAATGTAGCCGCTTCGAATATTATCACCAACCCTTTGCCTCCCCATCAAGAAGGGAATGTGAATGCCATCATCACCATGGAAGAGAGGACTCCGGATTTCTCCTCGCCGTCATTCCCATCGAAGGCTATGCTTCAAGCCTTGTTCCAAGAGAGCCACCTTGACCTTAGAGGCATGGGGACCCCAAGATTTGATTGGGGAATCCGCTCATTCTATGATAGTAAAGATAGTCATGCCTTGTTTGATTGTAAAGTTCTTCGAACACAAGTGCAAAGTCTAACCGAGTGCAGTATCATTTGGATTGAAAGAGAAATTATGCAAAGAGGCGATTGGATGGCTGCCAACCTATGTCCTCTACCTATCCAGTTGGAAGCCAGTTGCAATGCTATATCAGTTAGGTCAAGGAAAGATTAGGACAAATATTTATTGAAATGCCTTGGCCAGGTTGCTTCAGCGCCGTCCTCTTTAGTAGTCATTAAGGAGATCATAGAATTGCCTGTAGATTCAGGGTCATCAGATTCAGGGAAAGGGAAAACCCTGCCTGCCATTGGAGGATTCGATCCTCTAGTTCTCGCATTACCTACGGTCACAGGACCAGCTTCACCATCAGTTCAAGAGGGAACCGCTATTGTTCCCGCTATCCGAGGTTTTGATCCTCTTATTTTGCCAAAGCCTGCCTTAGGAATCTCTGGGGTATCCGGCTTAAAGGCCATGAAAGCCATTCTGCCAAGTCTGGTAGTCATTAATTCGAAGACGTTTTCTATAACGCCCAATTTGCAGACTCAGGAGGGTGTTATCATTTATGTGCCGAAGTCATTCCCTTATGAAGATAGTCATCGTGTCCCTTGAAAATACAATGTGTCCTTGATCTGCACTCGAATCGAAAAAGAGGAGATCTGTTCCAATATCTCTTCAGGTCTATCTAGGCTTACTAGGAGTGGCTGTTGCTATACTCCCAAAGAGCTAGAAAAGAGAAGGAAAGAGATAGGTAAGGGTACCTCTGAACCTGTCTGGAGCAAGGTCACAACCGAAGAAGCCGAGGAATTCTTGAAAGTTATCAGAAACTCAAAGTATAGTGTGATTCAGCAGCTAAACAAGTCGCTGGCTCAGATTTCCATCTTGGCGTTATTGCTATCCTCTGAGGTTCATTGCAGTGCTCTCTTAAAGGTCTTGAAAGAGACACTTGTTCCTACCAGTGCTACAGATTCCGCCTTTAAGGGTATGGTCTCAACAATGTTGGCCACCAACTAGATTTCCTTAACGAATGATGAACTACCACCGGAAGGTAGAGACCACACTTTGCCCATGCACATTATAGTAAAGTGTGAGGATATGATCGTCACCAGAGTACTAATTGGCAATGGGTCGGCCCTGAATGTTTGCCCAATGTCCACTTTGGAGCGTTTGGATGTGGATACCTCTTTTATTTGCCCTACCACCATGATTATTAGAGCTTTTGATGGCACTCTCCTAGAGGAACAAGTCGAGATCGAGTTAGCCATTGGAGTTGGCCCCATGTCTTTCATGGTCAATTTCCAAGTCATCAAGGTGGATTCCCCTTATAATATGCTCCTCGGAAGGCCTTGGCTACATGTCGCGAGCGCAGTTGCTTCTATCCTCCACTGAAGACTCAAGTTCTTATCCAAGGATCTGATGGTCACTATTATGGCTGAAGAACCCCTGACTTTCTTCAAAGAGATTTTTGTTCCTTACATTGGTGCTAATGCCTTTCCGGAGGCAATTTTTCACAGTTTCGAGCTAGTCTCCATGATTTCTAGAGTTTTGGAACTTAAGTCAGCATGGCCTTCAGCTACTTTAATGGCTGCCAAAGAGATGCTCAAGTTTGGCTATCAATTAGGCCAAGGCCTCAATGTCGTAGGACATGGGAAGGCTTCTTTGGTTGAACTCCCGGACAACAAAGGAGGTTTCGGTCTAGGTTACAACCCCTCTGATGAAGAACTCTTTCAGGCTTCCAGAGGGAACAAAAGGAAGTGCATGGGCCAAGGGATGTCTATTCCCCACATCAGGGTCACTTTTCTGGCTCCAGCCGAGGTCATCAGATCAGAAGTAGCACAAGAATCATGTGAGGAAGAGTAAGATCTAGCGTGTCTTATCTGCCTTTGCCTAGAAGAATTCTCAGTGAATGCTATCATATCCTTAAGGGATGATCTGACTTCTACTTTTAGTCCCTAGGTGCCAAGTGAGACAGTAGGCCATTGGACCGCTAAGCCCTACTTTGTGGTTGCACCAGTTGAGTAAGGAGTATTCCATTATCATGTGGCTGGATCCTCCAATTGCTCGAGAGAGTTGGAATAGTATATCTAGTTTGTTTTGCATATTTATTTCTCATTTCCTGCATTCCTTGTTTGCATTTCCTAGTTTATTTTCCAAAAAAAAAAAAATGTTTCCCTTTTATCATTATCAGTCATGAATTTTGTTATCCCCCTATCTATAATCCACTAATGAAATTATCTAGCGTATTATTCAAAAAATCTTTGCATTTATCTCTTTAATCGCTTTCTTATGAATATGTGTGTGCAAATTGTTTTATGTTTCCTTGTACATGTTCCGTTCTATAGGATCTATTCTAATTCCCAAGCGGGTACATCGTCCTGTTGCCATAACGAGGATATTGATGACATAATGAGATAATAGAGTTGGAACACGACATTGAAGGATTAGAGGAAATTTCGAGTCTACCTCGTGATATTTTGGAAGATCTAAACAGAGAGAGCGAAGGGTCCAAGTCCAACATAAAAGAGACAGAAGAGATTAACCTTGCTGACAAAGGTGAGAATGAAAAACTCGTCAAAATTGGGGTAAACTTTCCTAAAGACATGAAACTTGAGCTCATAGCGCTACTCAAGGAATTCAAAGAGATCTTTGCTCGGTCCTACTAGGATATGCCAGGGTTAGATACTGAGATTGTCATGCACAGAATTCCAGTTAAACCTAAATGCCCTCAAGTACGACAAGCCCTTTGAAGAATGAAATCTGAGATCATTTTGAAGACCAAAGAAGAAGTAGAAAAGTAGTTGGAAGCCGGTTTCCTTACCGTAATAGTTTACTTAGATTGGGTTGCCAACATTGTTCTCGAGCCTAAGAAAGATGGAAAAGTACGCATATGCGTCGATTACAAGGATTTGAACTAGGCCAGCCCCAAGGATAACTTCTCGTTGCCACACATCGATACCCTGGTCGATAATACCACCACTAACAGGTTCTTCTCCTTCATAGACAATTTCTCAGGTTACAATCAAATCAAGATGGCCGAGGAGAGCAAAGCCAAGACAACATTTACCGCTCATTGGGGAACTTATGCATATGATGTCATGCTATTTAGCTTGAAGAACGCTGGTGTTACCTATTAGCGAGCCAGGGTAACCTTGTTCCATGATATAATGCATAAAGAGATCGAAGTCTACATAGATGACATGATTGCCAAATCCCACATTGCTAGGGACCATTTGGTGGATTTGAGAAAGCTGTTCAAGTGCCTTATCAAGTACAGATTGAGTCTAAACCCTAACAAGTGCGTCTTCAGAGCTAGTTCAGGGAAACTACTTGGCTTTATAGTTAGCCAAAGAGGGATCGAAGTGGACCTAGCAAAAGTCCAAGCCATCCGAGATATGCCAACACTACAAACTGAGAAACAGATTCGTAGCTTCTTAGGCAAGTTCAATTACATAGCTCACTTCATGGCATAGCTGACCGCCACTCCAGCCAATACATGGGAAGTGGGCCACGGGTCAAGGGTATCAGAGTGTATTGTCTGGCGTGGGGAGAAAGAGGGGGATCTATTTTGGGGTTTCCACTCAAACTTTTTTTTTTTGAGAAATGTCCTACTGGAATGGTATCTGAGTTGGGACCAATTGATGTATGCCATAAAGGTAGGTGAGGGAAAGGCTTAATCCTTATCCATATAAGAGTAGTGAGAACAGAGGGAGGCAAGAAACAAGACAAGCCATTTTTGTTCAAGAATGAGGAGTGGTGCAACCAACATATTCAGTGCAATGGTAGTGGCTAGGTAACCGGTAGGCCAGTAGGCAGTCTTGGAAGGACACCTATAAAGGGCCAAAAGCAGTTGAGGGGTAAAAATGGTAAATCCCATACGACAAATAGTATAAAGGGTGGTAGCTGCGAACAGTAAGAATTATTAGAAAAAGGGGTATTATCATCACGAGAAGAAGTAGAGGTGGAACAAGGAAGAAGAAGAGAGAAAAGAAAGAAAACACAACAAACCAGAGAAAAATAAAAAATAAAAGCATGAGTGATAGAAATAGAAGCACGCATTAATAAGCTACCCATTTTTCTCCCTCTTGACAGACCCACTATCCGAGAAATTAAGAGTCAAAGTTTAAGCCACCTAGGTCCTTTTTCTAAAATGCATAATTTTTGTGGCAGAAGCCTTCTTTGAGATTAGTTTCCTTTTTGGACTTGCGTTTGCTAAGAAGCCAAGTTCATTTATTTGGCAATCAAGTTTTACTTTTATGATTGATGAACGATTAACTTGTTACCTTGTCATTAAACTATTTACTGCAATATTATTTCCCACTGTTGTATTATTCTGCCATAACCTCATTAGGTTTCTTTTTCCCTTTATTTAGGTGTTAATATTATTTGTCAAATGTTATAGTTATTCTGCCATGTTGTATTTTCTATAGTAATATCTATATAACAATTGTTCTTGCCATGGGCACACCGTACACTCAATGCTCCAGCCAAGGTGCATCTGTATTGGGATGGCCCAACTTGTACGCAAACTGACCTAAGGTGTGTTTCACTTAGGCCAATCCCAGCTCTCCTATCTCATAATCACGGGCCGTGGTACAGTAGAATGGATCAAAGCCCAACAACATAAAAGGCCCACCACAATCATCACTGATGAAAGTGAAATTAGTAGTAGTCTGATGTATGATCCTGGATTACAAAAGCAAATATGGGTTCATGGTTGTAAGTGGTGAAAATTTAGGGAGGATGATTTGGTAATAACTCCATGGATTGAATCTGAAACTGGAGCTAACTTGGCATTGGTGCTTCTCCAATAAAATGCAAATGAGTTTGGCACTTGCACATATTAATTACCGGAGTTGTAACTCTGTTTGGTGGGGCAAATGAAGCTTTGCTAAAGTTTAGCACAACTTAGGTCTTGCAAGGAGAATGAATACCATGCTAGGCGGTGATAAGCACTCTGATACTTAAATCAATTTCATTCTTAACAAGAGAGAGAGAGAGAGAGAGAGAGAGAGAGAGAGAGAGAGACTTTGAGTTTTGAACCCCCCACCATCCAGTTGATGAAGGGGGTATTTACACCCTTACTCGCACATGCAGTCTAGTTTTTTTTTTTTTTTTGGGGGGGGGGGGGGGGGGGGGGGGGGGGGGAATGGGGGGCATCATTGCCTTATGATGCCTACCCCTGACTGAAGGGACACCAATTGACTGGACATTATAGATTGGTATTTGAGAACAATACCTTAGTCCTATAGTTAAGAACGGTACCTAGGTCCTACAGCGCTAACCTCGGCTCACTACTGGTGCTGGTCTTATCATGATGGGTTTCCAATCATACCTTCATGCATATTTTCTAGCTCCCACAGCTCCTATGTTAAGAGAACCTTGCAACATAGACCAACACACACAAACAAAATCACACCCACGTAAATTACTTGAATTTCAGAGATCTAATATTTTTATTTTAAGGGAGTTTATAATTTTTGGGATCCAAGCACAAAAAATTTATTTGTATTTATAAAAAGTAGTGAAAAAAAAAAAAAAAAAAAAAAAAAAAAGAGGGAAAGAAGGGACCATGACTCCAATCCATTACCAAATTTCGTTGCTACATAATCAATATAATATATGAGGATAAAGTACGTAATAAAATATTAGAAAATGAATAGAATTTTTTTTTTTTTTTTTTTTTTTTAAGCAAGAAGATGAAGCTCTTACCATCTATGGGCTGTTTGGTAACATTGTTCTAATAATGTTGTTTATATTTTTTACAAATACATGTGGGTAAAAAAGTGTGAAAATACGTATAATGTTATTTAAAAACTAAAAAATATTGTTTAAACTACCATACCAAACGAACCCCTAATTTTTCTAACTCATCTAACAAATTAATCACTAGTTAATTTCCCCAATTCCCATCTTTAATGTAAGCGTGCACACCGCGCTTCGTAAATAGTGGAAAGTACCCACTACTCACGTTCTCTAGTTGAATTCTCTCTTTCCAGTGAGGCCTATACAAACGGGAGGTTTCTTAATAGTTTCTTGACTCTAATATTACAAGAAATCAAGAAAACAATACCATTTTGTTTTTTAATCTTTTCGGCTAAAAACAGAGACCTTTTCTTTAAACCACAGCAACGAGCACATAAGTCTACAATGGGCCCTAACTAAAATACTTTTATTGAATGTAAATTGCATATAAGAACAATCCCTACATAGCCCACAATTCTGAAAAAGATCCCTACCAAGTTACCAGCCAATTACCAAAATATACTAGACCTTTTCTTTAAACCACAGCAACGAGCACATAAGTCTACAATGGGCCCTAACTAAAATACTTTTATTGAATGTAAATTGCATATAAGAACAATCCCTACATAGCCCACAATTCTGAAAAAGATCCCTACCAATTACCAGCCAATTATTACTAGTCAAAGGTAGGTATAGTGGTAAATCATGAACCGAGGAAATAAATATACACACTGAAACGGTCCATATAATGAAAAGTACCAAGTACCAACCATCTGACTTCGTGTACATTACATTCAATTAATTGAACAAGATTCTAGTTTATTCTAGAGTAACGTATATTGTATGGTACTTCTCCACCCACAGGAGAATTGGTAAGACTATTTAAAAGTTAAAGATTTTTTTTTCTAGCACCGCAGTGTGTACAGATAAACAATGTTATCAATATTGTTTTTGTAATAATAAGATCTTTCTCGTGAAGTTGTAAGAGCAGGGAGCATAAGTTTCAACAACATGACAAAAGGCTTAACTCCAAATCTTTCAAAATGACAGATTCGTTAACAAAAGGGTCTCTTCAGATAAGCCCAACATTGCTGAGGAAGGAGGGTGGTTGATATTTTATATATACCAAACCTATCATGAGAATCAGAATAGCTAAAATTGCGGTTTACTCCTATAGAAGGAAACTGCTCTGCTTGAAATTGGAAAGTCTAAGAAATAAATTTTTTACATGATTGAAAAGCTTATTGTTATGACTTATGAGCCTCTTAACATACAAAAGAAAAAGGCAAATCCTGGAATCCACAAACAATTTTTATATGCAATTCCCCTCTAATGTGACAAATATTTCCCCGTATACGCTAAATCCAAGAGGTGACCAGGAAGAAGACATAGATGTCTCTACCAATCACCTGCTTTGTTTGGTCCTGGCATACTTCTCATGTGAAATTCCATAAATATGCCTCTTTATACCCCCAATAATTATTGTCATAGTTTTAAAAACCAGAATGATCAGAAAACCAAAAGAGAGTGATTCTTGGTTTTCTGACTAAGGATTCGAGATTCAATCAGTGATATCATAAATAATTAATTAATAATTATAAAATAATTATATATATATATATATATTTTAGTTTTTTAACCAAAAATATTCAGTTAAAAATATATAAAAAAATTTTAAAAATAATGTGAGTTTAGTTTCCATGTATTAAATTTAGGAAATAAAAAGAACAAAACCCCCATCCCATATATAAAAAGTTTATAACTATTGAGAATCAAAGTAACAATATTTAATATATAGACACACTAACATGGTCGTTCTCCTTCATTAATACTTCACCCACCCATTTTTCTTTCAAACTTGTCACTTCAGAAGCTAAAGCCATTCTTCCTCTTTTGTTTTAACCTTGAAATCTCTTACAGTCTCACTCTCGGTCTCGGTCTCAAAATATTTTTGCTACAAAATAAAAAATTTTAGAAAATTGATGTTGCCAAGGTAATTCACCTAAAAAATAATAGGATCACATTTTAAACTTAGTTCTTTACACCTCTCTCTTTCAATTGAGTTTTTTTCCTTCCCACAGTTTTGGATCATCATTCATATGGGTTTTTAAGCTGAGTTTTTTAGGAAAACAATGCAACTTTTTCTCTTTTGCTGCAAAAGGCATACATCTGAACATTATTCTATAAAACCATTTCAGGTTGAATTGTCACTTCCCCACATACAAAATGCTTGAGAACATTATTCTATAAATCCATTTCGAGCCGAATTGACACTTCTCCATATACAAAGTGTTTGAAGATCTAAGGAGAAGAGAATTCAAGTTGCGAAATTAACAGCACATAATCTCTCAAAAAAAAAAAAAAAAAAAACTAGATTTGTAGCAAATTAAATTTTCCATGTTAGATTTAACAGCACATCAAGTTTAAAGACTATTAACACCCTATATTAAAATAAAATAAAACACTAAAATGAAACTTGAGTCCAAGGATGATATTTAAAAAGTAAAAAAAAAAAAAATCAAATCTATCATCTCTTTTTTGGTAGTATGGTTATATTATCATTTTTTTTTTTTTTAAAGAAAGAATAGGGTACTTTTCCTGATAAATACGCAAAATGTACAGTTACATATCCAATATGGTTATGTACTTGGTCAGCAGTTTATATTCTTTTCGAGGAATTGGAACGGAACCAAAAGTATTAATATAAGTATGCCTACTTTGCTTGCTGCTCTAACCAATAATGATGCATTGTAACACAAACGTTGCACCCCTACCACTAATAACTAATTTGTTCACCCAACCGACACTGCAATTCTTAGTTTTTATTACTTCAATAATCTTCTGCATAGTCCGGCCTTTACTTTACATAAATAAAATCGGTTGTCAGAAAACAACCAGCTTCCTAGATGTGTTCACTTCTAGACCGATCTCAAAATGCTCTGGGGACCAACAGGAATTTTAAAATAGATACTTGGCAATAAACAACTTATTATTCTACAGATCACTACTGAAATCTTCAAAGCACAGTCACTACTAAAGTGCAATACTATATGGTATTTGAGTACGCGTAATAAGGTTACTGGAATGATTACAACATTAAAACTGAGATCAATTTAAAGGGCCACAGAAGCTAAAACATAGTTTATAAATGATATATACTAGGCTTTAAAGTTGCTCTACGATTCTAGAGTTTAAAAATCTTCGATGTTGTCAATTGTAGAGACTCCTTAAAAGTCATGAACCAAAGTGACCAAACCTTTTTCCCCCCCCTCTAATGATTATCAAGGGTATATTTACGTAGCCAGTTCAAGGATTACTATGACGAGCATAAACACAAAAGGCAGAGCACAAACCTCCAATGGAACCGTGATCCTTAGAATCACCAAACTGTATTCTAGCCCAATGCAAACACAAGTACAATAAATTATATTTAGCTCGAGTTCAAATACCACCACCCTCACTAAGACATATTTATACTTAATACATAGACTGCATCTACTACTGTATAAACAGCCTTACCCCCCCCCCCCCCCCCCCCCCCCCTTCCCCTTCTTCTCTCAACATTAATAATAAAAATAAAAAATAAAGGCCACAAATGCAGTCTGTGCAGACAAAATGGATTCTAATAAATTAGTAGGAAATAATCAGCCAGAGAGAGCAAAAAGCAGAGGAACACATCACCATTAGTGCTCACATGTTCACTGTAGCAAGAGGCAGCTAGGAATTGTGAAGCCATTGGACTGAACAATGCTTATCCAATATGTTACCAGAGACGACCAAGGCAAAAGAGAGCACAATATTGGAATGTTGATTATACAATGAGATATAGATCACATGTTACAGCGAATCGTAGACAATTAAACAATAACCTATGTAAAAATTGGGGACGCACTTCAAATCAAAATAACATTTAACAAATTCAGGGCACTACAGAAACAAGCTAGAATCTGCAGAAGTCAATCTTAGAGAATTAACAAGAGCCAAAATTAGCAGTCTAAAAATTAACAATAAAAGTAAAACCTGAACAGAACAAAACCTACAAACAAGCAGTAACAGGATAATTTTAGATGATAGAAAAAGATAACCAGGTTAAAGGAAGGATAAAAACCATAGTGTAAATTGGTGTACATATGTCCGGGACATAGTACACCAAGGTAAGACTTTGCAGACCATATTTTCAAAACAGGAAGATCAAATAATGATCATTGAAAGTATTAAATGATGATTTAGATATCTACCCCATATAGACAAACTGATCATTAATGGTAAGAAAAGTAAATTCCAACTTACATAACAGGGTGTATGGAACATTCCACACATGCAGAAAAACAGGAAGCAAAACTAAGATTTGTGGGAGAAAACACCTTTATAAAACGTCAACAGTGAAGATCCAACATCAGAATTGAATATAGATGGTTCAAGGAATTCTTTTTATCACTTTCCCACAAAAAACAAGAATTAACATTTATCACAGGCATCAAACAGAACAGTGTTGCATACAACTTATCAAATTACTTTAGCCACCAAAACCTCGATTTAAAAATAAGTAAAACAGAATTCACAGTGCACACAGATGTGTACAAAAACAAAAATGATCTTCCGCCACAAAATCAAAAGTTGTTATGCTGAACTGTGAAAATAATATCACAAGGAATTATAGTCCCGGCACTAAAAACACATTTATTGATATGCATATCACTAAGGAGTATAGATAAACAAACTCAAATGTCCTGTATTATTTGACACTCAGCAATTTGCTGAATCAGAGAGAAGGCAGTGCCTAAAAGTTGTTTAGTAGTCCTGATAATATATTCTTCCAAACTCGTAGCACGTAGAAGTTATCAAACACTAAGAGCCCATATATTCTTCCAAACGCAGTGTTATAATGGAAATTTGTGTTAACACTGAACGCAATTATAAGAAGGGAACAAAAAGCTAAAATGTCATCACTGTGACTAACCGGAGAGAGCATGAGAAACACCCCCCCCCCCCCCCCCCCCCACCCCCCACCAAAAAAAAAATAGATTCACTTCACAGCTGTCTTTAATTTCTCTCCTCTTTCATTCTTGAACCCCAAATAAAATAAAAACCCTAAGTATCTCAGCGGTTATTCTCTAACAATCTAGGGTGAGACATGAGAACCAACCTGAGCTACTTCGGGAAACTCACCAACCCAAAACAAGAACTGAACTTGGGCAAGTAGACATCTCCATGTTGGAAATTGCCAAATCAACCCTTAAAACTTCATGTCTCAATTTGGAATAGACTCCTGTTTTCCCATAAGGAAAGGAAAAAAAAAACAGAACTAAAACCGCATGTAAGGGAAGAAAATGATATTTTCTGAATGAGAGCTCCTGAGCCCAGCAGTAATCCAGTGACCAGACAAGCCTCCATCGCACATTGGGCATTTTTAATGGTATATAAACACATTTTGTGGCTGAGCACATGGTCTACACAATCTAATTTTTTTAAGACATTCAGTGATACTGTTCACAGAGCCAGAAAGGCCCGGAACAGCCCATTACACTTTGCTCTCCCTTCACCTATTTTCAGATCTAAATCATACCTTATATCTCACATCCAACCAATTAAACCTACCTTAAAGCCTCTACACCAGCTGCTGCCAGATTTAAGTTCTTTATCCGATAAACCCTTTTACCTGCAAGCCTAACTAATCAATTATCAAATAGTATAGTCTTTCCAGTTTCCACTACCACAACAAACCCTAAATCAAAAGCTCCAAAACCTCAAAGGTCAACCGAGCATATTTCCAAGGTCTAAATCACTTTCTTCATAACAGCTTGCTTTTAGATAGAGTTAAAGAGTGATGAAGTTCAGTAAAATAATTACCAAAAAAAGAGGGTTCAGCATGGTAGATCGGCCACAAATTAGTAAAGGAAACCACATCCAAAAAATATAGGTAAATTCCTTAACACTTGCAAATTATTTATATAAAAATAATAATAATAATAATAAATGAACACAATAAGAAGGGGGAAAGTAGTTCTCCATAGTGTAGCATTAGACATATTTAACTCCCAACAAGAATGAGAGAGAATAAAAGAACCTCAAAGGAAAAAAAATAAAATAAATAAGGAACACACCAAAAAAATGTATAATATAAAAAATTATGACAAAATGGGAATGATATAGGAAACTAAGCAACTAAAGAAAAAAATACTTTTTAAGAACATACAAAACTAAGTAATGGCAACCATAAAATGCTAAACCATATTGTATATCAAACTTACATTATCATTATAACAAGGACATTTACTCTTTTATTGATCACAAAGAGTTTGAAATATTTAACACCCAATAAGAATGAAAGAAAAGAACCACTAAGTAGAAAAGGAACACAACAAAATATATATATATAATATAAAGAATCATTACAAAACGGAAAAGACATAATAAACTTAGAAACTAAGGAAAAACTACTTTAAGAACATACAAAACTAAGTAATGGGAAAAATAAAATGCTAAATCATATTGAATATCACTGAAACTTACATTATATTACAACTAGGACATTTATTGCTATATTGATCACAATTTTTTAGCAAAAGACGCCAATCACATGCTCAAGACATTAACTATTCGCTGAATTCAGTTGAGCATACTATAGATACCAAACATGATTCATGCATCTTGGGTACCCAATCTTGTGTTCAATACTGGTTGGAAAATGGACTGCTTGTTTAATCTAATTCAACTCTGGAACTTGGTTTTAATACCAACAGACATGTCAACTTTATCCTAGACTCGGTTTGAGATATTTTAGGCTAATTAAATTCAGGGAATTCGATATAATATCAACAAACAACATTCCAAGACTAATATCAATCATATAACAGAAAATAATAGGATTAGCTTCACAAGGAACATTATCCTATAGTATATATTAGTCTTCCTCACAATGAATACCTTCACAAGGTCTCTTGGTTGAGATTGTAAACATCAAAATGCATCAGAAGAAAAAGGTTTGAGGAATCTTTGCTTGTTTGGAAATTGAAACCAAAAGGTTGTTTTTTGTTGTTTTTAAAATACAAAACGTGGATATAAGTCAAAATCATTTTGATAAAAATTTATTTAAAAAAATAAAAATTAGTTTTACCAAAAAAAAAACCCTGAAAATAAGGGCTAATTTTACAAATCCACCATACTCTGTGGTAGTTGCACTTTGCATCCCTAACTATGAAAAGTTGCAATCACCACCACAATTATTATAAAGCTTGCAAATTGCACCCCATCGTCAGATTTAATATTATAACTAATAGTCATGTGCAGATGGGGTAAGTCTGGGTAAGTCTAAAAGAATTGGCTTCGCCCTTTTGCCATAAAACATTTTTAAATTACTAAATAACACTTACTAATTTCCCAGACAAACCAAATTACCCAGCCATCTCTTTCAGAAATTAGACCTCAACTCCCTTAAAAAAAAAAAAAAAAACTGATTAGTCTTGCATTCCAATCTTTCATTTCTTCCTCTTTAATTTTTTATTTTTTCGTTTTATTTCTTTTTTCAATTTGGGGTGAATTTGGTTTGTGATTACTGACGAGGTTCTCTGCCATTGTAGAAGCCCAATGGACCAAAACTGGGGCCGCTCAAATCATCATCCAAGTCCTCATCCTCAGATCAGGAAGAGATCAAAATAGATTGCCAAGGTGTTGCACGGAAAGAAGTTGAGGCAACCCCAAGGCCCTTGCAAGCAAGAAATCTTGGCCAACAATTCCAGAGAAGCCATTAAATCCTCCAATGATGCCAAATTCAAAGTCTACTCACCAATCTCAAACTCACCGTCCACAGTATCAGTCTTTGTCACTTTTGCCTCAAAAGTCTAGCTCCTCTTGTCACTCCCTAGTCCACCATTATGTGGCTAGTTTGGACCTGGAGGAACCATTGTTCCCAATCACTTTTGTGCTCCTCACTGCCCCCCTCCCCCACAAAAAAAAATAAAAATAAAAATAAAAACCTTGCCTTGGGCTTTCCTCACTAACAATCGCAGCCTTTCCAAAAGGGAATTGAATGGAAGAGTGCATGTCTTACGGCGTGAAGAAAAAGAAGAAAAGAAGAAATGTGGTTATCAGGTGTTGAAGAGTGACTTTCACTAATTTACAAATTTGCTATCAGATTTTCTTATAAACTTCTTGAAAACATCATTTTGGAGTTTTAAAAAAACCGTTTTGCACAATATTTTTTGAGTAACTATTTTTAAAAACTATAAAAAAAAAAAAAAAAAAAAAATCAAACCAAAATCACTTTTAGCAATTTCTTATTCATTATTAATCTTCTTTTACAAATTCACTATTATATATTTTAAGCATGAGTCAAGGATAAAAAGGAACATGCCATAAACCACATCTAAACCCACATAAAATATAATCTACAGAGCTTGCCAAATATCTAGAAGGGGACATGCGATAAACCAAAACTTTAATATCACATTATAACAAACATCAGAAAGCAATCATGGTATCAAAACAAACAAAGATGAACAAGAAAGTGGATTAGAAAATACATACAAGAATTGCATGAGCATGGGAGTTATAACCTGAAAACACACAGAAAGTAAAAAATCAGGACATTGAATCTTTTCAGCAAAATAAAAAAGCAGATTGTCTTTAACCTTCTATTGTACAAGGAAAACCCTTTTTTTTTTTTTATAGGTATTGTACAAGGAAAAAATTAAGAAACTATAAGCGTTACTAACCTGATATATTTGTGTTCATCAAGCCTGCAGCAGTAGACTCCAGTGCAATTGCCTCCAGAATGACCAGACCATGGATCAGATGTAATGCAATTTCATTAAAATAAGCATAAATTTAAAGCAAAGACAACCAATCTAAAAAATTAAGAATAGAAGTGCTCAACACAGGGTTGTTACACCAAAAATGCAACCTGCCTAGACAAACTATCTCTAAAATCTACAGATGCACATCACTGAAAACGGCTCATACAGGTCTGACACAAGTTCGGTAGCAGAGTACATTTTAAATTTTGATGCAAGTTTTATCTATCATAGTACTCACAAACTTTTCAGGTCACTGACACAATACTATGTCACACATACCAAGTACTAATTGACATTTCTCATATGCACTCCATCACACACACACAAGCAATCAAATAATTTTTAACAGAATTCCATTAAAATCTAGTAACTATTTCTAAAGACAACAGAAACACAATATTTGAAAGAGAAATCACAATATTGACTTCTAATGCTGTCACAATAATCACCCATAAACAAACCAAGGTACCTTCTCCTGGGTGCCTTTTAAGCATCTAAGCACTGGAGGGTTGCCTCAAAGCAGTGGCAGACATCCTGAATGAAAAACTAAATTAGACTCTCCAGAACCCAAAAAACTAAAATAAGGTGCCACAAAGAGTAATAAAATACAACAATAATATGAATGGAAAGAAGGTAGAGCAAGCCTTAAATCAATTTAAAATTACTATCCCAAACGTTATGAAAGAGAAGTGGGAATATAAAAGAGAGGAGTGTACTATTCCAGCAGCAAAAAAAGTACATTCTGCCAACTCATAGGAATTGATATTTTAATATCATTGATTTTCCAACAAATTCCATAGAAGCCACCAAGTTTGGAGTACAAATATAATCATAGTCGGGGAAATGAAAAAAGATAAATGATTTTTCGAAATGGCCATAATCAAGAATGATTACAAGGGAAAAAAAACGCCTTCGGCAAGTTGTCTTACGATAGAAACAGTACAATCCACTGAAAGAACCCGCCAGTAAAGAGTCCTCCAGACCAAACATCACCCCCTTTTGACTTCAACCATGCCAAAACTGTGTTGAAAGCTCTTAGGCCATCACAGAGAAGACAGATGATGCCCAGTAATTAGAAACTGAAAATGAATTAGATCATAATGTACACATATCTAGCGGAACAGCATTTCTGGAGTCATAAAATCAGCAACATGGTTCACTTGCCCGTGATGAACGGATGAGTCAATGCTTGTGACACTGTCATCCTCTTGTCTGGATCCAGCACAAAAACTTTTTCTAAAAGATCTTTAAAATTGGCTAACATCTTTGGATCCTCACCAGGAGAGCCCACAACAATAGATCCAATATCTTTTGGCTTTATGTTAAAAATCATCCGCTTTATAGTCTACAACAGTGAAACCAAAAGCTCAGTCAGCATTAAAGGCATACATAATCTCTCATCTCTCTGCACAAACAAAGGGACCATGATCGACTAGAAATAGATAAATACACATTAGAAATGCAATTCTCATACCTTTTTTGTGACAGGATCCTCTTCCGTAGCATGAAAATTCAGGTCATGATCAAAATGCTGATCAGTAAATGCTCCCTATTAGAAGAAAGCACCACACATAAGAAATAAGCAACATAAAAAGTCACATACCAAGGCATTGATATAGAACATATATACAATTAAGAACTTGACAATTATATCTTACATTGACAAAAATACCAAACAAGAAGTCACATTACTAAATCGCAAAATAAAAGGATTCAAACTTCAAAACTTAACATTTGGGGCTATAACTCTGATAAAATCAAATACTTGCCTTCCGGAGCATCTTCTTTGGGAAAGGGCCTTTCAATTCCATGTGAAGTCGTAGCATGTCATTGTTTGTAGGACCTGGAAAGAGAACCTTTCCTGTATATAGCTCATACAAACAGCAACCCACAGACCACATATCCATTGGATGATCATAAGGCAAACCAAGAACTGCAACAGAAATGTTACAAAACAAATAGCCAGTTTCAGACACAGTTTAGTGAACAATAGTCATACACAACACGTTCAACAAGCATAAACATCCCTTTCCATCATTTATAAATTAAATATAACAGCTCAAGCATAAAACTTACTTATTTCAGGGGCACGATAAAAGCGGCTTACTAGGTATGGCGTAATTTCATTTTTACCGGCAAACATCGCATTGCCAAAGTCGCAAAGCTTCAGCACATTTTTTGCCTCATTTACCTGGAAAATATAAACAAATATCTGATTATGAAGATAAATAATTTTTGATAAGTAAAATCATCAAAGGGTGCCAAAAACCTACAAGCATATTATCCGGCTTTATATCACAATGAAGAACACCACAATTTCTAAGATGTTTCAGTGCAATAAAAAGTTGCTTTGCATATGCTCTCACAGCAGTTAGCTTCAGGCCAATATTGCGTCCAAACTTCTTTAAAACCTCTCGCAAATTCATATGAAGAGATTCAAAAACTAAACAAAGATGATTCCGGTACTTGAAACTTGAAAGAAACCGAACACAATGGCGCTTGTCATCTGGATCTGCACCAACTAGTTTCTTTAATATGACCAGCTCCTCCAAACCAGTCTTGTACCTAGTCCATAAGAGGCAATGGCATGTATTAAGACAACAAGGCTAGAAATTGAATAAGCAAAAAAATAATAATCAACATTAGAACCAAGGCAAGTGGGTGGTACAATGGTGACTCACATTGTATCATTACTGCGTATAATTTTTATGGCTACTTCCTCTGGTTCACCATTTCCAGCCTTAAGATTCTTTGCACGAACTACAGTAGAAAAGACACCTTTCCCATGAGCAGCAATAACTTCATATCGGCCATCAAGTGTTTCACCAAACCGGTAGCCTGCAAATGAATATCATAATTACATGAGAAAAGCAAAATATATATATTAGGAGAAAAATGGCATAAGATTGATGCATATATAAACAAACAACACAGAAATCACTCCCAAGAGTTTCAAGGTTTTCCTCTAGGAAAGCTTCAGTAGAAATGTAATTCTCTTACAATGTCAACTTCCAAAATATTGATCAGTAGAGAGTACAAAATGAAAACAATTGCTTCATGCAATGACACAATAGGAGTTCTGATTCTAAGAGGTATTTAAACTTAAACCAAGGAAAGGGGTGATTCGAAATCCACCATTTATGTTTTAATTTAATAGTAAAATGTACTCTATGTTGCCCCATTAGAAAGAACACAGAAATTGGCATTAGATGATATTATATCCGAAAGGTAAAGGATATTTTGATACTTGATTATAGTTACCAATGGCTTAAGGTGTTGATTTTAAGTGCAGTTGCGTTCATTTTGGCAAAACAAATAACAGAATAGAGAAACTGCTGGAACGTAGTTCTACAATTGAAAATGTTATTTAGTTCAACCAAACATATATACCAAGGAATAAAGATTCAGATAGACTAAGGACAAACTCATGATTTACAAACAAAGCATAAAGGAAGAGGGGAAGCGACAGTAAATATCTCTGAATGCACCCATAGATGCAAACAACAATGGACAAAAAGTCTCAGACAAAAATACAAAGGAAAAACAACATAAATACAGAGAGATGACCAAATAGTGATATAATACTTACTATAATACCCTTCTGCATCATCCCAGTTGTCATGAAGACCACTCCTTTCTATTCGTAAACCATCACCTTTTCCCTGCATAAAAAAGAACAAAAAAAAACTTAGCATATAAGTACCGGACATAAATGGTTAAACTTTGATAGTAATAAAATCTTACTGCTCCGAATATAACAACATTATGTGTTTGTTTGGAAATAGCTTATTTAGTTTTTTGCTGAAAATTTTTTACTGAAAGTATGCAAAAGTATACTTGTACTTCGAAAAAAAGATGATAAAAAAAGTGAGGTTTTAAAAAAGATGATAAAAAGGCTAGCTTATAAGCTATACCCAAACACACACTACATCATTTTATCATATTTGAGAAAGTACAAAAGATAATATAAATCGTGTTATATGACATGAAGCAGGCCAATCAGATAAAGGAAAAACCAACATTGGAAAAATAAAAATTTAGCATAGACAATAACAGGAATTATGAAACAAGGCCAAAGCGAAATCACAATCATAAACAGTTACCACAAAGGTTAATTTGTTCATTCTCTTTATCAACACATGATATTCTCGAATGCCTCTAATAGCCATTGGAACCATAATAATATGTAATCAGGAGAAAAAAATTAATAATCAACAAAAGATGGACAGAACACTACTTCACTAAACTCGCAACTTTTTTTTAATAAGAAACAAGTAACTGATTAAATCAAAACTAAATTCAATGCACAGAAAATTCAATGTAAATGATTATGTAATACAGGCTGAATGGTACAGTATCCTAAACTCGCAACTAAGTGGAAGACCAAAATGTATCCAACTTAATGAGCAACAACAGGACAATAAACAGATAACAAGGAACAAATAACCATGGAAGTAACTTACAGATTTGCGGACTCCTGTTGGTGTCTCACCAAAAATATCATCACAGAACTTGTCATCTGACCTCTCACTCTGCACAAATATATAAAATTTATATTACTCAAACAACCCCAAGAACTCAAAATTCAAGTCTAAAAATGTTTGCAATACACTTACCAAAAGCATTTAAGGTGCTCAGTAATACCAATCATGTTAAGAATAAGTCAGAAATAAAATTCAAGGAACAGATGGATGCAAGTTTTTTGTTTTTTGTTCTTAGTGTTTTTTTTTTTTTTTTTTTTTTTTGATAGATGGATGCAAGTTTTTTTAAGATATACAAAAAAAATTCAGAGAAAGTGGAGACACCTTAGGAGTACCCTCGCCAAGGCCTCCAGCACCAGAAGTCTTCTCAAAAGTAGCAACTCCATTCTGTGGGGGTGATTTCCCAACAGAAAATGATGGTTCAGCAACATAGTCATCTACAACATCATTCCTACCATCACCAACTTCTGGAACAACATTATTAGCAGCTATTGATTGATCAGGATCATGTGCAGGCTCCTTATCTAGTCAGAAAACAAAATTTGAGCAATTAGCAAGTAAAACATTTGAATCTACATGACAAATAAAGTTTCAGTAAGAATATATAAAGAAAGAAATATGCTAGGCACATTAAGAAGCCATTCTTCGCCGGGATTTGCTCCAGCTAAGTAATCTAAACACTGCCAACTTCTTTCCAAATATCTTGGACTCTTAACAACAACAATCATAGGCCAAGGACTCCAAGCCAAATACAGAGAAAAAGACCACGGCATTTCCAGATCAATCAAACCACAACATTCTTTCATGGACCATCAGTTGAACTGTTAATTCCAAATTTATTCGGCTAATACAGGTACAATTGCAATAACCCCCAAATAAATAATAATAAGGGACAAACAGATTACTACCTGTAATTGCTAAAAGCACATAATGAGATTACTACTGATATAATCACATTAATATAGAAGTTTCCAAATTATAGGAACAAGTATGATATGGCACATGACATGAATGCCAATTTTGAAAGTGGCATTTTTTAGGCAAGGTGAGAAACAAGCTGGGCTGGCCCAGATTAGGTCAGATCCATTAAGTTAAACAAGCCTAAGTTCGATAAACAAGATCAACTCAAACTTAAATTGATCTGAGCAAGAAGAGCACTCACAAGGGGTCAAGATCCTATAACAGAGCTTCAAACTACATAAATGTAATATCAATTATCAAAATATCAGTATGACACTAAAAAACAATTCAATGTACCTTTCTTAACCTCTTCTGACTGTGGTTCATTTGGTTGCTGTGGCTGCTGACTCTTATATTTTTCTAGGATGGCTTGCCTTCGCCTTCGACTCTCCTCCTTGATTCTGTTGAGATCCTCCTCTTCCTGGTCAGCAAATTGCAATGCAGTCGCTTCTTCGTAGTCTCCTTGATCATCTTCATCTCTGCATCCAATAAATAAAGCATATGCATCAATATATAATGGGGGGGAAAGGGGAAAAAAATTAAACCAAGAGGGAAAAAAAGAAGGGGGTGGGGGTTCAGATTGGCCAGAAGAGCCTCTTTCAAAATACCTCTTTTTTTTGTCTCTATATCCTTCCAATGGATTGCTCTTAAAAGTAGGAACCTTTTCTGGATCACTTTTTCTTGTTCTATCCTGGTTGTATTCTTTTTCATCATGTCTCAAGCGCCTAGAATGTTTATATCTTCCATTGTCATAGCCATCTTCAAGATTTTCATACTTCTCCCAATCATTTACAATACCTCTATCCTTATTCCTAATTCTATCATCTCTCCTCTCCCTCTCATTCTCCCTCCCTTTGTCCCTATCCTTCTCCCTTTCTCTATCCCTATCTCTATCTCTTTCACTAGCCCTGCTCCTATCACTTTCCTTCTCCCTTTTCCCATCTCTATCCACCTCCCTATCCCAGTTTTTATCTCTTTCCTTCTCCCTTCTCCTATCCCTGCCCACCTCTCTTTCCCTGTTCCTATCTCGCTCTATATCCCTTTTCCTGTCATCTCTGGCCCTGTCCCTACTCCCACCTCTGTCCCTGTCCCTTCTCTGAGCCCTGTCCATCTCACTATCCCTAACCGTTTCTAGTTCCTTTTCCTGTCTCATGTCCTTATCCATATCCCTGTCCATGCTCCTCTCCCTGTCATGTGCAGCCCGATTACGATACCAATCCTCTCCTCCAATATATCTACCATGACTAATACTTCGGTCCCTTTCCTCATCTCTTACCAAATCTCTACTACCATGTCGTCCATCCCTACTCCGTCGAACCTTTCTTTCATAGTCAGAGTCAAACTCAAACTTGCCTTTATCAACATATAATGAGGCATCAGAATCATGATAACGTCTTCTTTTTGAATGAGCCTCCTCTTCTCTCATGCTACGGGAACGAGATCTCTCCCTAGCACCAATTGATCTAGATCTGCTCCTAGTATGGACTTCCCCACGGTCCTCTGTGCTATGAGAAGAAGACTTTCTATGATTGCTCAATATGCTTTCTTCAACCTCAATCTTTTCATCATCATAGTAACTCTTCAGCTTACCAATTCCTTTAGAAGGGGACCCGGATTCCCTCACCCACTTCTTTTCCTCTTTTCTAGACTCGTGACCCAAATGCCCATTGACGTGACCCTTTGAGCTAACTCTAGATTCATCTTGAGGCTCAACACATGTATTTCTTAAAAAACCAACCTCATGGTGCTGGTGGTATGTTTTGTCTTCCTTATCTAATTTGGAATTAATCATCAAATCATCTTCACTCTTGTCATCTCCAAAAGTCTTTGAATTTGTACCCTTGTTCCCCACACTCTCTTCCATGTTAAGACTAGCTTCACGATCAGATGATCGATGCTCAGCACAATGTCCCTGGCAAGCAATGAACATAACAAACTGAGTGCACAAACTAGCAGAGCATATCACCCAAATAATACCCAAAGAATTATAAAAATAAAAATAAAATCAGAATTAGGCTATATGCAAAATAAGTAAAAACATGTAACTAGCTCTTACAAATTTAAATGTAAGCCATGAGTCTTCACTGAAACGCCTAGGGGAAACTTCTTTTGCAATTCACTCATGTTCGTCTAGTGCAAGCAGGTTCTTTACATAATGTATGAGACACTGACTCAGTCACTCTAACAACCTCTCATAAAAACAAATTCATTATGAAATCCAAAATTCACAAAATAGCACAATCCCCTGTTTGGTCACTGAGAAGAAATATCAATCAAATTTTCTTCGATTTTTTCAAATTCCACAGTCTGAAACCTAATTAAACAACTCAAATACCACTTTGTTTTCGGAATTTTAAAATAGTTTTGTTTTTTGAATTGAAAAACCAAAACAAAAAAAACAAAAAAAAAAACTAATTATAATTTGAAAATCCATAATTTTCTCAGCAACCAAACAGAAAGCAAAATAAAATTAAAGAAAACTAGAACAAGGATAGTGGCAATCAGCAAGAACACACCAGATTTAGCTTATCAGATTCATCGCGAACATGAACGGCCGCGATTTCCCCAGCCTCATCGTCGGACTCGAATTTCTTCTTCGCAATCTCGCCACCACCGAAACCCTCGTCTTCGAGAATCTCACCCTCCTCCACATCGTCCTCGAGCCGAGAATTGTTAGCCACAGGAGGAAGAGGAACAGGAGTGGGATTGATATCCTCACCCCCGGGTTTGGATTCCTCGTCGTGTTTCTTGCTACGGTGGCGGTGACGATGGTGGTGGTGACGATGCTTGTGGCGCTTCGATGACTTCTCGGCTTCGTCATCGTCTGAAGAAGAACGACGGTGCTTGCGACGCGAGTCATGGGATTCGCTAGCCATTGAGGTCGTGGTGCTCGAAATCTAGGGTTAGGTTTTTTTTTTTTTTGGTTTAGTTTTTGTTGGCGTTTCAGAGAGATGGAGAGCGAAGAGAGATGTGAATTTCAATTACTATCAATTATGTCGGGGCCTCGGGAGAGAGAGTCGGCTACCGTGTTGGCTTTCCTTTTTTGATGACCTTTTGAGAGGATTTATCTGTACCTAATAGGCGTCCGAGTATCTATGTAATTTTATTTTGTTTTTATTTTTTTTGGAACGAAAAAAATCTTTATTAAATAAATGTGAGATAAAATTTATTTTGTTGAGAGAAATTAAAAATAAAAAAATAATGAGTTCTGGTTGAGCTAACCGGTAAAGTATCTGATAGATGAATAAAAAACTTGAGATTCAATCATAACTTACACAAAAATTGATTGGTATCTTAGTTTGATGATAAAGAGTTATAATCAGAAGCGAGCGTCAAAGGCTAAAACTCTCTAAAAAATTAAAAAAAAATAAAAAAAGCCTGAGTCCAGTTTGTCTTGTGCTCGAGGCGTAATAAAATGCTGACATATGACAACATCCGTTTAATGTACAACACAAACCCAGAAAAATTAAGGGTATAGTGCATTGTAATGATATTTTAATTAGGACTACAAATTAGGATTACATGTAATATAAGAATATTGAATAGAATGGCCACAAGGGGGTATAGGCCAAAATAGGGCTGAAAACAAAAAAACTAACAAATCGAATGGACCAACCTAAATCGCCCAAACCAAATCCAAATTTTTAGTTTTTTATCGATTCGGTTCAAATTTTTTTAAAACTAAAATTGGCAAGTTTGGTAATTTTAGTGAAAATTGTACCAAACTAAACCAAAATCAATCAATATATATTACTATAGCTAAATTATATTACATAAATGTATATTGCCTTAGTGGTTATCACGCGTGTCTTCCATATATTCTAACCTTTTGAAGAGTAGTTTTCATTTTTTTTTTTTTTTTAAGTTTCTATTATTAAAACGACATTTTGGGCTTGTGAGTTTTATTTAAAACTAAACGTCTAAACACTAACATCTCTTTCTTATTCAATCGCTCCCTCCCCTCCCTCTCTCCCTCTCCACTCATCTCTTAGCTATTTCTTTGGCCAACCTTCATCTCTTTGATGAGAGTCCTTTGGAGATCAGAATACTCGTCAATGCTCCCCACTGCTTGGATTTAGTTTGGTTGGGTTTATATTTCAGGTTTGTTCTCCGTTTCTTTGCTCTAGTTTTATTTCCTTGATTCTTATAAAATAGATGATGTAAGGAACCAAAAAAGTTGACCACATTGATTTTTGCTTTCACAATCGGTTCCTTGCGGTTTTATTGTTGTATCAGTCAATATCGATTTTGAATTTGGCAAAACCGAAAAGTCCTAGTGAGGGGTGTGTGTGTGTGTGTGTGTGAGAGAGAGAGAGAGAGAGAGAGTCTCTTTTTCTTATTTTTATTTTAGGAGTTGCCACCAATCATTGGTTTTGTATTAGGTGTGATTGGTTACCTATTTGTCAAATTCTTTTAAAATTACCTAATTAACTAAAGCCAATTTTAAGGGTTGTTAATTAATTAAGGCAAACCAAAAGTCTCAACCAAAGATTTTGACTCTGAAGTTTGGTTACGTGTGGAAAAGGTGTTAGGCACTCCACACTACTTATTCAAAGGATAGTATCCCATTTTAATTTTAATTCTAAGATTATCTTTTTGGGGGGGAAAATTAGATACTTGGCATTTTGTTTTTGAAAAACGTTTTGTACAAACAGTACACACAAACACACACACACACACATGAGTATTTATTTATTAATAACGTAGTATGTGAATATTTATTTCAAAGAATTACTTACAAATAAAGGCTGTTGAATATATACATAGCATGTGAAGATTACTACGTTGCAAAAAATAATACATATAATTTAACATGTGATTATTTATTTATTACATGTTTAGCATGTGAATATTTGCAACATAAAAATAAAAGAGAGGGTACTAGAGATAGCACCTTTTAGCAAATTTATCTTCCATTTTTCTCATTTATCATATACAAATACAATGGACCAAAACATTAGTGCCAAAGGGGAGGGGGGAAAGTGTTAGCTTGATTGGTGCCTATTGGTTCAATGAAATTGAACCATAGGCACAAACCTTTAAAAGATGAAATTCTAAAAGAGCTTAAAATAAGTGATGCACAAATATGTAAGGCAACTTTGAAAACTTACTTAAAAAGAGTAATCCATTTATTTTAAGAAAAGACTAGATTGTTTGAAAAACCAAAGTTTACTCATTTTTTTAGTAAAAGACTTAAAAAGGGTTTTCTTGGTTTTTGTAAAAAGGGGAGGTTTTCCTTGATAAAAGGTGAAGAAAAAGTTGATTAAAAAAGATCAAAAAGCATTCTTTGTGAGAAAAGGGGTTGGATTTTTAAGAAAAGGATTTCCATGTTTTTGTTGAAAACCATGGTTTTTATCCAATTGAAGAAAAGGCTTAGAGCATCTCTAGCAGTTTTTTCAAATTTTTGTACATTTTGGAGTGTGAACAATTGTTCTTACTTTTTACCTACCTACTATTTTAAATACACTTTCCAATAGACTCTCAATCATTTCTCTATCTTATTTAAATATTATTTCTTCATTTTTTCTTTCATCTTTCTTTATTCTTTTCTCTAGATTTATTTATTCTTTCTCTATTCATTCCCAATGGCTATATTTTTCAAATTTCCAACAGCTATATTTTTAAATCTCCCAACAATAATATTTTCAAAATTTCTAATAGTCGTATTTGTTGTTAAGATAGCTTGACTCTGGTTAATTAATTCAATTACCTAAGTTGATTAATTAGATTCAATTGTATGCAAAAAAAAATTGAAGGCACCAACAAATCACCAAAAATACTAAGTTTAGCGGAAAATAAATTGAACACGATAATTTGTTGACAAATGGGAAAAACCTCGCAAGGCAAAAACCCCCACAGGGTGATTTTAAGGTCAACACTCTCAAGAATCCACTAATCAACAATCAAGCGGTTACAAGTATAAGGAATCTTACCAACTGCCCTAGCCTATCCCGAAATACTAACCTACAGTTGAACCTTTGCTCCAATACTCAATTGGACTTGATCTTGTAGTAGTTTTCTTTCCCTTTGATGCATAAACTTCCAATTTATGACTAACCCTTTGCACGGATCCCAAGTACGTGACTAATTCCAGCAACTTGAACAAATGTTGTTTACTGCAAAGTTCTTCACTTCATCAATAATGAAGATCTAGAAGCATTCAGTTACAAAATCCTATGGCGTACAAACATAGTAGCTTCACACAGAGAAAATAAGTCTTTTGGTCTCTGTATCCGTGTGTGACGGCCTTTAAAATAAATACTATATATGTCTAGGATTGTGAGAAAAAAAACCCTACATAAATACATAAAACAGGCTGAATTTCAGATGTGGAAATTCTAAAATCTTAGTTCTTAATAGATCGAGCTTCTGTTAAGCTATCTATCAAGCTTCATATTAAGTCTCGATAGCAGGCATCTGTCGAACTATCTGTCAAGACTTAATGAATAGCTTTTATTCACTTGTTTTTTAGACCAATCTTCATGTCTTTAATACTTGACTTGAACAACATGTTTCTTGAAGTACTAAACCCATCTTAGATCTACTCAATTACAAGTAAAGTGCATTTTGTCAAAGGATTAGCCAATTACAAAAATATGATCCTAATAATCTCTCTTTTGGGCAATCCATGACAAAACCACAAAAAGCAATTATGAGAGAAGTCTAACACAACTATCTCATAATATACAAAAGTACATAAGTCTAACCCTAACACGAACTCTTGAAAAACTTTGCAAGAAGAGAGATCATGGCATGGTAGACTTACAACCTATCTTAACTAAAACACTTAAACAAGATTCATCAAGGCATTAAGTGTGAAACATAGACAAGTTATATATAAGAAGAACCATGTGTATAAAGATAGAAAAGAAACAACACATGCAAAAAAAAACATACATCAACTCATATATATATATACATATTAAAGAAGTACGATGTATGTAATAAAAGTGGTCACAAGGCCATGGTACATGTAATGAGAAATACATCAAAACCTCACTACATCCCTCAAAAACACTCTCCCCCTATCTAATATATCCTATGCTAGCTCTCCCCCTAACACTGAGACTACTCTCATCTACAAAAACTACTCCCCCTTTTTGTCACGAGTGACAAAGGATGTATCACTGAAAGGTCATCATCTTATTACCATACTCAGAGCCAGAGCCAGAAGCATCATTATCATCATCATCTCCACCATCCGAAGAAGAAGACTCCTCAACATGCTCCGGTGAAGGTGAGGGTATAAACCACCAAGTCGAGACTGGCGGCGAGCGATGTGACCGATTCTGATGTTCTTCTAACACATCTTATCGAATAAATGGTCTAGATGACTACCAAAATTAACACGCATGTGCTGAAGCTGCTCCATAGTGTTAGCAACGGAAACAACGGCCTAAGATGAGGAAGAAGGGGTAGAGGAGGAAAAGGGTCGAGAGGAAGAGGCCATAGAATATGTTGGGGCAGCATTTGTAGGCTCCACACGTGGTCACTTTGCAGCAAGCTGCGCCGCACTCCGCTGAATAGACTCCTTACTAATAGCACCCATGACATAGAAGTAAGGAGTGGGAGGGATAATGACATAAATGTAGGTGAGGATACGCGTGATAGCCGAAGGAAATAGGAGTTTATCACGTGTAGCCGTGTAGCAATAGCAATCTAGAAAAGACTCTATCATGTATGATGGAAAGTCTATAGAAAAACCTTCCATAAGAGAAAAAAGGAAACGAGCATGAGGCTCGGTGATAGTGTTATAGTGAGACTATGGAGTGAGTACAAAGGTCATCACCATATTAAGGATCCCTGGACCCTTAATGAACTCGGTTGTGGAGAAATTAAGGGTACCTCTCCACAACATGGCCTTCTCATAGAAAAGTGAGGCCAACTTGTCTTTTAATATGGAAGAGAGACGACGATGACTAGGGTAATCCGGACGATCCACCCTAGGAACCTGTAGCACCTCGGAAATGAAGTCTGGGGTGACTACGATACGTGCACCACAAAATACCATAGTAAACCGAGGTACAAAGGTATCGATGGCATGTATATTGGAGTAAAACTCTTGTATGAACAAGTTAGGACACCTCGAGGGTTTCTCACAAAGAGAACCCCATCCCCGAGAGCTAATAACACCGGGTATAAGAGTGTCTAGGAAATCAAACAGAATGACCTGGCATTCCGAATGAATCGCCCGGTCAGAAAAGTTCTCAAAGAAGTCATTACGTGTCTTCTCATCATGGAACCAAACAAAATTAGGGGGAAAAGAAGAAGAAAAGGAACCGCGATGAATAGAATTTTTGGAAGGAACAGTCTTTTTGGGTGTCATGATGAGGAGACTAAACGAAAAAGAGAAGAATAGAAACACAACGGAAATTATAAGGCATATGAAAGAAGGAAAAAGGAACGTGTAATGCATGAAAATGCATGAACATGTGATGTGTAAAAATAAATTGCATCATGGGCAAAAACCCAATCCAACCTAATAGCACTCACAAGATATAATCAGTCACACAATCCTAGAGTGCATGAAATAGAGTTATAATAAACTTAGAATGCAATGCATGATCATATGAGTTCATTTTAACAAAAACCAACTCAAAAATTTTGACAAAAACCCACAAAAGTTTCCCAAAAATTAAAAACGTAGGTCAGAAAATGCATGAATGCATGTAGAATGAAGAGAAAGAGAGATTAGAGATACTTACCAACACAATGAAGTTTGGATAAGATTGAAATTGAAGAGGGAAGATTGATTTTGGTGAAAATGAGGTTTTTAGGTCAAGAGAGAAGAGGGAGAGATTGAGATATTTGAAAAGATTCAAAATCGAGTCGGACCTCAAAATATATATAGAAAATGCAGCTCGATAGATCGAGAGGTATCGAGGAGGTATTGACGGCAAAAAACTCGATAGATCGATGAAGGTATCAAGAAGCTATCGAGCAGACAGAGACTACAAGGAATTTGGCTCAATGGATCAGGTTATCTATCGAAAGGTGTTGAGAGAAACCCAAAAATCTTGATAAAAGAGGCTTGTATCGAGGATCTATCTAGTAGGTATCGAGAAGGTATCAAGTTATCTATCGAGAGTCCTGAAGAAGAGATTTCAAGGAAGAGAATCAGCACAAGATGTATGCAGTCAAGAAAACCATCAAAGCAAGCATTCAAAGAGCATGTTCAACATAAAAACACAACCTCAACTCTAGATGCAAAGCATTCCTAGATCAAAATACACTGAACATGTCTAACCAAATTTTATTTCAAAACAAGTTTGGACACTTTAGAGAGCATGTACTACCACATGTATTCCTTGTGATGGCCAAACACATTGTACCTGTACAATAGTATCAAAGGTAGAAAAGATTATGCGTGTTGTGTTGTGAAACTTTTGCAAGAGAGCAAGTACATTATTATATAACAAGTAATGATATAGGATGATCAAATACAATCACACACAATTATAA
This sequence comes from Quercus gilva, assembly GCA_023621385.1. Taxonomy (NCBI): domain Eukaryota; kingdom Viridiplantae; phylum Streptophyta; class Magnoliopsida; order Fagales; family Fagaceae; genus Quercus; species Quercus gilva. The sequence goes on along the minus strand of CM042473.1, from coordinate 50,902,927 downwards.
TTGTTTGATGGGGACTATCACCTTCGAGGTACATATACAACTCCCACTTCTCCTAGAAACATACTTGCCATCATATCAAAAGCATTTTTTTCTTTTTTGCTTTTCATGTTCTTTGCATATTTTTCTTTTAAGCATATCATGCATGGGCATATAAGAGAAAAAAGAAAATACCCAATTATGTAAGCTTTAACATCCTAATTTTGCTGTGCAAGTTTACCGAGCACAGCTTTTATGAATTGCACACAAATGTTATATGATTGACGAGTCTTAGTGGTGAGATAGTTATTTATGCCTTTCTCTTAGGATTTTCTAGTCTTTCCCATCAAAAAAAGTGATTTAAGGTACAAAAGATAAGAGATCAATCAAATCATTCAAATCCCATAAAAGATTCACAAAGATCACATTGCCTTGTTGTGCATGAAGGTGCTCATCTAACCTACAAGAGATACAAAGTTGAGAAACCTTATTTCAATGGCCATCCAAGGTACACAAGTACCAGTATACACAAACACACTGTTTTTGTATTTTTTTGATTTTTTCCATTTTTTATTAAAAAAATTTAAAACAAAGCAAAAACAAACAAACAAACAAAGTATCAAAATTAGATGCATATGCATGAAGAAGAGGAAAGAGATCAGTCTATGGATATAACACCAATATTTTGACACAAGAATTCAAAATGTTGACCATCTAGAGGCTTGGTGAGCAAAGCAACCTTTTGATCATCAGCGTGAATGAACTCAAAAGTGAGAGTACCATCTTCAACCAACTTACAAATGAAGTGATGTCGAATCTCAATGTGTTTGGTCCAAGAGTGTTGAATAGGATTTTTAGAGATATTGATGGCACTGGTATTGTCACAATAGAGAGTGAGATGTTTTTGACAGATACCATAATCAAGGAGGAGTTTTTGCATCCAAAGAAGTTAGGTGCAACAGTTACCAGCAACAATGTGTTTAGCCTCAATAGTGGAGAGAGAGATAGAGTTCTGCTTCTTGCTTATCCATAAGATAAGGTTATTACCCAAGTAAAAACACCCATCAGGAGTACTTTTCCGGTCATCAGCATTCCCAGCCCAATCCGCATTAGAATATCCAGCTAAAACATCATTAGTATCTTTGTCATACCATACCCTAAAGTTACAAGTGGTTTTAACATATTTAATGATATGTTTTACTAGAATGATGTGTGATTCTTTGGGATTAGCCTGATATCTAGCACATACTCTAACACTGTAGCTAATGTCAGGCCTACTTGTTGGAAAATCTGTTTTTGCATCTAATACAAAACACACAGCGGAAGCAACAAACACAAATCTACTTCATTCATGAAATATAATATGTAACCTTGAATTATAGAACAAAGAATAGAAAGCGTTCCTTAGTGCGGTGAAATTTAAAACCAAGACTTGAGAATTACTTTGGAACACTTTTAATCTTCACTCCAATTCACTTGATGCCCAAGAAGTGTGGTCTCTCAATCAGTTTCCAAGGAGAGAATAAAAGAGTGTCCAACACCCACATACACCATTTCATGCCTTTTGATCTTAATGAAAGACTCATGTCAAATTCTATATGTTTCTCTCTTTATTTATAACAGATTATCTAATTGGGCTAGCCTTTTTAGGCCATTCCAATTGGGTTTTAGTGTGTGGATTGGAGTGGGACCAAAAGGGAACAAATAAGACTCTAGCTCCAATGGGCCTTAGGTTTTTCTGTCAACTCTTGACAAGTCTAAAGTTACTATTAATTATATTCAATACCACTATATGAATATAATTGCACTCTAGGCTTTATTAATAAATTATATCCCAAGACTTTATTATACATGCAACCCCTTCATTAAAATATATGTAGTAATACAAAATCATGAATGTAGATTGCCACTTTGAAGATTACTACATCTTAATCCTTAAGTACCTGGTTTAATCCTTTATGTTATTCATTATATATTTATGAAATCCAATTTCATAAATATATACTTTAGTAACTTCTTACTAAAGTGATTGGGCCTAACACTCTGAATAACCAAACTCATTAAACTTATCTCAAGGGAATATTTTATATCTCTGTTAAGATATTATGAATTCCATCTTAAGAATATATGTTCCATTAACACTAAATGCGGCTGCCCAACATACTGAGGTTTTGACCGTAACTTATAGATCTCACTCCTGATATGTCAAAGCAACCTACATCTCATGATCAAGTTCATTATTCTCTCAGGATTTAGAATTGATGTAAATAGAAGTCGTGGGATTTATTATTCATTTGACAGTGAATAATTAATCTCACAGCATTCTAGTTCAATATGTCTTAATTCTTAAAACATATCAACATATCAACTAAAAGTTTCCATTTCCATGATCAAGACAAATCATCTTAGTTGATATGTTATAGTCTTCCCAGATGAAATGCCGAATTTCATCACCGACTACGAACTAAAATTCTGAGTTTACAAAGAACTTACGATTTATATCTTTTTGTGACTTTTCACATAAATCACACACTATGTATTTCATGGACTAAGATAATGTCCCATTAGTTCATTTATAGATAGTTTCATATAATTAAACAATTTAATTATTTATGTCATGCCAATAAATTGGATTTTAGGTCATAAACCTCAACATTACTAGCAGTAAGGTAAAAGAGACTACCGATCATGCTTCTATATAAAGAAGGATCAACATTCTTTCCTAACAAGTCAACAGTGAGTTTAACATTTGGACTTATAGGTGTTCTTACAGAGCTAGCAGACTTTAAACCAAATTTCTTTACAAGATTTTTAGCATATTTAGATTGAGAGATGAAAATACCTCAGTCACTTTGACGAATCTGCAGTCCAAGGAAGTGGTTTAGTTCTCTAATCATGCTCATCTCGAATTCAGTCTACATTATGCTTGAGAATGAGTGAGCCAAGTCATCTTTTGTAGATCCAAAGATAATGTCATCTACATAAATTTGAGCTACGACTAGTTCTTCATCCACTTTCTTGATGAACAATGTTCGATATGTTTATCCTCTTGTGAAGCCATTTGACACTAAATATTCAATGAGACGATCATACCATGCTCTAGGTGCCTGTTTCAATCCATACAATGCCTTGTTAAGATAAAGCACATGATCTGGAAAGTGTGGGTCAATGAACCCTTTGGTTGGATAATATGTTCTTGATGTTCTTGATGCTTCAATATAATCTTTTAATGTTGCCGTGTTTATGTTGCTACCTTAACATGACATGATGAATGCTAGGTTGATGATATACCATGATAGATGTATGCTAGGGTTTGTGATGAGATGATTGCCATGATAGATGTATGTTAGGTTTACTTGATGAGCATGATTAGATATATGGTTAGGGTTTGGGATGAATGATGCCATATTGTATGCTTAGATGTATGCTAGTATGTGTATGAGTTAGAATACAAGTATTGAACATGCTTTTAATAAGGTTAAGATGTAAAACACAATGAGAGGAGGCCAATCCTAGGGTTGGGTGGCTTTGGGTGCCTAACACCTTTCCAAAACCATACCTAAACTCCAAACCAATACTTTAGCAGTAAGATCAATGGTCCTTCCTTGAAAGGATGCTATATTCATGGTTCCTAGACCATATAACCAGGTGGCTACTCTGACACTTTCCATTGTATCCACAAGTGTCAATGCCAAATGCAAATCTCACTCTTCCCTAAGATAGTCACTCTGTTGGCACGGGCCAAAGATCCTTTTTTTCAGCCAACTTTCCCTTTCCTTTCCTCACAACTAGCTCACATGTAGGGTTCGGATCTAGCCATGTAAGCATTCACACATGCCTTGGCCAGTGTTATGTATATATTAGCCCCCTGATTATCAATGGCATTAATGACCAAGGCCATTGACAGTTGCATCATATCAGACTTCAATGCTCTTTGTAATCATGCTTTGTGACATTCAAAGTTTGAGACATGTGGCATTCGCAAGTGCTCTTAGCTGTTTTGGCATTGCTTTGTTCCCCGCGCTTAGTAGACAAGCATTAATCTTCATAAATGTCATGTCTTTTCACTTGACCCCGGTTGTTGATTTAAAAGGAAAGAAATCTCCCTTTATTCTTCATTCATTTTTCTTCCATACTCTTTCCTTCTTCTACACATAAAATCCTCCATTGTCAATGAAATGGACAGCCCTTCATTTGCAACTTCCAACTTTCCCCATAGTGGTCCGGATTCTCTCAATAGTGACTAAGACTCTCCTAGTGTCAACAATGCATCCCCTGCCCTTTTGAACCGCATTCCTCCTCCTCCTGTCCCTTTTCCTATTTTTCCCCTCCCTCCTCAAGTTTTTCTTTCCGAAGTTGGGCAAGTCCAATCTTGGGATGTCAATGAGGAAGAGGAAGAAGAAGTAGATCCTAAGGATCTTCGATTAAAGGCCAAAGAAGATGCTAAAGATGAGGCATGTCACGCCTTTATAGGGGACATCCCTGGGCGAAAGAGAAGGCATAGGGGCTCTCAAACCATTTCTGACTCGAGTGTGACAACCTTTGACTCTTTTAATGGCTCAAATTCTGATTCAAGAGGGTTAAACTCCTCGGCAAACTCAGACTCTAGTGACGAGGAAAAGGAGGACCTTGGCCCTGACTACCCTCAAGAAGACTCTGATGGAGATTCAAATGCTTACGGGTGCTGATCTCCCTAAGTTGCTTGCCTCCAATCCTATAATCTTTTATGTCTTGTTGTTTCTTTTTTTGTTTTGTTTTTATGTCCATGTAAAGCAGGCCATACTATAGGCCTTAAATCGTTGTTTATTTTGTTAATGTATAGAAGAGGGGTGGTAGGCCATAAGAGCCAAACCAAATGTAAATCCCCATTTTCCTTTTGAATATATTAATACAATATAGTTTTTGTTTCAAAATTCTGAGTACAAATTATATGTTTATTTTTATGTTTCCTTTTTAACCCTTGAAAAAAAAATTAATTTTTGAAAAAGAGGCTCCTGCACAAAGGAACAACACATGGACACATCAATTAATCAAAGTATAGAGTGAAGGTGTAAAAAGGAACCTGTTGGTGATGGGTCATGCCTTTTCACAATTTCTGTAACAACGGTTTTCTTCTGCAAATTGACTTGTCAGAGATTCTAGCATTTCCCCTTATAGACATGTGACAATAATTTTTTGAAAAGATGCCTCACTTTGAATGACTTTTTTTTAGAGGGAAAAGAATAACAACCTAAGGTATTAAAGGGAGAAACTACTTCCCGCTCCCCATTTTTCTCATCTTCTTCTTATTCTCTTCTTTTCCAAACCCAAATCTTAGAATTTTCACAAGAACAAAACTCACGGATGTCAAATGCAATTTGAGATCTAGTTCTTCAAAGGTTACAAAACCTTTAACCCCCAAAACCAATAGGCCATTGTTAGGAGGAGAAGAGAAACTTTCTACAGTGGAGCAGTGGATCATCCCATCTTTATTTGAAGATTATATGTTCGACAAAAGTCTTGATTGGGGAGCTTTTCCCTGCTCTACAGATACTCCCTACACAGCATGCGGGGAACTTGATGATCTCCTGATCATGGATTTGGAAGTGAAGCATGTTCCTTGGCTTGGTACTTGCAAAGGAGATTTTGCTCCTACCATTGACGTGGTCTTCAAATCCCATACCTCAGTTTCCAAAGGTTGGAGAAGTTGGAGTCGAAGGGTGCTAATACATCCCCCTTTTATGGATATCTTGTAGAGAGTGCATCTTGTGCAGATTGTGCTGGTGTTTTTGGCCTAAACATTAACAAGGATAGTGAAAACCTCCTTTCTCTTTTGTACCGGTGGAATTATACTACCCATACTTTCTTTCGAGGATGTTAAGAAGTCTCTCCTTCCCTTGAAGATGTTTATGAGATATTGAGACTTCCCCTGTTTGGTGATGGGGATTTAGCTAATATATCCTTGTCCTTTGATAAGGCCAAAGTTGTGAAATTCCTTGAAGATGCAATAAAGAAGACCTTAAAGAAACCTATTCTGAAGGCGGCAAGGAAAGGAAAAGCCCCTAGCGAGGAAGTGCAGGAAGATACCAGTGTTGGTGGTGATAAAGGTTTTAGGGCCAACTTTTGGGGATGAATTAGATACTTTTTGAGGGAGTATGTTGATGGCGTGGATTAAGAAATAAGCTCAGATTCTTTAGAAAAGGGCATAGATTTCGTTATGGGAGAAGGGAATTCTAGCCCTTATGAACTTGAGGCTTTTATTGCTTTCTTACTATCCTGCCATTTATTTGAAGGACATCCTTATGAGAAGATCCTGAGTAGACATTTCCCCTTAGCTGTTAAATTGGCCAAATGACACTTTTTCCTCCTTACCCCTTACTTCTTAGGGACTTTGTATTCCCATCTAGATTGTTTCACCCTTGACCTGCAACACTCTTGGCGTTGATTTCAAGTAGAAACTTTTGTACCTATAGCATTCTTATAGATCTGGTTATGGGAGCACTTTAGGAATTATGCTCCTGCTCCTAAAGCTTTAAGTTCTTTTAAGACCAGTCTGCCATCACCCCAAGGGTTACCACGATCATGGTGTTGGAATAAGGTTGTGGTATCTTTTGATAGCTTCTTTTTCAAGTTGTTGGATGACCTTACTGATTGGACAGCAAGACCTTATTCCCCTATTGAAGGTGGACTTCCATCCTTGTTCCATTCTTTGAAAAATGAAATTGTCTCTCATTATAAAGATGCTCCTTGGACTAAGGAGAAGCTTTCTTTTCTTGCTTATGCCTTTACTTCCCATTTTCAAGCACGTTTCCAGGATGATTTTGAAACTTTGGAGAAAGTGGATCCCAACGTGTGGACATTCCACCTATCTTCTAGGGTGATCTGACTTTGAAACTCTCTACCAAAGCCAAACCTTCAACTAATAAAAGGAAAGGGAAAAACATCAAGGTTCCTGCTGTGAAGAAACCAAGAGTATGTACCTTCCTTTCCTATTTTATTCTTTTGTAATGACTTCTTGATCAATGGCGTGCACAACTTCCTTTCCTTCTTACCTTTGGTAGGTTGGAGAAGCTGCTCCTCAGACTTAGACAAAAGCGAAAGCCATTCCTTTGGCACAAGCTACCTTTGTATAAGAAGTTGTTTCTGAGGAGGAAACAGAATCTGATGCTAAAATAGGGGATTCTAACTAGATGTACACTGACAATCCCCAAGAGAAAAAGGATTTCATAGAAGTCACTTCCAAAGATCGAGAAAGTGAAAGCACCGAGGTAGACCTTAATCCACTGTTCTCTTTGCTTTCTCCCCTTTTGAAGTATTGTGTTCCAAACTACTTTCAAAGTATCCTAAGATGATGGGAGATACTGACAAGTGGACACTGCCATTTAGGAACTTTATGTTAGAGCGAATTAGGTTTGTCATGTCCTAATTACAGTCTAAAGGTAAAATGGATAGTCTGACTCTTTCCTTTGATGAATTCCTTTCCACAAAGGTGATGATGAGAGCATGGGTTTTTCGTTCATGCTTCTTTGTCCTCGCTTCAAGAGGATTTGTCATCCAAGCAGAAAGCCAGTTTCGCCCTTTAAATTCAGCTAGAAGGTGTCGCAGAAGAACAAGGTTCTTTAAACAAAGAAATTGAAAAATTGGAAGGTGAGCTAAAAGCTCTGAGCCATTTGGATTTTCTCTCTTAAAAACATTAGTGTTCTTACAAATATTATTTAATTTTCAAATTGTAATATTTTATGGCCATAGGAGACCTAATTATTGTGAACTCTATTACATTTTTATTCAGTTAGGATATTAAACTTTACATGCTTATCATGAATGGTAAAATATGAAGTAACTAAATGGAAAAGGTCTTATTTATAGTAGTATAATTATTGTAGAATGGAAAGTATTAGGTAACAAAATTAAGTATAATACTTCTTAAGGTGAGCTCTGCTAATGGGGCTATATGCCTTTGTACCTACTTGATCTTTTAGCCAATAATTTCTGGTTTGGTGTGCTTCTTCCACAATGTAAGGTCCTTCCTATTTTAGTGAAAATTTGTGTCTAATGGCTCCAGCCACACCTCGCACATGAGGGGCTATTTTCCAAATAAGTTCTCCCACTTGAAACTTTCTTTCTTTAACTTAGCCTTCATGCCTCACCTTCATACTTGCCTAGTAAAGACGGTTATGAGAGGCAGCGTTGTCTCACTTTTCTTCATTAATCTCTATGAGGTCTTCTCTTGGTGTCCTTGCTATCTTTGCTAGATTCACTGCTGGCCTCATAAAATCTATTGGGATGACAGCCTCCATGCCATAGACTAGGGAAAAAGGTGAGGCTCTTGTAGCTTATGATTTGATTGTTTTGTGAGTCCACAAAGCTGTAGGAAGTTCCTCTCTCCATCATTTTTCATTCTCCTTAGTAATTTTTCCTAATATCTTTAGCAACCTTTTGTTAGAGGCCTTAGCTTGGCCATTTCTTTTGGGGCAATAAGGTGTTGATGTTGTGTGAGCATTGGAGTACCACTCTGTTAAACGACGCACATCCTTATTTAGGAATGGCGTGCCGTTATCAGAAATAAATCTGTTTAATACCCCAAAATGACATATTATATTTTCCTTTAGAAAATTAGCCACTGAGCTACTCGTTGCTTTCTTCATGACTAGAGCTTCTACCCGCTTGGTAAATAACTCAGTGGCTACCAAGATCCAAATGCATCCTTTAAAAAGGGGATTTATAGGATCTATGAAATCTAGCCCCAGCTGTGGAAAACACATGGAGCTATAGTTGGGTGGAGGCTTTGGTGGCTGGTATGTATCTCATCTCCTTGCCTTTGACATTTTTGACACTTCTCAATGAGATTCTAGGCATCTCTTTGCATGGTAGGCTAGTAGTATCACTAGTGCAAAGCCATCTGCCATAGCTTTCTTCCAACAAGGTGTCCTGCTAGCTCCCCTTCGTGGAAATCCGAGAGAATACCCTTTATCTCCTTGTTGGAAATGCACACTAACCATCTCCCTTGGAAGCTTCTCTTAAATAACTTCCTATCCACCACCTTGAATCTTGTTGCATATCTCTTAAGTTTTTCCTTTTTCAACTGATCAGCAGGTAGTACACCTTCTAAAAGGTACCTCAGGTACGAATCCTGCCAATCTTCTTCTTGATCTTCACCATTTAACACTTTGGCTTGATTTTAGGGTATCATAGAACGAGTCTTATAGTCTCTATACTCTTCCTTAGCATCACTGGCCATCTCCAATCGAAAGACCCCTAACCTCTGCAATCTTCTATATATGCCGACATCAAGGTTCACACCACAAATATCGTGGTGTAACCTATACAGCTGTGTTAGCCTTTCTTGCCTTAAGACACACTTCATTAGCAAACCTTCTACTCCTCTGAAAACAAGTCTCCATTGATCTTGAGGAAGTCTTTCATATTTGATGGAAAACTTGACCTAATGTCCTTACCTTGGGTCATTGCCTTTAATAAAGGCTCTCACCAATCTTTTGGGAGGCACAACCCGCTTTTGGTCAGGCCAGGTTATTTTTCCGCTCAAAGTGTCATTTTCTCTTTCTTTAGCATAGACTTGGTGGCTAGGGTGGCCAGTGAATCAACCAACTTGTTCTCATTCTGATTAATCACTTTGCATTCTATGGAGGCGAAGTGTTTTATGAGTTCCTATGTTGTGGCCCTATAGGCGGCTAAGCTAGGATTGTTCACTCCATAGGTTCCCTCAATCTGCTTAATGACTAACTCAGAATCCCCAAATACTTTTAACTTCTTTATGTCAAGTCTCTTGGTAGCCTTCAATCCCACTACTAGGGCTTTATACTCTACTTCATTGTTTGAATAGGGGAAATGCAATTTGTAAGCAAACGTGTGTTCCTCCCTTAGTGACTTCAACACCACTCCTATTCCTCCTCCCTAGAATGTAGATAAGCCATCAAAGTGCATAAACCCTTCTTGCTCCTCTGTCACCAGAACTTCCTGTTGGGGAGTAAGAAATCACTTATCCCTACGAAGTTGGCTAGTAAATCTGCCATTGTCTGCCCCCTAATGGCAGATGGTCTTATGCACTGGATATCATGGCATGATGCTAGGATGACCCATTGAGCCATTCTCCTCAACAATTGAGGATGGGTTAGGACGTATTTCACAGGATTAATCTTGGTTTCCAACTATATACGATGCCCTAGAAAGTAATGATTGAATTTTGACATAGTAAAAGCCAAGGATAAACATATCCAACCATGGAGTACCTAAACTTTGGTCCCTTCATTAGCTTGCTAATATAATACACTGGCTTCTCCACACCTCCATGATCCTGGGGCCAACAATGCCCCTAACGATTGCTCCGTGTAGTATATGTATAACAAAAGAGGCTTGCCAGGTGATGGAGTAACCATGGTATTAGGATCTACCAAAATAGATTGTATCTTCTTAAACGCCCTCTCACATTGATCACACCGCACAAAAGCAGTCCCTTTCTTGGTTTATTCAACCAAAGGCTTTAAGATTTCAATCAACCCTAGAATAAACCTTCTCAAGTAAGACATTTTTCCTACAAAGCTCCTTAACTCTTTCCAGGTTGCTAACGGGGTGAGTGTAGTTATTGCCTTAGCATTAGTTGGATCTAAATCAATTCCTCTTTGGTGGACACGGAACCCTAGGAACTTCCCTGATGATACCTTAAAGGCACACTTTAAAGGGTCCATCCTCAGGTTATACTCCTCGCATCTTTCAAAAACTTGTCTTAGGTGCAATAAATGCTCAACCTAGTTTTATGCTTTTACCACTAGATCATCAACATAATCCTTCACCTTCTTATGTAACATGTCACCAAAAATTAAGGTCATGGTTCTCTGATAGGTAGCACTAGCGTTTTTCTATCCAAAAGACATCATCTTGTTGTAGTAATTCCCGAAGGGTGTCCTGAAGGCAGTTTTTTGAGCATCTGCTGGCTCAATGAAGATCTAGTTGTAACCACTGTAGCCATCCATAAAGCAAAAGCATTTATGACCAGTACCTGCATCCACCAGAATGTCAACATTGGGCATTGGGAACTCATCTTTAGAACAGGACTTATTAAGATATCTAAAGTCCACACATATCCTTGTCAACCTACCTTTCTTCTTCATGGGAACTATGTTGGCTAACCATTTTGGACACTTGATCTCCTCTATGAACCCTGCTTTCAAAAGTTTGTCCACTTCAACCTTGATCTTTTCTTCAACATACAAGCAGTACTTCCTGGCTGGTTGCTTCACAGGCTTGGCCTTGGGATCGACATTCAGCTTGTGTGTCACTAACTTAGGATCCAAGCCTAGCATTTCTTTGTATTTCTAGGCAAAAACAACTTTGTATTTCCTCAATAAAGATATCAACCTTCTCTTTTCTTCTTCCGATAAACATTTACTTATCTTAACCATTCTTTCTTCTCTTCCCAACGCGTAGATTGACCTCAACAAGTTCTTCTTGGACGTTCTTAACAATGTCGTTCACACAATCCAGGGCTTCTCTCAAGGGTTCTTCAGCTACGTGCACCCCTTCTGATTGTTAAGTAAGGCTAAAGGGGTTAGGCCCGCCATTCTTTCGACTATCTTCCTTTGACCGTCAAAACTCACATACCACCTTGCCATCATGCTTGGTGATCCTCCTTATCTTAGGATGCCTCTTAGGCTCTACAACTTCTCCATCATCTTCCTCCCCCATTTCTAAGATAGTGGCATTAAAAGGAAGGATCTTGTTTTCTCCCTTAGGTTAAAACTCTTAATACAAAGTTGCCTCTGTGTAGTGGAGTTCTGCTTTGTCATAAGGCATTCTGGTGGCCTCAATGGTCATAGGTCTACCTCTCCAAATGGCCTTTACCCATTAGTGATACATAGAAGCCACAACTTTGTTCACTTTGAGCCAAAGGCAGCCTAAAATAATGTGGTATGAAGTATCATTGCCCATTACATGCATAAGAGTATGTGCCCTAATAAGCCCTACCCTCAAATCCAAGGACACATTCCACAAAGTACATTGCTGTAATGCCCATATCCCTGCCACTTGAAGTGGTTTTCGAATGATCCTTTCTCACAGGATACCTAAGACATCCAATGTCGGGAGGGGCAAGATATTGGTAGAAGCACTAGTATCCACCAGGGCCCTCTTGATTTGAGAGGCTCCTAAGAAAGCAGTGACATACAAGGGCCTTTCGCTATCAACTGCTCAGTTGGCTAAATCCTTGACAGGCATTGATTCCCTGGTTTCTTGACATGATACCTGCAATAAGCTTCCTTCAGAAGCAACCACTACCTAGCTTCTTTCCACCAATCGGGTTAAGGCTTGTGCTACCTTTCTTCAAACCAATGGTCTGAGACCTATTCCTTCAAGAAAGGAATAAACTTTATTATCCTACTAGATTGTCAATGCCATTTCTTCATCTTGCAATGGCGAGGGTGCAGCACTACTGCTGGCCATGCTTCTAGCCTCTTCTTTCATAAGGTCCTCACAACTTATGAAAAAGGCCATTGCTACCTCATGTTTATGTATCCTTTGGTCTGTACGCTTCCCATTCTTGATAACCAAATCCCCCTTGGCCATCTTTTCATGGAAGATGTTTCTCAGAGCGTAGCAATCCATGGTGTGGTGGTCACTCCTTTTGTAATATCTACAGTAAAGTACACCTCGCTTTTCCTCCTTTGTTGGCTCACGTTTGCACTTGAGCAAGACCACCATGTCATCCTTTACCCAGGCCTCTAGGATGCTGTATAGCTTTTTTGTTGAGACAGTAAAAGGGGGAGGAATACCACTTCTCTCCCTCTTCCTGCCTTTAGTAACCTTCTTTGTCTCCTCTACCATAGCTACTTCTATCTTTTTGCTCTCCCACTTCCAAGATTGCTTAAGAGTGCTTGTGGCTTGTGAAGTTGAGCTCTTGGAAGGTTTTCTGACCGACATGCTTATTCTACTAGATGCTTCAACCAGCCTTGTGAAACTTAGGATCTACAAGTTCTTTAACTAAGGGTGGTATTCATATAACATACTAGCAATACAAATGTCCACCAATCTTTATTCCTCCATAGGATCATAACACATCAAAGAGAGGTCCTTGAACCTACGAATGTAGTCTAGTAACACCTCAGAGATCCTTTGCCTCTCCTACTGCAGATCTGATAAAGTAAGCTTTTCATCCAAAACAAAGAACTTTTTCATGAACTGGGTAGCCATATCATTCCAGCTTAAGACTGACCCTAGTAAAAGGATGGTATACCAAGTAAAGGCTCAACCTTCCAAGGACTTGGAAAACTCCTTGAGTCTCAACTCATGGTCATGAGAGTGAGCTATCAAAGCATCCATATACCTCCTAATATGCTCTCTAGCATTTCTAGTCATACCGTCATACTTAGTAAAGATAGGGGATGTGTAGTTAGCAAGGATAGGGTTTCCTAGCCATCTCCTTAGGATAAGGAGGTCTCGTTTCAATGTAAGTAGAACTCTCCACCTTTTTAGCCTCAAGTAGAATGGCTGTAACATCCTCCCTAGTTAGGTAGGGAGATGCTTGAGATCCCTCGAGTTGTGGGGTGCCCTTTGCTCCTGATTGAGAAGCGAATCTTGGTTCTAAGGTGGAACAAGGTTCGACCATTTGGTCTCTCCCTAAGGTGCTTAGCCTTCTTGTGGGGTCTGAGGGGTGGATATCTTTTAGCGCAAGGACTAGAACCTTACCCACATAATGGCCTGAGAACGTTGAAGGTCTTTAATGGCTGCCACGAGGTCCCTGTTGCTGGGTTGTCTGACCTCTCCAGAGGACTCTGTACCCTCAATTTGATGGAAACACAATCCATGCTTGCTTCAACCTGCTATTCCCCATCTAAACCTACTTGGGCCGCTGCATTCTTCTTTCTCGAAGGCATTGAATAGCCAAAGAGAAAGACAACCAAATATATGACAAAAGAGAGAACAACTAGAAATATAACTAGGGCAGAAATGCATTTTTCGTCCATATATTTTGGCCTCATTCTCATTTAGGTCCCTACTTTTTAATTTTACCGCTTTTAGTCTCTAAAATGAAAAACTCGTTCTATTTTGGTCCTTACCATCATCTTACTAAATGAAATTGTCTACATGGCAAATGGAGTATACTGTTAGCACACCAAATGCTGACGTGGCAATTAAAATAATAATAAAATTTTTATGTGGCATTAAAAAAATGTCACGCCAGCATCTAAATTAAAAAAAAAATTAATTTATCAATTTTAACTAAAAAAATAAATTAAAAACAGAATTAAAAACCAAAAATCACATAAATTGAGATCTAAGTTTATCTTAAATAAGAACAACAAAAATACAAACTCAGATTTAAGAATACAAAATTAAAAACCAAAAATCATAAACCCAGAAAATAAGAACATAAAATTACACAATGAAAGCTTCTGCGATGTCTATGGAAGGGTCCCAGAAAATGAATTCTCAATAAGATCAATTAACCTCAAAATCAAACAACTTCCAATGTCATCAAACCTTCCTAGAGAACTAGTTCTTACCCAAGTTAATGGCTCTCAAACTATTCGAACCTTCAATCCCTTTTGGAATCTCACCCTCCAAGGAGTTATCCAATAAATCCAGGGATCTAAGTGTTAGGATTAGTGCCCTTAAATCCTTTTGTATGATGCCATGTATGATATTAAGTGTGACATTGTGTTTGACATTATGTATGACTTAATATTATGTTTAATAAATTTGTTTTATTATTATCTGAAATAATTGTAACATGAATATTCGGACATTATCATATAGTCCATGAGATGCATAGTATGTGATTTATGTGAAGAGTCACAGAATATATAAATCACAAGTTCTTTGTAAACTCAGAATTATAGTTCGTAGTTGGTGATGAAATTGGGCATTTATTCTGCGAAGACTATAACATAACAACTACGATGATTTGTCTTAGTCATGGAAGTGGAGACTTCTAGTTGATGTGTTAATATGTTTTAAAAGTTAAAACATATTGAATTGGACCGCTGTGAGATTTATTATTCTCCTAAAGACTGTCAAATGAATAATAAATCTCACGACTTACATTTGCATGAACTCTTAATCCTGAAAGAATAATAGACCTGATCATAAGGTGTAGGTTGCTTTGATATATCAGGAATGAGATATAAAGTAACGGTCAAAACTTCAGTATATTGGGTAGCCACATTTAGTGTTGATGGAACATATATTCTCAAGATGGAATTCATAGTCTCTTAACGGAGATATAAAATATTCCCTTAAGATAGGTTTAATGGGTTTGTTATTCAGAGAGTTAGGCTTAACCACTTTAGTAAGTAGTTACTAAAGTATATATTTATGAAATTAGTTTTCATAAATATATGATGAATAACTTAAAGGATTAAACCGAGTATTCAAGGATCAAGATATAGTAATTTACAAAGTGGCAGTCTAAATTAATGACTTTGTATTACTACGAATATTTTATGAAGGGGTTGCATGTATAATAAAGTCTTGGGATATAATTTATAGATAAGACCTAGAGTGCAACTATATTTATATAGTGGTATTAAATATAGTTAATAGTAACTTTGGACTTGTCAAGAGTTGACAGAAAAGCCCAAGGCCCATTGGAGCTAGTGTTTTATTAGTCCATTTTGGTCCCACTTCAAGCCACACACTTAAGCCCAATTGGTAAGGCCCAAAAGGCCAGTCCAATTAGATAACTGGTTAGATACAAAGGGAAAAACGTTCAGAATTTTATATGCAAGAAACATCATTGTGAAATGGTGTAAATGTGAGTTTTTGTTACTCACTAGTCATCCCTTTGTTACCAATTGAGAGACCACACATCTTGGGCGTTAGTGGAATTGGAGTGAAGATTAAAAGTATTCCCAAGTGCTTCAATCTTTGTTTTGAAATTCACCGCTTCAAGGTGCGATCTCTTGTTCTCAAATTCTGAAATTTACTTAGTACGTGTTATCAATATCGAATGAAGTAGATCCGCTTAAAACTTATTTTCCATTGCATTTATCTTTATTTCCGTCACTAAACCCATTCTAAAACCAAATCTCTAGCGGTAAAGACCCCGAAAACTTATTCGACTAAAAGTTAATAAACACAAGAGTTGAACATGAGCTCAAACTGTCTGGTATTTTCCCATAAAGCTTGTTCTTGGCCAATGAAATGACTCGTAGAGACTCACATTGCCTAAAGAAATCCCCTGGTATTGCTCCAAATAGGCCATTCTCACTCAAATCAAGCACTCTAAGACTGTCTAGCCATGCAATGTTGGGGGTTACAATTCCGGTGAGATTGTTTTTGGCCAAAGATAGCTTGCACAGAGATTGGAGTTGGAGAAGTATTTTTGTGTTTGATTTTGTGTTCTTATTTTCTAGATTTTTTGGTTTTTAATTTTCTGTTCTTAAATCTGTGTATGTTCTTGTAGTTCTTGTTCAAGATAAACTTAGATCTCAACTCATGTGATTTTGGTTTTTTATTCTGTTTTTTTATTTTTTTATTTAATTAAAATTGATAAATTAATTTTTTAAATTTAAATGTTGATGTGGCATTTCTTTAATGCCAAATAAAATTTTTTAGAGTCTCTTGCTAACCCTGTATCCTAACTAATTGTCTAGTGGATCGATTACCACTTAGAGGGTGGTGGAGAGGTTTTTCACCGAGTTCTTCGGTTTCCTCTTCGATAACACATCGGCGTGTTGTCTTGTGTTTGCATTCTTCTTCTCTACTCTTTTACCTTTCATTTTACTGCTATGTTATTATGATCATGAGTTAGAGTAGTTTGTTTGTTTATTTGCTTGCATTTACTCTATTTTGCATTTAGTATTAAATTAGAGTAAAATCTATCGAGCCGTAATTTTGATTTGGGGGTGTAAACAGTTCTTGTGTTTTCAACACATTTTCAAGCTTTCAATTGGTATTAGAGCGGGTACACTTGATTTGGTTTCATTACCTAAGTGCGATCCTTGACCCCTTGTGTGTATTGCTATGGATAGTACTTTGTATGCTTCTATGGATATTGTTGATTGTAACATGCCATGTCTTTGTGAAAATGCCTTTATGAGTGATTATCCTCATGATTGTGATGCCGTGTTACATGAATTTATGGGTGTTATTGATATTCCTAACATCAAACTCTTGAAGAAAAAGGCTAAGAAGTTTCATAAGAATTTGAGCAAGTTTCATTGTGAAAGGGATTATTTGATTGCTAAGCTCAATGAATCCAACAAATTGGTTGAGAAATATAAAAAAATTTGCTGAAATTTCTCTTAAAAAGCTGAAAGAGTTTGAATGTTTGAATATGGACTTGGATGCTAAACTTGTTTTGTCTAATAAACTTGTTGATGATCTTAAATGTGAAAATGAATCTCTTAATATACATGCCAAGTGTTTGATTGCTGAACCTATTGCTAAAAAGGAAGATAATATATGTTGCAATCATGTTTTGGTATCCGATTTTGTCACTATTGTGAGTTCTACCTCTAAAGACAAATCAGTGAACATTCCTCCACACAAAAGAAACCAATAAGTGGAGAGAAAGGCTCTTAAGCCTAAGCCTCTGTTTAGGTCCCATCCGAGGGAATTGAGTGAATCTAAGTTTGTTCCTACCTGCCACCATTGTGGTGTGATTGGTCATATAAGACCTCAATATCATAAGTTGAAGAGAGAACAAACCCATGTTGCTAGATCCCTTCCCAAAAGGCCTAGTGGACCTAAACACATTATTTGTCACTATTGTGGTGCCTTTGGTCATCTCAGACCTTATTGCTCTAAGTTTCAAACTCTTAAAAGAATCAAAAGAAAAGAGAAACTTGAACTTCTTGGAAGTTACGCTTTGCATGCTAAACCGGATTTGAGTGAGAATAGCATGTTGTTAAAGAAAGTGTTTAATGCTCTTAACTCCTTATCTATGTGCATCTCCGGTTTTCATTCTTCCAACCCTCGTCTCACTTCTCATGAGACACTCATTCCAAACAATCATTCTATTTGGATGAGAAAATGTTCCTATAGTTGAGCTTATGCTCTTTTGATCCCTGATTTAATTCTTTCGATTTTTGTAGGACCCTTCATACATTAGATGCTTCATTGTTATGTATTTGTGCATCATGCATCTCTTTATATGCATTGTTTTGTTTGTGTTTTTGATCTTACTTTATTGTTGTTTAGTGTTAGTAAAAATCCAAAACCACATAAAAAGTGAAAAATTCAAAAAGTTTGATCGTATATGTTTAAGCACATTTCACATGTGAGTTTGGCCTAGTACCTTCGTACTTATGGCATAGTGCATTTACAACCTTAATTTGTTATATATGCACATATATCTCTGTGGGAAAAATCTTGAAAACTATATGTGATTGTTGTAAATCGATCTTTAAGCTTGTCATGAATGATTGGTCAATAGTTTTGATGGTCTTGATACTTGCATAGACTTATGCCTATATCTTTTCCCACCTTTACTTTTTGTGTTTTTGCTTAAAAAGCTCAATAAATGTAAATTTTAAAATGAAAAGAGATAATGAGTTGTAAAAGTCGTCGCACATACTAGTATTTGACAGGAAAAAGGGAAAGCGACTTGTATTGAAATGTATGGTGCTCAAAAAGTCAAAGACTCACTCTTTATATTGAAATATAAAAAATTTCAAGCATCAATCTCAAAATGAAATATAATGTTAAAAAATGATCAAATGTTATGATTTATATAGAAGCCAAATGAAAAGCTTTTAAGATTTGTAATCATTTTCTTGTGGGATGTCATATATGTTCATTTCTATAATTGAGATAGACCACTTAACTTAGTGCTAGTTGTGTATGACTTGATTGAATTGATTATTGAAGTTTCACTCTGGTCTAAGGGCTATTTGTTGACACCCCATTTTGCAACCCGCATTTAACCTTACATGGAGGGTAAAAAGGGTACTTTCACCTCATAAATATGCATCTTGATTCTGGCCATTAGATCCTTAATCTCATTTCACCAAAATGATCTTAATGTTGTAACGATCAAATCAACTGGTCATAAGCCCTAATCGGACCACTAGATTGAAAGTTATCATCAAGTCAAGTTTTAATGGCTAAGATGCACTATCACAAATTGAGTCCGACTATATGTGATTATGAACAATTGATTTTAATTGGTTATAAGTGTAATCAATTGGAGATCAATGATGTGTCATAATTTAATTGGTTAGGACTACATTTTATGGTGAGGTTGCATACACCTAATAAATTAGATAGTTAAACATTAATTCTTCAATGAGTAATTTGTGCAATGATCTTTTAATTAGTGTAAATTTGGAACCAATTAAGTCTGAAATTGGAGTGATTGGAGCCATTTAATATTAATTGGAGACTAATTTGGGACCTATTAATGTTAATTATGTTGAAACCATTTTCTAACAAATGACCTCTGCTCACTATTTCATCGATATCTCTCAGAATATTTTGAATCTGTGAATGAGGTTAATTTTCCCAGAAACTAGACATTCGGGGCTTCAATTTGAGCATAAGAATGAGATAATTCCGATCAGAATTGAGTCAGATATGATTTTTTGAAGTTGGTTCCATAGGCTGTTACAGCAGTTACGGAAAAACCGATCTCTCCATTTAATGCACCAGATTTTTCCCAAGGCTAAAATGAGGTCTAGGTTCATAATCCTTGTCAACCCTCATTAAATGGCCTTCCATTCATATTCCCTCCACTACTACTATATAAACCCTCCCTCTCATTCATTCTAGAGCACACCAAAAACCCCCTCTCTTCCCCTCTCTTGAGTTATAGGAAGTAGAGTAGTCTTGTCATATCTTGGTCTTCCTGAGACTCAAGGTATTGAGTGAGACTCACTCTCCCTCTCCTAACTCTTCTTTTCCTCCACCCTTAGGACCTCTACCAAGAGTCTCTTCCTCCACCATATGGATCTTGCATGAAGGTATAATCCTCTTTCTTAATTGTTTTTCATGTTGCCATGATGAGATTTTAAGATTAAAACATGATAATAATCATTTAAATCCCTTTGAATATGTTTGAATGTTTTTAATTGTTCTTATATGTTCTTCACATGTTCTTGATTGTTCATCATATGTTCATGCATATCACTAGCTTTGATCTTAAATCCACATAAAAAAAATATGAAAAACATGTTTGTTTCATAATTCTTTCAAATTCTTGAATCTAGGATATCACCATACACACACATTCACTAGAATTTAATTTTCAATCCAAATGCAATGCTTAATAAATTGGATTAAGGTTCATCACATGCACACACGTTAAATTCAACATGCAAATTGATTGACATATTGGATGATATGATATGAATGTTAGCCACCATAGTCTAGAAGACCGATTTCACCGGGCAATGTGGGTGCCTAACACCTTCCCACTTTGTAACATAGCCTCCGAACTTAGATCAAGGGTTAGTAGATCAAGTGCTTATCCATGTAATTTTCGATTTTTAGATTGTAACTAGGAAACAAAGCCATGTACTTTATCTTAGATTGTATCTAGGACCAAAGCCATGTAATTTTCCTATGATCAATGTAAATTCAATTGTAAATTAATAAAATGAGGAATTTTTCAATTTTGGTTTTCTTATTTATCCCAATAATTAAATAAGTGGCGACTCCATTGTAAAACCCTTAATTTAAAAGGGAAAATATAACTAGCCGAACCTCCATTTTGAGAGGCAATAACACGACTCCACCCATTCACGTGGGTTTGGCCCAACGTCCTAAAAAAGGGGGCTGAGGGCGCGATCTCTTAGAGTGGCGCCTCCACTGGGGATATTGAGGGCTAGACTTCAATTAGGTTATGGTGGCCAACCATGTCATTGTTTGTTTATTGCTTTTTGTATATAATATGTCTAATATGTCATTATATTGCATGTCATGCATCATTTGCTTGAATGAAATTTATTTTATTTGTGTGCTAGCCCGAAAGCCCGGTAGTATTAGCCGTGGATTGTGGTCTTCCTGAGACTCACATACCCAGCGGTGAACCTACCACCCACTGCGACAAGGATCATCATGGTTATGCAATGGTGGTTCATAGGGACAAACTGTACCGTTCGGACCAACGCGGCGCTCCTGGCATCACAAGTTGGGAGGTACGACGTCCTAGCTTGTGGGAACCTTTGACCTACCTTCTACCCATGTTGTAATGACCCATAGAACCTACCTTTAGGTCAGTCCATATAAATTGCATTGCA
Source organism: Quercus gilva (assembly GCA_023621385.1). Taxonomy (NCBI): domain Eukaryota; kingdom Viridiplantae; phylum Streptophyta; class Magnoliopsida; order Fagales; family Fagaceae; genus Quercus; species Quercus gilva. Next base: position 50,881,781 of record CM042473.1, on the reverse strand, counting down.
TTATGCATGTGTTTGGCCGTTGTTTGAACCATGAGAAGCCCAAGTCCAACGCTTGGGCCCATCATGTTGTGTGAACCTTGTATGGAGGAATTGAGCTAAAAAAGAATGAATAAAAGTGGAGGGAAATGTCTCTAAGTTCAAAGTCTAAAACCCATGCAGGAAAAGACTTGGTCAAGAAACAGCAAAGGGAGATTGAGAAGAAGATCTGGGCCCACGATCTTTGAAGGGAGTCTTGAAAGAAGTCCAAGCCTTGACAGTCTAAGATCAGACCAAAGCTCAAGCCAATTGGGACAAGGAAACACTAGCCCATACACAAGCCTAAACACAAGCCCAAACACTAGCCCAAACACAAGCCGAAACACAAGCCTAAACACTAGCCTAAACACAAGCCCAAACACAAGCCTAAACACAAGCCCAAACACAAACCTAAATACAAGCATAAACACAAGCCCGAACACAAACCCAGACACAAGCCTAAGCACTCAATCATCCACAAATACCCCAATCACCCTAAGCCCATTTTCTCTAGCCATGGCTGGTGAAAACACTTCCAATGAGCCTATGACCAACTTTCGTGAATTGCTCAACACCTTGGTGGCAAGTCAAGTCCAACTTCGGGAGGATTTCAATGCTTTATGCCAAAAACTCTAAGAGAAAGATGCCAATACCTCAATTCCCCAAACCAATGAAAGTGAAGCCCAAAACCCATCATTGACTATAGGTGAGAAGAAGATGATGGAAAGGATAGATCAAATGGAGCAATTAATCAAGAAGTCTAGGAGGGAAGATGCTATGGACTTGCACTCTCTATCCCTTTTTCCAAATGCAAGGGTTCCTCCTAAGTTTAAGATGCCAACATTGGATAAGTTTGATGGAACAGGTTGCCCAAAAGCCCACTTGAAGATGTACACAAGGGCCCTCCAACCCTTAGGAGCTACTGAAGAACTTTTGGCCCAAATGTTTCAAAACACACTTACTGAGGCTGCACTTTGATGGTTCCTAAGCCTTGAAGACTCAAAGACTCGTACTTTGGAAGACATTGGCAATGAGTTCTATAGGCAATACAAGTACAATACTAAAGTGGACATTACTAGACCAGATTTGGAAACTACTAAGCAAGAGCCCAAGGAGTCTTTTTCGACTTTCATTACAAGATGGAGGGCAAAGGCGGCTCAGATGACAAATAGGCCCAATGATGAAGAACAATTGGGAATGGTAGTGAAGAATTTGCTCCCGACATATCACAAATACTTATTCGCCCAATATTTCCCTAGTTTCAAAGCATTAGTTGCCGCAGGAACTCAAATAGAGGATGCTATGAACAATGGTACAATCAAAGGGGAAGAAATAATGAGGCCCAAGAAAACATTTGGCTCATCAAGCTCAAAGATCCCAGAAGTCTCCACTATCAATCAACCCGCACCATACCAATTGATTGCACCTACTCCAATTCCAAAGGCCCAACCCCAAAGACAATTTCATGAGTTGCACATGCCCTTGAGCAAGGTCTTTGAGAAGCTCCAAGCAAAGGGCCTTCTTCGCCCCCTAGACCCAAAACCTATGTCCAATCCCTTACCACGAGGACTCGATGTCAACAAGAGATGTTCCTACCACCAAACTCCTGGCCACCACACTGATGATTGTTTTTCCCTAAGGCATGCTATCCAAAATTTAATTGACCAAAAGATCATAGCCCCTCCACCTAGACCCAATGTCATTAACAATCCACTACCCAACTATGCCATGAACCAAGGCCCAAGAATCAATTGCCTTTTTGAAGAAGAAGAAAAGGGGGACCCGTCTACCTTGATTAACAATGTCCCCATATGTGCTATGATAACTTGGGAGGAAATTATGGAAAATGTGTCACCTTCCATGGAGCCCAAGCTTGACATTTGGGAAGAAGAGCCCACCAATGAACCCAGAAAAGAACCAACTCCTACACCATTATCCTTGGACCACCAAAATGAGATAACCCATATCACCCAGGGAGGGAAACACTTTAAACCATCCCACCTTGAAGCAAATAACCCCCTTGAAGCTTTAAACCAACAATTGAAAAATACTTAACTTCAACCTGAAAATGACATTGTCTTGAAACAACTCCAAAAAACCCAAGCCAACATATCCCTTTGGGGCTTGTGGCCTCATACCATCACCGCCAAACTCTGATCAACCTTCTCAATCAAATCCAAGTCCCCACCAACTTAACCCCTCAAGCCCTCAACACTATGATTGGAGCAATAAGGAAGGAGCCATCCATTTCTTATTCTGATAAAGATTTGTCTAGTAAAGGGCGAAATCACAATGATCCCCTTCACATCACCGTGGACACGAATGGCAAGAGAGTTCCTATGGTACTTATTGATGATGGAAGTGCACTAAATGTGTGTCCACTATGAACTGCAAGTTGTTTGGGCCTTAGTATTGAAGACTTTGCACCCTCTTGCTTAGGGCTTATGACAACACAAGGAGAGAAGTGTTAGGAAATGTAACTTTGGATCTAAAAACTGGGCCTACAACTCAAAAGGTAGAGTTCCAAGTTATGGACATCTCTGCATGCTTCAATTTGTTACTGGGCCGCCCTTGGATCCATTCCACTAAAGCTGTACCTTCCTCACTCTATCAAAAGGTTCGCTTCCCTCACAAAGATTCTGTTATCACTATATTTGGGGATAGTCAAGACAACACTGGGCCTATCCATGGCATTCAGGAAGAAAAAAGTGACCTTTTCTTGTCGGGATTTGAACTAGAGGAAGTCCTCGCCATCACCTGGATCAAAGAAGAAACTAGGGAATGTTTCCCCATGTATTTTGACCCCTATAGCAATATCCAAGTGATAGCCATGATGAGAAAAATGAAGTACTTCCCTGGGATGGGCCTAGGGAGACGCAATAAAGGTGTCCATGTATTCCCACATTTCTCTACTTCCATTCCCCCATTTGGATTAGGGTACAAGCCCACTAATGATGAACTCGTTAAGAATGATTCAAAGAGATTACTAGAGCTAAAGCCAAAGCCCAAGGTTTGTCTCTTGATCCCATATCTATGAAACCTTATACCCCTACCCTCAATGGAAAATTTGTCAAAGAAGGATGCACCCACTTGTACTATGGATTTCCTGAGCCTTGGTATGATCTTAAGACTATGAAGAAGATGCCTGGATTTGAGATCTTTACTGATTGTAAGATTGAAGATGGAGAGGAAGTGAATGTGTTGCAAGACAAGAGAGAAGATTGGATCTACTATATGGATCCTCAAGCCATGAAAGCTTTGTTGGGAGAACATGTACTTAACGTGAGGAAGGACGAAGAAGATGAGTTGCCATCCATCTTTCCAATCACCTCTAACTTGGAAAATTGGACCGTTGAGGAGTCTTTGGATGAACTATCTGAAGGATATGCCTCTGATGAAAGTTGGGGTGTTGTCATGGAAGAAGATGTTAGATCATTGGAAGGCCAAGAAGAAGAAGAGCCAGTTGTTCAACTTCCTCCCCCTTTAGCAAGAAGAAATTTCGACTTATGGGATGATTGGGGCGCTAGTTTCACTAACCCTAATGAGGTGCCAAGAGGACTTCTCGAGAATCTTAGAACTTATGTGGAGAGCCTCCCCCGTGAGGTAGGAAATGTGGGCGAGCAAGGTGATGATCAGAACTATATTGATATATCTAGTGATGATTCTGAGAGCAATATGTCCATTATTGAGATATCTAGTGAAGATTCTAAGGCTGATGATGGTATCTACATGCTGCAAAAGGAGAAGACCAACAAGGGAGTTCCACCAATCACTGAGGCAACATCTGTCCTGAAGAACTGGAGCTGGGAAGAGTACTATCCTTTTGGAGGTCACCAAGTTACAACCAAGTCCTCAGTGTCTGTCAATAAAACTCTATCCGTCCCAATTGAGTCGTTACTACTCCTACTGAGTCAATTTCAATTTCTGATAAGTTTGCCAAGTCTGTTACCACCTTTTTCAATTCTAATAAGATGATCTCTGATTCTGCTTACTTGCTTGCTTTGAATGTTTTTATTCCTGAAACTGATAATGAAATGGTTGATAAAAGTAATGAACTGAAAGAAGAAATCCAACTAGTTAACTTAGGATCTGATGTTGAACCTAAAGCAGTGAAAATTGGTAATACTCTAACTCCTAAAGAAAAAGATGAATTAATTTCACTCCTCAAAGAATTCTAAGAAGTTTTTGCATGGTCTTATGAAGATATGCCAGGGATAGATATGGACATTATGTAACACCATATTCCTACTGACCCAACCATGAAACCGGTGAAGCAAAAGTTGAGAAGGATGAAGCTCGAGTGGACACTTAAGATCAAGGAAGAAGTAGAAAAGTAATACAATGTAGGGTTCTTGAAAGTAGTAAACTACCCGGAGTGGTTAGCAAATGTTGTCTCAGTACCCAAAAAAGATGGAAAGGTTAGAATGTGTAGATTTTTGAGACCTTAATAAGGCTAGCCCTAAGGATGATTTTCCATTGCCTCACATAGACGTGTTGGTTGACAATACAGCTGGTCATGCACTGTTGTCCTTCATGGATGGTTTTTCAGGGTATAATCAAATCAAAATGGCACCGGAAGATATGGAGAAGACCTCATTTATCACACCCTGGGGGACTTATTGCTACAAGGTCATGCCTTTTGGTCTTAAGAATGCAGGTGCCACCTATCAACGTGCCGCCACAACCTTGTTGCATGACATGATTCACAAGGAGGTGGAGGTATATGTTGATGACATGATTGTTAAAGCAAAAGACCGAAAGGGACACACACCTGCCCTAAGGAAATTCTTTGAGCGCATCAAGCATTATAAGTTGAGATTGAACTCGAAGAAGTGTACCTTTGGAGTAACCTCTGGTAAATTGTTGGGATTTGTAGTAAGTCAAAGGGGAATTGAAGTTCATCCAGACAAGATCAAAGCTATCACAGAAATGAAACCACCCAAAACTGAGAAAGAGATCCGAGGATTTTTAGGAAGGATTCAGTATATCAGCCGATTCATTGCCTAATTGACCATGATTTGTGAACCCATATTTAGATTGCTTAAGAAAGATGTGCCTATAAAATGGGATGAACAATGTCAAGTGGCCTTCGACAAGATTAAAGAATACCTGCTGAAACCCCCAATATTGGTACCACCTATGCAAGAAAAGCCATTGTTGCTTTATCTAAGCACCACAGATACTGCAATGGGAGCTTTGCTTGCCCAGTATTTGGAAGAATCACACAAGGAAAACGCCATCTACTACCTCAGCAAGAAGATGACTGGATATGAGGAGAAGTACTCAGTGTTAGAAAAAACTTGTGTTGCCTTGGTTTGGGCTGTCCGAAAGCTCAGGCATTACATGTTGTCTTTTCAAGTTTTCTTAATAGCCCGCATGGATCCACTCAAGTACTTGATGGAAAAACCAGTTCAAGATGGGAAAACCGCCAAATGGGTTCTTTTACTATCCGAGTTTGACATAAAGTACGTGACTCAGACTGATCACTTGGCTAATTGCCCACCTACACAAGCAGAGGAAGTTCAAGATGAGTTTCTAGATGGGGACATTTTGATGTTGGAACCAACTAGGTGGAGATTGTATTTTGACGGGGTGGCTAATCGCAATGGGAGTGGTGTAGGAGTACTCCTTGTTTCACCAAAAGAAGCTCATGTGCCAGTATCAATTAAGCTCAACTTTTCAACGACCAATAATGTTGCTGAGTATGAAGCTTGCCTTTTAGGATTAGAGACAGCCATTAGCATAGGTATAGAAGAACTTGATGTCTATGGGGATTCAGCTTTGATAATCCGACAAATACAGAGCAAGTGGAAGATTAAAGAAGAGAAGCTGCTGCCATACTTTGAGTACTTTCAAGACCTAGCCAAGAAATCCAAAAAGATTGAGTATCACTACATCCCTCGAACTCAAAACCAGTTTGCTGATGCACTAGCCACATTAGCCTCTATGATTGACATCCCTGATGACACCTCTGTTTAACCCTTGATCATTGAGCAAAGGGATGCGCCAGCTTATTGTTGTTCATTGGAAAGTGAAATTGAAAAGGATGAGGAGTGGTATGCTGATATCCTCCAATTCCTTAAATATGGAAATTTCCCTGATACCACAGATAAGAATGAAAGGGTGACTATTCGTCGGATGGCAATGAGCTACATTTTGTGCGGTGAAAAATTATACAAGAGGTCTTATGAAGGGATCCATTTATTGTGCGTAACCAAGAAGGAAGCCCAACGCATTATTGAAGAAGTACATGAGTCGAGTTATGGGCCACACATGAATGCTCACATGTTGTCTAGAAAGATCCTTCGACTCGGGTATTATTGGACTACCATGGAAGCCGAACCGATTGTGCAGCCCATGTGAGGAAATGCCATAAATGCCAGATACATGGAGATCTCAAGCATATGCCACCGGTCTCTTTACATTGCCTTGCATCTCCTTGGCCTTTTTCAACTTAGGGCATTGATATCATTGGCAAAATTCACCCAAGAGCAAGCAATGGTCATAAGTATATTTTGGTCGCTGTAGACTACTTCACCAAATGGGTAGAAGCTGCATCTTATAAAGTATTAAACTCCAAGAAGGTTTCACAATTTATTCGGACCAACATCATTTGTCGGTATGGGGTACTGTTTAAGGTTATTTCTAATAATGGATCACATTTTCGAGATGCAGTAGCTAAGTTGTTTCAAGAATATAACATCAAGCATCATAAGTCTTCACCCTACAGACCTCAGACAAACGGGGCAGTTGAAGCCGCCAACAAGACCATAGGGAAGATATTGAAGAAAAGTGCCCAAAATTACAGGGATTGGCATTTGAGGTTACCCTACGCATTGTGGGGATATTGTACATCCATCCGCACATCTACAGGAGCAACCCCTTACTCTTTGGTTTATGGCATGGAAGCAGTCTTGCCTATAGAGTTGGAAGTCCAATCACTAAGAGTTGTCATGGAAGGGGAAATAACAGAAGCCGAGTGGTTAGAAAGCCGATACAGCCAATTATGCGTGTTGGAAGAAAAAAGGCTTAGGGCACTGTATCATACCCAAGGTTATCAAAGAAGAGCCATGAGATCCTTTAATAAAAAGGTCAAATCAAGAGAACTAAGAATAGGGGATATGGTACTAAAAGAAATTAGAAACCTAATGAGAGATCCCAGGGAAAAAGGAAAATTCAAGCCCAATTGGTCAAGACCATTCTTAATCAAGGAAATATTTTCTGAAGGAGGAGTAAGGCTTATGGATTTAGATGGGAATCTACTTGCAGAACCCACCAATATGGACTAGTTAAAGAAATACCATTCATAAAAAAAAAAATAAAAAAAATAAAAAAAATAAAAAAAACCCGCTAGGCTGAAAACCCAAAAGGGTGGTCTAGGCAAAAATTAGGGTACAAAAAAAAAAAACAAAAATTGAAATGGTAGGTTGAAAACCCGAAAGGGCGACCTACGCAAAAGGAGAGAAAAAAAATTTTAAGTATGAGAGAGCCCGCTAGGTCGAAAACCCGAAAGGGCAGCCTAGGCAAAAATTAGGGTAAATAAAATTGAACTACGTGATGACCTGATCCTTTTCTAAAAAGGTACGTAGGCAGCCATTAATGGCTTGGTCACCATAAAAAATTTCATCATAATGAATAGGAAATGGGGAAAACTAAAATGCATTGCTTTATTCATTAAAAGATGCTGAAATAACAAAGTTGGAATTTCTTACTTAGTTCATATGCCTAAGTAAACACTTTCATTATCTAATTTCTAAAATAAAAATAAAAAAGGCTAGCAGTGCTGTGAAGTTCAGAGTCGCAGTCACTACCCCCTGTCATTCCTTCTTCTCTTGTGTGTCTTCTTAAAATTCTTCAAAAAAGTTTTTCTTGCTTCCCTTAGCCTTGCCTCTTTGTCTTGAACCTTTTCCTTGAGCCAGTCATGGTAAGCTTTCGGCATCTCAAAAGCCTGAAATCTCACAAAAGTCTCATCCTCTCTATGAGCATTGTCTAATCCAGCAATAGCCTTCATTATGATGGAGGGTGCTACATCCACGGGCTTGAAAGGTTGGTTTCCACTTGAAGGTATCATTGGCATTAGCCCAAATTGACTCACTATCCTTTCACCCCTGTAAAAAGAAACATTTCTGAGACCCACAAGAAAAATATGATCTCGATTTGGTGACCTAAGAAGTGGATAAGGACATCTCCACCAGTGACAGTTCCAGCGGATGTTTTGACCATCCTTCCTACTCAAGAAATAGGTCCACTCTTTTTCAGTCTGGCAACCAAATAATTGAAGTTTTCGCCCAACATAATCTCCAGGACCACAAGTAGCTACAGTTGGCAATGATAGAATGCCCATGTGATCCATCAACCAAACTTGCAATAGTAAGGGGCTGCCTTGAAATATGTTGGTCTCTCCCCTAGATAAAGCATCAAGACCCTGAAAGGTTTCTGCCAAAACCATGGGGATTAAATTTTTTTTCTTTTTGACATCATCAAGAAGATCAAAAATTCGAGCATCTGCAAAGCCAGGTCTTCTACTACACAACAAGAATTCACCAATCAAGCAAAAGGCTAAAGTAGAAAGCTTTTCAAAGCTTTGGTCGACATTTGCCACTGCTACATGTCTAAACCTTTCAATAAGCCTTCTCATGTCCACCCAATAATTGTCTTGAATAAAGGGAGGGATAGCATCAAGAGGGAGCCCAAGTACTTTGGAAATTGTCATCCTATGCCGTTGATGAGAAGAAGGAACAACAGGTGTAGCACGAGGTTCACAGCCCACTATGGCGGAAAACTCCTCAATGGTAGGACAAAGTTCAACCATCTTAAACCTGAAAACGTGGTCTTCGGAATCCTAAAATCGAACAGCAGCCTTGAGAAAGTTCCAATCTATCTTTGTTGTTCTGAAGGCCAAAAGTCCATCTAAATGGAAGGCATTGAAGTTGAACTTAGAGACATTGTCCCAATGATCAATCCACTCACGAATTTGTTTCCTAATAGAAAGAGAATCAAACCATAAATCATAAGAAGCAGGGAGGGTGCGGGCCATGTTCCTTGTATCTTGACAAAAGAAATAAACTCTCTTTTTGAATGAATGTTGTTGTGATGATCTAAAAACCCTAAAGAAGCCCACGTGAAAGTTAACCTTGGTCCCTAATAAGGAAAAACATGTTTTTGAGTCTGAAATAAGGTTCTTTTTTGGGCAAAAATCGCAAAAATCGTGAAATTAGAGATCTTGGAACTGTCAGTGAAATCGGCACTTTGATTGCCGAATGAGTTTCAAACCGGCAAATTGACTGTCGAATATCTTACAAGCTAAAAAAAAAAAAAGAAGGAGGAATTTTTAAAAAGCCTGGGGACTAGGGGCATTGGGCTTGTACTTCTTAGGTTGTTTAAAATAAATAAATAAAAAATTCCATCCGCCAAAATTTTCAATTCTTTGAAAAAATTTAAGATTTCCAAATTTTTCAAAAAAAAAAAAAAATCATTAAATTCTTCTTCAGGAACAAAAAGCTATGACCCTCTTCCACATTCTCCAGTGGTGCAACATCAAGTCGACTGTCTACCCTCAGCATTCATCGAAGCATGGAATATGTCCTAAACTAGGGGCATTCACCAGGTATGCCGAATTCTTTTCAATGAATAACTCTGTTACTAATTGAAAATATTTATTTTGCAGGTACTAGGGTAAAAGGCCCATACATATTGGCATGAGTCAAAAGATCCAAAAATCCTAGGTCTCTAAAAACATGAGCCAGGATCCAGAACCTTTGGTCCTCTGAAAACATGAGCCAAAGCCCCAAAAACCCTTGGTCCTCTGAAAACATGAGCCAAGATCCAAAAATCCTAGGTCTCTGAAAACATGAACCAGGATCCAAAACCTTTGGTCCTCTGAAAACATGAGCCAAAGCCCAAAAACCCTTGGTCCTCTGAAAACATGAGCCAAGATCCAAAAATCCTAGGTCTCTGAAAACATGAGCCAGGATCTAGAACCTTTGGTCCTCTGAAAACATGAGCCAAAGCCCAAAAAAACCCTTGGTCCTCTGGAAAACATGAACCAAGATCAAAAAATCCTAGGTCTCTGAAAACATGAGCCAGGATCCAAAACCTTTGGTCCTCTGAAAACATGAGCCAAAGCCCCAAAAACCCTTGGTCCTCTGAAAACATGAGCCAAGATCCAAAAATCCTAGGTCTCTGAAAACATGAGCCAGGATCCGGAACCTTTGGTTCTCTGAAAACATGAGCCAAAGGCCAAAAAAACCCTTGGTCCTCCGAAAACATGAGCCAAGATCCAAAAATCCTAGGTCTCTGAAAACATGAGCCAGGATCCAGAACCTTTAGTCTTCTGAAAACATGAGCCAAAGCCCAAAAAACCCTTGGTCCTCTGAAAACACGAGCCAAGACCCAAAAATCCTAGGTCTTTGAAAACATGAGCTAGGATCCTTGGTCTTCCATTTTTTTTTCTTTTTTTGACCTCAGGTAAGCATGTCTTGTACTTATTCAAAAAAAAAAAAAAAATTTTCATGCATCAACTACGTTTGGACTTGATCCTCCCACCAAGAGGTACGTAGGCAATCTCCCTCGAGATTCGGTCCACATTTTGATCCATAACATGACTTTCTGCATTTTCATCTACATGCATCATACATTCACCACGGTTAAATACTGATTGCAAAGTTAGGTGTCTTTTCATACATTGACATTCGTTTTTCAAGCTCTGCCAATGAGGGGCATTCTGTTGACACCCCATTTTGCAACCCGCATTTAACCTTACATGGAGTGTAAAAAGGGTACTTTCACCTCATAAATATGCATCTTGATTCTGGCCATTAGATCCTTAATCTCATTTCACCAAAATGATCTTGATGTTGTAATGATCAAATCAACTGGTCATAAGCCCTAATCGGACCACTAGATTGAAAGTTATCATCAAGTCAAGTTTTAATGGCTAAGATGCACTATCACAAATTGAGTCCGACTATATGTGATTATGAAAAATTGATTTTAATTGGTTATAAGTGTAATCAATTGGAGATTAATGATGTGTCATAATTTAATTTGTTAGAACTACATTTTATGGTGAGGTTGCATATACCTAATTAATTAGATAGTTAAACATTAATTTTTCAATGAGTAATTTGTGCAATTATCTTTTAATTAGTGTAAATTTGGAACCAATTAAGTCTGAAATTGGAGTGATTGGAGCCATTTAATGTTAATTGGGGACTAATTTGGGACCTATTAATGTTAATTGTGCTGAAACCATTTTCTAACAAATGACCTCTGCTCACTATTTCATCGATATCTCTCAGAATATTTTGAATCTGTGAATGAGGTTAATTTTCCCAAAAAGTAGACATTCGGGCTTCAATTTGAGCACAAGAATGAGACAATTCCGATCAGAATTGAGTCAGATATGATTTTTTGAAGTTGGCTCCACAGGCTATTACAGCAGTTACGGGAAAACCGAATTTTGGCTTACTCCCCACTCCCACCAATCTCTCCATTTAATGCACCAGATTTTTCCCAAGGCTAAAATGAGATCTACGTTTATAATCCTTGTCAACCCTCATTAAATGGCATTCCATTCATATTCCCTCCACTACTACTATATAAATCCTCCCTCTCATTCATTCTAGAGCACACCAAAAACCTCCTCTCTTCTCCTCTCTTGAGTTATAGGAAGTAAAATAGTCTTGTCATATCTTGGTCTTCCTGAGACTCAAGGTATTGAGTGAGACTCACTCTCCCTCCCCTAACTCTTCTTTTCCTCCACCCTTAGGACCTCTATCAAGAGTCTCTTCCTCCACCATATGGATCTTGCATGAAGGTATAATCCTCTTTCTTAATTGTTTTTCATGTTGCCATGATAAGATTTTAAGTTTAAACATGATAATAATCATTTAAATCCCTTTGAATATGTTCTTCACATGTTCTTGATTGTTCATCATATGTTCATGCATATTACTAGCTTTGATCTTAAATCCACATAAAAAACTATGAAAAACATGTTTGTTTCATAATTCTTTCAAATTCTTGAATCTAGGATATCACCATACACACACATTCACTAGAATTTAATTTTCAATCCAAATGCAATGCTTAATAAATTGGATTAGGGTTCATCACATGCACACGTTAAATTCAACATGCAAATTGATTGACATATTGGATGATATGATATGAATGTTGGCCACCATAGTCTAGAAGACCGATTTCACCAGGCAAGGTGGGTGCCTAACACCTTCCCACTTTGTAACATAGCCTCCGAACTTAGATCAAGGGTTAGTAGATCAAGTGCTTATCCATGAAATTTTCGATTTTTAGATTGTAACTAGGAAACAAAGCCATGTACTTTATCTTAGATTGTATCTAGGACCAAAGCTATGTAATTTTCCTATGATCAATGTAAATTCAATTGTAAATTAATAAAATGAGGAATTTTTCAATTTTGGTTTTCTTATTTATCCCAATAATTAAATAAGTGGCGACTCCATTGTAAAACCCTTAATCTAAAGGGGAAAATATAACTAGCCGAACCTCCATTTTGAGAGGCAATAACACGACTCCACCCATTCACGTGGGTTTGGCCCAACGTCCTAAAAAAGGGGGCCGGGGGCGCGATCTCTCACACTATTCCACATTTACTACACATACATAATACACAAGTCTAATGTTCAATGAATATCTATTTCATTTGTGTGATTGTACATGTTCAAATGTGATGTGTGTGTGCTCAATCATATGTGGATTAAACAAAAAAGATTTTTGTTTTTATCACCTATGTTTTTTTTTTCAAAGTTTTTCAAATTGTTTTTGTGTGAAAAACATGTTTCTGGTGTTTTCGTGTCTTATTTTGTGTTAGTTCAGTCACGAGTTAAAGGGTCTAATTCTCAAGTTTTTTAGTTTTGGACAAAGAGTTTCGTGACTATTTTGTATGTAAAGCTTACGAGTGAAATACCAGCGAAAATACCAACAAAATTTCGCGGGATTCTAACCAACGAAAATTCCCAGATCAGCTTTTAAAGGGCATGTCGTGGGACATGTGTTTTAAACTTCTCTCATCTTCTCCCAAACCCCTGTTTTAATGTTTCTACATCAAAACCCAACTAAATTCAAGTGTTTTTCATTCCACTAACATCTTTAAGGTAATCTTTAACTCTTTTCATTGATTTTGATCATTAGATTATGTTTTTGGGTGTTTTATGTTCATAGTTGAGATTTTCTTAAATGGAAGTTGAAAAACTTAATTTTTGTCAATCTTTTTGATTGGGCTTTGTTTTAAATGATGATTTGCTTTGGATGTTGGCCCCTTGTGGCAGGAATAACATGTATTTAGGCACGATTTTCATATGCTCTTGCATTGTTTAACATACTTGTGTAGTGTGTGCACTTTAAGTGTTTGATAAAATGCCCAAATGACATTTTCTCGTTGTTTTGGACTCCGATAAGTACTAAACCTTGGGGATCACCATAATTATTCATGTTTATCATGTTTTGATCATTGATGGTGTGTTTTATACACTTTACCCTGTGAGTTCTTATTCATGCATTGGTCATGTATCACATATGCACACTAGATGTACCTTTGCTGCACACACTCTAACACTTGACATGTTTTTGCATTCACTTATGCTAGTTAAGTCTTTTTAGACCTTTTAGCACATATAACGTGTTCTTATGTCTTTGTCATGCCTAGGTTTATATCATGTTCCATCATCCTTAGCATGTCATGTTTACTTTATACTTTGCAGCATTTTTTTTTTTTTAATGTTTTTCTCTTATGTTTGATCTTCATTTTCTCATTCATCTTGCATCCCTTATGCATCATCTTTTACCCTTGTTCATATCTTCTTTTCTTTCCTTCATTCCTCTTGATTTATTTGTCTATTCATGACAAAAAGGTGGAGAGTATCGTTATTTCTATATGACTCATGTGCACACTCTTGGAGGGAGAAATTCTACTTTGTGCACATTCGTAGGGAGAGAAAGCCATAGGAGAGATGCATATACCAAGAGAGAAGAGAATTGTTTTTTAGAAAACTTTGTTTTTGTTTGTTTTTACTTTATGCTTGTTTTCTTGTTGCTTTATGGTGCTTTAACATGCTTTGTTGCTTTCATCGCATCGTGCATATGTGTTGGACATGCATTTATCCTTATATTATTGTGTTTTATTGGTTGCATGTTCAGATGATCATTTGCTTTGCTATGTGATCATTGTAGTCATTTCCATATGACTGTTTTGTGTTTGATCAAGTTGCTTACATGTTTTACATCATGTTTACTTGATCACATTTTACTTGTTACATCATAATTGTCTTTTTATCACTTGATTTATTTTTAGGGTCTAATACGTTTTGTACAAGTGTTTCAGGTTACAGGTATATATGTTCCAAGCTTATCACAACTTCTAGATTTAGGTGTGAGTGGGTTTTGCCATTGTTCCCAAACTCATGTTTAAGTCTAGAGTCTGTTATAGGATGTTTTGTCATAGAATAGCCAAAGCGAAAAATTGTAAAGTTGTGATTTACAACTATGTTTTATGTTGGCTTTATTCCATGACAAAAAGTATTGTAATTGCTTTAATTTTGTTCCTTTTATTTTGTGGGATTTTATTGTATTGGGTTTAGTATTAAGTTGGTGAAGACTCAAGCTTAAATGAAGAATCAGTGGATTTTGCGAGAAGCTAACCTGCGAAAGAGCCACGTGAGGAGCACATGTTTGAAAGCTGAAGAGTTGTGCCAAGCTGTCGTTTTCGAGAGTATCTCGTGGGTAAGGCCTTCTCGCGAGATAGTTGCGAAACATTCTGCCTAGAGGTTTTTTAAGTGTGACTTACTTACCCTTCACCCATGATATATATACCCTCATTACCCACAAATGTAAATGAGGCCATTCAGAGAAAAAAAAAAAAAAAAACCCTAGTTAGGTTTTCTACAACACACATACCTATCTTTTTGAGAGAGAGCTATTCATCCTTAGTGATAAATCATTCTAGCCTCTTCTCTTTCCCTTTCTCATTGTTATACCTATTGAGAGGAGATTTCTACCCAAACACTATCCACACACATTTAAAGTGTTAAGAGTGTTTTTGGTGCTGCTGGGAAGCATTGGAAGATGCCAAGGATGGCAGATGCAACATGGAGTTTGTTGTGGGATCCGGAGAGCTAGACAAGACACGGTTTCGAGAAACCTTGTTGGAGTAGAAGTTTGAAGAACTTAGGTACATCGGGTAGATTAGGCTTAGAGGGTTTCTTGTTAACCCATGTATCTCAACTGATTGTCTAGTGGATCGATTACCGTCTAGAGGGCGGCAAAGAGGATTTTCGTTGAGTTCTTCGGTTTCCTTTTCGATAACGCATCGGCGTGTTATCTTGTGTTTGCATTCTTCTTCCCTACTCTTTTATCTTTCATTTTACTACTGTGTTATTATGATTATGGATTAGAGTAGTTTGTTTGTTTATCTGCTTGCATTTACTTTATTCTGCACTTAGTATTAAGTTAGAGTAAAATCTATCAAGCCGTAATTTTGATTTGGGGGTCTAAACAGTTCTAGTGTTTTCAACACATTTTTGAGCTTTCAATCTTCAACAACTTACCATTTTCTCCCAAAACCGGTTTAGCTTGAAAAGCACAACTTCCAAGAAGCTCAAGTTTCTTTTTTCTGTTGATTCTTTTAAAAGCTTGAAACTTAGAGCAATGAGGTCTTAGATGACCAAAAGAACCACAATAGTGACAAACAATGTGTTTAGGTCCACTAGGCTTTTTGGGTAGGGATCTAGCAACATGGTTTTGTTCTCTTAACTTTGAACATTGAGGTCTTATATAACCAATCACACCACAATGGTGACAATTTGGAACAAACTTAAATCTATCCAAAACCTTAGATTGAGACCTAAACGGAGGCTTTGGCTTAAGAGCCATTCTCTCCACCTTTTGATTTCTTTTGCGTGAAGAAATGTACGCTGATTTTTATTTAGAGCTAGAACTCACAATAAGCACAAAATTGGATAGCACAACATGATTGCAACAAATATTTTCATCCTTTTTAGCAATAAGTTCAGCAATTAAACACTTGGCATGCATCTTAAGAGATTCATTTTCACATTTTAGCTCATCAATAAGTTTGTTCGACAAAACAAGTTTAGTATCCAAGTCCATATTCAAACATTTAAACTCTTTTAGATTTTCAAGAGAATTTTCAGCAAGTTTCTTATATTTTTCAACTAATTTGTTGGATTCATTGAGCTTAGCAATCAAATCATTATTTTCACAAAATAATTTGCTCAAATTCTTATGAAACTTATTAGCCTTTTTCTTCAAGAGATTGATGTTAGGAATATCAATAACACCCAATGATTCAAGTTTTCTTCAAGAGTTTGTTGCTAGGAATATCAACAACACCTAATGATTCAAGTAACATGTCATCATAATTATGAGGATTAACATTCATAGAGGCATTTTCACAAACACATGGCATATTACACTCAACAACATCCATCGAAGCATACAAAACACTATCCATGGCAAAACACACAAGGGGTCAAGGATCACACTTAGGTAAAGAAACCAAAACAAGTGTACCCGCTCTAATACTAATTGAAAGATCGAAATTGTGTGAAAACACAAAAACTGTTTAGACCCCCAAATTAAAATTACGGCTCGGTTGATTTTACTCTAACTTAAACTAAGTAAGGAATAGAGTAAATGCAAGTGAACAAACAATATAACTACTCTAAGCCATATTCATCAAATCACAACAGTAAAATGAAAGCTAAAAGAGTAAGGAAGAAGAATGCAAACACAAGATAACACGTCGATGTGTTATCGAAGAGGAAACCGAAGAATTCAGAGAAAAACGTCTCTGCCACCCTCCAAACGGTAATCGATCCATTGGAGAATAAAGTTGGAGTACACGAATAACAAAAGACCTTCTAAGCCTAGTCTACTCCATGTACTTGAGCCTTCCAAGCTCCTACTATCAACTGACCTAACGAAGTCTTGTCTTCTCTAGCTCTCCGAATCCCGCAATACGCCCGATTGCATCTGCCAAGCCTCACTGGCTTCTTTTGGCAAATCCCCCAAACTTCCCAAGCTCCAAAACACTCTCTACACTCTGAAAAGGTGTGGGTTGTGTTTAGGTACAAATCTCCTCTCAAGGTATGACAATAGGAGAGGGAAGGAGAAGAAGCTAGAATAATTTCTCTCTAAGGATAAGTAACTCTCTCTCTAAAAGATGGGTGTGTGTGTTGTAGAAAATCTATTTAGAAATTTTCTCTCTAAATGCTCTTCTTACAATTTCTATGAGTAATAAGGGTATATATAGTATGGGTGAAGGGTAAGAAAGTCACACTTAAAAATCCTCCAAGCAGAATGTTCTCAAGTACTTCGCGGGAAGGCCTTACTCGTGAGACACTCGCGAAACTGATAGCCTAGCATGACTCTTCAGCTTCCAATCATGTGCTTTTCACGTGGCTTTTTCGCAGGTTAGCTTCTCGTGATCTTCTCGCGAAATCCACTTGATCTTCCAATACATGCTCAATTCTTCACCAACTTAATACTAAACCCAATACAATAAAATCCCATAAAATAAAAGGAATAAAATTAAAGCAATTACCATACTTTTTTGTCATGGAATAAAGCCAACATAAAATATAGTTATAAATCACAACTTTACAGTTGCTATCTTGAAACAGTCGGAACAAATTAGCAAATTAACATAAGTTTCTTTATAAGTTGTATCTTGTCCTCATCAGTCTTACCACTTTCATTTTTTGATTCAATTTGTGACAAAAACCCATAAAACTTATTGGTGCAAAGTTGAATCGTTGACCATCGGTTCATTAGAGAACCCACCATACACTCAGAAGTGAAGGTCTTCCACTTATGGTAGTACTCATAAATTTTTGACCAATATGTTGTGAGTTTTTCATTAGTACTTTGCACTGCATCTTGGTTGACATTGAGAAATGCAAACATAAGAAGCATGTCTTCTTGTATGGAGAAGTTGCTGTCACGTTGTAATTTCTTTGCTGTGAACTCAATTTAGGGTGAAGACATTTGCCTGAATACTTGAGCCTGTGAAACACTATCTTCACCACTTATATGTGAAAATCCTAACATATATTTATTATAACTATCTTCTATAAGATTAGTGAAAGATGTGCCTCCTAGAATACTCGAATCCATTCCTAGTAACAAAAATAAAAATAAAAAAAACACAATGCTCAAATGAATAATAAATTATCACCATTTCATTCATATAATTCATTACACAAGCTACATTAACACATCCCCTGCCTTTTATTTTCATTCCAACAAGACAACTATAATTAAGAACAACAAGAATATATAATTATTAAGGAAAGAATTCCTATTGATGATAGTGCGTGTTTTATAGGTTTGACAATAATGACAACTAGTCGCAAACCCGTGCGATGCACGGGAAAGCTATTGATAACTTCCCTAATATGAAAAAAAATATCAATATGCACGGAAAAGATATTAAGTTTAAGACTTTAAAGAATATATATATATATATATATATTTACGTTGTTTACTACATGTAGTAATTATTCAAGAAACTATTCAATCATAAAAAATAGCAATAAAATGAATAACAACGTACTACACTATCTGAAAACTCGAAAATGTGTCGAAAACACACGAGCGGTTTAGACCCCCAAATTAAAATTACGGCTTGGTTGATTTTACACTAACTTAATGATAAGTGCGGAATAGTGTAAACACAAGCGTAAAGGCACAACAACTACTCTAATCCATATTTAAAGCAACACAGCAGTAAAAAGGAAATGAACAAGAGTAGGGAAGAAGGATACAAACACAGATAACACCGAGACGTGTTATCGAAGAGGAAACCGAAGAACTCGGCGAAAAACCTCTCCGCCGCCCTCCAAGCGGAAATCGATCAACTAGACAATTAGTTGGGATACATGGGTTAGCAAAAGACCCTCCAAGCCTAGTCTACCCGATGTACCTAAGCCCTCCAAGCTCCTACTCCAACAAGGCTTCTCGGAACTGTGTCTTGTCCTAGTTTTCCGGATCCCGCAACAAGCTCCATGTTGCATCTGCCATTCTAGGCTTCTTCCAATGCTTCCCAGCAGCACTAAACGTCACACAGCACTCTCAAGGTGTGGTAAGTGTTTGGGCTATCAACCTCTCAAAGATATGGATAATGGAGAGGGAGAAGTTGAGGAAATACCACAAGCAATTGTATAGAGAAAGGTGGGGATGACAATCTCTAATTCTCAATGTGTTTGGCTAGGGTTTTCTCTCTGAAGCATTCCTCAACATTTGTGGGTAATGATGGTATATATAGGATAGGTGCAAAATGTGTGAGTCAGTCAATATAGGCTGGCAGAACAGCTTGTCTCGCGGGTGTCTCGCGGGAAGGCCTTACCTGCGAGATACTCGCGAGAGACAGCTTGTCTCCACCTGGCCTGACCCTTCGCATTCCAGCACATGCAAGGCACATGCTTTACTTCGCGGGAAGCTAGGCCGCGACATACCCACGAGAATCCTTCAGCCTCCAAATGCTTTAGTCTTCACACACACTCTCTATCACATAACCCTTACAACAAATCCCACAACAAAACAGGGTATACATGATTGATAATAATTACAATCAAATTTGGCACGGAATAAAAGCCAACAAAAACACATTTGTAAATTACAACTTTACAATCTCCTCCTTTGGCTATTCCATGACAAAACCCTAAAACAGACTCTAGACTTAGACGTGAGTTTGGGAACAAAGGCAAAACTCACTCACACCTAGTTCTAGATTCTGAAATTCTCTTGAAACATATGAACAAGTAACTCCTGAAACACAACAACAAAATAATATCATTGTATGCAGAAAACTTGAAAAGCATATGGAGTAATAATAGCATGATCAAGCAAAATGAAATAGAAACATTAGATCATGGCAAGATCAGACAAGTAATCACTATACACAAGCAATTACTATGCTCATTCACACAAGGAATGAACAACCGGATATGCAAGATGATAAGCTCATATGAAGAGTATCATTTGCAACTCTAACACTTAACCAATGCGAAATACACGAAGTATTTGCATCTAGGAACAATCCTACTAGGGCACAAGAGTGTTCATCACTCAACCAATGCATAGAATGTATATGCATCTAGGAATAATCCTACAAGGGCACAAAAGTGTTCATCACTCAACCAATGCATAGAACGTATATGCATCTAGGAACAATCCTACAAGGGTACAAGAGTGATGTACTAGAAGTAAAATGCATGACATAGAACAACAAGCAAACATGCATGAAGGTTGCATAAGCATGGTATTGCAAATGCATGGCACAAACCACAAAGACCTACAAATAATGCATGAAACAAACCCTTAAAGCTTACATAAGCAACATGGGTACAAACCAAAAGCCACAAAGCAAGTATGCTACAAAGCATAGAAAATAAAACATGAAATTTTGAAATTAATACTGAAATTAATAACATAGTATCAAAGCTTTAAACCAAAAGAGATAGTAAACATAAAGACGTCATCTCCCCCTATCATTACACTCCCCCTGTCAATGACATCATCTCCCCATTTTTGTCATGGAATAGCTAGTTGTCATTCTCTTCTAGCTTCCTTTGAATTTCATCCATTTGAGTTTCGAGGGAGGTTAGTTGTTTACCAAGACGGGAATGTTGGGAGTACATGATCTGAGTAAGTCCTGAAAATTTGGTGCTAAGATCTTGAAGGGCAACCATGATGGTGTCAAACTTGTCATCATAGGAATGAGAAGTAGAACTTAAGGTTCCATGAGGAGCATGATGTTCTTGTTTGACAGTCTTCTTGGTGTGACTCATACTTGCTTGAAGAGTACGATCGTTAATTGGACTTGGCCTAGGATGAGGGCGCTCATCTGCAGATGGACGCACACCTTTGAGCTTCAAAATCCGAGAAATGAGACGACCAAAGGGAATGCAATTCCTTGAGGCAGTACGGTTGACTGTTTTAGCCAAAATGTGGAAGATGTGAGAGCATACGTCAATTTCCACATCAGCTACCAGATCATGAAGAAATAATGCTCGACCAAGGTTGATGAAACCGGTGCTTGACAATGGATAGAGGTTGCTGCACATGATTGTTGACATGAGCCTTAGTTCTGGAGAAAGTGAAGCCACACTGATTGACTTTCCACGAGAAGAGAATTCCAAATCTGCTCCTAATTGTCCCCGAAGTAAGCCTTCATCCGGATTGAGATCATCATACACAGGTGGTATAGGAAGAATCGGTCGGTTTATGTGTAGGATTTCAGACAGGTACACAGGAGTTACCAAGAAGCGCTTTCCTCTAACCCAGCACCTGATCTCTTGTCCTTGTACAATAGCATTGGCATAAAATTCTTTTACCATGTCCTCATAAGCATCTTCAAGATCGAAGAGAAGAAAATTCCAGTCTTTTGTGGCAAACCAAGTAGGAATTTTTGTATCCAGAAGAGAGGACTGATCAACTGCTCTTTTAGCCAACAAAAGAGCATCTTGAAAGTGATTTTTATAGGATTCAAAGGCAGCATAAGACCTAAACAAGTTAGGGTCAAAGGTTCCAGTTGAAAAGCAAGTTCTCTTTGGTTGAGGGGAATCGTCATCAACATCAATGATTGGCTCTTTCCCTTTGTTGCTGCCACCTTTCATAGCTGAAGACTTGAATGGAGACATCTGTGCAAAAGAACACCCCAGATAACAGGAAACAGGTGCACAGCACATAGAACAGAGCACAGAAGATGATTAGATTCAAGTTAGTTAAAAAAAAAAACTGTGTATGAAGCTAAACATAATTACAATGTATAAAGCTGGGTAGCTGTGCATGTGTGTGCAAACATGTGCACGGGCTGATGTGTGTGTGCGTGTGAGATGCATGAGGGGTGCCTAAGAGTGCCTAGGTGTGTGTCAAGAGTGTGCACAATGAGCAAAGTGTATGAAACACACAATCAATGACCAAACGGAGTGAGAATTGGTCAAACAAATGAAAACCCATAGATCGGAATCACTTGATTTCAAATTGGCACATAAATGTCATTCGGACATTTTGTCGAACACCTAACATGCGCAAAGGTACATATGACATGAATAATGCATGAACATGGTGAAATCATGCCTAAATACACTTTAGAATGCCACAGGGGGCCAACACAGAAGCACAAACAACAAATGGGACACAGCCCAATCAAAAGATTTGACAAAAATTCACCCAATTTTGAAAACCAACCCAAAATTTCAGAAATCCCCAAGTAGCAAAACCCTAACATGAAATATTGCACAATCTAAGTAAAAACTTGAAAGGAATTGTTTATAAAACATACCTTGAAGAATAAAATGCAGAGAAGATGCTAGGATTAGAAGGGGATTGAATGGAATAGGGATTTGGGTTGAGAAGGTTCGAGAGAGGTTAAGCGGGGGAAGGTTTTTATGATTTGAAAAACAATCACATTAGCAATATAAAACAGAAAACACGCATGTTTTGCGGGTTAGAGAGTAACGACACAGTCGCGAGACATAAGAGACTGCCTATCATGCTTCTATAAAGCGTTGGATCCACTTCTACACCTGCAGCATCCCTGCTCAGCTTTGATGAGGAGCTCATTGGAGTGGACGTGTGTTTCTTAGAGTCTAGACCAAATCTTTTAACAAGATTCTTGGCGTACTTTTCTTGAGATATGAATATCCCATCTTTCCGTTGTTTCACCTGAAGTCCTAGGAAGTAGTTCAGCTCCCCCACCATACTCATCTCAAACTCCTTTTTCATTTCTTCAGAGAATTCAAGAGCCAAATGATCAATTGTGGATCCAAACACAATATCATCCACATATACCTGAGCAACTAGGAGAGACTTCTCATCTCTCTTTACAAACAATGTTCGATCAGCTTGGCCTCTTTTGAATCCACGATCCAACAAGTATGTTGTGAGACGATCATATCATGCTCTTGGTGCTTGCTTTAACCCATACAGTGCTTTCTTCAATCTTAGCACATGATCTGGAAAATGAGGATCTTGAAATCCCTTTGGTTGTTCAACGAATACTTCTTCATTTAGAAAACCATTCAGAAAGGCATTTTTCACATCCATTTGGTACAATTTGAAATCCATAACACATGCTATGGACAATAGGATTCGGATCGACTTTAGTTTTGCTACTGGTGCAAACGAATCATCAAAATCAATGCCTTCCACTTGAGTATATCCTTGAGCTACCAACCTGGACTTGTTTCAAACAACTTCACCGTCTTCATCAGTTTTGTTCTTGAAGATCCACTTGGTGCCGATCACATGAGTATCTTTGGGCCTTGGAACTAATTCCCATACATCATTTCTAACAAACTGATGTAGCTCTTGATGCATAGACTCTATCCAGTTCTCATTTCTAAGAGCTTCCTCTACCTTCTTGGGTTCAAATTGAGCAAGATAACAGTTATATGTCACATGATTCACACTGTATTTTGGTCCTTTTCTCAACCGAAGTCCCTCATTGACATCACCAATGATATTACTTGATGGATGATTGAGAATTACCCTTGATGACGGTCTTTTGGAGGTAGAAGGTTCTTCATCTCGAGAGATTGGAGGTTGAACTTCCGGAGGAGTGAGAGGGCTAGAAGTCCCTTGTGTCGATCTAGTTTCTCCTCTTAGTATAGGGGGTGTGGACTTTTTTTCCGGTGATTCTTTCTCAATATCATCCTCTTGTGACATGTTGTCCTTAGCATCCCTCTTCTTCAGATCAGATCCTTCACCATCATCAATATCTTTTTCAGATATGGTATCATCGATTACCACATTTATTGATTCCATCATTGTTTTGGTGCGTTTGTTGAATACTCTATATGCTCGGCTATTTAGTGAATAGCCTAGGAATATCCTTTCATCACTCTTAGCATCAAATTTTCCAAGATTTTCTCTATCATTAAGAATATAACTTCTGCTCCCAAATATTCGAAAGTATTTCACCTTCGGTTTCTTTTCTCTCCAAATTTCATAAGATGTCTTCTTCGTTCCTGCTCGAAAATAAATTCTATTACCAATATGACATAAGGTATTCACCGCTTCAGCCCAAAACTTCTGAGGAAGGTTTTTGTTGAGTAACATCACTCGAGCCATTTCTTGAATCACCCGGTTTTTCCTTTTAACTATTCCATTTTGTTGTGGAGTCTTTGGAGCTGAGAATTCCTTCTTGATGTCGCATTCATTGCAAAATGCTTCAAACTTCGCATTTTCAAACTCCTTCCCGTGGTCACTTTTGATCTTGACTATAGGAACTCCTTTCTCATTAATTAGTCTCTTGCATAATTTCTCCATCTTGTCACATGCTTCTGATTTCTCTCTAAGAAATTCACCCAAGAATACCTTGAGAAGTCGTCAACCACCACCATAATATAACGCTTTCCACCCAAGCTTTCTGTTCTAGTTGGGCCCATCAAATCCACATGTAGTAATTCTAAAGGGCGAGAGGTTGCAACTACATTTACTTTCGGATGGCTTGACTTTGTTGTTTTCCTAACTGACATGGACCACAAACATTCTTCTCTATTTTCCCAAACTTTGGTAAACCAACCACTGCTTCAAGTTTCGAAACTTTTGCCACTTGTTTGTAATTGGCATGCCCAAATCGTTGATGCCACAATTCCAAGAGATTCACCCAGGCACTCCGACATGCTATGCTTGGTTTGGGAATGACTGCATAGCAATTATCGGTGGTTCTAAGTCCCTTCAGAATTTGAACACCTTCTTCATTCAAGATTAAACATCCTTTCTTTGAGAATTGAACTAAGAAGTCATCATCACAAATCTGAGTAATACTCAGCAAATTCACTTTTAATCCCTTAATATACAACACGTCATTCAGCAGTGGCAGTCCCGGAATGTCCACCGTTCCCTTTCCAAGAACTTGTGAGTGACTGCCATCTCCAAAGTTCACAAAGCCATCTTCCTTTTCTTTAAGCGTTTTGAACAGAGACTTGTCTCCTGTCATGTGCTTTGAACAACCGCTGTCAAGGTACCACAAACATGAATTAAAAACTTTCAAAGTGGTATGAACAAAAAGACAAGCATGAGAGAGACACTCTTGACCCTCGAAACAGGACTCTTTTCCCTTTATTTCGTTTAGGGATGAGTGAAGTTTTCCTTTTAGATGATCAAGTTTATCACATAAGTGTCTATTTCTCCTTTCATATTTAGAGACTAAAGACTTTGACTCACATAAGCTATTATGTAAATCATGGTTTCTATGAACTAGTGATTTCAGCATGTGACAGAATATTCTAGCATGTTTCTTAGATCTAAATAACTGAGAAAACACATTACTAGACCAATCTTCAACTATGCTCATAGAGTCTTTTTCGCAAACATCTTTACTACCCTTCATGTTGATAACAAACAAGACACTATACAAGAAACACCAAGGGGTCAAGGATCACACTTAGGTATTTAAACCACAACAAGTGTACCTGCTCTGATACCAATTGAAAGCTCGAAAATGTGTCGAAAACACATGAGCGGTTTAGACCCCCAAATTAAAATTACGGCTTGGTTGATTTTACACTAACTTAATGATAAGTGCGGAATAGTGTAAACACAAGCGTAAAGGCACAATAACTACTCTAATCCATATTTAAAGCAACACAGCAGTAAAAAGGAAATGAACAAGAGTAGGGAAGAAGGATGCAATCACAGATAACACCGAGACGTGTTATCGAAGAGGAAACCGAAGAACTCGGCGAAAAACCTCTCCGCCGCCCTCCAAGCGAAAATCGATCCACTAGACAATCAGTTGGGATACATGGGTTAGCAAAAGACCCTCCAAGCCTAGTCTACCCAATGTACCTAAACCCTCCAAGCTCCTACTCTAACAAGACTTCTCGGAACTGTGTCTTGTCCTAGTTTTCCAGATCCCGCAACAAGCTCCATGTTGCATCTGCCATTCTAGGTTTCTTCCAATGCTTCCCAGCAGCACTAAAACGTCACACAACACTTTCAAGGTGTGGTAAGTGTTTGGGCTATCAACCTCTCAAAGATATGGATAATGGAGAGGGAGAAGTTGAGGAAATACCACAAGCAATTGTATAGAGAAAGGTGGGGATGACAATCTCTAATTCTCAATGTGTTTGGCTAGGGTTTTCGCTCTGAAGCATTCCTCAACATTTGTGGGTAATAATGGTATATATAGGATAGGTGTAAAATGTGTGAGTCAGTCAGTACAGGCTGGCAAAATAGCTTGTCTCACGGGTGTCTTGCGGGAAGGCCTTACCCGCAAGATACTCGCGAGAGACAGCTTGTCTCCACCTGGCCTGACCCTTCGCATTCTAGCACATGCAGGGCACATGCTTCACTTTACAGGAAGCTAGGCCGCGACATACCCGCGAGAATCCTTCAGCCTCCAAATGCTTGAGTCTTCACACACACTCTCTATCACACAACCCTTACAACAAATCCCACAACAAATACAGGGTATACATGATTGATAATAATTACAATCAAATTTGGCACGGAATAAAAGCCAATAAAAACATAGTTGTAAATTACAACTTTACACTATCCAATAGACATTGCAACTTTAAATGAACAATATGTAATAAATTGAAAATTATAAACCTCCAGTCCTGATGTGGCGTAAATGAGTTAATTTACACCACCAATAAAACACTATCGGTTTACTTAAATGAAAAACACCATATTTTTTAAGTCTCCATAATTGCAGATAGTGGTGCGAGTTCCGCATTATAGTTTCTGCATAATTAGGGGAAAACTGATGCACTTTGATGAAGCCTGCATAAATCTTATCAGAATAAACATTTTTATATGTGGCTTTGCCAATTGCAGTGCCTTCACTTGTAGTGGGTCTGAAAGATTAGCAGAATTCCACATTAACATGACTCTTTTTTCAGTCCATCCACGTGGTTAAAGACCATTCACTTCTTTAGTTCCTTATCTTTTAATCTGGCCCATCCTTTTCCTTTACACGGGCCTTTTTAACTCACTTTTGAAACTAACCATGGCATACACTTTACTGATCATACCACCATCGCAATATTGCTTCGATGGGTTGATAAGTTCGAATGGCTATTGAGTTCGAATCATTGAGGTCAAACTTTCTGGGTCTACGGTCTCGAATTAAGCTTCATGTGTGAAGAGACTCATAGCTCGCATGCGAAATCTCTCATGGTGCGAGCTCGAACCAATTTTTGCCGGCTCAAGAGGACAAACTTTCTGGGATTACGGTCTCGAATTAAGCTTCGTATATGAGGAGGCTTCATGGCTCGCTAGAGGAGATTTTGTTGTTCACAGAGGCTTCGCAGTTCGCACTTGAAGTGGATTACTTTGTGTTTGAGCTTGTAGAGATTTTGTAAGGTTTTCACCATATACAGTGGGTCTTTATTAGGTTTTCAGTTTGGGGTTAACATACCTCTCGTCTTCCTCCTTCTCTAAAGGGGTTGTCTAAGACAATTTTATGAATTGGGTGAGAAGCTGGGCAGCAAGGAGAAGAACTGTTTCACAAAAAAAGTTGGGAAGCAAATAGAAGGAATTAAAAAGGTTGAAACTATTTATTATTTTTAATATTTATAAATTATAATATTTATATCTATTTATTTTAATGTTGCTGACGTGAAAAATTGTGAGAGTTTCAAAAGTTTCGGTTTTATATATATATATATATATATATATATATAGATAAGCTCTCTTCCATATATTCATACCAACAAGACAATCATATTTTTTCCCATTTCCATGATATAGAAAATAAAAGTAGTATACTAGTACAGTCTATAGCAACAACACAAGTCAAGTCAAGAACCGTGGGTCGCTCCCTGCGCTAGGTGTAGCTATGCTATTTCCTAAAGCAGTGGAGCTTTTCTGTCATTGTTTCTGTACAAGTTTTTGTCTCCCTTGGTTGAATCTTAATCCATAGCGCTATACACAAATACAATAGATACTCTTGAGAGTTGGTGGAAAAAACTTACGCTCCTGGATTCCGAGGAAGATGCTGTTCAATGTCCAAAAGACTCTATCTCCCCATTTCTTGCTTGCTACAAAGTTCCTAACAAAGAGGCTGATGAACATCGAATCCATGGCTCACACATTCAAACCTCCATGGCGAACACAAAGCGATTTCAAGATAAAATACATGGGGGAAAATACGATTTTTTTCGAATTTGAGGATGTGTACGATCTTGAGCGAGTGCTTGAACACGAACCGTGGACATACAATAAACACCTAGTGATCTTTGAGAGAGTATTAGAGAATGTTCCAATCACTGCCATATGTTTCAAGTTCACTACATTTTGGGTTCAGATTCACGATCTACCAGTGCACTGCATGACTCAGGCAACCCGTGATTCCATTGGAAACTCTATGGGTACGATTCTTCATATGACAGATATCGAAGAGGAGGGTGGAAGAGGCAACTACCTTAGTGTGTGTGTACGAATGGATATCTCAAAACCCCTCAATCGAGTGAGGAAAATTTGGTCAGATGGTAGAGTGAGTGGGTGGGTTGCCTTGAAATATGAAAGACTACCAAACTTCTGTTATTGGTGCGGTCGAGTAACTTATGATGATCGAACTGTGATTTATGGCTTCGAAGCAAGCGAACTCTGTGTAGAGATGACCAACAGTTCAGGGCATGGATGAGGGTGGAAGTCGATCCCTTAAGTCAAAAAACATCCCTAACTGTTGACAGTACTCACTCAAGTTTCTCGGGGCCACCTCCATGACATAGAGAGCCTAGCCCTCCAAAGAGAGCCCAATTAACTAGGATCACAAACCCCATGCCTCGAGGAACAGCGACGTCGGTAACACCACTAACCACGGTGACCGATCTGAGAAAGTAAAGGGAAGTGAGTAACGCCCAAATCCCGGATTTCCAGGCAATATTAAAGACCATTGCCGATGATATCGGTTACAAATCCCCCATGATCCCTGTCATTGAATTGAAGAGCAATTACGAGTCAGACCAAACAGATGGAAACGTACCCATTAAATGTGCTTCCAAAGTGACCAATCAATCAAACCAAACAAAGCCCAACCCAGAGGCCCATGACACGAAATTACCCGACCCAAAAACTGGATCAGTTGAAGACATAAAGCTGAATTGCATCCTAGTTACTTAAGGGAACATCTAAGCACTCAACAGGGATCCAAAGGGTTCCCAGACTACCTGGAAAAGAATCATTAGAAGTTTAAGCCTACTTAACAATGAAGTTATCATTCGTGACCCTGCCTCTCGAAGAGAATTGCACGCCACAAAGAACACTTGACCAACAAAATGCCAAGCTCTAGACAGCAATGAAGTCTGTCATAATTCTCCAATGGTGGTGGCTGTTGAACAGCCCCGTTGATCCCAATGAATTGCATCAGTTGGAACTGTCATGGATTGGGGCAACCACGAGCAGTTCTCGAACTCACAAAATTGGTGAAAAAACATTCCCCCTCAATAGTTTTTCTCATGGAAACCAAAGCAAAAGATGATTTTCTAAAGAGGCTCTGTTCAAAGCTCAAGTTTGATGATTATTTCATTGTTCCTCGAATTAACACAGGTGGTAGGCTAGTTCTGTATTGGAAGGATGGGATTGATCTCCATGTTTTTAACTCCTCGCCAACATATATTGATGCAGAGTTAACCCAAGTTTGGATGAAGCCTGGCAATTTACAGGATTCTACGGAAACCCAATAACTGCTAACCGGGAACATTCTTGGGCACTGCTTAAACATCTCTGTTTATAAATAGATCTTCCATAGTTATGCATAGGTGATTTTAATGAAATAGTCAAAAAAAAAAAAAAAAAAAAAGAAAAGAAAAGAGAAGAGAGGTGGTGCAAGCCAACCATAGAGACAGATGGTAGCTTTTAGAGAGGCGTTAGATTTTTGTGGACTTCGAGATCTTGGGTATGTGGGGTCTCCTTTCACATGGTGCAATAATCAATTCAAAGGGGGTAATAACATGGATCAGACTTGACAGGGGAGTGGCCACGCCGTCATGGACGACAATGTTTCCATTTGTCTGTGTGCATTAGATTGCAAGTTCTTTGACAAAACATTCACCTTTATGGGTGTGCTCAGATGATGAAAATACACGGTTCTACAAGAAGAGGAGGCCATTCCGCTTTGAAGTGGTATGGATGAGAGATAAACACTGTGAAGGTGTTATTAAAAATGCTTGGGGATATCATACAAGGGGTATGCTGATGGATAATCTCATCCATAAAGTGGAGGAATGCCGAATCCAACTACAAACATGGAGCAGAAATTTCGTTGGTAATATCTGAAGGTTGCTAGGCCAAAAGAAAAAATTACTCGCCCAAGCAGAGTCCTCATCGATGTCTGGTAGCAACCATGATCAAGTCAAAATCCTAAGAGCTGAAGAGTATGATCTTATTGTTAAAGAGAATTGTTTATGGCAGCAAAGGACAAGGGTGGACTGGTTAAAATCTAGGGATCTGAATACAAGTTATTTCCACAACTGAGCAAATCAGCAGAACCAACGAAATTTTATTTCCAAGCTTGTGCTAGATGATGGCACGAGTGTGTAGGATGAACATAAAATTGGAGAAGTGATGGTTGATTATTTCAAAACCATGTTCACGCCAACAAACCCATCAAGTTTTAATACCATTCTGCACGACATTGATAACAAGATCACTCCGGCCTTGAATGTAGATCTGACTAAAGGCTTCACGATTGATAAGGTTAAGAAAGCACTAAAATAAATGAAATCCATGACAGCACCAGGACCAGACAATATGCCACCTCTTTTTTATAAATCTTATTGGAGTACAGTTGGTTCTGATGTTATTGAAGCCACTCTATCACTCCTAAATATAGGTTCCATGCCCACACACTTAAACCATACCTTTATTTCCCTCATCCCAAAAATAAAAAACCCAAAAAGAGCCAAAGATTTCTGTCCCATTAGCCTATGTAATGTCATGTATAAACTAATATCCAAAACCCTAGCCAATCACCTCAAAAAAATTCTCCCAAAAATTGTGTTTGAATCCCAAAGTGCATTTATGTCAGATCATCTTATTTCAGAAAACATCCTTGTTGCGTCTGAAACCCTACACCACCTAAAAAACAAGAAGAAAGGAAGAATAGGTTTCATGGCCCTAAAACTTGACATGAGTAAGGCCTATGATAGGGTGGAATGGAATTTTCTAGAAAAAATTATGGGAAAATTAAGGTTTGATCAAAATTAGGCCTAGATCAGTCTCTTTCTCTATAATGGTCAATAGTGAACCCCAGGGTTTTTTTTTCAACCTAACAGAGGTCTTCAACAAGGAGACCCTCTATCACCTTGTTTGTTTCTTTTATGTGCAAAAGGCCTTCAAGGATGGCCCTAAAGTCTCACACTTATTCTTTGTTGATGATAG
The DNA here is from genome assembly GCA_023621385.1 of Quercus gilva. Classification (NCBI taxonomy): domain Eukaryota; kingdom Viridiplantae; phylum Streptophyta; class Magnoliopsida; order Fagales; family Fagaceae; genus Quercus; species Quercus gilva. Next base: position 50,850,365 of record CM042473.1, on the reverse strand, counting down.
TCTTCTCTTTTGTCGGGCTAATGAACATGATTATTGTGCTATCTTGGAAGTACTTGACAAATATGAAAAGGCCTTAAGACAACGAATTAATTGAGATAAAACTCAGATTTTTTTTCCAGCTCAAACACAACAAGACCGATGTAGGAAACCATCATTGATTTGCTTGGAGTTTCGGCCATTACCCAATATGAAAAATATTTTGGGCCTCCCTTCATTTGTGGGGCAAGCAAAAAAGCAGAGTTTTAGCTATATTCGAGAGTGAATCTGGCTTAAAATTCAAGGATAGAAGGAAAAGCTCTTTTATCAAGCCAACAGAAAAGTCTTGAATAAGGCGGTGATTCAAGCCATGCCAACTTTCACCATGAATTACTTCAAACTTCCCAAAAGTTTATGTAAGGATATTGAGTCTCTAATTCAGAAATTTTGGTAGGTATACTAGGGAGATGAGCAGAAAATACACTGGGTTAGCTAGAATAAATTATGCCTCTCAAAGAATCAGGGTGGCTTAGGCTTCAAAGATTTGGAACAATTCAACCTTGCTTTCCTAGGCAAATAGGTATGGAGGTTAATTCACAACTTTGACTCACTTTTTTATAGTCTTCAAAGCCAAATATTTTCCCAATTGCTCAATCTTGGATGAAGAGGTTAAGAGGAATGGCTTCTATGCTTGGCAAAGCATCTTGAAAGCCAGAAATCTAGTACACATGGGTTCAACGTGGAGAATCAGTAACGGAAAAAAGGTTCGGATCTGAGAAGATAATTGGCTCCCTGACCCATGTGCAAGGCAGGTTATCTCCCCTAAAAAAAACTTCCCAAACAACAATCTGGTGTGTGTATTAATTGACGAGGAAACTCCCTACTGGTTGGAGGAAAGTCTGTAAAGATTTGATGTTGCATGAAGCTATTGCTGTGCTCAGCATTCCTCTAAGCAGATGTCAACCAGAGGACACTCTGATATGGAACAGGACAAAAAATGGAGCTTACATGACTAGGAGTGCTTACCCATTACTCACTGAAAGTGAGGCATTGACAAAACTAGGCCAATCAAATCCAATGGCAAGTAATGGATTTTGGAAGAAACTATGGAGTCTAGACATCCCAAGCAAGGTAAAGCACTTTTTATGGCGTGCTTGTGGTAAATCGCTCCCCACAAAAAAGAACATGTTTAAGCGAAAAGTTCTTTGCAATGATACGTTTGAAATATGTGATGGTGAGGCCGAAAATATAATACATGTGCTATGGGAATGCCAGGTACTTAAAGAAATTTGGTGGGAGATTGATATATGCTGAGGTAATCTGTTAACTCGGTTTACCTGCTTTAGAGACTTGCTAACTAGAATTCTACATAGCCAGGCAGGTCGAGATTTTTGCCTTTGTGGCCTAGGGATTTGGTAAAAGAGAAACACAATAAGAGTGGGAAAAGAATCTGTGGGGCCAGTTGCCCAAAAAGATAACAGAAAATTCATAGAAGGCGGGCTTGTGGCCCAGCGGCCCAGTCCGAGGACATTCACATGTCCGAGAATGGTTAAAGAGAGTCATTTTGAGAATAACACAAGACAAAGAGACGTAAGTCGTACATAGTGGCCCAAACCACGTTCGAGAATAAGATTTATTGCTCAAACCAACGTCTGAGGTGGATCTAACTCTTTTAGTAGTCAAGGAACTTCACAAAATTACATACAAACTAACTAATGAATATTGAACAAAGAAGGAATCGGGAAAGGTAACAAATATCTCCTAAAAGCTGCTACCTCCACATTAAATGCTTCCCAGCTAACTCTCTAGCTGCATTAATGTGGAGGTGATACCTGAACAGTAACCAAGCAGCCTTATGGCCACTGAGCGGAGGTTCCAGGAAGTGCCGGATGGGACAGAAAGAAGTTTCCAGAATGGAACCTACACGTATAGGGTGAAAGCAGGCTGAAGAAGGTAGTATATAACGTGAAATTGGAGGACACTAGAAGGGACTTTTGGAAAAGAGAGAGAGAGAGAGAAAGAATCTAGCTAGATATACACTAGAACCTAGCTGAGGAGAAGAAAACAAGGGTTTTTTTTTATTGAATTTGAAGTTCCTTTTGCTGCACGAGAATCATGTCTTTTTCCACTTACTGGAACTAGCTCTTACACCCATTATCTATAAATTTTATTGTTTGGGCTTGTTGGACTCGAATCACATCCCTCTTTTGGGTCCAATCTAATTTGAGTCCTTACAATTGGCGCCGTCAGTGGGAAGAGCTTGATCCGATTGTTGGAAAGGACAAGTGCAACGGCTGATGGCAGAGGGAGCACCACAGTAAATGGATACTAATCCACACCAGGCAGAGTCCAGGGGCCCTCAGCATGGTAACCCGTTGGTAATCCATGAACAAAGGGGGGATCGCGAGGGAAGTGCGCGAACAACCCACACGGATAGAAGTCAGTCTTGGGGGAAAAGCCATGTCTCCCATGCGAAGAACGATAGGGACATGCAACGTGAGATTAATAGGTTGAAAAGGGAATTACGTTATGAGCGACGGAGACATACGACTCATAACTCCAGGCAGTCCTCTGAGGAGTTAGATGACACCAGTTACAGATGGAGGTCTAGAACTCCGCCCAGTGAACTTTTTTCACATGATGAGGAGCATCACCGTGAGCGAACATATAAAAGTCCACCTCGCCAGGGCTTAGGGAATGACGCTTTGAACAAAGCGCTGAGTTAAGTTTCCAAATCGCCGTTCATGCGACGCATAGAGGACGCAAGTCTTCCTCGGCGGTTCCATCAACCTGTATTCACCATTTACAATGGTTAGACGGATCCAGTGGAACATGTTAGTCATTTCAGTCAGAGAATAGCCATTCATTCTAAGGACGAGGCCCTGATGTGCAAGGTTTTTCCTTCAAGCCTAGGTTTAGTGGCGATGAGGTGGTTTAACGGTTTAAGAGCGAATACTATTGACTCCTTTGAAAGGCTCATCCAAGCTTTTGGTGCTTGCTTTATTACTTGCAGGAGGGTTGTTCAGCCCTTGGGGTCGTTATTATCCATGTCTATACGAGAGGGGGAAACCCTGAAAGCCTACTCTGACAGATATTGGGAAATGTTTAACGAGGTAGATGGAGCCAATGACAACGTGGCCATTAATACCTTTAAGGAGGGCCTTTCGACCGAGCATGATCTAAGGAGCTCGCTGACTGGTAAACCTGTTACTAGCATGCGACAGCTTATGGACCGAATTGATAAGTATAGAAGAGTAGAAGAGGATCAGATACGGGATAGAGGAAAGTCCAAGGTAATCCCTTAGGGTAGGAGGGATTTTAGGTCAGACAGATATAATAACAATCGACCTCGGAGGGACTTTGGAGGGCAATCAGGATCTGCTAACTCCCAGGCAGTTAATGTTGTGTTTTGAGAGCCAGTACAGCGGGTTCTAGAGAAGATAAAAGACGAGCCCTACTTCAGACTGCCCAATAGAATGGCAGGGGATCCTATGAAACATAATCAAAACCTTTACTGTCAATACCATCAAGACCATGGACACATTACTGAAGATTGCAGAAACCTGTGGGATCACTTGGAATAGCTTGTCCGAGAAGGAAAGTTGACACACCTGCTGCATCATTCCAATGGCCGAGGAAGTTAAGCAGGATCAACATTTCGGGGGGATGCCTCTTCAGGAGTCCCCCTAGGCACAATAAATGTTATATTTGCTGCCCCAGGAAGAACGGGGTCCTCTCCCTCCAGGATAATGTCTGTGTCTCATTGTATGGATGGGGGCTCTAGTTCAGTGCCGAAGAAAATAAAACTGAGCGCCTCACTGGTGCTGGGTTTTTCGGATGAGGATAAGAGAGGAACCATACAACCGCATGACGATGCTTTGGTGGTTACGCTTAGGATTGGGGGATATGACATGAGAAGGGTGATGGTGGATGAAGGGAGTGCTACCGAGGTGATGTATCCTGACCTATACAGGGAGTTGAATTTAACACCTCAAGACCTAACAGCTTATAGCTCCCCTTTGGTGAGTTTCGAGGGTAGGCCGGTCATTCCGATGGGTATGATTAGACTACCAGTGCAGGCAGGTTTAGATGTGGTGGAGGTGGATTTTATTGTGGTAGATGTTTTCTCTCCATATACGACGATTTTGGGTAAGCCCTGGTTGCATACCCTAGGGGTTGTTTCTTCCACTCTTCATCAGAAGGTGAAATATCCATTAGGAGGCCAAGTGTTAGAAATATTGGGAAATCAAGCCATGACGAGGCAGTGCATGATAGCAGCCATTCAACATCGGCCAGAAGTAGGTACATCGGCCACGGTCGAGAATGACTTATAGCAATCAAAGAATTTGAGAACCATCTTCTGCACGTCCGCCGAGGAAGCGGAGTGTGAGAATTTGGAGAGAGTGAGTGTTGGTGATGATCCAGACAGGTACTTTCAGGTTGGAGCACTGTTACCTTTGTTGGAAAAAGAGCAGTTGGTTGAGGTTTTAAGGAGAAACGCTGATGTGTTTGCATGGAATGCCTACGAAGCTCCAGGGGTTGATCCAGATTTCATTTGTCATCATTTGAATGTCAATCCCTCTGTTACACCAAAGAAACAGCCACCTCGGCATCCTTCCAAAATACATGCCGAGGCTATCAAAGATGAGGTGACTAGGCTTAAGGAGGCAGGGGCTATCAAGGAAGTGTTTTACCCTCAGTGGTTGGCTAATATGGTCGTGGTGAGGAAGAAAAATGGAAAATGGCGAGTATGTGTTGATTTCACAAATCTTAATAGAGCTTGTCCAAAGGATCCTTTTCCTATGCCCTGTATAGATCAACTGGTAGATGCAACAGTAGGTTATCATCGGATAAGCTTCCTAGATGCCTTTCAGGGCTATCATCAAATCCCACTGACACTGGATGACCAGGAGAAGACCGCTTTCCTCACCTCTAATGGGAATTTTCATTACAAAGTAATGCCCTTTGGCTTGAAAAACGCAGGGTCTACTTATCAGCAGATGATGACGAAGATGTTTGAGCAACAGCTAGGCAACGACATAGAGGTCTATATTGATGATATGGTTGTAAAGAGTAAGGTAGTGGCCGAGCATGTGACGGACCTCACCAGCACATTTGAAATTCTGAGGAAGCATTAGTTACGACTAAACGCATCCAATTGCTCATTTGGGGTTTGCTCTGGGAAGTTTTTAGGTTACATGGTGACCCACAGAGGAATTGAAGTGAACCCCGACCAGATTAAAGCTATAAATAGCTTGCAACCACCTCAGAATCCCAAGGAGGTCCAGAGGTTGACTGGGATGACCGCTGCGCTGAACAGATTTATATCCAGGTTGGCGGATAGGTGCAGACCCTTTTTCCTTTTACTCCACAAATGGAAAGGGTTCGAGTGGATTGAGAAGTGCGCCCTAGCATTTCAGTAGCTCAAGGAATATCTATCTCGGCCACCCATTATGTCCAACCCTGAGGTGGACGAGGTCCTTTTTGCTTACTTGGCGATAACCCCTTATGCGATCAGCTTTGTTATGATACGAGTGGACAATGGTGTACAACGACCAGTTTATTACGTGAGCAAATCGCTTCATGAGGCCGAAGTACGTTATCTACCGTTGGAGAAAGCCATTTTGGCGGTGGTACACGCTACAAGAAAGCTCCCTCATTATTTCCAAGCACACACTGTGGTTATCCTAACTCATTATCTACTCAAAGCAGTACTTCGAATTGCAGACTACACTGGTAGGGTTGCCAAATGGGGCACAATTCTAGGGGCTTTTGATATTAAGTATATGCCTCGTACTTCTGTGAAAGATCAGGTTTTTGCCGACCTGGTGGCTGAATTTGCTGAAGGCCCTGAAGAAATTGAAGCAAGCCCATAGGGCATGGATGAAAAATTAGTTGGCCTTCTCTCCATGCAACGTTCCTCACCCTAGAAGGTATATGTGGATGGAGCAGCAAATCAGAGGGGGTCAGGAGTGGGGCTGGTTCTAATATCTCCTAAACAGGCCATCATTGAGAAGTCTTTAAGGTTAGGATTCTCGGCCACCAACAATAAGGCCGAGTATGAAGCTCTACTAATGGGAATGGGGATGGTTAAGAAACTGGGAGGAAAAACAGTGGAAATGTTCTCGGATTCGGCGCTGATTATGGGCCAGGTCAAAGGGGAATTGGAAGCTCACGACACAAGAATGCAGGGTTACTTGAGCCAAGTTAGGCGTATGGAAGGAGATTTTGAATTCTTTAAGTTGTCCCATACCCCTAGATGTGGAAATACCCACGCGGACTTTTTGGCCACCCTTGCAACATCCTCGGTGATGAACTTACCTCGGGTGATTATGGTCGAAGATCTAAGTGCACCTACCCCAGTATCAGAGAGCTCACTTCAAATCAATCAAATCAACTCGGCACCTAGTTGGATGGATCCTATAATGCTCTTCCTTGAGAAAGACATATTGCCCGAGGACAGTTTAGAAGCTGAAAAGATACGAAGAAAAGCTCCTCGGTTCTGGTTATCCAAGGACAAAAAATTGTACAAGCGCTCTTTCTCTGGGCCATACCTGCTTTGTGTGCACCCTGAAGCCTCAGAGTCACTCTTAGAAGAGCTCAGTGGGGTTTAGATATTGTTGGTCCCTTCCCTAAGGCAATAGGAAATAAAAGATATCTGCTAGTTGGCACGGATTATTTCACGAAGTGGGTCGAAGCTGAGCCCCTAGCTAATATCAGAGATGTGGATGTCAAAAGGTTTGTCTAGAAGAACATCATCACACGATTTGGGGTTCCTCAAGCTCTCATCTCGGATAATGGTCTTCAATTTGATAGCAAGGCTTTCAGGAAGTATTGTTCCAACCTGGGGATAAAGAACAGATATTCCACTCCAGCTTATCCATAGGGAAATGGGCAAGCCGAGGCTGTCAACAAGGTCATAGTGAGCGGGCTTAAGAAGAGGCTAGATGATGCAAAGGGAAAATGGGTGGAGGAGCTGCCACATGTCCTTTGGACATATTGAACGACACCCAGACGGTCAACAGGAGAAACCCCATTTTCAATGACATATGGGGCTGAGGCCGTAATTCCACTGGAAACGGGTTTTCCCACACTAAGGACTAGCACTTTCACCTCAGATGGCAATGATGAGCTTTTGAGTAAGAATCTAGACCTGATAGACGAACAGCGAGAGAATGCGATGGTTCAGTTGGCCTATTATCAACATAAGCTGAAACAGGACTATAATGCAAATGTAAAGCTGAGGTCGTTAACTCCAGGGGACTTGGTATTGAGAAAAGTCTTGGGAACTACCAAAAATCCAGTTTGGGGAAAGTTAAGGCCTAACTGGGAAGGATCGTATCGTATCACATCTGTAGCAGGAATAGGGGCTTACTACTTAGAAGATTTAGGTGAAAAAACTATACTTCATCCTTGGAATGTAAATAACTTAAAGAGGTATTACTATTAATATGAACAGTTCTGTTCTATTTCCCTCTTATAGCTTATCCTTAATTCTATTACTTGTGTTTCTCAAATTATTGAAGTATTAAATAGAAACTAAGTCATGTAAGGTCCTTGGACCACAACTTGGTGGAAATTAATACACTGTCATTTTAATTGAAGTATTAAACAGAAACTAAGTCATGTAAAGTCCTCGGACCACAACTTGGTGGAAATTAATACACTGTCATCTTTATTGAAGTATTAAACAGAAACTAAGTCATGTAAGGTCCTCGGACCACAACTTGGTGGAAATTAATACACTGTCATCTTTACAGAAACTAAGTCATGTAAGGTCCACAGACCACAACTTGGTGGAAATTAATACATTGTCATCTTTATTGAAGTATTAAATAGAAGCTAAGTCATGTAAGATCCTCGGACCACAACTTGGTGGAAATTAATACATTGTCATCTTTATTGAAGTATTAAACAGAAGCTAAGTCATGTAAGGTCCTCGGACCACAACTTAGTGGAAATTAATACATTGTCATCTTTATTGAAGTATTAAAAAGAAGGACCTTACAACTTGGTGGAAATTAATACATTGTCATCTTTATTGAAGTATTAAAAAGAAGCTAAGTCATGTAAGGTCCTTGGACCACAACTTGGTGGAAATTAATACACTGTCATCTTTATTGAAGTATTAAACAGAAACTAAGTCATGTAAGGTCCACAGACCACAACTTTGTGGAAATTAATACATTGTCATCTTTATTGAAGTATTAAACAGAAGCTAAGTCATGTAAGATCCTCGGACTACAACTTGGTGGAAATTAATACATTGTCATCTTTATTGAAGTATTAAACAGAAGCTAAGTCATGTAAGGTCCTCGGACCACAACTTGGTGGAAATTAATACATTGTCATCTTTATTGAAGTATTAAAAAGAAGCTAAGTCATGTAAGGTCCTTGGACCACAACTTGGTGAAAATTAATACACTGTCATCTTTATTGAAGTATTAAACAGAAGCTAAGTCATGTAAGGTCCTCGGACCACAACTTGGTGGAAATTAATACACTGTCATCTTTGTTGAAGTATTAAACAAAAACTAAATCATGTAAAGTTCTTGGCCCACAGCTTGATGAAAATTAATGCGCAATGTGACCTTAATCGAAGTATTACACTTAAGCTAAGGTATAACAGATTATTTATGCTACTAACTTAGTAAAAATCAGTGCTTCTTAAATTGGATCTGTGTGATTATCTTTGTATATCAAGGCAAACTCCATGAGCATCACTTAAAGCATTTCAGGGTGTTCAGTACCTCCAGGAACTAATTGTTTGGAATGCCATCTCCAGTTTGCTTTGATTCTCAATTAACATACATAAGGTTAAGTTTTCCCTCATAGTGTCAGATTTTACTCTTCTATAGCCTGGGATAATATAAAAGTAAAAGAATAGTCGTGCAGGAAATTACACAAGTAATAGATAAAACCATAATGTCTTATATAAATCTGGAAAGGGAAATATACATCACACTTGAGAATATCCTCAAAAAAGAAAAAATTAAATTAAAAGTAAAAAATTACATCAACTATTTGCTTAGTTTTATTTAGAGCTTGGGTGGTGGAACTTTGCCAGTTTTCTAAGGAGGAACACTTTTCTCCTTCTCTTTTGAAGCTTCCCCAGCAGGTAAAATGGTAGAAGCTAAGTCCTTTTCAAAGCTCTGAGAAGTTGTTCCATCCTTAGGTCCCTCTACGGCCTTGGCCGAGAAGGTCTCTGTTACCACTTCAGACACTTCAGGCTGTTTCTGCTGATTGGTTGAGAAAGGATTCTGATTCTGAGCTTCTTCAGCCGATCCAGTAGCAGTGGCGGAGGCCTCTTGTTGTTGAGAAAAAGGACTTGGGACTCGTATGGCTGGGGGGAAGTAAATGTTCTCAGACCTTCTCAGCTCTGATGATGGCTCGACCCCAGCACGATTGAGAGCTTCCTCCCAAGTTTGTGCACAGTATGTTTGGCACACAACTGGGATCTCAGCTCGGAAGCTGTCTTCAGTCTCAGCAATGCTGACATCATACCCATGCTGTTCAGCTTCATCTTTTTCTTTTATGGCCTCATCTCTTGCCTTTTCGGCCTCATCCTTCGCTTTCTCAGCCTGACCCCTGAGCCTTTGGGCTTCTTCCAATTGTTTCATCAGAGTTGATATTTGTTCCTTGGAAGCTGCCAGTTGGTCATTAGCATCACGAAGACTTTTCCTTTGGTCTTTAGCTTGCCTTTGAAAGCTGGCCAAAGCTGCGTCAGCACTCTTTCGAGCATGTTCTTCCTCGGCCAGCTTTTTCTTCAGCTCTTCAACATTCTTCTCACTGGTAGAAAGTGTCTGAACAGCCGTATTTCATCTCTTCCTCTCCTTATCTAGCTACTGGTAAAAGGCATTAGTCATCTCCTCTAGCCTGAAAGTGGCTTGAACAGCCTAAAAAAAAAGAAAAAAAAAAACAAAAGGGTCAGATATATAATAAACTAAAAGGAACGAGTAAAGCATTAAGGATACCATACCATGCCCAAATGTCTTTTCATGTTCATGAAGATCTCATTCTTCTTTGTGCCTCTGAGCTCGGCCATGTCCTTAGGGAGAAGGAGGGTCTCTTCTAGGACCGAGACAACGTGGCATCCAATTCCACTGTTGAAGTCCCTAATTGAGGCGTCTTCCCTCAGAGGCTTTCCACCAAGCATGGGAGCAGGGAGCCAGGCCTCGGGCTCCGAAGACCGAATATTTTGCTTGGCCACAACGTGTTGAGGTCCATGAGTTGTTTTTTGTTGCTTTAGAGCTCGTTGAACCTCATCTTCGGGAGTTGGGCAAGACCTCCCAGTCTCCACCACGTCTTTGCCTTTTTGTTCCCTCCTCCTCTTGGAATCAGTAAGTTTAACCCTCTGTGATTGAGTTGGTTGAGGAAGAGGAGGAGGGGGGAGACTGGTCTGAGTAGACTTCCCTGGCGCCCCTTTTCCCGGTTTGCCTTCGATCACATCTAGCAAGCTCCTTTGGTTTTTTCTCTGGATACCCATGTTGTCAGAAATCACCTCGGGTGATGGGAGTTGGTTAAAAACCTCAAATTCGTCGGCAGAATCCGATAATTCTACAACTTTTTCTTCTTCTTCTTCTTCTTCTTTTTCTTCTTCCTTCTTCACTTCCTAAAGAACAGAACTTGACGATGAAGCCGCTACGGAGACAGCGGCCATAGGTAATGGTTGAGTAAAAGGGGTGCCTTCAGGAATTGGAACACCCTCAGGAACGATAAATCCTTCAAAGGCTGCGCTGATTTGATGCAGCTGAGGATCTCTAGCCTTTATCACGCACTTGGGCGCTTGAAAGGCTGTGAAAATTGGCTTGTATTGGAGGATGATGTGCGCTGCTCTCAATTGACCGTCGGATGGGTTCACGTATACCTCAGATCGTAGAATTTTATCCAAACTCTCCCTATTAACTAGTCTGAATTGAGGCTTGATAGCACGCTTGTCTGCAAAATCAATAAGACAGCAAAAAAATTTCCATCAGAAATAAAGTTAACTTAAATTAAGGAATACAAACTAAGGTGTAGAGGCGTCCAACCTAAGAACCCCACCTGGTTTTCCCACTTGGGTCGGATAGGGTAAACCATCATGCCATGCCCTAGAAAAAAAATGAGAAAGTCATCTTTCAGGCCCTTGTTCGATGTAGGGAGACATTGGATTAACCTTACCTCAAGGTACCTAGACTTAAGATAGTATCCCTGACCCTTCAAATGATTAAGGTTGTATACCCAGTTCACATCGTGATGGATAAGGCCTAAATTCATCCTCATGTTAAGGGCTTCTATACTCCCTAACACCCTGAACATATTGGAGGCGCACTGTGTGGGGGACAATCTAAAGAACCTAAGATAACTCCTAGTGAGATTACCTATCGTAATAGTCATCCCTCCCTCTATGAAAGCGATCATAGGGATAACTACTTCCCCTATTTTTCTATCATCAAACCACATTTTTGTGGAAGCATATCTCATGCCCACCGTGAAGGGAATCCTATACTTAGCTTTAAATTTCTCTATTTGCTCCTCGGAATCAACTAGATACTTAAACCTACCCATTTCTTAGGAATCGTGAAGAAAAATTAGTGAAGAGGATTGAAGACTGAAGAAGGTTAAAGGAACTTACAGGTGTGAAAAATGAGCTCCTCGAACAGACTTCAGGTATTTATGAGAACGTGGAGAAGAAAGAAAGAGGGACAAGTTCAATGAATACTCGCTAAGATTGTGAGATTTTTTGTAACTGAAAAGAAATTTGATTTGAAAAACTCTTTATAGGGGCGCAGAAATCGTAAGTGGGAAAAATCCCGCTCATAAATTTCAAAGGCCCTCCACCGTTTGATTCGCATCCTGCTGAAACGTGGAGGACAGAGAAGCTGCCATCATTTAATAATGGCGTGCTCCTGATGCCGAAACGTCAAGGGCGTGTCTTGGGCAGATGGAAAGGCATTCTGAAATTTAGAAAAGTCCAATGAAGGAGGTAAGGGCGTGATATTAAAATCTCCCTTTTTCCGAGGTGACAAAAAGTGAGATTTTGAGAGGCTATTGTGGGGCCAATTGCCCAAAAAGATAACAGAGGATTCATAAGAGGTGGGCTTGTAGCCCAGCGACCCAGTCCGAGGACACTCACATGTCCGAGGATGGTTAAAGAGAGCCATTTTGAGAATAACACAAGACAAAGAGATGTAAATCATACATAGTGGCCTAAACCACGTCCGAGGATAAGATTTATTGCTCAAACTAACGTCCGAGGTGGATGTAACTCTTTTAGTAGTCAAGGAACTTCACAAAATTACATACAAACTAACTAATGAATATTGAACAAAGAAGGAACTGGGAAAGGTTACAAATATCTCCTAAAAGCTGCTACCTCCACATTAAATGCTTCCCAGCTAACTCTCTGGCCGCATTAATGTGGAGGTGATACTTGAACAGTAACCAAGCAGCCTTATGGCCACTGAGCGGAGGTTTCAGGATGTGCTGGATGGGACAGTAGGAAGTTCCCAGAATGGAACCTACACGTGTAGGGTGAAAGCAAGCTAAAAAAGGTAGTATATAACGTGAAATCGGAGGACACTAGAAGGGACTTTTGGAAAAAAGAGAGAGAGAGAGAGAAAGAATCCAGCTAGATATACACTAAAACCTAGCCGAGGAGAAGAAAACAAGGGTTTTTTTTTATTGAATTTGAAGTTCCTTTTGCTGCACAAGAATCATGTCTTTTTCCACTTACTGGAACTAGCTCTTACACTCACTCTCTAGAAATTTTATTGTTTGGGCTTGTTGGGCTCGAATCCCATCCCTCTTTTGGGTCCAATCCAATTTAAGTCCTTACAAAATCCATTCCGTGTACAAAAATATTTTTTGATGCAACGGAAAGACTGCAAGAGTTTAGGACTACAAAATTGGAGTAAGACATACCTGAGTAGAAACTCGGTATCACCAGTTGGTCCCTACCTTCAAACCCGATGTTAAAAGTGAATTTCGACTGAGCCGTGTTTCAGGATACATCACATGCTAGTATCAGTGTAGTGATTAGGGACTCCACATCTTGGGAGCTTTATTGTACCCCTAATTGTAGACCACATTGAAGCTTTGGCATGCAAAAGAGCAATTGAGTTTGCAATAGAGAACAGACTGCAGCAAGCTGTGTTCAAGGGGGACTTTGCAACAATCCTAAACTACATCAATGTTGGCGCCCTTTGCCTGGTACCGTTTGGGCATATCATTGAGGACAGCATAAACCTGACCTCACTTCTCTCTAGGGGCGGAGCCACGTAATGGCTTGGAGGGGGCCTCGGCCCCTGCAAAAAAAAAAAAAAAAAAAAAAAAATTTCCATTAGAGTAGGTAGAAAAAAAAATTGGGCCCCCCCCAATATTGGACAGCCGGCCTCCCCCATGCCTAATTCTCAACTATTCTCCCAAGCCCAACTCAAATATTTTCCCAAGCCGAGCTTTAGTTTTAGGCCTTATCACCTTATGTACTCCAAATAAAATAAGCTAGCCCACTCAAGTCCAAACACTAAAAATAAAACTTCACTTTCTTTTCATCTCAAAAAATCCATCCACTAACCCACGGAATCCCTTTTTTTACTTCTTATTCTTTTGTTTTGTCTTCTTTGATACACTTTCATTTGCACTGGTACCGTTGCCTACCTACCAGCTCTCAAAACTCCAGTCCTCTATACTCACAATTCCAAAAAAAAAAAAATTCCTAACCAATTTTTTCTTTCTTCATCAGCTTTAGTTTTGGAACTTGGTGACAACTTGGTGATTGGTGAATTTTCTTCTCTTTCTTAAGCATTAGACATTCATCTCTTTTTAGTGTCTTTTTTTTTTATTTTCTCAACTATCTACACCTAAATATTCATATGCTCTTTATATTTTCATAGATTTTTAGAGAAATACATGATTGAAGGCAGTAGGCATTGCCACACGAGTGACCTATCTTTGCACTTTGTGAAGACAAAGTTTTTAAGGTAAAATTGTTTTGATTTATTACCTATTTTTGATTAGTTAGATATCATGTGGCTGTGGATGTGGCTGTGGGTGTTGTTAAATTGTTTGGTTTATGTTGTGTACCAATAATTGTGTGTTTAATTTTTGTTTTTGTTTGAGGGGTTATTATTAATTAAAGTCGTATTAAAAATGGTTTGTATGTTTAAATTATAGTGGAAATTTTGTTTTTTCTTGAGTATGAATAACATCTATATAACTAAGTAAAAATTTCTAATTAAAATTTTGTTTTTTAAACTTCTTTTCAGTTTAATTTTTGAGTCATATTCTTAAAGCTAAAAGAATTATGAGCAAAAGAAAAACAATTTATGCATTTTTTAAGAAAAAAGATGTTAGCAATTCAGAAATTAGGACACCTGTGGCTGTAGAAACAAATGTTGATACTTCAATGCCTAATGAACACCCTGACCCCTCCAAATGTTCAAGAATTCAAACTGAAGAGATAGATCGTGATCTAGGATCATGTAAACAAATATGTGAATTCCTTATCAACAAACAAGATGAAATTCAATGAGCTTATTTCAAAGAAGGTCCATATGAACCTAAAAATATAGACTATCCATATAACGATGCTACTCATCGTCGTCGATTTCAACCTTCATGGTTCGAATTGGCCCCCCCCATTTAAAAATTCCTTGCTACGCCCCTACAGTTCTCTCCCATTGCTCTTTCTCACATGTGTGACATAAAGGGAATGTAGTAGCTGATAAGTTAGCTAAATTAGCAAAGTTTTGTATTGTATCTAAAGTTTGGTTGGAGGACATCCCTAATGATGTAAACTCTCTTGTTTTATTCGACATCAGTCTTGCTTTAGCTTGAATAAAATTCCAGACTGGTTTCTAAAAAAAAAAAAAATGAGACAATCATTTATATATCTATATATACTATAAAACCAAAGTCTTTAACCATTGTTTGACTTTTTTTTTTAAGTTCTTACAATTTTCCACATCAGCAATGTAAAAAAAAAAAAAAAAAAACACTTTTTCTCCCCTAAAACCAAAACCCATTAGTAATATGAAAAAATAATTATAAAAAAAACACTCTCCCTAAAATGCAAACCCAGACTCTTCTCTCTTTCTCTCTCTTTCAAAAGTAATTCCATCTCCTTCTTCGTACACACGATCCTCCATGCCTCTCTCTACATACACGTCCCCTACCTCCAGTCTTCTCCCTTGTCTACCTTCATTCCAAACTTTCTTCATTCATTCAAACCACTGGTTGATTTTGAAGGGGGTTGGGGGGCCAAATTTCCATTAATTTTACCTTATAATTTATAATAAAATTAAAACTAGACAAAAATTTATTCACTGGTTCCCTCCAAATTATAGAATTTTCTCTCTTAAACTTTAGAATTTAGGCTCAAATTTTGAATTAGTCCAAAAAAGTTGAATTAAAAAAAAAAAAAAAAAAAAAAAAAAAAAAAAAGAAACCATTTGGCCCATTGCTCAACCAAGCCCTCTAAATCCTAAGAAACCCCAATTCTCCTTTAACAAATTGCAAATTACTAATCTATATGTTAAGGACATATTTTTATGTAATTGACATATCCTTTGACAAAACACATTTTACTTGTATTTGGGTAAATCTAAGTAGGTTCAAGATGATCATTACAAGTGGTTACATTGAAGACATGAAAGATTACTCAAGAATTGTTCAAAAAAAGTGCAATTTGTAGGTCTTGATACCTCCTCGATAGTTGCTCGATCTGTCGAGATTCATTAAAGCTCAACACATGTCTCAATCTATCGAGCTTACGAGATTTAGACTATAGCCAGCACGTTTTTATTCTAAAAGACTATTTGTTTGTGAGTTTGTATAATCCTTATAGGACTAGGAAAGCTCAAGGTTTGTGTAAACCTATTTAGAATAGGAGAGTCCATTAAGCTCCTATTTAAAGAAGGTGGAAAAAGAAAAACCTAACCCTAGAGAGCTTCATAAGATTTTCTTTTTGAAACCCTAGCCTCCTCCCATAGAAGAAAGAGTTGTTGCTGTGTTTCTTGTACACCTTTGGGTTCTATAACCAAGCAAAGTCTTTCACACCATCATTGAAGATCTTATTGGTGTTTCTATGTGAACCTATTGCAAATCAACTACATTAATCAAAGGGTTACTATGGAGTTATTGACGTACTGGGATTCATGCAAAGGAGTCAATCACGTATTGGGATCCATGCATCATTGGTTAGTTACGTACTGGGATTCGTGCATTGAACAGAGAAATTGCCGCTACATCACAAGTCCAATTGGGAATTGGGGAAAGAGTTCAACTGTAGGTTCGTATTAGGTACTAGGATTCCTTTTACTTGTAATCACTTATTTTGATAATAGTGGATTCTCGAGGGTGGTGATCTTAAATTCACTCATTGGGGTTTTGCCTCGGTGGTTTTCCCCATTCGTAAACAAATCACATATGTCAAATTTTTTTTTCGCTACATTTAACTTAGTTGGTGATTTGTTTATGCTACCACATTTATTGCATGAAATTGAATCTAATTAATTCACTTGGCTAATTAATTGATTAATTTACCAAAGGGGTAAATACATTCTTGGCCTATTACTATATATATATATATATACCGAAACCTTTGAAACTTTCACAATTTTTCACGTCAGCACAATATTTAAAATTAAATATATAAATCATTATCATTTTTTTAAATAAAATTATTTTTGTTTACACATCAGCATTTTTTATTTATAATTTTTAAATCTAATTTATTTTTTTCAATTAAAAAAAGACACGGTACAAAAACTACACGCTATTATACCACTACTAAAACATAAAAACCCTAGAACTCTTCCCTTCCTTTAAGAACCTACGTAGGGCTTCTTTGATTTCGTATGCCCATCTGCAAATTTGTCCAACGTTTGTACTATATCCAGAAAGAAGAAGACAATTGCTCAAACTGACTCTTGCATGATACTTGTGTGTACACTAATGCTATTAATGCCTTAATGGACTTTCACATATGTTTGAAGAACTCACCAACCATTCTAGCCATTAAACTTCGTATGATCTAATCTAGAGAATAAAAAATCGATTGTTTGATGGATCTTCATTTTTTTTTTTTTTTTTTTCCTTTTGATTTTGCAGGTTTCCTAAGAACACAGCCTAGCAGGTAAGAGAATTAGTAGTTGTTTTACAACTACAAACCTTTTTTTTTATAACATACAACTACAAACCTTGATCTTGGAACATGATTTTTTTTTTTCATATGAGTTTTTCTAAATTCTTTGTAGTAATTTTTTTTTATCTAACTGTTTTATGTAAGTATTGAATCTAAAATTAAAAAAATAAATAAAAAAATCTTTTAAACTAAAATTTTTACTTATCAATTTATGTTAGAATATATTCACGAACTTTGAGGTTTGTAAGATTTATTGTTGAAGTTGGTGAAAGTATTTGGTTATGATTTTTTTTACTACGCATCTTTGTAGGTTTGAATTTTGATTTAAATTATGAAATATGTTATTAGTAACTCCTTTTTCGTTTGTTTGATGGTTCCTCAGGCTTTGTTTTTGTTTTTGTTTTTTTTTTTTTTTTGATTTTGCAGGTTTCTTAGGAACACAACCTAGCAGGTAAGAGAATTAGTAATTTTTTTTATCTAATTTTTCTTTTAGGTGTAATGATGTTTTATAGTATTCCTCACTTAATGTCACGTATAATCTGGTATATAGAGAGTAGATAATCGAAGGTGTTCTACAACCATCAAAATCTAAACCTTCTAAAGGTGGTGTTTTACAACTATTAGAATCTAAATCTACAACTACAAAGACCTTGCTATGTGCTTTTTTTTTTTTTTTTTTCATATGGGTTTGTCTTATTCTATGTTTTATGATTCTTTAGTTTGATTTCAAAACATGTGCATGTTTATGATTCCTTTTTGTGGTAATAAGTTTCTATAGTTTAGAAGGTAGGTTTTTGTATGCTTTTTATGTTAGAACATCCTCCTTCCTCCGTTGTAACTATCGAATTTAAAACAAAAAATCTTTTAAACTAAAATTTTTACTTATCAATTTTTATGTTAGAATATATTCATGAACTTTGAGGTTTGTAAGATTTATTGTTGGAGTTTGTGCAAGTATTTGGTTAGGAATATAATTATGTGCTCTCTATTGTGTGGGCCACTGATAAGTTTATTAAAGAGACTTAAAATGTAATATCAACTTTCTCATTTTATTTTTTATTTTTTATTTTTTATTTTTTATGAGAGTAGACCACAAACAAAGAAGTTCTATTCTATTCAAAATTTACTATCAACTTCCTTCTTCTTTTCTTTCAATCTATAAGCGTCTCACACGACTTTCATTAGCAAACTTTGTATTAGCTAGAATCATATTACATGTTTAATGCCTATTTCCGTGTAGAGATTTGAATGTAATGTTTCTTATTGGCAAATTTATGGACACCAAGAACATGCTCTATTAGCTCGAACTCACATGTTTGTAACAAAAACTACTCAAAGAAGAGATAAACTCGTGCATCGCATGAGTTTGCGACTAGTATATATATAAACACAAACAAGCTACTCATTACCATGTGTACTGCCCCCATCGTGCTACTTGCAATGTCATTCATTGCGTTACTGATTGCCTTGCTGTGAGTCCGTCATGCCATTCATTGCTGGCTACTGATAGTTCATTTTCCTTTCTCTCTCTTTCGTTCTCTCTCGCTCTGTGACTATGTGTTCACACTACAGTAAAGCTACCGCATTTCTACTGTAATAGAGTTAAGTGCATACAGCTGTCTAGAATTTCACCAACATAATATTAGAAATATTAATAGTTTTTTTATAGGGATCAACTAAGGATAACCTGTCCTTGGATGTCGTCCATGGTCAGCACGTCCAAAGAAAACAATCT
Organism: Quercus gilva; assembly: GCA_023621385.1. NCBI lineage: Eukaryota > Viridiplantae > Streptophyta > Magnoliopsida > Fagales > Fagaceae > Quercus > Quercus gilva. Next base: position 50,831,529 of record CM042473.1, on the reverse strand, counting down.
ACAGCATTCGTCCTTTAACAATGAGGTGATCCAGTCCAGAGTTCTTTCATGGACGACTAGATGTATGGACGAGTATATATATATATATATATGTATAAACGATTGAACTATACTTGGATAAATCCTAGGAAGAATTCCCTAAGAATTCCACATAATTACACCACGACACATTGCTTTTACTACGTGGAAGAAACTCCTTAGACTTCCTTGCATGTACTCCATTTTCTCTGTTAGCTGCCCATATAATCCATGATGATAGTGGATCCAAACAAGTAGACCTACGACTAACTCTCTATAAAAGGAACAAATCTCATTCACCCAAGGTAAGTTATAATCATTCACTACTTTCCATCCTTGTGTCCTAGAGAGAAAACTGACTTAACCGTTAGAGGGTCCTTGGTCGGGTCACACCGGTCACCTTTGATAGTTCTTTCTTTCTTTTCAGGATTCACAGTTGTCACCATAGCCCGAAGCATTCCAGTCTACTGATTTTTTTGTATCATCAATTGGCGCCGTCTGTGGAAAAAGAAGTAGTGCTAAGGAAAAAAGTTTTTTAAGTGTTAACTCCTTTGCCTTTCCAAGACAAAAAAGGCTACATGGTTCAGACTAGATCAATGGCTACAAGTCTAGGACACCCGGAGAGTGGAAACGCCTTTAGTCACCCAAATCATGCGCCACCACCCCCCATGACTGTCCAGCAACAATTACAGTCCAAGGCAGCAACGATAGCAAAACTGACACAACAGAACTAGGACTTAACTAGAGAAGTTAACAGACAATGTCATCAACAGCATGGTGGAGAACGAGGTCAAATTTTAGAGAACGAAGGGACTGATAATAATGTTGAAGGAAACTAGTCCAGAGGCACCGTTACTCGTAGAGTACCACATTTGGAGAGGGAGATGGACCAGATGAAAAGAGCCATGAAAGAGACGAAGGATTCCATGAGGAGAGCAAACCATGTGGATGATCTTGTCCACAGGACTGATTCCCACTTTATTGCGTCCATCATAAGTCATCCCTTGCCTTCCAAGTTCAAGATGCTTACCTTGGACTCATATGATGGGACAAGAGACCCTTGTGATCATATTGCCACATTCAAAACAACCATGCATCTCCAAGGTGTTCCAGACAAAATAATGTGTAGAGTCTATCCTACTATCTTAAAAGGCCCAGCCAAAGTATGGCTCAGTAAGCTACTGCCAAATACCATAACTTCGTTTCAGGAGTTAAGTAAGTTGTTTGCCAACAACTTTGTTGGGGGACAAAGGCAAAAGCGTTCTTCGTCCAACCTGTTGAACATAAAACAAGGAGAAAATGAAAGCCTGCGTACTTTTATTGGCTGTTTTAATAGAAAAGCTCTATTGGTGGATGAGATGGATGACAAGATCCTTTTGGTAGCCTTCTACAATGGAGTTAGTTCAGACCCGTTCATTCATAAGCTGTACAACAAGAAGCCTTAGACGATGGTTGAGTTGATACATTCAGCCCAAAGTTTCATGAATGCAGAGGACACAATTATTGCCAAGAAGAAGAAAAAATGTGAACGACTAGAGAATGGCTATATACACCATCTAGAACAAGGTCCTCGTCCAAAGAAAGCCAAGATATGGAAGAAAATGGATCGCGTCGGCAAGAAAGTAGGGTCGTCTTCAAGATCCAGCTATACTCCTTTGAATACTCTGCTTAATCAAGTGTTAATGCAGATCAAAGATGATCCATCCTTAAAGTGGTCTGAGAGGATGAAAGGAGATCCTAATAAGCGTAACAAAAGCAAGTACTATCGTTTTCATCACGACCATGGACATGATACGGACGAATGCTATGACTTGAAGCAGTAAGTTGAAGCTCTTATTAAGCAGGGAAAGTTAAAGAATTTTCTTGGGCGAGACCATAAGGATGAGAGACAGCCAATGAAAGGCAATGCAGAAGAACCAGCACGTCCACCGCTTGGAGAAATAAGGATCATTATAGGAGGTACATCAACAGGTAGCTCATCCAAAGCCAAGAAGACCTACCTACTGGAAGTCCAGAATGTTCAAATATCTAGACGACCACCAAGGATGATAAGAGAAGATGAACTAGCCATTACTTTTACATACAAAGATGCAAGATGACTACACCATCCTCCTGATGATGCGATTGTCATTACTTTGACGATTGCAAATTATATAACTAGAAAGGTGTTAATAGATAATGGGAGTTTAGCAGACATCCTCTACTATCCAGCCTTCCAGTAAATGAGGATTAACAAAAAATTACTTCATCTAGTAAACGTGCCATTGATCGAGTTTAGAGGAATGAAGGTTTTACTAGTAGGCATCATCTCTATGCCAATTATGGTAGGCTCTTACCCACAACAAATCAATAAAGAAGTGAATTTCCTTGTAGGTTGTTCATTTTCATATAATGCCATTATTGGATGACCAACTTTAAATAGTTGGAAGGCTGCAACATCCACTTATCATTTATCTGTGAAGTTTCCAACGAAGCATGGCATTGGAGAAGTACAAGGAGATCAATTAGTAGCTAGAGAATGTTATCCAGCAATGATGGCCATGGACGAGCAGATGCAAACAATGAGCATTGAAGAAAGAAGAACATTGGCGGAGCTAATTGAGATGTTGGAAGATGTACCGTTGGACGAGTCCAACCCAGAGAAGTTTACTAGGATTGAAACAAGTATAGAGGAGAAGATGAAGTAGGAACTTGTTGGGTTCCTTAAATATCGTACAGATGTTTTTGCTTGGAGCCATGAAGACATGCCTAGGATTGACCCCCATGTGATTACTCATCGTCTAAATGTGTCCCCATCCTACAAGCCTATTCATCAAAAGAAGAGGGTGTTTGCCCCGAAACAAGATAATGCTATCAAGGAAGAAGTCCATAAGTTAGTCACTGTGGAGTTCATATGCCGAGTTTATTAACCTGATTGGCTAGCTAATGTAGTGATAATTAAAAAAGCCAATGGCAAATGGAGGATGTGTGTGGACTTTACAGATTTAAACATGGCCTACCCGAAAGATAGCTATTGTCTTCCACACATTGATTAGTTGGTGGATTCAACGGTTGGACACTAGTTGTTAAGTTTCATAGACACATTCTCAAGGTATAACCAAATTAAGATGGACGAGGTAGATCATGAGAAAACATCCTTCATTACAAGCCAAGGTTTGTTTTGTTATAAAGTGATGCCATTTAGCTGGAAGAATGCAGGGGCTAGCTAACAGCGGCTTGTTAAACATATGTTTTGTCCATAAATTAGGCAAAACGTTGAAGTATATGTGGACGATATGTTGGTTAAGAGTGCGAGGGAGATGTAGCATTTGGACGACCTTTAAGAAACCTTTGACACACTTAGGCAATACAAGATGAAGTTGAATCCAAGCAAATGTGCCTTCGGAGTTGCGTTAGAGAAATTCCTTGGTTTCATGATTTCCTAGAGAGGAATTGAAGCAAGCCCTGATAAGATCCAAGCAATTCTGAACATGAAGCCCCCAAAGAATGTCAAAGACATCCAGAGCCTTACTGGACGAGTAGCTGCCCTTAACAGGTTTGTTTCAAAAGCTACTGACAAGTGTTTACCATTTTTCAGAGTGTTAAGAAAAGTATTTGAATGGATGGATGAGTGCTAACAAGCGTTTGAAGGCTTGAAAGCTTGCTTCAACTCCATTGTTAAGCCCGTCTAAACCTTGAGAAGAACTGTATCTCTACCTAGCAGTGTCCCCTCATGCAGTACGTTCAACCTTGATAAAAAAGTAGGGGAAGGTACAAAAACTTGTCTACTATACCAGCAAAGCTTTAAGGGGAGCAGAAGAATGATATCCACCTATGGAAAAGCTTACATTTTCATTGGTGATAGCAGCAAGGAAGCTCAGGCCTTATTTTCAAGCTCGTGTAATCAACGTCTTGACAAACCACCCGCTAAAGAAGGCCATGAACAAGCTAGAGGCTATTGGACGACTAATCCAGTGGGCAATATAACTTAGTGAGTTTGATGTACGATACAAACCAAAAGAAGTGATAAAAGCTCAGGTCCTAGTAGATTTTATTGCTGAATTCACTCCTGCTAGTAGTAAACAAGATGAAGACTAGGGGGCAAAGCAGTGGGTCATCCATGTGGATGGCTCATTCACATAACATGTAGGAGGAATTAGAATAGTTTTACACTCACCTGAAATGGATTATATGGAATATGCAGTCCATCTACAGTTCCAGATAACCAATAATGAAGCTGAATATAAAGCCCTGCTACAGGGCTTGGAGTTAGCTAGGTCACTTAGAGCTGACTCTATCCTCGTCTAGGGAGATTCGCAATTAATAATGGGCCAAATAAATGGAACATGTGAAGCTAAGGAGGAACAGATGAAGAAGTACTTGGGCAAAGTCAAGCAGTGCATTAAAGGCTTCACAATAGCTCAATTTCAATAGATACCAAAGGAGGATAATATGGAAGTTGATGTCTTAGCCAAGACGGCATCTACAGATGAAATTATGAGTGACTAAATCAAAATCCAGTACATCCCAAGTATTGACGTTCCAGAAGTACATCAGATAGACAGAGTATTCAACTGGACCACTCCAATCGTCTCTTATCTTAAAGATGGACTCCTCCTAGAGGATAAGGAAGAAGCAAGGAAGCTAAGGGTAAGGGCAATGAGGTTTGTCCTTATGGACGAGGTGCTATACAAAAGGGTTTTTCTCAACCTTACCTAAGGTGCTTGAATCCAGACGAGTCTCTTTATGTCCTGAGAGATGTCCGTGAAGGGGCTTGTGGAAACCATTCAGGGGCTAAATCCCTTGTCTACAAGATGGTCCGTGCAGGGTATTACTAGCAGTCTATGCAAGCATATGTGAGAAGTGTCAAAGGTACAACAACATACCTAGGCAACCATTAGAGTATCTTACTCCAATGGTGGCCCCTTGGCCCTTTACCTAGTGGGGACTTGACATTCTTGGTCCATTTCCCATGGAGACAAGACAGATGAAGTTTTTAATAGTAGGAATTGATTACTTTACAAAATTGGTGGAAGCAGAACCCGTGGCAAGAATCACTAAGCAAAGTGTCAGAAATTTTTTCTAGAAGAATATAATATGCCACTTCAGAATTCCTAGGGTAATCATCTCGGATAACAGATGCCAATTTGATAATGCCCCATTCAAAGACTTTTGTGAGCAATTGGGGATCATAAATCATTATTCCTCGCCCTCCCACTCACAAGCCAATGGACAAGTTGAAGTTACAAACCGGCCCATACTGAAAATCATCAAGACTTGGCTTGAGGGGGCAAAAGGGATATGGCCGAACAAACTACCCAGCGTCCTTTGGGCATACATGACGAGAGTAAGGACTTCGACTGGAAAAACGCCTTTTAAGTTGGAATATGGAAGTGACACGGTCATACCTATGGAGGTCGGTTTAACTAGTTACAAGGTGGCTCACTACTACAACAAAGAGAATTAAAAGCAGCTTCGTCTAAGCCTTAACCTTATGGACGAGGTGAGGATGGATGCAAAACAAAGGGTGGCTCGTTACAAAAACTTGATGGCTAAGCATCATGATACACTGGTGAAGCCAAGACAGTTCAACACCCGAGATCTTTTCTTAAAGAAGGTGTCCCTGGCTACAAAGGATCCCACTCATGGAAAGTTATGGCCTAACTGGGAAGGACCATACAGAGTCATCAATTCCAGAAGATGAGTTTCATACTACTTGGAAGCCTTAGATGGATGAAAGCTTGAGCATCCATGGAATGTGGAGCACTTAAAGAAGTACTATCGGTAAAGAAGACTCGTTAAGAAGGTCAGCATGGACGAGTGTAAAGATTGTCAATGATTTCTAGTAGTTTATCTGCTATCTTTCAGCACTTATGTTTTTCAATAGTATTTTATGTTTTCTAGCTACTGCCATGTGCTATGGACGTTATCATGAACAAAGTCCTTGTATATAAAGTAATTTGAATTCCCTAAAAATGACTAAGTACTAGCATAGACGATGTCTTTGAAATGCTATGTACTAAGTTCTCTGATGTTTGTGGACGATGTTGTGCTCAATTATTGTATATAAAGTTTCTTGAATTCTCTAATTTAAGTGTTGTGAAATTAACATCCATGACAAATTAAAGACATTTAAAATCTCTAAATGTAGAGATATATCGTCATGAGCCATCCTTAACTAAGGAAAAGGCAAATTGTCGTAAAACCTATGGCAATAATAATAAGTGCAAGGGGAAGGAACAAAACTCCCAATATACTCGTCCAACAAATTAAGGACGAAGAAAAGCATGCATGTGAAACTTTTTACGGGCAACACGTCCAACTTGCCAAATAATCCAAGCTATGGATAAAGAGAATAACCAAAGAAAGTTCCAAGAATAAGTCTAAGGACGAGGATAATATACATTCCAGAATGGAGTCCTAAACATGGACGAGAAAACACTTGGAATTAAATTTGGTAAAAACAATATGGATAAAAGTGCATTCATAAAATTAAAAGGGTAGACAACTGTCGTCCAAAAACCCTTAATAAACTTAAGCCTAAAGGGCAATTGTATCAAGACTCGTCTTAGAACATAGACAAGCCAAATGTACTTGGATAAAATTAAAGTGGTCCAAAACAACAAACCCTTTCTTAAAAAAAAAAAAAAAAAAAAAAAAAAAAAAAAAAAAAAAAAAAGATGAGTCTTCAACATTAATATCCTCAGAACTCGTCTGAAGAAGAAAGCTCTCAGGAGCAACACGAAGCTAAATAGGGTTGAAGTCTATCTCAAGGAAGAGCTTAAGGGCATTCATATGGAAATCTTTAAATCCAGCTGCGTAGTTCTTGTCCAAGAGGTCAGCGTACTCGCTAAACGCCTTGAACTCTTTGATACCTGCTTCTTTGGCCTCCCTAAGAAGGGTACAAAGCTCGTCACTTCTCTTTTGCAGATGATCAAGACGATTGTCATTCTCAACAGCATCTAATTTAAGCTTTTTGATGAATTTTTTTAACTCCTTCACTTCTTCCTTGAGTTTAATCCTCACTCCAGCCCAATGACTGGACTTCGCTTGCATTTCACGAATCTTTGCCTCCAATCTAACCCTTTCATGGTCCAACTCATAAGCTTGTCTGGATGTTGCCATAAACTTTGAAATAGCCTATATAAAAAGAATTGGATGTGAGATAAGTAGACAAAACATATCAATTCTTAAATGATACAAGTTGAGGAGAATACCTTGAAAAGATCATGAACAATGGAATGCTCAAATTCCTTCACGAACATGTCATAACACACAGCAATGTCCTCTTCAGTCACAGCTTGTTGGTACCCTTTCTAGGCAAGATCTTCATTCTCAAGAAGATTCATAGGAGCACTTTTAGAAGTTTTGGATGGGGTTACTTCAGGATTGGATGGCTCCTCATCCAAAATTTGCACTAAAGGCGGTTTGGCAGGTGTAGAAGGGACGACCAAATCGGGTTTTGTTGGGATTAGTGCCCTAGAATCCTCTTGTATGATACTATGTATTATATTGTGTACGACATTATGTATGACATGATGTATGACTTAATATTGTAATTAATAAAGTTGTTTTATTATTATCTGAAATAATGGTAACATGAATATTTGGACATTATCACATAGTACATGAGATGCATAGTATGTGATTTATGTGATTTAGTCACAAAAGATATAAGTCACAAGTTCTTTGTAAACTCATAATTTGGTTTGTAGTTGGTGATGAAATTAGGTGTTTCATCTGCGAAGACTGTAACATATCAACTAAGATGATTTGTCTTGATCATGGAAGTGGAGACTTCTAGTTGATGTGTTGATATGTTTTAAGAGTTATAACATATTGAACTGGACCACTGTGAGATTTATTATTCTTCTAATGACTGTCAAATGAATAATAAATCTCACGACTTATATTTACATGAACTTTTAATCTTGAGAGAATAATGGACGTGATCATGAAGTATAGGTTGCTTTGATATATCAGGAGTGAAATCTAAAGTAACGGTCAAAACCTCAGTATGTTGGGCAGCCACATTTAGTGTTGATGGAACATATATTTTCAAGATGGAATTCATAGTCTCTTAACAAAGATACAAAATATTCCCTTGAGATAAGTTTAATGGATTTGTTATTCAAAAAGTTAGGCCTAACTACTTTGATAAATAGTTACTAAAGTATATATTTATGAAATTGGATTTCATAAATATATAATGAATAACTTAAAGGATTAAACCAGGTACTCAAGGATTAAGATGTAGTAATTCACAAGATGGCAGTCTTCTTTCATGACTTTGTGTTACTACGAATATTTTATGAAGGGGTTGCATGTACAATAAAGTCTAAGGATATAATTTATTAATAAGGCCTAGAGTGCAATTATATTTATATAGTAGTATTAAATGTAATTAATGGTAACTTTGGACTTGTCAAGAGTTGACAGAAAAGCCCAAGGCCCATTGGAGTTAGTGTCTTATTGGTCCATTTTGGTCCCACTCCAAGCCACACACTAAAGCCCAATTAGAAAGGTCCAATAGGCCAGTCCAATTAGATAATCAGTTAGTTATAAATGGAGAAATATACAGAATTTTTTATTAGAAAAAAGAGAGACATCATTGTGAAATGGTGTGTATGTGTGAGTAAAACCGCTCGATTATTCTCCCTTAGAAACTGATTGAGAGACCACACTTCTTGGGTGTAAGGTGGAACTGGAGTGAAGATTAAAAGTATTCCCAAGTACTTACAATCTTTTGTTTTGAATTTTACCGCACCAAGGTATGCTATCTTGTTCTTAAATTATGAAATTTATATAGTGCATGTTATCAATTGTGAATGAAATAGATCCATATTTGTATGAGATACAAAACCAGATTTACCAACAATTGGTATCAGAGCCAAGTTTTCATATCATGATTGTATAGCATGTGATTGAATTTTAGAATGAAAGTAAAATGTTTTCTTGATCATATCGGGTTCACACCAAAGGATGTATATTCTCTTGGTTTGTTCGAAGTGGTCTATGATTAAAGAATTATGTCGTGTTTTAATTGAAATTGCCAAGGAGATATAGTTCTATATCAATAACTGTTATGTGGATTACTTTAGTTATTGTACGACTTGGCTAATTTTAGACAATTGATGGATTGCCTCGATGCATTGGTCAATATATTATATATATGAATTTTGCACCGATTGCAATGCTTAATGGTAGTTATTGATTGTTGAAGTAACTGTTTTGTAACTACCATGTGCATGAACCATGTTGATTGCACCGCTTGGCTATTCATGCTTTTAATTGCTTATCACGTGTTAATTGAAAGTTGTTGCCATGATAGCCATCTTGTACATGAAAATTCTTGGTGACCATTTTATTAAGATGTGATAAATGCCTTGAATCAGTGTATTAAATATATATCTTTATTTATATGGAGATGCACAGAGATATATATGCTATCTTGTTAATGTTAGGATTATGAAATTTATTCCTAATGAGATTAGGATTATGTTTTCAAGGTTTCTAGCATTATTATGGTTCTTGATATTAAAAACCTTTAATTTAAAATATCTAGTGGGAGAGAGATACAAAGGTTAGATCTCACGGTCTCCATTATCGGTTTATAGTAGTATGGGTAAGCACCTCGTCTTGGCGAATATGCCTTGCGATCCCAAAGGAGGGTGTTTACTTCATTGTACTATAAGATTGAACTAACCTGTTTAAAGTAGTGTGGACAAGCACCTCATCTTGGCATATATGCCTCGCGATCCCAAAGGAGGGTGTTTTGGTCTATGGTACTACAAGTTTAAACATTATAAGGGAGATGAAATGTGGCTACACATGATTTTAGATAATGGTGTACACTAGACTAAGTGTAATGTTAACCTCCCAAATGAGCTATGTCATTATTAGTTAAAGGCTAAAGCTAATACGGCATATTATTAATGTATGATAAGAGTTATCATTATAGCACTAATAATGAGAATAGTTCTCAATCAGTTAATGTGTTTATAATAAACTTGCTACCAAGGAATTATAGACATGGATTGGGTTGTCGTTGCATATATTACTTTATGGTTTTATTAAGGTTCCATATTATATGTTTATATGCTAAATTGATAATGTCCAGTTTACTTATTATATTCATGTTTATTGTTTTCAGATTTGAACATGGCATCATTTAGCCCACTTGTTACTATTCTTAATTAAAACAAACTGACTGGATCCAATTATGTTGACTGGAAAAGAAATTTAGACATAATTCTCACTGCTGAAGAGCACAAATATGTGCTTACTAAACTATGTCCTAGCTTTCCTTCATTAGATGCTCCTCCTAAGGAAAAACAACGATATGATCGTTGGCAAAAATCTAATGAGATGGCCAAGTACTACATCCTAGCATCTATCTCCTTCAGACTTACTAAACTAAGTCTGAAGGAGATATTTGGTGAGCAAGATAGCTCTACAAGGCAAGAAACTATAAGACAGATTTATAATACCAAAATGGCTGAAGGTACTTCAGTGAGGGAGCATTGTCTTAGGATGATCTCTAATCTGAATACATTGGAAGTTTTAGGTGCCGATATTGATGGAGAATCCCAAGTGGATATGATACTTCAGTCACTACCAGAATCATTCAAGGAATTCAGACTTAACTATAATATGAACAAAAAGATTTATACATTGTCTAAATTAATGAATGAGTTGGTAGCAGCGGAAGGCATCTTTGGTACTTCTAATGTTGATGCTAATATGGCTGAAGCTTCTACTTCTCAACCTAAGTCGAAAAGCAAGGGTAAGAAGAAGAAGAAGAAGAAGAAGAAGAAAAAGAAGGACTTCTCCAAGAAAGATGGTAAACAAGTTGCCTTGGGAGTTGCCAACAAAGAAAAGAAAACCAAAGGAAAGTGTTTCCATTGTGGTGAGAAAGGACATTGGAAGAGGAATTGTCCAATATTTAAGGCTGCCAAGAATAAAGGTATGAAAAGTACATTCCTTCTTGAAACATGTTTGGTACAAAATCCCACAGATTCCTGATGTGTGGATTCAGGTTGTACTAATCATATCTGTAAATCCTTGTAGGAGTTTCAGGAGACCAGAAAGCTGAATTGAGGGGAAATGTTTCTTACCTTGGCTGATGGGAGCAGGATTCCAGTTGTAGCTATTGGAGTGTTTAATTTATGTTTTGAATCTAGAGTTTTAATATTGGAAGACTGTTTGTATGTATCTAATGTTCGTAGGAATTTAATTTCTACAACTTATTTAGGTAAACATGGATATTATGTTATCCTAAAAGACAATGTTGTAATAAAGAAGGATAAATGTTTATCTATTCTGGCAATATTGTGGATAGTCTTTATATTTTAACTCCTGATAAGCATGAATTATATAATTCTGAATTAGATCATAACTCTCATGTAAAATCATTAAAGAAAAAGTTTCCTTCTACTAATGAAGCATATCTTTGGTACTTGCGTTTGGGTCATATTAATCCAAACAGAATTCAAAGACTGATCAAAGACGGACTTTTAGAGCCATTGGACTTTGATGAATTTTCAGTTTGTGAATCTTCTTTGGAAGGTAAAATGACCAAATGACTTTTTAATGCAAAAGGTAGAATATCCCAAGAGTTGCTTGAATTAGTTCATACAGATGTATGTGGTCCTATGTCAACCCAAGCAAAAGGAGGTTATGAGTACTTCATCACTTTTACCGATGATTACTCAAGATATGGTTATGTGTATCTAATGAGACAGAAGTTCGAAGCCTTTGAAAAGTTCAAAGAGTTTAGGGTTGACGTTGAGAATCAATTAGGTAAACGCATAAAGGCCATTCGATATGATCGTGGTGGCGAATACCTTCTTGGGGATTTCAAGGATTACTTAACTCAAAATGGGATTATTGCACCTGGAACTCCCCGACATAATGGTGTAGCAGAAAGAAAGAATATGACTCTTTTGGAAATGGTTAGGTCCATGATGAGTTACTCAACTTTACCAGTTTCTTTTTGGGGATATGCACTAAACACTGCTATGCATATTTTGAATTTAGCTCCATCAAAATCTGTTCCTAACACACCTAAGGAATTGTGGAGTGGGCGTAAGCCTTGTATATTTGGGGATGTCCAGCACATGTGTTGAAAAGGAAGTCTGATAAGTTGGAAGCTAAAATCGAAATATGCATGTTTTTAGGGTATTCAAAGGAAACAAAGGGTTATTCATTCTATAGTCATAAAGATAACAAAGTGTTTGTTAGCACACATGCCAAATTTTTTATCCTAGGAATAAAGTTGTTTTGGCTTAAATAAATGAACCTATAAATGAAAGACCAATAGATGATACTAGGAATGATGTGGTTGTATTAGATACACCACAAGATACTACTCATGAGATGACTAGTACACAGGTGCCTCGTCGTAGTGGGAGAATTGTTCGGCCTCCTATAAGATTCATAGGTTTGGGAGAAACTTATGAAGCAATCTCATAAGAGGCTAAATCAGATCCCTACACTTATGAAGAGGCAATGAATGATATAGATGCACATTATTGGGTCAAAGCTATGAAATCTGAATTAGATTCCATGTATTCCAATCAAGTTTAGGATCTTGTAAAGGTGCTTAATGACATTAAACCTGTTGGTTGCAAATGGGTTTACAAGAGGAAGAAAGGGATAGATGGAAAGGTTAAAATCTTTAAAGCAAGGCTAGTGGCAAAATGGTATACACAAAAAGAAGGTATTGATTATAAAGAAACATTTTCACCAGTAGCAATGCTTAAATCTATTAGAATTCTCTTATCCATTGCTGTTCATTATGATTATGAGATTTAGAAAATGGATGTCAAGACTACATTTCTCAATGGCAATCTTGAAGAGGAAATCTATATGTTGCAACTGGAAGGTTTCATAGCAAAGAACCAAAAGCATATGGTATGCAAGTTGAAAAGGTCCATTTATAGACTTAAGCAAGCAACTAGGTCATGGAACATCAGATTTGATCAAGCAATTAAGTCATTTGGTTTTGAACAAAATTTTGATAAACCATGTGTGTACAAAAGACATCAAGATAAAGTAGTAATGTTCCTAGTGCTTTATGTTGATGATATTCTACTCATTGGAAATGATGTAGGGGTAATGTCATCTATAAAGGTTTGATTGTCAAGCCAATTTGATATAAAGGACTTGGGTGAGGCTAACTTTACTCTAGGGATCAAGCTTTGGCGAGATCACAAGAATAAGATGTTAGGCTTATCACATGCTGGATATAAAGATAAGGTTCTAGAATGGTTTAGCATGCAAAACTCTAAGAAAGGATTACTTCCTTTTAAACATGGAGTTCCTCTGTCTGATGACCAAAGGCCTAAGACTCAAGAGGAAATAGATATGATGAGACAAGTTCCTCATGCTTCAGTAGTGGGCAGTCTTATGTATGCCATGCTTTGTACTAGACCAGATATTTGTTATTCAGTTGGCATGGCCAGCTGATATCAATCAAATCTAGGATCAAAACACTGGCAAGTTGTAAAGCATATTCTCGAGTATCTATGGAGAACGAGAGATTATATGCTTGTTTACCGAAGTGAGGATTTGATACCCATTAGCTATACAGATTCAGACTTTCAGTCGGATCTAGATTTCAGAAAATCCACATCAGGATGTGTTTTCACCCTAGGAGGTGGAGCCATAACTTGAAGGAGTGTTAAGTAATCTTGTATTGCGGACTCCACCATGGAAGCAGAGTATGTTGTTGCTTGTGAAGCAGTAAAGGAAGCTGTATGGCTCAAGAATTCCTTTCTGACCTTGGTGATATGAGAATGGAACAAGTTCCCATCACATTGTTTTGTGACAATAGTGGTGTAGTTGCACAATCAAAAGATCCAAGGAACCACAAGATAGGAAAGCACATTGAGAGAAAGTACCACATCATTAGAGATATTATAGCTCATGGAGATATGGTGGTATCAAAGATTGAAAGTGCAAATAATCTAACAGATCCCTTTACCAAAGCCTTGCCTCAAAGGACCTTCGAGTCGCATTTGGAGGGAATGGGAGTTAGATTAATGCATAATAGTCTTTAGGGCAAGTGGGAGATTGTTGGGATTAGTGCCATAGAATCCTCTTGTATGATGTTATGTATTAGATTATGTATTACATTATGTATGACATGATATATGACTTAGTATTGTAATTAATAAAGTTATTTTATTATTATCTAAAATAATGACAACATGAATATTTGGACATTATCATATAGTCCATGAGATGCATAGTATGTGATTTATGTGATTTAGTCATAGAATATATAAGTCACAAGTTCTTTGTAAACTCAGAATTTGGTTCGTAATCGGTGATGAAATTGGGTGTTTCATCTGTGAAGACTATAACATATCAACTAAGATGATTTGTCTTGATCATAGAAGTGGAGACTTCTAGTTGATGTGTTGATATGTTTTAAGAGTTAAGACATATTGAACTAGACCGCTATGAGATTTATTATTTTTCTAACGATTGTCAAATGAATAATAAATCTCACGACTTATATTTACATGAACTCTTAATCCTAAGAGAATAATGGACCTGATCATGAAGTGTAGGTTGCTTTGATATATCAAGAGTGAGATCTAAAGTAACGGTCAAAACCTCAGTATGTTGGGCAGCCACATTTAGTGTTAATGGAACATATATTTTCAAGATGAAATTCATAGTCTCTTAATGGAGATACAAAATATGCCCTTGAGATAAGTTTAATAGGTTTGTTATTCAGAAAGTTAAGCCTAACTACTTTGGTAAATAGTTACTAAAGTATATATTTATGAAATTGGATTTCATAAATATATAATGAATAACTTAAAGAATTAAACCGGGTACTCAAGGATTAAGATGTAGTAATTTACAAAGTGGCAATCTTCTTTCATGATTTTATGTTACTACGAATATTTTATGAAGGGGTTGCATGTACAATAAAGTCTTGGGATATAATTTACTAATAAGGCCTAGAGTGCAATTATATTTATATAGTGGTATTAAATATAATTAATGGTAACTTTGGACTTGTCAAGAGTTGATAGAAAAGCCCAAGGCCCATTGGAGCTAGTGTCTTATTGGTCCTTTTTGGTCCCACTCCAAGCCACACATTAAAGCCCAATTGGAAAGGCCCAATAGGCCAGCCTAATTAGATAATCAGTTAGTTATAAAGGAAGAAACATACATAATTTTTTATTAGAAAAAAGAGAGACATCGTTGTGAAATGGTGTGTATGTGTGAGTGAAACCACTCGATTATTCTCCCTTGGAAACTGATTGAGAGGCCACACTTCTTAGGCGTAAAGTGGAATTGGAGTGAAGATAAAAAGTGTTCCCAAGTACTTATAATCTTTTGTTTTGAATTTTACCTCACCAAGGTACGCTATCTTGTTCTTAAATTATGAAATTTACATAGTGCATGTTATCAATCATGAATGAAATAGATCCATGTTTGTTGCTTCTGCTGTGTGTTTTTTATGAGATACAAAACCAGATTTACCAACAGGTTTGACGATCCTGGATTTAGACGACTTATGCTTTGCCTTTTTATGACCTCGATGGCTTGGAAGACTCCCCATGTCAATCGTCTTGGACAGGGTCTTCCTTTTATCCCCTACCACTAGACGAGGTTAGGAATGAGTCCTTTCTGGCATGGTTTCCTTGTCTATTAATCCCTTCCCCTTGTTTTTCTTTCAAGGTTGTCATTCCTGTATATTAAAAAAATTAGGGTTTGGATGAAACAAGTAATAAAAATGCAAAGGAGAAAACCTACGTCTTCAATTAGTAAGCTCGTTAACAAGCGCCTCTTCAGTAGGTTCAGGGCCAAGTCACCAACTTGCAAGATGGCGATGTGTCACTAAGCAGTGAAATGTCTTGTCTGTGTAAGAATGAGCTCGCTGGACTCTGTCTAAATGAAATTTAGACAAGACAGGTCGTCTTACAGCTATATAAAAATTAGGGGGAGGGGGGGAATTAGACAAGTACAACAATAAAAATGAAATAAGTAGTGAAAAAGGGACATAC
Organism: Quercus gilva; assembly: GCA_023621385.1. Lineage (NCBI taxonomy): Eukaryota > Viridiplantae > Streptophyta > Magnoliopsida > Fagales > Fagaceae > Quercus > Quercus gilva. Next base: position 50,815,501 of record CM042473.1, on the reverse strand, counting down.
CCTCTGAACGAAGATTCCCTATCTCGCCAGTATATGGAGGAAATGGATCCCTGCCTACCTCAACAGGGTTTCCTGCCTAAAACCCGGAGATGAAGAAGAACTCTATCTTCCACTTCCTATCAAATGTGGGAAAGGACTTCACCAGTCTATAGTTTGAACCCCTAACTGAGAATCGGTAAAAACCTAGGGATTGACTAATTTTAAAGGGCTTGTAACAGTACAGGAACTCGTCCATAGTGAGAGGACGATTCCTATCAAACACTTCCCTCCATAAAACTTGCATAAGGATGATAAGCCTCCATGCATTAGGATTAAGTTGGTTAATTCTTAAACCTAATCTAGAGAGTATTTCTCTAGCAAAAGCATTAAGAGGCAACCTAAGTCCTCCTAGAAGGTAAGCCTTATAGTTACCTACCCCAAAACTAGGGTGACTACACCATTCACCACAGACAGCCAATCAAGGATTAAGGATGTCTGGGATCTAGTACCAACTCCTAAGGGAAATAAGTTTTTTCTCATCAGTTTTAGAAGGAATACCTACTGCATAATTATATAAATTCTCTTCTTCACTTGAAGAAGGAGACGAGGGGATACTGGTGGATGTGCCAACAAGTGACCCAGAAGCCATTCTCGTCCTCATCTCCTTTTGCAAAACATCTAAAGGGATTCTAGGAACCTCAAACATGTATTGCTCATCTGTGGTGTTTCCCCCACTACTACTGTTACTATTGCTATCAGTACTACTACCATTAGGACTACTATCATGATAATCATCTATCTCTTTATCATTGCTATTGCTAAACAAAGACACTATGATTTCAAACATTTTGAAAACTGAAGAAAAGCCTAAAAAATGAGAAAAAGAGGATACCTAGCTCTAAACGAGGATGACTAATGACAGAAACTCCTAGACGAGGCGTTGGATGACAAAGGTCAGAGGAGAAAATATAAGAAATGTAAGAGGGTAGAAGAGGAATTCCACTATTTATAGGCGACAGACCTAGTCACTGAAACGATGCAATCAACCAAATGGAGCCACGTGGCGCTTGCCTTGAACAACAAAACGACATTAAAAACAAACCTCAAGATTGTGCCATGTGTTAACATTAAAAATAAAAAAAATTCTCAAATCGCCACAAAGACAGACAACACAAGGACGAGGGTGCAACTGATGGGGATCAACTAAGGATAACCCGTCCTTGGATGTCGTCCATGGCCAGCACGTCCAAAGAAAACAATCTACAGCATTCATCCTTTAACAATGAAGTGATTCAGTCCAGAGTTCTTTCATGGACAACCAGATGTATGGACGAGTATATATATATATATATATGTATGTATAAATGACTAAACTATACTTGGATAAATCCTACAAAGAATTCCCCAAGAATTCCACATAATTACACCATGACACATTGCTCTTACTACGTTGAAGAGATTCCTCAGACTTCGCCACATGTACTCTGATAGGCCGAAAACGTATTGGCCTCTTGTGATGAATTAATTGATTAATTAGCCAAGTTTATTAATTAATCAAATTAATATGCAATTGTACGTGGCAGCACAAAAAAATTACCAATTAACTAAAGTATGCAGCGGAAAATAAATTGACATAGTGATTTATTTACGAATGGGGAAAACCTACACAGTAAAAACCCCACCGGATGATTTTAAGGTCACTACTCCCTAAAATCCACTATTATCAAAACAAGCGGTTACAAGTAAAGGAATCTCAATACCTTATACCAACCTACAGTTGAACCCTTACCCCAATTGGACTTGTTCTATAGTGACAATCTCTCATTTTCAATGCACGAATCCCAGTACGTGACTAACCAATTGCGCGAATCCCAGAACGCGACTTGATCACCAACTTGAGAAGGATGTTGGCTACAAAGTTCTTCAGTTCATCCAGACGATAAAGATCATGAAGTTGCTTGGTAACAAAACCCTACGGTGTACAAACACAGCAGCTTCTTGAAGAACTAGGGCAAACTAGGTTTCCGATCACACTTTCTTCACACTTGTGGAATTGTGCTCTTGTGCAACTTGTCGTCACCTTTTACGACCCTTAAAATAATCCTTATATATGTTTAGAGTTATGAGAAAAGAAAGCTCAAACATACATTCACGGATTGGATGAAAAACAGTCCTAAAAAACTGTGTTTCATAAACCTCGACAGATACCTTATCTCTCGAGCTAGCTATCAAGCCACAGGCTTCAGCAGCTTTTAAATCTCGATAGATGCTAGCTGTCGAGCTAGCTGTTGAGCTTTAAAATCCAACACTTCATTCCTTGATTCTTGGACAGACTTGCATGGCTTTCACACTTGAACTCGAAACAATGTGTCTTGAAGCATTAAACACATCCTAGATCTACCAAATTACAAGTAAAGTGTGTTTTGTCAAAGGATTAACCAATTACATAAAATAATGGCATATGTTCCTAACATTGAATCACATATGTCCTAACAAGCTTCCCCTTTGGCAATCCGTGACAAAACCACAACAAACAAATGAGATATGAGAGAAGTCATAAATCACTCAACTCTTATTCACTTGTTGCAAGAAGAGAGTTTATGGTAAGAAGACTTTGACAATTTGTATTTCTGAAACACTTTAAACAAAACTCATCAAGGCATCTTAGTGTGAAACAAAAATAATAGATTGCATACAATTATAAGAAACATGTGTATAAAGAAAGAAAATAAACAACACATGGAGAGATAGGTGAAAGAACATACATCAATATATATAAAGCAAATATAAGTACAATGTATGTCAAAAATGGTCACAAGACCAATATACAAGATATAATGTATCTAAAATAGAAAGAAAAGAAAAGATACAAATATCCTCACTACATCCCTCAATATACACACACTCCCCCTAACAAAAATCTCCTATACTAACCCTCCCCTTATGAGAATGACTACTCTCATATCCAAAACTACTCTCCCTTTTTGTCACGAGTGACAAAGGGTAAGAGTATCAAGTAGACATCTCATCATCGCTAGGTAAGCTAGTATCTCCATCTCCATCATCATCGTCGTAGTCAGAGTTGTCATCATCATCCTCAGATGCCTTAGAAGGAGGAGAGGGAGACTCTACAAAGCCACCAAGGCAAGCCTGCCGTCTGGCAACACGGCCAACACGGGTGTTCGCCTGACATAACTCATCAGTGAAAATGTCAATGAGAGCATCCATGCACTGAAGCTACGCCATAATCACATCCAAAGTCACATCACCCGTAGAAGAAGAGGGAGCAGAGGTGGAAGGAGCTAAAGGAGTGGGAGGAGCTGCCGTACCGACTGCCACGAATGTAGTTGCGCCTCGCTCAATTTAGCGGTAGTGGCGTCAATGACATACATAACAAAGAAGTGGTCGGAAACGAGAAAGGGAACAAAAAAATGGCATAAAATCCTCACAATAACCAAAGCTAAAATGAGCTTATCACAGGTCGCCGTATCTCTATATACATCTATAATAGAAAGAATAAAATGAGAGGGAAAATCTATAGTGAGATGCTTAAAAAGAGAAAGCAAAAATTGAGCACGGGGTTCGGTAATAAAGTTATAGTGAGAAAGAGGGTGTAAAACAAAAGTCATAACCATGTTCATGAACCTAGGACCTTTAGCAAAGGTTGAACACGGTGTAAACTGGCGCTTGCCCCAATCAGAGGGACGCTCACAGAAAGTGGACATAAGCCCATCTTTGGATACAATATCCGGTGTGACCACAATGCGCGTACCTCAAACGTGAGTAACAAAAAGAGATACTGAATAATCAAATCCATGCATGTTGGAGTAAAACTCCTGGATCAACATGGATGGACAAGTGACCAGGACGTCACACAGTGACTCACAACCCCTACTGTGAATGACAGTGGGTAGGTCAGTGTCGAAGAAGTCCAACAAAATGACTTGGCGTTCTGAATAAACGCCTCGTCAAGAAAAATTCTCTGAGAAGTCCTTGTAGGCTTGCTCATCACAAAACCTAACAGAAGAAAGAGCAGGGTCAAAAGAAGTAGATGCCCCAGAACGAAGAGGGTTCCGGGATGGAACAGATTTACGCTTAGGTGCCATGACGCAACTAAGGTAAACAGAAAGAGAGAGAGGGAGAAAGAGACAATCAAAAAAGTCCCAATACAATTCAATATATAAGAATATAGAGAATATAACGTACATATGCATGAAAATGCATGAGCATGTGATATGCAATAGTAAAGACATCATGGGCTCAGCCCAATCTAATCCTACCAGCACACATGTTTGCAACAAAGTAAACACACATCTAAGAATGCATGAAACATTGTTATAATGCAATTGAGATGCAATGCATGATATTTTAAGAACTAAAATACAAAACATATCCCAAAAAATTCACAATAACTTCATCAATTTTGAAAAACCCTAAAAGTTTTATAATAAAAAAAATCCCAAAAAGTTAGGTCAAATGCATGAAATGCATGAAAAAGAAGGATTAGGACCCTTACCAAGTGAAGAAAAATTTGATCTAGGCCGAAAATTTCTTGGGAATGAAGTTTAGAGAGAGAAAAGTGTGTTTGGGAGGTGAAATAGCTGAAAGCAATCGAGAGAGATCGAGGAAAGTGAGATCCGAATTGCGCTAACCCTATATATAGAAGCTCAATAATTCTTGATAGATCGAGAGGTGTCGAGCTTTAAAGGGTCGACAGATGCAGCTATCGAGCAAGTGTCCAGAGGTGTCCACAACAAAAATAAGCTCGATGGATCGAAAAGCTATCGAGATTGTGATAAAAAGAAGTTAAAGAGCTCGATAGATAAGCCAGGTGTCAAGAGGTGTCGAGGAGCTATCGAGATTGCTTAAAAACAGGTTTTCAAGAAGAGAAAAACACATACATGAATGCAATCAAATATACAACTCAACCAAGGATCCAAATAACATTTTAACCTCTCAAAAACATCTCTCAAACAAGAAAAATGAAAGCATATAAATCCCAAAACACACACACACACATTAAACAAGTCTAACCAATTTTATATTTCAAAAACAAGTTAAGATAGTTTAGTGAGTAGACATTAACACATGTATTCCTTGTGATGGCCAAATCATATTGTACTTGCACATGTATCAAAAGTAGCAAAGAATATTGCATGTTGTGTGTGAAAAACATCACAAGATTGCATAAGTTTATACATGTTATAATGATTTGAGATATGAGAAAATCACTTTAACTCACACACAATCATAACTGTTTAATAGGGACTATCACCTTCGAGGTACATCCTATAACTGCTATATCTCCTAGAATACACGTTTGCAATCATATATAAAGCATTTTGTTCTTTTTGCATTTTATTTTTTTTCTTTGCATATTTTTCTTTTTAAGCAAATCATGCATGGGCATATAAGAGAGAGAAAAGAAATACACAGTGATGTTAAGCATTTGACATTGCACTTTTGTTATGCCGAAGCATACGGATGTCATTTCATGATTGGCGAGAAATAGTGGTGAGATGGTTATTTATGCCTTTCTCTTAGAATTTTCTAATCTTTCCCATCAAAAAGAGTGATACGAGTGTTAAGTACAAGTGATTACTTAATCTTACTCATCGCAAACACGAGCCACAAAGCTCAATTGCTTAGTTATGCATAGGGATGTCATCTAAGCTACAAATGATACAAAGTTTAGAAAATTTTGTTTCAATGGCCATCCAAGGTACACAAGTACCAATGTACACAAACACGCACCGTTTTTGTATTTTTCATTTTTTTCAATTTTTTTTATATGAAAAACAAAATAAAACAAAACTAAAAACTAACAAACAAAAACATGTTAAACAAAACAATACAATGCATAAAACTAGACTGACTCAAAACAATAAAGCAAAACACACAAGTAATGTAAAAACAAAAACAAGTAGGGGAGGAAGAGAGGAAGAAATGACTAAATCACGTGGAGCCCTTTTCCTTCCACACTTTGGAAGACCCTTTTCATTTAGAGAACTCGATCCAACGGTGAGGGGGAAGAGTTAAAGCCATTCAAGTTCGAAAGGAACATGAGGGCTTTGAGAAGATCTCCAAGAGGAGCAAAAGAGGATGGTAACTGATTTTGATCTCTCGACACGATCATGCTATTGCTCTTTTGAGTGGCTAACCACTTTTCGCAATTAGGTCAAGTATGTCTAGCTGCTCCATAGTGATGACAGAAATGTTGCTTTTTCTGTTTTGGCTGTTGAGAGTTTCCCTTCTTAGCCCTAGGGTTTTTAGTCTTATTCTTAGCAAGTTTATGGGGTGCTCCTAAGATAGACTTACTCTTATCTATGTTCTCATTAGCTAATTCATTTTTAACATCACTGTTTTTAGTTTCAATATTATTAGCAGGAGGAACAAAGACAATAGCACTAGTAGAAGCAATACTAGGATAAGAGAAATTATACCCTAAACCGGTTCAATCGGAAGTAGAATTCTGAAGACTAAGCATCTTATCGAGCTTAGCACTTGAAGTCTTTTCTAGCTGAGCTCTGACTTGGAATAGTTCTACCTCAAGTTTCTTGGTCTTCTTAACCAAGAAATTATTTTCAAATCTCAGTGCTCCAATAGTTTGATTTGCTTCATGAAACTTTGTAGAGATTTCTTCCCGCTCAAGCTCCACATCACTAAGCTTCTTGGTGGCCAACTTATACAACTTCTCATGCTTTTCTAAGACCATGTATAACTTTACATAGGCTGTGTGGATATCATCTTGTTCATCCATTTTTTCAAACTTGGACTCCACTAATTCCTCTTCTTCATCCACATCTTTAACAATCCCTTTAGTAGGATTTACAGTGGCAGTGAAGGCATTTAGGATTCCATCATCCTCATATCAGAATCATCCTCAGGCTCAGTGTCACTCAACGTAGTAGCAAGTGCCTTGCTCTTCCCAATGGTCTTAAGATAAGTAGGGCACTCTTGTTTCATATGACCAGAACCTTGACACCCAAAGCACTTTGGTTCTGAGTGAACAGTGTAGTGACTTTGTTGAAGCCCTTTGCATTGGCATTCTTCATGAACTTCTTAAATTTCTTGGTGATGTAGGACTTCATCTTAGAATCTTCATCATCAGAAGACTCATCAGTATCACTGCTCTTGGCCTTAAATGCCATGCTCTTGCTCTTGCTTGATTTCCCAATACTTGTCAAACCCAACTCATAGGTCTGCAAATTGCCAACTAACTCTGTCAAAGGAATTTTGTCAATATCCTTTGATTCCTCAATCGTGGTGATCTTGGCATGGAATCTTTCGGGTAAAGATCTGAGCACCTTTCTCACAATCTTGGGTTCAGGAATGGTTTCCCCAAGATTAAAAGCTGAGTTCACTATGTCCTTGATCTTGGCATAGAACTCATCGAACGACTCATCCTCCTCCATCATGATCTCTTCAAAGCTTGTAGTGAGCTTCTGAAGCTTTGAGTCCTTGATAGCCTTGGTTCCTTCATAGGTTGGCTGGAGAATGGTCCATACTTCCTTTGTAATTTTAGTGGAGAATATCTTCTTGAACTCCTCATTCATGACCACACTGAATAGAGCATTCAATGCCCTACTGTTGAAGTTTGTCGCCTTGATCTTAGCATCATCCCAATCGGCCGACACTTTCGTAGGCTTGGTCCAACCTATCCCCACAGCTTGCCACACTTTCTCATCTAAAGACTACAAGAAAGCTCTCATGCGTACTTTCCAATATGCATAGTTAGTGTCATCAAATAAAGGAGGAATTATAAGAGATTGTCCTCTATCCATGACAAACAGGGGTCAATGGATCACACAGCAAAGATTAACCCTTATCAAAGTGTGCCTTCTCTGATACCACTTGATAGGCCAAAAACGTATTGACCCCTTGTGATGAATTAATTGATTAATTAGCCAAGTTTATTAATTAATCAAATTAATATGCAATTGTACGTGGCAGCATAAACAAATCACCAATTAACTAAAGTACGCAGCAGAAAATAAATTGACACGGTGATTTGTTTACGAATGGGGAAAACCTACACAGCAAAAATCTCCACTGGGTGATTTTAAGATCACCACACCTGAGAATCCATTATTATCAAAACAAGCGATTACAAGAAAAGGAATCCCAATACCTTATATCAACCTACAGTTGAACCCTTACCCCAATACCCAATTGGACTTATTCTGTAGTGACAATCTCTCCTTTTCAATGCATGACTCCCAGTAAATGACTAACCAATTGCGCAGATCCCAATACGCTACTTGATCACTAACTTGAGAAGGATGTTGGCTGCAACGTCCTTCAATTCATCCAGACGATGAAGATCATGAAGTTGCTTGGTAACAAAACCCTATGATGTACAAACACAGTAGCTTCTTGAAGAACTAGGGCAAACTAGGTTTCCGGTCACACTTTCTTCACACTTGTGGAATTGTGCTCTTGTGCAACTTGTCATCACCTTTTAAGGCCCTTAAAATAATTCTTATATATGTTTAAGGTTGTGAGACAAGAAAGCCCAAATATATATTCACGGATTGGATGAAAAACAGTCCTAAAAAACTGAGTTTCATAAACCTCGACAAATACCCTATCTATTGAGCTAATTGTTGAGCCACGGGCTTCAGTAGCTTTTAAACCTTGATAGATGCTAGCTATTGAGCTTTAAAATCCAACACTTCATTCCTTGACTCTTGGATAGATTTGCATGGATTTAACACTTGAACTCGAAACAAGGTTTCTTGAAGCATTAAACACATCCTAGATCTACCCAATTACAAGTAAAGTGCGTTTTGTCAAAGGATTAAGCCAATTACATAAAATAGTGACATATGTTCCTAACATTGAATCACATATGTCCTAACATACTCCATTTTCTCCGTTAACTAGCATATCATCCATGATGATAGTGGATCCAAACAAGTAGACTTACGACTATCTCTCTATAAAAGGAACAAATCTCATTCACCCAAGGTAAGTTCTAACCATTCACTACTTTCCATCCTTGTGTCCTATAGAGAAAACTGACTTAACTGTCAGAGGGTCCTTGGCCGGGTCACACCGATGACCTTTGATAGTTCTTTCTTTCTTTTTAGGATTCATAACTATCATCATAGCCTGAAGCATTCCAATTTACTAATTTTCGTGTATCATCAATTTTGTTTTATTTGTTAACTTTATTTAAAAATATATATATATATATATATATTGTACAGGTCCCCTTGGAATATTAGAAAGGAATATTAGTAGTTTTGTTTTATTTGTTAGCCTCTCTCTACATACACGTCCCTTACCTCTAGTCTTCTCCCTTCTCTACCTTCAGTCCAAGCTATAGACTGATCTCAAAATCCCAAATTTAATATTATACAAATGAAATGCTACACATACAGCTGTCTAGCATTTCACCTATATAATATTAGAAATATTAATAGAATTTATTGTATTAGTCTACCTATTTATATTTGATAGTAATGATTTGGGTTATCACTTCTTTGTCCTAAATGTTGAAATTTCAAATGTTAAATCTCTTAAATAGACTCAAAGATATAAGCCTAAACAAATTAATATTGTTTTCTTAGAACCTAATGTTAAATTATCATCCTGTTAATCAACATGTTAAAATCCGTTGAGCGTATTTCAAAAATGTTATAATTATAGAATAATGAATGAAGTAGAGCCAACTTTATTGAGTTATAGTTAATTTAAGAAATAAAGTCTTTTTATATCAATTTTTTTTACTTAAAACTTTTGTTATATTTAGCTCCCCCTAGTGAAAAGGTTTTGAACATTGAAAGTTGTAATTTATTAGGTTACATGGACGAATTTACCAGTCAGGATACAATTACACCAGTCAAGACAAATAACTCCAGTCATGTTATAACTTGAAGCTTTCAATTCTGCAACTTATTAGGTTAATTCAACGAATTACACCAGTCAAGATACTATATAATCTGAATAAACTCACCTACTAGAGAGGATACTAACAAATTATATCTACTATTTTATAGTGTTTTCTTTTTTTTCTTTTTCTTTTTTTAGTTTTTTTGAGTATATTGCAAATAGTCAAATTCAACTTTAATCTGAAGGAAAATTACTGGCTAGGGTGCCTTGGTGTTATTTTGGAGTATGGAATGCATTTATCACTATAGTGAGGAAGGTTTACTTGACATAACATTGGGCCTTTTGTGTTTCAATATTTCAATGCATTATTTCTAATACCTTTCAAACAGTAGGAATGATTAGGATCTCTATAGACTATTCTCAAAATCCCAAATTTTTGTTAGTTAAATCAATTAATTGATTGAAGGTTTATGTGTAGATTATCGTGTAGAAATTTAGTGAAGCAACGGGAGAACAGGAGATTGCAGAGATATAGGTTCAACTATATACTACAAGAAATGTTATGGTCTATCTCAACACTATATAATAATACAAGAGTTATAAATAAAAGTTTTTTTGGTCCTTAAATTCAGTCAATAGGGATGTTGTAGCTGATGCTTTAAAAAAATTTGCAATCACGGGTAGTTTGTCTTTATGTTGTAATAATTTCTCTCTTCCTCTGTTAGGGATTGTCAATGCCTCACGGCTACTCGACCACCCATCACGCCTTTCCATCTATCTTGGCCTCGGTGCGAGAGATGATGGTATGGAGGTGTGTCATACCTCAGGTGTGTGACTAAAATGAGTCGATTTTATGAAAATTACCAAGGGTAAGTGAAGTCACCACCAATCATTGGGTTTTTCTAGGTGTGATTGGTCACCTAACTCTATTTGATTTTATTACCGATCTTGGGCTAAGAAAATTGTCGTTTTTCCTAATTTAATGCGGATGGGTAAAAAATCTTGATTCTTGAGTTTGGAAGTCTGGTTACGTGTAGGGAAAGTGTTAGGCACTCCACAACGCCTATCCGTAGACAATCCTTTGCTTTGGTAAGATCATAATTTAAGGACATTGGTAGTTGAAAACAAGCTATTGGCATTAGCTTTAGGGGCTTTAAATGTTTTGGGCTGTGAGGTTTGGTTTCGGAATAGGTGTGGTCTCAATCGATGCTTTCCAAATGTGTTTGGAATTATTGCTAAATTTCCACGGTGAAAATCCGGTAGCATTTTGCCTTATTTTCGTGGCGAAAATCCGACAACGCTTCACCTCAGATGAATCATAGCATGCAAAATGCTATTCTCACCAAGCTTTCGACGTGAGAATACAGCAATGGGGATGCCCCATTTTCACAGCGAAAATCTGGTAGAGTTTCACGTTTGGTGCGCTATGGCGCACCGACAGGGTTTCACGTCTGTGTATACAACGCATACCGATATGCTCGTATTGTGACAAGCCGAAGCCCTTCAAAGCATCAAGCATGTTGATGGGTGTCGCATACATGGGGAAACCAATGTCACTTAATGACATGGATCAAGACAATCACACCGTGATGATTGTGTACACAATATATCATGAATATGCACCTATGGCAATTGCCTTGAGCACATACCTACACTACAAGGTAAAGAGCTCTCATGACTAGAGAGGGTTACTCATATAGCCACAAGAGTCCATCATACAAAGTGCACAATCACCCACACATGCATAGGCATATATATATATATACACACATATATATACATACATCATGCACAGTGCTATCACACAGAGCAGGAAAGGAAATAGACATTGCCAATGTTCCAAGGGTATGGCCTAGCAAAGTATAGGAAATGTAAATCAGACATTGCCATACCCAGGGAATTCAGCCCAAGCAAGAAGCAGGAAAAGAAAATGGGGTACAAGGAGAGGGGGAACCCTAATACATGCTCTTGAGAAAAGGCTTAGAGAGAGAAAGAGAAAAGAAACAAGCCAACAGACAAGCAAAGAAACAGCTAGAAGGAAAAGCATGCAAAAGGCAAGCTAGGTAAAGATGCCAAATGGGGGCAAACAAACATGTGAAGCACACGAAGAGCCAAACAAACATGTTATCAAACAAAATGGAGTGTCTTAGGAGGACAAATGTAGGTTTGGATCGAGTGTCCATAGTTCCATTGGATTGGAGTATGGACAATACACAGACTCAAGCATGAACATGTGGGCAAGCATGCAAAGATAAAAAGAACCAAAGAAAGCCAAACGGGTGGTGCAAAGCAAGAAAGACAAGCATATCAACATCCCGCGGAGCGGAGAGAGGTGTGAATCAAGCACACCAACATCGCAGAGATGTATTTTCCAAGTGGTTACATCCAAATAAGCCCTAGGAGGGACAGATGTAACCACACAAGCAAACACACCGCCCGGGGGGGGGGGGGGGGGGCACAAAGCATGGCAAAGCCTAGATTTAGAGGGGCTAACATGGAGATAAAGTATAGAAGCAAACAAGCAACATAGACATGCAAAGGAAATGATCCAAACCCTTTAATATAGGCCTAGGTGTATTGGTGCAGGCCTAGATCGTAGGATCTAGATCTACACCTTACCGAAAGGGCTAAAACACAAGAAAGAGAGATTATAAGGGACAAAAGGCTATAGAAGCACATGGCATAGCAACCAACATAGATGGAACCATACAAGCATGGCACAAAGCACATAAATACATAGATCTAAGCATAGACATGTAGATCTAAGCATAAACATGTAGATCTAAGCAAAAACATGGCAAAGATCACATAGGCATGTAGATCTAAGCATAAACACAACAAAGAACATAAAGGCATGTAGATCTAAGCATAAACATGGCAAGGAGCTTAAAAGTATGTGGATCTAAGCACAAACATTAAATTTAGACATGTCCTAGCCCAAGAAGGCTAGGCCAACAATATCAAAGCGATAAATCATGGCATAAGCAAGGAAACATGCTAGAAAAACTATAAAGACATGCTAGGAAGCAAGAACATGCTAGGAAAAGCAATAAAGCATTTTATTAAGCAAAATAAAGCTAGGAAAAGCTATAAAAAGAAAAGGGTGAGGATTGTAGCTAAAAAGCTACATCCACAAGCCTAAACCTCAAATCCAAGGTATGGAACCAAAGAAAGGAAGATTAGGTCCAAGAACACTACCTTGATGATTGTTGAGAAAAGAGGAGAATCTAAGGTGTTTGGATGTGTTTAGGAGAGAAATTAGAGAGAAAGAAGAGAGAGAATCTACCAAAAAAATTTCTAAAACTCTTTTTGTTTTGCAAAATGAGGGGTCTAGGGGTACTTATACTGGAAAAGTGACCATTCGGCTTTCGACGCACCTTGTAGGGCTGCTAGCCATCCTGTTGACATCAGCAATTTTGGCCTTTTCCAAGTCCAGCCTCTAATGCATATTTGAAGGTCTTCCCAAACTCAAATTAAGCTGATCTTGGTGTTGAGAAAAGAGGAGAATCTAAGGTGTTTAGATGGGTTTATGAGAGAAATTAGAGAGAGAGGAAAGAGAGAATCTACCAAAAAATTTCTCAAAACTCTTTTTGTTTTACAAAATGAGGGTTTTGGGAGTACTTATACTAGAAAAGTGACCCTTTGGCTTCCAGTACACCTTATAGAGCTACCAGCCACCCTGCTAACATCAGCAATTTCGGCCTTTTCTAGGTCCAGCTTCTAATGCATATTTGAAGGTCTTAGTAAACTCAAATTGAGTCGATCTTGGTGTCATTGGAAAGCTCTAGATGTCTAGTTTCCAGAACACTAAAAAAATTGAAAATATGGTTATCGAATAAAAAGTTATGGCTTCAGGAAGTGTGATGACGCGCTTTGCATAGTTTTCAAGATGTCTCAACCGTTTTAACTTCGATTTCGACCCAGGAATAGTCATTAGAAAGAGAATTTGATAATCTTTGCAATGGAGCTAGCTTAAACCTGTTATAATGGTCAGATCAAAATTAGGGTTTCTGGTGCCCTCGAGGGTCAACCTCGGGTCAAACTTGGTCAAAGTTGATGAAAACCATTAACTAGCTCAGGTTTAAGGTAGAAACATGAAAAATGTTATTTTAGGATGATTTTGACTGACTTCAACTTTTTGTCAACCCAGGGTTCACTATGGGCATTTTGGTCAATTTGATCTAAAATGACACTTTGAGTGCTTTAATGCCCGAATGGGTTGCGCCACGTCAATCTAGATGTTTCCACGGCCTCATGGAGAAAAGATAATATTTTTGGAATTTTCAGGGTTCAACACACAAATTGAGGGCGGACAAAATACGATATCTACAGATGCCCCTTCTTTCTCTTACATCTCAAGTGTAATGGGAGGTGTTGGATAAAGAACGTGATTCTGCATTTTGATGCCCCAAAATTGCATGCGAAAACTGCGCTGTTCATGGATTGAGACCGGTTTTTCTTGACAAGGTTGAGCTGCTGCAGCTGATTCAGAAAAATTCTTTAATTTGGTCCTCAAAACTAGGCAAGAAACTGTGCTGTTTTTTTTTTTGGTCAAAGGTCAACCAGTCAACGTTCACCAAGTCAACACTGACCGACGGCCCTTAAAGGTGTGCCAAGCAGACCTAGTGGCCCTACAAGGTGGCCGAGTAGCCCAGGCCGTACAAGATCCTATAAAGGGGCCTCAAGGCCTCATTTTGACCATTTCACATCTATTTTTTATGAATTCTCACTTCTAAAAATTTCTCTAGAGCGAGTCATAGTCTAGTGGGTCTAGCTTTCAGCTTCAGTTCACGGATTCAGTCTCCAGTTCTGCACTTGATGTCAGTGTCTATTTTCTCTTTCTTTTTATTTTTTGCAAGTATGTTAGTAGCAAAGCAAGTAGGAAAGCATGCTAGTGTTTATTTTATTTTTATTTTTTTTTCTGCATATATGTTTTTTGTTTTTTGTTTTTTGTTTTTTAACATTTATGACATGATGATGTTGGAAAACCTATCTGTTCAAATGTTTAAGTAGCATAGGCGAGCTAGCATATGTTGGATACTATGAAAACACATGAAACACTAGCAAAACTAAACAAAAAGCTAGGTAGATATGAGAGTTTATGCATGATAAAGATGGAAAAATTTTGAGAAGGTTGAAAATGTAAAAACAATGTGATTTTGAGTGAGGGTAGTTTTGGAAAACATAGGATTAAACGGTCGCTGCCGAATTTGAACCTTGATGAATGCATAAAATGTACAGGACTAAATAGTTGTTGTTGAATCTGAATCCTAGTGAGACTAAACGATCGTTGCTGAATCTGAATCCTGGTGAGACTAAACGGTCACTACTGAATTTGAATCTTGAAGAAGGCATAGGATGCCGAGGACTAAACGATGGGTGCTGAATCTGAATCTTGATGAATGCATAGGACTAAACGGTCATTGCCAAATCTGAATCCTAGTGAGTCTAAACGGTTGCTACCAAATCTAAATCTTGAAGAAGGCATAGGATGCCTAGGACTAAACGGTTACTGCCGAATCTAAATCTAGATGAATTCATAGGATGTATAGGACTAAACAATCATTGCCGAATCTGAATCCTAGTGAGACAAAATGGTCGTTGCCGAATTTGAATCTCGAAGAAGGCATAGGATGCCTAGGACTAAGTGGTCACTGCCGAATCTGAATCCTGGTGAATGCATAGGACTAAACGATCATTGCCAAATCTGAATCCTGGTGAGACTAAACGGCCATTGCTGAATCTGAATCTCGAAGAAGGCATTTTGAAAAATTGGATACTTTTGAGGCAAAAGAGATAGGATTAAACAGTCGCTGCCGAATCTAAATCCCAAGGGAGGTATTTTGAAAACTAGGATACTTTTGAGACAAAACATATAGGATTAAATGGTCACTATTGAATTTGGTGGAGATGGCTAGTGCTTCGTCTTAGTCTCGCACTGGTTCAGGAGGCAGTTCTTCACAGTTCCCTCAAACCGAGGAGGGAGGAGACCCAGGGGGTGAAAAGCTAGGTGACAAGCTCTTGTTTGACATAGATGCTGACTCGGAGGCCGATGATAGGGCCAAGCCAAGTCTAGGCACTCTGAGGTTCCGTAGTCATAAACCGAGGTTTCCGCCTTGTTTGTTTGAGGCCGAGGCCTACACTAGAGAGGTCGACGACAGCATAAACAGTACTCATCTTCAACATGGTCTAAAGAGGCATCCTCTTGCTCAAATTTGTAAGGCTCAAGTATGTTCCTCTTTCTCTTTCAATTGACAAATATAGATGTGTAGATATGCATGCTAACTAGTAGCTTTTCTGATTTTGAAAGTAGACCGCTGACAAGATTTAAAGTCAGGGAGCCTAGTCTTCATTCCTTCTCTGCCTATTTGACTCCAAGATGAATGCACGCTATCACGGCTTTTTTGATTGAGCAAGGCTTTGAGGAGTTCCTAAGGATTCCTCCCTATTCTAAGAGGCATGCAATACCAGAGACTTTGGTGCAGCAATTCCACACCGAAACTGGCACATTTCATCTAAGCTATAGGGAGTATGCAGTCCTTCCCCTCGACTGGATAGCCATTTTGGGCCTTAGATTTGGTAGGTATCCGATCCCGATAGATTTTGTAGATTTTGAAGTCGCAAACGAGCTCTTGGGCATTCGCTATCACCTTACTCGAGTGACAAGACAGTATTTTGGACCTACCAATGAGCCTCAGATCCACATGGAGTGGCTAAGGATGAGTATACCCTGGGAGGCGAAGCTAAATGACATTGCTCTCAGGCGATTCTTCTTCTATTTCATCGGTAGTTGCCTGTTTGGCAACAACCAGTAGGTGCTGACTTACAGGCTACTGGGAGCCATGAGAGTAGTGCCAAATATAGGGGCCTATAACACCCTGAAAGGCGAAGCTAAATGACATTGCTCTCAGGCGATTCTTCTTCTATTTCATCAGTAGTTGCCTGTTTGGCAACAACCGGTCGGCGCTGACTTACAGGCTATTGGAAGCCATGAGAGTAGTGCCAAATATAAGGGCCTATGATTGGGGGTCCCTTTCTTATGGATTCTTCATTGCTTTCCTGAAGCAGGCTTTGCGACAAGGCTTCAAGAGCCTAGAGGGTTGTTGGCAGATTTTGACATGGTGGGCATATGAGTATATCCCGGCCCTATGTCCACAGTATTCTGGCCTCTCTTCAGAGATATATCCAAGGGCATATACTTGGTCCCTCTACACAATCACCAGAATTACCTGGTGCGAGATACTCAATAACCCCTATGATGGGCGGTTGTTTGCTAGGCGTAAGGTCACCCATGCTATGGCTAAGTCACATGCGTGGGGCTAGTTCTAGGCTTTGTCAAGCTAGGGGTTCTTCTTAGCTGAGAGGACCTACCATCAGGTTATGCCGATCTTCAAAGTACCCAAAAACCCACCTCGGGAGCTTACATGTTCCAAGGTGATTTTGGACGACCCTGGCTATACAACAGGCTCCTTCGAGGGTTTTGTCACGGAGGACACTGATTACTTCACTTGGTTCCTGTAGTCTTTGGCCAAACCCATCATGGATGATTGCCTTGTAAGTGGTGGCAAAGTGTTCGGTGGCATAGCACGCCCTCGTCGAGCTTCAGAGGCCTACTTGGGGTTACATGTAGATACCCAACAGGCTAGGGTGAGAGATCTTAAGGGAGTGGTAGCCACTGGAGAAAGCTATGTGAGGGTTTATGCCCTAAAAATCCAATTTATTTGCATGTTATAAATAATTAAATTGTTTAATTATATGAGACTATCTATAAATGAACTAATGGGACATTATCTTAGTCCATGAGATGCATTGTATGTGATTTATGTAAAAAGTCACAGAAAGATATAAATCACAAGTTCTTTGTAAACTCAAAATTTTAGTTCGTAGTCGGTGATGAAATTGGGCGTTTCATCTGCGAAGACTATAACATATCAACTAAGATGATTTCTCTTAATCATGGAAGTGTAGACTTCTAGTTGGTATGTTGATATGTTTTAGAGTTAAGACATATTGAACTGGACCGCTGTGAGATTTATTATTCTCCTAACGACTGTCAAATGAATAATAAATCTCACGACTTCTATTTACATCAACTCTAAATCCTGAGAGAATAACGAACCTAATCATAAGATGTAGGTTGCTTTGATATATCAGAAGTGAGATCTATAAGTTACGGTCAAAACCACAGTATATTGGGCAGACGCATTTAGTTTTGATGGAACATATATTCTCAAGATGGAATTCATAATCTCTTAACGAAGATATAAAATATTCCCTTGAGATAAGTTTAATGGGTTTGGTTATTCAGAGTGTTGGGCCCAACCACTTTAGTAAGAAGTTGCTAAAGTATATATTTATGAAATTGGATTTCATAAATATATAATGAATAACATAAAGGATTAAACCGGGTACTCAATGATTAAGATGTAGTAATCTTAAAAGTGGCAATCTATATTCATGACTTTGTATTACTACGAATATTTTAATGAAGGGGTTGCGTGTATAATAAAGTCTTGAGATATAATTTATTAATAAGGCCTAGAGTGCAATTATATTCTTATAGTGGTATTGAATATAATTAATGCTAACTTTGGACTTGTCAAGAGTTGATAGAAAAGCCTAAGGTCCATTGGAGCTAGTGTCTTATTAGTCCCTTTTGGTCCCACTCCAAGCCACACACTAGAGCCCAATTGGAATGGCCCAAAAGGCTAGCCCAATTCGATAATCAGTTGTATATAAGAAGAGAAACATATAGAATTTCATAAGTCCTTTTTTATATAAGTGGTTCTCATATTTATCACAAGAGGAATGAAAGGATGTATGTGAGTGTTGGACACTGTATTATTCTCTCCTTGGAAATTGATTGAGAGACCACACTTTTTGGGCATCAAGTGGAATTAGAGTGGAGATTAAAAGTCTTCCCAAGTAATTCTCAAGTTTTGGTTTTGAATTTCACCGCATTAAGGTACGCTTCCTATTCTTTGTTTTAGAATTCAAGGTTACATGTTATCTCTCATGAATGAAGTAGATCCGTGATTGTTGCTTCCGCTGTATGTTATGTATGAGATACAAAACCAGATTTTCCAACAAGGTATGTGTAGGAGGAGATTGCCAGGTCACTAGCTCGAGAAAGGGACCTATGGTAGAGAGAGATGAAGGCCTATGCCATTGCCACACAAAGATAGAGGGGTCAGCTCCAGGTTGAGATAGGCCTGCTTCATGGGTACATCGGCATTTTGATTAGCGAGATGAGAGGGCATAGGATGCTTGTACCTCTTGCGCCTCATATTCCTAACAGAGATCCTCCTATACGTCGACATGAGTTAGAGAATATCCCTACACCTCTTGAAATGGCCGGTAGTTAGGGATATGCCCCCTTAGATGATTGAGCACGGGCCCTATACTAGATCAGGCACCATTACAGGCTTCAGGATATGCCCCAGGTTCTCCGGTAGATAAAGTCGGTCCTTCTATAGGTCCCATTGCGAGTGATGATGCCGATGATGGCAACGCTGGGCACTTTGATAATGACATCATTAGAGATGATGATTCCTCTTAGGCCAGCCATGTATTGTTATAACATGATGATGTAGCCCCTACGTGGGCATGTTATTCTTATTTTTCTTGTATTTCGTAGACATTGGACCTTGGTAGGCCAAACATGTATATATTAAATTGCCTCTTGGTAGGCCTGGACTGTATGTATTATATTGCCTCTTGGTAGGCTTTAGACATGTATGTATTATACTGCCCCATAGTGAGCCCTGATGTAAGATATCGCCTCTCAGTAGACTCCTAATGTATGTATGGAAATGGCCTCTTGGTAGGCCTTATATGGATGTTTCTAGATTTCACCTGTTGGTAGGCTAGTGTGTATGATCCATGAACACTACCTCTCAGTATGTCTTACATGTATGTTTCTAGATTTCGCTTGTTGGTAGGCTCTTGTGTATGATTCTTGAACATTCCCTTTTGGTAGGCCTTACATGTATCTTTCTAGATTTCACCTATTGGTCATGTATGTTTCTAGATTTCGCCTATTGGTAGGCTTTTGTGTATGATTCTTGAACATTGCCTCTTGGTAGGTCTTACATGCATGACTCTGGATATCGCCTATTGGTAGGCTTTTGATGTGTGTATGAACATTGCCTCTTGGTAGGTCTTACATGTATGTTTCTGGATTTCGCTTACTGGTAGGCTCTCAAAGTGTGTATGAACACTACCTCTTGGTAGGCCTTACATGTATGCTAGTAGCACTTTAGCATTTAGGAGCCGGTTGCACCACTATGGTCACTTTGTTGGAAAAATACATGTTTGTATCACATACAAAACATATGCAGCAAAAAATTAACGAATCTACTTCATTCGCAATTGATAACATGTACTATGTAAGTTTTAGAATTTAAGAACAAGAAAGCGTACCTTGGTGCGGTGAAATTCAAAACAAAATATTAGAAATACTTAGGAACACTTTTAATCTTCACTCCTATTCCACTTAATGCCCAAGAAGTGTGGTCTCTCAATCAGCTTCCAAGGAGAGAATAAGAGAGTGTCCAACACTCACATACAAACCATTTCATTCCTTATATGATCTTAATGAAAACCTACTTGAAAGACTTATGAAATTCTGTATGTTTCTCTCCTTATATATATAACTGATTATCTAATTGAGCTAGCCTTTTGGGCCATTCCAATTGGGCTCTAATGTGTGACTTGGAGTGGGACCAAAAAGGAACAAATAAGACTCTAGCTTCAATGGGACTTGGGCTTTTTTGTCAACTCTTGACAAGTACAAATTTACCATTAATTATATTCAATACCACTATATGAATATAATTGCATTCTAGGCCTCATTAATAAATTATATCCCAAAACTTTATTATACATGCAACCCCTTCAATAAAATATTTGTAGTAATACAAAGTCATGAATGTTGACTGCCACTTTAAAGATTACTACATCTTAATCCTTGAATACCTGGTTTAATTCTTTATGTTATTTATCATATATTTATGAGATCTAATTTCATAAATATATACTTTAGTAACTCCTTACTAAAGTAATTTTGCCCAACACTCTGAATAACCAAACCCATTAAACTTATCTCAAGAGAATATTTTATATCTTCGTTAAGAGATTATGAATTCCATAATGAGAATATATGTTCCATCAACACTAAATGTTGCTGCCCAACATACTGAGGTTTTGACCGTTACTTATAGATCTCACTCTTGATATATCAAAGCAACCTACACCTCATGATCAGGTCCAATATTCTCTCAGGATTTAGAGTTAATGTAAATAAAAGTCATGAGATTTATTATTCATTTGGCAGTCGTTAAGAGAATAATAAATCTCAAAGCGGTCCAGTTCAAATGCCCAATTTCATCACCAACTACGAACTAAAATTCTAAGTTTACAAAAAACTTGTGATTTATATCTTCTGTGACTTTTCACATAAATCACATACTATGCATCTCATGGACTAAGATAATGTCCCATCAGTTCATTTATAGATAGTCTCATATAATTAAACAATTTAATTATTTATGACAGGCCAATAAATTGGATTTTAAGGCATGAACCCCAACAATCTCCCACTTGCCCTCAAAGACAATTTATCATATATCTGACACTTATCTCCCTTTAGAGTAATTCATAGTTACTCTTAGGCAAGGTTTGAAAACAAGTTTCAGCCAAATTTATTACATAAATGATCTTTTCTACTACTACTTAAGTATTTATATCTCTCTAATGAGATAATACGTATACTTAATGTGTATCTTCACCACTTAGGATGAACACATATTTTGAAGTAAACTTCATGAATCACAATCAAACCACAAGCCAGTATTTGTACATCCAATAACAATTAAAACCTCACTTTGGTGGACAAGTACATAATCCCTCATTATCCTAAGATATTTGAGTACATGCTTTACTCCCACTAAATTAAGTGATCTTTAATTCAATTGATATTTGCTTACAACGCCCACCGCAAAATAGATATTTAGCCTAGTATGTAGCATAGCATAAAGACTTCCTATTGATTTGGTATTAGCAACCGTCTTAATATTCTCTTCCTTTTATATGTCTTAGGACCATAGTCCTTTATAAAGGAACTTCAAACTTAAAAGGAAAGAATCCTTTCTTGAAGTATTACATGCTATACTTGGCTAGAATCTAATCTATTTAAGCAATTTGAGATAGACCTAACATCCTAATTTTTGAATTTTAACAAAGTTTAATTCTTAAGATGTGACCAGTCTTTCCCAAGTACTTTATATCAAACTGGACTAGACAACCAAAAACTTTATTGATGACAACAACTCTACACCATTCTAAATGATTAGAATGTCATCAACATACAATAAAAAATTTATTATTCTATATAGCTTTTACACACACAAGGCCTTTTGAAACTTGATCAAAATCAAACTATTTGATTTCTTGATCAAAGATGATATTTTATGATTCAGTCGCTTGCTTTAATCCTTAAATAGAATTTAAGCAACTTGCATACTAAACACTATTGTTTCTTTGCTATGTACAAGTCTAGTTACATCTTATAGATGTCTTCCTCAAGATTGCTACTAAAAGAAGCTTTCTTGATATCCATTGCCATATTTCATCCAAATGAAATATAATGGATAAGAGAATCTAGATAGAGTCAAACTTAACTATTGGTGAAAAAATCTTTTCATAGTCGAACCATTTCTTTCTGAATAGATCTTTTCACATAACCTTGATCCAATAATTCATATTCATATCATCTATTGCCTTTACACAGGACCGAAGATATTTATTCATATCCTTGTGGAATGACTTCAAAAGTTTATTCCAAAAGTATGAATTTATTTGATAATCCTCCTACTATGATATTGTAGTGGTGTAATAGTTATCTACAGAATAATGTCTTTTGGTGTATCTAATACAACCATATCATTTCGGAATGTATTTTATAGTTGTCCTACAACAAATATTGACATTTTTCTTCTAGAACAATCTACGATTTGCTTTAACATTATTCACATAGTCATCATCAAGAACTTTGTATTTGTACTTTACAAACATCTTGTATTCTTTATGTCTACCAAAACAATGTTTTGCAATTCCTTTTGGATACCCATCATAAAACACACATTTTTCTATCTTTTAATTTCAATTTGTTAGACTTTCTTTCTAGCACAAATGCTGGACATCTCCAAAAGTGGAAGTATCAATTACTAGGTTTTCACCCAATCTAGAATTTGATAAATGTCCTAGGAACAAACATTTGAAATCAATTTTAGAGTATATCTCCAAAAGAAATAAGCAAATGGAAATACTAATCATGTACTTTACTATTTCTAAAAGAGTCTTATTCCTCGTTCATGTATGCATTGACTTAAAGAAGTCCATTGAAACTATAGTCCTTTACAATAAAGGAGCCCTAGATCATATTATCCTCTAAATAGAATTCATAGACTGGGAATATAACAAAATAATGGTTCCAAAAACCCATCTTTCACCAATCTTGAATAACATTTAGATTAATAAGATCTAGATAAGTGCCAAAACATACAATACCAAAGGATGGAAACTTTCTCTTTAAAAAGTAAAACATGTAAATTTCCATCTAGAAAATAATCATGGACAATGCTTAACTATACCAAAACAGAAACACTTTTCTTTTAGTCATGCTTTTGAGTCTAATTTCCTTTTGGCAACTACTAGAGCAACTTGCTTGTCCAACTATTTGGTATTATAATTCCTCTTATTACCACCCTTACCATTTAGTTCAGGCTAAGAATTTGAATTAAATCGTATTCATCCTAGCCTTAGCTTTTAAGATGTCTTCCGTTGCATAGATCTCACTCATCAATTCAGATAATATTTAAAAAAAATTATTTTAAAAAACAATATGAATTGATCAAATGATTTTAACAAGGACTTATGGATCATATCCATATGAGATTAACATTTAATCTCCACAACCAAGAATTCCAACTCATTTAAAAAAAATAAAATATTTTCTTAAAATGACATAGAATTGGAACTCCTTAAGCTTTTCTTAGCACTCAATATGATTTATACCAAACGTCTCACTTAGACTTAATATAAAGTCTAAGTCTAATACTAACTCTTGCATCTCATGCTGTAGCACAATTGAGATAGAAGCCAATGTAACATTTTAGCATTTCAATGGAGACTATGATCATATCATAAGCTATCTTCCATCAATGCATCATGCATAGGAAATTATGACAATGCTGAATCGAAGCATATTTATGTATTTCAGCTCCTTTAAGCATCATATCCAAAATTATTTCTTAGTTAATGTGATTCTATTAAAATAGTAGTTAGAGAACAAAATTTATGACAACTTTATTTTAAGACTATGAACATAATTACAGGGACATTATATTTTACATCCATAACCATATAATATGGAACTCGAAAACCATACTATACTAGGTGCAATGACAA
The DNA here is from genome assembly GCA_023621385.1 of Quercus gilva. NCBI lineage: Eukaryota > Viridiplantae > Streptophyta > Magnoliopsida > Fagales > Fagaceae > Quercus > Quercus gilva. Next base: position 50,791,216 of record CM042473.1, on the reverse strand, counting down.
CCTAATCCCACAATTAATATTCCTCGAAAGCGAGGTCATACCAATCACTATGATCAGGTGAGAACTATTCTCATTATTAATGCTATCATGGTAACTCTTACCAAACAAAAATAATTTACCGCTTTTCTTTTAGCCTCTAAGTAATAATGACATAGCTCCAAAGGGAGGTTAACATTAAACTTAGTCTAGTGTACACCATTGCCTAGAACCATGTGTAGCCACATAACTCTACCCTTGTAAGGTTTAATCTTTTAGTACCATGATGCAAAAACACCCTCTGCATGGAATGCAAGGCTCGAGGCCAAGACGAAGTGCTTGCCCACACCACTATAAATCGGGAAGTTCAATCTTGTAGTACCATGAAACAAACATCCTCTGCATGAAACGCAAGGCTCGAGGCCAAGACAAGATGTTTACCCCACACTACTATGAACCGACAATGGAGGCCGTGAGATCCAACCCTTGTATCTCTCTCCCACTAGAAATTTTAAAACAAATGATTTGTCCTGAAATCATTGTGATCTAATCACAATTTTAACCCTACATATCAAATGTGTTTAATTGTTTAAATTCAATGTAATATAACTAAGTCACGTCACTATAGTGTAACGAACATTCACGCTATCACAAAGAAGTTTAACCTTGTAATCCGTGAAGTAAATACCCTCCGCATGAAATGCAAGACTCAAAGTCAAGACAAGATATCTATTCACATTACAATAAACTTAACAAAAGGATTATTTCAGCACTCCCACTCATTGTTTTGCTTTTTCTTAAAACAATTGTGATCCCATCATAACTAATAACCTTGCACTTGATGACGATTCTAATCTTATTAGAACCACTAACTAAAATGGAAGTCCTAAACTATTTAGGATTCCTTAAACACTAATGAATCAAAAATTAGTTATATAGAACTCTATCCTTAATATACTAGATAAAGTATTCTAATCTCATTAGAAACTATATAACTTTAATTAGAATTTTAATCTCATTAAAAATCTCAAATTAAAATAAATTAAGGACTTTTAATCATAAAACAATTTAGGACTACTAAAAGTTCTATTTAACTAATATCATTGATCTCATTAGGTCTTTTAGTTAGAACCATGTGTAATCTCATCACACATTGCCAACACTTTATACATTTGAAAAGATTTAGAAAAAATTCAAAATTCCCTTCAAATGCATTTTCGCGAGAATCTCATGACTAAGCTCTTCCCGTAAAAATGGGTTAAGGCAAAATAGTGAAAACACAAAATTCAGACAGAAACTTTCACGACTATCTCACGATTGATTCGTGTGTAAAGCTTACCCGTGAAACAATTTTGTGCTTCAGAGGCATTTTTCATGGGTTAACTTCTCGCGAAGTTACTTGCGAAAAATGCATGAATTTAGTTTTTAAAAGGCAGATATGGACAGTTTTCAACAGTTTTTCATGAACAAACTACCACCAAATAAACATAATATAGATGGAATTTGATATCAAAAATAAATTCCATTGATGCTATAGCCTTAAAGATCAATTTAACATACTTAAATTCAAATTTAAACAACATCATAACATCAATATCAGTTTTCATCAAATCATAGTTTCAACAACCATGCAAAAAACTAAATGCATAATTTTCTAACAACATGAAACTATTATCTCTAATTCCAAAACTCACAAAACATGTTATACATATTCGAAATTGAAGACCGCTCTGATACCATTTGTTGGAAAAATACATGTTTGTATTGCATACGAAACATACGCAATGGAAAATTATCAAATCTACTTCATTTGCAATTGATAACATATACTATGTAAGTTTCAGAATTTAAGAACAAGAAAGCGTACCTTGGTGCGGTGAAATTCAAAACAAAATATTAGAAGTACTTGGGAACTCTTTTAATCTTCACTCCAATTCCACTTAATGCCCAAGAAGTGTGGTCTCCCAATCAGTTTCCAAGGAGAGAATAAGAGAGTGTCCAACACTCACATACAAACCATTTCATTCCTTATATGATCTTAATGAAAACCTACTTGAAAGACTTATGAAATTCTGTATGTTTCTCTCCTTATATATATAACTGATTATCTAATTAGGCTAGCCTTTTGGGCCATTCCAATTGGGCTCTAATGTGTGCCTTAGAGTGGGACCAAAAAGGAACAAATAAGACTCTAGCTCCAATGGGCCTTGGGCTTTTCTGTCAACTCTTGGCAAGTCCAAAATTACCATTAATTATATTTAATACTACTATATGGATATAATTGTACTCTAGGCCTCATTAATAAATTTATATCCCAAGACTTTATTATACATGCAACCCCTTCACTAAAATATTCGTAGTAATACAAAGTCATGAATGTTGACTACCACTTTGAAGATTACTACATCTTAATCCTTGAATACCCAATTTAAACCTTTATGTTCTTCATCATATATTTATGAAATCCAATTTCATAAATATATACTTTAGTAACTTCTTACTAAAGTGGTTAGGCCCAACATTCTGAATAACCAAACCCATTAAACTTATCTCAGGGAATATTTTATATCTCCGTAAAAAGATTATGAATTCCATCTTAAGAATATATGTTCCATCAACACTAAATGCGGCTGCCCAACATACTAAGGTTTTGATCGTTACTTATAGATCTCACTCCTGATATACCAAAGTAACCTACACCTCATGATCAGGTCCATTATTCTCTCAGGATTTAGAGTTGATGTAAATAGAAGTTGTGAGATTTATTATTCATTTGACAGTCATTAGAAGAATAATAAATCTCATAGCGGTCCAGTTCAATCTGTCTTAACTCTTGAAACATATCAACTAGAAGTCTCCACTTCCATAATCAAGACAAATCATCTTAGTTGATATGTTATAGTCTTCGTAGATGAAATGCCCAATTTCATCACCGACTACAAACTAAAATTCTGAGTTTACAAAGAACTTGTGGTTTATATCTTCTGTTACTTTTCATATAAATCACATACTATGCATCTCATGGACTAAGATAATGTCCCATCAGTTCATTTACAGATAGTCCCATATAATTAAACCATTTAATTATTTATGACATGCCAATATCAGTTGTGTGAAAAAAATCTTTGGAAGGACAGGCTTACTACTAAACTTATCGCGCACCACTGTTAGTGCAAAAACTGAGGGAATCTCTGCTTTAGAGCTATCCAAAACCCTCCATCCTTTGGATTTAAGTTCAAAATAGGTGTGGGTTTCTGCCAGGGGGGGTTGAAAAAACCTGTCACGTGTCCCAAGGAGCGGCGACCCTTTACGGTGTGCCGCTTGGGGCCGATGGCCCTACAAGGTGCGTCGGCCTCGGGAACCGTGCATAAAAGTTAGGCACCTCCCCAGACCTTCCACATTCTGGTCTGCGACTTCTGGGGTCTTCTCCTACCCTTTTTCAAACTCCTAGAAACACCATTTTTCTTCAATTCTACACAAATCTATATTAGAACTCTGGATTCTTTTTTATCTGAGCATGGATGTTCTTGGGCTCAAAATTTATGATACTATAGTGGAGCTTGAGCGGGCGACTTTCCATAAGAGATTGCTTAAGAGATGGTGGACTTTGTTCTCTTCCAAGGATCAAACCTACATCAAGCAAATCCTTAGAGATGCCATTTCACTCTTTCACACTTATTTGGATTGGCACTTACTAGAGGCCATAACTACTTGTTGAAATCCTGATTTGGGTGCGTCACCATTGAGGATGTGGACTTGGTCCCTACTTTGGAGGAGTATGATCACTTTCTTTCTCTTTCTACCTCTATAAGTTGGGTTTATCAACCACCGACTCATTCTTACTTTCGTAAGCGGTTGGCAGAGCTATTAGGCTTGAAGATGCCAGTTGTGGATGTTCTAACGTGATATGGGAGTGGTTTAGGAGGTAGCATACCTTTCGATTTTCTGCTTTGTCTTTTTGGTGAAGCTGAGTGCCCTACTACTTATTGAGGAGACTTTATGGATTTGGAGGAGCATTGGGCCTTCTACAAGCGTCAAGCCTTCATGGTGGCCTTCTTTGGCTCAGTGTTATTCCCTTCTCAATCGATTTCTATCAGCTTTGAAATTCTACCCCTGGTGAGTACCCTGCCTCATAGTACTTCTTTTATTCCTTCTCTCTTCTCCGAGACTATTCGGTCTCTTTCTATGTGTCGTGAGATAGGTAATGGTAGGCTTGGTTGTTGTGTGCATCTGCTGTAGTTGTGGTTCTATAGTCATATGAGTGTGATATCTAGGGAACAACTTGTTAAGTTCTTGAGGAAGAATAGAGTTAAGATCGCTATGGCCCTTTATCTTCCTTTTACAAGGGACACCGCTGGTTGGTTGTGGAATTTTTTTGGCTTGCGTCCCACAGAGGGACATAAAGAGTTAAGTGGGGAGTCAATAGGTGGCAAGGTTGGACCCATTGTGTTAGTTTGCTTCACATCCCTTTGGTGGGCATCTGGGGCTATACAGGGTACTTTTCAGGTATGGCCTTAAGACAATTCGAGGGTGATCAGCATGTCCCCCAATTTAGTGATCTTTTTGTCATTACTTGTGATTATGGGCTCCAGGATATCAACATAGTCATCATAGATCGCGCTTTTGGCTTCTGGTAGGAGCGCAGGTCACTATCAACCATCCTACTTGTCCTAGGGACAATCATGAGTGGTCCACTATGGAGTTTAGAGAATGGAGGGCTAGCAGGGACCCATGCTTCATTGTTGATCTATTGGTTTCGAATCCTCTTGATCCCCACCTTCCAGCTGATATATTGAGGGATTATGCACTAGAGTTTGAGGTTAGAGTTGAGAGTACTCTCAGGAGAGACCTGAGAGTGAGAGGGCAAAAATGTATTGACCCCTTGCAAATTAATTAAATAACTAAGTTAATTAATTAGATTCAATTACATGCAATGGTGTGGTAGCACAAACAAATCACCAACTAAACTAAATGCAACAGAAATTAAATTTGACACAGTGATTTGTTTATGAATGGGAAAACCACCATGGCAAAAACCCCACCAGGTGATTTTAAGGTCATGACTCCCAAGAATCCACTAATCAATAATCAAGCGATTACAAGTAAAAGGAATCTTACTAACTACTCTTGGCCTATCCTAAATTACCAACCTATAGTTGAATCTTCACTCCAATACCCAATTGGACTTGATCTTGTAATGGCACTCTTTTTGTTTAATGCACAAAACCTAGTACATGACTAACCAATGATGCACGGATCCTAGTACATGACTAACTCCAGCAACTTGAAGAAGGTTGTTGGCTGTAAAGTTCTTCACTTCATGCATAATGAAGATCAAGAAGCTCCTTGGTTACAAAACCCTTTGGTGTAAAAACGCAGTAGCTTCTTTCAAAGAGAATAAGGCACTGGGTCCCTCAATGCATGTGCAATGGCCTTTAAAATAATCCTTATATATGTCTAGGGTTGTGAGAAAAGAAACCACACATAAATATACAAGAATCTGCATGCAATTAGATCTAAAAAGTATGATTTCGCAATTCTCAACAGAAACAGCTTGTGTCGAGATTCTGTCAAGCTTCAACATTAATTCTCAATAGAAAGGATTCTATTAAGACTTCTGTCGAGCTTTAATAAACAGCTTTTTCTTCACTTGTTTCTTGGTCAGATCTTCATGGCTTTAACACTTGACTTGAACTCTTGTTTCTTAAAGTACTAAACACATCCTAGATCTACCCAATTACAAGTAAAATGCATTTTGTCAAAGGATTAGCCAATTACATAAAATATGTCATTAACAAAGAGAATGCTTGAAAGAGACTATCAAGGATAGGGATTGCTATAGGGAGCTTCTTGATGCCACGGTGAAGGTTTATGATGAGATAGGGAGAGCCTATAAAGTTAAGCTCACCACCCTTAGAGCAGAGCTTAAACAGAAGAGGCAGCTCCTTTAGCCACGGAGACCGAGTGTATGCAATTGAGATCTCAAGTCACTAGTTTGGATAGTGAGCTGGCAAATCTTACTCATAGATTCACTGTCTTGGGCTAGACGAGAGATAAGGAGAGGGCCATAGTGGAGGCCAGTTGTGCCGAGGTAAGCAGCAGGGCTGATAATTTAGCATTAAGGCTATTGGAGGCTAGGTCCTTCATCCATTCCACTTTGAGCTTAGAGTATGGACTGGATAATGAGCCTAGTGAGCCACAGTTGGCTTTCGTCACCTTTAGGCTAAGGTAGCCGAGAAGGAGGAGACATTGAGAGTTACTACTACAGAGGTTGGCACATTATAGGTTTTGCTTAATACAGAGAGGTAGGGCTGCACCTCGAGTCCCAGTATAGAAAGGGAGTTGGTTCTTCTTCGACATTCACATGGCCGACTTAGGGAGATTGCTAAAGATCTAGGCTTTGATGCAGCAAGGTTGCTTCGTACCCATTCCTCAGATGATCCGATTCTTCTCACTAGCTTTGGGAAGCTATACAGGGAGGTATCAGACCATTTGGGCCACATTTGACTTGCTAGAGTCTTTTCCAGTTTCTTTTCATTTCTACACATGAGCTATGTAGTTAGTATTCCACCATGTATGGAAAGGTCCATCATGAAAACAGACCTTCCACTTTTGGGTTTTTAAAGCATAGTCTAATTTGTAAGGCATGCTTAAAAACAGAAAACAAGTGGAAACAAAGATGTTTTTGCATATATTGATTATTTGGAGATATTTATGTTTATGAGATTTGTGTTTTGGATGCATAATGACGAATGCATGAAAGGGTTAGAAATGCACAAAATAGGCATGTTTAATGAATATGTGCGCAAATGCTTTGAAAGTGCAAGATCATACAAATAAAATGGTAAATGTAAGTCTACACATATCAATATCTTAGGTTCCAAAGGCTGAATCTTGTTCTAGATGGATCTTTTCCTTTCCCATTGGGGTACATCTTCCATTGGTATGGGCCATAAAATCTTTGGATAAAACTAGAGTGGGCCACGCATGTTGCAAACATAAAGCAACCTAAAAGGGTGCATGCTTCTTCAATTGATCTTGATCATAAACCCAAGCGGATCCAATTGACTGATTTTTTCTCTTAAAATGTGACCGAGCCAAAGTGGCTACCTACATACCTCCACTGGGAAGGGTCAGGTCATCACGTAGTTCAACTGACATTTTTGACTGCCTTAATGTTTGCCTAGATCACCCTTTCGGGTTTTCAATCTACCTTTTCATATATATATATATATATATATATTGTATTTTTTGCTTTTTTGATTTTTTTTTTTTTTTTTTTTTGTTTTTTGTCCATTTAGATAGGAATGTAGAAAAAAAGGTTGCACTTGGAAGCTCCCTTATGCAAAGTATTGTATGACAGCATCAGAATTGGAGGGCATATTGAAGTCGTGCCCATCCATTTCGGCTAGGATCAAGGCTCCTCCAGAGAAGGCCTTCTTCACCACATATGGGCCCTTGTAGGTCAGGGCAAACTTTCCTCTGTGATCAGCCATGACCTGGTTGCACTTTCTCAAGACTAGGTCGTCTTCTTTAAAGACTATAGGCCTAACTTTCTTGTTGAATGCTCACTCGATGCAACATTGGTACAACTGTCCATGGCACATTGCAGTCATGTGCTTCTCATCTATCATGTATAATTGCTCATATCGAGAACAGGCCCATTCAACTTTTGACAACTCTGTCTGTGATAAGATTCTAAGAGATGGGATCTCTACCTTTGCGGGGAGGACGACTTCCATGCCATAAACCAAGGAATATAGGGTTTCACCCGTGGAAATACGAACAAAAGTGCGATAAGCGCACAAGGTGAATGGCAAGAACTTGTGCCAATCCTTATAGATGTCTATTATCATCACTAAGATCTTATTTATGTTCCGTTGGCGGCTTCCACTGCACCATTCATCTAAGGATGGTAAGGAACTGAATTCCAATATTCGATCTTGAACTGTTGGCAAAGTTGCTTAATCATTTTCCTATTTAGGTTTTTCCCATTATCTGTAATGAGTTCTCTTGGTACGTCGTAGCAGCAAATGATATTCGGTTTCAAGAATCGAGCCACTACAGCTTGGGTGACGCTTTTGTAGGAAGCAGCTTCCACCCACTTGATGAGTAATCGATGGCCACTAAGATATACTCATGTCTATTGGAGGCATTCGGAATCATGGGTCCGATGACGTCCATTCCCCAAGCTAAAAATGGCCATGGTGCTGCTAGAGTGTGCAAGGGTTAAAGGGGAACATTCTTTCTATTTTGATAGACTTGGCAATGATGGCACGTCCAAACATGCTTTATGTAGTCACTTTCCATGGTGAGCCAATAGTTACCGAGTCTCATGATTTTTCGGGCCAACAGAGGTCCATTGGCATGGGCTCCTAGCAAGCCTTCATGCATCTGTTCCATCAAATGGTTAGCCTCGAGGGTATCTATGCATCGAAGCAAAGTTGCATCATGGATCCTCTTATACAAGACTTCCCCACTCAAGAAGAATTGGCATGCCATGTGCCTAATGAACTTCTTCTCACTATCTGTGGCCCTAGGCGGGTATTCACTATCTTTGATATAAACCTTGATATCATGGTACCATGGCTTCCCATCGACTTCAGCTTCAACATTCATGCATTCTTCAATGTTCATGCAATAGGTCGGCACGCCACGAACCTCTATGCGCAATTGTCGCATCTCATCTCCTTCTGCCAACATAACCATGCAAGCTAAGGTGGCTACAGCATTTGGGAACTGGTTGTGTGCTCAGGGCAAATAAGCAAAGGTAATGTTTCGGAACTTTTCGATTAGGCAATTGATGCAATTTTGATACAAAATCAACTTAGTATCTCGGGCTTGCCACTTTCCCTCTATTTGAGAGATGATCAACAAGGAATCTCCAAAAACACTTAAATCATACACGCCAAATTCTAAGGCAACTTGCAGGCCCACTATGCATGCCTCGTACTCTGTGATGTTGTTCGTGCAAAATTCAGTTTGACTAAAATAGGGATTTGTTGGCCCTTCAGGGATACTAGAATTGCTCCCACTCCATTTCTAGTGCTATTGGCAGCTCCATCGAAATAAAGCTTCCAACGCCATGGTTCAACATTGCTTGGTTTCGAAAATTCTAGATCGTTCAACAGTTGGTCCACTAGGTAGTCGGCTATGGCTTGGCCCTTGATGGCCTTTCGCATCACAAACACAATATCGAATTCAAAGAGTAACATCCGCCAATAGGAGATCTTCCCTATGAGGGCAGGCTTTTCAAAGATGTACTTAAAAGGGATTGCTAGAAATCAACCGCGTGGTGACGTAGAGCATGTACTGTCACAACTTGTGTGAGGCCCATGCTAGGGCGCAACATGTCTTCTCAATGGAAATGTAATTAATCTCACAACTGGTGAACTTCTTACTCAGGTAGTAAATCGACTACTTTTTGTGACTGGATTCATTTAGCTAGCCTAACATGCAACCCATGGATGCCTCTTGCACCACTAGGTAGAGAATCAACGAATGCCCTGGTGTTGGGGGAACCAAAATAGGGGGTTCAACAATACTACTTAATCTTGTCAAAGGCTACTTAACATTCATCTATCTATTCTATCTTTGTATCCTTCTTTAAAAGCTTGAACAAGGGATCGCACATGGTGGTCAACTGCGCTATGAAGCGGGCTATGTAACTGAACCTTCCAAAGAAGCTTCGAACTTGTTTCTCAGTTTTCGACGCAGGCATGTCACTGATGGCCTGGACTTTTGCTGGGTCCACTTCAATTCCTCTTTGGCTGACTATGAAGCCTGATGTTTATGAAATATATATAATAAAATACTCTCATATTTGCATTTTTTGCCATACTTTTAAGCTATTTTATGATTGACTATAAGTTATCCTTGTCTTATAGATATTAAAGGCTATTTAGGTGGACATGCTACATGATGGGCCAATTTAAGAGATTCAGCTCAGGCATATGTGAAGCAATGTGAACTAGTGAAGCTTAAAGTGAAGAAAAGAAGAGGAAAAAAATTACAAAGGAAAAGAATAAGAAGTGAGCTCCAGAATGGATACGTGAAAGCAAAGGAAAGAAAGAAAAAAAATAAATAAAAGGAACTAAGGAAGTTTCGTGGGATAAGAAATCTACAGGGCTTGAATGTCCTAATTTGATAGGCTATCCATTAATCCAATGAAATTAAAAAGAGTTCTTAATGGGCCGCATTTGTTTTGGTTTTGTGAAGAAAGGCTATAAGGTTAGTGTGTTGTGTGAATACAAGAAGGAAAACAAGACTTTGCTCTATACTCATGTAACTATGCAACCTTTGACGGCCCTTAAAATAATCCTTATATATGTTTTGGGTTGTGAGAAAAGAAAGCCTAAACACATACTCACAGATTGGAGTGAAATCAACTCTGAAAAACTGAATTTCATAAACCTCGACAAATAGGGTATCTATCGAGCTAGCTGTCGAGCTTCGAGCTTCAGCAGCTTTTTAAACCTCGATAGATATTAGCTGTCGAGCTTTAAAATCCAGAACTTCTTCACTTGTTTCTTGGACAGACTTGCATGGCTTTAACACTTGAACTTGAAACCGTGTTCCTTGAAGTATTAAACACATCGTAGATCTACCCAATTACAAGTAAAGTGTGTTTTGTAAAAGGATTAGCCAATTACATTAAAAAAATTGACATATGTTCCTAACATAATTCACATATGTCCTAACAATCTCTCCCTTTGGCAATCCGTGACAAAACCACAACAAAAAAATGAACATATGAGAGAAGTCATAAATCACTCAACTCGTACTCACTTGTTGAATACAATAAAATCTATCCTAACACAAACTCTTGAAAAATTTTGCAAGAAGAAAGTTCATGGCAAGACGACTTTGACAACCTATATTTCTGAAACACTTTAAACAAAACTCATCACGGCATCTTAGTGTGAAAAAGAAATAATAGATTGCATACAATAAATAAGAAACATGTGTATAAAAATAGAAAAGAAACAACACATGAAGAGATAGGTGAAAGAACGGTAATAACAACCTCATCATATATATAACAACAATAAAGAATACAAGGTTTGTTATCACAATGTAAGAACAATGTATCTTTAAAAGAAGAAAAGAAAAATACATAAGTCCTCACTACATCCCTCATATACACTCCCCCTAACAAAAATATCCTATGCTAACCCTCCCCCTATGTGTGTGACTACTCTCATATCAAAATTACTCCCCCTTTTTTTCACGAGTAACAAAAGGCAAGTACATCAAGTAGACATCTCATCATCACTGGGTGAGCTAGCACCATCATCGTCATCAGCATCCTCACTACCGGAACCATCGTCACTCTCATCCTTGGACGACGGTGGAGATGGAGAGGAAGCAACAGTGAAACCACCCATGACAGCCTGTCGTCGTGCGATACAACCGACACTAGTGTTCACTTGACATTACTCATCACCGAAAGTGTCAAGGCAAGCATCCATGCACACAAGTTATGCCATGGCTGTCATGCGATACAACCGACACTAGTGTTCACTTGACATTACTCATCACCAAAAATGTCAAGGCAAGCATCCATGCACACAAGTTATGCCATGATGGCCTCAAATGTCACTCCACTCGTAGAAGACGAAGGAGCGGAGGTGGATGGATCCGTAGAAACCAGAGGAGCTGCCGTCTGTGTTTGGGTTTGCCTCAGGCAAAGCTAAGCATCAGTCCATCTAATGGTAGCAGCGTCAATGGTACCCATGACAAAGAAAGGATCAGACGCAGGAAAGGAGATAGAAAAATGGTGAAGGATCTACTTAATAGCTGAAGGAAAAATGAGCTTATCACAGGTTGCCATATCCCTATAGACATCTTTAAGGGTAGAATAAAGTGAAAAGGGAAGTCAATAGAAAGATCCTCACTAAGGGATAACAAAAATCGAGCACGAGACTCTGTGATAATGTTATAGTGTGACAAAGGATGAAGGATAAATGTCATCACCATGTTCAAGAATCTTGGGCCTTTAGCAAAGGTCGAGCAATGGGTGTTCTGACGATCACCCCAAGAAGAATGAGCCTCACAAAACAGAGACATAAGCTCGTCTTTGGACACAGTCCTCAGACGATCACAACCGGAGTAGTCAGGATGCACTACCTTCGAGACATGGAGCACCTCAGATACAATATCCGGAGTGACCACAATGCGCGTACCTCAAACGCGAGTAGAAAACTGAGGTACTGAAGAATCGAATCCGTGCATATTGGAGTAAAACTCATGTATGATCACAGAGGGACAAGTGACTGAGGCGCCACACAGTGACTTCCAACCCCAACTGTAGATGACAGTGAGTAGGTCAGTATTGGAGAAATCTGACAAAATGACTTGGCATTCCGATTGAATGCCTCGTCGAGAGAAGGTGTAGGATCAAAAGAAGAAGTGGATGCCCCAAAAACGAAGAGGGTTCTGGGATAGAGTGGATTTGCTTTTGGGTACCATGAAGCAACTAATGCAAGAAAGAAAGATAGAAGGAGAGAGAGAGAGAGAGAGAATCAAAAAAGCACCAACAAGACAATATATATAAGAATATAAAAACTTGAAGGTATGTATGCATGAAAATGCATGAGCATGTGACATGCAAATTAAAATACATCATGGTCTCAGCCCAATCCAAACCTACCAACACACAACATTGCAACAAAGTAAACACACATCTAAATGCATAAAACATTATTATAATGCAAATATGATGCAATGCATGATGTTTTAAAACCATTCAAACAAAATTCATCCCAAAAATTTTGTAAAAACCTCAATAATTTTGAAAAATCCTGAAAATTTTCAAAAACCCTAAAAGTTAGGTCAAAAGATATGAAATGCATGATTAATGGGTGAGAAAGCATCATACCAGATGAATAAGATGATCTTGAGACCAAAGATTGAGTGATGAAGAGGTTTGGAGTGAATGAGAGGTGTTTTGGGAGGTGAAGAGACAAAATGGATCGAGAGAGATCAAAGAAAAATGAATATGAAATCGCGCTGACCCTTTAAATAGAAGTTCATAATTCTCGATGGATTGAGAGCTATCGAGAATTAAAAACGCGCCTTTTAGTTGACAAAGATTTATCGAGGATCTAACGAGAGGTGTCCACAGCAAAGATTCTCATGGATCGAGGTAGCTATCGAGAAGCTATCGAGCATCTAGAAGGTTTCTCGATGGATTGAAGTAGCTATCGAGATCTATCGAGAATGTGATAAAAAGCAACTGAAGGGTCTCGATAGATAGCCTAGCTATCGAGAGGTATCGAGATAGCTGTTGAGATTGCTTAAAAATATTTTTTCAAAAAGTGAAAAACACAGATATAAATGCAATCAAGCATGCTACACAACCAAAGATCCAAACATCATTTTAAGCTCTCAAAAACATCTCTTTACAAGAAAAATGTCAAGCACATAGATTCAAAACAAACACATACTAAACAAGTCTAACCAATTTTATATTTCAAAAACAAGTTAAGACAGTTTAATGAGCATACCTTAACACATGTATTCCTTGTAATTGCCAAATCACATTGTACCTGCATATGTATCAAAAGTAGCAAAGAATATTGTGTATTGTGTGTGAAAAACATCGCAAGATTGCACAAGTGTCTACATGTTATGACGATTTGAGATATGAGAAAATCACTTTAACTCACACACAATCATAACTGTTTGATGGGGACTTTCACCTTCGACGTACATCATATAACTCCCACATCTCCTAGAATACACGCTTGCAATCATATATAAAGCATTTTGATTCTTTTTGCTTTTTTGTTGTTCTTTGCATTTTTTTTATTTTAAGCAAACCATGCATGGGCATATAAGAGAGAAAAGAAATACCCAATGATGTTAAGCATTTGACATTCCACTTTTGCTATGCCGAAGCATACAAATGTCATTTCATGATTGGCGGGCAACAGTGGTGAGATGGTTATTTATGCCTTTCTCTTAGAATTTTCTAGTCCTTCCCGTTAAAAAGAGTGATACAAGTGTTAAGTACAAGAGATTACTTAACCTTATGTACACAAACACACACTGTTTTCGTATTTTTCTAATTTTTTAAATTTTTTTTTTTGTTTTATATGAAAAACAAAATAAAGCAAAACTGAAAAGTAAATAAGCAAAAACATTTTAAACAAAGAAATGCATAAAACTAGACTGACTCAAAACTAGAAAGCAAAACACATAAGTAATGCAAAAACAAAAACAAGAAGGGGAGAGAGAGAAGAAGTGACAGAATCACTTGGAACCCTTTTCCTTCCACACCTTAGAAGAACCTTTCCGTTTAGCAAACCCTTGATTCGGCAGTGAAGGGGAAGAATTTAAACCGTTCAAGTTTGAAAGAAACATGAGGGCTTTGAGAAGATCTCCAAGAGGGGCAAAAGAGGATGGAAATTGCATCTGGTTTCCCAACACGATCATGTTGTTACTCTGTTGAGTGGCTAACCACTTATAGCAATTAGGTCGGGTATGTCTAGCTGCACCACAGTGATAACAAAAATGCTGCTTTTTCTATTTGGGCTTTTAAGTATTTCCCTTCTTAGTCCTAGGGTTCTTAATCTCTTTCTTATCAAGCTTGGGAGGTGCTCCCAAAATAGATTTACCCTTGTCTATGTTCTCACTAGCTAATTCATTTTTAACGTTATTGTTCTTAGTTTCAACATTATTAGCAGAAGGAACAAAAACAGCAGAATTAGATGTAGCAATACTAGGAGAAAAGAAATCATACCCTAAACCGGTTCAATCGGAAGCAGATTTCTAAAGACTAAGCATCTCATCAAGCTTTACACTTGAAGTTCTTTCCAACTGGGCTCTAACTTGGAATAGTTTTGCCTTAAGCTTCTTGGTCTTCTTAGCCAAGAAATTATTCTCAAATCTCAGTGCTCCAATGTTCTGATTTGCTTCATCAAACTTTGTGGAGATTTCTTCTCGTTCAAGCTCCACTTCACTAAGCTTCTTGATGGCCAACCTATACAACTTCTCATGCTTTTCCGAGACCTTGTATAACTTTGCATAGGTTGTGTGGATGTCATCTTGTTCATCCATCTTTTCAAACTTAGACTCCACCAATTCCTCTTCTTTATCCACATCTTCAACAATCCCTTCAGTAGGATTTATAATGGCAGTGAAGGCATTTAGGATTTCATCATCCTCATTATCAGAATCATCATCAGGCTCAGTATCACTCAATGTAGCAGCAAGTGCCTCGCTCTTCCCAATAGTCTTGAGATACGTAGGGCACTCTTGTTTCATGTGACCAAAACCCTGACATCCAAAGCATTTTGGTCCTGAGGGAACAACTACTAACTGCCATTTCTAGCATCTTTTTTCCCCTTGTCTTGACTCTTGAACTGTAAAGAACTGGATTGTTTACGCTCTTTGTCGAAGCCCTTCCCATTGGCATTCTTCATGAACTTCTTGAATTGTCTTGTTATGTAGAACTTCATTTTGGAATCTTCATCGTCTAAAGACTCATCAGTGTCATTGCTCTTGGTCTTCAATGCCATGCTCTTGCTCTTGCTTGATTTCCATATCCTCGTTAAACCCAACTCATAAGTCTACAGATTTCCAACCAACTCTGTCAAAGGAATTTTATCAATATCCTTTGATTTCTCAATCACGGTGATCTTGGCATGAAATCTCTCAAGTAGAGATCTAAGCACCTTTCTAACAATCCTGGGTTCAGGAATGGTTTCCCCAAGGTTAAAGGCTGAGTTCACTATGTCCTTGAGCTTGGCATAGAACTCATTGATTGACTCATCCTCCTCCATCTTAATCTCTTCAAAGCTCATAGTAAGCCTCTAAAGCTTTGAATCCTTGACAACCTTGGTTCCTTCATAGGTTGTCTGGAGAATGGTCCATGCTTCCTTAGTAGTTTCAGTAGAGGATATCTTCTTGAATTCCTCATTCGTGATTGCACTGAATAGAGCATTCAATGCCCTGCTGTTGAAGTTTGCCACCTTGATTTTAGCATCATCCCAGTCAGCCGGCGCTTCCATAGGCTTGGTTAAACCTATCTCCACAGCTCGCCACACTTTTTCATCTAATGACTGCAAGAAAGCTCTCATGTGTATTTTCCAGTATGCATAGTTAGTGCCATCAAATAAAGGAGGTATAACAAGAGACTGTCCTCTATCCATGACAAACAAGGGTCAACGGATCACACAGTAGAGATTAAAACCTAATCAGAGTGTGCCTGCTCTGATACTACTTAATAGGCCAAGAATGTATTAACCCCTTATGATAAATTAACCAATTGATTTAGCCAAGTTAATTAATTAATTCAATTAACATGCAAAACATGTGTTAGCACAAACAAATTACCAATTAACTAAATGTAGCGGAAATTAAATTGACACGGTGATTTGTTTATGAATGGGGAAAACCTATACAGCAAAAACCCCACCGAGTGATTTTAAGATCACCACTCCCGAGAATCCACTATTATCAAAACAAGTGATTACAAGTAAAGGAATCCCAGTACTTATACCAACCTGTAGTTGAACCCTTACCCCAATACCCAATTGGACTTGTTTTGTAGTGATAATCTCTCCTTTCAATACACGACTCCCAATACTTGACTAACCAATAGATGCGCAGATCCCAGTATGCAACTTGATCACCAACTTGAGAAAGATGTTGGCTACAAAGTTCTTCAGTTCATCCAGATGATGAAGATCAAGAAGCTCCTTAGTCACAAAACCCTACAGTGTACAAACACAACAACTTCTTCAAAAGAAAGATGAACTAGGGCAAATTCTGTCTCCGGTTGCAATTTACATTTACAAGACTTTGCTTTATACTAGCGCAACTGTGCAATCTTTAAAGGCCCTTAAAATAATCCTTATATATGTTTAGGGTTATGAGAAAAGAAAGCCTAAACACTTACTCACGGATTGGAGTGAAATCAACTCTGAAAAACTGAATTTCATAAACCTTGATAGATAGGGTATCTATCAAGCTAGCTGTAGCGCTTCGAGGTTCAGCAGCTTTTTAAACCTCGACAAATACTAGTTGTTGAGCTTTAAAATCCAGAACTTCTTCACTTATTTCTTTGACAAATTTGCATGGTTTTAAAACTTGAACTTGAAATCTTGTTTCTTGAAGTATTAAACACATCTTAGATTTACCCAAACACAAGTAAAGTTCATTTTGTCAAAGGATTAGCCAATTACATAAAAATATTGACATATGTTTCTAACAAAGGATTATCAGTATTATTTATGTGATTTGATTTTTCCCACAATATTTGTTCTTTAATGATTTAAATTGTTCTTTCTTCATATCAATTGACTAATATGGGATTCTAGATATGAGTTCAATCATGTTTTTCTCATGATTTAGGATTTGTCTTAATTAATTGAATACTTGGTTTATTATTTCTTGATTTTAAAATTGGATATCTCTTGTGATTTGTTTGGCTACGAATACAATTGATGATTTGATTTTATACGTAAGAAGCAAAGAAGAGCATGCTTTAGATATTTAAATAGAAGTTTTAATGATAATATTTTCCAGGATAGCAAGATTGATTTCTAGATTATCATGTAGTGGTTGGGAAAAAAATGATTGTAAATATATGTTGATACGAATTAACAAGGCAGATTCGAAAACCTTAATTCCTTTCTGTAGATTGTTTACATCTCTTTACTGCTTCATATTATATATTTGCTTAGTTTATTTATTTTCTTAGTATATTTAATTGCAAACAACCAATTTTTATTAAACTAGATTAGGATTAATTTGGTTAAGATTGGATTAATTTTCCTATGTTCATTCAAATCCCTGTGGGCTCGACCTCGTTCTTGTCAAACTATACTTCGGTACGGTTTGTACACTTGCGAGTACTTTAAAATTTCACAACAAAGTCAAGCAATTTCCTTGAACTGGCTCCGAAAACGCACTTGTTAGGGTTAAGCCTCAACTTGTACTTGATAAGGCGCTTGAATAGCTCTCTCAAATCTATCAAATGATCTCTAGGAGTGCACGACTTAGCGATCATATCGTCAATGTAGACTTCGTTCTCCTAATGCATCATATCATGGAACAAGGTTATCATGGAACAAGGTTACCATGGCTTACTGGTATGTCTCCCCAGCATTCTTCAAGCCGAACGGCATGACATCGTAAGCATAAGTTCCCCAATGAGTGGTGAATGCTGTTTGGCTTTGTCTTCAACCATCTTAATCTGATTAAAACCCAAAATCCCATCCATAAAGGAGAAGAACATGTTGGTCGCGGTGTTATCTATCAGGGTATCGATATGTGGCAAGGGAAAAATATCCTTCAAGCTGGCCCAATTATGAGCTTATCTTTCATGTCTTTGGGAAAGTTTACCTCTATCTTAACGGGTTTTTCTATCTCTCCTTCGTAAGCTAGGTTTATCACCTTAATATTAGGCTTAGACCCTTCGCTCTCTATATTCAAAGCTTCTAAGATGTCTTGAGGTAGGTTTGAGACCTTTTCTATTCCTTCAACATCATGATCCAACTCTTTTGTCTCATTCATATCATCTACACCTTCGTTATGGCAAAGGGATAATGTACCCACTTGGGAATCAGAATAGATCCTATAGAGTGGAACATATATAGAGAAACATAAGATAATTTGCACACACATATTCATAGGAAAGAAAATAAAGAGAGATGCAAGAATTTCTTGAATAATACACTGAATATTTCATTAATGGATTATAGGTAGGGGAAAACAAAGTTCATGCTTGATAATGATAAAAGGGAAATGCTTTTTTGTTGTTTCTAGGAAAATAAACTAGTGAAATGAACAGGGGATACAAATAAAGCAGGAAATAACATAAGCATGCAAAAAAACATATATGCTATTCCAACCCTCTCGGGTGATCGGGAGGCCCAATCACTCGATGATGGAATACTCCTTACTCGGTCGGTGCAACCACAAAGCAAGGCTCGATGGCCTAAAGGTCTGCCGCCTCGCCTAGCATCCCTAGCCAGACAGTAAAAGTCATATTATCATTGGAAGATATGATAGCGTTCATGGAGAACTCTTTGGGACAGAGCTGAATAATACAAGCTAAATCAGGCTCTTCATCTTCCAATTCCTTGAAAATTTCTAGCATAATGAGCTCTGCCAAAGCTAGAAAAGTGGTTCTGATATGGGGAATAGGCATCCCTGAAGTGTCACACTTCCTCTTCTTGCCTTAAGAAGCTTGAAAGAGTTCTTCATGAGTGGATTCATACCCCAAACTGAATCTTCCTTTGTTCTCTGAGAGTTCAACAAGAGTAAGGCTCCCACATCCTACGGCTCCGAGGCCTTGGCCGAATTTGTAACCAAACTTGAGCATTTCCTTTGCGGCCATTAAAACTATTATAGGCCAACCGAACTCAGGCTTTGAAGCATTATGGATCATGGAAACTAGCTCGAAGCTGTGGAAAGACGCTTCAGGGGAGGCATTGGCATCGATATAGGGGGTAGATGTCTCTTGGAAGATATTCATGAGCTCTTCAATCATAATGGTGGTTAACTAATTTTTGGAGATGAACTTGAGTCTCCGATAGAGGGTAGACATGATTGCACTTGCTGTATGCAACCAGGGTCTCCCTAAAAGCATGTTGTATTGAGAGTCAACCTTAATCACTTGGAAGTTAACCATGAAGGATCTTGGCTAATCTCAATCACTAGCTCAATTTCACCTTGCACTTCGTGATGCATGCCGTCAAAGACTCTAATGATCATAGTGCTAGTCTTGATAAGAGACATATCCATCTTCAGGGGCTCAAGAATGGCCATCGGGCAAACATTTAGGGCTGATCCATTATTGATTAATACCCTTGCGACAATCTTGTCTTCACACTTAACTACAATATATATGGCCAAGGTATGATCTTTACCTTCTAGAGAAAACTCATCATCATTGGTTGGTGGCCAACACCAATGATACCATACCCCCGAATGAGGAGTCTGTAATACCAACGAACACGTGTTTCCTTCAATACCTTCAATAGAGCTTCACGATGGACCTTGGAAGATAGCAATAAGGCTAAGATAAAAATCTGAGCTGGAGATTTGTTCAACTATTGAATCACACTATAATTGTCCTGCCAGACCGTTTTCAAGAATTCCTTTGCTTTTTCAGTGGTGACCTTATTCCTGACTGGCTCGGTTATGCTCTTGCCAATCTCTTTCCTCCTCTTTTCTAGTTCCTCAGAAGTATAACATCAACCTCTCCTGGTGAGTCCAGCTAGGCCTAAAGAGATATTAGAGCAAACCTCTTCCTTTCTAGTTCGAGTGGAAATCAAAGTTGCATCATACTTCCATGGGACACGATAGCTATCCTGGTAAGGGAGAGGATTCGTTATGCAAATGACCACACCTTCTTGAGTCTGCAGGAAGAACATATTTGGACCGATGATGACTAAGCTGGGCAGAGTAGCTTCTAAAGCCTTTGGGCCAAGAGCCCCAAATATTCCTTAGATAGACCTTATTAAGACTAGAGGATCAAAACCTTGAATGGTGGGGATGACAGAGGTTCCCTTCTAGATAAATCCTGGAGATGGCTTTGCGACTGTAGGCAGTGCCAAGACTAGAGGAGTAAAGCCTTCAATGGTTGGCATGGTTTGTCCTTTCTTTAGAGCTAGCACCCCTAAATCCACAAATGATTTTGTAATCTCTTTAATGATGACCGAAGTTAGTGGAGCTAAAGGAATCCTACATAAGCGCTCTTGCAAGTATTCATCCCAATGCTTCCTTGATCCTATTAACATAGCACTGTGGCTAGTTCCCGCTTAGGTACTCGGAGGGCATAGGTTGGCTACCATGCAATCGCTTCTGCGCACGGTTCTCTTTCAATCCTAATGATACCATGGTCGGCTAGACTTGAACTTGTGCTCAGATCACTCTACAATCGGATAGGGCATGTCAGCCCTCACTATCACAAAATGAACAAACTTCCCAATCAAAACCTGGAGTTCCTATGTTGTCTAGAACAATATGACTTTCCTGGGCTAGGGCCCATAACATGGCTTTCTAAGGAAATGAAGGGGATAAGAAATTTGGGATCCTCTCCTCTACTATAGAGATAGCATTCACGTTCCCTTCCTGATAAAGAGGCAAGGGGTTAGTGATGGCATTCGGCTCAATTGTATTGTCGAACTACTAACTTGTTGTCGATGAGATCTTGGATTCAGTGTCTCAAATGTTTGCATTCTTCCAAAGTATGCCCTTTAGCCCCAAAATGGTTCTCACATTCCTTGGATGGGTCAAAATCAGGCAGAGGAGGATCGTTTTTGGGTTTCGTAAATATTGGAGCCACTAGCTTCTTCTCCAATAGATAAGCATAAAGCTCTGCCATGGGCATGGGTAATGGAGGGAATTTCCATGGTTCTGCCTTAGGATATTGGGGTTGATCAGCCTTTCTCCTCTAATTGAATGCTCGGTAAGGTGCGTGGGCTGGCTGAACCTATTGCTAATAAGGCCAAGCATTTGGAGCTGTATAAGCAGAAACAACACCCCTTAGTCCTTCAGGTGCTTTGTCGACCATATGAACATCAGCTTCCTTCCCTTTACATCCAGTTTCCTTCTTCACCTGTTGTTCTATCATAGAATTCAAAGCCTCAAGATTGACTATTTTCTTGCTCCTAATACCCTCATCAATACTTCCTAATAGGAGTCAGGCTTACAAAGTGAATGACTTAGGCACTGATCATCTTCTCATAGTAAGGACGGTTGAGGTTATCAATGAACCACTTGATCATTTCGTCTTCCATCATAAGAGGAAGCACTTGGGCGGCTAACTCGCGCCACCTTTGGGCATACTCACAAAAAGATTTCCCACTCTTCTTTTCTCTCCTCTGAAAAACTATGCAATCAAAAGCTATCTCAGTATTGAACCAGTAGTATTCTAAGAATGTGTTGGCCATCTCCCTTCAACTGGAGGTCTTTTCCAATCTCACATACCATGTGGCTGTGGGGCCAGCCAAGCTATCAGGGAAAATCTAGCAAAGCAAATGATGATTGTCTCCATAGGGTGCCATCTTCCAACATAACATGTGCAAATAGGCATAAGGATCTCCAGTGCCATCGTACTTGACAAACTCGGGTGCCTTGAACTTAGGAGGCATAATGACCTGAAGGAAATTGGTTAGACTGTCTAAATCGACACTTCCTCAGGCACCAAAGCACTCTATGATACGGATTTTCTCAATCAGGATCTCCACTTGGCCTTTGACCTGACTGTAACCAGACTCTGAGGTCCTATCCTTAAGAGGATCCACTTCTTGGTTATTCCCTTATGAGGTGAATGGTGGTGTGTTTTAGCCCTGATTCGGATCTAGCGATGGTCGGTTCTCATTTTCAGAATGGGGTGCAAAGCCCTCTGGAGTAGGACCAAATGATTCTCGGTTCCCTCCTACAACCAGCTGTTGCATCATGCACATCATTTCTTCCATTTGTTCTTTCATGTGCATGAACTCGGCAACACTTAGTCCAAAAGCTGAAGGGTCACTAGTAGACATCACAATACAAGGAAATTCAAATTTACAATGAAGACGCTTTGTCCTGGATGGTCTTTCTTTCTTAGAAAAGACCTTTAACTCTTGGCAATGTCCTCCTTGGTGTAAAGTTCTGGCTACTTGCCACAAATTTTATTTATCTATACACATTTACATGACGGAGCCATTAATGTATACATGCATGCCCTTGTAAGGTTGGAAACCCTTAGGGACCGAGTATGATCTAATGTGTGAGCAACGAGGTTGCTTTTCCCAAGGGGTTAATCATAGATGCTATGTAAACAAGATGGATAGAACCTAGAGTAAAGCATGACTCTTTGATGCAAGCAAAAAAGGAAAACCTGCAAACAAAAACTGGACACTTTCCCCTTGACTTATTTTATAAACAATCCCATGAAGGATATCCTACCCTAGGCTAGGATGTTCACTCGGATTTGGCTCTTTTTAGTCCTCACAGGTTTGACATAGTCTAGGCCAAGTATATGAGACACGGCTTAACTGGTAAGTTAGTCCTATTCTTAGGGGGGACCTCGATCATCTAATCCTTCCCTTCATAGAAGTTGTGGGATAGAGTGGATCAAGGGGGCCTTTTTAGCATAATCCTATCCACCCATGGACCCAGGAAAAGCCTACAATTCAGCATCTAGTAACTATCTAAGGTGTATGCATCCAGCATTAGCCTTCAACGCTGAGTCTGAGTTCAACCCAATATAAGGGGTAATGTCATGCATTTTGAAATGAAAGGGGAAATACTAGGTTTAGTAGATATTAGCATAGATAAAGGTGTAGTAGAAATTAAATCTTACTACCCTAGGTTTGCACATGTAAAGGAAAGCTGTAAAGCATGCTTTAGGAAAGCAAGAAAGCTTCACACATACGAAAATACCTCAATGCCAGTTTTTGGAAAACCATTTTGAAAAACATTTTTGGAAAATATTTTTTAGTTTTAAAAATAGTTTACTAGGATATAGTAAAAGCAATTTTTCAAAAAGAAAGTCCCAGAGGCTAATGCCAATTTCAATGCTTTTGACAGCCAATGTCCAAAGATTAGGATCCTATCAAAAGCTCCAAAGGCTAAACTCTCTAAGTGTCCCTAGTGAAGTCGCCAGTCTGTTGACGCCTCATAGCTACTCGACCACCCATCGTGGCAACGCTCGCACACCTTTCCATCTATCTCGGCCTCGATGCGAGAAATGATGGTATGGAGGTGTGTCGTACCTCGGGTGTGAGACTGGAATATGAGTCGATTTTATGGAAATTACCAAGGGTAAGTGAAGTCGCCACAAATCATTGGGTTTTTCTAGGTGTGATTGGTCACCAGACTCTATTTGATTTTATTACCGATCCTAGGTTAAGAAAAAGGTTGTTTTTCCCAATCTAACGTGGATGGGTAAAAAATCTTGATTCTTGAGTTTGGAAGTTTGTTTACATGTAGGGAAGGTGTTAGGCACCCCCACAACGCTTATTAGTAGACATTCTTTTGTTTTGGTAAAATCATAATTTAAGGACATTGGCTATTGAAAACAAGGTATTGGCATTAGCTTCTGGGGCTTTAAATGTGTTGGGCTTTGAGGTTTGGTTTCGGAAGGGGTGTGGTCTCGATCAATGCTTTCCAAGTGTGTTTGGAATTGTTGCCAAATTTCCATGGCGAAAATCCAGAAACATTTCGCCTTATTTTGGTGTCGAAAATCTGACAGCACTTCGCCTCAAATGCGTCATAACATGCAACACGCTATTCTCACCAAGCTTTCAATGTGAGAATACAACAATGGGGATGCCCTATTTTCACGGCGAAAATCTGGCAGAGTTTCACGTTTGGTCCACTATGGCGCATCGGCAGGGTTTCGAGTCTACGTATATGGTGCGTATCGACATGCTCATACAATGACATACCGAAGCCCTTCAAAGCACCAAGCATGTTGATGTGTGTCGCACACACGAGGAAACCAATGTCATTTGGTGACATGGACCAAGACAGTCACACCGCGATGAACGTGCACACTATATAGCATGAATATGCACCTACAGCAATTGCCTTAAGCACATACACACACTACAAGGTCAAAAGCTCTCATGACTAGATAAGGTCACTCACATAGCCACAAGAGTCCATCATACAAAGTGCACAATCACCCACACACACAGAGGCATATATATATATATATATATATACACACATACATCATGCACAATGCTATCACACAGAGCAGGAAAGGAAATAGACATTGCCAACATTCCAAAGGTATGGCCCAGTAAGGTACAGGAAATGTAAATCAGACATTGCCATACCCAGGGAATGCGACCCAAGCAAGGAGCTAGAAAAGTAAACAGGTACAAGGAGAGGAGGAACCCTAATACATGCTCTAGAGCAGAGGCTTAGAGAGAGAGAGAAAAAAAAATACCACTCTGGATGGGCTAGACTCCCTAATCTACTAAACATTGCCCTTTGTGGGCTTACATCCTTGCCCTTTTTGCTCACGCCTAGGAGGCCGCACCCCTACTCCAAGCATCTGCAGTCCATACGTGTACATGAAAAGACAAAAGAAACAAGCCAACAAACAATCAAAGAAACAAATGGAAGGAAAAGCATGCTAAAGGCAAGCTAGGAAAATATGCAAAACGGGGGCAAACAAATATGTGAAGCACATGAAAAGGCAAACAAACATGTTATCAAACAAAAAGGGGTGTCCTAGGAGCACAAATGTAGGTTTAGATCAAGTGTCCATAGTTCCATTGCATTGGAGTATGGACGACACACAAACTCATGCATAAACATGTACGCAAGCGTGTAAAAATGAAAAGAAGCAAAGAAAGCCAAACAGGTGGTGCAAAGCAAGCAAGGCAAGCATATCAACATCACGCGGAGCGAAGAAAGGTGTGAATCAAGCACACCAACACCATAGAGATGTATTTCATAAGTGGTTACATCCAAACAAGCCCTAGGAGGGGCTGATGGCAAAGCCTAGATCTAGATAAGCTAATGTGGAGATAAAGCATAGAAGCAAACAAGCAACATAGACATGCAAAGGAAATTATCCAAACTCTTTATATAGGCCTAGGTGTATGGGCGTAGGCCTAGACCACACTACAAAGAACACAAAGGCATGTATATCTAAGCATAAACATGGAAATGAGCATAAAAGCATGTGGATCTAAGCACAAACATTGAATTTAGACATATCGGCTAGGCCAACAACATCAAAGCGAGAAATCATGGCATAAGTAAGGAAACACGCTAGAAAAACTATAAAGATATCCTAGGAAGCAAGAACATGCTAGGAAAAACAATAAAGCATTCTATTAAGCAAGATAAAGCTAGGAAAAGCTATAAAAAGAAAAGGGTGTGGATTGTAGCTAAAAAGCTACATCCACACCCCTAAAGCTCAAATCCAAGGTATGGAATTAAGGAGAAGAATTTTGGGTGTAATAAAACTACCTTGATGATTGTAGAGAAAAGAGGAGAATCTAAGGTGTTTGAAGGTGTTTGGATGTGAACCTGTTGACATCAGCAGTTTTAACCTTTTCCTGGTCCAGTTCTGACGCGTATTCAAAGGTCTTATCGAACTCAAATTGAGCTGATCTTAGTGTCCCTATAAAGCTCAGGATGCCTGGTTTCCATAACACTAAAGAAATTGCCAATGGCCAGATCAAAAGTTATGGTCTCGGGAAGCGTGCTGACGCGCTTTACACGATTTTTAAGATATCTCAACTGTTTTAACTCCGATTTTGACCCATGAATAGTCGTTGGAAAGGGAATTTGATAATCTTCCCAATGGAACTAGTCCCAACCCATTCTAATGATCGAATCAAAATTAGGATTCTGGTGCCTTTAAGAGTTAACCTCGGGTCAAACTTAGTCAAACTTGACGAAAATCACCAAGTTGCTCGGGTTTGATGTAGAAACATGAAAAATGTTATTTTTGAATGATTTTGACTAACGTTGACTTTTGGTCAACCCAGAGTTGACTAGATTCATTTGGACAATTTGACTTGAAATAGCACTTAAAGTGCTCCGATGCCCAAACTAGTTGCGCCACGTCAATCTAGATGTTTCCATGGCCCCATTGAGAAAAGACAATATTTGTAGTATTTTTGGGGTCCAGCACGCAAATCGAGGGAGAAAAAAATACGATATCTACAGGGATGTTTAATTCAAAAATGTATAAATCAAATTAATTTCAAGTACATTGTAAAATTTCATCTTTTCCTCCTTCATTTGGGAGGTTTAACTCTGTTGAATTGCTTGGAAGTTATTTTATATAAATATTTTTTTGTCAAACTTCCCCGTGCATTGCACAGGTTATCAACTAATAATTAAGAACAAGGAATATATAATTATTAAGGAAAGAATTCATATTGATGATAGTGCAAATTCTATAGGCATGAAAATAATGACAGCAAGCTCTCTTCCCCATATAAACCCAACAACTATAGTAGAAAGCAAGTCAACTAGCACCTCTAATATGGAAAGATTAAATTAACTCCTCCAATATAGAAAAATTAAATGAAAATAACTCATTTCTATGTTTAGACTCAACGACTATTGCAGAAACCAAATCAACCAACACCTCTAATATGGAAATATTAAAAAGAGCAAATCACTGTAAGAAGCATGCCCCACGTGTAGATATATTCCATTGATTTTTTATAGCTATATGTATATTTGTACATTCATTGCATAAGTTCTATTGTCATATATATCTTTGTAACTTTTTTTTTTTTTTTTTTTTGAGAGAGAGAAAGATAAGTGAAATTTTATTAAAGAAATTAAGGCAAATCCGATTGGAATACAACATCCAACTCAAAGGGTAGTTCTTCCACCCAAACATCAGTATCTGCAAATAAAAATGCTCTTTTAGCTAGACTATAAGCTAACTTATTCCCATCCCGACGAACATGCTGAAACTTGCAAAACCGCATATTACGCCCAAACTTCTTAGTTTCCTCAATGATGTGGCCAAACAAAGTTTTACATTGACCCGAGCACTAAAGAGCCTGAATAACACGAAGGCAGTCACCTTCAAAAATGACATTAAAAAGACTCAGTTCTCCAGCCAAAACCACAGCCTGTCTTGCTGTCGGTGCCTCTGTTGTCCTACGGAATGAATCGAATTCACTCAGTTCTCCAGCCTGTCTTGCTACCAAGCCGCAATCACACAACCCAAATGATCTCTGACCACCACCCCAATCCCAATACTGTTTGTCCCATCGAAGAGAGCAGCATCAAAATTAGCCTTGAAATTAACTTTAGGCGAAGGAAACCAACTCACTGGTGGACGAAGAGTAGGACTCGGCGACTCCTTCTAATGAACATCCCAGAATTCCCGAACCATCTCCTTGTCTCTGTCCCCTATACCGTGAAGCGACCAGGAAGGTTGATGCTCCCTAATCCTATTCTGCCTCTGCCACAAACATCACACCACCGTAGCAAACACAGAACACCGAGAAGTCGAACCTTCACTGAACAGAGCTTCCAAAATCTCTACAAATGACCCGCATTTTTTCTGAACCAAGAAACAGAAACCAAGATTAGACAAACACACAAAGGAAGATTGATCACACAACCACAAGCAATGCAAAATAGACTTCGCATGATCACCACAGTCATCACAAGTATCGTCCAACTGGATGTGTCGAGCCTTCAGATTCATCTTGGTAGGGAGGGAATTCTTCACAGCATGCCATAGAAAGTGATAGATTTTATTCAAAACTCGAAGCTTCCAAATTTTCTTCCAAACATCCTGTGACTAAGCTGAAGAGGAAGAACTTGGCAAGGTGATATTTTCCGCTTCAATAAGCATCCGATAAGCACTCCGAACACTATACTCTCCATCTGAAGTTAAAGGCCAAATTAATATATCCTCATCCCACCCTTCATTTAAAGGAATTCTTCCAACCAACTCAGCTTCCCAAGGCAAAAAGCATCCCTCCAATTTCCCCGGATCCCAAGTCCTAGTATTTGGATAAAATAAATCACAAACCCAATTCACCAAAGAACTCGCTCTTGGAGATACAAGCTTGATGCAAGCCAAATCGGGCAGCCACCGATGTTTCCAAACATTAATTATTTCCCCATTCCCCACCCTCCAAATAGCTCCTTTGTTGATAACATCACGCACCTGCTGAATACTCCTCCATGCATAAGAGCACTTCAGATGTATAGGAGCCTCGAGAATACTACCATTCGGGAAATACTTAGCAATAAATACTTTATATAGTAAATTTTCTTTGTGATGGAGGAGATGCCAAACCTGTTTTGCAAGCATAGCATTGTTGAACTTTTGAAAATTTTGAAAGCCCATGCCGCCAATAGATTTAGAAGAACAAAGAGAACTCCATTTAATCCAATGAATTTTCTTTGAGTCACCATTCCTCCACCAAAACTTTCAAATCATAGCTTCAATATCCTTACACAAGCCAACCGGTAACTTGAAAACACTCATAGAATACACTAGGATAGATTGGACCACCGCCTTAAGCAATCATCTGTAAAAAAATAGATGGGTTAATTTGGGCCCGTTTCTACAAATTGAGAACCCTTGGATATCACCTCTTGCAGCAACATTGTGTAAAAGAGCATGTTAACCTTCTGCACAAAAAATGAATAAATAAGGAGACAAAGGATCCCCTTGTTGAAGGCCTCTAAAGGGAGTAATCATACCCTTAGGCTCACCATTCACCAAAATAGAATACGACACCGTGGTGATACACTCCATAATTAAAGCCACCCATGATTCCTGAAAACCCAATTTGAGGAGAATCTTTTCAAGAAAAACCCATTCCACCCTATCATAAGCTTTGCTCATATCCAACTTCATAGCCATGAAACCCTTCTTTCCTGTGCAATTAGTCTTCATGTGATGGAAAGATTCAAAAGCTATTAAAATGTTATCAATAATCAATCTATCAGCAATAAATGCACTCTGAGTTTCTGATATAATAGTGTCAAGTAAGGACTTGAGACGATTAACAATCACCTTACTAATAAATTTGTAAATTACATTACAGAGGCTAGTAAGTCTAAAATTAGAAACCCTTTATGGATTATTAACTTTAGGGATCAGAGTAATAAAGGTATGGTTAATAGATTTTAGAATGGAGCATGAATTTAAGCTAGAGAGAACAACATCAGTAACATCCATACCTACATCAGACCAATAAGTTTGAAAAAATAGAGGAGGCATACCATCCAATCCTAGGGCTTTGAGAGGAACCATCTTCCTAATTGCTACGCCTACCTCCTCACTGGTGTAAGGTTTATCAAGTTGAGCCCTCATCTCCTCAGTAACCATGGTTTGAAACCATTCAGAATACGATCCAAATCATGTGGATTGGAAGAAGTGAAAAGTGTGGAGTAGAAATTAGTCAACAAGGCCCAAAAAACCTCTTCATCCTCTTGCCACACCCCCTGCTAATCACGCAAACCCTTTATGAAATTCTTTCTCTTCCTCTGAGTTGCTGAACCATGAAAGAACCTAGTATTCTGATCACCACTCTTCAACCATTGAATGCGGGAACGTTGCTGCCACATCTGTTCTTCCTTGTCCAGTAAAACATTCAATTCCTTCCTCAGCTGAGCCACTTCTTCAGAAATACCAGACCTGACTGAAACCTCCTCTGCCCTCCAAAGCCAATCCTTATATTGCTTTATATTTTTCTGCACATTACCAAAGTGGTCACGGCTCCAAGCTTTCTAACCCTTCTTACACTTTTTTAGTTTCTGCAAAGCAATGTACAGAGGTGTACCATCCAGAGCACAATCTCATGCTTTAGTTATGATCTCTCTACAACCTGGATCCGAAATCCACATTGCCTCAAAATGAAAAGGTTTCTGCCGCCATTTTTTATGCTCACCATCCACATTTAGAGCCAGAAGAATTGGTCGATGATCCGATGTAAAACAGTGCAAGTGTGTCACTCTACCCGTAGAATTGCTATTTCTTAGATATAAAATTGCTCAATAACAATTAAAAAAACATATGATATTACAAAGCCATTTGTCCAAAGATGTTAAATATTGAAAAATTTAAGATATTTTAAGGGCTTTATTTCAATTGTTACCATATCAAGAAGGTTACTAACATGCCCTCTCACAAAAAGATCAATAAATAATTAGGAGGATATTTCAACCACAAGATCTACAAACGTCAAAATCTGATATTAAAAAAAAAAGGTTAATGTGCATTTGTTCATAATGGCTTGACCTCCATGTGAAAAGTAGAATAATTACCAATAGGACATGCCACCACAAGACCAAAGTGCAAGAAAATGTTTTTTTTCATGTGACATAGTTCATCAAACTTGGTTCTTAAGCAGATGTCTCAAGAAACTAGGATTCAAAGCTACAACCACTTTGAATTGAAACCATCAACACATGCCAAAGTTAAACATAAGCTATCCAGATTATAAAGAAAATCGATCCAGAAGAATGTAGCTTATGTAGTAATCTATCAATGCATCCAATAGTCCAATAGTAAAATGTTTTAAAGACAATTCTATATCTCAAATTTTATGACCAGTATTCAATAACCAAAAAAGAAAGTGCTCTGATAAGCAATATAAATATACAAATATAAGCCTCTACATAAGCAATGCAAATATACAAATACAGTTGAAATGAGAAACAATGAAATTTAATAAAAACAAAGCATTAGAAAAATACTTTGTTGCCCGTGCTTCACTAATTAAGTATATCAGAAAAAAAAAATTCATGTTTTATAAAAAAAGCATTCCATATCAATTCTAAAACATACCCTTGTCTTCTCTATGGAATAGTTTGTGTGCAATAGAGATAGACCAAAATATTTATTAGAAAATAAGAAACTCTAAGGGAATCAGATTAGTTTATTGACTCTAATAAGATTATTTAAATAGCAAAATAGAGATAAGATCAAGAAACAGGGTGAAAGAGAGATAGATAGAAAAGAACCAAAAACCCAAAACCTAAACCCAGATAGTGGTGATGACCAATAGCAAATCATTCAAAACCACCAAATCATCAACTCGTACAATAAACTAGTAAATTCAAACATGACAAAAAACCTATGAAATCAAAATTTTGGGTATGATATTCAAGGTTGAGCCAATGTTTTTAGAACCCCATTCTTCGTTACAGGTGGTTGAGCAAACTTCGATTGAAAGCCAAGGTGTAGGTCATTTTGTGAGAGAGAGAGAGAGAGATAGCAGCGTCAATGGGTTGATTTTATGAGAGAAGAGTTTCTAAAGAGAGAGAGTTGCGTCCATGTATTCTGAAGAGAGAAAACAATAGAGAGAATGAAAAGAGTTTGGATGAGAGAGAAAAAATAGTTGTTTATATGGCCAGGTATTTTTTTAAAATAAAATAATGATTTGGAGTTGCTACAGTGCTCTCTAGGTCAAGAGCTATAGTAGCAACTCCCAAAAAAAAAATTGGAAAAGTTTTTCTTTTAGAGAGTCTATTGGAGCTGATTTTTTGGATTTACTCTCCAAAAAATGACTTTGGCATAGTCTATTGGAGATGCTCTTAAACTTTGAGTTTTTGGAAAAGATGACAAAAGGTTTTTAGGTAAACAAAGTTTAAATTTGGAAATCTTTTTGTAAAAACTACAAGTTTTGAAGGAAAGAATTCAGAAAAAGAGTTGATTTAAAGAAAATGGTTCCTATGGGGTTTTTTTTTTTTTAAGAAAGGGCTTTAGATCCAACAATCCCATGGTTTTTGTTTATTCTTGTAAAACATGGAGTGAAAAAAGGGTTTATTTTCATCTTAGAAAAATCTTTTTCTATTTTTTTTGGAGGACTCCTCTTAATTAGATCTCAAACCTCATCACATCCAAGCTCACGAGTTCTTTTTCATGGGAGGAATGAGAATCTTTGAGGACTTCTACCCTTCTCTAGGAAATGTACCCATATTGCTTAGGAACAAAGTTCAAAAAACCTAATTAAGAGGAATTTAAAAAGGGTTTCAAGGGTTTTAATTTATAAAAAGATGACACAACCTTTTACATAGTAAAAATCATTTTGAAAGAAAAGAAAGAAAAATGTTTTTTGAAAAGGTGCCCCTTTTGAAGGCTTTTTAGGTTTTTTAGAAAGAAACTCATTTGAAAACATTTTTCTTTGAAAAAGGGATGGCCATTGGAACAATTTTTATTTATTTAGAAAATACATTTTTTAGAGGTTTGTTTATTTCAAGCTTTTTACTTTATGACAATCTAGATTACTCATGAGAAAGGAAAGTAGAAAAATAAGAGTGTATAAATAAAAAGGTATAGAATTTAAAGACTAGAATGTAAAGGAATTAATTAAAGACAAGAAAATAAAGTACTACGAATTTAAAGATACAACAAGTAATGTAAAGGAATTTAAAATGCAAGACAATAATGTAAAGTGCTTGGAATGTAAAAGAGAAGAAAATAATGTAAAGTTTATTGAAAAATCATTTTTATAAGAAATTTCTCCTAAATAAGTTGTTATCTCAAGCCTTATGGGTTCTTCTTCATATTGAGAAATGGGAGACTTAGAGCCTTCTACCATTCTTTAGGAAACCTACCCATTTTATGCCCAGGAACAAGGTTTTTAGGAAAAACCCATTTATGATAAAGCTTTATTTTCCCACTAAGGTTGGTCATGCACACAGACTAAGCCATCGCATACCTTCTAGTTAGGAATGTAAAGATTTATCATAAATGTTGTGGTTGGTTTCTCATGTGAGAAGAAAACCAAAAAGAAAATGGTAGAAAATATTTTTTTTAGGTGTAGAGAGAGAAATAGAGCAATATATAAGGACAACAAGTAAATAAAATAGAGCAATATGTAAAGAACAACAAGTAAATAAATAGACCAATATATAAGAAAAACAAGTAAATAAATAGAGCAGTATGTAAAGAAAAAGTAGATAAATATAGCAATATGTAAAGAATAACAAGAAATTTTCTCTAAATAAGTTCTAATCTTGTCACATCCAAGCCTTATAGTTCTTTTCCATATTGAGAAATGGGAGACTTAGAGCCTTCTACCATTCTCTAGAAAATCTACCTGTAGGGACATGGGATCAGTGCTCGGGAGGGGCCCATTGTTATTAGGTTAGGCCCAGCCTAGCTCAATGTTAGAGGGACATATAATCGACGCCCGATGGTGGTTCATTATTATTGAGCTGGGCCCGGCCTAGTGGCAATGAATGGGTCAAGGATAACCGAAGGGACAACAGCCAATACTAGGATTGGTTCTCGAACATTACCAGTGCCTTGGTGGAATCCGCCGCCGAGCACCATCCGGCGTTAGGTGCAAGTGTCAAGAGAATATCCAGAATGGACCAATTTACCAGGAATTTTGGACAGAGGTAGGGACCACGTGGGAAAAAGATGGAAAGGAAATCATTTAGGTCCCCACTAAGGAGAGCGTATAAAAGGGAAGGTAGGATAGAAGAATGGGGGATGGTTTGAAAAAAGTGAGGGTGTGTGAAAAACAAGAGTGAAGGTGGGAGGGCAAAATACCAGGGAAGGGAGGGGAATACACACAAAGGATTCAGGGGTTTTACAGTTTGGCCCTCCAGGCAGCATTTAAGGTTGTCCATAGTAGGATTCCGGTCATACCCAATAACAAGTAAATTAGGAGCCCAATCCATTCCAAGAAAGAATGACTGGGTTAGGGCACCACCATTGGCACCATCTGTGGCAATCCTACTCATCATAAGACTTCGAGCTAGCCTATAATGGAAGGTTCACATACAGAAGAAGGATCGGTTGGACCCTGAGGCAATAAGTTAATGGCTTCATCCCAAGGCTAAAGGAGGTTGGAGAGGGAAAGAAGAAGAGAGCAGGATCGCATGTAAGATAGGCATCAAACCAGACTTGATTTAGATGAAAGATCTTCACAAGGGGAAACGACAGTATCTTACATTCCCGAGTGATCGTATCACAGTAAGAGAGACCAGGAGCTAGAAAACCTATAGAAGCAGGTTAAAGAACTGGAAATAGAGATTAGAGGCCGGTGTCATAGGAGGGACCGTAAAGGGTTACCTGACAATCTTGACTGCATTGAGGGCTGCACAGCTAGATCGTCTCACTGGAGTGGTTCTCAACGGTCAAGAGATAGGTCCAACAAAACTGTGCGACGTTATCCTGACACTCCGAACAGGGATAAACCAAGCACCCCAATGCAACTTTGGACGCCATGAGCTGAGCACTCCGGAGAGCTACCCAATCACTGTTTCCTGACAAGATAGAGCAAACAGAAATACTGAGGCATTTCAATCGCCCACTATTTACTTGCTACGATGGCAAAACTGACCTGGTGGAACACGTCAACCATTACATCCAGATGATGTCTTTGTATTCCCAGAACAATGGGTTGATGTGCAAGGTGTTCCCGCACAGTCTCAAGCCCACAGCAATGAAACGGTTCAATGGTTTGAGGAAATGGTCCATACACAGTGTCAAGGAGTTGATTCAGGCGTTTAGGGCGCAATTTATCACTTGCAATAGGGTCGCTCAACCAATCGACGCATTTCTATCCATAAGGATGGGAAGTGGAGAGACTCTTCAATCGTATGCAAATAGGTACTAGGAGTTGTATAACGAAATAAAAGGAGGAAATGAGCAAGTTATAGCAAGTACATTTAGGCTCGGGCTACCTCAGGAGTCAGAATTAAAGGATTCTCTAACCATGCGTCTACCCAAGAACATGCACCAGTTAATAAGGAGAATTAAGGAACATAAAAGGCAGGAGAATGATAGACAGCAAAGTAAGGATAAAGCTCCAGCCTCCTCCCAGTACAACAGAGATCCTCAGCCTGGGGGATTCCAGCAAAGGACCAGAAGGGAGTCAAGAGTGCCGAGTACAGTACCACAGCCCAAAGGGGTTAATGTAGCTCTCAAAGGGCAAGCCTCGAACACATTAAGAACAAGCCATATTTTCGGTGGCCAAGGAAGATGGCCGGGGACCTAGCTAGAAGAAATCAAAGTCTATACTGCACATATCACGGAGGAAAGGCCATACTACCATGCAGTGTCAATTGTTGAAAGACCATCTAGAGCAACTTGTAAAGACAAGGCATTTGAAGGAATTCATTGTTGGACAAGGAGGCGAGACTATTAGACAGGGTTCGGGGAGCCGAGGTAATACACTTCCCTTGCCCCTAAGAATTATTGAGGTTATTCATGCGACATCCATCGGTGTGAATATCAGCCGTTGAAAGGGCATATTGAGTACGGCAACCCCACCTGGATTGGAAGCGCCGGGCCGACCCAAGAAGAGGCTCAGGCCAAGTAGGGATTCGATCACTTTTGTCAAGAACGATCTGGAAGGAACGTCATAGCCACATAATGATGCTTTAGTTGTGACTTCACCAATTGGAGGATTTCTAGTGAAGAGGGTGATCATAGATCAAGGGAGCGAGACTGAGATAATTGATAGGCCAAAAACGTATTGACCCTTTGTGATGAATTAATTGATTAATTAGTCAAGTTTAATTAATTAATCAAATTAACATGCAAACGCGTGATAGCACAAACAAATCACCAATTAAACTAATTATGAAGCGAAAAATAAATTGACATGGTGATTTGTTTACGAATGGAGAAAACCTACACGGCAAAAACCCCACTGGGTGATTTTTAAGTCACCACTCCCAAAACTCCACTATTATCACAACAAGCAGTTACAAGTAAAGGAATCCCAGTACCTTATACCAACCTATAGTTGAACCCTTACCCCAATACACAATTGGACTTATTCTGTAGTGACAGTTCCTCCTTTTAATGCACGGCTCCCAAGTACGTGACTAACCAATTATGTGGATCCCAATACGTGACTTCAATCAATAACTAGAGAAGTTTGTTGGCTGCAAAGTTCTTTAATTCATCCACATGATGAAGATCAAGAAGATGCTTGATCACAAAACCCTACGGTGCACATACACAGCAACTTCTTCAAAAGAGATGAACTAGGGCAAAACTTTGTCTCAGGTCACAATTTGCTTGAACAGACTTTGCTCAATGCTTGTGCAACTTGTGAACACTTTAACAACCCTTAAAATAATCATTTTATATGTCTAGAGTTAAGAGAAAAGAAAGGCCAAAAACACATTCACGGATTCCAAGAAAATCATATCAGAATTTTGAAATTCTTAAACCTCGACAGATAAGAGCTGTCAAGCAGATGTCGAGCACACTGGGCTGAAACAACTTTCTTAAGCTTGATAGATGCTGCTGTTGAGCTTTAATGAATTTGCGCTCCTCAGCTTGTTTCTTAGATAGACTTGATGACTTCAACACTTGATCTTGAAACACAATTTCTTGAAGTATTAAATACACCTAGATCTACCCAATTACAAGTAAAGTGCGTTTTGTCAAAGGATTAGCCAATTACATAAAAGAATGACATATGTTCTTAACAAGTGAAACACATATGTCCTAACAAGTGAAACACATATGTCCTAACAATAATGTATCCCGATCTATACAAGGGATTAGGTTTGAAACCAGAGGATCTGAGAAAGTATAATACACCCCTAGTGGGGTTCGATGGGAAGATAGTGGTACCCGAAAGGCAGAATAAGCTCACGATTGTGACCGAGGGAAAGGAGGTTATGGTAAGTTTCATCATGGTTAACACCTTCTTGCCATAACCTCATTTCCCTTGGTCTTGGATTCATGCCATAGGGTCAATACCATCCATGCTACATCAGAAGGTAAAGTTCCCAACTGAAGATGGCATTGTCGTGGTCCGAGCCGATCAACAAGTGGCACAGCAGTGCTTGGAAGCTGCAATCAGCCATGGATTAAACAGAAAGAGCAAATTGAAGCAAAACTGTTATAGCAATTACAATGCCCCGAGGGTGCAATAGGGGCTGATAGTGCCAAGGAGTTTATTCAAATACCAATCTTACCCTACACCTATAGGTACTTTCAAATAGGAAAGAGCCTACAAACAGAAGATCGGGTAGAAATTCTCCTGTCACTAGTACAAAATCTTGACGTATTTGCATGGAGCCCATATGAAGTACCCGAGGTGGATCTAGCCTTTATCACACATGGGCTGGATGTAGACCCCTTAGTGCCACCAAAAAAGCAGAAGCCGAGGAAATCAGTAAAACCACATGTGGAGGCCGTGAAGGAAAAAGTGGAGAAATTGAAGCGGGCAGGGGCTATTAAAGAGGCATTCTTCCCTGAGTGGCTTTCGAATATAGTAGTGGTCAAGAAGAAAAATGGAAAGTGGAGGGTCTTTGTCGATTTTACTGGTCTCAACCGAGCCTACCTGAGAGATCCTTTCCCAGTATTAAAAATTAATCAATTGGTGGACGCCACGTACGGGCACCTAAGAATTAGTTTCCTGGATGCCTTTCAAGGATATCATCAGATCGCCCTGATGCCCGAGTATCAGGAGAAGACCTCCTTCATATCTCTTGCAGGAAATTATTATTACTCTGTGATGCCTTTTGAGTTGAAGAATACAGGAGCCACATACCAACGAATGGCCACCAAGATGTTCAAAGATTAGATCAAGAACACAGTGGAAGTCTACATCAATGATATGGTGGTTAAGAGCAGGAAGAGTGAGGAGCATGTGCAGAATCTAGTTGAGGTTTTTGAGATATTGAGACAACACAAGCTGCGCCTTAATGCGGGCAACTATGCATTTGGTGTGGGGTCCGATAAGTTCCTGGGGTACATGATAACGAATCGAGGGATCGAAGTTAACCCTAACCAGATCAAGGAAATTCAATAACTTAATCCACCAAGCAACCCCAAGGAAGTGTAAAGGCTCACTGGGATGGTGGTCGCCCTGAATCGGTTTGTTTCAAGATCGGTGGATAGATGTAGGCCTTTCTTCCAACTATTGAAAAAATGGAAGGGCTTTCAATGGACTGAGGAGTGTGATGAGGCGTTCTGAGATTTAAAGTGCTACTTGGCCAGCCCTCCTATTTTATCTAGGCCCGAGCTCAGGGAAGAGTTATATATGTACCTGGCAGTCTCAGATCATGCTATGAGTGTCGTATTAATAAGACATCAAGACAGAATCCAGAGGCTAGTATACTATATTAGCAAGATGTTAGTGGATTCACATACTCGGTATCTGCCATTGGAGAAGATGTCATTGGTGTTGGTACATGCAACAAGAAATTTGCCCCACTATTTCCAGGCCCACACAGTCTAGGTGCTAACCAAATACCCCCTACGATCACTCTTGAGGAGATCGGACTTTACTGGGAGAATAGCAAAGTGAGGAACAAGGCTCGGGATATTTGATTTACAATATAAACTGAGGAACTCCATTAAAGGTTAGGTGTTAGCGGATTTTGTGGCAAAGTTCACACCAACCCTGGGGATCACCATGGGGGTATGCCAAGCCTCAGTTCAACCTTGGCGAGTGTTTGTGGACGGGGCATCTAATGTTAGAGAAGCGGGGGTCGAGATTGTGATGAAATCTCCTGAGGGATTAAGGCTAGAGAAATTGCTAAGGTTAGGCTTCCAAGCCTCCAACAATGAAGCTGAATATGAGGCGCTTATTGTTGGACTAGGAGCAGTCCAAAAGTTAGGCGCTGAGGAGGTAGAGATATTCTCGAATTCAAGGCTAGTGGTAAGCCAAGTAGAAGGAATTTTTGAAGTGAAGGACCCCCGTATGTCACAATATTTAAAGTTGTTCAGGACCCTACAAGAGTGTTTCCGAAGAGTAAGTGTGGCTAGAGTCCCAAGAGGTCAGAACAGTCACCCCAATTCTCTAGCCACTTTAGCCTCATCATTAGATGAATGTGTTCCTTAAGTGATTTCTGTGGAGTTATTAAAGCGCTCAAGTATAGAGCATCGACCAATTGTAGCGATAGCTTCAGCATCTGATCCAAGCTGGATGGATCCCTTTATCTCATTCCTGGCTAATGGGTCTTTACTAACTAATGTTAAAGAGGCTGAGAAGGTGCAGAGAACATCCTCTTGGTTTTGGTTATCTGAGGATAAGAAGTTGTACCGACAATCGTTTGGTGGTCTATATTTGTTGTGTCTTCACCATAATGACGTTGTTGGACTCTTAGTCGAGTTGCACGAAGGGATCTGCGGTAGTCACTTTGGGGGAAGGTCATTGTCCCATCGGGCAATGACCTAAGGGTTTTGGTGGCCTAACATGCAAAGGGATGCAGCCAAGTATATCAAGAAGTGCGATTAGTGCCAGAAACACGCCCCGAATATACATCACCCTAGTGGGAACTTAAACCTAATCAGCCCTTGGCCTTTTGCGCAATGGGGGTTAGACATTATAAGACCATTTCCTCGAGCCACAGGGAACAGAAGGTTTGTTTTGGTCGCTACCTATTATTTTACAAAGTGAGTGGAAGCTGAGCCCTTGGTGAACATTCAGGATGTTGATGTAAAGAAATTTGTATGGAAGAATATCGTCACAAGGGTCGGGGTACCTGAGGCACTGGTTTCGAATAACGGACTGCAGTTTGATAGGAAGGCGTTCCGAAAATACTATAGCGATCTGGGGATCATAAACAGGTCCTCATCCCTGACATATCCCTAGAGTAATAGACAGGCAGAAGCAACGAACAAAACGATTGTCAATGGGTTGAAGAAGATACTGGAGGGGGCGAAAAGAAATTGGGCCGAGGAGCTACCGAGCATGTTATGGGCCTACCGAACTACCCCGAGGAGGTCAACAAGAGAAACCCCCTTTTCCACGACGTATGGAGCGGAAGCAATTATCTCGGTGGAGTGCCTATCAACCATGAGGATTGCTAGTTTCTCTCCAGGTAGTAATGATGCACGAATGATTAAGCGGTTAGACCTCTTAGAAGAAAGACGAGACATGGCGTCCATATGACTTGCTGACTATCAACAGAAGCTAGCTCGGGGATACAGTAGGAATTTGAGGCCTAAAGAGTTCGTTGCAAGACACTTGGTTCTGTGGAGAGTAGTGGGAGGTATGAAGGACCAGAGTGCAAGCAAGCTCGCCCCGAATTACGAAGGACCTTATCGAGTGATAGCAATGGCTGGCATAGTGGCTTACTACCTAAAGGACATAGAGGAAAGACCACTATCCCGACCTTGGAATGTGAGCAATTTGAAGAAGTATTATCCTTAATTGTAATTATATAAGTATTTCTAAGGACAGAAGCCTAGCCCCGGCCTGACTCCTATCACTGACTAAGTGGAAACCTTAACAAATTATTTCTAAGGACGGAAACCTAGTCTCAACCTAACCCCGGTCACTGACTAGGTGACTGATCAAAAGAAAGATTGACCGACCCCGATCACTAATCAAAAGAAAGACTAACCGGCCACCTTAATATGCCCCAATTTTACTTGTCTGCACTTTATGATTCTCATGTCTATTCTTATGAATTTAATAAAGGATTGGAATATCCTAAATCTCCTATAGAAACATTTTATCATCTTTTAATTTGAGCAATGAGAGAACCCCCCCCCCCCCCCACCCCAATTTATTATCTTTGCTTTTTGTCATTATTTTTTTTTTTTTTCCTTTTTTCTTTTCTTTTTTCCATGCCATGTAATTTTTTCCCATGACGTCTTTTAAGGAATTTTCATCATGCCAATGGTCTTTGCCCCTATCTTTTGCCTAGATCGCCCTTTCGAATTTCAACCTAGCGGGGTTGTTTTGACTTAATTTTTTCCTAGGCCGCCCTTTCAGGTTTTCAACCTAATAGGCTTATTTCTTTTCTCTTTCAAATGTTGTACCTTCGAAGCCTATCCATATTGATTAGACGAAGCCTCTCTTCCCCATCCAAATCTATAATTCTTGTAGCACATCCTAACATGATCTGCTTGATAATAAAAGGCCTAGACCATCTCAGCTTCAACTTTCCTCTTGGATTAAAATTTTCATCTCTAAGCACTTTTAGGACCAAGTCCTCTTCTTTAAGGTTTCTAGGTCTCACCTTTTTGTTAAATGCTCTAACAATTCTCTTTTGGTATCCTTGTGCATGGTACTATGCCCTAACTCTCTTCTCATCTATCAAAGCCAATTGCTCATATCTTTGTTTCATCCAATCTTCCTCTAGGACCTTTGTTTTTGCTAGTACTCTAAAAAAATGTATCTCCACTTCAATGGGAAGCACTGCTTCACTACTATAGACCAAAGAGTAAAAGGTTGGCCCAATCAATGCACGGATAGTAGTTCTGTAACCCCATAAAGCAAATGGAAGTTTCTCGGCCCAGTCTTTGTATGGCATAACCATCTTGGCTAGGATGTTCTTTGTTGTGAAATTTTAAAGTACTTGCAAGTGTACGAGCCGTACCAACTAGGTGGAAACCCAAAGAAATTTTAACATCCCTTTCGTCATCAGAAGAAATGTTAGAGTTTGGAGAAGCCTGTTTCCTCTTTGCATGGCATAACTTTCTTTTTAGCTGATCGATCTCCAGTTGCATGTTCCTGGTTATTCTTTGCATGGGAGATGTGGCTTCCACCTTGAGGCTGACTTCGATCAGTGTGTGTGGTATGTACACTTCCTTCACGGTCACCTCTCTGTTCAAGGTTGAGAAATGGGTCACCGTGTTGGGATGCCCTCGATTCTGCTGGTTATGGACCCGATTCTGCCATCGTTAACCGTTGCCTTCACTATCACACAAGCTCTTCCCACAGATGGCGCCAATTGTAGGATCACAATTTTTGGCCCAAGACCAAAGATGAATTGGGTGATGGTTTAGTGAGCCCAATATAATAAATTTGTAGAGTATGGGATAAAGAGTTGGGCTTTAGTGAATTTTAATAACAGTTAGTATGGATTTAAAAGAGGAATAAGCAAGTAAGACATATGAGACTGAACAAAATTGTTGTCCGAGGGGGTAATATATGATATTAATCAATAGAACTGAGTGCTAATACAGTTTTTAGAGCTACAGTCCTTCCTTTCTCTTTTCCTTCGATCCCCCTCTCATGGGAGATCTTTCACATGATATAGCTCCTTTTCAACCATCGTGATCCTACACTTATTGATCATTTAAACCTCCACTTAAGTACATGTCCCATCAGATACCTTTTTTTGGCCTTCTATGAGTTGTGGTAGCTGAAATTACACTGTTCAAGAGTCTTCTCCCCATAAATGCGGCTAGAAGAGTAGTTGCAGTGTATTTAATGCGGCGGTATTAGCTTTTGCTTTAGATATTTCTAAGTTCTTATCACTCCCGTTCGTGCATGAGACTCATCCTCATCATGGAAACTTCCTGGAAGGTCACCTAGATTGATGAGATACAAAGTCAGCTTGTATTGATCATGTCCGAGGGGTAATTACTCCTCAGACTCTCCCCCTTCCGCTCTTTCCTTATATAACTTTAAACTTTGGGATTTTTATCAATTACTTACCTCTCCTTGGACACGCACACATTCCCAGATAAGGCCCAAGGCCCAAAACTTTTGCTTTAGATATTTCTAAGTTCTTATCACTCCCGTTCGTGCATGAGACTCATCCTCATCGGGGAAACTTCCTGGAAGGTCACCTAGATTGATGAGATACAAAGTCAGCTTGTATTGATCATGTCCGAGGGGTAATTACTCCTCGGACTCTCCCCCTTCCGCTCTTTCCTTATATAACTTTCAACTTTGGGATTTTTATCAATTACTTACCTCTCCTTGGACACGCGCACATTCCCGGATAAGGCCCAAGGCCCAAAACATGTAATATTGGGCCTTTATCCCCACAATTT
Organism: Quercus gilva; assembly: GCA_023621385.1. Taxonomy (NCBI): domain Eukaryota; kingdom Viridiplantae; phylum Streptophyta; class Magnoliopsida; order Fagales; family Fagaceae; genus Quercus; species Quercus gilva. Next base: position 50,748,108 of record CM042473.1, on the reverse strand, counting down.
CTTATGCTATTTTTTTTTTTTTTTTTTTACTGAAGTGTCCATCTATACACAATTTTTTTAAGTATCATGTGTTACTTTTTGTTTTATTTAATAAAGTCATGATGGTAAATTTATACAAACTTTATTTTCAACCAAACAAAAAAGTTTTCCATCTTTCCACTTTTCCACCCTTCCAACCAAACACAAATGAGGGAAACTAAAATCTTTTCTATCCTCCCACTTTTCCATCATCTCTCCATTTTTTATCCTCCCACTTTTCATCCTCCCAACCAAATAGACCCTTCACGTACTCAAAACCCATCATAGGCAATGGCACCAATTGTGAGTTGGTGGAATGAACTTCGAAAGATTTGGGTCCAAATGGAGCCCTCAATCTTCCCACTCATCACCAATCGAGGTAAAGGGACAAATGAACCAAGTGATGTGTGTGCAAACAAGAATTGAATAAGCCTTTATTAAGATTAAGAAATAAGACACATTTGTTGCAAGTCTTTCATACTGTGATCTCTCTTCTTGCAAAGTTTTTCAAGAGCTCATTGTATTAGTTAGACTTGTGTAATTTTTTGTGTAATAATTAGGGAGATTGTTATTTTATACTTATCTCATAATTATGCTTGTGGTTTTGTCACGGATTGCCAAAGGGGGAGATTGTTAGGGTCATATTTTCTATGTAATTGGCTAATCCTTTGACAAAATGAACTTTACTTGTAATTTGGTAGATCTAAGTTGGGTTTAATGTATAAAGAAGTATGTTGCTCAAACATATCAAGTGGTATCATTAAAGACATGAAGTTTGATTCAAGAAACAAGTGAAAAAAAGTTGTTTCATTAAAGCTCGACACTAATGTGGACACAACGGGTTAAAGAAGTCGCCACCTAGTTTTTGCAATGGTCTAGGAACCATATATATAACGTCCTCTCGAGGAATGACCATTGATCTTACTACCAGAGATATGGGTTTGGAGTTAAGGTACGGTCTTAAGAAGGTGTTAGGCACCCAAAACCGCTTGACCCTAAGGTTGGCTTCCTCTCATTGAGTGTTATGTCTTAACCTATTAAAGGCACACTCAATATTGTATCTATACTCACACACACACTAACATTCATCTAACAATCAACATGGCATCAATCATCCCAAAAGACCTAATCATACATCTATCATGGCAATCAACCAAAGGCCTAACATTCATCTAGCATGGCATTTCATGTCAACCTAACATTCATCTAATCATGCATATCATCACATCACAAACCCTAGCATACATCTAATCATGGCATCTCCTAACACATTACATCATCCAAGGCAGCAATGAAACAGGGCATAAAGATAAGCATGGAAATCAAACATAGATCATGACATATATCCCATCTTTTAGACATAAAATCAAACATCAAACAAACATATTACGTCATTAAAATGCATTTTCATACCAATGCATGACTTATCTCACTTACTTTGTAGCACCTCAGCACCTATGGCATTATGCATGAACACATGAATGTGTGTTCATGGCATTAAAGCAAAGAAAACACAAGATAAACCCTAATTCTAACATGTGCAAAGCAAACAGACAATTTAAACATGTGAAATAGAAGCTTTTAAGCATAAATATATGAAAAATGGTCTAAATAGAAGTATTACATGTGAAAACAGAAACAAAAATAGATAAAATAAAATTAGGGTTTCTGGGCAGGATCATACGCACGTATGAACAAGCCTGCATGCACATAATCCAGCCTGCACACACAACCAAGATTATGCATGATAAGTGTAATTTTTACATGATTTTTATTATCCTCTAATTTATTAAAATTGTTAGTTTTCCTTTATTTCTTTTGATTTGATTTGATTTTTATTTATATTTATCTATTCTTTTGTGCTTTGAAGGAATGAGAAGATTTCAGATTAATCTACATCTTAAACTTTCAAACTAAAAGAAATGGTGCAAGTTTACATCTGAAGAGCGCCAATGCCCAGCCGAAGCTCTCCATCTGAAAGAAAACCCAGCAGCTGTGAAGACCGAAACAGAGGAGACAGTGAAGCCGAAGCAATCCTTGTGTGTGGGTCATTCCATGAACGATTTGCTGCTAATTTTTTTGGGTCTTTAATCTCTCTCTCTTCAATTTTTGAAGATCTTAGCCTAAGGTCGCTTATGGATGTAAATCGGTTGACTTGAAGAGTGTTTTATATCAATGGGCCACAATTTGCACTTCAACTTGGGAAATTCCTTGATGTTTGACTCCTTTATTCAGCAACACATTTATTTCATATGTGGCCCAACAATAGTCGTATGACCATTAGCAAGATTAGGCCTGGCCCACAAAAGCACGTGAAACCAAAAGGGCACAATAATTGGACTTTCATTCGGCTGGGGAATCTGCAAGGTTCTTATAAATAGAGAGATTAGAAACCTGAGAAACCAGGTGGCATTAAAGAATTTTTCTGTGAAAGGGGGCGCCGCATAGAAGAATTTGCTTTTGGGAGTCTTTCTGAAGATGAGGATCTGAGGACAAAGGCGAGAGCTTCATGTTGATCAACTAGTTCAGATGAAAGACATAAGTTTTATTTTTTTTTCTTTTCAATTTTATGAACTAAATTTTATTTTTCTAGAGCAGTGATGTAGTCTAGCAATGAACACACAATTTATTTTCTAAGTTATTTTATTTTTAATATTTCCATAATTGAGTGTTTAATTCTTATTCTTAATGCTTACTATTTTTTTTTATGAATTATTATTTGATCAATTGATTTACAATGAGACCGAGAGGTGATTTGTTATTTTAGTTCTAGAATTAAACACCATTAGTTGAGCGAAAGTAGATATGCTTTACCGCGATTAGTGTGATTTTTTAGAAAATTCAAAGAAAGTAATGAGCCTCCAATTAATTAAATTCACATAGAGATATGGAATTGTTAGTTGAAGATATTTTTGATATTATTCGAGAGAAGATATTGAATACGTAATGAATTTTTAATCATCAATGGGAGATTATTAGAATTTAATAATTAAGAAGAATAAATTGTGTGGGATTTGTTAGGTGAAATCAATTGCTCTAGATCCATTCTTATCATATTTTTACACTAGATTTTTACGCTTTGTTAATTCTTTTTATCCGTAGATTTATTTTTATTAAATAGTTTAATTTAATTCAGATAGTAGAACGTTCAATTTATTTTCAATTTTCCAAATAGTAATTAATTTAATAAATTCCGGTATTCAATAACATAGTTAATTCCTGTGGGTTCGACATTCGTTTTCTAAAAACACTTTACTACTTGTTACGATTCTGTGCGCTTGCAGATTATTTTACGTGAACAATGCGCACGTGGGACTTGGCCTAGAAACCCTAACAACACAGCAAATATAACAGAACTTCAAAACAATAAATCTAACATTCTAACATGCTTTAAAACATACAACTATGAGAAATTAAAATATATAAACATATAAAGAATAAAAACAAAGAAAGAAACAAGATTAAAAGCAAAGAAAAGAGAGAAAAGAGTTTAGAACTCAATATCTCATAACAAAAGCTCCTAGCCTTATTTTTTTACTGTTTCCCTTAGTCAAATCTATTCAAAATTAACAAAAAGAGTGATTAGTAATCTTAAACTCAAAGATCAAGGCCGAAAAAGGCCTCAATCAAAAGAAAATTGACTTGAGGATATTTTGTAAAAAACTCCCAATTTGATTCACTATTTCTAGTGAATCTTAGTGTTTTCCAATGGGATTTCTGTGTGTCTTTGAAAAGGTACCATGTATGGCTATTTATATTGAGAAAATAGGGGTTTGGAATGACTCCCAGACGATGTGGGATTTGTTCCAAACCTCAGCACTAATGCAAAAAACTTGCCTTATTTATGTTTCTGGAATCCGCCATACATGCGCAAGATCGTGCCTGCATGCGCATGATTTGGCTGCTCGCGCAAGCTAATTCCTGTGTGCGCATGCCAAGGGTTCCTTTGGTTTTACTTTTCCAAAAATAGACTTATTTGCTCATTAAAAGTCATATTTTTCATTATAACATCTCATAAGTCAATTTAACATTTGATTGGACCCTAAACCGACCTTGGGTCTTAGAATTTCAGCATCATTTGGGAACGGGGCCCAATTCGTAAATGGTGCAAAATGCGATGTCTACAACTAGCTCGACACTAGCTACTATCGAGAATTAATGAAGAAGCTCAACACAGGCTCGATCTAAGCTCAACATAAGCTCGATCTAGCAAGAATTACGATTTCAGATTTCTCAGATCTAAAATTTGGCCCATGATGACTTGAATGATTAGAGTTTCTCTCTTTACAACCTTAGTCATATATAAGGCCTATTTTAAAAGTCCTCAATTACAAAAACAAAGACCCAGAACTCATATACTCTGTGTGACGCTTTTGCGTTTGTACGTCTTAGGGTTTTGTAATTAAGTGCTTCCTAATCTTCATTGTTTACGAAGTAAAGAACTTTGCAACCAACAACAATCAATCAAGTTGCTGGAGTTAGCCATGTACTGGGATCCGTGTAAAGGAGTTAGTCACAGATTGGAGATTTGTGCAAAGTAAAAAGTAAAGCAGTCTACTACAAGATCAAGGTCAATTCGAAATTGAAGCAAAGATTCAACTGTAGGTTTGTATTTTAAGATAGGCCAGGGTAGTGGTAAAATTCCTCATACTTGTAACCGCTTGATTATTGATTAGTGGATTCTTGAAAGTGGTGACCTTAAATTCACCCAGTGGGTTTTTTGCCTTGCAAAAGGTTATCCCAATTTGTCAACAAATCACCGTGTTAATTTATTTTCTGCTGCATTTAGTTTATTTGGTGATTTGTTGGTGCATCCACAATTTGCTTGTAATTTGACATAATTAATCAACTTGGGTAATTGAATTAATTAACCAAGGTCAATCTATTTTAACATATTTTACAAGCAAGTCGCGGAGGCACTAACAAAAGATATGGGTAGAATTATGGCCAATTATAGTGACTATCACTCATTAAGTTCTTAAAATGTCGTGTGGGCCAAGTGGGAGAATGTAAAATTATCTCCATTAGGAGACTTAATGTGGCCCAAATACATTTTATTTTAATTATTATTTATCTGAATTTATTATATATTTGATAATAAGAGTGATAGGTAAAGATCCATCCTATTAGAGTCTTTTTGTGAACAAACACATGTCGTTCAGTAAAATAGATGTTGTTTGGTGAATAGGCATACTCCTTGGTGGGAGGAGTATAAATAGAGAAACAATGTTAAATTAACGAAGTCCCTATTCTAGCCTTAAAAAGCCTGTGTTTTCAATCAAAACGGTTTCTAAGGAGAAGATCATAGACTAGAAGAATGTTTTTTTTTAATTCTTTGTTTTACATTGGGTTTTTCTCAATATATCATTTGAACAACAATGGCTAGAGATATGTTTTATTTTCTTTCCCTACTTTAAATTTCTTACAGCATGCACTTGTGCTTGCATAGATTAGGATGAGTGTGTCTTTTATATTTTGTTAATTTTAAGGAAGTTGTCATTAATCAATAAATTTATAGGTGTAATTGGACACGCCTGCATCCAGTTTGATTCAATGCTCCAATTTAGGCTAAAGAAACACCTGAGCATTCCTAACCTAATTTAGGCCAACATCTTTATGGGTTCTTCAAACTCATGAGAGAGAGAGAGAGAGAGAGAGAGAAAATGTGATAAAAGAAGAAAGTGTTTTTAAATATTAAAAAAAATATTATTATTATTTTTAACTTTATGTGACAAAAAGATGTAGTTTTTACATATTAAAATTACTTCATTTTTAGTTAATGTGGCATTTAAAGATCTCCTCATCAACAAGTATTGACAAAATGGTTCAAATCAAAGTGGTATATAATGTCAAATGTACATATCTAAAATTTAAACTCTAGAGGACAATATCAAAACCATCATAAACCTAATAGCATCAGTACCCGGCATGCCATATGCCATATTTTGTCATATTTTACCATCAAAGCACAAAAAGGCCATTACCCAATCTTCTAATTCTAAAAGGAAATTGCAATTGTGCTACAGTACCATCATAAATTTATGATGGTACTGTAGCAATGTTCTAAAACCGAACAATATTTTTTTATTCCCACCTACAAATACCTGCCTCTTTCTCTCTCTTCATTGTCTCATATCTCTCTCTCTCTCTCTCTCTCTCTCTCTCTCTCTTGACAAAACATGGCTTCTCAGTCTCACATCTCTCTCACGGTGGTCTTTTTTTCCTGGCTTGGGTCGTGGGTTTGGCATGGTTCTGCTGGTTTCGACGGCGTGGTCTAGGCAACGTGGGTCGTTTTTTGCTTTGTTTTTAATGGGTTTTTGTTTCTGGTTGTTATAGGTTGTTGATGGGTTGATCAATGGTTATGGTTTGTTAATCGGTGGTTGATGGGTTTTTGATGGGCTGATCGGTGGTTGATGGGTTTGGTTTTAGGTTGTCGTGGGTTTAGTTGGGTTTTAGGTTTGATGGGTTTTGGGTTTAATGGGTTTTAGGATCGGTGGTTATGGGTTGTTTATTGATGGGTTGCCAGGGGTTTGGGTTTGAATTTGAATGAGCAGTGGGTTTTGCTGGGGTTGGGTTTGCTGATTTATGGTTAATCATTGGGTTACTGTGGATCATGGTGGGTCATTGTGGGTTGTGGTGGGTCATGGTGAGGTTATCAATTGCATGCTTTCTGTTCTTGGTTTCTCATTCTTTGCTTTCTTGGTCAAGATAACCAATGGTTAGCTCTTTATGGTGCTTTCAATGGTGGGTGGTGTGACTGGGAAGCTCAGCGATGGTGGTGGTGGGTGGTTGAGAGAGAGTAAAAGAAACAGAGATTAGAGAGAGAAGTGAGATATATATATATATATATATATTTTTTTTTTTTTTTTAATGTGTTGTATGGGAAAATAAAAGTTTGGATGTTGGGTGTGTTATAAAATGGTATGGTATAATAGATAAAGTAACTCTTAAGATGGTAAAATAGAATAGTTTGAAGATAGCGGATGTAAATGCTCTTAACCACGAAATACACTATGATAATTATTTTTAATAATTCAATAATTGAGGGTGGGAGGATTTTGATTGATTAGGAATTGGAATTATTTTGTGGTTAGTGTGGATCTTTCCAAATTAGTACACTATTATAGTCACGTGAGAATATTTGTTTTCGCCCCAGGGAGGGAGTTGTGTCCTGGATCAAATTAATAAATAGGACAAATTTTGGGGCGAAAATAGCTAAATAGCATTTTTTTGCAAACTATGTTGCAATCTACCACTGTTTCGGAAATATGTAGGGAACTACCACTTTTTAGGTACTCGAATTTAGTGAAATCGAGTTTTTCATGGTATTCAAGTTCATAGAACTCGAGTACCATGGAAAAATGAACTCGAGTACCATAAAAAAAATTTCAAAATTTTTCAGAGTATATTTTTTCAAAGAACTCGAGTTTCACGGCAAACTCAAGTTTCAAAAATGTGGTAGATCCCTACATATTTCTAAAACAGTGGTAAATTACTAATTTTTTTGCTAAATAGTGGTAATGAGCCATTTTCGCCCATATTTTGGTTTGTAATTGGAATTTTTTATTGGAGTAGGTGAGAAAGATTTAGTGCCCGAATGGATGGATACAAAGGCGAAAGGCATCACATATGTGACCACGTACAGAACAGCAGAACAGCCATTGTTGGTAGCTACTGTGCAATGTGTTCATGTTACATTTCTAAATGTGGTGTTACAAAGTACAGCTAGAATATCTCTATTGAACATCTAACATTATAAATTTATTATCTAGAGACTAGAGTCATCCCCCTATTCTTACCCAGGAAGTTGGAACTTTCTACATTCATATGTACAGGGAATTGGTTCTATGAATCCGTTCTTGCCAAACTTCTTACAACGTTAATGGCATGGTAAGAGAATTGGTAACATAGCACAAACTTTTCGAACACCCACCATCATGATAATTAGCCTCGAACCATGGGATTGTGGTCTATTTGTTCAGTGGTGGTGGCATCAAACTCTTGAATTTCCAGAATTTGGACTCTACGGTTCATCTTCTTTCTTATTTTTATTGCCACGTCCGATGGCCTAAATGTCCCACACACACTTACCCTGCACTCCTGCTTCTCAATCAAATGTGACTCTATTGCTTCAATATGAAATGAAAAAGAGGTTATTAGAACCTGTGGTATACATATAGGACTTGCATTTCATTAAATAAAAACTCACCTCTCAAATTTAGAATGATTTTCCTTAATTTCCGGCAACAAGCATTGCAGTCAACGTTGATCCTCATTACCACGCAACAATACTGCAATTAGTGAAAAATAATTAGAAAGCATCCAAGGACTTAGCATTGAATAAGAATGAAGAGAAAAAGAAAATGAGGTTATGTCTTTATGAAGATGCTCAAGAACTTGCCTTTCCTGACATGAAGATGGAATTGGCTGGATTTGATACCCCTGCTTGGTTCATTTTATGACTTGAAAAGTATATGAGAGAGGAATCAATGGAAGTTGAGAATATGGAAGACCGTGGACTAACTGATATTTCTACTTTTGGATTGTCTTTTGGAAAATTTTCTACTTCATTTTGGAATCTGATTCTGGGTAGTTGTTGAAAGAGGATTTTGTCTATTGAACTTATTATCCCTAACTTCTTGTTAAAGCCTTGTTTACTTCATATAACAATGACAAGGCCAAGCATTACTTACTCTATATGTCATGGTTTACCTCATGCAACACAATGAAGCATCTCTTTCTTGTTCCTGAAGGTTTTATGTTGCACAAAATTTAAGTCATCTCTCTCTCTCTCTCTCTCTCTCTCTCTCTAAACGCAAGCAAACTCAGCAATACATTTACCCATTCCCCTTAAGAAAAGCCACATAATTGATTTATTCATCACCAATGTAAATTGAACTTATATACATGGCCCTTCTAGTCTCAAGTATTACTAATATGAAACATAAATTTTTCTTGGCGTGCTGGATCCATTCTGTCATGTAATCAACGACGAGAAGAGCAGAAAATCCGTTTGATCATGGCAACTTTTCCAAATGGATTCCTGTATATAGCAGCAACTTGCTGTGAAGATGCTTTACCAACATTCGCATATCTACATGTTAATGTCACCTTCTTCTCCAATAAATTCACCACCACTGACTCTGTCTCTGCCAAAGAATAAGCACATTAAAGAAGATTGCTATACTACTTTTTAGACGATATCATTATCAAAAGTCCATCTTCGGTGCCATAAATTCAAACTTCATTTAGTTCATCCAACTTTAACTTGCACGAGTACATGACACAGTAACTAGCTGCAATAAACAGGGTAGTACCTTTCCAGATTTCATTAGAAATATCATGCATCTAAGGGAAATTGATCAAAGGTTACAAGTAACAAAGTATCTAAGAGAAAAATATGGAGTAACTATCACATTACTGCATCCAGAACTTCCAATCAGTCACAACACATAATCAGTGCATCAGCATATCTTGGCCATAAATGTAAGAAAAAAAAAGTCTAAACCATGCATCAACCAGGAATTCAAATCATATAAAATTATTTCCAGTTCATTTTTTATATTTTGGCAAATATCTGCTTTAGCAATTTGAGAACAGCAAGCATGATACCTGTGAGGGTGTGCCTGGACCCTGGAAGCACACTTCCAAGAATGACAAATGACTAAACTGTAATAGATATTTTTTACTTTTTTGTAGAGCAGTTCATGTTTCCTCCTCTACTTCAAGCGAAATCACCAGTAAAGTTTTTGAGACAATTAAACAGCCAATTAGGACCACCAACTATTTAGGAGAAAAAGTACAGGGCTACTTTCCTGTCCAAAGAAACTATTCCTTAAAAATAACATGTCTAATCATGAACTTTTGCCTCAGCTTTTTTACTACACAACCAAACCTTCAATAGTTGAATCCGAAGGCCATTGCAAGGACACTTCAAAGAATCACGATGAACCAAAATATCTCAATCCAAGACCTTATTGAATTTTTTTTATATGGGTAAATTACACACGCACTAAGTGGGTCTTAAACAACAAGAACTTACTAACCAGTCACCACCTAATTTGCAATGGGAGGAGGTGCCATTAAAGCTAGAGTTTATTAAAATCTTACCATTCATTCTTGACATCATGTCAGCTACTCTCTTTTGGCATTCGGAACATCGAATATCTGCTGAAATTACAACTTCCTGGACCTGCTCTGAACAAATACCAAGCATAAGATGACTAACTAGTAAAATTTTGTATTAACAAATGAAACAAAAAGTGCAAGTACAAACAAACCAGAGGCATGGATAAAGACTCAACAGAGGCGAGGCTGGTTCCAGAAAGTAATAAGCTCTCTGACTTTTTTATTCCAATTCTTGGAGACTCCTTCTTATGCCGATTATTAACAAGAGCCATACCTTAGTTATGTAACCACTCAAAGAAAGCTGGGGATTCATAAAAAATAATAAGGTAACAGGTTCAATCCTAATTGAAGAGGAACTGGAAGGATGAAAAAGATCTAGGAACAACTCTTGCTGTGCTGATAGAGCAATCCCATCTGGTAGAGATGCTTAAGCCATCAGTTGTTGTTGAGAAACGAGGAGATGGAGATAGGAACTTGACAAAACAGCATGGTAAAGAGAAAAAGGTGTTTATGCCTAGTTGACAAAGATGCTTCATTCACTACATCAGGCCCCACTAGTGTTACGTAATTTTCTCCTCTAGAATTATTCCGTTGAGGACCTTAAGGATGTTGCTTATTACACCAAAATCTTTCTTAGCCAACTTTTTAGTTCAATTAATCAAATCAGGTAAGAGAACGATATAGCAAGTCGTACAAAGCCAAAAATTTGGATCAGACATGGAATTTTCAACTACTTTGGTGGGCTGGAGCTGAACTTTCAGAAGACTTGCAGCTCAAACCTTCTTTCTCCAGGTTTAGTAAGAATCATCAAACCTCAGGCCGTAAACAAATGAAAATATTGAGCTACTTTAATAGTTAATTGTCTCGAGAGTTTCAAGATACCCATTGGATCCTTGCTTGCATTTAGACTCTACTGTAATCAAAGTCAAACAAGTATACGGCCCAACTGCGCTTTGGTCCAGCTTCAATCCCAGTAGCTTCAGGTGTGAACACACAATTTTTTATCACCTTTTCAGAACTTAATATTAATTAATATATATGGTCACAATCATATTACACGTAAGTAAATTATGCACTAATAAGTCCGAATTCTCTCAAAAAAGAAATTTATACTCATAAATAATTTTTTATTAAATTAATATTTTTAAAATCTTATTGGTTGTATTACATATTTTTTTTATTCTTAAAAACCATATACTTATAATTCGAACCACAAACCTATTTTTTAGGCATAATTTTAAAAAACAAAAATTTGAACTGGTACATTTTACGGTTAATCTTGAAATGTCTTGAAATTTTCCAAATAAGAAGAGAAAGAAAATGTAATATATAAGTAAATTTGTCAAAATTCACATTAAGAAAAAATATGTATGTATATATACACACACAAAGAATCTCTCTCTCTCTCTCTCATCAATGTTTGTCATCTTAGCAAGTTCCGGAAAATTTGGTAAAAATAGTATTCAATTGCTAAGCAACTAGCCGTTACTGCGTACATCACCAGCCCCGAACAGAAACTTTAAATGCTGAAGCTAGAGAAATTTGGCCCATCTAGAGAATTCGCAGTCAAAATGGTCGATCTAGTTCAACAAAGGAGGCGGGCAGAAATATCATTCCATGACGTTGGACTTGGACAGAAACGTGTCGCATCTATCTTAAAATTTCTAAACAAGTTTCAAATTTGAAGACGGTAATGATTCTGATTTAGAATTTATCCCACTCATCATATTTAATAATAACGGTCCCGCGGCAAAGAATTTGTATTTACTTTCAAGTGCAACGAAGTTTCTTCTTTGTTGACTTTCTAGAGATATATTATGATTAGGCTAAGCATTCCACTCATTTTATTTTATTAATACAAGCACATCAAGACAGAATCAGACTATGGATTGTACAATAAGATCACAGAAACATTAGTTGGCATTTGCTTCTAGAACCTAAAAGCAACAACTCCTCTCCACCCAAAAAAAGTCACTCTAAAGTCTAAACGAAAAATGAAAGATGTATAAACACAAATCACATGCAACACATTAGAATAGAAATGAAACTTCAATACAATTTACAGAACTGACAACTTCAACACGATTCAAAAAGAGAGTAAAAATTTATTAGAAATTTTATACAAGTTACATTGAGTAGAAGCCCTCCTACACCGACCTACCCACCAAGAAAGGAAACAAAATATGGCCCAAAGTTAGAGCTCTACCGAGTTATTCTACTGCACCCAAAATTTCTGCCTGAAATTTGCAGGGCTTCAGGCTACTGTTACATATAAATACAGAAACTAAGAGGGGACGACTTGGACCCCATGACTTAAATAAAACTTCCCAGGACAACATTGCCAAACGAACAACGAAGGATTTAGCATCGAATAGATGCTGCACAACAGGGCATATATATACTTTGTGAAAGAGGAAATTAACAAATAGTGGGAAGCTTAACCTATTCCAATAAAAGAGAAGTCACCTAGACATAACCAAGCTTGTTAGAGGGGATACAACAGAAGTACTGAAAAGAGAATCCCCAATGTACTTGCAGTTCTCATGATCAACCACCTTCATCGACAAAGGAATTAAAAATCTCTCATCGGAGGTATTTTTACTATCATTATCACTGCTGCGCAGCTTCTGGCCAGAGAATCCACCACCCCGTCTTCTCTTCCGTGATGACTTCCACCTTAACTGAGCACATAAATCCTTTGAAAGATCTGGAACTACCCCCACTGATTTTACCTTATCATATTCAGAGTCCAGGCGAGAATCATTAGACTCAGTTTCATCTTGCCTGGACAGTCTACTACCGCAAATGGTTGCTTGGGCTGATTTGCCTTCAGAAGATTTCTCTGCAACTGGCTTTCTTTCTGAGCAAGATAATATGGAGCTAACAAGGTCTGGCCTGTCCTTTAAATGTGTCCACACACCTCCCAACCACTCTTGAGAATGTCTTAAGTTGCCACAGCAGAATATTGATTCATGCTTTTCTCCTGCACAGACACAGAAGGTAAAAACATGAGAAAATTGACCACACAACCTAAGAACTACAATGCCCTGCAATGAAGGAAACTATGTTCATACCTGGAAAATAAATATGCAACTTATCTTCAGATTCCTTCCGAACCACAATGCCTTCCCACCACCCATCATGCCACCACACATCTACAACAGCACCAAGCTCAACATCCCATGAAACTTTGCATTTATTAGACTGGCGGGATGGTCGAACAGTTGTCCTCCCAGAAATTCGGAGGCCTAAATGGTCAGGAGCTGCAACCCTGGATGCTAAAATCCATTCCTACAACATCAAATAAAAAATTACTCAGAAAGATTGAGGAATATGAGAGAACACTGCCACAAATTTTAATTTATAGGAAAGTAAAAGAATAGGAAATTACGCAACGGTAATAACCATGGTATTACCTCAAGTTTATTGGATTCATCAGCAGCATCTTGAATATCTTGATACTGCACCTTCACCTTATCTGTATATTTCTTGATGATCAAAGCTCTATACCAACAGCCCCTAATGCCACTGTCTTGAGAGAGGACTTCAACCTGAGAACCTACAGTCAAATGCTGCAGAGGATTCTGCTTTGCTTCTTTTCTGGATAACAAGGCAGAAGAACTTCCTCCTTTTACACTGCAGATTTCAACTCCAATCTTTTTATCAATACCACTGTTGCAAATATTTTGCACATCCAAAGATGCTGCACCCGCTGGCTCTACTCTGTTAGTCCATTGCAAGTGCATATCATCATCTTTTGACCAGTGAAGCCTCTTTTTAGGTCTGACCCCAACAGCATCATTGATATTTTCTTCCACTTTGAGGCCATCAAAATGCTGAGAGTTCCCATGACCCTTCGACAGAGAGTGGGCATACATATATCGGAGTATTTCCTGTTTCCAATAACCTTCAACTTGTGTTATGTCATAGGGCTTGACATCATCGTTATCAAACTGCTGGTAGCAGATAAATGGCTCCAACTGAGTATGCGTAGCCTCCTTAAGAAATTTCTCAAAATGCTGGGGACTGAGGACGGCAGCCAATCCATCTATACATTCAATACTGAGATCTTGAAGACAAAGAGAAAAGAAAATCTCTCTGTCATTAAAATTGTGAGGCAAAACAATACCAACCTCATCAATTTTATGATACCATCGCACCACAACCATCTTGTTGCCTCTAGAGTCCTCATACATGTCTTCTAGGTAAGCTACAAGACGTTTATCCTCCTCCGCTAAAACAAATACAAAGTCATGAACCTAAAATTTTGACAGAGAAGAGGAGAGAGCAAGGGATGAGTAAAATGACAGAGAAGTTACAACAGAAGAAAACATCCTAAAAAAGGCCTACATGTGTGTTTGGCCGAACTTCATATGTGGCTTATTTGCTTATTAAGTACAACTTTTAAAACGCCACTTCCAAATAAGTTACAAAATTTAAGCTGTAGCAAACAGATAAAATAAAGATTAAGAAAAAAGAATACACAAAACAAAACAAAACAGGGGAAAAGAACACTCACAGAGATTTTAACACCATTCCTGCGAAAAGACTGATAATGCCTTCGTTTTTTCCTGCAAGTCCAAGGAGAACCAAGCCATAAAAATTCTCTTGTATAGTGGCCAAGCTTCTTTAACTGAGTATCCTGGAATTTAAAAAATATAAGACAAAAGGGAAATTGTGAATGACAATAATATTAATAAATCAAATCAAACTCAAATAGACTGGAAAAATGTCACAAACCTTCAAGGTTTCAATATCCATCTCGCAAACATCTTTACCATCCAAAAAGGCACCGGACAGATGGGACAATTCTCGATATTGAGGCGGTGAATCTGACAAATTTAAATAAGAGTAATTACAATTAAAACTAAACATGTAAAGTAGCCTGCGGGGAGATAACAACTATAGATTCACCAATATAACAACTTTAATGTCAATCAAGGGAAAAATAAGAACATATGCAACATGAGGGCAAACAAAAATCGTAAAGAGCAAGGGGAGGAGGGCTTTAGTTCTAGTAAGACCAGAAAATCTGAGGAAACTGACGCACATAGGAAAGTGAAGAAATCATTGACGATGAAGGATCTTGACCTAGAAATTTCCAGGGCTTTAGGATTCCGGGTCTCTCAACCATCTCTTTAAAAATTGACTTAGATTTCCTGCAGCCCTGATCATAGTCAAGTTCATAATGACATGAACACCAGAGGATTAGCTCGTAATAACATGAACACAGGCAGAGGTCGAATAGGAATGAACTGCATAAAACAGGCTTTGCCACCAAAATGGAAATACATACATACATATATATATCCAGGAAAATTCGCCTAGGCTTTTCTTTTTTTAAGGAGAAAAGGGTAAGGGTGCAACAGAAGCAAAAACCCTACAAGTTTGGTTATCTTCCATCTAAACAAACACAACCCAAGAAAATTTCCACATCTCACAGGTCTTCTTGAAAATTCTAATGGTTTTTTCTTCCTGTATTAGTGAAGATTTTTTATTTAGAAAAATTAAAGAGAAAAGGGCATGTCAACAGGGAGAACAAAAGCACAAACTGTACAAGTTAGGATATTTTCCACTTAAACAGAACCCAGGAAAAAGGTCCACATCTCACAGCTCTTTTCGAAATTTCATATGCTTTCTTTTCCTGTATCAGTGAAGAGCTTTTATTTGAAAAATCAAAGAGAAAACGGCATGCCAACAAGGGGGACAAAACCCAAGATATTTCTCCTCTCTCACAGCTCATGAAATTTAACCTGAGACTCTGAATCGATATATCAATAAGGGCAAGAGAATATGGGAGTTAATTTTTTTTTTTTTTTTTTTTTCCGTTTAAACAGGCAGAACCCAGGAAATTTTCCACATCTTACCGATCTTTTTGAAATTTCAAATGCGCTTTTTTTTACCATATTATTCAAAAAAAAATCAATGAAAATAGGGCAAGAGAACAGGGAAGAATAGAAGAGAACCGTATAAATTTGATAGTCTCCGTTCAAACACGCAAAACCCAAGGAATTTCCACACCTTTACGGATCTTAATTTTTTTTCCCCCCCTAGCTTAGGGAAAAGCCTCTGAATCGATAAAAGAAATTAAAAAGAAAAAGAGCAAGAGAAAAAGGACCAAGAAAAACCGTAAAAAGTTGATATTATCTCCTGCGTTTTTTCCCCATGAGAGCCTCTGAATTGAAAAATCAACCAAAAAAAAAAAAAAAAAGAGAACAGAAGCAAAAACCTCAAAAGTTTGTCATTTTTCCGCTCAATAAAATTTCCACACCTCACGTGAAATTTCAGATGTGTTTTTGTACAGATTAAAGAAATAGAACAAAGAGAAGAGAAGCCAAAACAGAACCATGAAGTTCTCCCAAAAAATAAAATTAAAAAGAGAAAGAAATTGCTACGGATGAAAAGGCCGTGACTACTAATTGGATCTTTGCAAACCAGTTTCTTAACCCAGTTGCTAATCATCCCTCTATTCTGATTCTACAAGAAGAAAAAAACATTCAATTGGAAAAAAAGAAAAAAAAAAAAGCTTAACAAATCAGAAAAACCTTCAGATCTATCAAACCCAAAAACCCTTCACCCCACAAAACAAATTGAACAGAACAGAGATAATTTTTTTTTTCCCCAATTAAATATATATATATATATATATATGTACCTGAAACGACAGAGTTGAGCCAATCAATGACTTCTCTGCGGGACTTGAGCCTGTTGTTAGTGTTAATAAGCCCATTTGCAAAACTGAAAGCGTAGTGATAAGACATATGCCTCAGACTCTTCTCTTTTCCAATCACCGCCAGATCAGACTCGTCGTCTCTTCTCTTAAGATAATAGTGCACCTCTCTCCTCCCTTTATCGCTCGACACGTACACCTCCTCCCAGCTCACATAAGACGATGACGACGACGACGACGACGTCGTTTCTCCCACTACCACCATCCTCTCCATGGCCAAACAAAATCAAAAACTCTGAACCCTCTTCTCTCTCTTATTGTAGTGGTGGAGACTGGAGAGGTTTGTTTGAATGGAAATTTGTGGAGAGAGAAGGAACTTATTACTAGGGTTTCGAGATTGGAGATGGACGGCTACGATTGGGTCCACGGAAGAAAGACGTAGGAAATTGCGGGAGATAATTATTCCGTGTGGAGTTCTTTAGTAGTTTACGAAAATGTCCTCAATGAGTTTATTATTTACTATTTTCTTTCTTTCTTTCAAGTTAGAATTATCCGACACATTCACATGAGGAATTAAGCTAAACCAAAATTTTTATCTTGTAAAAAAAAAACAAATAAGATATTGGATTTTTTATATAAGGAGAGGGGGCAAACGTACAATTTTTTCTTTTTTTATAAAAGGCAAAAGTACAGGTGGAGACCTGAGAGGAGAGAGAGGCCCGTAATTGCCGTTGTGATTAGGAAATAAGACTCGCTCTTTCTTTTTGCCAGCTGTCTTCTACCCACCAAAAATTCTCAAATGTTCAAAACCCTAAAAAAAAAATTACTTATGATTTTTTTTTCTTTAATAAACTTTTTTTTTTAAGATTCTTTTAAACAATTAAGACTTTAACAGTTAAGGTAACTCTTTTTTTTTTTTTTTTTTTTTTGAGAATGAGTTGAGCTAACTGAAACCCACTCTTTAATAAACCTAAAATAAAAGAGAATTACAATTAGTTGTTTAAGAAAAAATTTGTTTAAAAAAAAAGTTTTCTAATCAATATTTTATATGTGCAAATTTACTATTATTCTTTTATATTTAAATTTTGTTAACGTCTCTTTTTATGGATGATATAGCACTTAAATTTTATGTAACATAATTGATTCTCTTTTCAGGAAACAACATAAATTGATCTTAACTAAGATTTGATCATTTTTTGTTTTAAAAGATAATTATATAGAAACAAATTCACAAACCTTCTTCAATGGCAATTCTAGAGATGCTAGCAGCAAGAAGAGCGGTCAGATTCATTCAAGCATCAATCTCATTTCAAAGATGATTCGAAGTTAGGTGTTAAAGCCCTCCAGATAAGAGATTTTTCTTCCTCTTCTTTTGGTCATCTTGTTAAGAACACATCATTTTTTGTTAGCTCCCTTCAGAGTTTCTCTTTCTTTCATATTGCAAGACAAGGTAATGCTACCGCACATTCCTGAGCCTAGAAAGTGAGACTTTCTTTTCCGTCGCTAGTCTAGATGGAGTATGTTCCACTAAACTTAAAACCTGTTGTTTTTGCGGATTTATCAGTTCTTAATTCTATACATGCTAAGTTGTTTTCTCAAAAAAATATATATATATATATAGAAACAAATTTAATAAGTATGGTTAACAAAAATTAGGGTAAATTACAAAGTACTTTCCTAAAGTTTGAGGTTGTTTGGATTATACACCCTGAAATTTGAGAAATTGAATTTTACTCCCTAAAGTTTGGTTCCATTAACAAAACTTCACCCTTTGTTAATTTAAACTGTTAGGTGACAAATTAGTGTGTTGAAGTGTTTATTTTTTGCCAAAATCAGAATTAAAACAACACAGTTTCACTTAAAACAAAAAGAATAGCTAGCACAGACTCATTTTACCCAAATTGAAAACACAAAACATTGGTGCCAATATGACACTATTTCATCAACTCAACCTATTCCCAAATCAAAATCCCACGAGCCCTATGAACTTGATAGCAATGCAGACCCATGAACCTAGATCAAAATCCATCTAGTGTTGTCGTAAAGTTCAAAGAAATTTGCAAAAGAAGATAGTGAGATTTTTCCTCCATTTTTATTTTCCTTTTAACCCAAAGACCCAAACCAAAAGAAAGAAAATAGATAGAAAAGAGAATTAAAATAAATTGCAATTGACAAAGCTCTGCTTAGCTTAGCATAAGCATAAGCATAGCCACGTTGACATTACACCTAATTCAATCATTCCCAAGGTAATGTGCGCCCCTCTGATCAATCTCTATTCACAAGCCACCGTCTTTTCTCTTCCAATCCGATCACCAAAGCCTTGGCTAGCAAAACACACACATACAAAACCCATCAAATTCCAATTCTTTTAGAGAAAGAAAGATTAATAAATGTTCATCATTATCAACTTATAGTATAGATAAATTGAGAGAGAGAGAGATCAGAGCCACGATGTCGTATTGGCACTAGTGTTTTGTGTTCCAGTTTGGGTGAAACAACTCTACCAACTCCTCTTTTTGTTTTAAGTGAAACAGTGTCTTTTTAGGGATGATTTGGCAAAAAATAAATGCATCAGCACACTAACATGACACTTAACAGTCTAAACTAACAAAGGGTGGGGTTTTGCTAACAGAACCAAACTTTAGTATGTAAAATCAAATTTCTCAAACTTTAAGATGTAAAATTCAATCTATTGGAAAATCTGATTTTGCATCTCATACAAAACATACAACGGAAGCAACAAACACGAATCTATTTCATTCATGAGAGATAACATGTAACCTTGAATTCTAGAACAAATAACAGAAAGCGTACCTTGATGCAGTGAAATTCAAAACCAAGGCTTAAAAATACTTTCAATCTTCATCTCAATTCCACATAATGCCCAAGAAGTGTGGTCTCTCAATCAGTCTTTATGTACATTGATTCTTAAAGAAAAATCCTTCTTCTCATTGTAGAGAAAAACTGTTTTCTTTTCTTTTCATCATACGTACATTCTAACTACCTCAGTAGTTACTTTATTTAATAACTCTTATTAAATAAAAACTGATTATTTAATTGTGTTAGCCTTTTGGGCCTACCCAATTGGGTTTTAGTTTATGGCTTGAGATGGAACCAAAGGGAACAAATAAGACTCTAATTCCAATGGGTATTGGGCTTATCTGTCAACTCTTGACAAGTCCAAAGTTACCATTAATTATATTTATATAGTGGTATTAAATATAATTGCACTCTAAGCCTTATTAATAAATTTTATCCCAAGATTCTAATGATATCATTTGACTCCTCCATGAAATATCCATAGTGAATAAAGTCATAAAGAACTGTCACTTTGTAAACAACTATTTTATCCTTGAGTGCCCAATTTAATCTTTTAGTTATTCACATTTATTGAAATCCAATTTTAATAAATATAAGCTTTAGTAACCCTTTACTAAAGTGCGCCCTAAATAACCAGTTCTCATTAAACTTATCTCAATGGGATATTTCGTGTCTTTATAAAAAGAGATTATGGATTCCATATTGAGAATACGTGTTCCCTCAACACTATGTATGGTTACCCAACATACTGAGGCTTTGACCGTAAATATTAGATCTCACTCTGATATATCAAAGTAACCTACATTTCATGATTTGGTTCACTATCCTTTCATGATTGAGAGTCAATGAAATTAGAAGTCATGAGATTAATTATTCATGTGACAATTGTTGATTGAATAATTAATCTCACAGCGATCCTGTTCAATATGTCTTAACTCTTAAAACACATCAACACATCAATTAAAAGTCTCAACTTCCATGATCAAGACAAATCATCTTAGTTGATGTGTTATAGTCTTCGCAAATAAAACGCTCAATTTCATCACTAACTACGAACTACGTTTTGAGTTTACAAGGAACTTGTAATTTATATATTCTGTGACTAAATCACATACAATGCATCTCGAGGACTATGATAATGTTCCATTAGTTTATTTATAAATATTCTCATATAATTAAACAATTTAATTATTTATGACATGCCAATAAATTGGATTTTCAACCTCAAACTTTAGGGGTATACTTTACAATTTATTCTAAAAATTATGTTTAGATGGATGCATTTCATAATTAATATAATCATTTTTACATTATCAAATACTGTGGGACTTTTAGTAAAATATTAGTACAATTTAACGAACTTTTTGACTTTTTATCCCTTTTCAAATAATATGAAAGAAATATAGAATAGTGAACATCGTTTTTTAACATTAGGAATTTAGTTTTGTCATTTTCGTTAAAAAAATGAAATCGACAACGTAATTACCAAATTTTGTGGTTTTGTTTTTTTGAATTTTCAATGCTATTGCCAATTTCTTTTTAAAAAATTGCATGGTTTCTTTTTTGAATTAAAATTTTGAAATTGCTAATAGCCTTGCCAACTAAAAAAAAAAAAGGGATGATGTACCTTTTTTTAAAGTCAAAATGCCACAAGTTTCTAGAAAATTAAGACCATTTGCATTCAGGCTTACAAATTATATCTTATTTTACTATTTAAAAAGCTATTTTATCTATACTATCATCCCTATTTACAATATACCCATTATCTCAGTTTCTATTTTACTATATAACTCATTAAAATAATATATACTACCCAATAAAATAATATAATCCAATATCTCTCTCTCTCTCTCTCTCTCTCTCTCTCTCTCTCTCTTTTTATCTTTTTCTCAATATCTTTCTCTTTCAACCACCCATCACCACCACACATAAAACCCACAACCCACCAAATTTACAATACACCCATTATCCCAATTTCTATTTTGCCATATAATTCATTAAAATAATATATACTACCCAAAAAAATAATATAATCCAATCTCTCTCTCTCTCTCTCTCTCTCTCTCTCTGTTTATCTTTTCTTCAGTATCTTTTTCTTTCAACCACCCATCACCACCACACATAAAACCCACAACCCACCAAATTATCCACACAACCCACTGCTACCACCACTAATCCAAACAAACCCACTGACACCAAGCCAAACCACCAAATCACCCAAAAATAACCCACTGCCACTGCCACCGCCAACAATCCAAACATAACCCACCACACCACAACAAAAAAGAACCCACAAAACCCACCACCACCACCACCACGACGAAAAAAACCCACCCCGACCACCATGAACAAAACCCATAAAACCCACTACCACCTCCACCAACAAAGCCCACTACAACCACCACTAAAAAACCCACCACCACATAGGGCTAAAACCTGAATCAAACATCATAGCCATGAGACCAAAACCTGAATCAAACACCACAACCCACTTCCCCATACCCAGATGGACCAAAAACCCACCAAACACCACAGCCACGGCGAGAACAACCACAACGAAATATATATATATATATAAAGAGAGAGAGAGAGAGAGAGAGAGAGAGAGAGAGAGAGGATTACTACAACCACCACTAACCCAACCAAGAAAAAGTCCAGCAAACCCACCATCACAGCAACCATCGTGACCTAAGAACAAAGTCATCGTGACCCAGTCACAACCACGGCTCCACCACGATCTCCACACCTCCATCACAGACGCCGATCTCCACGCCTCCACCACAGACACAGGCTCCGTGCCAATCTCAGAGAGAGGAAAGAGAGAAAGAGAGAGGCCAAGACAAAGAAAGTGGAGAGAGAGAGAGAGAGAGAGAGAGAGAGAGAGAGAAGTGAGTCAGGGAGAGAAAGGAGAGTAATAAAATATAATATAAATAATTTTACAACTTGCTACAATAGCTTCTAAATGTACAATCTTATTATAGCTAAGTTGCAAAAAAATTTAGAATTAGCAAATAGGACTAATCATTATATATACGTTAGAGCAAATTTAATTATTTTACCCTATTATCTATTTTGTTACTTGTTTTTAAAGCAAATTTTGCTCTCTTTATGAAGATCAAGCTCTTTGCGGTTGGCAAAGCCCAACATAACTTCTCTTTTGACTTGTTCCCCCAATTGTTCTTCTGATAGATCAAATCAACTCTGCACAAGTAGTTGAACCCAGAGCTCCACCAAAATATCACGTCTTAGCCGGAAATATCTTAAGTGTATACAAATTTTTATGGACTTACACACCACTCACAAGTAGAAGAGAGATATGTGAATAGCTCTTTTATTTTATTATTTATGCACTTCACACTTGGTATGAAAATGGACTTATATAATGGAACTTATATAAAAGTTACTTCAATAAATCTTTCCTTTTAATGTCTTCCACTTGATTAAAAATAGGGTTAATTTGATTTTAATTTTAAAGTGCACTAACAGGAATACAAGATAAGCTAATACAGTAAATTGTTGATGTTTTGATTTTTTTTTTTTTTAATGAAAAAAATATTGATGTTCTTTCTTTGTTTTGCATCATAGCCTTGCTTTTGTTTTCTCAGTTAAAAAAAATTAAAAAAAAAAAAAAAAAAACACAACATTTGTTGATGTTCATGCTTAATGTTGCATCATAGCCTTGCTTTTGTTTTCTCAATGAGATGGTTTATTATTTCTTGATGTACTTTGTGTGTTATCCAATATTATAACATTTCACTTGTTCTTATTTCTTCATCCTAAATTCCTAATATTGCGGGCCATGTATATGTATAAAAATAATAATTATAATAAATTAAGCACCTCTTCTATTTTTTATTTTTAAATACTACTCACTTTAGCAAAAAAAATATAACCATAAAATTATGGGTTGTTTATCACAAACTTTGTGTCATTCGTGAGCCAACTTTAAAATTTATAAATATAGTAATCATGTTATATATATGGGCAAAAATGGCCTATTTGGCGAAATATTTTGCAATCTACCACTGTTCGCAAATTATTTAGCAATATACCACTGTTTTATAACTTGAGTTCCATGAACTCGAGTTTTACATATGTTAGGATCACATTTTCTTTGTAATTGGCTAATCTTTTGACAAAACGCAATTTACTTGTAACTAGGTAGATCTAAGTTAGGTTTAATGTATCAAGAAGTATGTTATTCAAACATAACAAGTGGTATCATTAAAGACTTGAAGTATGATCTAAGAAACAAGTGAAGAAAAACTATTTCATTAAGTCTTAACACAAGCTCGACACTAGCTGCTATCGAGGATTAATGGAGAAGCTCAACACAAGTTCAATATGTTGAGAACTATGAATTCAAAATTCTTAGATCTGAATTTCGACTCATGATGACTTAAATGATTAAGATTCTCTCTTTACAACCCTAGTCATATATAAAGCTTATTTTAAAAGTCATCAAGTATGGAAACAAAGACCTAGAACTCATATACTCTGTGTGAAGCTACTACGTTTGTACGTCTTAGGGTTTTGTAACCAAGTACTTCTTGATCTTCATCGTTTATGAAGTAAAGTACTTTGCAGCCAACAATAATCAATCAAGTTGCTATAGTTAGTCACAGATTGGAGATTTGTGTAAAGTAAAGAAGTCTACTACAGGATCAAGTTCAATTGGGTATTGAAGGGAATGTTCAACTGTAGGTTGGTATTTTGGGATAGGCCAAGATAGTGGTAAGATTCCTCATACCTATAACCGCTTGGTTATTGATTAGTGGATTCTTAGGAGTAATGACCTTAAATTCACCAAGTGAGGTTTTTGCCTTGCGAGAGGTTTTTCTCATTCATCAACAAATCACTGAGTTATTTATTTTCCGTTGCATATTAGTTTTTGGTGATTTGTTGGTACCTTCACGGTTTCTATGTAATTTGACCTAATTAATCAACTTGAGTAATTGAATTAATTAACCGAGATCAATCTATTTTAACCCAACAAGTGGTGTCAGAGCGGGCACACTCTGATTAGGTTTTTAATCTTTGTTGTATGATCCATTGACCCCCGTTGTTATGGATCGTGGACAATCTTTGATTATACCTTTTTTTTTTTTATTGTACCAACTATGCAAACTGGAAAGTACACATAAGAGCTCTTTTGCAGTCCTTAGATGAAAAAGTCTGGCTAGCTGTCAAAGTTGGATGGACCAAACCAATTGAATCACCGACATCATGGGATGATGACAAGATCAAAGCTGAAACTTCAACAGTCAAGCGTTGAATGCCTTGTTTAGTGCTGTGACTAACGAGGAGTTTAAGAAAATCTCATCCATCAAGGGTGCCAAAGAAGCATGGACAATTCTTCAAAACACTTATAATGGCACTAAAGCTATGAAAGATTCCAAGCTTCAAAGGCTTACTACCAGTTTTGAAGAAATAAGGATGGATGACGATGAGACATTTGATGAATTCTATGCCAAGCTCAAAGACATAGTGCATTCTGACTTCAACTTAGGTGAAAAGATTCCATAACCTAAGATTGTAAGGAAAATCCTCAAATCACTTCCAAAGCGGTTCCATGCTAAGATCACCGCTATAGATGAATTAAAGGACATTGACAACATTCCTTTAACAGAGCTGATTGTAAATCTGCAAACCTATGAATTATGTTTAGTGAGGATTGGCAAGCAGAGTAAAAGCAAGAATATGGCTCTAAAAGCAAAGAATGATGAATGAGATGAGTCGTCTGAAGATGAGAACTCAAAGTTTAAATCTTACATCACTAGACAATTCAAGAAGTTCATTAAGAATGCGAATGTCAAGGCAAGTGACAATGATCGCAAATAGTCTAGATTTTTTCAATCTAAGTCTCAAGATAGATTCAAGAGAAAATCCAAAGAAGTTGGACAAAGTAGCAACATTCTGGCTGGTCCAAAGTGTTATGGGTGTCAAGGGTACGAACATATGAAGCAAGAATTTCCTACTTATCTCAAGTTAACTAGCCAAAGCAAAGCCCTAGTTGCCACCTTGAGCGATACTGAACCAAATGCAGATTCGAAGGACAATGATCAAGAAGGAACATTCATGGCCTTCACAACAACTATTGAATCCCCCAAGGAATCTGAAGAACTGGTTGTTGAGGAAAAAGAATTAATGGAGTTAAAATTTGAGAAGATGGATGAAAAAATGATATACATAATGCCTACTCAAAGTTTTACAAGAATTCTAAGAAGCATGAAAAGCTTTATAGGGTAGCCACAAGGAAGTTGAGTGAAATGGAGTTGGAACGAGAAGAACTATCCACTAAAGTTGATGAAGCAAATCAAATCATAGGAGCACTACGGTTTGAAAACAATTTCCTGGATGAGAAGATCAAGAAACTTGATGTAGAATTGTTCCAAGTAAGGGCTCAACTAGAAAGAGATTCAAGTGCCAAGCTGGATGAAATGCTCAATTTCAAAAGGCAGCATCTAACAAAACTGATCTCGGGTATGATCACTCTCTTTTCTCTTGTAGTACTTCCCCTAGTACCTTACATAATGTCATTTTTGTTCCTCCTGCTTCAAATACTAAATCTAAGATAAATGAGCTTAAGATAGAAATAGCTAGTGAGGATAAACATGATAAGCGTAAATCCATTCTAGAAGCACCTCCTAAAATTGTTAAGAAAGAGAATACGCAAAACAATCATCACTCCACTAATAAGAAGTCTCAATCGAAGAAACCACACTCTGTCATCATTGTGGAGCATCGGGACACACTCATCCAAATTGCTATAAGTGGCTTGCTACTAAAATTGTTAAGAAAGAGAATAAGCAGAACAATCATCACTCCACTAATAAGAAGTTTCAATCGAAGAAACCACACTTTTGTCATCACTGTAGAGCATCGAGACACACTCGTCCAAATTACTATAAGTGGCTTGCTACTCAACAAACAATAGTATGTCATCCTTTGGAAGCCAAAATAAATTCCAAAATTCCTTGGCTCTTCTTGGAGAACTTCTAAAAGCTATTCTTTTTCTATCTAATTTCAATGGGTTTAATCCTCCCTCTTATCCACCTAAGCAGAGGTCTCAGAAAAAGAAAACTTCTCCTTCTTCCAAATCTTCTGTTTGGAAGGCAAAAGACTACTCTAAGTGATTCTTTCACTCATCTTTTATCTCTTGTGTACTTTTGTTGTTTTGAGTCAGTCTAGTTTTTATTACTTTTTAATATACTCGCTTGTTTGTTTTTTTTTTTTTTTTTTTTCAATAAAAAAGGGAAAATTTTGGAAAATACAAAAACAATGTGTATATGTGTATACTGGTACTTGTGCAACTTTGGATGGCCCTTGAAACAAGGTTTCTTAACTTTGTATCTCTTGTAGCTTATATGAGCATCTTCATGCACAACTAAGCAATGTGAACTTTGTGGCTCGTTATGTGATTTGTATAATTTGGTTAATCTTTTATCATTCATATCTTTATCACTCTTTTTGACGAGAAAGACTAAAAAAATCCTAAGAGAAATGCATAAATAACCATCTTACCACTAAAACTAGTCAATCATAAAACATCTATGTGCAACTCATAAAAGTCGTGCTCGATAAGGTGTAACACTTGCACAAAAAAAAAAAAAAAAAAAGATGTTTGGCTAACAAAATGGGTATTTCTTTTCTCTCTCCCATATCTTCATGCATGATATGCCTTTTTATACTTAAAAGAGAGAAAATGCAAAGAATGTGAAAAGCTAAAAGAATCAAAATACTTTTATATATAGTTGCAAGCGTGTTTCTAGGAGATGTGAGAGTTATATGATGTACCTCAAAGGTGATGGTCCCCATCAAACATGTGTGAATAAATCTTGATTCTCCTATATCATTATTCTCATATGATGAAAAACTTGTGCTTTCTTGCAAAAGTTTCACACACAACACGCAATCTTTTACTACTTTTGATACTATTGTATAGGTACAATGTGATTTGACCATCACAAGGAATACATGTGGTAGTATAAGCTTACTAAACTGTTTTAACTCATTTTTTAAAATAAAATTGGTCAGACTTGTTTAGTGTTTTGGATCTAGGAATGCTTTGTATCTAGAGTTTTTGTTGTGTTTGAGTGTTTAATATGCTTATTTAATATCTGGTATGGTGTTTATCTTGCTTGCATTCATATCATATCTTTTCTCCTTTGCAAAATCATGTTTCTGTGCTGCTTGATACAAGCTCGATAGATGTCTCGATACTAGCTCGACACAAGCCTCTTCTATCGAGGTTTTCTGGGTTTTCTCGATATCTCTCGACACATAGTCCAATCCATCGAGCAAAATTCCTAAACTCTCTATTTGCTTGACACATCGTAGTCTTTTTGCAGTCGACACCTCCTTGACACCTCTCAATCTATTGAGATTTTGTTCTCGACACCTCTTCAACACCAGTTCGATCTATCGAGAAGCCTGTTTCTATATATACTTAAGGTTTGACCCGGTTGACTTCCATCTCAAACATTTCAATACTTCTCTCTTCTCTCTCAATCCAAACCTTTTCTTTTCTTAAAAAATCCTTCTTCCCTTCAAGATTTTAGCCCTTTCCAAGCTCCAATTTCCTGGTATGTGCTCTAAATCTCTTATTCTCTTCATTTTCATGCATTTCATGCATTCTTTAACCTAGGTTTTCAAATCTTTTTGGGAAAATTAGGTTTTTTGTGTTTTTGCCAAAATTTTTGAGTTGGGTATTGTTGTAATGATCTCACATGCTCATGCATTGCATTCCCTAGCATTATAACCATGTTTTCATGCATTCTAGGTTGTGTGCTTGGTTAAAACTTGTGAGTGCTATAGTTTGGATTGGGTTTTTGCCCATGATGCAATTTATTTTTTGCACATAACATGCTCATGTATTACCATGCATTGCTCATTTCTTTTCTTTCCTTCCTGAGCATCGCTTCCTATTGTGTTTTCTTCTACTCTTTCACTTAGTTTCCTGCTATGGCATCCAAGAAATCCATTCCTTCGAAGAACCTAATATCTCATTGTGGTTCTTCCTTTTCTTTTTCTCTTCCTTCTAGAGATAGGTTCTGTGATTCAAAATCCCAAAAGGATTTTGCGGAAAACTTCTACAATAGGGCGATTTACTTAAAACGCCAAGTCGTTCTGTCTGACTTTCCAGACACTCCTCTACCCAATGCATTTAGCTCTCGAGGTTGAGAATCTCTCTACGAGAAACTCCTAGATGTCCTCACATATTTATACAAGAGTTTTACTCCAACATACATGTCATTGATACCTTTATTCCTCAGTTTACTACGGTATTTCGAGGAACACATATCGTAGTTACACCAGACCTCATTACCAATGTACTACATGTCCTTAGGATAGCTTATCCAGACTATCCTAGCCATCCTTGTCTCCGTTCTATCTCTCGAGACGGGTTGGCCTCATGGTTTTGTGAGCTACTTATGTCATGAGGTGATACTCTTAACTTCACCATTCATGACTTTGCTGAAGGTCCAAGGATCTTTAATATGGTGATGACCTTTGTACTCTCTCCACGGTCTCACTATAACACCATCACTGAACCTCATGCTCGTTTTCTTTATTCTCTCCTTGAGGATCTCTCTATAGACTTTCCTTCACATATAATAGTATTAATGATAGATATCTATCGAGACACTGCTACACGTGATAAGCTAATCTTTCCTTTAGCTATCACACTCATTCTTACATACATGCACGTTCCTATTCCTTTTGCCCATGTCTTTTCGATCATGGGTGCTATTAGTCAGGAATATATGTGAAGGAGCGTTGCATAGCTGGTGGCCAAGGCCAAGTGGCCTTATCAAGAGTCTACTTCCGCCCAGAAGGAGGAGGATGCTTTCCGAGCTGCTGAGGATACTGCTTATGCCTCTCAACCCTCTTCTTTGTTTGCTTCATCCTCTTCTTCTGGAGTAGAGGCACCTCTTGCTACCATGTTGGATCATTTTCAGCACATGCGGGCTGATTTTGGTAGTCGTCTTGACCATCTTTTTGATGAGATGTGTCAGATGAACACCAAGATTGGTCGTATCGCTCGCTGATAGTCTTATCTTGATGGCTTTGTCCGTTCTCCCGAGCGTGATCCTTCTGTAGAGTCTTTGGCTAGTGGAGATGATGATGTTTCTGGCTCTAAGTATGATGTTGAGATGACGTCCTCTCAGTGATTCACCCTTTGTCACTTGTGACAAAAAGGAGAAGTAGTTTTGGTTATGAGATAGTAGTCATGTTGTTAGGGAGAGAGCTAGACTAGCGATAAGGGAGAGTGCTTTTGAGATATGTAGTGAGGTTTTGTTGTATAGTTCTCATTACATGTACCTTGGTCTTGTGACATTTTACATACATTGTACTTCTTTGATATATATATGATGATGATGATGTATATTTTTCACCTTTATCCCACATGTGTTGTTTCTTGTCTCTCTTTATATGCATGTTTCTTACTTTATATAACTTGTCTATATTTCACACTCAATGCCTTGATGAATCTTGTTTAGTGTTTCAGCTAAGACAAGTTGCAAGTCCTTCATACCGTGGTCTCTCTTCTTGCAAAGTTTTTCAAGAGTTCATTGTATTAGTTAGACTTACGTAATTTTCTGTGTAATAATTAGGGAGATTGTTGTTTTATACTTCTCTCATAATTATGCTTGTGATTTTGTCACAGATTGCCAAAGGGGGAGATTGTAAGGGTCATATTTTCTATGTAATTGGCTAATCATTTGAAAAACCACACTTCACTTGTAATTGAGGATCTAAGTTGGGTTTAATGTATCAAGAAGTATGTTGTTCAAACATATCAAGTGGTATCATTAAAGACATGAAG
Source organism: Quercus gilva (assembly GCA_023621385.1). NCBI lineage: Eukaryota > Viridiplantae > Streptophyta > Magnoliopsida > Fagales > Fagaceae > Quercus > Quercus gilva. The sequence goes on along the minus strand of CM042473.1, from coordinate 50,717,641 downwards.
TTTGATCTAAGAAACAAGTGAAGAGAAATTATTTCATTAAGTCTCGACACAAGCTGCTATCAAGGATTAATGGAGAAACTCGACACAAGCTCAATCTGTCGAGAACTACAAATTCAAAATTCTTAGATCTGAATTTCGACTCATGATGACTTGAATGGTTAGAGTTTCTCTCTCTACAACCCTAGTCATAAATAAGGTTTATTTTAAAAATCATAAAGTAGGGAAACAGAGACCTAGAACTCATATACTCTGTGTGAAGTTACTACATTTGTACGCCTTAGGGTTTTGTAACCAAGTGCTTTCTGATCTTCATTATTTATAAAGTGAAGAACTTTGCAGCCAACAACAATCAATCAAGTTGCTGGAGTTAGTCATGTACTAGGATCTGTGCAAAGGAGTTAATCATAGATTGGAGACTTGTGCAAAGCAAAGAAGTCTGCTACAAGATCAAGTTCAATTGGGTATTAAAGCGAATGTTCAACTGTAGGTTGGTATTTTGGGATAGGGTAGGGTAGTGGTAAGATTACTCATACCTGTAACCGCTTGTTTGTAGTGGTAAGATTACTCATACCTATAACCGCTTGTTTATTGATAAGTGAATTCTTAGAAGTAGTGACCTTTAATTCACTAGGTGGGATTTCTGCCTTACAAATCACCGAATTATTTATTTTTTGCTGCATATTAGTTTATGGTGATTTGCTAGTGCCTTTACGATTTGCATGTAATTTAGCCTAATTAATCAACTTGGGTAATTGAATTAATTAATCAGGATCAATCTATTTTAACCCAACAACATGTAACTCGAGTTCCGGAAAATCGAGTTTCTTAAAAATGTGCCACGATAGCACCTACTAGTCTGGCATTTTTTAATTAAAAAGTTCACGTGGAACTCGAGTTCCTTGTAATATAAAACTCAAGCTCTTTAAACTCGAGTTCTAAGGCTAGCAATTCCCAGTCTGGTTTTCCCCAAGGTCCCCTCCACTTGGCTAGGAGCACTGGAGGGACCTCCACCACAGGTGGTGACAACATGGAAGATGATGAAGATGCAAAATCTGAGGACTATTCTATAGCTGGAAAAGTCACACTCAGAAACCTGGAAAAGCTGATGTATAGAGTTCATCCGCCATGAATTTTTGCAGATAAGAAGTATACATGGGAGGAGCTAATTACTATATAAGAAAATTACACTATACATAAATGAGAAGGATCTTGAGAGGCTGTGAGCATGCAAGAAACAAGGCTATCGACCCATATCTTAAATCTCTTAGGTTTTTTTGGTAATCTCTTAGTTACCTAATACTTGTTATGAATTTTTAATGTTAGAATTTTAGATTGGGCTTTTCCCTTATTCCCTCAAACTTTTGTTTCTGCAGATGCATTGTCAATGGATAACAGCAGGTCAACTAATTGTTTCCATATGGTAGGTCTTTGTTCATTCTCGGGAAGTGTTACTAGTGTTGGGAAAAATTTTATATAATTGTGAATAAATTTCAGCAAGCATAGCGGAAGCACAACCACACAATAACACAAAGATTTACGTGGAAACCCTTTCTCCTTGAAGGGAAAAACCACGGGACAAACTCCGAATACTTTCACTATATTAAATAGAGATTACAACATTTAGAGATACAACTTGAGTAAAGAAAAACTCTCTTTTTCTTTTCACTCACTGCTCTATTTCTCACTGTGTATTTTCTCTCACAGTTCTCTCTTGCTCTCTCTATTTTTCTCCTCTTTTTGCTTGCTCTCACTCACGCACTTAGTCCTCACACTCTGGGACTTCAATTCTTTTTTCCCACTGCGACTTCACTTCTTCAGCCCCTGCTGCTTCAAATGGCCGAAAATTCTCCCTTTTATTTCTTTCACCTTTTCTTCTTTTCTTCCCTTCATACTCTTCTCTTCAAATCACAATAAATGCAAGCCACTTACTTTGACTTTACTTCAACCAAATCTCTTTTCTTCTCTGCCATAGCCGAATGAGTACTTTGCCTTTTGCTTCTTTCTTTTCTTTTGTCTTCAACGTGTTCAACACACTTTGGCTCACTTCTCATTAAGAGAAGTCAGACTTCCCACAAGTCATGGAGTGCCATGCTCATTAAATGAGCTGTTGAAAAACAGCATGTGGGCTGGACCCACGGTGCAGTGCACCCAACAATCTCCCCCTCCAGCCCACTACAGAGGAGATCTTCAATCTAACTCTTCAGTTAAAATTCATTCCGGCCAAGCCAACACCAGGCTCAACCTTCTTCATTATTTTCACTAATACAGAGAAAATATTATCAAAACTAATACCTTTCATTTTCAAGTAATTAATTTCACCTTGGATATCCTTAATCCAATTTCTTGGCTCCCCCTGCTCAAGACCTTCATGATATTTCACTTCATCATTCTTCCTAGCATCATGATATTTTTCATCAAATATCACTTTCTCATTTAAATCACTTTCAGGTAGAGAGAATTTTACTTTCTTGGCTGCAACACCATTACTATCAACTCTCAACTGTGGAGTTTTCTCAAAAACTTTGACTGCATTGGACTTTTTCTTACAAGCCCTCACATGAGTTCTGTACATGCCACAACAAGCACGCCCTCTAGCAATAACTAATAATCATTTACAAAGTTTCCATCTTCCATTGCCAAGATGGTTACTATAACCCACTTGATCCAAAGCCAAAGTAGACAACACATTCATCCTTAAATCTAGAACATGCCGCACATCCTTCAATATCAACGTGCAACCAACATTGGTCTTGATGCAAACATCACCAATTCCCACAATTTTTGAATAATTGGAGTTACCCATCTTCACAACACCAAAGTCGCCTGCTTTGTATGTGGTAAGCAACCTTTTTGTGGGGATAACATGGTGGGAAGCTGCTAAATCAACAACCCACTCAACATCATTCTTAGCAACATGCTCACATTTTTGCTCTTCAAGAGAGAGCATCAGAACTTCCTCATGAAACACAACTGCTACAGTATTCTTCTCATCATCATTCTTTTCATCTTTCTCTTTAGCTTGTTCTTTATTCCAATGCCAGCAGTTTCTTTTTACGTGACCTTTTTTCCCACAATGGAAACATTCTCTTATCTCTTTAAACTGAGATCTACCTTTTGACTGTGACCTGTCATTAAATTTAGCTCGATCATCAGGCCCTCTACTTCTATTTCTGCCCTTGTTCTCCATGACAAGAGCTTAATCTTGTGCATTGTTTATACCAGCATCTCTTCTGCGAACCTCCTCACTTAGAATCAAATCTCGAATATCATCATATTTGAGTTTGCTCTTCCCTGCAGAATTGCTCACTGCCATTCTCATGGCCTCCCAATTGTTTGGCAAAGAAGCCAAAACAATTAATGCACGGATCTCATCATCAAAATCAATCTCCACAGATGACAATTGATTTGTGATGGTGTTAAACTCATTCAAATGCTGAGCCATAGGAGTACCTTCCACCATCTTCAGATAAACAACTTCTTCATCAGATGCACCTTATTGTTAGCTGAAGGCTTTTCATACATACTAGACAAAGCCTTCATCAGATCCACTGTGGTCTTTTCCTTCATAACGTTATGTGCAACTGATCTTGTCAGAGTTAATCGTATAACTCCTAGCACCTGTCTATCAAGAAGACTCCATTCTTCTTCTTCCATACTATCTGGTTTCCTTCCCAAAAGAGGAAGATGTAATTTCTTCCTATACAGATAATCTTCGATCTGCATCCTCCAATAGCCAAAGTCCGTGCCGTCAAACTTCTCGATTCCTGACGTCTTTCCTTCTTCTCCGGCCATTGCTCCCAATCGAACCTACGCTCTGATACCACTTGTTGGGAAAAATTCTATATAATTGTGAATAAATTTCAGCAAGCACAGCGGAAGCACAACCGCACAATAATACAAAGATTTACGTGGAAACCCTTTCTCCTTGAAGGAAAAAACCACGGGACAAATTCCGAATAATTTCACTATATTAAATAGAGATTACAACATTTAGAGATACAACTTGAGTAAAGAAAAACTCTCTTTTTCTTTTCATTCACTGCTCTATTTCTCACTATGTATTTTCTCTCATAGTTCTCTCTTGCTTTCTCTATTTTTCTCCTCTTTTTGCTTGCTCTCACTCACGCACTTAGTCCTCACACTCTGGGACTTCAATTCTTTTTTCCCACTGCGACTTCACTTCTTCAGCCCCTGCTACTTCAAATGGCCGAAACTTCTCCCTTTTATTTCTTTCACCTTTTCTTCTTTTCTTCCTTTCATACTCTTCTCTTCAAATCACAATAAATGCAAGCCACTTACTTTGACTTTACTTCAACCAAATCTCTTTTCTTCTCTGCCATAGCCGAATGAGTACTTTGCCTTTTGCTTCTTTCTTTTCTTTTGTCTTCAACGTGTTCAACACACTTTGGTTCACTTCTCATTAAGAGAAGTCAGACTTCCCACAAGTCATGGAGTGCCATGCTCATTAAATGAGCTGTTGAAAAACAGCATGTGGGCTGGACCCACGGTGCAGTGCACCCAACAACTGGCTCATCTTGCTCTCAGTTTTTGAATTTAAGTAATTGGAAATGCATTCGTTTCACCCAAATTTGTTAGAATCTTTTCTGTTATACGAATTTTGAGAGCACCTATCTGGAATCCATTTGAGAGTTAAGATTGGTACAACTCTCGTATGAGGAGAAAACCATAAGTTGAGCCCCATGAGGTTGCAAGAAAAACAGAGGAGAGGAAAAGAAAAGTTGACATCCTTCAAATATTCCACCACCAATAATAAATGTAACAAATCATTTTAAGTCCTCTCTCACTTTTCCATTTACTGGACTGGCTCAACAAGGAATTTACTTCATTTTAAGATGGCAAACAATCTCCTCAGTTCTCCATAGATTTTGTTGTTATAGTCTTACACTCTTACTAGGTTATTATCATGTTAAAGATCAATTTTCTCAAGATTTTGTCTTCTTTGGAATTCCAGACCAGAATCAAGGAATTAATAGGAGGAACGTTAACCAACTCTTTACCTCATATTATTGGTTGGTCCATCTAAAGTGCTTGCAAGTTTATTATTATTTTTTGGATAATAACTCGGGTTTAAAGAGCTCGAGTTATCAAGTTCGTTAAAAATGTGTCATGGTGGCACTTGATGATCTAGAATTTTTTTAATTAAAATTTTTTACGTAGAACTCGAGTTTCATAACTCGAGTTCTACGTAAAAAATTTTAATTAAAAAATTCTAGATCATCAAGTGCCACCATGACACATTTTTAACGAACTTGATTTTTTGGAACTCTAGTTACATGTAAAACTCAAGTTTCATGAACTTAAGTTACAAAACGGTGGTAATTGTTAAATATTTTGCCCAAACATGCTATTTGGCCATTTCTACCATATGTATAATTGTACTTTGTTATGTAAGCTTTTGAACAACCATATTTTTTGAGAAAATTACACTTTTTACCTTAAACTATACCCTCGATTGTACTTTGCTCTCTAAACTTTTTGTATACACCTTTTACACCATAAACTATGACTATTGTTACATTTTGCACCCTAATGTTAAGTTTTCTGTTAACTTAGATGGAAATTCAAAGTTTAGGATGTAAAATGTAATCAGAAGTATAGTTTAGGATGATAAAATGTATTTATCTTTATTTTTAAAGAATTGAGAAGATTGGCAATTAAGTCTTTTCACATAGTGCCATATTTTTCTATTCAAGTTAACAACAAACTTGATGTCGAGGTGCAAAGTGTAACAAAAATCATAGTTTAGAATGCAAAACTTGCATTTGAACAGTTTAGAGTGCAAAGTGTAATTGGGGGTATAGTTTAGGATGGTAAAATGTAATTTCTCATTTTTTTTTTTTTTTTGCATCATCGTTATAATATATATTTTCATATGATTTTTGCTATGTATTAGTTAAAACCAATTGGAATCATTGTTTTATTATTATATTAAAGCAACCAATACTGAAAAACCATTATTAATTTCATTTGATATTTTTCTAAACAAATTGTAATATTTTTAAATTGCATAGTTCTTTATGAATTCCTTCGAAGGCTCTTTTTTTTTTTTTTTTTTTTTCTTAATATAAAATTTTAAATATGTACTATTTATCTTGTAAAAAAAAAAATGTACCATAATTCTACCCCACCCTTGCCCCCGAGTCTTGAATCACAATTCACATGCCCTCCTCTTCCCAAGACACTAGTATTTAGGAAGGTGCCATCAGACCGAAGATGTATTGGCACTTAAATGGAGATCTAAAAATTCTAAACAATACACTTTAATCATGCATCTCTCGGTCAAAATGGCCTTCTACCACTGTTCATGGAAATATATATGAATATACTATTGTTTCATAAATATGTAAAGATCTATCACTTTTTTAGTACTTGAGTTTGGAGAAATCGAGTTCTAAATGGTACTCGAGTTCCATAAACTCGAGTTCTTTGAAAAAATAACCTTCAAAATAGCCAAAAAATTTTTGATGGAACTCGAGTTCCATAAACTTAAGTACCATTTAAAATTTTCAAAACTTTTCAATGATACTCGAGTTTATAGAACTCAAGTACCATTGAGAACTCGAGTTTCATGAACTCAAGTATCAAAAAAGTGGTAAATTACTACTTATTTCCAAAACAGTGGTAGATTTCTATATATTTCGCCTAAAGCTGTTACAGTGCCATTTTCACCTGCATCTCTCACTCCCTATGCTCCTTGCATATGTCTAATCTCATGACAAGCCACTTTTCCCCCCTTTCTTTCTCCATTTCTAACAATTACTTAATGCATTAACTTTTCAAACACCGAAACATCACAATTAATCTCCACAAACACCGAAATTGTTTGTCATCCATACTCTCGAGCACAAGCCTCCACGACCAAACCACAACACACACAGTTGTCACCGACCACCATTAGAGCATTCTCATTAAGCATTCTAAAAAAATTAGCATTTACCCTCTCAAAACCCAAATTTATAATATATAACACACCACTTTACAATCTTCCTTACATCAAAACTTCTAATTTTTTTAACACTTCATTTAAATATTATTTCTTTATCATTTTTTATTCTTTGTTATTCATCCTCTCTCTTTCTCTGTCTCTCTCTCCTCTGTGTCTCTCTTTCACAACCCAGCGCCGCCGGCCACCATATCCACCCACCCATATCACAACCACCACATCCACCCACCATGGCCACAACCACAAACAACAGCACAAAAAAAAAAAAAAAAAAAAAAAAAAAAAAAAAAAAAAACCCTCCACATCCAAAGCCATAAAATCAAAGAATCACAAAATCAAAGAATCACAACATCACAATAAAGACCCAAAACCACCCCGATCAACCCACAAACCCAGCCACCGAAATCAAGAATCCACCAAAATCAATCAAAACCATTGAAATTAAAACTCACCGATATCAAATTACAAAACCCACTCACCGAACCACTGCAGAGACCCACCACAAACCACCGTAGAGCCACGATCCACGAAAAACCACCGCAGCCCAACCACACCCAACATCGCATCCTGGCCACACCCAAGACCCATGAACTCAAGATGCAGAGAGAAAGGGAAACAGAGAGGCAGAGAGAAAATGATAGAAAGAGTAAGAAGGAGTGGACGGAGAGCACAACAGAGATAGTGAAAAGGAAAGGAGTGGACGGAGAGCACGAGATCGGCGGCGGCATGTGGGTATGGAGATAGCGCAGAGATCGGAGGGTAATCGGATCAGACAGTGTGGATGGAGATAACGGCGATGATGATGACGAAGAGAGAGCATGTGGGTTTGGAGAATAACGACGGCGACATGTTTTGGCGAGCTATGAAGGGCTTGCCTGAGAGAGAGACACCAGAAGGAGAGAGGGACGGAGAGCACGAGAGAGAGTGATAGAGGAGAAGTGAGAGAGGAGAGAGAAAAGACTTGGAAACACGGAAGAGAGAGAGGAAGAAACTAATAAAAAATTATAGCATAGTGCTACAGTGCGGTCTCAAAAATGAGATCGCATTGTAGCAGTATTGCATAATTTTTGGCATATACCATCTCTGATGGAGAACGTTTTTGGGTTATAAATGCTAAAAAAAAGCATTTTTTAGCATATACAATGCTCAATGAGAATGCTCTTAAGTCATCAAAGAGATTTAGTTTCTTAAAATACTCAAGATCCACTCCACATAAACACATCCAACATTTGGTCAAATTATTACTCATAAAAAAAAAAAAAAAAAAACATTTGGTCAAATCCACAAAATACTACCAAATTTATCAAAAACACTCTCGTTCAAAGCCTCAGAAGCCACTAAACATGTGCAAGCACGGTACACCCAAATAGCATGCATACGGTAAATTCAACAATTTAACCATTATTTTAGCACTTCTTCTCATGCGCGAGCCTAAATTTCTCCCTAATGAGTGGGACCCAATAGGTGAAAATCAACATTTTAAATAAAAAAATAGAATAAAGACAATATTTTAATTTGTGATCACATTTAATACCAAAATAAATTATCACTTGTTCCAAAAGTTTAAACTCTTTTATTTATATTATAAAATTTGAAACTGGTCTAAAGAAAAATGTTACCCTTTCAATAAATACTAGTTAGTAATTAATCATAGAAATTAAAGGCCTTTTTACATACATTACATTGTTAATTTTGTATGAAAACCTACAAATTTCATAACGTTTTGGCGATAGCATTTTTTAAAAATTTAAGGAAACAATAATGGCATTTATCACAATGAAATTTTCATATATTTGAAAAGACTACCAAATAGGATACTGAGCTAGAAACCATAACAACACGAAAGACTTTGCCTTTTGCTTTATTCATTGGAACAAAATGACCTCTATACTGCTAGGGTTTTTTTTTTTTTTTTTTTTTTTTTTTGAGATAGTTACAATATGTTGCTACTTTTATAGCTCAAATCTTTTTTCCCTAAACTCCCAAGTACTTTGTGAATAGAGAAGTGTCAATTAAACTACAAGGCTCTTGACAAATACTGTTAGTGCTAGACACATAATTAACTAGTTTCTAATAAATTGCTATACGATTTCATTAATTAGGATTTTTACCTTCATCACTTAAAAGAGAAGATCCCACTAATCTATAATCTATATAAAGTTGAAGTTGTTTAACTTTTGGTTGATATTATATGTTGGAGCATTTTAATATTAAAATGAATAAATGTTATAACATAAATGTAAAGATATGGGAGTGAATATGGAGGATGAGAAGTTGGTGAAAATGTTTAATTTCACATTGAAAAGCAGAGAAACTATTTTATTCTTTTTAATTGTGGTGATTAATGGGCTAACATGAATTGTCTCAAATATTTGGCTAGATACGTGCGCAAGGGGGAGGTGAAGGGTAGAGGTATCAAAATGGAAATGAATTAGCCTCTTGGTTTCGTGAGGCCCATTGAGCTTATAAATAGACTCATTCAGACCCAATCCAAGATACTACAATATATACTAAAAACAATAGAGAGGTTCTTGGCAATGAAAGGTGTTCTTTCGGTGGAGTTTTGGGTTTGAACACTTTGTGTAGAGGTTGTTCTAGCCAAGTCAGAGACGGTCTGCACCGGTTACAAAGTTTAGCCAGCCAATGGCTTGAATCTCCTTAAAGAGAATGAGTGTCACGCCTCAGTCCAAATAGTGTTATGTAATTTCTCTCTTTAAATTAATAAAATTCAGAAGTATCATTCAGTTTCTCTTTGTGTTATTTCCATTATCATTGTGTTTGCACCAACATTATAATATCATGTCACATGAGCTTTTGAGACATCGCAATTTTACATGTTACTATTTTTATATATTTTTCAAATTTTGGTTTTAATTTTATTCTACATTTAAACCCTCCATTAGAATCTTGATACACTTTATTTCTTTAAATATTATACTATATATATATATATATATTTTTTTTTTTTTAAATAGAGTATACTATATAATTTCATATACAAATATAATCGTAATAAATACCTATTAATAACTACTATGGGTGCCCGAGGACCGAGGATGAATCTGAAGAGTTGCAGTATGACTGAAGGGAGGTCACAGTGCATGGGCCCGAGAAGGAGAGACGCCCGAGGAAAGGAGGAGATGAGTTAAAGTACTATAAGGGATTCCAAGTGGGAGAGAGACTCTAGAGAGAGAGAAAGTGTCAATGAGTATAGAGGAAGTTTCTGGCTTGGAGTAGCCTGTTGCCTTCGCATTAAATGGTGGGCAACAACTTTAACAGCTACATTGACAAAGAAGTGACCTGAACAGTGCAAGTCACAGCTAAGCAAGCTCCTTCCACCATCTTCTTCAGATATAGAAAAAGAGAAGTGTCATGAAAGGAAGTTAGTTAGGTAGGAATGGATGGTTGAGATAAAAGGAAAGGAAAAGTATATAAGAAAAGGGAGTTTTACAGAAAAAGGGATCTGAAAACACAAGTATCTAAAAAAGAGAGAAGTACTAAAGATAGACAAGAAGAGCATAGAGAGAGGGGAGGGAATAGTGTAGCTTTTTGTATAATCTCAGCCTCCTCGGGCAAGCTTGTAGAGGAATATATGCCCCTCTATTCTATAAAATTAAACTTTTCTTCTCTATCTTCATCCTCGAGCAGAGCCCCCTATTGTTATTCGTTTCCCTCTCTTACAAATTTTTTGATTTGGGCCAAAGTTGAACTTTACAACTCACTGTTCTAAGTGGACTTAGGCCGCTAGATCTTTTGGTCCTTACAACTACCATAGGTTGAAACTCTCTAAAAAAAAAAAAAATAGCATAATTATCAAAGTTCATATCTAAAAAAAATAAATAAATAAAGGGTTAAAAAATTATATTAAGTTAAGATACTGACTAGTTTTTATTTTTAGAAGAGAGATACCAACTAGTTAATTAAGTTTGTGGTGAAAACTATTGTTTATGTGAGAGGTACAACATTATTATACGATATTATACCATCTTTTAATGGCATTAGTAACTCATGCATGCTAATAGCCTTATAGCTCAACTAACACTTCTTAGTGTTTCTAACAGAAGCATCTATCGTTAAACTCTCCATTCTTGTATTGTAACTATGTAAAAAAAAAACCTCATACAATATAATCTATGGGAGAGAGTTCAAAGAATTATGCACTTTTTTTAATAGATACGACACTATTTTAAATTTATGATATTCGTTTAATAATGCTCATTATTTATCATTAAGTTAAGGGCAAGGATTTACTGCATACAAGTGTGTAGGAGTTGCTGCATACATGAATTGTTTGTTAAGTCCCAAACGTCAAACACGCACACAGGATTATGCAAATCTCTCTCTCTGTTTGTGAACCCATCAGAATCTCTCTTTCTTCCTCCTCCTTCATTCCTCTTACCAAAAACCACAGCAACCTCAACCCATCAAAAAACTCTTGCTGTCGATCCCACAAACCTCTCTTTGCCATTCCTAACCTATCCCCCAACCCACCTCTTCACCACCAAGAACCACCGCCAAAAAACTCAAGTACACATGTAGAGGATTTTTATCTTGGAATGAGATTTGTTTATCTTATATCATTGCAAAAATCCAAATAACATGAAAAACTCCAAAGATCCAACATGCAATAAGGAATCCTCTAGAAATGCATGCTTTAGCTCTGATTTGTGCACAGTAGGGGATTTGGCTCCGATCTATGCAAATTTTTTAGGTATCTAGGTTTAGATCAAGTGCTAAATCATATGGGTTTTGTGGGGATTTGGCTATTCTTACTACCGTTTGGATGCTAAGAAAATACTCAAGACTAAAATTAATGTTTTTTTCTTTAAATTTATATTTTCTTTGGTGATAATGAATTTTATGATTTGGGATCTAATGGTAGAGGAAGAGATTTGGATTTTGAGTTTCACATGTGCAGAAAGAGAGAGAGAGCTACTATAACTGTATAACATTAACAAAAATACATTAACTCCGAAAATAGTCATGTGTGAAGCATGTGATCCTAGGACAAGTGTCACTCTAATTAGCTGCCACTTAATTTGTATGCAGTAACTCCTGCACACCTGTATGCAGCAAATCTTGCACACCCATATGCAGCAAATCCTTGTCCTTAAGTTAATTCGCCATTAGTTTTTGGTATAACAAGGGAATTGAATCTCAAATCTTCTATTCAAAGCAATATATTTTACCAATTTAGTTAATGAAACTCACAATTTCCTCTTTTATGATTCTTTTAAGATTTTTTTTTTTTTTTTTTTTAGAGATAGTTTCAATCTATGGCGTCCGCTCTTGATAATAGCTCTTTATTCTCAGACCAAGACACTAATCAGTTTTTTCTATATGCAGGAATTGAATCTATAATCTCTTATTCAACTCTCAGAAACTTTACTAGTTAAACTAACTAGAACTCACTTTTTAAGAAAAATATTAGTTCCACAACACTATCATAACAAATTATACACGACTGTGGGGCCCAAGATTTTTGGCGACCCCAGCCCACATCATATTAGGCCCAAAGGCCTATGCCGAGGAGCTAAGAACGTCCGAGGATGAATACAGAACGCCCAGGCTCCCAAAGAGCCTCACCAAGGACGATACTATCCTCGGACAGCCGAGATCATGGAAGGGAAGAGCAGCACACCATCAACGGCAACCTCCCAAAGGATCCCAAGAAAAGACAAGTGCAATGGATCAGTCATGGAAGCATGGTGGATGAGCAATTGAAGGAGAAACTGTCACCTCCACATTAAATGCCCACAACTAACATTTTGGCCGCATTAATAAGGAAGTGACCCCTGAATAGTGTTGTTAAGGTTGTTGCAGCTAACAGAAAGCTGAGGAAGGTGGCTGATGGGACAAGCACTCAAGTAGTAACCTGCATGATCAACAGATGGAAGGTCAAGATTAACTAGGAGGGAGTATATAATGTAATAAGTCCTCCAGAATGAAGGCGGAGCGATCCTAACAACTCCGAATCACTGAATGTACTAGAGTAAGACTCCTCGAAGGGAGCCGAGGATGAATTTTCTTGAAGAATTTGGCTCATTTGTGTTTGATTGTTTGTAATACATCTTATAACCGTTACCCGATTCACTAATGCCTAGTTCTTTGACCCACTCTCTACAAATTCATTGTATAGGGCTAGTTGGATTTGGGTCCACTCATCCCAAAGGAGAAGTGCACAAATCAGGTCCTTACAATTGACGCTGTCTGTGGGAAGAACTTATGCGTTGGTGCATGTAACGGTTAATCATGGCAGAATCGAGCTCCCATCAACAAAAGTCCCTGAAGAGGGTCATCTCGGCGGCGATACAGACCAAACGAGAGCTCTCCCTTTTATCCTCGAGAACGTACGCCTAGTTGTTGTCGTAACTTAGCCTCCGCTCAAGTATACACCTCGAAACACTGATTACGCGGGGAGGATTGTTAAATGAGAAACAGTCCTAGGGACTCCGAACATCGAATATACGCCCTGTACCCCTTCCGAAGGGCTGGTACTCAAGGGTTTGATAGCCTAAGAGGAACATGCTGATATCCTGGATTCGTTTGTTGCGGTTAAACGAAGCCTCAACCGAGCCAGGTCCTCAGACCTCCCACCTCGGGAGAATTAACACGCATTGGCACATTTTTTTATGATCACGCAACCTGCGATGTATGACACACGGTTATGTTCCTGATCATTCTCACGTTAGTTTTGGATGCTACTATTAGCGATTGGATGCTACTGTTGGTTTTGTTAAGGTCAGGGTGACGTTTTCTCATTACCCTCAACGACACCAACTCCAAACCCCAGGTGAGGGGAAAACAACAACACACTCACTCATGAAGCAATTATCGCAAAGAAACAAGGTATTCAAAAAGTAAAGTAATTAAAGAATGCAACTGCTCTTTTTTATTAAATGAAAGAAAAGTACATAAAAAGTACATCATAAATACAGAAGCTTAAGCAGGCTTGTTCTAAGACTAACTGTAAATACAGAAGCTTAGGCAGGCTTGATTTAAAGCTAACTACAAAAAGAAAGGATGAGGCGGGCCTGTTTTTAGGCTACCAACAATGGTGGAGCCAGCATGGGTGGAACTGGCAATAAGAAAGAAGAAGAAGCGGAAGCGCCTGATGGCCCCATCCCATGATAACCCCTTGATTCTCTCCCAATTTCATGATAATTAAGCATTGGAGACGGCAACACTGGGGCATCAACCATCTCGCAATCTTACAAACCTCCATCGGCAAGTGAGCTAGACGCAAATCACTACCAGCTTGAAGGGCAGGCGAATCTGCGTACTAGAGAAGGATGTTATCCATGCCTACTTCGACTCTCGGCTTAAGGATGAGGGTCCTCTTCCTTGCTCGATTGACAGGAAGGAACTCTTTTGGCCCAAGTTTCCATGCCCTTGCCCTTATCCAGGACCATCCCATCTCCCTAGGCTTTGTTCGCTATCTCAGCAAGGTCCTTGGAAACACCCAGAAGGTGGAGAACTTAAAGTTCCTATTGAGCTCAAGGATTGGTAACATGTGAGAGAGCAAGCCCCCCAGAACACCTTATATAAAAGGCGAAGGTTGGCGAATTCGCGTACTGGAGAAGGATGTTATCCACGCCTGCTTCGACTCTCGGCTGAAGGACGAGGGTCCTCTTCCTTGCTCGGTTAACAGGAAGGAACACCTTTGGCCCATGTTTCCATGCCCTTGCCCTTATCCAGAACCATCCCATTTCCCTAGGCTTTGTTCGCAATCTTAGCAAGGTCCTTGGAAACACCCAAAAGGTGGAGAACTTAAAGTTCCTATTGAGCTCAAGGATTGGTAACATGTGAGAGAGCAAGCCCCCTGGAACACCTTATATAAAAGGCGAAGGTTGGCAAAAATTAATCCGCACGGAATTCAAAGGAGGAATTACAAGCAATATTATCCCCGCCCAATTTCTAACGAAGCCACCAGCTGTTGGATCCACGTTAATCCACGAGGATATTAATAAAGGCGTGCCTCACATACCGAAACGTCATGTACGCAACTTGAATAGCCAAGAGAAGCCTCGTAATTAGAAGTGGCAAAAAAGTAGTGCGATGGGGCTACTATCGTACGTGGGGGTGGAAGGCCAAGTCGCCTATGTCCAGGATGGTGTTGGGCCAGGGACCTAGTCCGTGGAAGGAGCCCTCCTCGGCAAGGCAAGTTCAAGGCCATTATCACTCTAAGGGCAAGCTTTCTAACACTGAGGATGAGTCCCTTCACTCCAAGCAGTGGTGATGAAGTAATAGACAGAACCAAGGTCTTGCATGGTCCTCGGACTCAAACCTATAGGGAAACTAGTTACTCTATGAAGAATCTAAGTACTAGACAGAACCAAGGTCTTGCATAGTTCTCAGACTCAAACCTATAAGGAAACTAGTTACTCTATAAATAATCTAAGTACTAGACAGAATCAAGGTCTTGTATGGTCCTCGGACTCAAACCTATGGGGAAACTAGTTACTCTATGAAGAATCTAAATACTAGACAGAACCAAGTTCTTGCATGGTCTTCAGACTCAAACCCACGGGGAAACTAGTTACTCTATGAAGAATCTAAGTACTAAACGGAACCAAGGTCTTGCATGGTTCTTGGACTCAAACCTATAGGGAAACTAGTTACTCTATGAAGAATCTAAGTACTAGATGGAACCAAGGTCTTGCATGGTCCTCGGACTCAAACCTATGGGAAAACTAGTTACTCTAAGAAGAATCTAAGTACTAGACGGAACCAAGGTCTTGCATGGCCCTCGGACTTAAACCTATGGGGAAACTAACTACTTCAAATAATATCTGAATGTCGTCCTGGGACAACCCACTTTGGTAAAATTAACTCCGTGCAAAACTCGCCTAGGTATCAAACAAAGTCTATAAGCGAGCTAGCCTAATTTAGTTAACTACTTTGATGCTCGTTGTGATCACTACAGACGATGATGATTTTTCTTATAATAAGAACCTTAGATTTAATCCCATGGGCATCACTTAAAGCATTTTAGGGTGCCATAGGCGTGGTCTACGTTTAACCCACGCCTGGAGGGATTTCCCACAAGAAGTTGGAGTGTTCGTTTAAGTGATGTTGATCCATTCTGGTTCTAAACAGAAGAAAGAAAGGTTTTCGTTTGTATAAACTACTTTACATCTTTAAAATTATTGCTGTGTACAGCCAAGGCAAAATTGGAGCCAGGTTAGCACAAGTAAAAAAGGTAAATAGGGTAAACAGGAGAAAATAAAACGTGCACTTTATTAAGTTCAAAAGAAACTGCATAGTAGAGGTCACATTACAAAAAAAAAAAAAAAAAAGAAAAAAAAAAGAGAAGAAGACTTCGTTATAAAAACTACAATGCCATTTTAAAATAGAATTCATCGCTTTATCTTTATCTGGGGGCTACCCTTGAAGGTCTTCTCGACTTGGGTAGTTGCTTCCCTAGGAGTTGTCTTCTCCTTCTCCTTGGGATCCCCCTCGGCAGGCATGGTTACCGAAGCCAAATCCATTTCGAAGCTTTGAGAGGCAACCCCATCTGATGGTCTCTCTGCGACCTTGCCAGAAGCACCTCCCACATCAACTAAAGTTGTCTTGGGAGCTTTAATTCTTTCTATTTGCTCCTGCTGAGCGGAGGGGGGGGGGGGGGGGGAGGAGGATCCTGTGGCCGGGGCCCCTTAACAGGGTTTGTGACGGCGAAGGCTGCTTCGCCACTAAGAGGGGGAGATTCCAAGGCCCTGATAGCTGGAGGGTAGAACACCTTCTCTGGCTTCCTTAACCTAGAATAAGCCTCAACCCCAGCTTAGTTAAGAGCCTCTTCTCAGGTCAGGGCGCAGTAGATGCAGCATACAGCTGGCACCTCAGCCCTAAGGGCGTCCTCAGTCTCAGCAACTCCTACGTTGTAGCCGTGCTGCTCGGCGTCTTCTCTGGCCTTCTCGGCCTCCTTCTGGGCCCTCTCGGCCCCTTCTTTAGCCTTCTTGGCACGCTCTTTCTGCTCCTGGGTTTCAACTAATTTCTTTTGAAGAGCTGCTACTTGCTCTTTAGAAGAAGCCAACTACTCCTTGGTATCGCGCAGAAGCAGCCTTTGGTCCTCGGCTTGTTTTTGTGCCCCCGTCAGGGTCGAGTCTGCACTTTTTCTCGCCTATTCCTCCTCAGTCAGTTTCTTCCTTAGGTCCTGATTATAGTGGTTAGCAATTTTAAGGGACTCTACGGCTGCCAATCGCCTACTCCTCTCCTCGTCTAGTTGACGGTAGCTAGAGTTGGTTATCTCCTCAATCCTAAAAATAACTTGGACAACCTTTAAAAAAAAAAAAATGATGATGAATGAATGAAAAAGAAGGAAGAAAGAGAAAGGGGTTAACGACCTTACAAGCAACAATAAAGCAGCATGAGAGAAGGGACGAGCGCATACCATGCTCAAGTATCTTTTAAGGTTTAGGAAAACCTCTGGCCTCCTGATACTCTGAAGCTCGGCCATGTTAAAAGGGAGCAGTAGAGCCTCCTCCAAAACTGAGGCCACGTGGCATCTAGTGCCCCCATGGAAGTCCCTGATAGATGCATTCTCTCTCAAGGGCTCACCATGGAGCATTGGAGTCGAGAGCCAGGCTTAGGGCTCGAGAGGCTGAGTATCCCTTCTATCCGAGCCCCTTTGCCCCCCCGACCCAATCTTCAGCTGCTTCGTCGCCCGTTGGGTCTCATCTTCGGACGACGGGCGAGGCCTCCCAGTCTCCACCACATCCTTGCCCTTCTCTTCTCTCTTCCTCTTCAGGACCACCGACTCTACCCCAAGGGGCAAGGACGGTTAAGCAGGAAGGGGGGGGGGGAATTTTGTGGGAGGAGAAGGGATTTTGGGAGGGGACAATTCACTGGGTGCACCTTTCCCTGGCTGGGACTCGATAAGCTCTAGCAAGCTTTTTTTTAGTTTCCTTTGAATGACCATGTTCCCTTCCGAAGTGGTATTTGCCGATATAAAGTCCGCTTCCGCACAACTCTGACTGCCTAGATCGCTGGAGGGACCCTCTAGTGATTGGGCTCTGTCGAAGACTTCGAATTCATTCTCGGATGAGCCTAAGTCAACAATTTCCTCCTCGTCCCCTAACTTTTCCTGCTCCCCTTCCTTCGCCTCAGAGTGGGAAGACGAAGAACCAACTAAGGATATGCCTTCTAGGATTACAGCGCCCTCGGGAAGAAGAAATCCTTCCATGACAACACTAATGCGACGCAAACGAGGATCTTTAGCCTTTATCACACACTTGGGTGCTTGGAAGGCGCGTGAGATGGGTGTGACCCCTAGAATCAGATAAGCCGCCCGAAGTTGGCCGTCTTCCTCGTTAACGAACACCTCGGCCTTGAGACTTTTGTCCAAACTCTCCCTGTTAACCAAATCGAAATGTGGCTCAAAGGCATGTGTGTCTGCAAGATCCACGAAGAACATGTCAGTATCAGTAAGTTAACCCCAGCCCCACATAATATAACAAGCCCATTTATTCATGCTACTCCTAGAACCACACCTGGTTGCCCTTCTTGCGTTGGGCAGGGAAGGCCATCGTGCCATTCCCCAGATACGATTAAAAAATCCTTATTAAGGCCCTTATTGGACTCAGGGAGACACTGTATCAGTCTAATAGCAGGCTTCCTTGTCTTCAAGTAGTACCTTTTTCCTTTCAAATAATGAAGGTTGTACACCAAATTAACATCATGATGAGTCAGCCCTAACCCCATCTTCTCATTTAGTGCGTCTACATAACCCAATATCCTAAACATGTTGGGAGTGCACTGGGTAGGGGCTAATCGGAAGAACCTAAGGTAACTCCTCATGACCTCCCCCATAGGAATCCTCATGCCACCTTCTATGAAGGCGATCATGGGGATCGCCACTTCACTCTCTATCTTTTCTCAAACCACTCCCCTTCCTCACAATCCCTTAGACAAACATTAGAAGGAATCCTGTATTGGGCCCTAAAATTCGCCATGGCCTCCTCAGAATCTACTAAACTCTTGATCTACCCATCTCTATAAACGAAGTAGGGAACTAAGAGGACTAAGGAGCGAGAATGGGGCCGAAGATTTTAAAAATAAAAAAAAAAAAAAGGGAAAAAAGAACAAAGGGCAGAAAGAGAGGAAAAAAGTACAGAATGGCAAAGAAGAAAGGTTTAAGAGGACTTACAAAATAGGTGGGGGGATCCTCGGCCAAGCGTTGAGTACATATAAAGACAGGTACGCGGAAGGGGTGTACAGGTTCAATGTACGTGCACAAGAGCACATGAAACGCTAAAGTAGTGAAAAAGGTCAACTTGAAAGACATTTATATTAAAGAGAAAACCCGGAAGTGGGAAAACTCCAGCTCGGTAATCAATAGAAACGCCAGCCGTTGGATTGACATCGCACCAAGGAACGTGGGAGCACAAAGCCGCCAGAATTTAATGAGGGGTGCGCTCCGCACACCGAAGTGCCAGAAACGTGCCTTAGACATGTGAAAAGACTTTGGTACTGACGGAGGATAAGACTTGACTAACCGTGGCAGGGGCCCGAGGATGTCAAAATCCTCATCCTTGGCAGAGAAGCCAGACAGCAAGATTTTGAGGGGTTATTGTGGGGCCCAGGATTTTTGGCGACCCCAACCCACTTCATATTAGGCCCAAAGGCCCATGTCGAGGAGGTAGGAACATCCGAGAATGAATACAAAACGCCCAGGCTCCCAAGGAGCCTCGCAAAGGACGATACTATCCTCGGACAGCCGAGATCATGGAAGGGAAGAGCAGCACACCATCAACGGCAACCTCCCAAAGGATCCCAAGAAAAGACAAGTGCAATGGATCAGCCATGGAAGCATGGTGGAGGAGCAATTCAAGGAGAAACTGTCACCTCCACATTAAATACCCACAACTAACATTCTGGCCGCATTAATGAGGAAGTGACCCCTGAATAGTATTGTCAAGGTTACTGTAGCTCACAGAAAGCTTAGGAAGGTGACTGATGGGATAAACACTCAAGTAGTAACCTGCATGATCAACAAATGAAGGGTCAAGATCAACTAGGAGGGAGTATATAATGTAATAAGTCCTCCAGAATGAGGGGGGAGCGATCTCAACAACTCCGGATCACTGAATGTACTAGAGTAAGACTCCTTGGAGGGAGTCGAGGACGAATTTTCTTGAAGAAGCTTGGCTTGTTTCTGTTTGATTGTTTGTAATACATCTTATAATCGTTACCCAATTTACTAACGCCTAATTCTTTGACCCACTCTTTACAAATTCATTGTACAGGGCTAGTTCGATTTGGGTTCACTCATCCCAAAAGAGAAGTGCGCAAATCGGGTCCTTACAACGACATATTACTACTAGTGGTTAAAAATATGATGTTAATAGTCTATTCAAATTATAAATAATAATAAACTAACACCTACAATTTATTAGGGAAATATTATAAAAACTTTGTGTACAGTCGGTCCCACTTTATTTAAAGTGGCCGAGATTTGTTTTCTGTGGTAGTAGACCGAGATTTGTTGCAAGTTGCAACGTCACTGCAATTGCGTTAATAATTTGGCGACAACCACACCTTTTAAAAGCCACTTTTTTCCACACGGTGAGTGACCAAAATGGAAAAGGCAGAGATAGGCCCGCCCCGGTTTGCTTATCTAAATGCTGGAGCACCAGTATCAAGCTTGAACAGCATCAACACACCTTAGCATTACCAAATTAAATAAAATATCAATGCCTCATTATTTTATTTTTGATTAAAAATAATAAAGGAGTTGTGGGGCCAGAAAGAAAGCCAAAATAGGTGACGTAGAAGAAAGGGAAAATCAAATGGCTCCCAAATATCCTTTAAAAAAACAAAAGCCTCCAAGAGACAGCTAAGCCGGCCCTCAAATTGGGCAGTATCTGGAGGCGGGAGAATTAAGCGGGATATTTTTTTCTTTTTTCTTTTTGTAAATCTGACCGGTTACCTTATTCAAATGAAACCTTTCCTGTCACCGGCATTTACCGGTAACTGCGAGTCTGCGATAGACTTGACTGCATATACCCGGCATTCACGTGACTTTCACCTGACTCAACCCTTACCTGTCTGCCTGCCAGTCACTCTATGATTGCGAGCAAGGAAAGGATAAGGAGAGCGCGGCCACGAGTCCATTACCTACGTCGGTTTTTTTTTTTTTTTTTTTTTTTTTTTTTTTTTTTTTTTAAGGTTAATTTGTTTTGAAATAAAATATTTTTAGAACAATATTTTCACATTTTACTATATTTATTTTGCAGTAAAATATTTGATTAAAAATAAAATATTTTTAGTCAACCAATAATTCATTCGGTTTGTTTCATTGAAAAACCTTCTATACAAATAATTTTCTACATTTTTCAATGTTTGGTAGCATAAAAAAAATTGATCAATGAAAAACTATCTTTAGTCAACGGAAAACTCTTATAAAAATAAGGTTTATTTTCTATAAGTTGTTTTCCAAAAAAAAGTTTTGGAGAACAATCTCTCTCTCACACAGTGCATATCTCTTATAAATACTAGTTGCTACCTCATGCGATATACAAGATTTAAAAAAATAATAATAATAATAATAATACAACTAAATGGAGAAGACCCAAGCATAACTAAAATCTTCACTAATTCAAATATTAAACACTGTCAAACCTAGTACACAATGTGCTTGGGCCCAATAAAATATTATAAAGACAAATAAGGGATAAAAAAATCTTGTATATCATCTCCATAAAAATACATACATGCCAAAAAGATTAATACCACTACCATAGGTCCATTGGCAATGAAGTTATTTTCATAGTTACATATATATTGTGAATAAACAAATAAACAAATTGTAATAATGATTGCAATCTTATTTTCATAATAAATAAATAGAATATAGTTACCAATGTCAAATTCTTTTGCTATGACTCAAAAAGAGTAGAGAGAGAACATAATACAACAAATCTGCATTATATAGAAGAGTACATCATATATTTATTCAACATAAAACATTGAGTTTTATAAATCTTCTTTGCTTGCTCACATTCCCAACCACGTCTCTTGTGCTAAGATACCATAGATATATATTGCTTTTTCAAAATCATGAATAGACTCTGCCAATAAAGCCTTCTCCATGTCAAACCCTTTTGCTTTGCCTTGAAATAGTTCTTAGAAAACAGCTGCTTTACCCAAGTTAGCTGAGAAAGTGCGATAGCCACAACATATTGGTGTTATTTTCATATATAACAGATAACGAAATGTGGAAACACCATTGCTAAACAAAACCTATTCTTTAAACTCAGAAAGTATCATTAATAGGCAATTCTATCAACTTCTTCTCTCTTTTCTTAAGGGGAAAAAAAAATTGCTTTTCACCTGCCATAGGCAAAAGGACCATAATCCAAAGCTCTACCCAAATACAATTTAGGATAGTTAAGGACAACCAATATGAGAATCAACTTCAAAATAATTAAATAAGAAATAAAGACCACTATAGCTCAATTTTTAAAGTAGTTTTCCTCATAGACACATGCATAAGAAATCATATATCAAACACCTAAAGAAACCAAGATGGGATTTCAAGAAAAATAAGACTACCCCAGATGTAAACTAACCTCAAATGTATCAAAATCACCATTATTGATAACAGTGAAACTCAACTCTCAAAACTGGGAGTCTGAAGCAAGCAACTTCGTTCAGACAAAAAGTACATCTCTCAATAATGTGGATCTTTTTTTAGGTGAGGAACAAACTATGTGCCTTCCTTATCTTGACGTTTGTCAAGGAAACCATATTGAAATGGGTCAGTATCAGATTTGTCGATTTTGTAAAAAAGTTCAGCTAAATTTAGTTAAGGAATTAAATTATTTTTACATTTAACATAAGCTTCTCAGCGAGTTTTAGGTGTGTGGATATAGTTAAGTATCTTTTTGAGGAAAGAGTGAGATAAGAGAATATAAATACATGTACATTTATGAAAATTAATAAAAGGTGAAAACTTTTTGTGTGTGTGCAAGTGCTACCATTGCTATTTTGCTGAGATTCCAAGTAGTGTGTTGTACGGCATCCAGTGCCTGAACCCATTTGGGCTTGGGGCTCTGATATGAAGGCATGGCGCATGGGCCCTGTCTCTACTTGCTCAAAGGCCCAGTCTGAACCTGCGCAAGCCAAGGGCCTAAGGTTTGCTACGAGGCCCTTGCTCTGCAGAATGTCACCGAGCAATGAACAAATGTTGACGTGCATACACACCATCGCTTGCATGTCTGGCATTGCTTTAGGAAGCGTCGTTGCTGAGCTGTCTACGGAAGTGGGAACCAAGTTCCAAAGCCACCCTTACCTAACCATCCACTTACGATCAACAGTATTGGACCTCCTATTGCACTAACCATGAAACGTTGCCGCTGAGCTGTCTACGAAAGTGGGAACCAAGTTCCAAAGCCACCCTTACCTAACCATCCACTTACGATCCACGCTACTGAACCTCCCATCGCACTAACCGTGGGGGCAATGATAATCACTCCATTAATTTGGAGCTATAAATATGAAAAGTGGGGAAAGAAGGGAGGGGTTGTTGAAAGATTTTGGAAAACAGAGAGAATAGAGAGAAAAGAGCGACAAAAAGAGGAGAGAGAGAGAGAGAGAGAGAGAGAGAGAGAGAGAGAGAGAGAGAGAGAGAGGGCTTCGTCGAGTCTTAGGGCCGAGAACGACCTACAGTGGGAAATCCTCAAACTCACTTTACAAATAAGTTGTGAGCCCAAGTGAGGTTAGGCCCAACAACCTCATCTTTGGTGCTCACAATTGGCGTCGTCTGTGGAAATCTCCTACAAAGCTGTAGTTCGACCGAGACTTGTGCGCAGGAAGATGTCTGGAAGACGTTCCGGGAGCGAAGATGAAAATGGTTCAGTGGGGTCCTCTCAGGGATCTTCTTGGCGAGAGTGAAGGCGGAAGAGACGTGAAAATAGGGACCGCGAATGAGAGGAGCAATCCAGCCTCGGGGAAGGGTCATACCAGATGCAGCGGACAATATCGAGTGCCTCGGGGCACAGGCAATTTGATGAAAGAGACAAGGAGCTTGAACGGCTATGCAGGCTAGTGAGAGATCTGGAGTTAAAAGCTGAGAATAGACGCCAAAGGGGGGAACGGGACGACCGAGACAGGAGGGCAGGCGCTGATGAAGGTCGCCATGGCATGGGGTCCATTTAATCTGGGTCTCGTCGGCGTTGGGAACCTTCACGTTCGCAGGGGTCCCACCATCGCCTAGACCGTTCGCTTTCGCAGGAATCCCGCCGTCGCCGGGATCGTTCGCAGTCATGGAATACGTGGACCAGGGATCCGACTCTCCCGAAAAGTGACAAACCCATAATGCTGCCATGGACGCAATGAGCCGCGCCTTACGCAGGGTTGCTCAGTCCCCATTTTTCGACAATATTGAGCGTGCCTCAATGCCGAGCAGGTTCACACGCCCGCCATTCAACATCTACGACAGAAAAACAGACCCGGTCGAGCATGTCAGCCATTACATTCATATGATGTCCCTTCATTCTCACAATGACGCGCTGATGTGCAAAGTGTTTCCTTCAAGCCTCAGCCCTACCGCTCTGAGATAGTTTAACGGGTTGCGGAAGAGATCCATCCACACGTTCGCCGAGTTAATCCAGGAGTTCAGTGTCTGGTTCATGACTTGCAGCCAGGTGCTGCAACCAGTGGATGCCTTGCTGTCAATGAAGATGAGGGTAGGGGAAACCCTTCGTAGCTAAGCCAGTCGGTATTGGGAGCTTTACAATGAAATAGGTAGGGGCAATGAGAAGATTGCAGCTAGCACCTTCAAGATGGGGCTGCCTGAGGATTCTGAGCTTCAGGAATTGCTAACAAAGAAACCCGTTGAGGATATGAGGCAGCTCATGAGGCATATCGAGGAGTATAAGTGCTTGGAAGATGACTAGTTGCAGAGTATGGGCAAGGCCCAATTGGTAAATCGTCCTCGGCAGGGAGGTTTTCAGCCAAGGCCTCGGAAGGATTTGAGGATACAGGAGCCACTGTGGTAGGTGGGAGAGGTAAACGTGACGTTTAAGGAACTAGTGCATAGGATTGTAGAGCAAATCAAGAACAAGCCGTACTTCAGGTGGCCAAGCAAGATGAGGGGCGACCCATCCTAGAGAAATCAGAACCTGTATTACACCTATCACAAAGACAAGGGGCACACTACCGAGCAATGTCGAATATTGAAAGACCATTTGAGGCAGTTAGTAAAAGCAGGACATCTGAAGGAGTTCGTAGTAAATGCCGGTGATCAAGGTACTGGCCAAGGTGCTCAGTAGAGGGGAAACCCTCATCCACTACCGTTAGGAATAATTGAGATAATCCTCGTCGCCTCGAAGGGCACAACTGCGACCAAAAGGGGAATGCTGACTGTCGCACCTATGAGGGAATCCCTAGACAAAGAGCCATCAAGGAAGAAAGCAAAACATGCTCGGGAGACATTCACCTTTGGAGAAGACGACTTAGAAGGAACGATGCAACCGCACGACGACGCATTGGTAGTCGCGGCCCTAGTGAGCGGTTTCTTGGTAAAAAGGGTGATGATAGACCAAGGTAACGGGGCCGACGTGATGTATCCTAACCTATTCAATGGGCTTGGATTGAAGAATCAAGACTTGATGAAGTATAATATGCCGCTGGTCTCATTCGATGCAAGGGTGGTGATTCCCGAAGGGCAAATTTCCCTACCGGTGAGCATGGAAGGTAAAGAGGTAATGGTCACTTTCATAGTAGTCAACTCATTCTCCCCTTACACGGCGATCTTGGGGAGGCCATGGATTCATGCCATGGGGGTTGTTCTGTCCACTTTGCATGTAAAGGTTAAATTTCCTACAAAATAGGGCATTGCGGTGGTAAGAGGATGCCAGCGAGTGGCAAGACAATGCCTCATCGCTGCGGCAAGCTGGGAAGGCAAGCATGCTAAACAAGAGGAAGAGGCGCCATTATAGCAATTATAGTGGCCCCGGGAAGAAGTAGAGACCGCGTGTGCCGAGGAGTTGATAAGGGTGAAAATATTGCCAGATACTGACAAGCACTTTCAAATATGAGCGAGCATGACAGCCCAAGACCGGGTAGAAATATTGTTATTTTTTGTGCAGAGTGTGGATGTGTTTGCATGGAATCCCTACGATGTGCTCGGGGTGGACCTCGAGTTCATTGTCCATACACTTAACGTGGACCCGTCGTTCCCTCCTAAGAAACAGAGGCCAAGGAGAACGGCAAGGGAGCATGTGGAAGCGGTGAAGTCAAAGATTCAAGGGTTGAAAGAGGCAAGGGTGGTAAAGGAGATCTTCTTCTCGGAGTGGCTAGCGAACACCATGGTAGTAAAGAAGAAGAATGGCAAATGGAGAGTCTGTGTAGACTTCACGGACTTAAATCGAGCATGCCCAAAGGACCCATTTCCTGTGCCAAAAATTGATCAGTTGGTAGACGCCACCTACGGGCACCCGAGAATGAGTTTCTTGGACGCCTTTTAAGGGTATCATCAGATTGCTTTGGCTGCCGAGGACCAAGAGAAGATAGTGTTCATATCCCCTGATGCCAATTATCATTACACCATGTGCCTTTTGGGCTAAAAAATGCCAGGGCGACATACCAACAGATGATGACAAGGATGTTCCGAGACAAAATTGGGCGTATCGTTGAAGTCTATATTGATAACATGGTGGTAAAAAGCAAGTAGGAAATGCAACACTTAGAGGATCTTCGAGAGGTGTTCGAGTTATTACGGTAGCATAAGTTGCACCTTAACGTGAAAAAGTGTGTTTTGGAGTAGGGGCTAGAAAGTTTTTGGGATATTTGATCACTAGCCGGGGAATAGAAGTTAATCTTGACCAGATTGAGGCCGTGAAGCGTCTCAAATCTCCGTGCAGTCCGAAGGAAGTATAGGTGTTAACCGGGATGTTAGCCGCCCTCAACCGGTTCATTTCTAAATTTTCGAATCGATGCCTACCATTTTATCAGCTCCTGAAGAAATGGAAGGGGTTTTAGTGGAATGACGAGTGTGAAAAAGCTTTTCAGGATCTAAAAGAATACTTAATGCGGGCACCAATGCTGACTGCCCCGAAGTCCGGGGAGGACCTGTATATGTACCTCTCAGTGTCCAACCACGCCGTAAGTGCCGTGTTGCTAAAGGACCGGGGGGTGCAGCAGCCCGTGTATTATGTCAGCAAGACCCTAGTTGACACGGAGACCAGGTACTTACATTTGGAGAAATTGGTGTTGGCGTTAGTGCATGCCACTAGGAAGTTACCTTAATATTTCCAAGCTTATACTATGTATGTGTTGATCGAGTACCCCCTACAGTCGTTATTGAAAAGAGCTGACTTCACGGGGCAGATAACTAAGTGGGGGACTCGACTCGGAGCTTTCGATGTAAGTTACAGACCGAGAAGTGCAATAAAAAGGCAGGTGTTAGCTGATTTTGTGACTGAATTTTCACCCAGGAACTCGCAGGAAATTGTCTGTCAGTTATATTGTCGCCCCTAGAAGGTGTACGTGGATGGTGCTTCTAGCTCCATGAGGGCCGGTGCGGGAATTGTTATAATCAGCCCCGAGGGAATACAGTTGGAGCACTCGTTTAGATTGGGTTTCAAAGCCTTCAACAACGAGGCAGAGTACAAAGCTTTGCTAGCCGGACTAAGGACGGTTTCAAGTTTGGGTGCCTAAGACGTGGAGATGTATTCGGACTCTCGTCTGGTAGTTAATCAAGTGTGGGGCAATTTTGAAGCCTGAGATCTCCGGATGAAAGCATATTTGGAACAGGTAAAGCAGGCTACAACCAGATTTGGTACGGTGAAAGTAACCCAAGTTGCTCGAGCACAAAATAGACACGTCGAGTCCCTCGCCACGCTGGCATCATCGGTAACCGAGGAAATACCACTACTAATCAAAGTAGAGCTTGTTCCAGAGCCAAGTATCAAGGCAGCTAATGATTAGGGGGCTGCAGGGCCGGAAGTCGCAGCAATTGCAATGCTCGGGCCATGCTGGATGGACCCCATCATTGACTTCTTAGCCAAGGACCGAGTCCCGTGTGATGAAAAGGAAGGTAATAAAATCCGCAGAATGGCCCTTTGATATTGGTTATCGCAGGATTGGAAGCTATATTGGAGATCCTTTGAAGGGCCATACCTTTTGTGCTTACACCCACAGAAGGTGGGCGAACTCTTAGCAGAGCTATATGATGGTGTGTGCGGCAGCCATGTCGGAGGACGTTCATTAGCACACCGAGCAATGACTTAGGGATTTTGGTGGCCACAGATGCAAAAGGATGCCGTCGAGTATGTGCATAAGTGTGAATAGTGTCAGAAACATGCCCCTCTGATCCACCAACCGGCAGGCCGTTTGAACCCAATCAGCAGTCCCTGGCCTTTTGCATAGTAGGGGCTGGATATACTCGGCCCATTTCCCTGGGCAACGTGTAATCGAAGGTTCGTTTTGGTGGCTGTCGACTATTTTACCAAGTGGGTAGAAGCAGAGGCCTTGGCCAATATTCGGGACGTGGACGTAAAAAAGTTCGTGTGGAAGAATATAATCACAAGATTTGAGGTGTCGAACTCCTTTATATCAGACAACGGGC
Organism: Quercus gilva; assembly: GCA_023621385.1. NCBI lineage: Eukaryota > Viridiplantae > Streptophyta > Magnoliopsida > Fagales > Fagaceae > Quercus > Quercus gilva. The sequence goes on along the minus strand of CM042473.1, from coordinate 50,689,106 downwards.
TGCAATTCGATAGCCGGGCCTTTTGTGAATTTTGTGGAGATCTTAGCATCAAAAACAGGTATTCTACTTCGGCATATCCCCAGAATAATGGCCAAAATAAGGTAATTGTGAATGGGCTGAGGAGAAGATTGGAGGGCGCAAAGGGAAACTAGGCCGAGGAGCTACCTAATGTCTTGTGGGCGTACCAGACAACACCCAGGAGGTCCACAGGGGAGACCCCGTTCTCTCTCAACTACGGAGCAGAAGCCTTGATACCAATCAAGGTGAATCTGTGCAGCGCACGAGTTGTGGGATTCGATTCTGCCTAAAACGACGAGATGTTGGTTGGATGTTTGGATAGGTTGGAAGAGTGCCGTGAGGCTGCGACTGTACTGCTCACGGAGTATCAGCAAAAACTTGCCAGGAGGTATAGCCAAGGTGTAAAAATGAGGGAGTTTGGCGCTGGAGATTTGATCCTGAGAAGGGCCGTGGGGAATATGCAAGATACGAATGCCAGGAAATTGGCACAGACATGGGAAGGGCCTTACAGGGTTATCGCCGTTGTTGGCGCAGGGGCGTATTACTTGGAAGACCTGGACGAGAGACCGTTGCCTCGGCTGTGGAACGTCCACAATTCGAAGAAGTTCTATGACTGATCAACTATACGCCGAGTTATAAGTTATGTGACGCCTTGTATATGTTTTACCAATAAGAATAGTGATGTTTGTTCGTGCAGATTTATGTTATTCTATTACTGACCTTCGGTTCGATCTTTATCACCGAGTGAGTGGAAACCTTAAAAAATTACTCTAAAGACAGAAACCAGACCCTCGGTTCAATCTACATTACCGAGTAGGTGGAAACCTTAAAAAATCACTCTAAGGATAAAAACCTAACCCTCAGTTCGATCTACATCACCGAACAGGTGGAAACCTTAAAAAATTAATCTAAGGACAGAAACCTGACTCTCGGTTCAATTTACATCACCGAGTAGGTAGAAACCTTAAAAAATCGCTTTAAGGACAAAAACCTGACCCTCGGTTCGATCTACATCACCGAGTAGGTGGAAACCTTAAAAAATTACTCTGACAGAAACCTAACCCTCGGTTTAATCTATATCACCGAGCAGGTGAAAACCTTAAGAAACTAACCTAAGCACTGATGCCCGATTCTCGGTCCAATCTATATCACCGACCAGTCCTTACATTACGAATTTTTCTAATTTTGGGAAGATCTGCACATCAAGCTTGGTTACCACCGTCGAAGGGCTAGTCCCTTTAAGATGCAGGTACCTCCGCCCAAGGTAAGTCAATCCCCGTCCTATGACAAAATAGGATCCGACTACTCGGCCATTTACAATGCAAGCATAAAACAAATATAAAGCACCATGACTATTCCGAAACTAAACCATCGTATTAGGAATTAAAGTAGTATTCTGACCACAAAACACGATGGCCATATAAGTGTCATACCCGGCAGAAAATCAATTGTTTAGTCACCATAACCTCGATGACATAGGCAAACCAACCAAAAAACAGAGATTAGGAAAAAAGAACAATAGAAACTTTTCTTAAACAAAGAAATCACGGTTCGGCAATTAAGACATGGAGTCTGCAGGCTGCTCCCAGGCATCGGTCTCGGTAAACTGCAGTTGTGCCAAGGTTTGAAGAGGGTCCTGACCGAGCTGATCTCCAGAGCGGGGGTTGCTAATCACTTCCATTTCCTCCATTTCCACATGAGAATCTATCTGCTCCACCAATTCCCTCAGGCTGGTCGTCTCTTCTTCATTAACAGGCCCCGTAGGATTCTGCGCGTTAAGGGCGGGGTCCAAAAATGGGATCTGGCCGAGATTTCTCAAAGGGGAGTCCTTGAGGACTCCCAAAGCTTACAAAGCAACCAACCACCCTTCCTCAAAACCCAGCTTCCGAGCATCCCTTATGACGGGTTCAGCTGAGTTCTCCGCATCGGCAAATCCCTCATTATACCACTTATTCTTACTAGCCTCCAGGGCTGCCCCTCACGTTGGCCAGCTCCTTGGATTGCGCGCTATTCGTGCTCTCAGCTTTTGCCAACCTGAGTTCGGTCTCCTCTATCCGGGCCTGTAGCTCCAAGTACTTCTTTTCTGCAGCCATTTTCGCTTTCTCAGCCGCAATAGCCTTCTTCTCCGCAGTTGCGGTAGCCACGGCTTTCTCCTTTGCTTTCACCTCGGCCACATTCTTTAGAGCTTTTTCTCGATCAGTGTCCTCCGCCAGATCCTTAAGCCGCCCGTTATGTATATATGCCAATTACGTGGCCTGGCGAAGTAACAAGAACGGGCACCGAACCCGAGAAAATAGAACATTAGTGGTAAAGAACAAAGGGGAAAAGGAAAAGAAAAAAGGGGAAGTATAAACAATAACAATGAAAACTTACCGTGATAGTGTGCCACTGCAGCCTCCTCCCCATGGACTCCTCTGTGCCTTCTTCAAAAGCATGCACATCCTCGGGCAGCAGAAGGCCGTGCGCTAGAGCCTGAGCGACTCGACCCCCCGCTCCCTTTTCCTATACGCGCGCGCTCGCATCTGAGGCTAGAGATTTGCTGTCCAACATGAACGAAGGTTGCCACGTGGGAATGGCATGGGAAGAGGATGCCACTTGTGTCCCGGTCTGAGCCGTGGGTTCACGGATCATGATGCCACTTGATGGCCAGGGAGGAGTCCTTAAAGGCGCGTCACCCAGGCCAATGAGAGTCTACTCGGTTGTACGCTGCCTTTTCCGTTGCCGACTGGGGGTAGGGGGCGAAGGAGGAGGAGTTTGGCCGCGGCTCTGGGACGGTTGTTGTTCCACGGCAGGCTTAGCTCCGGGAATGAAACGGTTGATTGTCATCGTTTTTCGGGTCACCATCTCTTCACCTCGATCATGTTCAGTTTTGGGGAGACCGGAAGACTCGGCAACTACTTCTTCGGTGTTCGGGGTAGGAGCCTCGGGGTTGATAGGATCTTCGAGTTGGGCGGGGGCTTCTTGTTAAATCTACTCGTAGGCTCTTTCTCTACAAGCTCGAGACATACGCTCAGCTGATTTGTCTCGCACGGGCTGGCGCTCGTCGGAACAGATATGCCGAGGACTTAATTCACGGGCTTCGCCTACAGTAAACTTCGGGGGAGGGAAATTTGCGTGTCTTACGTCGATGTAAGACAATAAAGGACTATCGACTAGTAAGGCTTAACTAAAAGCTTGCCAAGTATAGTACATGGGTTTAATTCCAAGTATTAAATGGGACGTCCGGAGCTGTCCGTTCGAGTGAACGAAAATCTCGGACCTGAGCAGAAAGTTCAAATCTCGTACATGCACCACTCTAACATCCAGGACAAACACTCTACCATCTGTACCAAAAAAAAAAAAAAAAACAAAAAGTAGATTGTTGTTAGGGTGAATGAAGCCATTACAATACGAAGTATATGTGAAGTATATGCCTAAGTATGACAGTAAGCAGGAAATAAAAGCAAGACAATGATCGGTACAAACCCACTTAGCGCCTTGTAAGGGGATAGGGGATCTCATCGGCAAACCAATTGCCACGCACCCGAATAAACTCCCCAGCAGAGTTCCTATTTGAATCAAGTAGGCAGGAGATCAGCCGTACTCTTATATCTCTAACCTTTAGGTAGAAGTTTGTTTTCTTATTCCTGCACAAACTGTACATGTGATTTATGTCATGCTGGTCCAACTGTAAACTGAATATCTAATTCAATTGACTTACGCAACTAACTACCCGATAAAAGTTAGGGGGAAGTTGGTTGAGGCACAACCCATAATACTTAAGAGTGTGTAGTAAAAGAGGATCTACAGGAAACCTCACCCCTCCCTTCAGAATTGCCATCAAGGGAAAAAAGGCAGTGTTGCCCCCTCTATAAAGAGCGATTTCGCTCTCATGGCAGTACGCCACCTCCACATTGTTGGGGATGTTAAAAGCCTGCCTGAAAATGGCTAAGGTCGCATCCGTATCTAGAAGGTAAGAATATCCCATCCTAAACCCTAGGAGAAAAATGAATGAATGAAGAAAGATACGGAAGTAAAAAGAAAATGTAGAAAACTTACTTTGGGCTCTAAGATGGGGAAAAATTCTGGGCTAGAGAATGAGTGTGAAGATGAATGCACGGCAGAGAGGGATCTCAGAGAGTAGAAAGTGAAAAAGTAAAAGAATGACTTGAGCGATCCATTTATAGGAGACCTAAGAGAGGTAAGCAATGGTTAATCAGCCATTATGAAGATTAATTAGTAAGCCTCGTGGATTCCAACACCAACTGGCGCCTGCGCCACCTCGGTTCACGAAATGTCAGGTAATAATGAAGGTTAAACTGAACGGCCAGATTTGGCGCGCCTTTTTAGGAATGCATTAATGGGGTTCTGGAGTACCCCAGACGTCGCTTCACTGAACTTAAGCACTGTGCGCCTTTTGGACTCCTTGATTCATGCCGAGATCCGAGCACGAATTAAGGGGGGGCTAGTGTACGGCATCCAGTGCCCGAACTTATTTGGGCTTGGGGCTCTGACATGAAGCACGGCGTATGGGCCTGGCCTCTACTTGCTCAAAGGCCTAGTTCGAACCCGCGTAAGACAAGGGCCCAAGTTTTGCTACGAGGCCCTTGCTTGGTAGAATGTCACCAAGCAATGAACAAATGTTAACGTGCATACACATCATCGCTTGCATGTCCGGCATTGCTTTAGGAAGCGTTATTGCCGAGCTGTCTACGGAAGTGGGAACCAAGTTCCAAAGCCACCCTCACCTAACCATCCACTTACGATCAACAGTATTAGACCTCCCATTGCACTAACCATGAAATGTCGTCGCCGAGCTGCCTACAGAAGTAGGAACCAAGTTCCAAAGCCACCCTCACCTAACCATCCACTTACGATCCATGCTACTGGACCTCCCATCGCACTAACCATGGGGGCAATGATGATCACTCCATTAAATTGGAGCTATAAATATGAGAGAGAGAGAGAGAGAGAGAGAGAGAAAGAGAGAGAGAGAGGGCTTTGTCGAGTCTCAGGGCTGAGAACGATCCACAGTAGGAAATCCTCAAACCCACTTTACAAATAAGTTGTAAGCCCAAGTGAGGTTAGGCCCAACAGCCTCATCTTTGGCGCGCACATGTGCAATGGGCTTAGCTTTGATTAAAAGTTATGCTCATGCCCACCAAATCTTTCTAATCCAAGACTTTGATTTTGATGTTGTTTTAAAAAAAAAGTTGAAGATGGAAGATGTTGAGTAGACATTAAACATAAGTTAGTCCCAATTAAAAAATTAAGCATAAGTTATTATACTTAAATGGCGGCCAACACAATTCAAAGCATACCACATCAATGATTATGTTTGTTCAACATTAAAACAATGCTAGAATGGAGGGGTATAAAGCATTTGAACCAAAATAGACAGAAGATTGAAAGCAATCACCAACGTTATTAGATCTTAGAATATCTATCAGTCCACCAGTGAACTTCTGATTAATGGCCATGTGATAAGGAGGACCTTGTAGCCTCCTCTAAGTCAAATAGATTGTTTATGCATGTGGCAGCTATAAGCGGTGTATTCTCTCTAGCTTCTGCCAAGTACTTCGTCAACATGTTTGCACCATATTCCCGGCCAACGGCCATCAATGTTATCCATGGCCTTGCCTTATTGATGAACTATATAGCTGTGGAGATATCATCACTGTTAGCAGCTATAAATAATCTATAGAAAACAGAATAGTAAAGAAGCTCCTACTATCAGCACATTCAAAAGAAACCCGTATTAGATTCTCCTTTCCATGAACCTCCCATGCCCACACCATTGATTTTTTTTTTTTAAAATATTAAAAAACTGGTCAGTCCTAATTCAACCCACACATTTGGAATGCGATCCCTCATTACTTGATGTGGTGCAATGAAAAACCATGTAAAGAAAAAGTCAGTAGTAGGAACGAATCTTAGCTTCCATGGTTATACCAAAATTTAAAATACAAACCTTAACATAACTAACACATAAAATTTGTACATAAACAGCAAAGCCAAGGTTGCAAAAGGAGGACATTGGAAAAGAAGCTGGGCTTTGCAACCAAACAAAGAATCAAACAAAACCCCCCAAAAATCTAGATGCTGCTCTTAAAGAAGATTCTTATAATATTTATTTTTAAAAAAAGCAAGGTATACAAATGACATTTTTTTTGGCATGGTGTGTGTTGTATATTTGTATAGTTTTCTATGCTAATGATTTAGTGGATCTGTGTTGAAATAAATTGCTGGATGTTAATGAATAGTAGTCGAATTCTGTGGTCCTTACTATGTTGTTAAAAGAAGCTCAAAATGGTAGAAAAGAAAAAAGTTCACAAAGTGGACTTTTCTTTCCTTTTCTTTTTTCTTTGGGTTTTTTTTTTTGGTTCTAAATTGATGAATCAAAGAGAATATGGTATTATTTGAGTTCAATAGGTTCAATTATAGGCTTCTAAATATGTTCAAGTTATTTTGGATTCGAATTGTAACATGAAACTAATAAACTACTTCTACTACTACTACTTTGGGCTTGACTTTTTCTCAAACACCTTTTATACGTAAAGCAACAAATAGGTTTAAGTCCCTACCAAGTGAGCAAAACAACCTTACCATGTGGCTGAGGACCATTCTAAGCAGTAGGAAGTGAACAGAAGTAAACAAACCAAAATTGATGGCCTTATTGTAAAAGAACCAAGATGCAAACTAACACCAAAGTTGACATTCATCAAGTATTAATGTGTGTGTGTGTATATATATATATATATATATTTTTTTTTTTTATCACAGACCAAACATTATCAATTTATCATCAATAATAAGATCAAATTCAAAATCCCAAAATCAAGGCCTTCAAAGTAGAAAGGAACCTAAACACCTAACTTCCCATACAACAGTAGCTACTTCATTAATTGAGTCAAAGACAACAACCCAAACTATCCAAACCCTAATTTTGGTTCAAAACTAAGATGGAAAAATAATTTTCCACCTTAAATTGCCAGAACCTAAAAGAAAAAATTCTCTTAATTTACAGAACCCAAACCAAACAAAACCCTAACTCACACACAGAGACAGAATAGGCAGAGTCAACAGAGAATTTTCCATTGAGGTTTGGTAACCATATAAGCTTGTCTGGTCTCGAAGTGGAAGGATGGGGAGAGGAGATTATGCGATTTGGGGGAAGAAAAAAAGTAGAGAAGAGATGTGTTTTGAGTTTTTTATTTTCAGAGTTGGGGAGAATAGTTATAGGGTTTGGTTTTCAGAATTGGGGAGAAATTTTAGCTGAAAATTCTGGGTATGAATGAGAAGTAGAAGCATTACACAATACGTTTAGTATTTTAACTTTTTTTTTATAGTTGAAAATAATTTTTTTTTTTTAATAATACTGACGTGTAAAATTGTGGAGAGGGCAAAAGTTTTAGTTATATATATATATAGATTATTTTCTTTTGACCTAGGGAAAAATATTTTCTTTCGCTCATTTAGCCTTTCTTACAATAAACTCTCTCACTTCTTCTACTCCCTTTGCTTTTTCTCTCTTCTCACATCCTCACTATCACCCCCTTTGGCCTCTTTTCTTCCCACAGATTTCTTTTTCTATCTACCTCTCTTCTTTTTTTTTTCTCCCTATTTTCTTCTCCCCTCTATAACACCATTCTTTAATAAGGTTTTTTTTTTCTCCTCACAGATCGGTCAACGGTTCTATAACAATTTTTGGTACATTTATCAAACTATTTGTACTGGACTAGTTTGCTAGTAAAACTATTTGGCCTATGTGGCATTTTGAACTATTTAAAATGGAATTTAAGGTTATAATGGTTATTTTGAATTATAAGAAGTATGGTTTATATATATACATATATATATATATATATATATTATGTACGTTACTGTTCCTATACATAAGCAAGATGAGTATTTGAAATTATGAAAATTGGATAGCTGATTTTGATTGTATTCGTTGTCAAAAATTTAGTTTGGAAACCAAATTCATTCTTGGTTTTTATATATTTATTTATTGTTATTTATTTATATTGATTACATTAGGTGGGTTTACACAATACACATATTATACATGTTTTAAATTATACAAAAAATGTTATAAAAACTGTGAATACCAAACATTAGAAAACATTCTCAAGCCCATTTACAAGGTTGTTATCAAACACAAAAAAATAAGATAGTTTTCTAGAAACTGCCCTCTAAAAAATAAATCATTTTCCAGAAAACGTTAATGCCGAAACAAACGGATGGAAAAACATTTTACATTTCGTGCACTCCTTCAGTCCCGATGCTCTGCCTTTTTCTCATACTCGTTTAGAGTCTCAGTATTCTCTCGAAAACTCAGCCCACCATGGTCCTCCCCTACCACCCATCACCAGCTCCACTATAGGCATCACCATCACCAGCTCCTCCCTTCACCAGCGCTACCCATCACCAGCTCCATTATCACGGCTCCACCTGAGTTTTTTTTGTTGTTGTTGTAATTCTCCATTGTTGCCGTCGGCTTCACCATTTCTAGGCCACCTCCACTGTAATCAGCTCATCCATAGGTTCTTAGTTCTAATTTTTTTTCCCTTTACTGTCGAGTGGGTTTACCGATCTGGGTTTTTGCTTTGTTTGGGTCAAGCGTGGTTGCTTTTGTGGGTTGTCGTGGATGGTTGGGACGGATTATGGGTCATGGTGGTGGTTGAGTTGTGGTTCGTGGTAGCTGAGTTGTGGTTCGTGGTAGCGGAGGGTGGGTAGCTAAAATGGTTTGTGGGTTGTTATGGTGGCTGTGTTGTGAGTTGTGGTGGTGGCTGGGTTGTGGGTTATGATGGGTAGCTAATATGGTTGTGCTTGTTTCATCACTCACCATTGCAGTGGAGCCAATGAGGAAGAGGCATTGAGGATCATTGATGTATTCCCTTAATTATTGTATTCTATGTTTTCCGTTCACAGTCATAGAGATCTATTTAAAGAGAGAAAAGTGTTTGTGATTATTGTGATAGGGAATCTCTTTGTGTTGATACTTCAATACAAGCATATGCTGCGGCTTCAATTTTATTTATTTAATTTTTTCAAATTTTTAATTTTTTTTTGGTTGCTATATTGGCTATGTTGTGGGTTATGGTGGTGGCCAGGTTATGGGTTGCAGTGGGTAGCTGAAATGGTTTGTGAGTTGTTGCAGTGGCTGTGTTATGGATTGCAATGGTTGGTTGACTAGTTTTTTTTTTAAAATTCTTTTCCTCTCCAATTTGCTGTTTTAAGTGGTCAGTGGAGTGGTGGGTTGTTTGGTTTGTGCCAATATGGTGGTAGTGTGGGTGGCTGATAGATTGGCGGTGAATTGGTTTTTGCTTATTTGTTGGTGGTTACTTGGATTTGATGGGCTATGAGATTAGGAAAATTTTTTCATTTTACCATGAAACAAACACTTGAAAATAATTTCTTGTCATTTTCAAGTAAACAACCAAACACTATAAAATAAAAATATTTTACATTTGAAAATATTTTACTTCGAAACAAACGGAGCCTAACAAATAGAGAAATGTTATGTTCATAATATTTTTACAATAAATTATAGATAGAAAATAATTATTGGTTGTTATTAACGACTAAAAAAATAATTTAAGCATTAGATTTAAATTATAACAAATAACAATTAATCACCCATAATTTATTGTGGAAGTAGTATTTCTCTAAAAAATATGAGAAAATTACTAGGTGCTCCTAAAAAAATGTCATGGTGTTCATCCCTCTTGTGGATCCCATAATGAATTTTAATTATGTAAAAATTTTGGATCCAAACATTGCTAAAACTGTAAGTTTCAACTTCTAATCATGGTTTTCAATCCAGGACCAGACCGTATGGTTCGACCAGGTTAGCCGTGCACTTCTCACTATTTCGGTTCTTTTAATCCTAAGAACCTCTTTATGCCAAAAAAGCATGAAACTGTTCAAATTGTAGTTAGATCTTACGGTTCTAAGAACTATGGCCGGTTTTCACAATTCACACGGTTCTTTTAAAAAAAAATTATAGCCTTAAACCATGTTGTACTAGGGTATATACTGGCCGAAAAAAATATATCGGCCACCAAAGAATTTGAATAAAAAAAAAAAGAGAATTGGGGGGAGAAAAAAAAATTTAAAAAGAAAAAAAGAAAAAGAGCCCCGTTACCCCTTTCATTTTCTTCTTCTCCTTCTTGGCAACACTTTTCCTAGCAGCCTATGTCCGTTTCTTGTTTAAATATTTTGAAACTGAATCTAGGGAAGAGGATGGCACACACGTGAGATAGAGAGAGATGTGGGAAATTTTGGATTTTGTTTTAACTGATTTTGAAGAAGGATGTTTTAGTCTTTTAACTTTGTTTCATCTAAGTAAGAAGCATGTGCTTTTCATATGTAGCAATATTTTGTTAAATATAACAGCAAAAATAACACCGGGGTGCAAAGTGTGATAGTTTAGGGTGCAGAGTGTGTAGGCAGATAGTTTATGGTACAAAGTGTAATTTAGTGCATAGTTTAGGGTGGTAAAGTGTAATTTTTCTAAAAAATTAAAATAAAAAAATTAATTTATTTAAAAAATAAGAATGAGGTGTAAAATTGTGGAGGCAGCAAATGAAGTCAACAAAAAGTCAAATGCTTCTGTTTCATAGTTTATATAGACTAGTGTGTAGCCCCATGCATATGTATAGGTGTAGTTAAAAATAATCACAATTATTCATTTTCTTAGAAGAGATTCAAATCATAAATACATTTTTAAAATATGTAATGATTTCTCATATATATATATATATAATTTAGAATTTAATTGGATTTTTTTTCACTCAATAATTCACTTGCCACAAAAATTAAAAACAAAAATGGACATGTGGCTGAAAATTGGACTCCAATTGAAATCCAATTTAAAATCTAATTGGATTTAAATTCTTCAATTTTTACACTCAATAATTAATTTGGTACAAAATTAAAAATAAAATAGGACATGTGGCGCAAAATTAAAAATTATATAGATTGTCTATGGAAATCACACTAAGATTTTAGCACTCGTTTCATAGGAAATTATGTACTTTTTCACAATTAAATTGCAAAATGAGCAATTCCATTAATTAAGTGACATCTCATTTGGTTCAAGCCCTATTTTGCCCATGAACAACCGAATTAAATGGAATTTCATGATCTTAAACATAACTCCAAAATTAATCTAATCACATGGGTAGTGTGGGTGAGAAAGCCCGACGCCACATGATGGGCCTGAGGCCCAGTTCAAATACGACTCACTGTTCGAAGAGGTTAAATGTATCAATGCTTTGCCACCCTGGTGGAAGCGCAGCCCATAAGGAACAAACGCTCTGTCCGAAGACAACCTGGTTGGGCCGAAGGGACCCTACCCAACGGAGCTGCCCAGAGCTTGATCGAGTAGACATGCTAAAGATCTCCCTGCCAGGGCTGACCTTCGGACATGTCTAACTGCGTAACTATCATGAAATGTCTTGCCAATAAAGCTGCCACCGCCACATTTAATGCACTGCAGCAACTTTCCTGGCCGCATTTATGTAGAGAAGACACCTGAACAGCGTGTCTACACCCCCCACCACTCACTGCAGGTTAAAGCAAACGGCTGATGTGACTAGTACTCAAGTGGGCGCCTAAATGGAGGACAAGTGTGCGGTGAAGATGGGAAAAGGGGGGATATATAAGGGAAGTAAGTCTCACAGAGGGGGGAGGAGAAAAAAAAAATGTATTCACTAAGTTTTGAAATAGAAGCCTCTTCGGACTGAAGGGATTTGTCTTGTGGAAGACCTGACACAATCTTTCTTTTTCTTCTTTCATTATCGGTTTGGTTCATCTGGATCGTTGCTAAATCCATCACTAGCCCAGTTGTTTAACCCATTCTCTACAAATTTATTGTTGGGAATTTGGTGGGCTCACCATATAAAGAGTTGGTGTCTGGCCCAACAAATTTTGACCCTACAATTGGCGCCGTCTGTGGGAACAGCTTGAGCAAAGGTGGAAGCAACACCTCAGAAGATGGCTGAACCAAGGCAATAACCAGCTGAATCCAGGTCGTCTAAGCACACCGATCCTTTTCTTCATCTGGAGCAAAGGCAGAATCGTGAGGAAAGTGTACACACCGCACGTGACGACCAAAACCAGTCGCATGGGGAGATCCACATGTCTCATGCAGAGAAGAACAAAGGCATGCAGAGGGAAATAGACAGGCTCAAAAGGGAGTTGCGCCATGCAAAGAGGAAGCGCAGCCCCTCGTATTCTGATGAAGATCTTGAGGACAAACAGGATGTTGGCTACAAACAGAAACATCGGACGCCGGTCAACGAATCCTTTACCTATGAAGAACTGCGTCATGATGAGAGGAACTTTCAGGATCCCTTACTGAGGGGCGCAGGGAACGATGCTATGAGCAAAGCTCTAGATCAGATCTCCCGATCTCCTTTTACACGTAATATCGAGGGTGCCAGACTTCCCAGGCGTTTCCACCAACCTACATTCACCATCTACAATGGCAGGACCGACCCAGTGGAACACGTGAGTCATTTCAACCAGCGAATGGCAGTTCACTCCAGGGACGAAGCCCTGATGTGCAAAGTTTTTCCCTCCAGTTTGGGACCAATAGCCATGAGATGGTTCGATAGTCTGAAGGCAAACACTATTAGCTCTTTCCAAGAGCTAACCCAGGCTTTTGGGTCCCGTTTCGTCACTTGCCGAAGGGTTCCCCAGTTCGTGGCCTCGCTGTTGTCTGTCAGCATGAAAGGGAACGAGACACTGAAGTCATATTCGGATAGATTCTGGGAAACATACAATGAGGTAGAGGAAGACTGTGAATCGATGGCTGTTAGCTCTTTTAAACTGGGCCTCCCCACTGAACATCCCTTGAGAACGTCTTTGACGCGCAAGCCTGCCACCAGTATACGCCAGTTGATGGACAGGATTGATAAGTACAAAAGAGTTGAGGAGGATCAGCAGCAGAGTAAGGGAAAGGAGAAGGTTATCCCTCAAGAGGGGAGGGATTTCAGGTCGGACAGGCAGAATCACAATAGGCCGAGGAAGGACTGGGCCGGGCAAAGCACAGCGAACTTCCAGACGGTCAACGCAGTTTTTTGCGAACCGGTGCACCAAGTCCTAGATAAGATAAAAAACGAACCATTCTTCAAAAGGCCGAACAAGATGGTGGGAAACCCTGAAAGGCGCAACCACAATTTTTACTGTCAGTATCACCTGGACCACGGCCATACCACTGAGGACTGCAGGAGCTTGTGGGATCATTTGGATCAGCTGGTTGGCGAAGGCAGGTTAAAGCACCTCCTACACCATTCATATGGTCAGGGAAATCAAACCAGCACGAGGCCCAGGAGGGGTGATTTTGTAAAACCTCCCTTGGGAACGATCAATGTCATTTTTGCTGCACCAGGGAGGACAGGATCTTGCCCGTCCAGGATATTGTCAGTTGCTCGGGTACCCTCGGATAAAGTTAACAGAGAGCCGAAGAGGACTAGGACAGACGTCCCCGTTTTGGGCTTTTCGGAAGAGGACAAAATAGGAACTGTACAGCCGCATGATGATGCCCTGGTAGTCACTCTAAGAATAGGCGGATACGACGTCAGAAGGGTGATGGTGGATGAGGGCAGCGCTGCAGAAATAATGTATCCAGATCTATATAGGGGGCTGAACTTGTCCCCCGAAGACTTGACTCCGTACAGTTCCCCTTTAGTCAGTTTCGATGGAAACGTGATCATTCCGAGGGGGCAGATCAGACTGCCTGTGCAAACCGGTACTGAGATTGTGGAGGTAGATTTCATAGTGGTGGATGCCTACTCACCCTACACCGCTATTGTAGGTAGACCTTGGCTTCATACCCTTGAGGCTGTATCCTCCACACTACACCAGAAGGTTAAGTACCCCTCTGAGGGGGTGGTTGAAGAGATCAGAGGGGATCAGGCTATGTCCAGGCAATGTCTAGTGGCAGTCATCCAGCACGAGCAGCATGCCGAGCTTTCAAACTGTGACAAGGAGAGTTTATAGCAATTAAAATCTTTGGCGCCGGACACCGGAACCTCGGCCGAAGAAGCAGAGTGTGAAAGCCTAACGAGGATAGTCGTTGATAACGATCCAGAGAAGTTCTTTCAAGTCAGATCTATGCTGCCTCCTCAGGAGAAGGGAGAGTTGATAGAATTCCTCAGGGGAAACGCTGATGTATTTGCAAGGGATCCTGCGGAAGCCCCGGGGGTAAGCCCAGATTTCATTTGTCACCATCTAAACGTAGATCCCACCATAGTCCCCAAGAAACAACCGCTCCGGCGACCATCGAAGGAACACGCAGATGCAGTCAGGGAGGAGGTAACGAGGCTCAAGCAGGCAGGGGCTATTAAGGAAATTTTTTACCCCGAATGGCTGGCCAACACAGTGGTGGTAAAAAAGAAAAGTGGGAAATGGCGGGTGTGCGTGGACTTCACTGATCTCAATAGAGCTTGTCCGAAGGATCCGTTTCCCATGCCAAAGATAGATCAACTAGTTGACGCCACCGTTGGGCACCCTCGGATGAGTTTCTTGGACGCCTTTCAAGGCTATCATCAGATACCACTGGCACTCGCCGATCAGAGCAAAACGGCTTTTGTAACCCCTATAGGAAATTACCACTACAAGGTAATGCCGTTTGGCTTGAAGAATGCTGGGGCTACCTATCAGAGAATGATGACCAGGATGTTTGAACCACAGCTGGGCAAAAGCATGGAGGTTTATATTGACGACATGGTGGTTAAAAGCAAGGTTATCACGGAACATATTGGGGACCTTCGGGACATCTTTGAAATTCTGAGGGGACACAAACTACGCTTGAATGCTTCCAAATGTTCGTTCGGTGTGGGATCGGGCAAATTCCTGGGGTATATGGTCACTCACAGGGGAATCGAAGTTAACCCCGACCAGATAAAGGCCATCAACGACTTGCGAGCTCCTCGAAACCCCAAAGAAATCCAGAAGCTGACTGGGATGACCGCTGCCCTTAACAGATTCATTTCCAGATCAGCCGACAGGTGTAGGCCCTTTTTCTCGTTAATCAATAAGTGGAAGGATTTCAAATGGACGGAGGAATGTGCTATCGCTTTCCAGCAACTTAAAGACTACCTGGCTAGACCTCCCATTATGTCCAGTCCCGAGCCAGATGAAGTCCTGTTTGCCTACATTGCTGTGGCTCCTAGTGCTGTAAGCTTGATGTTGATCCGAACAGACTGTGGCGTGCAAAAACCAGTCTACTATGTGAGCAAATCGCTGCAGGAAGCTGAGACTCGTTATTTGCCCCTAGAGAAGGCCATTCTGGCGGTTGTGCTGGGTACTAAGAAGCTGCCCCACTATTTTCAAGCTCACACCGTCATAGTCCTCACCCAGCTCCCACTTAGAGCAATACTCCGAAGTGCGGACTACACAGGAAGAATTGCCAAATGGGGGACGATGCTTGGGGCTTTTGATATTAAGTACATGCCCCGCACGTCGGTAAAGGGCCAGGTCCTTGCAGACTTGGTCGCAGAATTCACAGAGCCCCCTTTAGACGAAGTAACCCCAACACTGGCCCCTGAGAGTAAGACCGTTGGCATGGTCTCCTCACGGAACCCCTTGCCCTGGGAGGTGTACGTTGATGGCGCATCAAATCAAAGGGGCTCTGGAATGGGACTTGTGCTATTAACCCCAGAAAGAATTACCATCGAAAAGGCTTTAAGGCTGAATTTCCCGGCAACGAATAACGAGGCAGAATACGAGGCTCTACTGATGGGGATGAGGATGGTACGAAGGTTAGGGGGAAAGTCGGTTGAAGTATTCTCAGACTCGAGATTAATCGTCGGCCAAGTACAGGGAGAATTTGAGGCGAAGGACGAGAGGATGCAGGGATACTTGAGCCTAGTTAGGTCCCTGCAATAAGAGTTTGAATATTTTAACCTGCAGCACATCCCCAGAAGTGGCAACACACATGCGGATTCATTGGCCACCCTCGCCACCTCTTCGGCACAGGCATTGCCAAGGGTTATCCTCATTGAGGACATGCAGGAGCCTATGGAAATAAGAAAAAAGTCACTCCAAGTTCATTGCGTTAGAGCCGACCCGTGCTGGATGGAGCCCATCATCAAGTTCTTGAAGGATGATGTGTTGCCCGAAGAAAAAGTGGAAGCGGACAAAATACGAAGAAAAGCCACAAGGTTCTGGCTGTCCGAGGAACGAAAACTTTATAAACGTTCCTATTCGGGTCCGTACTTACTGTGCATGCGCCCTGAAGCGGCTGAGTCACTACTGGAAGAATTGCATGAAGGGATATGCGGAAGCCATACAGGAGGTAGGTCTTTGGCCCACCGGGCCATCACGCAGGGTTATTGGTGGCCATGTATGCAGAGAGAGGCCCACGAATATGTAAAAAAGTGCGACCAATGTCAACGGTTCGCGCCGAACATACACCAGCCAGGCGGTAACCTCAATCCACTATCCAGCCCATGGCCTTTTGCTCAATGGGGTCTGGACATCGTAGGCCCATTCCCTAAGGCAGCGGGAAACAGGAAGTACTTGCTGGTCGGGACGGACTATTTCACCAAGTGGGTAGAAGCCGAACCTCTTGCAAATATCAGGGACGTAGACGTGAAGAAGTTCATTTGGAAAAACATCGTCACCAGATTTGGAGTCCCACATACCCTTATCTCGGACAACGGGCTTCAGTTCGATAGCAAAGCTTTTAGAAGTTATTGCAATGAGCTGGGAATCACAAATAGATACTCCACCCCCGCCTACCCCCAGGGAAATAGGCAGGCCGAAACTGTCAATAAAGTCATTGTTAACGGGCTAAAGAAGAGGCTGGATGATGCGAAGGGTAGATGGGTAGAAGAACTACCCCACGTATTGTGGGCATATAGGACTACGCCTCGTAGGTCCACTGGGGAGACCCCCTTTTCGATGACCTATGGAGCTGAAGCTGTTATACCTGTCGAGACTAGGTTCCCTACCTACAGGACTAGCTATTTTAACCCAGCCGACAACGATGGGCAGCTGGAGAAGAGTTTGGATCTGATTGAGGAACGAAGGGAAAACGCAATGGTCCGATTGGCGCATTACCAGCAGAAACTCAAACAGGGCTATGACGCCAACGTGAGGTTGAGACCCCTTGAGCCTGGTGATCTGGTCCTAAGGAAGGTGGTAGGCAACGCAAAGAATCCAGCATGGGGAAAATTGGGGCCGAATTGGGAAGGTCCATATCGCATCACCTCAAAGGCCGGCATTGGAGCATACTTTCTAGAAGACCTGGACAATCATGTAGTGCCCAGGCCGTGGAATGTAAATAACCTCAAAAGGTACTACTATTAAATGAATTCTTCACTCAGCCATGATTGCATTTTGTTATGGTAGTTCTTCTCAAGTGTTTAAACTTAAATCCAATCATGCCTGTAGTCCTCGGACCAGATGATTTGGGTTAGTTAACACTCCTTTACGTTCCTCTAAAGTGTTTAAACTTAAATCCAATCATGCCTGTAGTCCTCGGACCAGATGATTTGGGTTAGTTAACACTCCTTTACGTTTTCTCTCAAGTGTTTAAACTTAAATCCAATCATGCCTGTAGTCCTCGGACCAGATGATTTGGGTTAGTTAACACTCCTTTACGTTCTTCTCAAGTGTTTAAACTTAAATCCAATCATGCCTGTAGTCCTCGGACCAGATGATTTGGGTTAGTTAATACTCCTTTACGTTCCTTTAAAGTGTTTAAACTTAAATCCAATCATGCCTGTAGTCCTCGGACCAGATGATTTGGGTTAGTTAACACTCCTTTACGTTTTCTCTTAAGTGTTTAAACTTAAATCCAATCATGCCTGTAGTCCTCGGACCAGATGATTTGGGTTAGTTAACACTCCTTTACGTTCCTCTCAAGTGTTTAAACTTAAATCCAATCATGCCTGTAGTCCTCGAACTAGATGATTTGGGTTAGTTAACACTCCTTTACGTTTTCTCTCAAGTGTTTAAACTTAAATCCAATCATGCCTGTAGTCCTCGGACCAGATGATTTGGGTTAGTTAACACTCCTTTACGTTCCTCTCAAGTGTTTAAACTTAAATCCAATCATGCCTGTAGTCCTCGGACAAGATGATTTGGGTTAGTTAACACTCCTTTACGTTTCTCTCAAGTGTTTAAACTTAAATCCAATCATGCCTGTAGTCCTCGGACCAGATGGTTTGGATTCATTAACACTCATTTACGTTTCTCTCAAGTGTTTAAACTTAAATCCAATCATGCCTGTAGTCATCGGACCAGATGATTTGGGTTAGTTAACACTCCTTTACGTTTCTCTCAAGTGTTTAAACTTAAATTCAATCATGCCTGTAGTCCTCGGACCAGATGATTTGGGTTAGTTAACATTCCTTTACGTTTTCTCTCAAGTGTTTAAACTTTAATTCAATCATGCCTGTAGTCCTCGGACCAGATGGTTTGGATTCATTAACACTCATTTACGTTCCTCTTAAGTGTTTAAACTTTAATTCAATCATGCCGTAGTCCTCGGACCAGATGGTTTGGATTCATTAACACTCATTTACGTTCCTCTTAAGTGTTTAAACTTTAATTCAATCATGCCTGTAGTCCTCGGACCAGATGGTTTGGATTCATTAACACTCATTTACGTTCCTCTTAAGTATTTAAATTTTAATTCAATCATGCCTGTAGTCCTCGGACCGGATGGTTTGGATTCATTAACACTCATTTACGTTCCTCTTAAGTGTTTAAACTCAAATCTGATCATGCCTGTAGTCCTCGGACTAGATGTTTTGGGTTAGTTAATATTCTTCGAACGATTCTGACTAGTGTTTAGTTGACAGCCGCCCACATAATTAGTTGGTTGACGGAGTATGCAGACTTAGGTAAACGTTACGTCAAACATAATTATCATTGTTAACCATAAAGACAGTAACATATTCTAAAAAAAAGCAACAAAGAACAGAAGCAAACTATTTCATTGCAAGGGCAGTTTCATTACAAAATAGGCGATACAGGGTCCTCACTACTACACAACCCTAACATCCTAAGCCTTGTCTTGAAACGTCGGATCCATTTTTGGTGGACTACCCGCACCTCCAGTCTGAAGGGGTGCTGGGTTTGCCTCAGTCTGAACTGGGAGATCCTGACCGGCCGAGGGAGCTTCCGGGGCATCTGGCAGGTCGCTTATATCAGGGTGATAATAGATGCTCTCGGGTTGCCTTAGGGCAGACTCTGCGGAGACTTCTGCCGCATCAAGACACTTGCCCCATGTAATTTCGCAGTAGTATCTGCACACTTTGGCAAACTCCTCGGTCAGCCTAGATTGGGTGTCTTGCACCCCCAGCATGTAGGCAGCCTGTTTCTCGGCCTCAACTGCTTCCTTGGCCAACTGAGCATCCTCCTTGGCCAGTTTAGCAGCATCCCTGGCTTTGTCTAGCTCGGCCCGCAGCTCCTTCACCGCCGCCCTCTCTGTTTCCAGATTGGTCTCGGTGACGTATAGTTTCTGTCGCTGATCCTCGGCCTGCTTCTCAGCATTCTTCAGGCCTGCCTCAGCACTTCTCCTTGCTTTCACCTCCTCCTTCAGTTCCTCGGAGGTGCGGGCGTAGTCGTCCTTCGCCCTGCCCAATGCCTTCTCCACCTCCTCCCTGGATCGAGCCTCAGCCTGCACTTTAATCTCTTTTTCTTTGTTCCATTCTTCGGCTACAAAAATTTGCTGAGCGATCTGCATGGCAACCAAAGAATTTTGCGTTAAGTCGCGAAAGCACATGAAGGCTACAAAATAATCACTTATCTCACCATGCCTAAATCCCTTTTTAGGGACAGAAAAAGCTCCTGTTCAGAGAAGCGCTGATAGGACTCCATGTCCTTCGGAAGGAGGAGAGGCTTCTCCAACGCATCTGCTATGCGCCCTGCTTTCCCCCCAGCATAGTTTCGCAGGGACGCATCGTGTGGGATGGCGGCGCCATCCAATGTGAGCTTTGGGGACCACGCCCGAGTCCTTCGCCGCACGTCTGCGACCTGGTCCTCTTCTCGGCTCTCCGTAGAAGACGCCCGTTTGCCCCTAGTATCATGGGACGTTTTCTGTTGCTTGGGGCCCTTCGGAGGGACCACTTCCCCCTCCTCAACATCAGTCACCTCTGTCACCACCCTTTTCTTCTTCAGATCGGGTAGCGCTTTTAGCCCAAGATCTTTTGGGGCTGGAGGAGGGGGTGGTGGTGGAAGATTGACCTTAGGCTGGGAAGTGCCAGTGCCAGTACCTTTGGCCACATCCTTTGACTTCCGGTTTTTCAACAAGTTCGATAGGCTCTGCATGTCTTCGTCAGAATCGTCTGGCAGGGCTAGATTTAAGAGCGGAGCAGCTGAATGCCTATCAAGCACCTCTCCGGCAGACAAAATTTCGACTTCCCCCGAGTTTTCCTCTTCGAACTTAAACTGGTCGATCTGCTGATTAAGCGAAGGGGTAGAGGAAGCCCTTTCCTCCTCTGCTACCGGTTCAAGAGGAACTTGTTGAACGGGCTGGACGAGCACCGGTATACCTTGCGGATTAGGATGGGGCACTGGGGCGAGGTCGAAGGGGGCTAAAAAGGTCTTTCGTGCCACGTCAATGCGGTTTATGCGGCGATTCCCGTATGTTATTGCGTTGCCTCTCGGCTGGATTTCAGTCTTTGGGGTGTAGTTGAGTATGAGGGGAACAAACCTAAGCTCTCCGTCTTCACTCACGAAAATCTCCGACCGAAGGAGGTAGTTCAAGGCCGCAGTATTCGTGAGACTCAGCCGAGGAGCTACGTACCTTCTATCTGTAAACATAGCGATAGAACTGTCAGAGGATTGCAATATGGCGAAAGAAAGTCCGATTAGCTAGAAGCAAAAAAGTTAGAAAAGCTCAAGGGGGAATGTCCCACCTGGCGCTCCTAGCTGGGTTGGGCAATGAATCCCATCATGCCAGGCGCCCGAGACGATCAGATAATCGTCCTTCATCCCTTTGTTGGACTTGGGGAGACCGGAGAGGAGTCTGACAACATCGGATCGGGACTTTAGATAGTATCCCGCCCCTTCTTTTTTATGACATTCGTACATGTGTACCACATCGTGCCAAGTCAGTCCCAAGCCTAACTGGCGGTTTAGCTCATCAACTGCACCTAAAATTCTAAATGTGTTGGGTGCGCACTGGTCAGGACTAAGCCTATGGGCGGTAAGGTAACTTCTGGTGATTGGGCCCATGGGAATGGTCATTCCTCCCTCCAGGAAGGCGATAATGGGGATTATCACCTCACCCACCTCACGGTCCAGTAATAACCCCTCCGTGGAGCAATACCTTAAACCCACTTCCCGAGGGATGCGATACGTCTCCCTAAATTTCTCTATCTGGGAGGGACTGTCCACTAGGTATTCAAATCTACCCATTGTTAATAAGTTTAAAGCGAGGGAAACGCGGAACAGCGACTGAAGAAAATCTACCAATGGCCGAAGAGGCAATCTGAATAGATTTCAATAAATCTCGAAGAAAGGAACTTACGTCGGTTTGAATCGGAGAATGTTTTTCCTTGGCCTTGCGGAAAGATCGTAGTGGATTCTGGAATGAGTTGAAGCAGATGATAGGTAGAGCTTTAAGAGTCTGAACGCTTGAGTTCGCTGGGGGTTCTGACGCTTGCAAAGTGAGAAGACAATCCCCTCCAGGACTTTATATAGTGGCAGGAAAAGTAGTGGGACTTATCCCGCCCGAAATTTTGAGGAAAATCTCGACCGTTGATTTGAAATGAGCCGCTAGATTTCAGGGACAAGACGCCGCCCGGAGCAATTAATGATGCCTCGGAAACGGCGCGACAGCAGCGGTTATAAAGAAGGCGCCCAAATTCATGCGCACACACGTGTGGAGTCAAAATCCAGTGCCCCCATTCGTCAAAAGGTCAAAACCCCACTTTTTCTCTTCGGATGCGAGGTAAAAAGTGAAATTTTGAGGGGCTATTGTGGGTGAGAAAGCCTGACGCCACATGATGGGCCTGAGGCCCAGTTCAAATACGACTCACTGTCCGAAGAGGTTAAATGTATCAATGCTTTGCCACCCTGGTGTAAGCGCAGCCCATAAGGAACAAACGCTCTGTCCGAAGACAACCTGGTTGGGCCGAAGGGACCCTACCCAACGGAGATGCCCAGAGCTTGATCGAGTAGACATGCTAAAGATCTCCCTGCCAGGGCTGACCTTCGGACATGTCTAACTGCGTAACTATCATGAAATGTCTTGCCAATAAAGCTGCCACCGCCACATTTAATGCACTGCAGCAACTTTCCTGACCGCATTTATGTAGAGAAGACACCTGAACAGCGTATCTACACCCCCCACCACTCACTGCAGGTTAAAGCAAACGGCTGATGTGACTAGTACTCAAGTGGGCGCCTAGATGGAGGACAAGTGTGCGGTGAAGATGGGAAAAGGGGGGATATATAAGGGAAGTAAGTCTCACAGAGGGGGGAGGAGAAAAAAAAATGTATTCACTAAGTCTTGAAATAGAAGCCTTTTCGGACTGAAGGGATTTGTCTTGTGGAAGACCTGACACAATCTTTCTTTTTCTTCTTTCATTATCGGTTTGGTTCATCTGGATCGTTGCTAAATCCATCACTAGCCCAGTTGTTTAACCCATTCTCTACAAATTTATTGTTGGGAATTTGGTGGGCTCACCATATAAAGAGTTGGTGTCTGGCCCAACAAATTTTGACCCTACAGGTAGATTTCAATTAAGCTCAGTTAAATTTACCCAACCACATATCATTTGATGAAAATCAACAAAAAAGGGGGCCTAACTATTAAAATAAAAAAATTCTTTAATTTTAGAGATAAAATTTATATCAAAATTCAAAACTGGACAAAATACGACATCGACAATACTTATTCAAGTGGGTTTAATCATATCTTAACATATCTTAAGCCTAGTTCCATTAAGATCCTATATATATATATATATATATATAAATAAAGAGAGATTCATAATTAAGAGAGGGAGTTAAGGAACAACAGCTAAGTATTATAATTAAATTTTGCCTAAATTTTTTTTTTTTGTCATTAGAAAGGTAAATTATATAATTCAAACAAGTGGAAACATAAGAATCTCCGTTAGGGAAGAATTTATATATAATAATAAAAATAATAATAATAGTGTATGTATTTTTGATAAGAATTCATAATTAGTGTGTGAGCAATTCTTACAACGAAGTTGAGAGTGGACTCCCAAAATCAAATGAAAGTAAAAAAGGAAAAAAGAAAGTCATTGTTGGCGTGGCGATATTAACATAGTGAAAGTAGCTCCAACTCCAAGCTTCCCAACACAACAAACTCTACCACCTCGTCTTCTCCGCCCCCCGTTCTCTTTATTATTTCATTTCCCTCTCCCTCTTCCTCTCAGTCTGATACTCTCATTGCCAAACCCACTGAACCAACCTTTCTTTCTCTTTTCTCTCTTGTTACCATTTCGCAATGGCTTCTCCTTTTCTCTCTAGAGCTCCTCTCTCCAACACCAATACCAATACCAATACCAAATTCACTTCCATTTCCTTCTCCTCTTCTCTCTCTAATTCCCTTCCCTTCCGTCCTTCCTCCTTCTCCACATTTCCCTCCAAGCGTAGAACCCTGACGGTCCGATCCAAGATCAGAGAGATCTTCATGCCCGCCCTCAGCTCCACCATGACCGAGGGCAAGATCGTCTCCTGGATCAAATCCGAAGGCGACATACTCTCCAAAGGTGAAAGCGTTGTCGTCGTCGAGTCCGATAAAGCTGACATGGACGTCGAGACCTTTTACGACGGAATCCTCGCCGCTATTGTCGTCCCCGAAGGCGACTCCGCTCCCGTCGGCGCTCCTATCGGCCTTTTAGCCGAAACCGAAGCCGAAATCGCCGAAGCCAAAGCCAAAGCCAAAGCCGCCTCCTCCTCCTCCTCCTCCTCCTCCAATTCCACTTCTCCTCCGCCGACTTCCTCTCCCGCTCCGGCAATCTCTCAGCCACAGCCTCCGCCGTCTAAGCCAGTCTCAGAGTCAGCAAGGAAGACAGTAGCAACGCCGTTTGCAAAAAAACTAGCGAAGCAGCACAAGGTTAATATCGAATCGGTGGTCGGAACCGGTCCTTTCGGCCGAATCACCCCAGCCGATATAGAGGCCGCCGCAGGAATCACACCTTCCAAGAGTATCGAAATCAAATCAAACGCGGAGTCTGCTCCACCTCCGCCACCGAAATCCGCGGCTGCTCCGCCTCCAATTCCGGGTTCTACGGTGGTGCCTTTTACAACAATGCAATCGGCGGTGTCG
Organism: Quercus gilva; assembly: GCA_023621385.1. Taxonomy (NCBI): domain Eukaryota; kingdom Viridiplantae; phylum Streptophyta; class Magnoliopsida; order Fagales; family Fagaceae; genus Quercus; species Quercus gilva. The sequence continues at coordinate 50,664,829 of CM042473.1, read as the reverse complement.
AAGAACATGCTGGAAAGTCTCTCCGTGCCGACTTTTCGCGTTGGTTATCCCGTCACCACCGATGCCCTCGACGCCCTCTATGAGAAGGTACATTATTACATTGAATTGAGAGTTTGATTTATTTGGCATTGTGGGAATAAATGGAGATTTTCTGTTCAGGTGAAACCAAAGGGTGTGACCATGACTGCGATATTAGCCAAGGCTGCAGCAATGGCACTTGCTCAGCATCCAGTCGTCAATGCCACGTGTAAAGACGGCAAGGGTTTTACGTATAATGCTAACATAAACATTGCAGTTGCAGTGGCTATTGATGGTGGCTTGATAACCCCTGTTCTTCAGGACGCAGATAAGGTACTATAGGCCACTTAGGAAATTGTCTTTTAATTTCTAGTTTTGAAGAGTTTGGGAGTGTTAGTTTTAGTTGGTGACATGTGTTTGATGGCCCTGGGGCAGTTGGATTTGTACCTGTTATCTCAAAAATGGAAAGAGCTTTTGAAGAAAGCTCGGGCAAAGCAACTTCAGCCCAATGAGTACAATTCTGGTATTTACTGTTGCTCCCTAAACTGTAGCTCTAGAGTGATTTTAGTGTCTTCAAGTTTAAAATAATCGCTTTTACTTCCTAAAAAACTTAAAAGTGATCGCTGTTAGTCGCAATGAAGTGATGGCATGTCGGTTTTTAAGTTTGGTACAACTTAACAGCGATCACTTTAAATTTCAAGGACTAACATCGCTAATGGGCTGGACACTTTTTCTTTTGGGGGGAACAAATAACACTAAGTTATGTTCGAATTGTATGTAGGGACTTTCACTCTATCGAATTTGGGCATGTTTGGAGTGGATAGATTTGATGCTATTCTTCCTCCAGGACAGGTGAGTTATCAATAATAACGGCTAGGCTTATATATTTAGTTTTTTATTTATGAATTAATGAGATCGTCGTTCTCACCCTTGTAAGTAATTTGCCATTTGGTCTAAATTTGGAACAATGTCCAGGGGGCTATTATGGCTGTTGGAGCATCCAAGCCAACTGCAGTGGCTGATGCAGATGGATATTTCAGCGTGAAAAGTAAGATGCTGGTGAGTTTTGCTTAGCTTCCATTTCTTTATAATCTATAAATTTTGTGTTTCACGTGCTTATAAACTAGTGGGTAGTCCTTATGAACTTTTTTGTTAAGGTGTTGGCTAATATCTTGATCGGTCCCTGCCATAAAAAAATGTGAGATACTGTTATTTGAACAGGGAAATATGACAAAAATGTGTTTGTAACTGATTCTGTGGTAAACATTCTAGTTTCAATAATTTATAATCGTCATAAGATGTCCAGTGACAAAAACTTTGTAGTGATAAGTAATTCTGCAATTCAGGTTTTGGGAACAGCATCTACTTCTCAATTAGGAGAACAATGAGAATAATGCAGAAAGGTCTATGGCAGTGTGTTTCTGAAATGGTTAATTTGGTCCAATCATGGTCACATTCCCAAAATTTCAAAAATCTGGCATATAGAACTTCATATTCAGTCTTGTTTGCAAGGCTGAAACAATGGAATAAAACATGTTCCCGAAAATATTTGCACGTAGTTCTAAATCTTTGGAATATGATAATTTCTCCCAGTGCGAATGCAAACACTTCATTCTCACTTAGTTCTAAATCTTTCATTAAGATTTTATTACTTCATTTCTTAGGTTTTCTTCCTTTTTTCTTTTGTTTTTGGATGTCGGATGTGATTCTTGTATTTGTAGACTAGGGTTATGCCTTCTGCATGTTTGGGAATGTTTTCATTTTTCTGTTTTCAAAAGCATGTTTTTAGAGATGATCTTTTTTTTTTTTGGTTGAGCTTCAATGGAGAATTCATTCATAATTGCAAAAACAAAAAACAATTTTTTAAAACAAAAAAATTGTTTGGATGGTCATGGTACCCAATCAACATAATATTTGGCAACTCCCAAATAATCCAAGATTACCCATTTCTTCAACAGCCTTTGTACCTCCACATCCGAATCCACTTGACTCTAGCAGCATCTTCTCATCACAGCCCAACAATATGAAACCACCATCAACAACCAATTTAAGCTTCATCAAACCAACAGATCACCAAACTCCATCAAAAGACCCAAACTAACACCAACAAAACTAGAGCCATAATCGAGCAGCTCAACCCAACTCCAAAAAACCCCATTCGTTAATTGGTGAATCCACATCGAAAACTCCCATTACTCATGTAACTGATTGTGAAGGAGATTGAGAAAATTTGGAATCTGAGAGCTTTCCTGCATTGTCAAGGTGGAGGAGTCAAAGGTTTCGCACTTGACGATATGCTTGGAGTGAGGGATGCAGTTGGGCCAATAAGCAGCAAGAGAGGGACGAGATTTGTAAATGGGGCCTTAGGGCATGTTAAGAGAGAGGGAAAATCTGTTTCTTTGGCCATGAGTGTGGTTTTGGTGATTAAGTGATCCAAAACCGTGGTGCTGTTGACATCAACCGAACCTCATGTGATCTAAGGAGTCTTTGTTCAAGTTGTTGAGAGAGAGTTTATGTCAATTGGAAAACAGAAACCAGGAAACCGACCGAAAATATCAAAATGATGTTTTCAATTTTGCTTTTGGTTTGGAGTTGCATTTCCAAAAATTACTCTTTTGCTTTTATTGTGAATACACCAACCAAACGTGTCCTTTAATATTGATCAAAACAAGACAACGTCATGAAGTTTAGTATATTCTTCAAAGTATGGATTTTGGAAAGGTGCTAATAAGCTTTAGATTAAATGGCCTCTCCACTTTATGTCGTGATAATGTCGTGATAATGGGAAATGGGATACAGAAAAATCACCACCCAAAGGAAATTACCAAGGATACTGGGCTAAACAAACTCACCACTCAATGGTATTCACCCAAAGAGATACAGAGAATAAAACACAAGTATTTCTGAAAAATCACTCTCTAAGTTGATTCATTCATGGTAGTCGACTAACTATATATATTGCTTACCAAGGGTACAGGGCTAAAAACTTACCAGTCAATGGAATTCACCCAAAGAGGTACAAAGAATAAAACAACACAAGTATTTCTGAATAATCACTCTCTAATTTGATTTATTCATGGTAGCCAACCATCTATATATATTGCTCTGAATAGCCCTCTAAGCATGGGAGAATTAAATTAGTAAATAGTTCCCAAAACATAGAAAACATAGAGTAAATAAATGGTCAGATATTTCCCACAAACATCAGCTTTCAAGATTGACTATTTAAAGATATTAGGACTAGCAATATTGACTAAATAAATGTTGTAGGACCAGCCTTAATGGGCTTTGAATAATAGTACCAGCTTTGGATAACTGGGCCGGATTTGGGCCTCCAAGTCCAGACCATAGGATTCCTCTATTTGGGCTTGTAGGACAAGGAGGGCTGCGGGGCCTGTTGGTTTATTGGACACTCCCATCTCATGTTAGAATCAAGTGAATGGTGTGGTCATTGGTTCAACATTCATTGATGCATATGTAACTCACCATTAAAAAAAATGCAGTGTGAAAGGGTATGTTATCCTTTTTGTTATCATTTTGGCCCTCTTCTGTTTTCCCCCCTAGCTTTCTTTTTCCGTTCAAATTTCTTCTAGTAATTACAATTTTTGTTATGGGACAAAGAGATTTTTGGCTTTTGAATGGATAAGATTTGGAAATGAGGAGTGATTCCCCTTCTATCCAAGGGTGAGTGGGCGACAACGATTTGTCTCTGGTAACTTACAATTACAGGAATCTGACAGTAGTTATTAATTTAATGGATTTAAAACTTATACTAGATTCAGAAACATTATGCAGCAAGGCAAGGTTGGGGTAGAGCTGCTGTACCCAATGTTGAAAAAGATGAGAAATTACAGCCCCAACTACTGTTTTGTTAAGGGTTAGATGGAACACAAAGGCAGGCATAATTCCAGGTCCTCTGTTAACTTTGCCTCTTGCATTTCACAAATTGACAAATATGTGCATCCATTCTGCTTTGTATTACTTGGCATGTTATTACTGAGAATAGATGTTGTCCTTAAGGGTTAAAGTCTTTCTCAACTTGAATCTCCAAGTATATCAAATCTATTATTTGGTAGAGAGCATCTGAAAGGAGAGAGACAAACGTTGTTCCCGAACCTCAACCTCATGCATCTCTCATGCGTCTCTATTGAAATGACTCTAGGGGAGCAAAATCCTCACTCTAGTTCTTTATTTGCAAAAAAATTATGTTCTTTGTCTCAGGTATTTGGAGAAAATATCTTTTTAGTTACTGTTTGGATTGTCTGAGATAGGTCCCGCTGCTATCCATGAATGTAATATACTATGTATGTAATGTTGTCAATGAAATATATAACAGCTTCTCATCTGAAAAGATCACCAAACTTTTCTAGTAGTTAAATTTCTGCAGAAGACCTAAACCAAGTTGGTGTGTTACTCTTTTTACAGGTAAATGTAACAGCTGATCACCGGATTATTTATGGAGCTGACTTGGCTGCCTTTCTTCAGACCTTTTCAAAGATTGTAGAGAACCCCGAAAGCCTGACATTGTAGATGATGTATCAGGTTTCTACAAATTGATACCTGTTGACGTTGAGCTTCTATTCTTTCATGGGTTACAGGTGATAATGGTGTGTCTACTTGACAGAGTGCCTGACCTGGTATTGCAGTGGTCCCCCACAATGTTATGCTTATGTTGTCTTTCAGTTTGTTTTGGTTTTTAAAGGTTTCCAGTACATTTCCTGATACTGTTGAGTAGATTTTGATAGAGGAGAATAACTTTGAAGTTTTTTGATGACCTAGAGCCTGTTTTATTAGGAAGTGAGTGGTCTTATAAGTTCATTTTTCCAGCATTATTAGGGCGTAAAATTTATGTACACATTGGCAGTTCATGACATGGTCAAGGTGGTGTTGAAGCGTATATGGTATCTGTTTTTGAATTGCATTTGTGGCAACCATTAGCTGTTAAATAGGCCTCAATTATCATAAATAAAAAAGTGACAAATATTTACTTTGTTTACCACCATGTTTACTGTCAGAAAAAAAAATCTTTTGGTTTATAATTAATTGCATATGGAAAGAGAGATTTCCCACACTGGATGAATGTGAAACCTTCCATTTTGGAGGGAGTGTGATGTAAGAATCTTGGGTAGGGGTTTTGTTATGCATAATGTGTCAGTTCGGATCAGCTGTTTGAAAACCTATGTTTTGACAACTTTTTCAGATAAGTTACATTTTGAAAACATATTTTATTAAAGCGCAATTAAGCATTTGGTAAATTATGTAAAAATTGCTGTTGTGGAAAACTACAAAGCGAAAAAATGCAGTTTTTTAGAGATTTTAGGAAAACACTCCATGAGCTATGAATTGACGCAATTTTCTTATAAAGTAAAATAAAATGCCAAACCTGCATTTTCGTTTTCAAAATCGCTCTTTATCAACCATTTTCTTCAGGAAATCGTAATGCCAAATGGGCTCTTAGCAGTGATAATTATCTCTCTACCAAAATAGAATAGTAACCAGGCTAACCACCAATGAGAAAAGGTTAATGGAATGCTTTTTGAAGAAACTAAACCAAGATATTGTGCGCTTGGGCCGAGTTTGGTAGAGGTCTATCATACGAATCCAAACAAGCATCGGGAATATAATCATTTAATTTCAAATTAATAGAAGTGTAAGGGAGCAACTCTTTTTAATGATAGAAAATATACTGATGTTAGTGGTAGTTTATGTGAAAGTGATTGTTTGTCATTCACAACTTATTATCACAAGAAGTTAAGAAATAAGTTGCATTTATAGGAAAAGTTGAATTACTAAATGATCTTTCTAAAATTTGTCTGCTTTGCCATACAGATCTAAAGAAATATTGTCCCGTCTATTTACCCATTCTTGGTGACAACCTCTTTATTTACAGATCACCACAGTTCACTTAAAATATTGTCCTATCTTTAATATGCTTGCCAACAACTACAACAAAACTGACTATTGTATAATTACTATAAGAAAAAGCATTGATGGTGAAAAAAGAAAAAAAAAGTGACTACTAGAAATGGCTATTGTTTTGAATGAGAGATGCTTCAATGGAGCTCTGCGAATCTCTTCAACACGATCTTCAAACATCAAGATGCATGAGTCATGACAGACTTCATTGTTGACTGAACAAGAAATCCCCGCATTTTTTTTTTGTTTTGTTTCCCACAAATGTGAAGTCACCAGTCCAAGATGATATTCCTAGAGAGGTAAAGTTTGTCAATGTACTCTATTACCGGAAGTGCTGCACTGATATACCTTCTCATTTTCTTCTCTGCTGACTGATCTGCAACAACATTGATAATAAAAGTTGAGGTCTCTTGGGGAGGCCACATTTCTAATATAAAACTGAGAGAGAAAATGGAAGCTAAGATGTTATGCTCATCTGGTGAAGAACAAAAGAATATATCATTGTTAGTGCACTATCAGATCAGGCTTAAAATCACTTAAAAGGATCAACTGTGATAAACCTTTCTTAGAATCAAGCTTCAAACACAGAGACAATGATGAAAATAATCATGTCATCTTCAGCTTGATAACAAATCAAGATAGGTATGTATCACAAGGACTGGGCTACAGCTCAGCTAGGTATTGATTACTCATTTATTCACATTAATGTTCCATAATTTAGGATTAATTTGGTGCAAATAGTTCTCTACTAAAACAAAACTATGGCATTTACCTGAAAGAAAAAAAAAAAAGAAAAAACTATGGCAGTATGACCTCTGAAGGAAAAAAATAAGTCAAGTTAAAAAAAAAAGGTTTTACCTCTCCTTTCCCAGCCTCAATGCAAACCTATGGTGTCATGCAACCTAATATAAATTATATAAACAGTGCCAACCTAACTTTAAAGCATCGTTCATAACATAAATAGCTTGTTATAAACAAGGAGATAGTGTAATGTTTTGGTAAGTTATTAAACTATCCATATTAAATATATCATAATTGAGATTTTAAAGAAACTTTAGATTGTACGAGTGTCCATTTGCACTTCTTTCTCTTTATGAAATAGAAAATACGCCTAAACTTGAAATTGGAAGTTTAATTGATACAGTTTTAATGAATTTTTATAGCTCTCTTCAGACATAGTATTTCTAACAACAATTTCTAATGCATTTACATCTACATATGATCAACATTTCTTTTATTTGCTATGTTTACTGGCATTATCAAGGTGCTCTGGTTTAGTTCCTGGGGTTACCTTTAGCATTAGCAATCTACAATACAAATCTCTGATTGCAATGTTCAAACTTGGTACTCAAAAAGTAAAATTAGATTCAAACTAACCAGTTTCATTGAGTCTCAGCAGAAGTTGGTCTCTTGTAGGAAGAGCATACATTCCAGCAGCAACTGCTGTCCTGATTGTCCATGAGTGGTATGGTGCACAAACTTGTGCATAAGCTGTAGAAGCTGCTTCCTTTAAAGAATACTCTCTAAAAGTGACAAAAGAAAATTATTACATGTTAGAAGTGAAGGGCAAGTACAGAGTATCGAATTTAAAAAATAGTGAAATAGAACAATTTTGTTTTGGCCTGCATAAGCAGTTAAGCACTAGGGAAATTTCAATTAATCTGACAAAAAAAAAAAAAAAAAAAAAAAAAAAAAACTTTGATGGACTTTGAGGTCGAGTTAAGCGGTCATTTGCTTAAAGCCATACTGACATATAGCTGAATAGACAGAGAGAGTCAATCTTTTTTCATGCCATCACATTAGGGTTTTATTTTGTATATACAATTATGTATAGTCGATTTGAATGAATCTATACTAAACCACTAAAGAAAGTGCCTATATCAAGTATTTATATAAAAGGAACCTTTCTCTTTTTTCCTGTTCTAATCTGTATTTTTCTTTTCCAAACAAAATTAACGGTTAAATGAAAAATAATCCCAGAATCAACCAAAATCTCGCTGTCTTTAGGTTATTCAACTGAAAATTCTCAATTAATTTGCAAAAATGGAATGAATACATAAATATATAGAGTTTAAACTCACTGCATTTAATTTTATCAAAAACATTGACATGAACGATGATGGGTTGTAGCATTGTAGGTAAGCTACATGGGCAGCATAGAACAACAGCCAGGAATTTAATTGCTGCTAGGAAATAGAGCTCAACTTCCAAACAAAGATTTCATAACAGATTGTTTAGTAATAGATGAATCACAAAAGCATCTATGAACACTAAACAAATTGATGCTGCAGCTTATTCAAGTCTATGTAAAAAAATAAAATAAAATAAAATAAAGATGCAATCATGAAGGGGTGGAACTTACTCCGTTGACAAAAATTGTTCAAACAAAGCTCTGATGAGGTCAAGACCCTGTCTTACTCGTCGTAAATTACGTGAAAGGCTTCCTGGTGTCTTTACCGTGTCATTTGCAACATCAAGCTCAAGTATATCTTCTATAGTGTCATATGTTCTTGATGCTTCCTTAAGATCACGTACCTGAATGTATAAATAGGAGAATTAGATTCAGAAGTCCAATTGAATGCAATCCTGAAGTATTTACAAATTAGAGGGCATTAGGAGCAGTACATGTAAATAATATAAGAAATATAGAATTTAGAAGGCAAGCTCGAAGGCTTACAGAGAAATAGAGGCATTTATAACAACTACAAATCCCTGATTCTCTAGTGGCATGAATTTACTTCATCCATGACCGTCAAAAATCTTAGAAAGTCACTAAAGAATACGAAGACTGCCTATCATGGCTTTAAATCTACCCTTAACACACAATACCAGATACATACACACAAACGCTCTCTCTCTCTCTCTCTCAAAATAAATGAATCACAGAGCAAATATGACTTAATGTTGTCCTGGAAATTTATAAATGTGTGAACCTCATTATTTACATGAAATAGTTTCAATTAAATTGTAAGCTTATTAAAATTTTCACGTGTCCAACATATAACAAAGAATAGAAAGGATGTTCTATTTCAATGTTCATAATCTTTAATAAACCTAGAATAATTTCTCTATTTCCAAATTGATAGAAGCTTTGCTTTGAGTCTATTTATGAAGACATTATCCATTCGATGTTTGAAATGGAAGCATCCTCGAAATGTGTTATTTGTGGCACCTCACAAATGGCAGAATTACAACATAGGAGATAAGCATTTCGCTTTTTTTGAGGAAACCAACCTCTAAAGTGAAATTTCACTCAATAATAAGATTTTTCATCCTCCTTATTCAAAAATAGATTGCCTTACAAGATAAACGTAACTCTCAAATTCAAAATGAAACACATTCTATCAGATCAAAAAAAAAAAAAAAAAAAAAATATATATATATATATATATATATATATATAAATGAAACACATTCTTATCGAATATAACTAGATAAGATAAATATATATATATATATATATATGTATATATATTGATTAGTAAATACTAAGGTTCTGTTTGGATATCGCTTATTGTTAAAAATTAAAAATACCGTAATAAAATAATTTTTAAATATGTAAATAGTACCGTGAATCCAGTTTTAATATAAATTTGTATTTTTTTCGAGTTGTGGGTCTCATAAACAGTATCTATGGACCCACAAAAAAATAAACGTAGCCGCAATAGATAGCGCGTTTAGAAAAACTAGATATGATTTATTTAAAAACTAGCCTAACAATATATATTTACTCAGTTCCTAATAATAAAAATACAATCTTAAAAAAAATGATAAAAAGAGATAAAATGGAAGCATATAACATTCCACCTTGTTGTCTACTATCTTATTTCTATTCGAGTAACTGATATTATAAGTAAACTTCTCCTCCAAAAGTGAAACAAGAATTTTTTTTTTTTGCTTTGAAAAGTCATGTATTTGATGATCCAAATCAAAGCATCATCAAAATGTTAAATTCTGACAAAAAAAATTAACTGCTTCCCTTATAATCACAATTCAAGAGGGAGAGAGGAAAACAAGAAGAAGAAATATTTTGTGTTTAGATTCTTTTACACGTTCATAATCATAGCATTAAAAGTTTATAATATTTCGCTTCAATTGATTAATAAATAACTGAAATCAACATAAACTCTTTTTGGTTGGGGGAAAAAGAAAAAGAGAGTGGTTAATGTTATAGAAGGGAAGCAACCTTGGAGACGTATTCCAACTCGGCGAACTTGAAAGCGAGGCCGAGGCAACCAAAAAGAACAGAGACGAAAGAGCAGGCGTCGCAGAAAGTGTCCAACCTCATCTCTTCTTCGGACCCTTTCTGGTTTGCTTTTGAAATCTCGAGTAGCTCCTCGAATGCCTCCGCCATAGCCGATAGAGGCGTCGTCATGCTGCAAGCATTTTTGCCGTGCCTGTACGTATCCATCGCCTCTTTTCTTTTCTTTAATTTGCTGGAAAATGCTGTAAAAACAAATTAAGAAGACTTGGTATATTAAACCATTGCTTCTTGTTGTATATATTTGATTCTTATTCCATTTGGGTTTCAGCACCAGCACCAACGCACCATGACCCTGTGTCTCTTCTCTTCTCTTCTCTTGGGGGATTCTGATTATTATTAAAGTAGGATAGCTGGATAGGAATCGAATTTTAATGCGTTATTATGGGGACCCCACACGCAAAAAAAAAAAAAAACTACGTGATTGCTTTGCTTAGGTTCTCTCTAAAACTATTGGAAAGACGTGCGGGGTAGTAGGAAATAGGAATGTGATGGTTTGAAGTTTCGCTACGGATGCGCTCTGCCCAAGGAAAAAGAACTTTCTTTTCTCTCTCTCTCTCTCTCTCTCTCTCTCTGTTTGTTTGATACAAACACGCGGATTTTTATATAGGAAACGAAAAGTCAATCTCTGGTCTATATAGCTTTCCCACACGAATTTCGCTCCACCTCCATCCATCCCTGTCATGATCGTGGGCCATCATCTCCCCGGTCCAAATTTTGCAGGGCTTGCTTGACTACTGGACCCTGGTCATCTTGGCCCATACAATTTTCCAACTTGTTACTTTAATTTTCTTTTTCCCCGAGTTAATTGTGATTATTAGAAGTATTTACTAAAGTTTTCAGGCCCAGACAGTTGGTTGAACCGTAAAAAGAAGAAGTTTAAGGTTTTTGAGGTCGAACCAAGGTCAAATCAGAGTCTAATCTAGCAAAATTGACTAATATATCTATATATGTGAGAGAAATTTAATGATTTTTAAGCATATATTTAATAATTAAATAATAAAGTTAATAAAATAAAATAATAACCATGAAAACATTAAAATTTATGATTAATTTTTGAAGTAAAGTTGAATATCTTTGAAGGATTTTAATTATATATATATATATATATATTTTTTTTTAATTCCTTGTAAGAGATGGATAATTTAATTAAGTAGAATAAAATTGTGTCAAGTTGTTTTTATAAAAAAAAAAAAAAAAATTGCTAAGGGGTTGGATTGCACGGTTCTTGCCACCGGTTCGTGCGGTCCAACCCCGGTTTTAGAGGTTCATGGAATTAACTAAAAATCCGGTTCTTTAGGCTTAAAAAACCGATTTCATCTCGGTTTCAGATTTTCATGGTCCGACCTCCTGGTTCAGTCCGATTTTGAAAACCTTGGTATTTACAGGTCGGGTTTAGACTTTAGTCAAGTAGAGGGCTAATTCATCAATTGACCTTATCTCTTTGCTTGTTTTTTGTGGTAATTTTGAGAGGGATAGATAAAGGAGAGAAAATGTAAAAGATGGTTTGTTTGGTTAGAGGGGAAATGTGAGGGGATTTTGGTGAGGTCCAAGTGTTTTTTCTTCGAGCCCACCCAAATCCTATTTCCCCAATTTAGAGAGATAATAAGAGAGAAAATGCGGGAGGAGAGGGATAGATGACAAAACACCAAAATTACCTTCCCTGAATTATATCATTGTTGTTGTTGTTGTGTGTTTGTTTGTTTGTTTTGTTTTTGTTTTTGTTTTGTTTTTGTTTTTTTTTTTTTGTTTTTTTTTTGGTTTTGGTTTTTGTCAACTTGTTTTTATTTTATTTTTAAACAAACAATGGTTTTTTTTTTTTTTTTTTTTTAAATCAACGATGGATTGAATAATATGTTAATTTTGATTGATAGTAAGTGATTTTTTTTTTTTTTTTAAATTTAATGATTACAAGAAATCATTTCGTATATTATGTAATAGGGGCATGAAAATTTATAGAAACTACATTTTATTTTATTTTTATTTTCAATGAAATAAAAGAGTTTTCCACCCCTTCACTTTTTCACCTCCAGCCAAAGAAAATCTCTGGGTATGAAAATTTCTTGATTGATGCTTGTCCAAAAGGGTCAAGTTAATGATTGAACCTCAATTTTAAGTTGATGGTTAGATTGATTGATTCCAAAGATTGAGTATGATATGATGGACAAGAGTGAAAGCATATTGAGGCTAGTGAGGGGCAGAATCATGATTTTTGTTTAGGGGAGCCGGGGTAAAACTATAATATTGATATGCAATTCAAGAAAAACTTAAAGTACTATATATATAGTACAAGATTATAGTTAGAAAATAGGTGTAATTCTTATTAGCATTAAAAATACTAACAAATCACGAAAGTTCATAGTAAAATACTAACAAGCCCACAAAAACTTTTATTGACACATCATTTTATAAACATTTTGTAGCCAAATTTGTAATTGCTTAAGCATCTTTCTTTAGGAAGAGTTGAATGAGGCTTCTAAAGGAAGTTAAAAATAAAAATTATAGCAAAAAGTTAGTAAAAATTATTGGTAAAAGTTATGGAATATAAAAAGGAATTGGGGTTTGGGGTGGCCAAACGACTGACATGTAGGGGGGGGGGGATTTACGTCTAACATAGTTCCACCCTTGAGTGAGGGAGCCTTAATTTCGATAATAAACATTCAGGTTTTGTGTTTGAAAATCCTAATTCAACAAGAAGGGTAGGCAAAACTATCCCAAAACAAGTGAGCTTAAACCATTGTTCTTTTAATGGGATTTAGGGATATAAGGACCTTTAACTTAGCTATGTTGGTAAAACAAGGATGGAGATTGTTACAGGATTAAGGATCTTTCCTTTATAGTTGCTTTAAGGCTAAGTATTTCCTAGGATGTAGTTTCTTAGGCATCTACTTGTCTAAATAGCTCATATGTCTAGAAAAGTTTGTTTGCTGCTCAACCAATCTTAAGGAGAGGCTGTTGTTGGAGGGTGGGGGAATGGTGCTTCTCTTCGTGTTACACATGATAGGTGGATCCTGAGCCATCCAACAAACAAGGTTCTTTTCCAACCAGCAGAGGAGGAATGGGAATGGCGGGTGTCAGACTTAATTGATTGGAGAGTTCATTAGTGGGTTAGAGAATGGATAGAATTGGTTTGTCATAGGTTTGATGCAGAGGCCATACTTAAAATTCCTTTGAGTAGGAGGCAGGTGCAAGATGCTATTGTGTGGCTCCATTCCAAGAATGGGAAATATTTGGTGAAGTTAGGTTACCATTGTGAGCGACCGCGACCCCGGCCAGCCAATTTTTTCTTAAACTAGGCCTAACCCGCACGAATGGGTGGGATCGTGATGCTCAAAATGTCGAATTCATTGTAAAATGCACTCCTCCCTAGATCGAGGGTTTTACATGGAGTTGCCACTTATTTAATTTAAATGGAAAAATAAGAAAACCTTCTATATAAAAAAAAAAATGCTTCTGTTGTATTAATATATATGACAATTTACATCAATTTTGTAACAAAATTTACAATGCTTTTTTATTTTTTATTTTTTTTATCCTAGACACAATCTAAGAAAGTAAATTACATTACTTTGTTTCCTTAGTTACATTCTAAAAAAAATGTAAAATTGCATATACAAGAACTTAGTCTAGAATCCTTGATCTTGGTTCAGAGGCTAATTTACTAGATAGGAAGGGATTAAGCATCCATCTCGCCTGGTAAAACCGGCCACCTAGGTTAAGTTGGCCAATATCATGTCATGTCAAACAAATATAAATAATATATCATATAAACATGTTAATTGCAAGAATTGTAAACAAATATGTGTTGGGGGATTTAACATAAAGAGAAACAAAAAGTGAAATTTGTTAGATAAAAATTTAAATTTAAAGAAAGCATGAAAGTAATGGCATGTTCATCCAAGAAATTAATGTAAACAAGGAATTCCTAGCCTAGACATGTTCATCTAAGCATGTGAAGGAAAACAAAATTGTCATGTTATTTGTTATCAACATAATTGCAAAAGAAAATTTATTTTTAGGCCTACCAATCATCCAAGCAATCATGAGAAGGACAAAGAAAATCACCTAGACATGTTCATCCAAGTATTTAAGCGAAGACCATAATGTTAATTAGACCTGTTTGTCTAAGCATTCAAAAAAGAGAGAAACAACTACTTAGACACGTTCATCTAAGCATGTTATGAAAAGCAAATAATAACTTAGAAGTGTTCATCCAAGCACATGAAGGAAAACAGAGAATTGTCATGCTATTTGTCATCATCCACAGAGAATTGTCATGTAAAAGAAAACATAGAATTGTCATGCTATTTGTCATCATCCACAGAGAATTGTCATGTGAAAGAAAACATAGAATTGTCATGCTACTTCTCTAGACATGTTCATCTAGAGAAAAATCAAAATACTTAGACATGTTCATTTAAACGTTTTAAAAAAGTAAAACAACTTCTTAGACATGTTCATCTAAGCATTCAAGAGAAAGTTGCATATTAGCCTAGAAGTGTTCATCTAAGCATGTAAAAGGAATATCAGTGAGATATATAGGCATGTTCATCCAAGCATATCATGAAAGAAACAAATAATTACTTGGAAGCATTTACTCAAGCATGTGTAGAAACTTAAAGAGCATAATTAACTACTTACCAACATAAAGCATAAATTAAAGGGAGAAGTGATCACTAAAAGGGCTAGCGAGAAAGTAAGGAAGTACTAAACTACAACCAAAGTAAGAACAATAGTTGCGCAACAGCTTTTCTTTTCTGCTTTCTCACTAGCTCTTCAGAGGGAATCGGGGTGCATAAAATGGAAGAGGTCTTCTCTCTTTATAGGGGAAGGGATGGCTTAGCTTCAAAAGCTAAGTTATTAGCTTTCTTCTGAAGCTAAGGGAGGAGATAAACCTGTTTAAATAAGCTGGAATGGATTTGGTGTTGATCCCTCTCTGAATTTTGAAAGGAAGTTGAAGATGATTCTGAACTTGTGTTATCTTTTGCACCTGTTTCATATTTTGGCTCTAAATTTCTGCTAAAAATTCCAATTGGTTTAAGATTGGTGTTTTTTGAAAGGAAATTCAATTCTCTACAACGTTTCCAGAAATAGAGAAAACCATATTTCAATGTTTTCCAGGCCAAAAATGCGATTTCAGTTTCTGCTGAAAATAGTAACGTTTTTTGAGCATTTTTCTGTTTTTGAAATTTTTCATAGAATGTATCTGTTTTTCTATCCAAATTATTTTTCAAAAGCTTTATTTTGAAGCTAAGGGAAGCGATAAGCTTATTAAATAAGCTTGAACAGATTTGATGTTGATCCCCATTTGAAATTCTGAAAGAAAATTGAAGACGATGCTGAATCTGTGTTATTTTCTACACCTGTTTTGTATTTTGGCTATAACTTTCTTCTCAAAATTCCAATTGATTTGAGAATCATGTTTTTTGAAAGGAAATTCAAATCTCTACAACTTTTCCAGAAATAGAGAAAATCAAATTTCAATTTTTTCCTGGCCAAAAATGCGATTCAAGTTGCTGCTGAGAATAATAACGTTTTTTTGAGCATTTTTCTGTTTTTTTGAATTTTTTCATGGATCATATCTTTTTACAAACTTAATTTCGATGTTGCAGTGTTTGCAAATGGGGAAGCATTAGGTGTAGGTGCTGTGGTTCGCAACGAGAATGGGGAGGTTATGGCTGCACTATCTGTGAAAGGGGATGCAGTGGCTGATAGTGAGGGGGCCGAGGTGTTGGCCTGTTGGAAAGTTTTGGAATTTGCTGTGGATGCTGGTTTTTCGGATCTGATCATTGAAGGTGATAACGCGACTGTGACGAAGACTATCTCATCGGCACAACATAATTTGTCTTGACTGGGACTGGTTTATGAGGATATTCGTTGCATTGCAACAGGTCTTCGGTCTGTGTCTTTGAGTTATGTCCATCGTAGTGCCAACTAAGTTCCCCCACTCTTTAGCTCGTTACGCTAGCCTAATAGATAATGACATTGTATGGATGGAAGTCACCACCGCCAGCCACTGAGGCTTTGTACTTGGATTTTAGATTTTCTAATGAATGAATGAATGTTGTTTTCGGTTTCAAAAAAATTATTTTGTTCTGGTGTAATTCCTTTCTCTCTCTCTCTCTCTCTCTCTCTCTCTCTCACAAGTAAAGGTGTTTGCTTTAATTTAAATATTGTTATAGTCATGAATACCAGATAATCATGGTAGTTATCTCATATAACCAAAAAAAAAAAAAAAAAAAAAAGAATTTATTTTAGTTAACTTGTGGATGTTATGTATTTGGTTTTCTTTCCAAATTTCATATGATACTTATACTTTCTTATCTCTCTTTCCTAAATGTTAATGATATTTAATTAGGGAAAACAACCTTGACATCCCTTGAACTATAAGGTAGTAATTATTACATCTTCTAAACTTTTATTTCGGACAATTTACTTCATAAACTTTATACGCGTGCCAAATAAATACTTTTGTCACCCTACAGTTAAATATACTAACAGTAAACTCACGTGACATGCACATGAAAGAAAACAAGCTCGTATATGGAGTACCCAGCATATATGCCGGGTCACTCACAGACTGGCAGGTCTCACACATTGTAGGGCCTGTCTATGTGTGAGAGACCTGGCATATATGCTGGGTACAACATATAATTTTCGAAAGAAAACAGACCCCAACGCATTTGATTGAGAGAGAGAAAAAAGTTGGAGTTCAATTTTTAGAGAGAGAGAGAGAGAGAGCGAGGAACTAACGAGAGAGAGAGAGAGAGAAAGAGAGAGGATCTCTCTCAATCAAGCTGCTGATCTAGTTTTTCTTATTTTTATTTTTTTTATTATTTTTTTATGTTGCCGACCACTGGAGGAGAGGGATTTGGGTTGGGGTTGTCGGAGTTATTAGGCAGTCAGTGGTATATGGCGGTTGGACCACGATTTTTGGTTGATGAATATAGTGGAATTTGTGGTGGTGTGAAATTTTGGGTCTGCAAATCAGTAGCTACACAGTTTACACTCACTGATTCAACTTGATCTACTCTCATTATTGTTAGATTTATCTCGGCCATACAACACCGATTTTGAGGAGATGAAGTTTTGGCTATGAAGGTTTTTTTTCTTTGAGTTTTGTCATTAAAATGTCCAGTATAATTTTGTCTCATTAGAATGTCCAGAATAACATTAATCATGTAATTTGGAAATGGTTGTTGGGCACTTAACAATAAAAATCTGGATGGGACAATTGTGGTTATCTTCACATCTATGAGAAATACTTTGTAGTTTGGTGGAGAAGTGTCAGAATTTTAGCGACGTGGGGTTGTCGGAGTTGTTGGGAATGGGACAATTGTGAGAAAGGGAGGAAGGGATGATGCGGCTCCATTGAGAGATCCTCTCTCTCTCTCTCTCTCTCTCAAATTAACCTGAACCCCAAGTTTCTATCTCTCATCGAATGCTTTGGTTATTTTATTTATTTATTTATTTTTTTACTTTCTGTGCGTGCCATATGAGTTTATTATTAGTTTTATTTAATAAAAGAGTGACAAAAGTATCTATTTGACAGAAGTGTAAAGTTCCTGAAGTAAATTGATCGAAATAAAAGTTTAAGGGAGTATAATAGCCACTACGTGATATTTCAAGAGGTGTTAGGGCAATTTTTCTCATTTAATTATGAAAGACTTACTTCCGGGGAATAACTTATTGATATCTGAAAGTTCAAAATGGGTATAAAACACCCTTGAACGTTTAGACCCCAAAATACAAAAATACCAATTCAAGCTTTATATCAAACAATCAATGTGCGGAATATGATAACAAGCTTATAACAGAATTGATACCACAATCTAAGCCAAATATAAATACATCCACAGCAGTAAATATAAGGCAAAGATAAGGGAAAGAAAGATGCAAACACACAGACAACACACGATGTGTTATCGAAGAGGAAACCGAAGTCCTTGGCATAAAACCTCTCCGCCGCCCTCCAAGCGGTCAATAATCCACTAGAAAATGTAGTTGGGATACATGAACAGCAATAGACCCTCCAAGCCTAATTTACCCAGGTATTTAAGCCCTCCAAGCTTCCTGCTCCAACGAGGTTGCGCCAAACCTTTTTCTTTTCTAACTTACTAGATTCCGCTATAGCCCATAGCATCAACCAATCACCATTGGTTTCTTCCCAAACTGCTTCCCTTAGCACCAAATAAATCTTCTCACAGACGTGGTTGTGGTGAGATAAGGATTTGGTAAAAGACCTCTTATGGATATGACAATGGAGAGGAAGAGAGTAGAAGAATTTGTAGAGTTTCTTAGATAAAGATTGGGGATGAGGCAATCTTGTTTTGCTCTAGGGTTTTCTCTCACAAAATTCTCTCTGGAAGCTCTCTCAATATGATGGGTATAAGGGTGTATATATAGTAGGGTGAGAAGGGAATGCAAAACGTCAGTTTTTGCCAAATAGGGCAATTTGGCGACTTGGTCTCGCGGCTTGTCCAAGTCGCGAGTTCCAGTCACGACGTAACGGCCTGGCCAGCCTGGGACTTTTGTCCTGTAGCGTGACAGCTAGCGCGACCCTTCAGCTCCCCCATGTGCCTCTCACGTGCCAGCTTTTGGTGGCTTGCCAGTTGCGATCCACCCGCGAGCCCTAGCCGCGAAGCTCTGTTTTCTTGCACACTCTTGAGCTTTTCTTCACATCTTCTCACACACTACCCTTATAATTTTCCCACCTAAATACAGGGTTATTAAGTGCTAAATTACAAGCAAATTGGTCACGGAATAAAGCCAATAAGATGGTTGATAAAATTCAACCTTACAATATCCATTCTTCAATTTCAGGCTAGACTTTGGATTTTCAATAGCATATTGGATTTTCAATAGCATATTATTAGTTATATTATATTATGTGGCGATAATATAACTAAAATTATTATTGTGTTGAGCTTCAGAGTGTGTCACGGATGAGCTCAGTGAACACTCATATGAATGATATCATATACAAGAACTTTCTAGTTTCTACTAATGATAAAGCAATAATTTCTGTTAGAACATAATTAAATGAATGTTTGACGTGTAGTATTGAGCAATGAATAAGTTCTCTAGGATTTTAGAATGAGTTCATGTTATTTCTAGTATTTAAGGTTAATTTTTAAATAAAAGATAAACATAATATCTGATGAAAATTTAGACCCCTTAAACCATAATTTGATTAACCTAGTTAATTAGCTAAGTGATTAACTTAGTCAAATTAAGCAAATCTAGGTTATCACAATCACACAATCATATCAAAAATATATAAAGCAGCGGAAAATAAATGACACAAGATATGATAACCTAGGAAACCACACGGTAAAAACCTGGGAAGGATTTAACTTAGCTATTCTAAACTTGAATCCACTATGAAAGAATCGAAATTCATACAAAAGGACTTACAAGCTCCTCGCTTGACTTCTTAATGCTACCCACCAGTAGAACTTACTGACACGACCACGTGTAAGCTCCGAATCCACGGACTCTTTCTTTCTTGGATTCTCCAATCAGCTACAAGCTCCCCGCTTGTTTTTCTTTAAGCTCCAATGGCAGCAACCGAGTTGATCATCAAGATGTTGAAGTAATCTCTACCTTGAAAACCCTAAGTTTTGTGTAAAGGAAAACTCCTCTAGATCTCACAAGAGATTTACACAAAACAGAAAATATGAGCAACATTACAACTGAAGCAACACTAAAAAATGTGGCTAGGGTTTTGGCTTATATACCTAGGGCAAAAACATAAAACCCTAAACGTTTAATGAGGTAGGGCTGAGTTGGAAATTCTGTAGAAAAAACGATCTGGCCGACTTTCGATCAATCGAGTCTGTCCTTCGATTGATCGAGCTAGGCCGAAAGTCACAAAGACTTCTGCAGCCACTCGATTCCAACTTTACAATAATTAATCAACTTTGGGCAAGTCTAAACAAGACTAAACATATTGTTTTGATCATGGTTTGCCAACATTACACATTAGAGTCTTAAATACATAAAATCCTAAATTTTTAGAACTTAATAATCTCCTATCTAATCTATATCATGTCATATCATATTATATATAATAAAAGTTGGGCTTAGAAGCCGTGGTTGCGTTACGTGGCTTTATCAAATTGCAGAAATTTTATTAAATTTTTAGATTTTTAAAGATTTAAAAAGAAATAGTATACTACTAGGATTCTAATTCATTCTTATCATTAAATAAAATAAAATAAACAAAATTTTTTTATTTGTTAGGATATATTTCTTAAATTAAGGGATAATATTTGACATACAAAAATTTAATTTAGATAATATTTATCATCTAATTAACATTATTTTTTTATTTGTTAGAATATATTTCTTAAATTAGGGGATAATATTTAACACACAAAAATTTAATTTAGATAATATTTATTATCTAAATTTTCAAAATTTTAATATTATTAAATTAATATTATTTTATCAGAATATCAAGCTACAAAATTTGATTATTAAGGGATAAGTAAATCTATCCCAAGAAATAGTATATATCTTTAATAATTTGATAATTTTTATCTATTAAAAAAAAAGTATATATCTCCATTAATTTGATAATTTTTACGTTGGTGACATTTAAATATATATATATATATATCAAAATTCCATATAGCTATTAACCACATTCTCTTTCTCTCTTTTTTTTAAAATTTTTTAATTTTTTATATGTTATGTTATGTTGAATCAACTCTCTCTCTCTTTTTTTTTTTTTTTTTTTTTTTTCATATGACCTTTTTTTAATTCCAATTTTTATGGGATAGAAAAAAACACATTGATTAGATATCTTTAATTTCAATAAGATTTAAATGAATTATATTTTAAATGGAACTCTACCAATATATATAACCCTATATATTCTTTTTGAAGTGAAGCTTATTTCGGTATGTGAATGCCTAAATCCTATGACAATGCAAGTATGCATTCTTTCTTCTTTTATTATTATTATTATTTTCATTTTGTTTATTTTCTTTAGTGTTATTATTGGTTTTTTGTTTTCATGTGATTTTAATTAATGAATTCAAAACATTCGAAAATATTGTCAAGTTTCTAAAGGCTCCTTCTTTGTTTTTGTATTTTGTTTTTATTAAATTGATTAGGTTTTGTGTATTGGTTGCCTTTTAAACTAATTTTCTTAGCTTTGATCTAATTTATATGCTTAGGGTTAGGGTCTTAGAATTAATGATTAAATATGTTTAGAATTAATAGATTAATTTTAACAATTTTCTTATTTGATTTTTATGTTACATCAAATTATCACGATGTTCTACACGTGTATTCTTGAATTATCAACTTTAATTTTAATTTATAATATTATCATGATTATATTAATTTTAGATTTATCAATTGTTTAGTACATTTTTTTTTAAAAATAATTATCAATTTAAAATTCAATTTGGAATCTTACCCTTTATTTTAGTGAGATAATTATCTACATTTGATCATTTTTTCTTTTATCTTTATTGAATCTATTAAAATATATAATTATTTATACATTTATTTTATAAGCTTTTTCATAATACCGTGCAATGCACAGGCTTATAACTAGTATAATATAAAATCGAAATTGTAGGGTCCAAATTTGGTAGGCCAAGCCCAAACTTTGCGAATTGTGAGCCCAATGAACCCAGAACAATAAATTTGTAGAGAGTGGGTGAAAAGGCTGGGCTGGTTATAGATTTAGCAACGATTCACTTATGCCAGTAAGAATAACTTGAAGTAAAAACAATTGTAGAATGGATGATACTCAGATCAGAAGAGGCTTAATATTCATGGAAAAGTGGATACAAATCTTTCTCTCTCTCTCTTTTCCCAATTTTTTCCGTCCCCCTCTATCTAAACGCCTATTCCATTTATATATCCTTTTTCTTCCTCATCTTCACCCTATACTTGTTCTTCATCCTAGCATTCACTTGAGTACATGTCACATCAGACGTCTGCTTTAGTTTGCCGTGAGTGGTAGTAGCTGAGGTTGCATTGTTCAGGGGTCCTCTCCACATAAATGCGGCCAGGAAAGTTATTGCAGTGCATTAAATGCGGCGGTAACAGCTTTTCCTTTTAGATATTTCTCTGTTCTCATCATCTTTAGGCATGCCCAGAGCTAGCTCTTATTGTGGAGTTAGTTGGGAAGGTCGCTTAGGCCTTCAGTATATTTGCTTGATCAAGTCCCCTTGTGATCTGATGAGAGGGACCTCTTCGGACTAATAGGATTGTCTTCGGACATCTCCTCTCATTCATTTTCAGGTGCATTTTCCCCATACGGACTCATTTCTAATCCATTTTCCCTCTTCGGACACATAGTGATACTCAAATTGGGCCCTAGGCCCAATACGTAGCGTTGGGCTTTCACACCCACAATAGCCCCTCAAAATTTTAATTTTTCCCTCGCATCCAAGGAGAAAAATAGGATTTTGATCTGCTGCAAAATAAAAGCTTTAAAATTCCTAAACCTCTGAATCCACACTTGTATGTGCATAGATTTAGGCGCTTCATCATTGCCGCTATTGTTGCAGCGTTTCCAAGGTGCCATTAATTGCTCCAGGCGGCGTCTTGTCTCTGGCATCCAACGGTGGGCTATTGATCCAACGGATGTGATTTTTTCTCCAAATTTGGGCGGGATAAAACCCACAATTTCATCTGTCCCTATATAAAGCCCTAAAGGGGGTTATTTTCTCCTTTACGTTACAGATTCTCAGATTCTCAGCGAACTCAAGCTCTTACACCTGTAAAGCCCTTTCTGTCATCAACTTTGACTCTCCCCAGAATCTGCTACGATTTCTCTACAAGCCTGAAGATTATTCTTCGATTTAATTCCGCGTAAGTTCCTCACTTAAGATTTTCATCTTCTCTTCGGCTTGTCTTTTCGGCCCTTGAATAGTCGCTCCTCCGTCACTGCTTAATGCTTTTCCCTCTATTCTAACTGAAATGGGTAGATTTAAATATCTAGTGAATAGTCCCTCCCAGATGGAGAAGTTTAGGGTGACGTATCGCATACCCCAGGATGTGGGCTTGAGATATTGTTCTCCAAAAGAGTTAATAACAAATCGAGAAGTGGGCAAAGTTATAATCCCCGTCATCGCCTTCCTAGAGGGAGGAATGACCATCCCCATGGGTCCTGTTACCAGAGACTACCTCCGAGGCCATAGGCTTAGCCCTGAACAATGCGCACCTAACATGTTTAGAATTTTAGGAGCAGTTGATGATCTGAACCGTCATCTAGGATTGGGACTCACCTGGCTCGATGTGGTACACATGTACAAATGTCGTACCAAAAAAGGAGCGGGATACTATCTTAAATCCCAATCCGATATTGTCAGGCTCGTCTCCTGTCTTCCCAAATCTAACAAGGGGATGAAAGACAACTATCTGATCATCTCAGGCGCATGGCATGACGGACTTCATTGCCTAACCCAACTAGGAGAGCCAGGTGGGACATCCCAGATTTAGATTTCCTAACAATAGACTAAGGGTTTTTGCTTTTAATGATTCGGCTTTCTCTTTCTATCATGTTTCAAGTTTTCTGACTGAGTTTTATTGTGATGTTAACAGATAGAGATCACGTTGCTCCTCGGCTCAGTCTTATAAACACCGCAGCGCTCAATTTCCTTCTTCGGTCAGAGATTTTCGCAAGTGAAGATGGACAACTTAGGGCCGTGCACCTTATCCTCGGATATATCCCAAAGTCATCTTATTTTTAGCCTATCGGCAACGTGATAACACTTGGGGATCGCCACATTAACTGTATCGACGTTGCTCGGAAGGATTTTTTGGCTCCCTTTGATCTTGCCCCTGTGCCACACCCAAACTCACAGGGCATACCATTGCTCGTTCAACCTATTCAGCAGACTCTTCCTGAACTGGCAGCAGAAGGAGAAAGAGTTGCTTCTTCAACCCCTTCACTTGACGAGCAGATTGACAAGTTCAGGTTTAAAGGGGAAGCTTCAGAAGAGGTTCAGATTTTGAATGCCAAAGAGGGAATTGATAGGCAATCCGGTGTTCTCTCAGAGAGAATAAACGTGCCAGACGACTCTTTCGAGGAAGACATGCAGAGTTTGAAAGATCTGATGAAGAACAGAAGGCCGAAGTCTGTGACCAAAGAGGTTGGCACATCTTAGCCAACGGTCACTCTTCCTCCTCTGCCTCTTCAGGCTCCCTCGGATCTCGGCTTAAAGCCACTGCCGGATTTGAAAAAGAAAAGGACCATGACCGATACCGAAGAAAGGGAGGTGGCGCCTCTGAAGGGATCTAAGCAACAGAAAATTGTCCACGAGACAAGGAACAGAAGGGCTTCGTCTACTGAGAGTAGAGATGACCCTTTGGCAGCAGATGTACGCCGAGGAGCTCGGATATGGTCCCCAAAGTTGACATTGGGTGGTGCTGCCATCCCATATGATGCTTCCCTTAGAAATTATGCCGGAGGGAGAGTTGGTCACATTGCAGAGGCATTAGAGCAACCTCTGCTACTTCCGAAGGACATGGAGTCCTACAGGCGTTTCAGCCAGCAAGAACTCTTTCTATCCCTTAAAAGGGATTTAGCCATGGTAAGCGAATTGACTTATCTTCTCAACTTTAAGATGTTTGTTTTCTGCATTCACTACTTTTCTTTGCCTTACATTAAAAAACATTCTTATTCTATCATGCAGATTACTCAGCAAGTTTATGTGGTTGAGGAGTGGAACAAGAAAATCCATGTTGAAGTCCAAGCGGCGGTCCACTCTCGGTCGGAGGCTGAAAAGGCATTGGGCAGCCTAAAGGATGAGTGTGCCCGTATATCCAAACAGCTGAAAGAGGCGACCAAGGAGAAAAAGAGCTTGGAAGTGGGCTTTATGATGACTTGCATAATTTGACATAATTTATCACTTCTCAACTTTAAACTTTAGTCTAATTTTATTTATTTTTGTTGATTTTAGACTTCATTATTGTTATTTAAATTTTATTGTAGATTTGAAGGAAATAAAGATTTAACCAAATGAAAGAGAACTGAAATAGAGCAAAGAGGAAAAATGCTGAAACAAAGGGCTGAAAGGAGCAATGTTTTTGGGCTGAATAAAAGAAAATATTGGGCTGAAAAGAGGAATTGCTTTTGGGCTAAAAGGAGGAAGGTTTTGGGCTAAAAAGAGCAAGGTTTTTGAGTTAAAGAAAGCAAGGTATTGGGCTGAAACAGTGGGCTGAAAAAGACAAACGTTTTGGGTTGAAAAGGGCACTACATCTAAAAGAAAAAAAGGCACCACGGCTGAAAGAAAAAAGGAGGCGCAGAAAAGAAAAAGAGGGCTGAAGCAGAAAGTTTGGAGGCGCTGAAACTGAAGAGAGAAAAGCTGAAACAGAAAAGAAAGAGAAGGCTGAAGCAGAAAAGAAGCTGAAGCTGATGCAGAAAGAAAGGGGAGGCTGAAGCAGATTTTTGTGTTCATTTTTTCCTTCAAATCTTCTCAGAAAAATTATGGTGAATTCGTTTATGTTGAATTTAATTTTTAGCATGAACTAAATTTCTTATTTCTAGGAAAATGATGTAATCTAGTTCCGAACTATGCTTGCTTTTCTATGATAATTTGAATTAATTCTTTTTATGTTTGTCTGATTTATTCTGAGTTTATTGCTTTTGATTAACCGGCCATTAATTAGATGATTTTGATCTTGTGATTTGCTGTCGAAAGAGGGAATTATAGGATAGATCTTGAATATTTCGGCATAGGTAAATATAGAGATCGAAAGACTTGTATGAACTTGTGTAGTATTAAAATCATTGGTCTTAATGATTTCTTGCTTTATTAAATTGCATACTCTTGTGTAAATTGATGAACAAGAATGTTTCCAATTGACTGTCGAAAGAGGCTTTTGGATGTTTATTGGAGATTGCTAACAAACAAAGAGAATTAAATTTAATTAGCTAGATGAGTAAAGCATAGTGAGGGATTAGGTGAAATCGATTTCCTAGAAGTTTTCTTCCCATTAATTTGATCTTTGAACAACATCTTTCTTTTCCTTTGCTTATTTTCTTTAATTTGATTTTATTTTAAATTCCAATTACAACAACCTTAGTGACTTCTCTAGATAAAATCGAGATTAGCATAATTTTGGTATTTGTCAAAAGTAAGTTACCAATCCCTGAGGACGATACTCTTCTCATCACTTTACTATAAAACTACGATACTGTGCACTTGCAGTTTTGCACCGATCACCTTAAGAATGCTGAAAAGCAGGCCGAAGACCAACGCCAGCAATTGTATACAACTGAGATCAACTTGGAAACAGAAAAAGCGCTGGTGAAAGGTCTTCGGGCTGAGCTTGATAAAGCCAGGGAGTCTGCTAAGTTGGCCAAAGAGGACGCTCAATTGGCTAAGGAGGCGCTTGAGGCTGAAAAACAAGCTGCCTACATGCTGGGGGTAAAAGAGACCCAAATAAGGTTGACCGAGGAGTTCGCGAAGGTTTGCAGGGAGTACCGTGACATTACATGGGGCAAAGGCCTTGATGCGGCTGGAGTCCCCCCAGAATCTGCCCTGAGGCAGCCTGGGAGTGTTTACTACCACCCAGATATCTGCGACCTGCCAGAAACCTCGGATCCTCTAGCTGCCAACCTGAACCTTCTAGACCCTACTGAGGCAACCCAGGCATCTAGCTAAACTAGTGATGCGGGCAAACCGTCTGAGAATGTACAAGGGTCAGATGCTACTGCTCAGCCTGGCCAGACTATTGACCCATTGCCTCAAAAGAAGGCCTAGAAGTTTAGGAATTTTATTAGTTTGTTTTTTTTTAATTGCTGTTGTTGTTTTTTTGTTTTGTTTTGTTTTTTTTTTTTTACTTGTAATAGCTAGACCCCCCCTTTTTTTGTTTCGTGACTGTAAGCTATTTCCTTTTGATCAATGAAATGGTTTCCTTTTTACCTTTAATGCCATCACAGCACATATCATGATGCATCATTACTGCAAATAACAACAGCTTAAAAAATGAGAATCACTTAATAACGTGATTTTGACTTAAGCATGACTAGGAAGGCCTTGTGATAATAACAACTGCATTGGAGTGTTAATTAGCGAAAGTAACTTGGTTCGAGGACTATAGACATAGTTGAGTTCAAGTTCAAACACTTAGGAGAATTGTAAACCTAACCACCATATCATGATGATGATGTAGACAATCTAAGTCAATACTTGAGAGAGCTGTTCGTATGAGAGTTACTTAATAAAATGAGTTTCACTTAAGTTTAAGCATTTATAAGAATTATAAATGAGTGTTAACTAACCTAAATCATCTGGTCCGAGGACTACAGGCATGATTGAATTTAAGTTTAACCACTTAGGAGAATTGTAAACGAGTGTTAACTAACCCAAATCATCTGGTCCGAGGACTACAGGCATGATTGAATTCAAGTTTAAACACTTAGGAGAATTGTAAACGAGTGTTAACTAACCCAAATCATCTGGTCCGAGGACTACAGACATGATTGAATTTAAGTTTAAACACTTAGGAGAATTCTTACCATAACAAAATGGCATATTGACTGAAGGAAGAATTCATTTAATACATTTTGAGGTTATTTACATTCCAGGGCTGGGGTATTATATGATTATCTAGATCTTCTAAGAAATACGCTCTAATACCAGCCCTTGAAGTGATACGATATGGTTCTTCCCAATTTGGTCCTAGTTTTCCCCAAGCTGGATTCTTTGTAGTACCCACAACCTTCCTCAGCACCAAATCACCAGGTTCTAAAGGTCTCAGCTTTACGTTGGTGTCGTAGCCTTGCTTGAGCTTTTGTTGGTAATGTGCCAGTTGGACCATTGCATTTTCCCTTTTTTTTTTCAATTAGATCTAAACTCTTTTCTAGTTGCCCATCGTTGCCGATCGGACTGAACGAGCTAGTCCTGTATGTTGGGAACCCAGTCTCCAAACGTATAACAGCTTCAGCCCCATAGGTCATTGAAAATGGGGTTTCTCCAGTAGACCTGCGAGGCTTAGTTCTGTATGCCCAAAGTACATGGGGCAATTCTTCCACCCATCTACCCTTCGCATCATCTAGCCTCTTCTTTAATCCATTAACTATGACTTTGTTAACAGCTTCCGCTTGCCCATTTCCCTGGGGATAAGCCCATGGAGTATCTGTTTGTGATTCCTAGTTCGCTACAATAACTCTTGAATGCTTTGCTATCAAACTGAAGACCATTGTCCGAGATAAGGGTATGAGGGATCCCAAATCGAGTGACAATATTTTTTCAAATAAATTTCTTTACATCTACATCCCTGATGTTTGCTAGAGGTTTAGCCTCGACCTATTTGGTGAAGTAGTCCGTGCTGACCAGAAGGTACTTCTTTTTTCCTGCAGCCTTAGGGAATGGGCTCACGATATCCAATCCCCATTGAGCGAAAGATCATGGGCTGGATAGTGGATTAAGGGTGCCACCTAGTTGATGTATGTTTAGCGCAAATCGTTGGCATTGGTCACATTTTTTAACATATTCATGGGCCTTTTTTTGCATATTTGGCCACCAATAACCTTGGGTAATGGCTCGGTGAGTTAAGGATCTACCTCCAGTATGGCTCCCACAGATCCCTTCATGCAATTCTTCTAGTAGTGACTTAGCTGCTTTAGGATGCATGCACAATAAGTACAGACCTGAATAGGAGCGCTTATACAGTTTATGGTCCTCGGACAGCCAGAACCTAGTAGCCTTCCTCCAAACTTTGTTAGCTTCCCCTTTTTCTTCGGGCAAGACATTGTCTTTCAAGAACTTAATTATAGGATCCATCCAGCTGAGGTCGACCCTGATATGATGAACTCGGACTGCCTCTTTTCTTAACTTCGTAGGTCTATGCTTGTCCTCAATGAGGATAACCCTTGGTAACTCTTGTGTCGAGGAGGTGGTGAGCGTGGCCAAAGAATCAACATGCGTATTACCACTTCTGGGGATGTGCAGTAGGCTAAAAGACTTAAACTCTAACTGCAGGGATTTAGCTCGACTCAAGTATCCCTGTATTCTTTCGTCTTTCACCTCGAACTCACCTTGCACTTGACCAATGACTAATTGACTTTCCTCCCATCCTTCGTACCATTGTCATTCCCATCAATAGAGCCTCATACTCTGCCTCATTATTCGTTGCCGAGAAATCCAGCCTTAACGCCTTTTCAATGATGATTTTCTCTGAGCATATCAGCACTAGTCCTACTCCTGAACCTCTCTGATTCGATGCGCCATCTATGTACACCTCCCAGGGTAAGGGGCTTCGTTGAGAAATCATGCCAACAGATTTTCCATCCAGGTCCAGTGTTGGTGTTACTTCTTCTAAGTGGGGCTCTGTGAATTCGGCCACCAAGTCCGCAAGGATCTGGCCCTTCACTGATGTGTGAGGCATGTATTTGATATCAAAAGCCCCTAGGATCGTGCCCCATTTGGCAATACTTCCAGTGTAGTTGGTGCTACGGAGTATGGCCTTGAGTGGGAGCTGGGTGAGAACAATAACTGTATGGGCTTGGAAATAATGAGGCTGCTTCCTCGTTCCGAGCACCACAGCCAGGATAGCCTTCTCCAGTGGCAAATAACGAATTTCAGCTTCATGCAGTGACATACTTACGTAGTAAACTGGTTTTTGCACCCCACAGTCTGTTCGTATCAACACCAAGCTTACAGCATTAGGAGCTACAGCGATGTAAACAAACAAGACCTCATCTGGCTCAGGACTGGACATGATTGGAGGCCAAGCTAGGTTGTCCTTAAGTTGCTGAAAAGCCATAGCACATTCCTCAGTCCATTCGAAACCCTTCCATTTGTTGATCAATGAGAAGAAAGGTCTACATCTATTTGCTGATCTGGAAATGAACCTATTAAGGGTAGCAGTCATACCAGTCAGCTTCTGAATCTCCTTGGGGTTCTGAGGAGCTCGTAAGTTGTTGATGGCCTTTATCTGATCGGGGTTAACTTCAATTTCCCTGTAAGTCACCATGTATCCCAAGAACTTGCCTGACCCCACACCAAACGAACACTTGGATCCGTTTAGGCGCAATCTGTGTCCCCTTAGGATTTCAAAAACATCCCTGAGATCCCCAATGTACCCAGCTATAACCTTGCTCTTCACCACCATGTCATCAATATAAACTTCAATACTTTTACCCAACTGAGGCTCAAACATTCTGGTCATCATCCTTTGATAGGTAGCCCTTACGTTTTTTAGGCCGAATGGCATTACCTTGTAGTGGTAATTCCCCATAGGGGTTACGAAAGCTGTTTTCTCCTGATCATCGAGAGCTAGTGGTATCTGATAATAACCTTGAAATGCGTCCAAGAAACTCATCCGACGATGTCCAACAGTAGCATCAACTAGTTGGTCTATCTTCGGCATAGGAAATGGATCCTTCGGACAAGCTCTATTAAGGTCAGTGAAATCCACGCACACTCGCCATTTTTCGCTTTTCTTCTTTACCACCACAGTGTTAGCCAGCCATTCAGGATAAAAAATTTCCTTAATTGCCTCTGCTCGCTTGAGTTTCATCACTTCTTCCCTGATCGCATCTGCGTGTTCCCTTGATGGACGCTGGAGTGGTTGTTTCTTAGGAACGATGGTGGGATTAACGTTTAGATGGTGGCAAATGAACTCTAGGTTTACTCTTGGTGCTTCTGTAGAGTCCCATGCGAATACATCGACGTTGGTTCTGAGAAACTCTATTAGCTCTTCCTTCTCTTGAGGAGGCAGCATGGATCCGACTTGAAAGAACTTCTCCGGATCATCATCAATAACTATCTTTACCAAGCTTTCACACTCTGCCCCTTCGACTGAGGCTTTGGTGTCCAGCACCGAAGGTTTTAACTGCTATAAGCTCTCTTTGTTATGGGCCGAGGATTCAACTTGAGGTTTGTGTTGGATAGCTGCCACTAGACATTGCCTGGTAGTAGATTGATCTCCTCGGATCTCCTTGACTCGCCCTTCGGACGGATATTTAACCTTCTGATGAAGAATGGAGGAAACGGCCTCGAGTGTATGAAGCCAAGGTCTAGCCACAATCGCGGTGTAGGGTGAGTAGGTATCTACCACTATAAAATCTACCTCCACCGTTTTAGAGCCGGTTTGCACAGGTAGTCTGATCTGACCTTTTGGGATGATCACTTTGCCATCAAAACTCACCAAGGGGGAATTATAGGGCGTTAAGTCTTCAAGAGTTAGGTGCAGCCCCTTATAAAGATCTGGGTACATTATTTCTGTGGCGCTGCCCTGATCTACCATCACTCTCTTCACGTCATATCCACCTATTCTGAAAGTGACCACTAGAGCATCATCATGTGGCTATATAGTTCCGATTTTGTCTTCGTCCGAAAAGCCCAAAACTGGTTGAACCTCCATCCTAAGCCTCTTTGGCTCTCTGTCAACACTTTTCGAGGGCAGCTGAGCAACTGATAGTATTCTGGATGGGCAAGACCCTGTCCTCCCTAGTGCGGCAAAGATAATATTTATCGTGCCCAGAGAGGTTTTTGAAGAATCGTCTCTTTGAGACCCTGCATTTGCCTGGTTTCCCTGACCATAGGAGTGGTGTAAAAGTTGTTTTAACTTGCCCTTGCTGACAAGTTATTCCAATTGGTCCCACAGGCTCTTACAATCCTTCGTAGTATGTCCATGATCGAGATGATATTGGCAGTAGAGATTGTGGTTGCGCCTTTCAGGGTTTCCAACCATCTTGTTCGGCCTCTTGAAGAAAGGCCCATTCTTGATCCTCTCTAGGACTTGGTGCATTGGCTCACGAAACACAGCATTGACCGTCTGAAGGTTCGCCGAACCCTGTCCAACCCACTCTTCCCTCGACCTGTTATGGCTCTGCCGGTCCGACCTGAAATCCATCATCTCCTGAGGGATAACCTTATCCTTTCCTTTACCCTGCTGCTGATCTTCCTCAACTCTTTTATACTTATCAATCCTATCTATCAACTGGCGTACATTGGTAACAGGCTTGCCTGTTAGGGAAGTCCTCAAGTCGTGTTCAGTGGGAAGGCCGAGCTTAAAGGAGCTGATGGCCACTAGGTCGCAATCTTCCTCCATCTTGTTATACGTTTCCCAGAATCTATCCGAATACGACTTCAAAGTTTCACCTTCTCTCATGCTGACGGACTGTAGGAAGGCCATAGACTGCGGAACTCTGCGACACGTGACAAAACGCGACCCAAATGCCTGAATTAGCTCTTGAAAAGAGCTTATAGAGTTCTCTTTCAGACTATCAAACCATCTCATGGTGATCGGTCCCAAGCTGGACGGGAAGACTTTGCACATGGGCCTCATCTCTGGAGTGAACGGCCATCCTCTGACTGAAATGACTCACATGTTCCACAGGGTCTGTCCGACTGTTATAGATGGTGAATGTCGGCTGATGAAAACGTTGAGGGAGTCTTGCGTTCTCGATGTTATGTGTAAAAGGGGACCTGGAGATCTGATCCAGAGCTTTACTCATAGCATCGTTTCCTACACCCCCATGCAATGCGCTTCGAGGCTGCCTCTCACGATGGTGCGTCTCCTCATAGGAAAAAGACTCGCTGACTGGCACTCGAAACTTCTACTTGTACACAATGTCCTGTTCATCGTCAGAATCTTCATCGGAATACGAGGAAATGCGTTTCCTCTTTGCATGGCGTAGCTCCCTCTTTAGCCTTTCAATTTCTAACTGCATGTTTTGGTTTTTCTCTGCATGGGACATGTGGCTTCCTCCATGCGACTGGCTTCGATCATCATGTGCGGTGTGTACGCTACCTTCACGATCCTGCCTCCGTTCTAGATTGAGGAAAGGATCAGCATGCTGAGATGCCCTGGACTCTGCTGGTTGTTGCCTTGGTTCAGCCATTTATGAGGTGTTGCTTGCACCTTTGCTCAAGCTAATTCCCAAAGACGGCGCCAATTGTAGGGTCCAAATTTGGTAAGCCAAGCCCAAACTTTGCGGATTGTGGGCCTAATGCCCAAACTTTGTGGATTGTGAACCCAATAAACCTAGAACAATAAATTTGTAGAGAGTGGGTGAAAAAGCTGGGCTGGTTATGGATTTAGCAACAATTCACTTATGCCAGTAAGAATAACTTGAAGTAAAAACAATTGTAGAATGGATGATACTCAGATCAGAAGAGGCTTAATATTCATGGAAAAGTGGATACAAATCTCTCTCTCTCTCTCTTTTCCCAATTTTTTCTGTCCCCCTCTATCTAAAGGCCTATTCCATTTATATATCCTCATTCTTCCTTATCTTCACCGTACACTTGTTCTTCATCCAAGCATTCACTTGAGTACATGTCACATCAGACGCCTGTTTTAGTCTGCCGTGAGTGGTAGTAGCTAAGGTTGCACTGTTCAGGGGTCTTCTCCACATAAATGCGGCCAGGAAAGTTGCTGCAGTGCATTAAATGCGACAGTAACAGCTTTTTCTTTTAGATATTTCTTTGTTCTCATCATCTCTAGGCATGCCTAGAGCTAGTTCTTATCGTGGAGTCAGTTGGGAAGGTTGCTCAGGCCTTCAGTATATTTGCTTGATTAAGTCCCCTTGTGATCCGATGAGAGGGACCTCTTCGGACCAATAGGATTGTCTTCGGACATCTCCTCTCATTCATTTCCAGGTGCATTTCCCCCATACGGACTCATTTCTAATCCATTTTCCCTCTTCGGACACATAGTGATACTCAAATTGGGCCCCAGGCCCAATACGTAGAGTTGGGCTTTCACACCCACAGAAATCTTAAACTTTTTGTTGACCTCATGAGAGCTTGTCACGAAAGTTTTCCAGCTCTCACAATTTCCCACATCATTTATAATTTTTTTTTAATTTATTTATTTTTAACTAAATACCACACGATTCATCATTTGAAAACCCAACTATGTGTTAGTTTGGATACAAATGCGTTTGCGTTTGTGATGGCATGCACGTTTTTTTTGTGGGTCCTGTACACTGTTCACGGGACCTGTAAGTATGGAAAAATGTAAATATAATTTTAAAACTGGGTTTCACAGCACTATTCACATATTTAAAAATTATTTTGCTATAGTGTTTTCAATTTTCAACAATAAACGATATCCAAACATACCTTATCTATGAAAAACCCACACAAACCTGCAACCAGGGAAGTCAATACCGTACTGTACCGGCTGGTACGGCCGGTATATACCGTACCGGCCAGTGCTCCGGTACAGGTACACCCCCTGTTTCGTACTGGAAAAATTACCGGTCGTACCGGCTGCGTACCGGCAAAAACCGGCCATATCGGCGCAATTCGGCTGTTTTGGCCGGTAAATGAAAACAACAAAAATGGAAAACCCAGATGAGAAAAATGAAAAACATGGCTACCCATTCGAAAACCCAGATGAGAAAAATGAAAAACAAGGCCGAATCTTGTGAAGCTAAGCTGTGCTGCATTGCAAGAGTGAAAACCATAGACTTCAGATAGAGGCAGCAATGAGAGTATGAGAGAAAAATGAAAAACAAGGCCGAATCTTGTGAAGCTACGCTGTGCTGCGTTGAGAAAGTAAAAACCATAGACTTCAGACAAAGGCGGCATTGAGAATATGAGACACAGGAGGATGCAAAAGTGTATTGTAGGCTTTTATATGAAGGTTGACCTAATAATGGACGGTACAGATTGGTTCAAGGGTTTTAAAGGTGCTTCTACACCATTTGATCTATTTTTTATTAACTATGTTTGGTTACATGAATAGGTGGGGGCTGTTTGTCCATAACTCATATCAAATATATAGATTATCTTTGCTAATATATATATATATATATATATAGACTTCGGCTAATATATATATATATATATATCTCAAAGATAATTTATAGATTACCTTTGCTAATATATATATAATTTATAATTTATATCTTTGCTAGATAATTTTTTTTTAAACTTTAAACTTATAAATTTTCTTTGCTAATATATATATATATATATATAAATTATTATGGTCCTAATGAGTGTGTGTGTTTATATATATATATATATATATAAAATAGCGGTAAACCCGAAACGGTACACCAGTATTGACCGGTATTCGAAATATATCGTACAGCTGACCAAACCGGTACAGCCTCTGGTATGGTATTGACTTCCTTGCCTGCAACCCCCAGTTTCTTCTCCGTTGTCTCTCACCAAAAAAAAAAAAAAAAAAAAAAAAATTGCTCTCTGCCCCAACAAACTCTCCTCCGGCAAAGTTTCGGCCATAGATATCCTATTTTGACAAATAGATTGCCTTCTCTCTCTCTCTGTGAAAAACCCATTGTTCTCCTACTTTGACAAATAGGTTGCTCTCTCTGTTTCTCTTTCTCTGAAAAATTAATTGATCAAGAAATGAAGGTAAAAAAATATATTTAGCATTTGTTTGATTACTGTTTGGTATTTGATTGTTTTTTATTTTTTATTTTTGAATTTCCATTCTTCATATGTTATCTATCAAAAATAAAATAAAATCATATGTTATAGTTTATATGCTAATGTCAAGCAGACTGCCAGATATAGAAAAATCGTCTGCTGTATTTGTTATTTGGTGGTTTGGAGTTCTTTTATATTTTTGGGGTTTGTATGCCCTCTGTTTGTTTGCTTGGTAAGTGGAGGAAAAGAAATAACTTTTAGTCTTGTGTTTGATACTAATTTGGAATTTAATTGTGATGACATTTATTCATTTATTTTCCTGTTTTGTTTATGAGAAAAATATTGAAAAATAGAATAAAGTAGGTTCTTTTTGGGTGTTTTATATTTTATTATTTTTGAAGAAAAGAATACTTAAAATTATAAAAGAAAGCAATTTAAGGAGCTCAAGCTTGGCTCACACTCTAGATCAGCTATAGACTACATATTACAGCAAGGACAGAGGATGTACACTACACACGCCAGTACATGTTCCCTGTTTTAAATATAACCAATAATAAGGCATCTAAATGAATTTCTATGGTTCAAGTTGAAGACACCACAAAGTTGATAGGAAGGCCGGCCAATAGACAGGTGAAGGTTGTTATAAGTGTATAAAAATATATCAGTTAGTATTGCACTATCTTTTGTTAAGTCACATTAAAAGAAAATGTTTATGAAAGGTTTTCGTGGTCACAGGTAAGGAAAGATTTGAGTAGATGTACTGGTCTAAAAAAGTGATTTGGGTTTGAAAAGATTGAATCTTGAGAGCAAAAGAGTGGTTTAAAGATATCTTTAACTTGCAAGACTTTCATCTAGCAGTAAGTTTATGAGAGGGATTAGAGTTATTTGGAGAATGGTTTTTGGGGGATAAGGCCGAAAAAATATGTAGAGGTCAGGTTTAATTAATAGTTATAATGTTATGCTCTATGTAAAGTAATATAATTGCTGATTTTCTAATAGATTAGAGAAGAGAAATTAAGTTAATTAAGACCGTTTGGTGTCAAAGCATATGTGATAGTGATTATTAGCATATGGATGCATCACTGTTTCTTTATTTATTTATTGGAATACTGGAAATCTTATAAAACTTCAGAAAAGAAAAGAGATACATCTTGAGAACATGCGTCCTCAATCAGGTTAGGAGTTTCCTCCAACCATACAACATAGTCACCCACTTGTTTTGCAAATTGGGCTAAGATGCGGGCTGGCCTATTGCCATCCCT
This sequence comes from Quercus gilva, assembly GCA_023621385.1. Classification (NCBI taxonomy): domain Eukaryota; kingdom Viridiplantae; phylum Streptophyta; class Magnoliopsida; order Fagales; family Fagaceae; genus Quercus; species Quercus gilva. The sequence continues at coordinate 50,628,038 of CM042473.1, read as the reverse complement.
TTTAACATGACTGAAAGATACAAAGCGAAACTTATCCAGTTGAACCAAAATGCTGTCTGTGACAGTTTCAAGAGAAGCCGGAGCTTGCGATTGACTTGCAAGGATATTCTTAAGGGTGCTAGAGTCCGTCTCGAAATACACTTCCTTGAGCCCCATCTCCCATGTGAATTGGACTGCAAACTCCATGGCTTTCGCCTTAGCATCAAGCGCAGACAGGTTTGCTGGGATTCTCTTGCACATTGCAGCTAACACCCTGCCTTGAGAGTCTTATAGCACCATCCCCGCACCCATAGCACACAGATCGTTAAAATTCGCAGCATCTACATTCATTTTGAATCGAGGGGAGTCTGGAGGGTGCCACTTGGTTTGAACTTCTGGTTTTTGACACACTACCTTTTCATTTGCCACTCTGTAATCCTCCACCAGAGATGGCGCACATCTGACCAAGGTTTTGCCTTCACGTTTTCCACTACCGTTACGAACAGAATTTTGTTCCTTCCAAATCTCCCAACACAGAGACAAAATTTTTTCCATTAAACCTGAGCCTTTGGAGCAATGTTTCACCAACAGCCACATTACATCAATAAAGCTCCAACTGTGGTCTAAAGAGAAAGGGAATACCATCTTATTGTTGCTCCACATGTCCTTCGCCCTGTCGCAAAACAAGAAAAGATGCAGGCTGGTTTCTGCCTCTTTCCTGCACTGGGATAAAATATCTTCCTTGATAATTTGTCTCATTTTCAAGTTAGATTTGGTTGCTAAAGCTCTGTGGCAAGCCCTCCAAGCAAAACTCCTTTTTTTGTTAGGGAGTTTTAGGTTCCATATGCTTTTCCATAAGTGTTTCATTCCTGAATCATCAGAGCATTCCTCCTTGCTGATATTCCCCACCTCCTTGATGCTGTGGTAAGCGCTACTAACCAAGAAATTCCCCTTTCTTGTGCCACTCCACACAATTCTATCCACGGGTAACCTCTGGCTTAGAGGAATGCTCAGTACCAAGTCTGCTTCTTCAGAGCTAAAGAGCTGCCTAACCGAAATAGAATTCCACTGCCCTAAATCTTCTACTATAAGGTCACTAACCTTTGCGCTTTCCCCTGAGGCTTGCGCAGGGAAGAGAATCCGTGGGTAGGATTTGGAGGGGAGCCAATCTTTAGCCCAGATTTGAATGCTTTTACTGTTGCCCACTCTCCATCTCTGCCCTTTCTATACTACGGCTTGGGTAGACATTATGCTTCTCCATGCGAAAGAAGGGTGTTTGCCAAGAGAAGCTTCAGTGAACTCACTATCCGGGAAATACTTAGCCTTGAATACCCTTGAGAACAGAGACTGAGTGTTTATCTGTAGCCTCCACCCTTGTTTTACGAGGAGAGCCTTGTTAAAACTTTTCAAGTCCCTAAATCCCATACCACCATTTTCCTTGGGTTGGCACATACACTCCCAGCTTACCCAAGCCAGTTTCTTTTTGTCTTTTTTTTACCCCACCAAAATTGTCTTATCATGTTAGTGAGATCATCACAGAGGTTTTCTAGGAGTTTAAAGCAGCTCAAAGTGTAGGTTGGGACTGCTTGGGCCACAGCCTTGATGAGCACTTCTTTGCCGGCAGCCGATAAGAGCTTTTCTTTCCACCTGGACAGTTTGGTAGCCACCTTGGACTTCAATTGAGCAAAAGAGTTTGTTTTGGACCTACCAATGAGGGAGGGGAGGCCAAGATATGTTTCGTGTTGCTTAATCACCTCGGCACGGGCACCGAACATTGTTTTAATCTTTGTCTGCAAGTCCTCCCTAGTGTTTTTACTAAAATATAAAGAGGTTTTCTGTTTGTTAAGCTGCTGCCTCGATGAGGACTCATATACTTTGAGGATTCTCAGAATTTCCGACCCCTTCGCTTCAGTAGCTCTCCCAAAAATTAGGCTGTCGTCTGCGAAAAAGAGATGGGGAATTTTTGGCCTTCTTCTACAAACGGAGACCCCCTTTAATCTCTTCTCATGCACTGCTTGGTGGAGCATAGTCGAAAGGCCTTCTGCACAAATGAGGAATAAGTATAGAGACAGAGGGTCCCCCTGGCACAGCCTTCTAGAAGGGAAGATGAGACCTTTTGGGACGCCATTTATTTTAATGGCATAAGTGACTGTGCGAAGGCATTGCATAACAAGGGCAACCCATTTCTCTGCGAATCCCATTTTTTGCATAATCCGCTCCAGGCACCTCCATTCCACCTTGTCATAGACTTTACTCATGTCCAGTTTCAATGCCATCGCTCCCACCAGGTCCTTTCTTTTCTGGCTAATGTGATACATTGTCTCTGATGCCACTAACACGTTGTTTGTAATGAATTTTTCAGCCACAAATGCACTTTGGTTCTCGCACACCAGTTGTGGAAACACTTGCTTAAGTCTGTTGGCAATGGTTTTGGAAGCAATTTTATATGCAACGTTACATAGACTTATCAGGTGGAAGTCTGTCACCCTTTTTGGCTCTTTTACTTTTGGAATTAGAACAATGTGGGTCTCATTGAAATGCAGGGGAGTGATACCCAAGTTTAAGAAATCTAAGAGAGTTTTTAAGACAACGGGGCGTACCTTAGGCCAGAATTTCTGGTAAAACAGTGGAGGCATCCCGTCAAGACTCGGGGTAGAGGTGGGGTACATGTGCTTCAGAGCAGAATCCACTTCGGAGGCTTGAAAATTCTGTGTAAGGATAGTATTCATTGGTTCCGAACCTTCTTGTGTAAAGATTGGAAAAGCTCCTCGCTTAATTCTGGGTGGGACATGGTGAACAGGTTCGCATAATACTCCTCAAAGGACTTACCAATCCCCTCTTCCTCATTTTGCCAATGACCTTTTTCATCAAACACACCTTGTATGGTATTGCGCTGGTATTTGCTTGAGGCCTTAGTATGGAAGAAGGATGTGTTTTTATCCCCATGCTTCAGCCAACTAATTCTAGACCTTTGGCGCCACATGACCTCCTCCGCATCCAAAAGCTTGTTTATCTCCTTTCTTGTGAATTTAATATCCATTAAATTGGCAGATGACCCTCTTTTGCATTCCAAATCCTCAAGACTGGCTTGCAATGCCGCTAGTTTTTTACCCACATGCCTAAAAGTAATATTATTCTAGGAAGTCAGGGAATCCCTACACTCACTCAAATAGGTAGAAAGAGTAGATTTTGGTTCCCTATATGTCCCTCTGTCCCATGCATCTTCTATCACCCCAACATAAGATTCTTCCTTCAGCCACATTTCTTCGAAGTAGAAAAGTTTTTTCCGACGTTGTTTCTTACTGCTATTCTAGACATCCTTAAGGATCAAAACACAGTGATCAGAGGCAGAGTTGGGTTTGTGATGAAGCTGCATTTGAGGAAAACCTTGCTGTCCAATTTGTTGAGACTAATGCTTTATCTAGTCTTTCCTTGACCCAACCTCTGTTTCCCATTCGTCTACTCCATGTATAGTCTTAACCTTTGTAATCCATATCACGGAGACAGCTAAAGTTGATTACCTCACAGAACGCCTCCATTTGTTTTGCTGGACGAGCACTGCCACCTTCATTTTTGCTCCCGTACATTAGTTCGTTGAAGTCCCCGAGGCAGACCCACAGTAATGAATTTAAGGTTGATAACTGCTTGAGCAAAAGCCAAGATTCCTACCTTTTACTTGTTTGTGGGTTCCCATAGAAGCCCATCACCCTTCATTGCTGCCCAACATCCCCCTAATCGACAATCGCATCAATGTGGTTGTCCGAGTAAGATTGCACATACACCTTCAGTTCTTTTTTCCACAGAAGGGCTAAACCCCCACTTTGGCCCTTGCTCGGAACAACCAACCCTTGGGAACGGTTCAATCCTTCCTTTATTCCATCAATTTCTGAAACTACTAGTTTTGTTTCCATAAAAAAAAAAAAAAATTTGGGATCTTCAGAAGACATTACCTTCTCGAGAGCACGAACTGTACGCTGGTTTCCAAGCCCCCTACAATTCCAGGCCAACGTATTCATTGATAATGGTAGGGTTGCGCTGCAGCCTCCGTCGATCCCAGGTGCTTTGCCAAAAGATGACCCACCAAAACCACTTCTTCCTCTTTTTTGCTTCTTTTTTTGGACTCAGCTTCTTCCTAGACTTCTTTGAGCGGCGTTGTCCCTTTCCGTTTTGACCTTGTTTTAGGCCCAACAACGGTGAAGCTTGCTACATCCTTTCCATCACATCGGTAGCGCTTCCATGTACCTTGGTTTACCCCACCTTGCACTTCCTGACCCTGAAATGCTCTTGCTTCTGGAGGTGGCTCATTCTCCTTTCCCCTGTACTCTGATATTTTCTTTTTCTCTGGAAGCTTCCTTGGAGTGCTTGTTTTTTGTCTTAGGTTCTCATTCTTTGGTTCAATGGCATGTATATGAGCTTTTTGGTTTGCTTTGCTTGCCTTATTTCTTAAAACTCGGCCTCCTTCAAATATTCTCAGATCCATATGGCTTTGGATATTTTGGGCCTCTTGTTGGTTTCGTGCACACCCAAATGGGCCACCCGAGTCGGTTAGTGGGCCTGTGTAAGGGAATTGGGCTTTAATAGCTTTTTCTTCTTCCCGTCAGTCCTCTGTGCCTCGGGTTGATCATTGTAAAAAGAGCCTGTGTCAGCTTTGTTTTCCTTCTTTGATTCTCAGTTTCCCATTCTTTCATTAATCGTGTCAACTGCATGTATGGCGCAGTCAATCTCCCTTAATTGCGCCTTAAAATCGCTTGTCCTATTTTCCTGTCGTGTCACATCCACCATGTCCAAGTCAGTCGCCAGAGTAGTCATTTCCGGCGGAATATGGATTTCATTGTTTTCGCTCCGATTCATCACCCCTGGCGTCTTGCATTTATTTTTCATGGGCTGGTTATTACCTTGTTGTTCACACCCCTTGTGTATTCCTTCTCCTTTTTTCTTACGAGACGGGACTTTCGCTAGCTGTGGCCTTTGAAGCTTTTCCGTGTCAGCTTAGAGCCAGGAACCATATTGCTGCTCTTCAAACTCTAGTGACTCGTTACTGTTAATCCAGAGTGAGCAATCTCTATCATCATGGTCCATTTTACCACACCAGTAGTAGAATATAGGTAGGTGTTCGTAGCGGAAGTCGACCAAACCTTTCTCTGTTGCACCCATGCGCACCACTCTTCCCCTGCACAGAGGTTTTGAGATATCAATATTTACTCGTATCCTTAAGTACTTGCCTAAGCTAAATCCCATGTTTCCTACATCCACCTTCTCTATCGGTCTCAATGGTCCAACAATCTTTTCTGCTACCTCCTTAGTTTGCATTCTTATAGGTAAGCCATGAACCTGAATCCAGAACGGAGACCTGTCAAAACTTATCGTGGAGATTGAGTCCCCTTTGTCAAACTTATGGAGGACTAGAAGGTATTTATCAAAAGGCCATGGGCTTGCCCATAGCACCCGGTTCATATCCTCTTCTTTTTGGAACAGGAAGAGTGTTGTGTTGTCTACGGTGTCCTGAACCACAAAGTTCTCCGCTGTTTTCCATATTGGTTTCAAAGCCTTCACAACTACCTCTAAATTGATACGTCTTTTTGACAGAAACTTACCTGCTAAGACCCATCCCTCTGTCACCTCATCATCCTCTAACACCACCTGATCTGCTTCGTGTTCCGTTAGTTTTAGCTTCTCACATCACTTAGAAATCTCCTCCATGGAGAATACTCCCGAGCGGATTAAGGGTGGGCAGAGAGGTTCAAAAATAAAAACCATTAAATGTACTGCCTATAGTTCTACTTGAACGGAGAAACTTTTCTTGTCTAGGGACAAGCCATTTTTTTCACCTCAAGAGGTTCCTAGGAAACTTAGAGAGAAAACCTGTCTGGTATTTGCTTTGATGCACATCCATAGTTTCTTATAGCATTATTCTTGTGAAACCAAAACGCATGTATTACACCTATATGCAAAGCTTTAAGCTTTTTTTGTGCTCTTAAGCTTATACTTTGATCTATAAACATTAGATTATTCCAAGGATCTTCATTTGGAAATTAGGTTGAATTGTTGTCTTGACCGTTGTACATAAGACCAATCATTTTATATCTATTTTTAACCTTAAATTTGAACTACAATTATTGATTTTCATTGTTTTTAACTCATTGTGAGAGTGAACAAAGTGAGGATATTTAACATTTGCTAACTATTTGTGGATCGCACTGGTTAGCGATTAGTCTATATAATAACTAATAGCCGAAACGTTTGACTTTTTCTTAACCACTCCTCATTGCGTCACGTGGCTACATAAATTATTGCCACACGTCTACATTTAAAAACATCGAAACATTGTGTCTTTTTCGTTTGGTGATTTACGTGAAATGTTTTGATTTTCGTAATACCATTGCTATTCAATTGTCTATATTAATTTAGAGACACCTTTTTCTGTCTCTTAGGTAGAAGTTACAAAATATATAACTAAAAAATGTTACTTTTTGTTGAACATGCCACGTTGTCACAGGGTCAATTTTTCACTCAAATTTTCTGCCTGTGATGGCCCTAAGTCCTTGACTTAGTCTTAGCCAACACCACACACACATTACAATAACATTAAGAACAGATTATATAGGAACATTTAAACACATAACACACACAATATTTATAGGGAACCCACCCCCAATTTTTCACTCAACATTACAAGCCTAGTGAATTACACAGAATTTTCCCAAGGCCAAAATACAATCTGCTGTTGACACCCCCATCAACCTTAGGGTTAAATACATAGAATTAATTGCTATGGCAGTTACTGCCTGGGTCTTGGACAATCTGCTACTTGTATACTAACTTAGGACACCTTCAACTGATGCTTTCTTGGCTTGCTCTCCATATTTCCAGCCCCTACACAGCAGGTCTGATCATCACGAAAGCTAGGAACTACTTGGTAACTACCATTGCACATGCTGCACATGCACATCCCATGTCTTAGTAGACCATGGGGCCTTTGCCATCCTACAGTAGCCCACACAGCATGCCCATATGCAGCACACAAAGTATCTGCCATCAGCCTACTAGCATTTGTCCATGCATTCAGCCAGCCCCACTATTCCAATGCCTTGCACACAACCTTTAATCATCACAGCAGCCGAGCCCTGCCTTGTACTTAAACCACCAAGTCCATACACAGGAAACCAACAACTAAACCACCAATGCCATGCACCACCATATAGTGTCAGCACCACCTGTTGTTGCCCATCATCACAACCATCTTTGCCCACTATGGCCCTCCTCTGCCATGGCCTTGGGGCCTTATGTAGAGCAAGGTGCCTCTACATACTGCCCCTCATCACTGCTCATCGATCCAACTCGAGCAAGGAGACTGGGTTAGTCCCCCTCAAAGAGCCCTTAGGAGTATCACTAGTCAGGCATGAGGAGCCATAAGTGTGTTGAGAAAACATGAAGCCAAGTGATTGGCCCAATGCTGCCTAAGCCCCCTCATTCCTTATGCCATCATCAGTAACACATAATGCTTCTAACAAACCACCCTCACTAGAAGAAGCCGACGTCCTCGTCGGTAGAGTATCTTCAAATGCCTTCACTTCTTTTTCAAACTACCATAAAGTCGATGCCTTCTCCCAACTTGCTTCTGTTTTAGCTGCCCCTTTCCACTTCACTAAGTAATAAGTTATCATGTTTCGACCTTTTCGATAACTCGTTACCTTCTTGTCAAAAATTCTATCCACTTCTCGATTAAACTATACCAAAACAGTAGGTGTGGCATGCCTTGCCTCATTCCTTGTAGGATCTCGCTCATCCCCATGATAAGGTTTTAGAAAGCTCAAATGAACTGTGGGGCGAATCTGCAACCTTTCAGGCAGTTTCAACTTATAAGCAACAACACCAACTCTCTTCACAATTTCAAAGGGACTATCATACTTTGGAATTAAACCTCGATGCACATTCTCACTTTTGAACTTTCTCCGAATCTGTGGAGTTAGTTTCAACGGCATTTTGTCCCCAACTTGGAACTCAATAGGCCTCCTCCCTTTATCAGCATACTTTTTCATTCTTAGCTATGCTTTCAACAAACTGTCTTGTGCTTTCACATTAGTTCTTGTTTAGCAATAGCAAATTTGTGTGTTGCAGGACACCTGCCCCCTGAATGCTGCTTTGCAATCTCATGAGGTGTTAAGGGCTGTTGTCCCATTGCCAACTCAAATGGACTCATTCCCGTTGAAGAAGACTTGTGTAGATTGTAAGCAAACTATGCTGAATCCAATAAGTCCAGCTAGTTTTTCTGACTTGCAGTCACATAGTGCCTCAAGTAATCTTCCAACACAGCATTGATCCTCTGGGTTTGACCATTTGCTTGTGGGTGATTAGTAGTAGAAAACTTCAACTGCGAACCCAGCAACCCAAACAAAATTGTCCAAAATCGACTAGTGAAACAAGAGTCTCTATCATTCACAATATCTTCAGGCAAACCAAAGTATTTCACCACATTTCTATAAAACAGATCAGCAGCGACCTTTGTTGCACCAAGTACTTGGTGTAGCCATAAACACGGCATACTTCGAAAATCGATCAACCACTACAAAAACTGAACTAATTCCCTTCGCTTTAGGCATACCAGTAATGAAATCCACATAAATAGAAACACATAGACGATATAGGAAGAGGTTGCAGCAAACTAGCTTCCTTTTGAGTTAAACCCTTATCTTGTTGACAAACTAGACAAGCCTTAACATACAACTCAATGTCTAACTCCATCTTAGGCCAATAAAAAGAATGGATAGTAAAGCATACATTCTTTCCTTACCTGGATGTCCTGCCCATTGTGGATCATGAGTCTCTTTCAACAACTCTCTACAGATCTTCCTATTAGGAACAAACAACTTACCACCCTTTGCATACAACAAACCATCTTTAAGCCAGTAACAACGTACTAGGCCTGTAGTTACATCTTGCACCAATTTTTGGTAAGTGGCATCAAGCTTAGAACTTTCCTTGATCCTTTCCACAAAATCTGACTCAAATTTGGTTAAGGCAGCAACATATTCTTGCACTTGTTTGCGGCTAAGTGCATTTGCTACTTGATTATGCTTGCCAGGCTTGTGTTCCCACACAAAATCATATTCTTGCAGCAACTCCTGCCACATAGCTTGCTTAGGAGATAGTTTTTTCTGTGTGTTGAAGAAGGTATTGGCTACACTATCGGTCCTCACCACAAATTTTGTGCCTAGTAGATATACCCTCCAAGTTAGCAAACAATGAACCAAAACAATCATTTCCTTCTCATGTGTTGAACATTTATCTTTTGCATCATTCAGCTTCCTACTTTTGTAGGCAACTGGATGTTTCTCTTGCACCAGTATACCACCAATTGCTTCGTCAGAAGCATCAGTATGGACTTCAAATGGCAACTCAAAATCTGGTAGACGCAGCACCGACTCACTCGACACAATAGCTTTAAGCTTCTCAAAAGCTTCTTGGCATGCATCTATCCACACCCATTTCTTTTCCTTTTTTAGCAAATCTGTAAGAGGAGCAACCTTCTTGGAATACCCTTGAATAAACTTCTTATAATAGTTAGCCAACCCAAGGAAAGACTGCAACTCAGTAACTTTACTTGGTGGAGGCCAATCAAGGATAGCCTGCATTTCCTCTCATCCATCATTACAAGACCTTTGCTGACCTTTTGCCCATGAAATAAAATCTCTTGTTGGGCAAACTCACATTTCTCTTTCTTTACATACAATTGATGTTCCTTCAATTTGGACAGCACCTTCCTAAGGTGTTCTAAGTGATCCTCCAAGGACTCGCTATATATCACTATGTCATCTAAGTAAACCATAACAAAATGGTCTACAAACTCACAAAATACATCATTCATCAAATTTCAGAATGTAGCAAGGGCATTTGTTAAACCAAAAGGCATAACGAAAAATTCATAAGAACCATACTGAGTTACACAAGTTGTCTTTGGTTCATCCCCTTCAGCAATCCTCACTTGCCAATATCCTGATCTCAAGTCCAGATTGGTGAAGTAAGTGGCTTTGCATAGTCTGTCAAACAGGTCTTAAATCAAAGGAACCCGGTACTTGTTCTTCACCATTACTTTGGTCAAGGCTCTATAGTCCACACACATACGCAATGATCCATCCTGCTTCTTTTGGAACAGAACATGGGCACTGTAAGGGGCTTTGGAGGGCTGAATATAGCCTACATTAAGCAATTTAGTCAGTTACTTTCTCATCTCATCCAACTCCATAGGGGACATTCTGTATGGAGCCTTTAAAGGAGGCTTTGAACCAGGAACCAACTTAATCTTGTGATCAACAACAAACCTTGGTGGAAAGGTCTTAGGCAATTTTGGAGGCATCACATCAACAAATTCCTCCAACAGTCCAACAACAGCATCTGAAACTTCAACAAACTTGTCCTACTTGACCTCAATCATTGTAGCCAAGTAAGTTATATCCTTCTTCTTTAGCCCATGCTCAACTTGCATTGCTAACACCATTGGCTCTTTCCGCTTGCTAGTCTTGCTATTTCCTGCCACATGCCTAGCAGGAACATAGCATGACTGCTTCTCATCGAAAATCAACATCACACCGATGAATGGTAGCAAGGAAACCTTGGCAGCCACAAAGAATTCATCACCTAGCATTACATCAAAGTCATCCAACTTCATAATCAGGAAATTCACCTTTCTTGTCCACTCGCTAACCTTGAACCTCACACCAAAAGAAATTCCCGAAATAGGTTTTGCTTCAGAGTTTACTACCTTGATCTTACTTGGACACTTGCTCACTTTCAGACCAAGCTATTGGACCATACTTTCATTAACAAATTTGTGGGTAGCACCAGTATCAAGCATTGCTTTAGTCCCATTCCCATTAATCTCTACTTGCACATAAGACAACTCCTTAGAATTACCTCCTGCACTAAGGGCATTTAGCAATTGTAAGGGGTTTACCTATTTGGGAACTTCTTCATCTGACTACCCCCTCTCATTTTTAGCAACCATTGCATTAAGCTTCTCACACTTAGGGCAGTCTCTTGCTCAATGAGGGCCATTGCATATGAAGCAGCCTACATTCAACTTGGGCTATTCTTTGCTTTGTTTAGAGGTAGAACTCTCTCCTTTGCTCTTGTTACCCCAATTTTTCTTCTGCTTATCTTTGTTCTTCTTGCTATCTTTCTTTTGCTTGTCTTTGCCTTTGTCCTTGGACTTACGTTTTTCATCATCCCCATTGGGCATATTGAACTTGTAGTCCACTAAAGCATTTGCTGCAGATATAGCAGCGGGCAGATCATACACTGCTTGCCTCTTTAACTCGAATTGCGCCCAAGGTTGCAAGCCAGACATGAAATTGAACAACTTATCTTCCTTTGACATGTTCTCGATATCTAGCATCAAAGAACTGAATGTCTTGACATATTCTCTCACTGTACTAGTTTGCTTCAATTTCTTCAAGGAGTCTCTTGCAACCCATGCATTGTTGGTAGGCAAGAACTGGTCCTTCAACTCTTTCTTTAAGGCTTCCCACGAGTCAATCTTCCCTCTACTGGCATCTACATCATCTTCCACACAGGTTCTCCACCATAACTTGGATTCCCCTGAAAGATACATGCTAGTAATATTTACCATCTCTTAATCAGGCACCTTTTAGCCTTGAAGTGCTGCTCCATGTCCCAAAGGAAATTCTTCAAATCCTTGGCACTCTTAGCACCATTAAAGGGCTATGGTTTAGGCACCTTCACCTTGGTGGCCATTTCCCCCTCCATAGGCAGGCCACACATTGCCCTCTTTAGCAAGGCAATTTTTGTCTCAAGTTGGCTTTAGGTCTTTCTTCCTGCATTGCTCTAGGCATCTAGGGCAGCAGCCAACTCTTCAACACAAATCAACACAACATCCCTCTAATAAAAAATCTTATTCTGTATCACAGCAGTTTTTATAGACAGTGCATCCAATTTGTCACACACAAAAAGTTGTTTTCCCTTTGCAAGAACTCCAAGTATGTTCTCCAAGACAATCACCCTTGCTTTGGTGTCCAAAGACATTGCAGCCAGGGCTCTGATACCAATTGTCACAGGGTCAATTTTTCACTCAAATTTTCCAGCCTGTGATGGCCCTAAGTCCTTGACTTAGTCTCAGCCAACACCATACACGCATTACAATAACACTTAAAACAAATTATATAGGGACGTTTAAACACACAACACACTCAATATTTATAGGGAACCCACACCTAACCTTTATTACTTAATCTTAAGTACAAAGGAAACCCTTTTACAAGCCTAGAGAATTACACAGAATTTTCCCAAGGCCAAAATACAATCTGCTGTTGACACCCCCAATAGCCTTAGAGTTAAATACACAGAATTAATTGCTATGGCAGTTACTGCCTGGTAATTGCCTAAGTCTTGGACAATCTGCCACTTGTGTTATGACTTAGGACACCTTCAAATGATGTTGTCTTGGCTTGCTCTCCATGTTTCTAGCCCTTACACAGCAGGTTTGATTACCAGGAAAGCTAGGAACTACTTGGTAACTGCCACTGTACATGCTGCACATGCACAACCCATGTCTTAGCAGACCATGGGGCCTTTGCCCATCCTCCAGCAGCCCATATAACATGTTCCGACACGTTTTGAAGAGGCTTAGCCCATGCTCAAGGTCTCCCATTAGCACTACAGCCCACACAGCATGCCCACATGCAGCATACAAAGTAATTGCCATCAGCCCACTAGCACTTGTCCATGCATTCAGCCAGCCCCACTAGCCCAATGCCTTGCACACACCCTTTAATCATCACAGTAGCCCAGCCCTGCCTTGCACTCAAGCCACCAAGCCCACACATAAGAAACCAGTAACTAAACCACCAATGTCATGCACCACCACATAAGGTTAGCACCACCTGCTGCTGCCCATCATCACAACCAACTTTGCCCACCATGACCCTCCTCAGCCATAGCCTTGGGGCATCATGTGGAGCAAGGTGCCTCCACATGCAGCCCATCATCTCTGCTCATCGATCCAACTCGAGTAGGGAGACTGGGCTGGTCCCCCTCAAAGAGCCCTTAGGAGCATCACTAATCATGCATGAGGAGCCATGAGTGTGTTGAGAAAACATGAAGCCAAGTGATTGGCCCAATGCTGCCCAAGCACCCTGATTCCTCATGCCATCATCAGTAACACATAATGCTCCTAACAAACGATGAATGGCAGCAAGGCAGCCTTGGCAGCCATAAAGAATTCATCACCCAGAATTACATCAAAGTCATCCAATGTCAACAGAAGAGTGTATTTTGGCCTAGGGAAAATTCTGTGTAATTCTCTGGGCTTGTAAAAGGGTTTCCTTTATACTTGAGATTAAGTAATAAAGGTTGGGGGTGGGTTCCCTGTAAATATTGTGTGTGCTGTGTGTTTAAACGTCCCTATATAATTTGTTCTAAGTGTTATTGCAGTGTGTGTGTGGTGTTGGCTGAGACTAAGTCAGGGACTTAGGGCCATCACAAGCAGAAAATTTGAGTGAAAAATTGACCCTGTGACACACGTCTAACTTCTGCAAATATGACTAAACAAAACAAATCCCCAAATTAAGTAATGCAACGTTCTGCTTGGCTTTGGGTAGTTTTAGTTTTAATTTTTTTATTATATGTTTTATAGATCTTCCCACAAAAATAAAACATTCACTTCTCCCTATCTTTGTGTACATTCTTCTCCTTTCCTCTGCCTATCTTTGTACTTTATTTCCTACAATAACTTTGAGACTTTTACTTCGTAAAAATTTTGCCCTGTTTGCAAAAGTAAATAGAAGCAAGCAAAGTTTCAAAGCAAGTCCAAAGGTCAGATCCCTTCTCTCATGGAGTGTTTGCATTGGATTATGTGGGTGCACTTTGTGCATTGTGTTGTGACAAACTTCCAGGAAAATTAATTGGTAATAAGATTTTTTATTTCCAAATGATATATTAATCTGTTTTTCCAAAACTGATAGTGCCTTGAGGCCAATAATGATTAGTTGTCATCTGAACTCTAATATTTAACCAAGAAAGATTTTGCACCTTGCCACGTAGTGATGATAATGATATCTTGGTCTTCATCTTTGTCTACATAAATGATAAAACAGAATAAAACTCTGTACCTTGCAAGTGGGATTGGAGACAAAGTACAGACATTTTTCCTAGATAAGCATTCGTTTCTTCATTGTCATTGGCTCAATTTTAGTTACCATGTCTGTATGCTAAGAATGCGTCAGATTAATGAAGATAAGAGAGAAAAGTATCTTCCACAATTTTGTACGTGTGGAAAATTTCAGAGTTGAATAAGATTCTGGCCCATAACTTGGGTTTCGTAATCGGCTAGGCCTTCAATATCCAAATGAATATGAAATTGAGAAAAAGAAGCCGAGAAGAAGTTACCAAATGAATATGAACTGTTATTTATACTCAAGGTATTATAACCCTTTAATAAGTATCTTTTCGGTCAACATACCAATAGACATATTTTTGGTCAACAGGCACCATTTCATACAATAGACATCTTTTGGTATATCAAATACGAAGGGTTATGCCCTTTCAATAGACACCTTTTAGTATATCAAATTTGAAGGGTTGTGAACTTTCAATAGGCACCTTTTGGCATAGATATTACAACCTATCTTATATATACTTATATATATATATATATATATAACACAAACTAAATTAGAGACGCAACATTTTGTCTCTTATTCCTTCCCACAAAAAACTAATCAATAAAACAACATTACTTTCTTTTGCCTAAGTAATAAAATTTTGTGATATTTATTTCAATATCATTTTTTTTTATAAAAATTTCATTCATTTTTGCTTACTACTCTAACTAAAAAATAATGATTTTTTTTTCCTGAAACTCATCCAGTAGTTATTTTTGTGCATTGCACGGGTTAGTGACTAGTAATTACTAATAGCCGAAACGTTTGATTTTTTGTTGACCACTTCTCATTGTGCCACGTGGCTACATAAATTAATGCCATGTCTACCATTAAAAACATAGAATAATTTATCTTTTCATTTGGTGCTTATACAAACCATTTCAGTACAATTTTTTGAATTTCAGAGTTGAATAAGATTTTGGCCCATAACTTGAGTTTTGTAATTGGCTAGGCCTTCAGTATCCAAATGAATATGAAATTGAGAAAAAATAAGTTGAGAAGAAGTTACCAAATGAATAAGAACCATTATTTATACTCAAAGGATTATGAACCTTCAATAAGCATCTTTTCGGTCAACAGACACTTTCATTCAATAGACACATTTTCGGTCAATAGGAACCTTTTCATACAATAGGCATTTTTCGTTTAATAGGCATCTTTTGGTATATCAAATTTGAAGGGTTATACCCTTTCAATAGACACCTTTTAGTATATCAAATTTGAAGGGTTATGAACTTTCAATAGGCACTTTTTGGCATATATATTACAACCTATCTTATATATACCTATATATATAATACAAACTAAACTAGAGACGCAACATTCTGTCTCTTATTCCTTCCCACAAAAAACTAATCAATAAAACAACATTACTTTCTTTTGCCTGAGTAATAAAATTTTGTGATATTTCTTTCAATATCATTTTTTTTTTTTAATTTCATTCATTTTTTCTTACTACTCTAACTAAAAAATAATGATTTTTTTTCCTGAAACTCATCCAGTAGTTATTTCCATGCATCGCATGGGTTAGCGACTAGTAATAACTAATAGCCGAAACGTTTGATTTTTTGTTGACCACTCTTCATTGCACCATGTGGCTAAATAAATTAATGTCACGTCTACCATTAAAAACACAGAAAAATTTATCTTTTCATTTGGTGCTTATACAAACCATTTCAGTACAATTTTTTGCTATTGTTGGTGTTCAGTTGCATTTTTCCAGCAGGTAGTTATAAATTTTACACATTTCCTAAAAAAATTTAGTTTATACTTCTTGAGACAAAACTCAAAAACTTCAAGTTCATTCTGATTCTTCTCCCTTTCTCTATGTACGGTGGAGAACCTTTGGTTTTCACAAATATTTTTTTGGCAGGTTTTAATGCTATATTCCATTATAGGTTTTTTAGTTTTATTATTTGTGTTTTAAAATCTTCAAGTTCTAACGCTATATTCCATGCATAAAGACGCCCAGTCTTACGTAAAGGCATGTAACAGATTCCAATGCTTCAGTAACATCATAAGGTAACCATCAAAATAGCTCACCCTAATGACTACTCCATGGCTCTTCGTACAATGGGGATTTGACATAATGAGATCCTTCCCTATGGCAACACGGCAGCTCAAATTCCTCATCGTAGGGATCGACTACTTCACCAAAGGGGTTGAAGCGGAACCCTTAGCGACCATCATTGAAAAGAATGTCAATAGTTTCATCTAGAAAAACATTGTTTGCTGCTTTAGTATCACAAAAGTCTTCACCTCTGACAATGGAAAGCAATTTGACAAAGATGCGTTCAGAGACTTTTGCCAGTAGCTGGGAATAAAAAACCACTACTCTCCACCTGTCCATTCGTAAGCCGACGGTTAGGTAGAAGTTACAAACCGATCTTTGCCCAAGATAATCAAGACTCAGCTTGAAGGGGTAAAAGGTATACAACCAGATGAACTACCAAGCATCCTGTGGGCAAATAGGATGAAGGCTCGAACTCCCATAGGTGAGACACCCTTTAGACTTGCATTTGGAAGTGAGGCCGTCATTCTAGTAGAATTAGGGCTCGCATGCTATAGAATAGCTCATCACAAAGAAGGGAAGAATGATGAAGGAATACACCTACACTTGGATTTACTAGATGAGGTAAGGGTGATGGCTGAACAGCAGATAGCCCTCTACCAAGACCTCGTGGCTAAACTAAAACATCAAGGTTAAGCCTAGGCACTTTAATATTGGGGACATCGTCTTGAGGAAGGTGACGACCACTAGAACGGATTCTACGCAAGGCAAGCTAGGCCCCAACTGGGAATAACCCTATAGGGTCGTCGATTGCTACAAAAGGGGTATTTACCACCTAGAGATGCAAGACAAACGAAATTTACATCACCATTGGAACATCGAGCACCTAAGAAAATATTACAAATAGTGCACTAACTACGAACTATGTTTTGTGCTTTTCTTTCAGTTTTGCTAAGTAGACTATTGTGTTTTTCTTTCAGCTTTTGCTAAGTAAACTTCAGACTGCTCGTCCAGCACTCAATCTGCTATTTCTTGTATTTCTCCTAGTTCAATAAATGCACAATTCTTAAGAAATTATCAGATGACTATATATAAAAGCAAGAAGGAAAGCTAAAGTCCTACCTATAGGGTAAACCGATGACTAAGGACAACAACGGGTACTTGGTCACCTTATATAAACTAACTCCTACCTACAAGGTGGATCGAAGACCAAGGACACTGGCGGTTGCCTGGTCCCTGATTTGAATCCAAGTCCTACTTGCGAGGCAGATGGACGACCAAAGACACCAACAGACGCCTGATCACTTAATTAAAGATGAATCCTACCTACACAGTAATCACTTACTTAACAAGGTAAACCCGATGGACCACAATGCTTAGCCTATTTTGTAAGCATGGGCATCTACAACTTAGCCTACAAGGTAAACTTGACGGGTCCTAATACTTGCCTACAAGGTAACATTATCTCGTCGAGTAGAGCAATAGGCATATTCTACAAGTACGTAATAATCAAGCGTAAGGTACATTTGACAAACATGTAAAAGTAGAAAAAAAAAAACATATATTAACGCCCGATGGAGTCATCCAAATGTTAACTTGTGCCAAACCAGGGCACCTTAAATAAGTATTTAGCTTGTGCCAAAAACAAGGCACCCAGATTGTTTTTAACTTACTTAAAAAAAAAAAAGTTTTGAAGTTACAAAATTAAGCGGGAGGGTCATCGGTCACTACCTAGCCTTCATCCACTACCTGCTTGTCATTCTCAACTAGCTCGCCTCCTTCCCTCTCATCTAGGTCAACCACATCATGGACAGTCACCTCACTACCACTTGGAGTTGACGGGGGAACCGAAAGATTGATCTCGACTTGGGAAAAATCCAAGCCTGAATTCGGGATGAGAAGAGTATCTTGCCATAGTAATGGTGGAAGCCTTCGACAAGCTAATCCTCCAACTCATCAAAGTAAGGTTAGGGTGATTGAAATTGAACCATAGCATCGGCCTTGGCATTCTCTACATGCTCATGAAGAGCAGCCAACTCCGTTGGCAGGTTGGAGTTTTCTTTCATCAACTTTCCAACTCGACAGGCGTTTCCCTCTAGCTCGATAGTTTGGGCCTTTAGCACCTTAATTTCGGCATTCAAGGTTCGCATGACCTCCTTATATTAGGTGATCTTCTCCTTGTTTGAAGCCTAATGAGCTTTCAAGTAGTCGACAGATGCCCTATTGGCCGCACACCTAATCTAGAGGGGCCTCATTCTTACCAAGGCCTAAAGATAAAAAAAGTGTTCAGATACTGAAAAGAAAGTAGAAGGTCAATGATAAACTCAGATAAAACTCACCCTCCTTAAGTCTTGAAGGTCGGCATTGCCAAAAGCTTCTGTCTCGTGCTCAGAGAATTCGTTAAGGTCCTTGTTCCCGACGAGGGATTGAACCTTCTCCACTACAAAGTCCCTGTTCTTCACTAAGAGAGGGACATGAGGGGGAACATTGGGGCCACCAGCGGTCATAAGACCTTTACCTTTGCCATGGCGCAGAGGATCAAGAGTCTTTTGGACCATCTCCACCAAGTCTGGACAGTTGGAAGAGTTCAATGGTTTCTTAGAAGGGCAGTCACCATTGCCCAAAGGGTTTTCTCTTTTGAACCACTTTGGACGAAAGGGCCGATGACCCCCAGTTTGCTGAGCTTGGGCCATAACCGCCCTCTTCACCTTTAGGCCTTCCTTTTTCGAGCATCTATTTTAGAAAATAAAAATGAGGAAAAAAAGTAGACGGTTTAGGTTTTCATGCCAACGATTAAAGAGCAAATCGACAGA
Organism: Quercus gilva; assembly: GCA_023621385.1. Lineage (NCBI taxonomy): Eukaryota > Viridiplantae > Streptophyta > Magnoliopsida > Fagales > Fagaceae > Quercus > Quercus gilva. The sequence goes on along the minus strand of CM042473.1, from coordinate 50,609,061 downwards.
GAGGAGACTTATGATTTTGAGATTGAGCGTCGAGTCGTCGGGGTTCATTAGAAGGTTTAGGCTTGCCACAAAAAGCATGTAAATTGTCAAGTGTGACAAGGTCCTTCCACCCTCTCTCCTCTATAGGGATCTCAAGTATGTGGTTAAGAAAATTTTCCTGCTGGGGCGATATGGTTGGGTGAATTTGGGCTACAAAAATATCAAAATATATAGGCTTGGAATAAGGTAAAAACTAACGGATAAGGGAGAGTAACTACTTGATGAATCACCAGACTTATCCATTATCCCCCAAGTATGATCATAACCTTCACTTATACTTTTCCACTTGTCGGGTCTACATACCCAGTTGGCCCCCTTGACAAGAAATACCTGTTTTTCCAATTGCGATAGGAATCAGGAATGTTAGACACAAGTTTCAACATCGCCTTGTGACACATAAAGTTGTAGAAACCCTACGACGCCAAATTTTTTTGGAGCTTATAGAAATAGAAAAACTCTTCGAGAGTGATACCTCGATGGCCTCCACTCATTTGGCCCCACAATATTTCTGCCCCAAGAAATATCCTCCATGCATTAGGAGATATTTGGTAGATGGATATCCTAAGATGGTCTGCTAACCGACGGTGAATCTCACTTAGAGGCAACCTCAACCCAGTGATAAAGGCAGCCTCATAAAAGCTAATGTCCTCAGTCTCACTTGAGCAACACTTATTTTTTTTTTATGTGCCCTTCTTATAGAAATGTCATCGGAAATTTGGAAGTGAGGGCAGAGCCTTCCAAACACATCCTTTGTCATTTAGGGAGGAAAACTATTCACTGCCCAAATCTTAGGAAGGACAAACTCCCAATAATTTTATCCTGATGGACTGGTTACCTCCTTTGATGGTGAGACGACAGACCAGCTATCTCCTTATCCTCGGTGGATGAATTAGCCAACGGCTCCTTTTCAAAGGAACCAACTAAGTCGTCAGCCATGGAGTCGTACCCCGATGAGGAGGCCTCGTCGTTGCCTAACTCTAAATAGACAGACGACGAATATTCACTCATCACTTCACTATCACTTGGCATCCTCTCACCTACAAGCGATGAATGAAAGAACTACTCACATGACAACCAAACACTGGACCAGTGACCATTCCAACTATAAATAAATAAACAAAAAAGATCAAGGAATAAAGACTTACCAGATAGAGGTGATGATTGAAGAGTGACGGATGGATAGTCGAAATTGATGACTTTAAAAGGGATAGACAATCTCAAAAACCAAAGAGAAAACAAGAGCTCCACATAATGTAAGAGAGTAAAAGGAGTAAACAATAAGGTTAATAAGGGCATTGAGCTATTTATAGGCGAAGAGGCATGGGAAATGTAGCAATGCGACTGTTCATGTCACCCAATCAGAAGATGCCACCTGTCACTGCGCACACCATAAAGACCCTTTTGCCCTCATAAGTAGCATGGGCCCCGAGGCAAATCACTGATGGATCAAGGCATCCAAACTTATTCTGTGGTTCATCGGTTATCCCAATGAACATAGAATAAGGGGTAACTGATAGAGAATATTTTAACTAAGAAATTTTCTTAGTCCTTTTGCCCTTCAGGCTAGAAATACCCTTTAGGCTTGAAATACCCTTCGGGATAAGAATGCCTTTCGAGTTGAAGGTCTCTTTTTTGGTTTGATGCCGACAAAGGCACCTTTCATACCCTCACCCATTTCTTCAGTCAGGTATAGAATCACCTGTCGGGTTATCCTATACTGACAGTGGATCACACTTAGCCCCACACCATTTACGTGTTCTCCACTTAGATCTCCCTATATGGAAAGAATTTGCACATGATGCCCAAATATCCTTTTACATATTCGTACCCCCAAATATGGGAAGTAAGGTCCTAAGATCTTGGAACATTAACTCCATATCTTCCCTACAAGGAAAAACCCTACGTTCATTGGATCTCAGTCAACTCTACACCACTATATAAGCACCAAGTCTTCTCTTCTCCAAGGTGTGTGCAATTTCCTAATTCTTATACTTTTGAGTTATCGAAGATTCTTCTATTACTAACTTAACCTTTGGAGGGTCTTTGGCCGAATACCCATTGGTGCTCTTTGTAGGTTCTACACCTTTTTGCTCTTCAGGTACCCTAATTGGCGAGTATGCAGACAATCAACTCACCAATGATTTTTGTGCATCATCATATATATAATGTATGATGTTACAAGGAAAAGAGAAATGGGGAATGGGTATAGTTATAAAGAAGCTAAGTCATTCCCTTACAACTTACCCAAAAATATTTTTATTTTTAATGAAGGAAAAGAGGGGCTAAAAATTTTAAGAGTGGTTTCCTAAGAAAAAAATAAAGAAAATAATGAGAAAATTGTTTTTCAGAATTTTTCTAGGCTATTTTTTTATTTTTATTTTTTATTTTTTTTTTGTATATTGTAGTGTATTTCTAAAAAAATTGGGGGGGGGGGGGGGGAGGGGGAGGGGGTATATATTGTGGAAATAGGGAGCATGTGATAGTGGTGCTAGAGCACCTTCATGTACCCTCCTAGCCGTAGGTGGCTAAGAGATGGTTCTCTGGCACCACCATCACATGTCTTCCTACTTTCTACGGTTTGAAAGCCTTTAATGAGATTTGATTTCTTCAAACTTGGTATCCCTGGAAAGCTCTGGATGTCTAGTTTCCATAGGCTCTGGCCTTGCTTAATTTAGAATTATGATCACCAAGATATCGCGTTTGGAATAGACATGACACAATGAAGGAAATTCTACAACATGTTTTCTTGAAAATTCATTTCTTCCAATCCGTGGCAAATATCGTTGAGACATTTTTGTGATTGTGAGAAGTAGTTGTGACATCATAATTCAATCTTGCTTAGATGGATTGCTCCGATTGTTGTTTAGTTAGTACAATGTTTTACACGAAAACAGTCCAAAAATAGCTTTTTTGACTTGAAAAAAGTGAAATATTTATACTCTGTTTGGATGATAAGGGAAGGAGGGAGAGTAATTAAATTATCTTATTTGGAAGTTTTTTAAGGAAGGAGGAGGAGGGATTTGGAGGGGTTTTAACTACTTCTAACCCTTCATTTTTAATTCCCCCTAAATTGGAGGGATTTAGAGGGAGAGTAGAGTACATAAATTATTGACCAAATGAATTACCTAATTTACCCTTACTATATTAACAAAATTGCAAACCAATCAAATAAAAAATTCACGTTATTTCTCTCATCAGAGTCTCAAATTTCTCTCAACTATCTCAGCCCTGAAGACTCTGCTGCCTCTCTTTCTCTCACATGTAGTGGCGGCGCCACCTTATGGCCAGGGTGGTCCTAGGACTAGCTTGACCTAAAAAAAAAATTTATTTATAATAATTTAAAATTTTGTATTTATTTACCTTTAAAATTTTTTTTGGGACCACCCTGAAATTTTTTTTTTATGCCAATAAAATTAAATTTTGGTCCATAATTTGAGTAACTTAACAATATATTGGGGTCTTTCAAGTAAAAAGGAAAAACTCAAAAAAAAAAAGAAATTTTGAACTAAAATTTGAAAAAAAAATTATAATAAAACTACTATAGGCTGGGCAGTGACTCGATTCCTTCGAATAAGCACATTGCCCAATACAACACAATTGTCAACCTTTTATTATTTTTTATTACTGTGGGGGCAAGATCCCAAAATTGTGTACTGGGCTTTGGGCCCTGTTCATGGGTATGTCCAAGGAGCGACGGATAATTAGGAGGGGTCACGGAATGAAGGGTCGCACAGAGAGGAGGAAGAAGTATAGTCCGAGGAGGTTTCCCTCCTTGGATAGGTCAAGTCTCACTTAGACAAGCGCTCGGATGACTTGGGCAACCAATCAAGAAGTTAGAATGACAAGGACGAACTTTAGACAAGTACGAAGGAGATGATAATATGGAAATATCTTAAAGAAAAGCTGTTACCACCACATTAAATGCACTGCACTAACTCTTCTGGCCGCATTTATGGGGAGGAGACCCCTGAACAGTGCAACCACTAGCCACTGCCACTTATAGGTAACAAAAGAAGATATTCAGTGGGACATGCACTCAAGTGAGGGTCTAGATGGGCAACAAGTGTAAGACCAGGATGGCCTGAAAAGACCTATAAAAATGTAAAAGATCTCCCATAAGAGGGGGGCGGAAAAAGAAAGGAAGAAAGAGGAGAGGGAAAATGACTGTAGCACGAAGGATTGTATGAAAACTCACAATTAGTGTCTTAAATTCTATGCAGTCTCTTCGGACTATCGTTTCATTAAGTTTGATGTGTTGTTCACCTTTGTTTACCATTGAATCCTTACTTAGCCGTTAATCTGAATCATTAAAACCTAGCTCTTAGGCCCATTCTCTACAAATTTATTGTCTTAGGCTTACCAAACCTCCGTCCAAACCAGTCTTTGGGCCTAGGTCAAAAACTCATGACCCTACAATTGGCGCCGTCTGTGGGAAGGAGCTTGAAGGTTAGTGAGTATTACGGCTAATAATGGCTGAACCAGGTCAACAACAGGCGGAATTGAGGGGCTCTAAGCACGGTGACCCCTTCCTTAACCTTGAACGGAGAGGTGACCGCGAAGGGAGTGTACACACCACACACACTGACTAGAGTCAACCTCAAAGGAAGGACCATATCTCCCATGCAAACAATAACAAGAGCATGCGGTTAGAGATTGAACGGTTAAAAAGAGAACTACATCATGCTAAAAAGAGAAAAGCTTCTAAAGATTCGGACCTTTCTTCGGATGAAGAAAGAGATGTTGACTATAAGTAGAGGTCTCGAACCCCACCCAGCGAATCCTTCACCTAAGAAGAAGAACGTTATCGTCAACGATGAATGCGGAGCCCGCCACGTCAAGGCATAGGACATGACGCTATGAGTAAGGCCCTGAAACAAATCTCCAAGTCTCCTTTTACAAGAAACATTGAAGAGGCAAGAATCCCACGACGGTTTTACCAGCCAACGTTCACCATTTATAACGGCCGAATAGACCCTGTTGAGCACATGAGTCATTTCAACTAGAGGATGGCCGTTCATTCCAGAGATGAAGCCTTGATGTGTAAAGTTTTCCCGTCCAGTCTGAGACCAGTCGCTATGAGGTGGTTCGACAGTTTGAAAACAGACTCTATAAGTTCTTTCCAAGAACTTACTCAGGCGTTTGGTTCTCGTTTTGTCACCTGCCGCAAGGTTCCTCAGTCCTTGGCCTCCCTATTATCCGTAAGCATGCGAGAGGGTGAAAGTCTGAAATCATATTTGGATAGGTATTGGGAGATGTACAACGAGATGGAGGGTGGTTTGGACGAAGAGGCCATTAGCTTTTTTAAGCTCGGCCTTCCGATTGAACACGGCCTAAGAAAGTCACTAACGGGCAAACCTGTTACCAATGTGCGCCAGCTAATGGACAGGATTGATAAGTATAAGAGAGTCGAGGAAGACCAGCAACAGGGTAAGGGAAAGGATAAGGTTATCCCTCAGGAGAGGAGGGATTTTAGGTTGGATCACCATGGCAACAACAAGCCGCGAAGGGATTGGGCCGGACCACCAGGTTCTGCGAACTTTCAAACAGTTAACGTCGTGTTCCGAGAATCGATGCATCAAATTCTGGAGAAGATTAAGAATGAGCCCTTCTTCAAAAGACCAAACAAAATGGTGGGAAATCCTGAAAGGCGTAACCATAACCTTTATTGCCAATACCACAAGGATCATAGCCACACCACGGAGGATTGTAGGAGTTTGTGAGACCACCTGGACAAACTCGTCAGCGAGGGAAAGTTAAAACAGTTTCTGCACCATACCCATGGTCAGGGGAGCCAGGCGAACACAGGGTCCCAGAGGGATGATTTCTCGAGACCTCCCTGGGGCACGATAAATGTTATCTTTGCCGCGCTAGGCAGAACTGGGTCTTGCCTGTCTAGAGTACTATCCGTTGCTCGACAACCCTTCGAAGATGTTAACAGGGTGCCAAAGAGGGCCAGAGTAGAGGCTCAACCAGTCTTGGGCTTCTCGGACGAGGACAAAATTGGAACTATCCAACCCCATGTCGATGCCTTGGTGGTCACCCTCAGGATAGGGGGGTATGACATGAAGAGAGTGATGGTGGACCAAGGCAGTGGTGCGGAGATAATGTACCCAGACCTTTATAAGGGGCTGAACTTGACACCTGAAAATCTGACGCCGTACAGCTCTCCCTTGGTTAGCTTCGATGGAAAGATGGTCATTCCGAAAGGTCAAATCAGGCTGCCTGTGCAAACTGGCCCAAAAATAGTGAAAGTGGATTTTATAGTAGTGGATGCTTACTCGCCCTACACCACAATTGTCGCCTGACCCTGGCTCCACACTCTAGGGGCTGTTTCTTCCACGCTTCATCAGAAGCTCAAGTACCCATCCGAGGGGCAAGTTAAAGAGATTCTGGGGGACCAATTGGTGGCTAGACAATGCTTGGTGGCAGCAATCCGGCATCAACCAGAGGCTGAATCCTCGGCCCATAGTGGAAAGGACCTATAGTGGTTAAAGGCCTCGATGCTAAGCGCTGAGGGCATGGCCGAAGAAGAAGAATATGAAAGCTTGACAAAGGTCGTCATCGACAACGATTCGGAAAGATTCTTTCAAGTCTGATCCCTGTTGCCTCCTCGAGAGAGGGAGGAGTTATTAGAGTTCCTCAGAGCCAACGTGGATGTATTCGCATGGGACTCCATTGAGGCCCCAGGAGTGAACCCAGAGTTCATTTGCCATCACCTGAATGTTAACCCTGCCATCATTCCTAAAAAGCAACCATTTCGATGCCCATCTGAGGAACACGCGAACGCTGTCAGGGAAGAGGTGATGAAGCTCAAACGGGCCAGGGCAATTAAAGAAGTTTTTTACCCTGAATGGTTGGCTAACACTGTAGTGGTGAAAAAGAAGACCGGAAAATGGCGAGTATGTGTGGACTTCACAGACTTGAACAAAGCTTGTCCAAAAGATCCGTTCCCTATGCCAAAAATCGATCAGCTGGTTGATGCTACTGTTGGCTACCCTTGGATGAGTTTCTTGGTCGCTTTTCAAGGATATCATCAAAGACCACTAGCTTTGGACGACCAGGAAAAAACTGCTTTCGTCACTCCCATTGGGAACTACCACTATAAGGTGATGCCATTCGGTCTAAAGAATACAGGGGCTACCTACCAAAGAATGATGACTAGGATGTTCGAACCTCAATTAGGTAAGAACATGGAGGTTTACATTGACGACATGGTGGTGAAAAGCAAGGTCATAACCGAGCATATTGGGGATCTCAGAGATGTTTTTGAAGTCTTTAGGAAGCACAAGTTGTGCTTAAACGCTTCCAAGTGTCATTTGGTGTGGGATCGGGCAAGTTCCTGGCCTACATGGTTACCCATAGGGGAATTGAAGTGAATCCCGACCAGATCAAGGCAATAAACAACTTGCGGCCTCTTCGGAACCCCAAGGAAGTTCAGAAACTGACCGGAATGACTGCGGCCTTGAACCGTTTCATCTCCAGGTCGGCAGACAGATGCAGGCCATTCTTCCAGCTGTTGAATAAATGGAAAGGATTTGAGTGGACAAAGGAATGCGCCTCTGCTTTCCAGCAACTCAAAGACTACCTGTCTCAACCTCCCATTTGTTAGGATTAGTGCCCTTAAATCCTATTGTATGATGCTATGTATGATATTAAGTGTGACATTGTGTATGACATTATGTATGACTTAATATTATGTTTAATAAATTTGTTTTATTATTATCTGAAATAATGGTAACATGAATATTCGGACATTATCATATAGTTCATGAGATGCATAGTATGTGATTTATGTGAAAAGTCATAGAAGATATAAATCACAAGTTCATTGTAAACTCAGAATTATAGTTCATAGTCGGTGATGAAATTGGGCATTTCATCTGCGAAGACTATAACATATCAACTACGATGATTTGTCTTGATCATGGAAGTAGAGACTTTTAGTGAGAGTTAAGACATATTGAACTGGACCGCTGTGAGATTTATTATTCTCCTAAAGACTGTTAAATGAATAATAAACCTCATGACTTACATTTGCATGAACTCTTAATCCTGAGAGAATAATGGAGCTGATCATAAGGTGTAGGTTGCTTTGATATATCAGGAGTGAGATCTAAAGTAACGGTCAAAACCTTAGTATGTTGGGCAGCCACATTTAGTGTTGATGGAACATATATTCTCAAGATGGAATTCATAGTCTCTTAATGAAGATATAAAATATTCCCTTGAGATAAGTTTAATGGGTTTGTTATTCAGAGAGTTAGGCCTAAACACTTTAGTAAGTAGTTACTAAAGTATATATTTATGAAATTAGATTTCATAAATATATGATGAATAACTTAAAGGATTAAACTGGGTACTCAAGGATCAAGATGTAGTAATTTACAAAGTGGCAGTCTAAATTAATGACTTTGTATTACTACGAATATTTTATGAAGGGGTTGCATCTATAATAAAGTCTTGGGATATAATTTATAGATAAGACCTAGAGTGTAACTATATTTATATAGTGGTATTAAATATAGTTAATGGTAACTTTGGATTTGTCAAGAGTTGACAGAAAAGCCCAAGGACCATTGGAGCTAGTGTCTTATTCGTCCCTTTTGGTCCAACTCCAAGCCACACACTTAAGCCTAATTGGAAAGGCCCAAAAGGCCAGCCCAATTAGATAATTGGTTAGATACAAAGGGAAAAACGTTCAGAATATGGTATGAAAGAAACATCATTGTGAAATGGTGTGTATGTGAGTGTTTGTCACTCTTTAATAATCCCTTTGTTACCGATTGAGAGATCACACATCTTGGGCGTTAGTGGAATTGGAGTGAAGATTAAAAGTATTTCCAAGTGCTTCGATCTTTGTTTTGAAATTCACCGCTTCAAGGTATGCTCTCTTATACTTGAATTCTGAAATTTACATAGTGCATGTTATAGATTGTGATATGAAGTAGATCCGTTTTAAAAATTATTTTTCCTCTGCGTTCACATTTATTTCCATCACCATTATGTCCACCCCCGAGAAGGATGAAGTCCTTTTTGCCTATATTGCCATGGCCCCCCACGTCGTGAGTCTGGTGTTAATACGAGTCGACAATGGCGTGCAACGGCCAGTTTATTCTGTGAGCAGGTTGCTACAAGAGGCCGAAGTGCGATATCTACCTTTGGAGAAGGCCATCTTGGCCGTGGTGCACGGTACAAGAAAGCTACCCCAGTATTTCCAAACACATACAGTTGTGGTCCTCACATAACTCCCACTTAAACTTGTACTTAGATGCGCCGACTACACAGGGAGAATTGCGAAGTGGGGGCAATTCTAGGGGCCTTTGATATCAAATATATGCCCCGCACGTCGGTCAAGGGCCAAGTCCTGGCAGACCTGGTAGCTGAGTTCACAGAACCTTCTGAAGAGGAAATAGCACCAACGCATAGCATGGATGGAAAATCGGTCGGCTTGGTATCCCAGTTGGGTTCTTCACCTTGAGAAGTATATGTCGATGGTGCAGCAAACTATAAGGGCTCTGGTGTGGGGTTAGTGCTTATCTCCCCAGAGAAGGTCACCATTGAGAAGTCGTTGAGGTTGGATTTTGGAGTGACGAATAACGAAGCCGAGTACGAAGTTCTACTAGAAGGAATGGTTATGGTTAGAAAGATAGGGGGAAAGGTAATAGAAGTGTTCTCGGATTCAAGGTTGGTAGTCAGCCAAGTGAGTGGAGAATTCGAGGCAAAAGTTGAAAGAATGCAGAAATACTTGAGGCAGGTCAGACACCTACAATCGGAATTCGAGTCTTTCAGGTTAATGCACATCTCCAGAAACAACAACTCTCATGCTGATTCCCTAGCCACCCTTGTGACCTCCTCGGATCGAAACCTTCCTCGGGTAATTCTTGTGGAACATTTGTGTAGACCCATAGAGCCACGGGGAGAAACTATTCAGATTCACCAGGCAAGAGTGGGACCCAGTTGGATGGACCCAATGGTGCTGTTTTTAAAAGAAGATACGTTGCCCGAAGAAAAGCCTGATGCCGACATGATACGAAGGAAGGTTGTGCGGTTTTGGCTGTCCGAAGACTAGAAATTGTACAAACAGTCTTTCTCAGGGCCTTGTTATGTGTGCACCCTGAGGCAATTGAGATGCTTCCTAAAAAGCTCCATGAAGGAGTCTGCGACAGCCATACTAGGGGTAGATCCTTGGCACATCGTGCTATCACTTAAGGATATTGGTGGCCGAACATGCAAAGAGAGGCCTAAGAATATGTGAAAAAATGCGATTAGTGCCAGCGGTTTACGCCAAATATACACCAGCCCGCGGGGATCCTTAATCCATTGTCTAGCCCATGGCCATTCGCACAATGGGGCTTGGACATCGTGGGCCCTTTTCCCAAAGCAGCAGGAAACAAGAGGTATCTGTTGGTCGGCATGGACTGCTTTACCAAACCCGGAGGCTGAGCCAGCAAACATCAGAGATGTCGACGCCAAGAAATTTGTCTGGAAGAACATTGTTACACGATTTAGGGTCCCAAATATCCTCATCTTGGACAACGGCCTGCAGTTCGACAGTAAAGCATTTAGAAGATACTATAGTGAACTAGGAATCATCAACAGATACTCTACCCCTGCCTACCCCCAAGGAAATGGGCAAGCGGAGGCTGTCAACAAGGTCATAGTGAATGGACTAAAGAAGAGACTGGACGACACAAACGGCAAATGGGTGGAGGAACTGCCACATGTCCTGTGGACGTATCAAACCACTCCTCGTAGGTCTACTGGGGAAACCCCATTCTCAATGACTTATGGTGCTAAAGCTGTCATTCCTTTAGAAACTGGTCTCCCAACCTTGAGGACTTGCATGTTTAATCCAAACGAGAACAATGATCTACTAGGGAAAAGCTTAAACCTGATTGAAGAAAAGAGGGAGAACGCCATGGTCCAATTGGCGTACTATCAAGACAAGCTGAAACAGGGTTACGATGCCAACGTGAAGCTGAGACCATAGGCACCTAGTGATTTGGTGTCGAGAAAAGTTTTGGGTGCTGCAAAGAACCTAGCATGCGGAAAACTAGGACCTAACTGGGAAGGGCCATACCGCATTACTGCAGAAGCTGGCATTGGAGCCTATTTTCTAGCAGACCTAGACGAACGTCTAATACCACGGCCGTGGAATGTGAATAATCTCAAAAGATATTATTATTAATCAGTTCATGTTGAGTGGAAAACCTTTGCATTTTTCTCCATTACGTTTTTCCTAAGCGTTTAAACTTAAACTCTATCATGCCTGTAGTCCTCGGACCAGATAATTTGAGTTAGTTAACACTCCATTACGTTTTTCCTAAGTGTTAAAACTTAAACTCTATCTTGCCTGCAGTCCTCGGACCAGATGATTTGAGTTAGTTAACACTGCATTACGTTTTTCCTAAGTGTTTAAACTTAAACTCTATCGTACCTGCAGTCCTCGGACCAGATGATTTAAGTTAGTTAACACTGCATTAGGTTTTTCCTAAGTGTTTAAACTTAAACTCTATCATGACTGTAGTCCTCGGACCAGATGATTTGAGTTAGTTAACACTCCATTACGTTTTTCCTAAGTGTTTAAACTTAAACTCTATCGTGCCTGCAGTCCTCGGACCAGATGATTTAAGTTAGTTAACGCTTCATTATGTTTTTCCTAAGTATTTAAACTCTCTCATGTTGAACGAAACCTAATTGAAGTGATGTACCAATTATTATACGTCCTAATTCTTGTCAATATGAGGTTGAATTATTAGTGTCATTAACAAAGTATTGCTGTTAACAAAGAAAAAAAAAAAAAAAAAAAAAAAAAAGAAAAAGAAAAAGAAGAGGCAAAAGGTACATCCATTAAATGAAGAAAGAGTATGTTACAACTGTAAAAGGTACATCCATTAAACAGAAAAAACAAAAAGAGGAAAAAGGTACATCCATTAAAGAGTCGAAGCCTTCGTTTTAGACCCCGAGGGGTCAGCGGCTTGGCTTGGCTGAGAACAAGCAACTTTAGAGGTTTGTTCCTTCGATTCTGTAAGATCTTTAGGGACGTTCGAAGGGACAGGAGGAAGGGTTTCAACCACGATTAGTTGCTCGGATCCCAGTGGAGTCTGCTCGGGATGAGAGGAGTCAAGGCCTGGGAGCTCGCGAATTTTTGGGTCGTAGTAGATGCTCTCAGGCCGCCTCAAGTCAGAGTTCGGAGAAACTCCCGTGGCATCAAGGGCTTTCCCTTAAGATATCTCGTAGTATTCTCTGTACACTAAAGAAAGTTCCTCCGTCAATCTGGCTTGAGTCTCCTCCACCCTAAGTTGGTACGCCGCTCGCTTCTTAGCCTCGGCCACCTTTTTAGCCAGCTGAGAGGCATCCCTGATGCTTTGAAGCTCAGCACGAAGGTCCTTCACAAGTTGCCTTTCAGTGGCCAGATTGATTTTAGTTGTATACAGTTGCTTACATTGGTCTTTGGCCTGCCTCTCAGTAGTCTTAAGGCCCGCGTTAGCACTTTTTTTGGCCTTGATCGCCTCCTTTAGATGCTCAGACTGCTTGGCGTAGTCCTCTCTTAGCTTACCTAAGGTCTTCTCAACCTCGACATGAGCCTCTGCCTCTACTTTTGTTTTGTTTTGGGTGTCATAGACCCACTTCTCAGCCACGTAAACTTGTTGGGTAAGCTGCATGGCGAGAACAGGAAAATTTCATAAAAAAAAAAGAGAAGATAAAAGTATTTAACTATTAAAAAGCTTGATTGAGCAGCTTACCATGGCCAAATCCCTTTTGAGGGACAGAAAAAGCTCTGGCTGACTGAAACGCCTGTAAACATCCATATCTTTGGGTAAAAGGAGTGGCTGCTCCAAGGCTTCAGCGATGTGACCCGCCTGTCCTCCTTGGTAGCTTCAAATTGAAGCGTCCTAGGCGATAGGAGCACCATCGACCTCTAATTTAGGGGACCATATGTGTGGCGGCCGGTGCACATTAGCCACGTGGGTATCCTCTTGGCTCTCCACGGACGAGGACCTCCGACCTCGTTTGTTCCTGGACACTTTTTGCTGCTTATTGCTTTCCGAAGGACTTAACTCGCCCTCTTCCGATGCTTCACTCGGCCTTTTCTTTTTTAAATCCTGGATTGGCTTTAGCCCAAGATCCTTTGGAAGCTGAGGAGGCGGCGGGAGGTTTGCCGAGGATTGCACCTTGACAGCCTTTTTGGTCATTGGCGCCTTACCTCTGTTCTTCATCAGTTCTTTCAGACTTTTGTTCCCCGCGTTCAGCGCCATTTCTTCTTCTTCTTCCTCTGAAGTGTCGTTTGGAACGACAACAACTAGAACTAGGGCTTGTATGGCTGAGTGCTTGTCGGACTCCTCCTCGGCGCCCGAGATTTCTTTTGCAGCTTCGGCCTTTTCTTCTACGAAGCGAAAATTATCGATTTCTTTATCCAATGAGGAGGTCGAGGAAGCGACCCTTTCTCCAACCACTGGAGCTTCAGGAGAAAGTTAAATGGCTGGAGCAACCAGGGGGACACCCGTTGGGATTGAAAACGGTACTAGCAGAAGATTGTTTGGTGCCAAAAAATTGGGGTTAGACACGTCAATCCAATGTATCCGATGGTCTCCTACCCTTATAGCGTTGCCGACGTCCAAAAATGCGTCCGAGATAGGCTTGAAGTCCAGTGTCAGGTGTACAGCCCTTAATTGCTTGTCCGTGCTGACCAAGAACTCGAATCGCAACAAGTAGTTAAGAGCCTGAACGTTGCTCAAGCTCAGCTTGGGGGTGACGTGCCTTCTATCTGTAAACACAGCCGAGGAAAAATCGGTTAAACAACTGAAAGCCATAACCTCAAAAGACTCAAAAGAAAGGAAACAAGACAGGGTTGAGGGGCCGAGTTCAAGTCTATTGCTAGGGAACCTAATCCTAAGATATCCCACCTGGTTTCCCTGTTCGAACAGGACAGTGAACGCCATCATGCCACGCTCCTGAAGCTATAACATAATCATCTTTCATGCCCTTATTTGACCTGGGCAGGCATGAAATCATCCTTACTACGTCCGAGTGGGATTTGAGATAGTACTTTGCTCTTTTTTGGGAATGGCACTTGTACATGTGCACCACATCATGCCATGTGAGCTGCAGACCCAAGTGCTTATTTAGAGCATCAACACTACCCAAAATCCTGAAAAGGTTGGGTGCGCATTGGTGGGGGCATAACCTATGGTTAAAAAGGTAATCTCTAGTGACGTTACCCATTGGAAGGGTCATTCCCCCCCTCTATAAAAGCTATCATGGGGACAACAACCTCTCCTTCTTCCCTGTCAGTTTTTATTCCTTCTGTAGAGCAGTAACGGAGGTTGACCCTCGGGGGTATGTGATATCTCGCCTTGAAGGCCTCTATTTTGGTAGGGGTGTCCACTAAGTGCTCAAACCTACCCATTTTTTATAGACTATAGGGGGGCGACTAAAACCAACAATTGAAATAATGAAAATTCAAGGGCCAAGAAGGTTGGCCGAGGAGGAAGAAGGTCCAAGTAAGATGAAACTTACACGAACCATGGTGTGCTACAACCCTGAAGGTGTTCAAGGAAAAATCGCAGAGATTACTGGAAAAACGACTAAAGGGAGCCTAATAACTTAGGACGCTTTGTGTGGAGAAGTACTGAGGATCGCTGGAATGCCTGAGAATTTGTGAAATAAACAAAAGTTAATTCCCCTAGGTCTTTATATAGAAGACGAAAAGTGGGTGGTAGTTATCTCGCCCAAATCTTGTGGAAAAATGCCAGCCGTTAGATCAATTTGTCACCGTTGGATGTAAAGTGCAGAACGCCGCCTGAAGCAATTAATGGTGCTTCGTAAATGTCGAAATGTCAGTAGCGATAATGAAGCGCCTAAAACTACGCTCCCACACGCGTGAGCTCAGGTACTTTTACACCTATAACCCTTACTTTAAAAGCAAATCAAAATCCCATTTTTTCTCCTTGGATGCGAGGGAAAAATTAAAATTTTGAGGGGCTATTGTGGGAGCAAGATCCCAAAATTGTGTATTGGGCTTTGGGCCCTGTTCATGGGTATGTCCAAGGAGCAACGAATAATTAGGAGGGGCCACAGAATGAAGGGTCGCATAGAGAGGAGGGAGAAGTATAATTTGAGGAGGTTTCCCTCCTCGGATAGGTCAAGTCTCACTTAGACAAGTGTTTGGATGACTTGGGCGACCAATCAAGAAGTTAGAATGACAAGGACGAACTTCAGACACGTACGAAGGAGATGATAATATGGAAATATCTCAAAGAAAAGCTGTTACCACCACATTAAATGCACTGCACCAATTCTTCTGGCCGCATTTATAGGGAGGAGACCCCTGAGCAGTGCAACCACTAGCCACTGCCGTTTACAGGTAACAAAAGAAGATATTCGATGGGACATGCACTCAAGTGAGGGTTTAGATGGGCAACAAGTGTAAGACCAGGATGGCTTGAAAGACCTATAAAAATGTAAAAGATCTCCCATAAGAGGGGGACGGAAAAAGAAAGGAAGAAAGAGGAGAGGGAAAATGATTGTAGCACGAAGGATTGTATGAAAACTCACAATTAGTGTCTTGAATTCTATGCAGTCTCCTCGGACTACCGTTTCATTGAGTTTGATGTGTTGTTCACCTCTGTTTACCATTGAATCCTTACTTAGCCGTTAATCTGAATCATTAAAACCTAGCTCTTAGGCCCACTATCTACAAATTTATTGTCTTGGGCTCACCAAACCTCTGTCCAAACCAGTCTTTGGGCCTGGGTCAAAAACCCGTGACCCTACAATTACAATATTATTTTTCCTCATCAGACATATATTACTTACTTATCATTTTTAATTATTTTTTCTTGTTTATTCTTAACCACATACGTCTTCCGTCTCCTCGATTTTTACACTTCATATTTTTAAATTTTATCACATCTTCATCTACACTTTTACATCTACGTTTTGCCTTCCTCCTCGTTCGTAACTTCTATGTCTTTTACCAGTACCAGTGCAGCAGTGCCTCTTCTCAAGTTGGGTCTCAAATTTCTCAATACGATTTTTTTTTAGCTGTATAGGTACCTTTGTTCATTTCATTTCTTTTCATTTTTTTTTTCCTTTTGAGGTTTTTTGGTTTACAGAATGCAAATTTGTTTTGGTTTTAAGAACTTTTTTTTTTTTTTTTTAAAGCACAAACTTCATGGCGGTCAAATCTTGAAATTCGGCTGGTATTTATCGAAACACCTTGAAACACCAAAAATAGATCGGAATGACTTGAAATTTTTTCCGAAGTGGAATAGGGTGGGTTATTGTTCCGGTAACGGAATGAAATTAATAACATTGAATCAAACCTAATTACCTAAAGGCTAAAAAGAAATAAGATGGTGCAATTTATGCTTCCTAAGGAATACCTTGAACAGAATTCCTGGAGCTGCCACTGGTCTGCACGATTTCTTCCACTCTTCACGCTGACTCTTTCTCTCTCTCACACAACTTTTTCACTCTCAATTGTCTCTCATGCTTGGGGTTTTCTTTCAGAGGTAAACTCTGTTTTTCTTTTTGTTTCATGGGCTTCTTTTGAGTTGGATCAAATAACTATGTTCTTAAAATTATGATTTTATTTGGTAATTTCTTATTAATTGTGATTTTATGGGGGTAATAATATGTTATTTATGGGTGGGTTTCGGATCTGAGGGCTTTTTTTCTTAAATTTTAAAGTTTCAAAGTACTGCTTATAATGTGTTTGATAAAGTGCTTGAGTGAGTCTAGATTGTGAACTTGCATAAATTTGTATATCGTAGTTATATATGGATATGTGTTTCTTGTTTATTTTTATCTAAACACTTGCAATTCTTTTACTTTGTGATATATGGATGAACTATGGTTAAACCTAGGCTTTGTGATCGTTTATTTTGTATAAGTTTGATTTTATGGTCAGATTTTTGATTATTGGTTTGTGTTTGTGATTTTTATTGGGGTTTTTTTTTTTTTTTTTTTTTTTTTTTTTTTTTTTTTTTGTTGTGAATGGGTTTCTGATTTGGGTTTTTTTTTTTTTTTTTTTTACTAGAATTTTAAAGTTTCAAAGAGTTGCTCACAATGTGTTTGATAAATTGCTTGTTTGATTGTGTATAATCAAACTCACATGAGTTTGTGCAGCATCTCACTGTGTAGTTGTCTCTCTCTTTGTTATTCTTTTCTTCTCCTTCGTTGTTGGTGCCTTTTACAGTAAAGCAATTGCATGTTGGCCAATGGATCCAACTAGGATCGCAATGGGACCACATCAAAAATATTTACTGCACTCCGAGCTCCACCCTTTTCTGAACTTCTTTTTTTGGTAGTAACCCTTCTCTATATAATTAATGACATATAAAACACAAACTATTCATATATTACTGTTTTTGTCAGGATCCTAAATTGGGGCTAGTTCATGCTTTCATTTCGTTTAAGGGGAATGTATGACCATGAGCTAGGTTGAATTTTGTTTCTTGTGATAAAAACCATGAAGGACATATCTTATGTTATACATATATAGACCTAAAGCACCATCATATTCCACGAACCATCCTATATTGTCTACATCCAACACGTGTTTGTAATTCGTATTTCAACATTGGTCTATGTTAAATATATTGTGATTTTAATGTTAAATATTATTTTTGATTTTAATTTTTTCATAGTTTATGTTGTGATTCATAGGGAACATGGTTTGTCAATTAGTAATGGTGATACTTTTATTTGTCTTGTAAAGTTGTTGATGCTGGATATAGTACATACTGCACAGTTGAGTTTCTTTGATTGTGTGCATATTCTAGCATGTGTACACACACATGCATTGAACATGTCTTTGTGTTTGCATGTTGTTCATTGCTATGAAGTTGGTTCTTTTATTTGATTTTAGTTTCAGTCATTACTATAACCATGAAGTGGCATTTCACTAGCAAAACACAAAACACACTGAATTGTAATAGCTTAGTGTATTTATGCATATCATGGATTGTAATAGCTTTGTTGTCATGGGATAATTTTATTAGATGGGTAGACAAGAGAATAAAAGGAGACGTGTATTGCAAATTTGGGAATGGAGACGTGGATTATGGGATTGGGAATGGAGATGTTGAATGGTAGTTGCTTATATAGTTTGTCTTGTTGCCTATTGGTTAATACTTTGAAGGAGGCCTCAAAGGAGACAAGTAACTTACTTAATTAGTAGTTTGAGGTTAGAAAAACAAAGCGCTCGCGATGAACTAATGAGAGAGATAATTGGAAATAAAAAGTGTCGTGATATTATTCGCATGGGGGCTGGAGATTTTTTAGATTTGCGTGCCATGCTACGTAAAGAGGGTGGCCTCCAACCAAGACAACAAGCAATGATTGAAGAACAAGTTGCAAAATTTCTTTACATATTATCACGTGGTGTAAAGCATCGGGAAATAACTTCTTTTTTATTTTTTTGTTGCTTTGGTGAGACTATAAACTGTCATTTCCATTAGGTATTAAGATATGTGATACAACTAGAAGAGAAGTTCCTGAAACAACCTGATGGATCTCAAACTTCAATAGAAATACTCAACAGTTCTAGGTTCTTCCCATATTTTAAGGTAAAAAAGAAAACATTATTATACTCTAATAGCTTAATTGCGGTATATATAAAAATTTTAATATATAGAAGTAAGTACTCAACAGTTTTAGTTCTTCCCATGTCAAGATTGCATTGGGGCAATTGATGGAATGCACATTCGGGCAAAAGTTCCTATTGAAGATGCACCAAGATATCGTGGTAAAAAGGACTACCCAACACAAAATGTGCTAGCGGCATGTACATTTGATTTAAAATTTACATATGTTTTGCTTGGATGGGAAGGAACTACGTCAGACTCAAGAATTTTAAAAAATGCATTTAGTAGACATGATAAGCTAAAAGTCCCCCAAGGTAATTTTGTTAGAAAAAAAATAAAAATTTTTAGCCAGTAGTGTATAACAACATAATGATGCATGTCATTCTTATAGGTAAATATTACCTTGTTGATGCTGGATTCATGTTGAGGAGCACACTTCTTGTACCTAATAGAGGAGTTCGTTATCACTTCAAAGAGTATTCAAGAAATCCACCACAAAATCCTAAAGAGTTATTCAACCTTCGACATGCATCTTTACGCAATACGATTGAAAGAGCATTTGTAGTCTTCAAGAAAAGGTTTCCTATAATAGCAAGCTTAAATGAGCCGTCCTACAGAGTTCAATCCTAGAAAAAAATAATTTTAGCATGTTGCATTTTGCACAATTACTTGATTGGTGCAAATCTGGATGATGGAATTCTTCATGAGGTGGACGAAGAAATTTTAAACAATCCTGAACTCCATGAATAGCTTGGTGCCCAAAGAGAGAGAAATAATGATGACTACTCAAGGAGAGATTTTAAGAAACTCAATAGCCCTGAGATGTGGAGGGATTATACATCCAACCCAACTTGATGTTATTCTAAATTTAATAATTGTAGACAAATGCTTATAGTAAATTTAGAACTATGTCTTTGTTTTAATGGGTTGATTCTCATTAGAATTTTTTTATTATTTAATTTTCTTTTTATGGACTTTTCATTTTGTATATGATACATTTAATTTTCTTGGGATAATCTGTTAGGTTTTAAGGTCTTAGGATTTTATGTATTTAGAACCTAATTTGTAATGTTGGCAAACCATGATCAAAACAATGTAATTAGTCTTGTTTAGGCTTGCTCAAAGTTGGTTTAATTTTGTAAAGTTGGAATCGAGAGACTGCAGAAGCATTGGAGCTTCTCGGCCTGGCTCGATCGATCGAAAGTAATTCTCGATCGATCGAAAGTCGGCCCAGATGCGTTTTTCTGCAGAATTCCAACTCAGCCCTAACTCTTTAAACGTTTAGGGTTTTATGTTTTTGCCCTAGGTATATAAGGCAAACCCTAGCTACGTTTTTCAGAGTTGCACAAGTTGTGTTGTTGCTCATACATTGCGGTTTTGTGTAAATCTCTTGTGAGATTTAGGGGAGCTTTCCTTTACACATAACTTAGGGTTTTCAAGATTGAGATTCTTCTACATCTTGATGATCAACTTGGTTGCTGCCTTTGAAGCTTAAAGATTAACAAGCGAGGAGCTTGTACTTGATTAAAGGAAGACAAAGAAAGAAGTAGTCCGTGGATTTGGAGCCTGCGGTGGGTAGCATTAGGAAGTCAAGCGGGGTAGCTTGTAAGTCCTTTTGTAACAACTTTAATTCTTTCTTAGTGGATTCCGTTTTGCCTTGAGGATCGGTGGGTAAAATCCTCCCCAGGTTTTTTACCGGTTTGGTTTTCCTGGGTGATCATATCACTGTGTTATTTACTTTCCGCTGCTTTATATGTTTTACATGCATGATATGATTTTGTGATTGTTTTAACTTAGAATTGCTTAATTTGACTAAGTAAAAACTTGGCTAATTAATCTAGGCTACGCAATCTGGTTATAGTTTAAGGGGTCTAAACCCTGTCATAATCTATTGAATAAGTTTTGATTGTGACTTGAGAACATGTTTCTTTTTGTGAGGTTTGTGTGAGACTTTCCTTTTTAGTATGCACAATGACTTATTCTTCTATGTTGTGTTAGAGCAGCACTACCACAGAAAGTTCCAAATTTTTTTTTTAGTATAATTTTAATAAACTGATCACAGAGTTGCTTTTTTTTCTTTTCTTTTCAGAATGATTTTTCTGTTTGCTGTTGTTATCTGAATGATATATCTGAATGATTTTGAACTTATGCATCATATAGGAAATGGAAAAAGAGTTAAGGACAAAAGTGATCAATCTATGAGATATGGAGAATGGATTCATTGTCATCATATAAATTTTGTAGGAAAACAGTGAGACATTTATCAAAAACCAGTTTAGTGGTCATGTAAAATAACTTTTGTCAAAACCAGTTGGATACGTTAGTCGGTGAGAGTTCAGTTGATGTGGATTGGAGGCGATCATATTACTTGAACTTGGCGATCATATTACAGTGGCAATTTGCAGGTAATCTTTCTTTTTCTATTGTTTTACATGATGTCTTTGTCCTATCAGATTGTTTTACTGACCATTTTTGAGTTATGCTTGTCATTGTGTGTTACTCCACCATGCTATCTTCCTTATTAAGTAATGCATTTTTGCTAAATACATTTCTATCTTATTATTTTATAAGAAGTAATAACCATGGATAATGTGTAAATATGGCATTTTACAGGGGGACCGCACTTGGAAAGTGGGAGTTGTTGATGGTAAATACATTTTTCATAAGGGCATACAAACTTTGGGTGGGAGTGGACTGCCTGCAAAAAAGTTCTTACTCTGCCTTTTCTCCCATTTTCTTGTTGATAGTTCTTGAAACATAAAAATTAAATTATTTCTGTTTCCAAAACAGCTTGTCTTAAATTTCGCAAGTTTGTTTGTTAAATTTTTTCATTCAATAGGCTAGCACATGCCAACAGCTAAATCTGATGGTTTTGTTAAATATATTTATTTGCTCAAATATATTTTTATAGGTTCAAATATGTCAGAAAAAAGGACTATTGATCATGTGGTTAAGAAAGATTGAGAATATTGGACAGCTATTATGGATGATGTGCTTATCAATGCACTCTTGCATCAACATCATCTAGGTAATAGAAATGGTTTAGTCTTCACCACACATGCCTATGACAATATTGTGAAGGATTTGTAAGAAAAATTTGAAAAACCAATTGACAAGAAAAAGTTGAAATATGGCATTAAAACCATCAAGTATAATTGGTGAGAATGCTATGATGTGTTTAAGAATGGATTGAGTGGTTTTGCTTGGAGTCCAATCACTAAAATGTGGAGTGCTGAACTGGAAGTTTGGGAAAGTCTAATCCAAGTTTGTCATTTATATTATGTATATATTTGTTTCGGTACCAGATCTACTAACATGGAGTTGTGTACTTGTTCAGTTAAGATGAGCTACAGATGTTATCCTCTTTGCATTAGTCATGGAAAGTCAAACAGGTGTATAATTTCTCAGTTAGTTCACAATCATATTGTTGGTGTGAAAAGCAGTTCATATTCACGTTGTTTCCATGAAAAAGAAAAGGGTAGATGGTAAAACCAGAAAATTCAAGTTTCCTTTCACTTTTCTTATGCTCTAGAAGTACAAGCAAAATGCCTAAACAAATAGTAAACTGCATGTCATCAATGGTTAATTCCTTCTCTCTTCTTTATAGCTTCTATGAGTGAGTTCTTAGTTTCCAATATAATGTACACATTTATCTACTATTTTCCATGTAGGAACAAGTTTTTGTCATGGGCTTTTTGGAAAGGTTTACCACAGTATCAGCACACACATTTGGAAGCTATAATTTCTTATGTGCTAATTGTTTGATTACAATCAAACTTGTCAAGGTCATTTCATTATACTAATACAACTCTTATTTTGTTGTCATTTTTTAGCAGGCTAAACCTAAAGCAAAAGAGCTTAAGAACAAACCAATTCCAAACTACGACAAATTGGTTGAGCTTTATGGAAAAGATAGAGCAACTGGGGAACAATTTGAAACTGTGTTGGAGATGAGGCAACAGTGGGTTACTTCAACCGGAGAGGGCTCTAGGAGAACATTGAAGATATTGATCATTTAGTTGCTCAAAATGAAGTTACTTTGGAGAGCTGTGATAATGTGGGTGATAATAACGTGGGTGATAATAATATGGGTGAAACCTCCTCAAAAGCCAAAAAGAGAAAAACATAAAAAAAATGAGAACATGGAACAAATTATGGGGGCAATTCAGGATGTTGCTTTAGCCATGAGAGAAGGAAATTCAGCACTTAGAGAAGCAAGTTTAATTTTTAAGAGGAGCTTGGCACATCTTCCCATTCTTGAGCAAGACGTGTTCCATCTCTTGGATGAGATAGGAATTGATTCTAGGTTGCGAATGAGGGCTTATCTCTTTCTTATTAAGAATCCACATATGTTGAGAGCTTAGTGGAGGAGCGAAAGGAGTTATTATTCACAATGATGTCTGATCCTTAAATTTCTCTAATAGTTAGATGAGTAAATGTTCCAAGACAATTTCAGCTTCTAAAAACCTTTTCAATTGATGATTGAGCTATAAACTCTTGGGATTAATTTTTCTTTGGCCCTTAGTTTCTCTTTTGACACCAGCTTGCGTTTATTTTTAGTTTTGCTTTCTGAAAAAAATGTTTGTTGGCAATTACAAAAATGGTCGTAGCTCATTGTAACACTAACCTTTTTTCAGTGGCTTGAAGACTTTGTCTGCTTACGTTCATCTTTTATGCTTTTCACATCTGAGTGAAGCTATGTTGACCTTCTGGAGCTATTTTTTCTGGTTTTGTCTTGACCTGCCTTGTTTCTCATACATAATATATTTAACAAGGGCTGTCAGAAAACAGCCCTTGTCTGATCCCTCTTCTAAGTCAGTGCATTTCTTTTTTGTTGGCATGGTTTCAAGTAGTTACTTCCTTTCTGCATTTGAGGGGCCTGTATCATTTCAATACCCAAGTGTTCACATCAAGTGAATCAAGCTACTGAAACTACAGGACACTTGTAATTCTGACCTTGCCGCTGCCTGCTTATTGGGGTTTTCACAGATAGACCTGATGCGCCAAAACAGAAATACTGGCTCCTCGACCTTCTATGACTGGAACCTTGTTTGGTCAAATTTGGTGTTTCATCATCTAAATAGTTGATTGGAGGAAGATGGTCCTGCCACATCATTTTCAATAAAAATACCTTTTTGTTTATCTACCGAATTAGGTGAAGAAAGTGATGATTTTGAAAATGAACTTGAACGAGAACGGTGTGGCACAGAAATATGAGGCACGGCCTGCATAACACCATGTACTAGCCCTGAAGCAAATCTTTTCTTTGCAAAATTTTTTCTTATTTTAATTATTATCAATTAAGGATGGTTTTTATTAGTATAATAAAAAATGAAAAAAATATATTTAATCATAGACCAATGTTGATTATTTAATTCACATCAGAAAAAAAAAAAAAAATCATCAAAAAAGAAAAAAATATTGCATATTATAGTCATAATTATTTAAGGTGTAAATGCACTTTTGGTCTCTACATTCTGGGCCAATTTGCATTTTGGTCCCTAAATTGATTTTGTTTCTATTGTTGTCCCTATTTTTAAAAAATCATTTCTATTTTAATCCCTACCGTTATCTAAGTAACGGAACCCTATTACGTGGTAGATGGAGTGCCTTGGTTGCTGACATGGTGTTGACGTGGCACTGACATGGCATTAAAATATTATTAAAAAAAATTATTTGGCTTTTTCAATGCCACGTCAACATTTTAATTTTTTACTTTCATATTATTATTGTAGGGTCACGGGTTTTTGACCCAGGCCCAAAGACTGGTTTGGACAGAGGTTTGGTGAGCCCAAGACAATAAATTTGTAGAGAGTGGGCCTAATGAAATGGTAGTCCGAGGAGACTGCATAGAATTCAATGGTAAACAGAGGTGAACAACACATCAAACTCAATGAAATGGTAGTCCGAGGAGACTACATAGAATTCAAGACACTAATTGTGAGTTTTCATACAATCCTTCGTGCTACAGGCATTTTCCCTCTCCTCTTTCTTCCTTTCTTTTTTCGTCCCCCTCTTATGGAAGATCTTTTACATTTTTATAGGTCTTTTCAGGCCATCTTGGTCTTACACTTGTTGCCCATCTAGACCCTCACTTGAGTGCATGTTCCATCGAATATCTTCTTTTGTTACCTGTAAGTGGCAGTGGCTAGTGGTTGCACTGTTCAGGGGTCTCCTCCTCATAAATGCGGCTAGAAGAGTTGGTGCAGTGCATTTAATGTGGTGGTAACAACTTTTCTTTGAGATATTTCCATATTATCATCTCCTTCATACGTGTTTGAAGTTCGTCCTTGTCATTCTAACTTTTTGATTGGTTGCCCAAGTCATCCAAGCGCTTGTCTGAGTGAGACTTGACCTATCCGAGGAGGGAAACCTCCTCGGACTATTCTTCTCCCTCCTCTCTGTGCGACCCTTCATTCTGTAGCCCCTCCTAATTATCCATCGCTCCTCGGACATACCCATGAATAGGGCCCATAGCCCAGTACACAATTTTGGGATCTTGCCCCCACAATTATTATTATTATTATTTTTTTTGGCCTTAAATCTAATATTATTATTATTATTATTATTATTATTTTTACTTTCATTATTTTTTTCCGTAAGAACATAACATCCTGTTTTTCATGTTCTTCCCAAATTCAAGAAATAAACCCAACAACCAATCCAATCTCTAGTAGACCCAAATCCAAATCCAGCAACCAAATCTAATCTCCATCAAATCTAGAAAAACAAGAAATAAAACCCAAAATCAAGAGCAAACCCAGAACAAATGCAAACCCAGAACAGTGCCGGTGAACCCAGAATTGTTCTTCATGTTCTACAGAAAAGAAGATGAAAACTTGCCTAGAAAATTAATCAAACCCATGAACCCAGAAAAATCATCAACAATCCGAAACCAGAAAAATCAAACCCATGAACCCAGAAAAATCATCAACAACTTGAAACCAGGAAAATCAAACTTCATGTTCTCACAGTTAAACCCACTGATCAGTCAACAAACCCATGCCCACAAAGTCACCAAACCCACTACCACCATCGTTGATCAAAAAAGAGAGAAAAATGACAGTTTCAGAAATTCTCAGTAACATTTTCCACTGGATGATCAGAGGAGGTTCTAACCGTTGATAGAAACCTGAAACCCATCGCAACTCCCATGGCTAGAAACCTATATCAAACCTGATGTCATGCCACCCAAGCTCATTGGAGGACCTCTATTTCGGGAGCCACCGCTGTGAAAACCACTGCGTCAGTCCAAACAGCCACAGCTTCTTTTTTTTTATTCTACCAATCTCAGACACGAAACCCATAGACAGTTTCAGTCACCAAACCCACTACCACCGATCTCCTCTTCTAATTCTTCTGGGTTGATCTTCTTCCCTCTTCTTTTTCTCAGCCATGGTTTGGGATATTTTTCAACCAACCCAATCTGAGAGCAAGTCGTCTTAATCGAGAGAGATAGAGACTAAGAGAGACAAATGCCACACAAACACACAAACTAATTTGGGTTTTTTAGCATTATAAATACGCATCTCTGGCTGATGTCGTTTGGGATATTTATTAATTTATTTTGGTTTTGATTTTACTTTTTTGGTTTATCTTAAAAGAAAGAAGAAAATGAAATAGATACAAACACAAACACAAAAACACCAACATAGAGCGTGAATAGTGTTAATTTAGTGTTTGTTTCTTAAAAAAGTTCAAGAAAAATTGAAATAATTGCTCTAAATTTTTTTTTCTCAATCTTTAAAATTGTAAAGTTTTTTTTTTTTTTTGAATTTTTTCAGTTTAAATTGAAATTTTTTTATCAGAAATTAAAAAAGAAAAAAATTAAAATGCTGACATGGCATTGAAAGAGGCAAATAATTTTTTTTAATAATATTTTAATGCCATGTCAGTGCCATGTCAGCACTATGTCAGCAACTAGGGCACTTCGTTTGCCATGTAATAGGGTTCCGTTACTTGGATGACGGCAGGGACTAAAATAGAAACGATTTTTTAAAAATAAGGACGACAATAGGAATGAAATCAATTTAGGGACCAAAATGCGAATTGGCCCAAAATGCAGGGATCAAAAGAGCCCTTTACGCCATTATTTAATCTAACAAATTAATCATAGACTAATGTTGCAAGACTATTTTCAAATAGGGGTAAATTTTTCTATTTAAAAATATTTAATCATTTCCTCACCTTTTTATCATAATTTTTAAAACATCCAAACAAGAGGAAGGGCTAATTACGCCCCTCCTCTCTACTTAATTTTAAAAACATCTAAACAAGGTGGAGGATAACTATTCCCCTCTACCCTCCTTCCCACTACTCTCCTCCCCTCTCTAAACTTTTGGACAGGCCATAAAGGCAGGTGCTCCACAAACCCTAAACACATGCAACATAGTAACGTCTTCTCCTTTGTCTCCAGTCCACTTTCTTCTTCAACCAGAGGTCTATGATTTTGTGAAATAGTTCATCTCTCTCTGTTTGAGATTCAATTTATCAATTGTGTTATTTTCTTTTCTTTTTTCCTTTTCAGAAGGTAGTGGCAGTGCAATTCTTAAGTCCTCAGGAATGTGTATCCCCGGCTCCAACATCTCGGGCTCATCTTTTTTCTCAGTTATAGTTTTTTTTTTTGGTTTTATGTTGGTTGTAAATTGGGATCAAATTGTTAGGTTTGGTGTTTCGTATGGACTATAAGTCATCAATTTTCTGACCTTTTGATATCTTAGAAAGTGTTAAATTGCTTTTTCTTTCTTCTTTTCTTCTTTGGATTAGGTTTCGATGCGTGGCATATGGGAGATACTTTGTAACCATTATAATTGGATATTTTTATTGTAAAAAATTAGATGGTGATAGGCTTAATTATGTGAGTTTGACCTTACAAGAGCGGTTTTTATTTTTCATGGTTTTCTGAAGTTCTATGGATTATATAATATTTATTTTGTTTTAACTATTGTATGGAAAGGAAAGATGTTCCTTATAATACCTGAACGAGGTCTTGAAAAAAAGTCTTCAACTCCTTGCTACAAGAAATACAAACACGAAGATGATGCTATTAAAAATTCGGTTAGCCCTCTCTTTTCAAAATATTTTAATTTTTTCCCCTGTTTTTCTATCTTGTTGCTTATCATAAGGTTTTTAATTGTTTATAATTTAATTTCTATTCTGATATTTGATTGAATCATATTATGAAGGTTTAGTGTGAATTATTATTGAGGATATTTTATGACTCTTGCTACTCTTATTGGGGACCCTGTTAACAAATCTTGTAAAAAAGATTTCAAAATTTTTTTTTTCTCATTTGTGTATTGTGTTTTTGTAGCAAAGATTTGATTCTCAGCTGAGCGTTATAATTTGTGGAAATTTAATGCTCTTTTTGTCTTCAAGAATTTTCAATGCTATTCTATTACTTGAATGCTATTTTCTTATCAGGTAGGAATCCTGCCCAGTTGAGTAGAGTAACATATGTGTTAGTATATAGCTTAGTCTAGTCTAGCCCATCGGGCTTAGTCCAGTATACTGTACTTGTAGTATACTCATATTACTTGTACTTCACACATACTTTGCCTATATAAGGCTCTCTATTGTACATTGTTATATACACAATATACATCAATATACAGACTTTTTAGTCTCTCTCTCTCTCTCTCTCTCTCTCTCTCTCTCTCTCTCTCTCTCTCTCTCTCTCTCTCTCTTTATATTCTTAACATGGTATCAGAGCTAATACTCTGATTTTCTAGTACCTGTGTTCATCTTCGACGTTCTTCCGCTTCCCTCACCTTCATCCAGTAGCCACTGTCAGAAGCGAGTTACCGCCGTCACACTTACAGCCACTTGGATCTTGTCATTTTGTTCATCAAACTGCCAAAGCAAAGGCATACTTTGACAGATCTATCGATTTTGTAAAAACCTAACTGGTGACAACTCGAAATCGGGTGACACCCCAAAATTAGGTGTCACGTGCCTACACGCACCTACACGCACTGTCTAAAGATTCTGCCTCATGAGCATGCGCTCCATACTCTGCCACGCGCCGCCAGAACCACTCATTCGCTGGAAACAGTGTTGTCACGCACCAGTATCTTGACCCATGCACCATAACTGTTTCGCATCAAGCTTTGTCAGCCCTAGGGTGATGTCATCTTGCCACATCAGCTTATTGCATCATCAGACTACGTCAGGAGTTGCCTTCTGACCGTTGACCATAACCATTGACTAGGATTGTTGACTGTTGACTTTTTGGCCAAAGTCAAAATTTTTCAATAGGGCCTATCTTGCTCAATTTTTCACGTAGATTCTGATTTTGGGCTCTGTTTCTTTGTTTGAGGTCTCTAACTCCCCCTTTGTGGTCATTTTCTTCATCATGGCTCAAGAAAACGAACGAGACATTATTCGTCCTGTCACCGTTATCTTGGATGGTCCTACTAGCTATCATGCACGGTATCAAAACACGACTGTCTTTCTCAGGGGTTACAAATTACGGAGGTATGTAGTTGGTTCAATTCCCAAGCCAGTGCCACTATCTCAATCTAAAGCCACTGCTGATGCCGATGCCTTAAGACTACTGTTGTAATAGAGGGGATGATTATGAAGCATGCCTTGAGGAATGGGAGAGTATTCAATGTAATATTCTATCTTGGTTTATCAATACCTCTGTACCTTCCATTCATAGTCTTCTTTCTCATCTTGGTATTGCTGCGGCTACTTGGATATTTCTGTCTAATCACTACAATTGCACTAATGATTCAAGTTTGGAGTTTCACATTGAATCAAAGCTTTATCAGATGCGCCAAGAGACAGGTCAGTCTATTTCTGATTATTATTCTTAGACTTCTTTTATGTGGGAACAACTTTTTGCTGTAGATCCTCCACTAAAGCATCTGAGGACATTGAGCTCTTTGCCAAATATTGGGACCACCATCGATTTATGTATTTCATGATGGGTCTATGTGAGGATTTTGAGCCCACTCGAGCTTCTTTGCTTAGCCGGTCTTTTACTGCTTCTCTTGATGCTGCAGTTAAGGAGCTCATCTTTGAGGAGAATCGTCGACCTACTTATCACATGTCACCTAGTGAAAATGTGTTGGCTACACCCTCTCTTCACCTCATAGCCTCCCATTGCTGCATTCACTGCTTCTCCACGAATAAACTTTGGGCATTCCATCTCTCAGTCTTCTAAACTTTGGCCAAAGGCCATGGTATCTCTGTTTGCCACAAACTACAGAAATTCATGCAAGAGTAGAAGAAAGCTCCTCTTCCTTGGGCAACCGCTATGTGTCCTTCAAATTTATCAGTTTCTACCAGTCCATCATCAGCTTCCTCACTTACTATAGTGATATTGAGGCAGTACAACAGGTTTTATATCCCAAACTTCCACTACCCTTTTTGTCACCTCAAGTAAACATCCTTTGTTTTTTGATATTGTATGTTGTAACCATATGACCCCTAATGAATCACAATTCTCTGATAAGGTACCCTTAGCACATACCATCTCTATTTACATTGTTGATGGAATTCCTATGCCTGTTAGTCATAAGGGAACAATCTTTTCTCCCAGTTTATCCCTTAGTGACACTTTTCATATTCCAAAGTTGTCCCTCAATTTGCTTTTTAGTGGTCAACTTTGTGAATTAGGAGTAGATATTCTATTTACTAATCATAGTATGGATGTGCAGGATCCCCGGAGAAGTCAAGTGCTTGGGACAAGCCGTAAGGTTGGACGTATGTTTGAGGTTCATGACTGGAAGATTCCTTCATAAGTTGTTTTTGTTGCTACTACTACTGCCACCCTTTCGCCTGATTTATGGCATGGTCGCCTTGATCATACATCATTATCTCGTCTTAAGTTGTTAGCTTCTCAAGGTCATTTAGGTTGAGTTAAATTTTCAAAATTTGATTGTACTTCCTGTCATTTTGGCAAACAAACAAAATAGCCCTTTAATAATAGTGACTTCTTTTCTTTTGCACATTTTGATCTTATAAATTCTGATATTTGGGGTCCTGCACTAGTTCCCATTGAGGTGGGATTTAAATATTTTGTCATATTTGTGGATGATTTTTTTTTGATATACCTAGATTTATCTACTTCACCATAGGTCTGAACTCGTGTCCATTTACCAAACATTTCATAAAATGATTGAAACATAGTTCAATCGCATCATTAAGATCTTTCAGTTAGATAATGCCTAAGAAAATAATGATAAACCTTTCCTATCTTTTTTAGATAGCCATGGTACCCTCCCTTATCGGTCTTGTCCTTACACCTCTCAACAAAATGGTCATGTAGAATGAAAACATTGTCACATTCTAGATATTGTCCATACCCTTCTCATTTCTGCCTCTATTCCTGAGTGTTTTTGGGGTAAGGCAGCAATCACTACTGTTTACACCATTAATCATATTCCTTCACCAACCACACACAACAAATCACGATTCGAGCTCATCTCTGGTAAAACCCCTGACTACTTCTCTCTTTGGGCTTTTGGTTGTGCTTGTTTTGTCTCTCTTCCTCCTCATGAATGAATAAAGCTCCAGCCTCGTGCTTGTCTCTATTGTTTCCTTGGCTATGGTGTATCCCAAAGGGATTTTGTTGCTATGATCCCATAACTCATCGCCTTCGTGTCTCCTGTCATATTGAGTTTTGGGAACATCGTCCTTTCACAAGTCTTCAGCAGTTTCCTATGTCCTCTTCCTCAGAGTCTCCCATTTTTACTGATCTTTTCCTTCCTCTTTATCCTGAACTAGTAAAGGATTTTTCAACAACGACTACCTCTTTAAATGACTCATCTCCAGTTTTGTCCTCGGCACATGACTTGCTTGTCTTGGATCCTGTGACACCACTGTCTCCTGAGCCTCTTGTTGGTCCTGAACTTCGTCACTCTACTTGTGTAAGTGTTCCTCCTCCTTATCTCATTGATTATCACTACTCTTTTGCTTGTGCTGCCTTCTACAAGCCTTACACCTATCGTGTGGCCCATGTTGTCCCTCTTTGGTAGTAAGCTATGTTAGAAGAACTAGATGCCCTTCACAAAAATTACACTTGGGATATGGTTGATTTGCCTCCTGGTCAGTCTGTAGTAGGTTATAGGTGGGTTTACAAGATCAAGACCAAGGCTGATGGATCTGTTGAACGATACAAGGCTCGCTTAGTTGCCAAAGGCTTTACTCTGGAATATGGCATTGACTATGAGGAAAAATTTGCTCTGGTTGCTCATCTTACATTTGTTAGATGTCTTAAATGGATGTGATGAATGCTTTTCTCAATGGAGACCTCCAAGAAGAAGTGTCCATGTAACCACTCCCTAGCTATACTCACTTAGGTTGTCAGGTTTTTCGCCTTTGTCGTACTCTTTGTGGCCTCAAGTAGGCACCTTGGGCTTGGTTTGAAAAGTTTAGCTCAGTTGTTGCTCAACAAGGTTTCACTTCGAGTCCTTATGACACTGCTCTTTTCGTCCGATGATCCTCTGCTGGTATCACTCGTATTCTTCTTTATGTTGATGACATGATTATTACTAGAGATGACTTTGCAAGTATCCGCTCTCTTCAGTACTTCTTTAGTTAGAATTTTGAGATGAAAGATCTGGGCACTCTCAGCTATTTTCTTAGGCTTGAGGTTACCTCATCCTTTGATGGATACTATCTTTCCCAGGCTAAATATGGTTTTGATCTTTTCTCAAAAGTCGGTTTCTATATTAGACAACAAGACTGTTTCTACTCCCTTGGAATTCAATGCCAAGCTCATACCCTTGAATGGTGAACCTATATCAGATGCTACTCATTACCATCAGTTGGTTAGTAGTTTGATCTATCTCACTGTCACTTGCCCAGATATTTTACACGCTGTAAGTATGGTTAGTAAGTTCATGGACACCCCTCGTTCTATCCACTATCCTACTGTTCTTCGAATTCTCCAATATGTCATGGGCACACTTTATCATGGTCTTCACTATTCCTCTCGGTCTTTTCTCGAGCTCCATGCTTATTCAGATGTGGATTGGGTAGGTGATCTGACTAATCGATGCTCTGTCACAGGTTTTTGTTTCTTGTTGGGTACTTCCCTTGTCTCATGGTGTAGCAAGAAGCAAGACGTGGTTTCTTGTTCCAATACCGAGGTTGAGTACTGTGCTCTTGTCGGCACCATTTGCGAGCTTGTCTGGC
This sequence comes from Quercus gilva, assembly GCA_023621385.1. Lineage (NCBI taxonomy): Eukaryota > Viridiplantae > Streptophyta > Magnoliopsida > Fagales > Fagaceae > Quercus > Quercus gilva. The sequence goes on along the minus strand of CM042473.1, from coordinate 50,576,281 downwards.
TTCGATGGCTCTTGGCTGACATGGATGCTCTACAGACCACTGCCACTCCTTTCTATTGTGATAATCGTAGTGCTATATATATTGCTCATAATGATGTCTGCCATGAACGCACCAAACACATTGAGATCGACTACCACGTCACTTGCTAGCATCTCATGAAGGAAATCTCCAGTTGTTCTTCATCTCCTCTGCCACCAACCTACTGATATCTTCACCAAAACTCACCCACATGGTCGTCTTTGAGATCTTATATTCAAACTCCAGTTGGCTTCCTCATTTCCACCTCGAGTTTGAGGGGGGATGTTAGTATATAGCTTAATCTAGCCTAGCCCTTCGAGTTTAGCCCAGTATAATGTACTTGTAGTATACTTAGGCCTTTCCACAGGTTGGTTCAGGTCGGGTTTGGGCCATATCCAGAACCGACCAGACCATATCAGGTGATCAAAATTTCAACTCACCACCGACCAGAGTGGTTGATTGGATCAGGTGGGTCGGAGCTTCCACAGATGTCGGGAGGATTGGTTGGGGTTGATTATTTAGAAAACGACGAGAATCCGACCAAGAAAAGATGAAAGATGGTAGAAATCCAGTCAGATCTCGCCAGATCTAGCAAGATCTTGGCCATTTTCGGCAGGATCTCAACTAGATCTAGAGAAATATTGTCGGATCTAGCCTAGATCTTCTCAAAAAATCCTAAAATATGTTGGATCTACACCTTTTCATTGAAAAAATAGATGGGTTGGTAGGATCGGGTTTCTCAGATTTAAGAGGAGGAGATCTGATATTTAACTCGCTGATCTCGATTTTTGGAGAATGAAATCCATCGTCGACAGCCGGAGCAGTTGGTTTGGTCGGCTGCAGGTCGGGTTCGGTTGGCGGCGGTCGGTGGGTTGGGTCCGGTGGGTCCTTGGACAGTCGTAAGTATACTCATATTACTTGTACTTCACACATACTTAGCCTATATAAGACTCTCTATTGTACATTGTTATATACACAGAACATACATCAATACACATACTTTTCAGTCTTTCTCCCACTCACTTTATATTCTTAACAATATGAATAAAGTGGTGTTGTTGTGTGGACCAATTCACATAGTCCTATTCTTTGATTGGGTTTGCAATTGAGGTACACTGTTAAACAAATCTTGTGTGTCGAAGATTAATTTATTTTTTTCCTTTTTTCATTTGCATATTCTTTTTGATTGATGGGTAGTTTGTCAATGAAGTATCAATTAAGACTTCCTAACATTCATGGACTTATTGGTAACGCCAATGAATTCTTACTCAAATGGTACTTCCTCCTTCCATATGGATGGTAGGTAAACCTACTATTCAAAACTAAGTGAAGTATTGAATCCATATATATATTTTCACTATATTTATAACTACATTTTTTCTAGACAATGTCAAACTTTTATATATATATGATATGGTTATTTGATATTGGATCTTAGGACAGGAGATGTGATTGCTCATGATCTAAAGGTGATATTGAAGATATAAATTGAGCAGTTTTTTCTTGCTACTTCAAATTACATGTTTGGGAGAATTATGCTAGAGACATTATGTTTTAAACTTAAAATTGATTGAAATTTCATAATGGCTTACCTTCCATGCATTGCATGGGTTAGAGACTAGTGTGTATATATATATATATAGCCAAAGCTCAGAGAAAATCCAATTAGATTTTAATTGGATTCTCAATTTTGCACCATGTGTCCCATTTTATTTTTACTTTTGTGCCAAGTGAATTATTGAGTGTAAAACTTGAAGAGTCCAAATTCGATTAGGTTCTAAATTGGATTTCAATTGGAGTCCAATTTTCCGCCACATGTCCATCTAAATTATTAATTTTTGTGGTGAGTGAATTATTGGGTGTAAAAATAAAAAAAATAAAGACATAATTTGAATTGTATAATTGTGATTATTTTTAACTATACTCGTGCATATGCATGAGGCTACACACTAGTCTAATACTATATATAATAGCAGAAGCTTTAAGGAGGTGTTGCCATGTTAGGTAAAATGGCCTCTTAAAATTCTGCCACATTTAAATTAAAAAGCGATAAATTATCTTGGTTAGAAATCTACACAACATTTAAAACCTCTCATTATAAATAACAAAAAAAATAACAAGTTAAAATTAAAGGACACACGGAAATAGAAATAGAGAGGTGATGAAAGAGAGAGAGAGAGGCAACGAAGAAATGGGGAAAGAAGCAGAGAAGGAGAAAAAAATAAAATAAAAGAGAAAAAAGCTTGCGATATGGAGATGAGAAGGAGACAGAGTTCGTACAGCTGGCCGGCTATCACCATCATTTTCCCACCACCGTTCGTCCCTTGTCGGACTTAGGCTACTGGAATCGGCACTAGTAACCTAAAGGTGCACGCAGGATTTGAGATACAGACATAGAGAGAGAACTACCACTGGTAAGTTTTTTATTTATTTTTTATTTCTTAGATCTGGGTATGAAATATGAATTAGTTTTGAGAAATTTGGTTCGATTGATTTGTATTTAGGTATTTGGGTTATATTAGGTTTTGATTTGATTTTTTTGATTCGATTTAGTTTCTCAGTATACTAAAAAATTTTGGGAATATTTGGATTCAATTAATTTTGTGTTTGATTTTGGCTTAATTTTAGGGTAGTTATAATTGGCTTTGGACAATAAAGTTTTAGAGGCCAAAAGTCCGAGAACGGTAGAGAGAGAGTCGGTTAGACACAGGGTGCAGACAGATTGACCAATTGGAGATTTTTTTTGGAAGAAGAGGAAGAATAATCGTTAGACTATTAAGTTAATGCACTAGAGAAGAGATAGAGATACAATACACAAAGAGATAGAAATAGAGGGAGGCAATGAGGCCTGAGACATGGAAAGAGAAATAAAGAAGAGAAAGAGGCAGAACGGTAAAGAGTACATCGATTGGGCATAAGAAATCAAAACACGATTACTGTCAGTTTTTCTACTGCCATCCATTCCCTCGCTAGACTCAGAACATCGAAACCGCAGGCACACACAGGAATTGATATTGAGGGAGAGAAATCTAAGTGCCATTAACTCCATCGATCAGACCATTTACCTGCCATCATTAGATCACTGAAATTGCCACTGGTTATTTTTTTTCCCCTTTCTTATATCTGGGCATTTAATATGACTTAATTTTTGGGTATTTTGGTTGGATAGGTATAGATTTATATATTTGCTTTGATTTTTTGGGAATTTCTGTTACAGTTTGTAGATTTCAGATTTTGATGTTGTTTGTTTGGTTCTTTCCTTCTTGCCCTAACTCACTTTTTCTCTCTTGCTTTCCATCTATGTTTCTTTCCCAAGAGAGTTGTGATTATTTATGCTTTGTTATTTGTAATTTTTCTTTAAAGAGTATAACTCAAGGGATTATTTAGTTTGCGTAAATGAACATTTGCTATGTCACTCAAAACACAAATCTTTAATAATCAAAACCACACCAAAGTTTAATTTTAAAATTTTATTTTTTTCATTCTGCTGTTTCTGAATGGTCCCTTTTTAAAACCCAATGGAAATCTACGGTGAAATTTTATACAAATTAGATTTACTATGGTTGCCCTGTTTTTTAAATTCCTTTCACTTGGATATCCCTGCAAAAAAAAAAAAAGAAGAAAAAAAAAGTAGTATTGGTGTATGTTCTATTAGTGCTCTCAGTCATGTTATGATATTAGAATTGTAATTAGATTGGTCCATGAAAGAATCATCCTTCAATTGTATTCTTTGTGTATGGTATGTTAGTGCTCTTAATTATGTTATGAAACTAGAATCATAACAGATTGCAATATAGAAAACTAGACAACCATAATTTCACTTAGAAAACATTATGAATTGCTATACACTCTAAACTTTCAGATTTTACAAAATAATGTTGCAGAGAAGAGATGGGGCAGAGTAGCAAAGCAGTAGATCATATGGCAGTTACAATGACTATTGAAAGGATGGAGGGAAGGTGTTTTCTTTTGTCTTGAATGATTGGGCTTAATGTTCATGTGAGATGCTGCATTTGGGTTTGAGTTTTTACATGCTCGAAATTGATCCAAGAAAGAAATACCATATTGCCAAGTAGTTTTTCTGCTGCATTATATTTTGATTTTTTTAAAAAGAAGTTTTAAAAGATTATCATGAAATTTTAGCTTGAACTAATGATGTTTCGAGCAGTCTTCTTATTACAAAATGTCATTTATATGGTGAGATATGTCATTTTGCCTTACTTTGTTCAGTTCTCTTTTACAGGGTGTTGTTGTTGCATTTTCTATTTATTTTGCAACATAGAGGTAAGTTCTATGAAGGCACCAATTAGTTAACCCTTTTGAAAGTTTTTATTTTTACTTCAAATATTTATTTGTTTGCCTTTTGTTTCAGTGCGTAAAAAAAAATCATAGTTAGTAAGTACATATGTAAATAAGAGAAGCGTTACATTAATGATAATAGCTATGGTGATAATTGTTAAGGGTGTTAGATGTCACTGCAATACTAGCAGCATGGTGTGAAAGAAATTTCAGGTGGTCATAGAGAGAGCAATTGTTTAGAGGTTATCAATTTGGTGGTTGTTATTGTAGTGTTTGGTAGTGTTGAAGATAGGGAAGACAGTGCTTTGAGGCATTGGAGGAGATGCTCATTATGGTTGAGCTTAGTTATGTTGTACAATATTAATAAACAGTTTTAGTATTTTTTCCTTTACTTTATAAAAATTGTCCGAGTGTCTTATCCATAATATATGTTGGGATTATTTTGGAGACCATAAAGCAAAGGTAGAAGCTGGAAGAAGGAAAGGAGCATCCTACATTCTACATGTGAAGTTGATGCAATAAGCATCAACATGTGGGTTGAAAAAAACCATAATCATGTTTAATTTTATGATTTCATGAAAATTTCGAATAGATTTTTTATTATTACATGCCAAAAGTTAGATGAAGTTTGCTTTAGTCTTTATATGTCATTTTTGGAATTTTTTTTCCCTCTAAATGATTTATTAATCCCTTTTGTTTGCGTCTCATGTTATTTTTGCTGATAATAAGAAAGAAGAAATAAATTTCAAGAATTCTTTTATTTGCTTGGAAATTTCAGATTTTAGATAAAGGCATTTGATTTTTATAGGAATTGAAACTTTATGGAATATGTTAGTGTATTGGGTCAAATATTTTCAAATCTTAGCACCTATCTAGAGATGGTTTCTTTGAATAGAAGGGTACCCCATGCATAGCACGGGTATTAGGCTAGCTATATATAAAAGCAGAAGTTTGCCTTACAGAAAAAAATAGAGACAGAGATAGAGAGAGACATAGATACAGTTTGTAAGATCCCACTGACTCAAACTTCTTCAAAATCAGTTTAAAGGTGAGGTAGAAATGGAGGCCAGCATTAGGTACCCTTTCTTCCATCAATATGGCCCTTGATTATATTTTTGATTCCATTCAAAATATCAAATCTATGCATCTTTCTTTTTCTTATTAAAGATACATAATTAGTCATAGCGCGAAAGATTTAATATAGTTCCTAGAGCTATGTATCAGTGTATGTTTCTATGAAAAAATTTCATTATATACATTGCAATTTGACAATGGCTGTGTTGTTTTCATTTTGGTGTTAGTGTTGGTTTGTGGTGTGATGACAAAGTGAGAGGGAGTGTGAATTTGAGCTACTACAAGTAAAGTTTTTTTTTTTTTTCCCCCTTTCTTTCTTATAGATCGTATGAAATATGAATTAGTTTTGAGTAATTTGGTTGGATTGATTTTTTATTTAGGTATTTGGGCTACATTAGATTTTGATTTGATTTTTTCGTCTCTCTAAATCTGTCTATCTCTATTTAATTTACAATAAGCCTATTAGATTATATTTGCAATTGTTATGTTTTATAGATTACTACAATTAAAATAAATTTGGGATTTCATTGTAAAGAAACAAAATGCTTACTAGGCTTCCCATGACTTATTTCCCAACAGGTATAAGTATGTCCCAAATGGGTATTGTTGCGTTTTGCTGTTAGTGATATAATTAATAATAGAATTTGAATTGAATTTTTTTTTTTTTTTTTACATATTTTGGACTACTTTCATAAAACCCAATTTCTGTATATGTAAATTTAAATGCTATTTAAGAAGAATAGAAAGTAGTTTGTTCCTCTTAATATTCTTCAAGTTTCTTCTTCTTTTTATTTTTATTTATTTATTTTTGTGCTTGATCGGTATTTTTCCCCCAAAAACAGAATTAAATTCTTCTTTCATAAGAGACACCTAGAGAGCTGTTACTAATTTTTGTGGTTGGATGGAGTACTTGGTAGACCCTATTTGAGTTTTTTATTTTTATTTTTTATCAATATGCTTGATTAGTTCTTTTTCCCCCTTTATTTGATGCTTCTTTACACAACTTATTGTATGTCGTCTACAAAGCACTGTAATGGCACTCCAATGCCCAATCAAATAAGCACCGGTAGCAGGAGAGAAGGTAGCATAGGTTGTAACACCAGCAATTGATCCAACATTTGAATTAGCATCTAAGCCAGATCTATGGTTTTAAAACTGATTCTATTATTCCTTATAACATTTGTATACGCCTTTCAATTTTTTATGATATAAGTTTTATTTTAAAGTCTAATTTTAGTTTATTTCAGCAATTAGTTAAATTAAAGTACATTGCCCAGACGAATTATAATGTACCTTATAATACATTGTATTGTTATATTAAGTTGATTGTTTTTTTTAATATGTAAAAAGACTCCGTGCATTGCACGGGTTAAATGCTAGCTATATACAATAGCAAAAGCCTTTCCCTACAATTAAGGAGGTTGCGACATGTAGGAAATAATCCCACTTAAAAATCTGCCATGCTACCATTCAAAAGCATGGAATAAAAAGCGAAACGTTGTGCCTTTCACATCTTCAGGATTTAAAATTTCAAGCATTGCACTCCTTCACCATTGAAAGAAAAATGCTTTGGGAACAATTACATTTAAAAGTAAATACGCTTAAGCGGACTGTTGCCTGCCAACTTTTATCAATAAACACTGCCTATAACTCTTTTAGCCAATTAATAGAAATCCGAAACAACATGATCTTAGGTAGTTGCGAAATTAACTACAACGGTCATCTTCCATTCAAAACCTCTCTCAATTTATATTTACCTTTTGAACCATTTTCTCCCTACAAACAGTGATAAAAGTTCCGAATTAATGTTTTGCTCTTTTGCAAGAATAATTTACACTGGAATGGTAGAGGTGAGATAAATCTCAATCACGGATGGGATTGGGAATAGTAAAAGTAATTTAATAGGAACCTTTTTCGAAGGTTTATGCTTCACAAAATACCCAATATGTGTCTTTATTTACACTAAGACCATTTTATTGCTTTTATTTTTAATAAGAATCTAATCACTCTTTTTATTTATTCTTTCACTTAAAAAAAATTAACAATCATTATATATTGGGTCCTAAAAATAAAACACAATATTAAATTTATTAAGGTTTTTTTTTTTTTTTTTTTTTTTTTTTTTTTTTTTTTTTTTTTTTTTTTTTTTTTGAGAATGAAGTTTACTTACATTTACTTTGCCTATACATCAAATTTGTTTTTCTTTTTTTGGATCCATATGTGATTTACTAATTGCCAAATTTTGTAATACCATATTAATAGAGCTTCTTTAAAATTTTAAGATACCATACCTATAAATTAGTGAGTTTTATTTATTTTACCATAAATAACAAATAAGAGTATCCTAATTCAAAATAAATAAATAAAACTAACTAGCCCACACATTGTACGGGTCATACACTAGTATTTTATAAAAGTTGGATCCTCAAATTAGAGAATGCACACAATGGTGACACGTGTTTTTTGATAATGCATAAAACAATGACACATATAACGTTAGAAAGATAACACCACGCGGCAAACAATTATTGGTTAATGTCAATTTTTTTTCCATGTATCAACAATAAATTCCACCATTGTAATAAATATCCATTACAAGCTTCTTTAAATACTCCAAGAAAGCTATGAGAAGTGGGGACAACAAATGGGTTAGGGAGCTGAAAGCGGAGATAAATATCCTGTTTAACCAAGAAACTAGAATGTGGAATCAACGTGCTCAGATCCAGTGGCTGAGTAAAGGGGACGGCAACACTAAATATTTTCATACCCGTGCTTCACATCACTTTAGGAAAAATAACATAATGGGAATTCATAACTTAGCACATGTCTGGACAGTAAGCATGGAGGATATTGCAGTTGTTCTTACAGATCACTATTAGGACCTTTTCACTACCTCCAATTCGAGCTTGCCCACCACGGTTTTAGACTAGATTCCTCATGTCATAACAGAAGACATGAACAACTAGTTAATTGGGGAGTTCAGTGCATGTGAAGTTGCAGCAGCCTTGAAACAAATGGCTCAACTGAAAAATTATAAATCTAGCTCCACAGGTTATATGGCACTTAAATTGGATATGAGCATGACATATGATCAAGTTGAATGAGACTTTTTAGAGAGTTTGATGAGGAGGATGGGTTTTCGTGAGAGGTGGGTAGGCCTCATAATGACTTGTGTAAAAACTGTAACATACTCCATCATGGTAAATGTGAACCTAAAGGCCTGATCCTCCCTACGAGAGGCCTTAGACAAGGGGACCCCCTTTCCTTTTTTCTATTCTTACTTTGTACAGAGGGGCTGCCTGGGCTCATTAAACAAGCAGCTAGTAGAGGGGACATTACAGGCTTTGCAATTTGCAAAAGAGGTCCAAAGCTTACTCACCTGTTTTTATAGATGATTAGCCTATTATTTTGCAGGGCAACATTGATGGAATGTGAAAAAGTTATGAAGCTCTTATCTATGTATGAGAGTGTTTCGGGTTAGAAGGTAAATAGGGATAAAACTGCTATCTTTTTTAGTAAATCTGTTAATGAAGCTTCAAGGCAGATTATCAAAGGTGTTTTAGGGGTTAGAGAAGTTCGCCACTATGAAATATATTTGGGGCTACCTTCTTTGATTGGAAAAGGGAAAAAAGCCAGTTTCAACTACATAGAGGAGAGGGTGTGGAGAAAATTGCAAGGATGGGAAGGAAAGCTTTTATCTCAGGCTAATAAGAAGTTTTGATCAAATCAGTTATCCAGGCTATTCCCACCTATTCTATGGGGTGTTTTAAACTCCCCTTTGGGATTGTATAATGAGATTGAAGTGCTGATTAGGAAATTCTAGTGGGGGAAGCATGGTGAGAAGCGTAAAGTACATTGGCTTAAGTGGGATGAATTGACGAAATCCAAGTTGGTGAGGGGCTTGGGCTTTTGTGATTTGGCCTTATACAATGACTCTTTCTTGGCAAAGCAAGCTTGGAGTTTACTTCATGAAAAGCAATCATTCTTCTACAAGGTGTTCAAAGCTAGGTTCTCTCCCAATAGCTCAATCATGGAAGCCAATGCATCACAAAAGGGGTCATATACTTGTAAGAGCATCCTTCATGGTAGAGATATCATTAGCAGAGGAGCAAGATGGAGGATAGGCATTGTACACTCTATGAAGATATGGCAGCACTTCTGGCTTCCCATAAAGCATCCCACTCGTATCTCGTCATCTCCCTCTGATTCCTTGGAAGAAGCCATGATGGAGATTGATGCTTCAACTAGGTCATGGAATGTAAGTTTGGTAGATGGATTATTTGCTCCCATGGAAGCCGAATTGATTAGGAGTATCCCTCTGGCTCGGCATGATTGTGCAGACGAGCTTTATTGGCCAGTTACTCAAGATGGGAAGTATACATGCAAATCCGAGTACAGATTTCTTAAAGAAGAATTCGATGTTCTCAGAGGAAGTGAGGAGCAAGGATTCGATGCAAGTTTCTAGAGAGGTGTCTAGGCATTGCAAGTTCCTAATAAAGTCAAGAACTTAGTGTGGCGAGACTGTCGGAATTCCATCCCCACAAAAGCAAATCTTTTGAGACGCTTGATAACAGATAATGGCTTGTGTGATTGTTGCTCTAGAGAAATAGAAACCACCGTGCATGCGTTATGGTCTTGTAGCAAATTGGATTCAGTCTGATCAGCAACTGGGGGGTGGTGGTGGGGGGTGGGCTTGTTGTTCAACCAGCTTTTTAGATTCCAAAGAGCTGTTATCATGGATCTTGAAACATCAAGGTCAGCCCGAGCTTTTTGCAATGATGGTATGGACCATATGGAATTAGGTTGGCCTCCGTATCCCCAGTTGCAGTTCGAATCAAATAGCTAAGTGGCCAAGGAAAGATTACATAAATTCACGTTGTTCTCCCTAAAACAATCCCTGTCTTACTGAGACCCAAGGCTGTCTAGAAGCCCTCCCCTCTCGGCATGTTCAAGATAAATCTTGACTGAGCTTTTTTTAAGAATGAGAAAAAGAGTGGATTTGGTGTAGTTATTCGTGATCACAAGGGTTTAGTTATCGCTTCCTTTGCCCAGCAGTTCCCTCAGGCATTCCTAGCACTTAAGATTTAAGCTATAGCAGCTTGCCGAGCACTAGAGTTTGGCCTGGAAGTTAGTCTGAATGAAGCTATGCTAGAAGGGGATTGTCAAGTGATAATGAAGGCGTTGGAGGAAGGAGGTAAACACTATAGCATCAGTGAAGCCCCTTATTGTAGACGCTCTTGGTTTTTCAAACTCTTTTACCAAATTACTGCACTCTCATAGCGAGAGAGATGGTAATAAACTTGCCCAGAGTTTGGCCTAACATTCCATTGATGTCATGAACTATGTAATGTGGATGGAGGATGTTCCACCACCTTTCTTTTCTATTGTTCAAGCTGATTTAGCCAAACTTTCTTTAAGTCAATAAGATTGTTCTCAGGTTTCTTTCGGAAAAAAAAAAAAAAAAATCATCATCGATTCATTTAAATAGTATAAGTAACCTAAAAGGCATTTTTTTGGGGAGGGGTGGGGGGGGGGGGGGGGGGGGTGGGTGAGTTTTGAGTAACCTATAAGGCATGTCTTAAAAAATTAATTTGAGTAATATATTTCTTTTTTAAGTGTAAAAAAAAAAAAAAAACCCGTAGATGTCTTTGTGTGTGTAGAGTTGGGTTTAAGTTACAACTAATGTAACTTTAAGCATTGTTACACCACCCAATAACTTGTTATTGAATTCATATTTTGAAAATCCAATCATTGAATTACATGTTTTATATGTTCTTCACAGTCATGCTAATCGGATTTAATTTACCATTCGATCCATAAACTCATCTTTTATGCATTATTTTAAACTACAAAAATTAAATTTAAACAAATGATTAGTGACATGACTATTGATCTTTAATCATCTTTAAATTTTGTAAGCATGAAGAATATATGAAGATAATATAATCCAGTGGTAGATTTATCAAAATTCACATCTAATTAAAAAATATTATGTGGTATAACATTACTTAAAGTTACATTACCCACACACACATATATATATATATATATATATAATCTTTTTTGAAACTGAATATTCATTTCATTCAAAGATAAAGCAAAATACAACCAATATAGAGCCCAGGAAAAGACAAAGACTCGCAAGGAAGAGTAACAAGATAGACCACAAACTAATTCCCTTAGTTGAAACTATCTATACCAAGAAGATTAGGTACAATCTTTGGTGTTGTACCAGTCCAGCTCTTCAATTCCCCAGCTATCTTGGCCTGTTGAGCAAGTTCATGGGCTATCTTGTTGCCATTCCTTTTTATGTATCTAGCCTCCACCATCTTGAATTTGGACATTTCTTGGATGATGCTAGAAATGATGGGGCCTGTCATTCCTTTACACTCTTTGCCTTTTACTGCTTGGACAGTTTGCAGAGAGTCTCCTTCCAATATAACATTTTCCAAGCCTAGTTTAAGAGCTAGGATAACACATTTTTTCATGGCTAAAGCCTCTGTTTCCTCTACTGCAAACTTCCCAAGTAGGGGCATGCAGACAGCTGCAACAATTTGACTCTACCAATCCCAAATCACAACACCCACTCTAGAATGACCATCCTTAGTAGGGATTGCTCCATCCACATTTATGAGGAAAATTCCTTTCGGGGGAGGCCTTCATTCTTTAATTTCCTTCTCTTTCCCAATTGTTGAAAGATTATTAGCAATTTTAAAGTCTTCCACCATTCTGATTGCTGTCCCCTAAACCTGATCTGCTGTTGTTTTGCTAGCTTCAAAAATTAATTGGTTTTTGTGGTTCCAAATTGCCCAGGCAACTCCAAAAAACCTTTCCAGGTCACTTTGAGTTCTTTGGCTTATTATAGTGAGAGCTAGATCATATATATCACAATTGCTCTCCAGAATTTTTCCTGGACCATCACTCCACTTTGACCAAACTGCCTTGGCTAGCTCACATTTTAGGATGGCATACTCCACAGCTTCTTCTTCATTCTTGTAGATGAGGCATTGGAAATTAACTTGGATTCCTCTCTTATTTAAATTCACCATGGTGGGGATTGTATTCATGTGCAAATGCCAAGCACAAATGTGGATTTTTTTTGGGATATTCAATTACCATATCCTCTTCCACAGAGGGGCACGTACATCTCCCCTTGAAGTCTCGCCTTGCATGTTTAAATCCAACATTTTCTTGGCAACATAATAAGCACTCTTGACTGAGAAAATTCCGTTTTTATTATCCGCCCATATTATGGAGTCCTTCGGAAGGTGGGGGCTAATGGGAATATTGAGAATGGTTTCCACCTTAAAGGGTAAGAAAATTTCATCCAGCCTGTCTCTTCTCCAACTTTTTGTGTCTTCATCTATGAGTGATGATACCATTGGAAAGTCCCCAAAATCTTTTGGGGAGATATGGCCTTTTATATATATATATATATATAATTACACCTATTTATTATCATTCTAATTTAAGTGTTAGGGAAAAAAAAAACTAAATTATTAACATTTTTATTTAAGTGGGTATTAATATTACACATCATTTAGGGGGCATTCTAGATTTAAATACACTACTCTTACACTTTTGTGTTACACACCTATTTATAACCATTTCTATGTAAGTTTTATGGGAAAAAAATAAATAAATAACAAATAAAAAATACAATGATTTTTGTCCATTTTGAGTTCAAAAGAAAAAAAAAAAGATTTACGCATTCATAATTTTAAACATAATACATGAATTAATACAATATATGGATACATGTCCTTCTCACAAAGGTACGACAACTTATATCTTGTCAAACATTTTTTTTTTTTTTGAAGTTATTTAGGGTCTATTTGGATATCGCTTATTTTGTTGAAGCTAAAAGCTTATTGCTGAAAATACTGCATATAAAGGTAAAAATTAGTTGAAATAGTATAATGGGGCCCATGAATAGTAGCAAAAATAAGCTGAATGGTGAAATAATTTTCATTTTTAAGTGGTATCCAAACGAAGGCTTAATCTTTTTTTTTTTTGTATTCTTCTTTTCATTTTTGAAGTTATTTTTCTATTTTATTGGATGAAGAAAATAAATAGAAAGTAGTTAATCTCGAGGTTGTTGTGGATGATGTTCTTCATATATATAAAGTTCCTAGAAATTAGACAAATCTTGAAATTAGGTAATAGAGAGAGACATGGAAACTGTGGGATTTCACTTCTATTGACGATGATGAAATTTTATTGTTTGTTGATATTCTCAATAGATAAGCTTTCAAGTACTCTCTCTCTTTTTTTTTTTTTGGTTAAAGCAAATTTGATGTCATTGATGTTATTAACTATCGGCATGTACACTTTTCTTTGTAGTATATATAAGTGGTTAATTGAAAATTGCTTAATTGGTTTTCTCATTCTATTATTTACAATTTATGCTTTCAGAGGGGGGGGGGGGGTTAAAGAAATCAAATTTAGTCACAAATTATAAGAGGACAACATAAAATAATAATAATAATAATAATAATAATAATAATAAAAATAAAATTTTCTTTTAAATGAAGAATACTTTTATTTATTTATTTATAACGAGCCTACTTATAATATTTATAAATTAATAAATTAAAAAAAATTCATGCGAAGCATTAACCAATAACTAGTTTAGAGAAAAGAAAAAGAAACAAAAAAGATAGAAATTATACTCTAAACTAATCTAACTACATATGTGTGAAACTCTTCCTTGGAGACTTGAAACTCGATCCTTACTATACTAAAAACACCATTGCATTTACATTGTCCTAGTATTTCTCTGTCAGATGTGTTGGGTTAAGATAGCTTGACCCGGTTAATTAATTCAATTACCCAAGTTGATTAATTATGTTAAGTTGCATACAAATCATGAGGGCACCAACAAATTACCAATTAAACTAAATGCAACATAAATTAAATTGACATGGTGATTTGTTGACGAATGGGGAAAGCATCTCGCAAGGCAAAAACCCCACCGTGTGATTTTAAGGTCATCACTCCTAAGAATCCACTAATCAACAATCAAGCGGTTACAAGTACAAGGAATTTTATCGCTACCTTGGCCTATCCCGAAATACCAATCTACAGTTGAACCTTGCTTTAATACCCAATTGGACTTGATATTGTAGTAGCCTTCTTTCCTTTGATGCATAAATCTCCAATCTGTGGCAAACCCTTTTGCACGAATCCTAGTACATGACTAACTCCAGCAACTTGAATGAATGTTGTTGGCTACAAAGTTCTTTACTTCATCAACAATGAAGATCAAGAAGCACTTGGTTATAAAAGCCTATGGTGTACAAACGTAGTAGCTTCTCACAGAGAGAATAAAGCTCTTGGTTTTTGTATTCGTGTATGACGGCTTTTAAAATAATCCTTATATATGTCTAGGGTTGTGAGAAAAGAAACACAAAACAAATACATAAGCTCAGGCCAAATTTCAAATCTAGAAATCTAGAAATCGTAATTCTCAATAGATCGAGCTTCTATCGAGCCATTTGTCGAGCTTCTCTTTTAGTCTTGATAGCTATATCTATCGAGACTTAATGAAACAGCTTTTCTTCACTTATTTTTTGGATCAATCTTCATATCTTTAATACGAACACTTGATATGCTTAAACAGCATATTTCTTGATGTATTATAAGTAAAGTGCATTTTGTCAAAGGATTAGCCAATTACATAAAATATGACCCTAACAATCTCCCCCTTTTGCAATCCATGACAAAACCACAAACATAATTATGAGAGAAGTATAAACAACAAACTCCATAACTATTACATAAAAAGTGCATAAGTCTAACAACTACTATGAGCTCTTGAAAAACTTTGCAAGAAAATAGATCGTGGCATGATAGACTTGCAACATGTCTTATCTAAAACACTAAAACAAGATCCATTAAGGCATCAAGTGTGAAAAATAGACAAGTTATATATAATAAGAAACATGTGTATAAAGAGAGAAAATGAACAACACATGTGAGATAAAGGTGAAGAAACATACAGCATCATCATCATCATATATATATATATATATATCAAGAGAGTACAACAATGTATGTAAAGGTGGTCACAAGACCATGTTATCAGATAGTGAGAAGAATACATCAAAACCTCACTACATCACTCAATGAACTCCCCCTCTAACAACGTTACTACTCTTATATACAAAATTACTTCCCTTTTTTGTCACAATTGACAAAGGGTGAATCACTAAGAAGTAGCTATCTCATTATCAGTCTCAGAGCTAGAAGCATCATCATCATCATCATCATCATCTCCACCATCCGAAGAAGACTCCTTCGCAGGCTCGGGTGTGGGAGAAGGAGCAAAACCACCAAGGTGAGACTGGCAGCAAGTGATGCGACCAATCTTAGTGTTCATCTGACATATCTTATCTAAATGATGGTTAAGACGACTACCAAAATCAGCACCATGAGCTGAAGTTGATACATGATGGCAGCGAGAGATACCTTTGCTTTAGAAGAAGAGGGAGGAAGATCAGATAAGGAAGAGGGTCGAGAAGCGGGAGTAGCATCCATTGAAGTAGACTCCACATGAGGCCGCTTGGCAGCTAGCTGAGCATCAATCATCCAAATAGATTCCTTGTTGATGGCACCCATGGAATAGAAAGGAGTGGAAGGAGGGATGGTGACATGCACATGTGAGAGGATGTGTGTGATAGCTAAAGGAAAGATGAGCTTATCACGTGTAGCAGTGTATCGATAGATATCTATCGTAAATTCTATCATGTGTGAGGGAAAATTTATAGAAAGATCCTTCATGAGAGAAAGAAGGGAACGAGTATGAGGCTTAGTGATAGTGTTATAGTGTGACCGTGGTGTGAAAACAAAGGTCATCACCATATTAAGGATCCTTGGACCCTTATATTTAGAGTTTCTCCTTACACCATGGCTTTCTCACAAAATAGTGAGGCCATCTTGTCTCGAGAGATAGAACAAAGGTGAATGTGACTAGGGTAGTTTGGACAATCTACCTTAGGGACGTGTAGTACCTCGAAAATGAATTTCAGGGTGACTATAATATGTGTGCCTTGGAATACTATAGTAAACCTAGGTACAGAGGCATTGATGGCATGCATGTTAGAGTAGAACTCTTGTATGAACACACTTGAACACCTCTTGGGTATCTCACATAGAGAAGCCCAACCTCGAGAGCTAAATGTACCGAGAAGGAGAGTGTTTGGAAAGTCGGACAGAATGACTTGGCATTCTGAATGAATTGCTCGGTTAGAAATATTCTAATAGAAGTCTTGTTTGGCCTTCTCATCACAAAACCGATTAGAATTAGGAATAGAGGGAGAAGAAGAAGAAGAAGAAGGACCACGACGTGAGATCGGGTTCTTAGAAGGAATAGATTTCTTGGGTGCCATAGATAGGAAACTAAACAGAGAAGAAAGCAAAAGAAGAACATAGCAGAAGACAAGATGCAGGAAAGAAGAAAAAAAAAAGGTGCAATAAATGATAATGCACAAGCATGTTATGTGCAAAAAACAATTACATCATGCGCAAAAACCCAATCCAAACTACAGCACTTGCAATGTTTAATCAAGCACATAACCTAGAATGCATGAAACAATGATTATAATGCTAGAGAATGCAATGCATAAGCATGTGAGAACAAAAAAACAAAACCCAACCCAAAAAGTTCACAAAAAAACTCAAAAAACCAAAAATTTTCCCAAAAAAAGAAAACCTAGTTCTAAAATGCAAGAAATGCATGAACAAGGAGAGAAAGAGAGGATTTAGAACACTTACCTAGAGAAAGAGGCTTGGATTATGCCAAAATCTTGAATGGAGGAAGGTTTTTGGTGAAGAGAAAGGGTTTGGATCGAGAGAGAAAAGATGAAGATCAAGATATTTGAGTTTGAGCAAAGTCGGGTCAAACCTCAGATATATATAGAAAAGCACAGCTCGATAGATTGAGATGTGTCGAGGAGTGTAGACACCGCATTTTGTACCCCTTATAACTTGGGCCCTTGTTCCCCTATGATGCTTGAGCTTTAAGGCCTAAAGCCAGTTTAGAGCCCAATTAGATATCAAATTGACTTAAGTAATGTTAAATTGGAAAATATAAATTTTTAAATGAGAAAAAAAAAATCTATTTTTGGAAAAAAAAAATGACCAAAGTGGCTTTAGGCCCACATATATGGGCAGTGGTCTACGAACATGGGCCAAAGAAATCTGTTTTCTCTCACATTTATAAAAATAAAACTAGATTCAAATTTTTATTAAAAATTCATTTTTTATGGAAATTCAGATCTAAACTTTTCATGAAGCATTCTCATCAAATTTTTTTCGTACAAAATAAAGTTGCAGATTGAAGGTTTGTTAATAGTATTTTAACCCTAAATCAAGAATTTGACATGGCATTTGCTGCGTATCATTTAACATTTTGAATATGGGTATTTAATGGTCATTTAGAGTTTAGAAGTCCAGATTCTGTTCGGGCAGAATGGGTCCCTTTCTGTAACCTAGCCCCTGAACCATAGGTCTTGGTTCATAGAATAGTGCTTTGTCTTTATTTTGGTAGATTGTATTTAGGACCAAAGTTTTGTATTTTTTTTTACATAGATTTTATTGAGGACTAAAGCCTTGTAATGATATTCTACCAAATTATAGCCATATGTCCAATTAATGAAACTTGAGGTATTTTAGATATGTAAATTTTATATTGTATATTTTCTTATTTTTTGTAATAAAAAATAAGTGGCGACTCCAGATAACCCCAAAGGAAAGGTGCTGATACTTTCTCCTTTGATTTGAGAGCACCAAAAAATCATGGTCTCTCATAGTGGGGACTTCACTAGGGATGTCGAGGGCTAAGATTCACATTAGACTTTAAATGACTAATTAAATACTTTGGTGTTTGCATCATATTTTGCTTGTATGATATTGCTTATGTTTGTATGATAGTATTTTAATGATTTTTTGCATGGGATTTTGTTTGAAATGCCATGTTGTTTGTTATAGCTTTCCCTAACTATAGTTGTGTATGCCATGAAACACAATTATGCATGAACCCGTCTCAAAATCTGGAGGTAGTAACCATGGATCACTAGTATTCTTTTGATTTGGATACCTAGTGGTGAACTCACCAACTCATAGCCTAAAGTCACTGAATCATTTCTTGTTGACTAAAAAGGATAAACCATGCCGTTTGGACCAATGTAATGTTCATTACATTACAAGTTGGGAGGTTTAATGTCCTAGCTATAGGAAACAATAAAACAAAAAACCCACCCTACAATGTAATGACTTAGAACTTGTCCTTAGGCTGGTCCATGTTAAAATTGCATTGCATATTGTGTGTGTTTGACCATTGTTTGAGCCATGATGAGCCCAAGTTCAATACTTGGGCCTATCATAATTGTTTGAATGTTGTGTGTTGTATGAATATGATTTTTTTTTGTGTGGAAAAATATGACATACATTCATGTAGTTTAAGCCCAATCTTGTTAAGCCAAAGCCCATCAAGATTTCATCCCCTTGGATCACAAGTTCATCAAAAGTCAAGCCTATCAAACTCAAGGAAGATTCAAGCCCAATGAGTCAAGAAAGAATTGAAGATGTTCTCAACTCCATCTTGGAAGAATAAAAGAAGACAAATGAAGAGCTAGCCCAAATCTCCTTGATAGCCCATTCTGCATTACAAGTCAGCTTAGTCAATCAAGCTATGCTCTCTACCTTGCACAAGGATGATTCACCAGAACTCGAAGAGATCCCACACTTTCAATTCCTAAAAAAAGAGCTAGGGATTTCAATGAGGCATCTTTCCAATTATCCTCCCCAATTAACAAGAACATGTCAATGGACTCCATCTCCAAAGAGGCAGTGCCCTACCTCATCAATAATGGTGCAATTAAATCATCGACCAACAATTTTAGGCGCCGAAGGAATTTTTCAAATTTACACATGACTTTGAGTGAAGCTTTGGGAAAACTACAAGCCAAGGGATTATTGAAGCCATTGGATCCTAAGCCAATACCACATCCCATGCTTAGAGGCTACAACCATAGTGCTCATTGCCAATATCATCAAGGGAAAGACCATACAATTGATGAGTGTTATAACTTAAGGCTTGCCATTCAAAATCTGATTGACGAACAATTAATCACTCCACCTTCATCAGCCACCTACCCAGACCTTGCTTGATTTTCATGTTACAAGTTTTTAGATTGACTCTTTGATCTTATTGTTTATTTAGGAGTTGCCTTCTAGTTGGTCTTTGGTTCAATAAAACTCATGTTGTGTTTGATGCATTTGGTTTGTCATATATAAATTAAAAAAAAAATCCAAAAAAAAAAAAAATCCATTTTTTTTAATTAATAAAAAAAAAAAACTCTAGAGAATATAAGAAGATCCATTTGACAAAACTCTAGAGAATACAAGAAAATGCCTTCCTAGTAACCTTTTTCTAAAAAACTTTCTTAGTAATCTTTTTCCTAAAAGACTTTTTATTCTTTCAAAGACTCCAAAGCCCTCTTTTCAAGAGAATACAAGAAGATCGATTTGACAAAACTTTTTCAAATCATGATGATTAATTGCTGTACCAATCAATTTGTTCCAAAGAAGGATATAACTTCATTCAATCCATGTAAGGACTTTTGCTAAACATTCAAAATATGAAAAGAAAGGTCCTAAAAGGCAGTTAAAGAAATTCATTGATTCATACACTTAATCCCAGCCTCTAAATTTTTTTTCATATCATTGGAGCATTTCAATCCTTACTCCAAGAATAACTTATTAAAAGAATTTAAGTCACTGTCCTAACTGTGAGAGACCGCAAAAAATCGGGTGCTCTCAAAAAAGAGATTTGGGTGCTTTTAAGGGCACCTCTCTTTTTGGGTAAGTGGTGTGGAGTCGCCACTTATTTTTTATACAAAAAAAAGAAAAAGAAAAAATAAATACAAATTACATGATCAAAATACTTCATTTCATTGATTGAATAAAGAAAAGTACAAATTTGGTAAATTAACCTTACGAGGCTTTGGGTCCTAGTTACAATCTATGCAAAATAATACAGAGCTTTGGTCCTAGTTACAATCTACAAAAATTAAAAGACAAAACACTAATCTACCTATCCAAAAATCCTAAGCTCGGGGGCTAGGTTACGAAATGGGAAGGTGTTAGGCACCCATTTTGCCCAGACAGAGTCTGATCTTCTAAACTTTAATGATGTTGAATGATATGTTAAACACAAATGATAGACACTAGAAAACAAAAATAATTTAAATAAATTTGCCTTATGGATGTGTCCTTTTTTTTAAAGAAAATTCAAATATGTTTTGTGAATAAAAAAAAAAAATGGATTTGTAAAAAAAAAAAAAAAAAATCAAATTTGTTTTTATGTAAAAGAAAGAATAATATTTTTGTTAAAAAGTATCAGATCTGTTTTGTGAACAAAAAAAATTGGATTTGTAAAGAAAATCAGATCTGTTGTTATGTAAAAGAAATTAAAAAAAAAAAAAAACTTTTTGAAAGAAGATCCACATTCATGAGATAAATTTATTATACATGCATCATATATTAAAAAAAAACAAGACTTCAACCTAACTTTCAATTCCTTCTTTTAAATTTCTAACTTTGAAATTTTGTAACAAAGAAAACTTTTACTAAAAAAATCAGATCTGTATTTAATGAAAATACAAATAAGTTTTTGTGTTAAAAAAGTCAGATATGTATTTAATGTAAATACTGATAAGTTTTTGTGTTAAAAAGTCAGATCTATATTTAATGAAAATACAGATCAATTTTTGTGTTAAAAAAATCAGATCTAAAAGATACAGATCAGTTTTGCACTAAAAAAAATAAGATCTGAAAAATATAGATTAGTTTTTTAGTTTAGAGAAAATCAAATCTGAAAATTACAGATCAGTATTTTTGTTTAGAATTAGATCTGAAAAATACAAATCAATTTTTTCTTTTTCATAAAAGAATTTTTGTTAACCATTGCAGATTCTAAAACTTAAGAAAAAGAGTTACAATAAACAATCACCTAAGCACATGTTGAAGAAAATTGTAGCAATGTATTTAAGCATGGTAACCATATCAAGAACAGAACATAATAAAAAATATGCTAAACATATTCATGCATCAAACAATAACCAAAATTAATGAAAGAAGAAAAAGAAAGAAGAAAAACAGAATACCTCTTGCATGAGCGTGCTCTTCTAATGAAAGAATATTTTAGGATTCAAAGAAATTTGTTCACCTCTTTGAAGCCTAAAATACTTTACTTAAAAAAAAGAATTTCCTAAAGCAAAAGCCTCCAGAATGTCCTTAACATAATGGGAATTGAAAAGTTAGAAGAGAAGAACCCTTAATTTTGATTTGTTTCCTCTATTTATAGTGGTTGAGATGCTTCAATGAGATCAGATACGAATTGGAACGCGTCCTTATCTTTAAAAAGTTGTAAAAGATAGACTTTATCTCAATCAGGGAGTCCTCGAGCTGTGCCAACAATTTGGGCCAATCGGCACTTGGAAAGTGCCGATCAACACTCCAAGAGTGCCAAATGGCCTTCTTGGGTGCAGAGTCCACGTTTGAGTTTTCGTCCAATTTGGACTCTTTTTTTGAGGACTTTTGAGTTGGGAATTGTACTTAGACGTATTTTTAACACGTATTTTAAAAATTAATCCCTTTT
The DNA here is from genome assembly GCA_023621385.1 of Quercus gilva. Lineage (NCBI taxonomy): Eukaryota > Viridiplantae > Streptophyta > Magnoliopsida > Fagales > Fagaceae > Quercus > Quercus gilva. Next base: position 50,554,227 of record CM042473.1, on the reverse strand, counting down.
TCCAGATATTCAGGTCTTTAAAGTGATAATTATTTTATAGATAAATATTCCAAAAAAGACTTGATTATCCACAACTTCTTTGTTATTTGATTATTCATTTTATTCCCATGCAAGCACGCCTATTTTTGGCACTAACTAACAACCAATCACAAATTTTTTTAATTAATTTTAATTGTTTAACCAATCAGATTTAATTTAAATTAATCATGCATGGTCGGTTCCACCTAAACAAAATGCATATAGATTGTGGAAACTTGATCATGTGATATCCTTCAATCTGACGGTCTGATTTGGGAATTAGACATACCGTCACAACCACTAGAACCTCAAGATCATTTTTATGATATGTAATGAACGAATTAATGCATGTAATGCAACTCTAAATTTTGGGTATATGAATGGTCACTCTAGTCATCTTCCAAGATTAAATTATGGGTGTAAAATCGAGTGTCTACACTAACAAGTAAGCTTCACTAGGGATAGGAGGCCATCTTTAATTGTTTAACCAATCAGATTTAATTTAAATTAATCATGTATGGTCGGTTCCACCTAAACAAAATGCATATAGACCGTGGAAACTTGATCATGTGATATCCTTCAATTCGACGGTCTGATTTGGGAATTAAACATACCGTCACAACCACTAGAACCTCAAGATCATTTTTATGATATGTAATGAACGAATTAATGCATGTAATGCAACTCTAAATTTTGGGTATATGAATGGTCACTCTAGTCATCTTCCAAGATTAAATTATGGGTGTAAAATCGAGTGTCTACACTAACAAGTAAGCATCACTAGGGATAGGAGGCCATCTTTGGTAACCCACATTATTCCTTGACACTCGTTACAATAATTATCCATTGCTAGCCAACTTGAGCCTTTAAATAGTTAGACTGTTTTTCAATGAAACCACTAAAAACTTAAACGTTGGGTGGGAAAAATAAGTATGCATGATTAAATATCAAGATGAGGAAGTGTTGACCTTATGGTTTTAGCACCATTTCATAAGGTTCTCTATGAAGACAATGAGATAGGTTCAAAAGAACAAAAAGATGAAGAGTTCATCAAGTTCAGAAAAAAGAGTTCATCAACAAAAGATGACAGTTCACTCCATCAAGCTAGGAAAGAAGAAAATCCATCAAGGATAGATAAGGTTTTGGGAAAGCATCAAACTATGAGAAAAAGAGATTGTCATCAAGCTAGAAAAGATTTCAACAAAAAAAAAAAAAGAAAAAAAGAAAAAAAGAAAGGAATAGAGTGCAGGAATTTCCATCAAGATGAAAGAAAAATGGTTTATCAACAGACACAAGAGAAATGAGATTTCATGAAAGATCATTTGAGTTGAGAGGGATGAGCAAAAAATGAAGATTCATCCAGAGAAGAAATTGAATCAAATTGAGAAAGATGAGGAAAAGAAAAAAGTAAGATAAATTTCATCAAAGAATGTGTTCAGTGAAGTCAAGAAAAATGAAAGTTCCTTGGAAAATATAAAAGGACATCAAAGAGAAATGCAAATTCATCCCAGGAAATATGAAAGTCTGTCAAATTGAATGAAACAAAAAAATGTAGTTGAAAGCCCGCTAAGCTGAAAACCCAAAGAGCGGTCTAGGCAAAAATTAGGGACCAAAAAAGAGAGAGAAAAAAGCCTACTAGGCTGAAAACCCAAAGGACAGTCTAGGCAAAAATTAGGGCAAAAAAAAAAAAAAAAATGAGAGTGAGTGATCTACCACAAGATGGTATATTGAGAAGACCCAAAAGAGAAATTTGTCAAGCTAAAAAAAATAAAGACAAAATGAAAGGAATCAATGAAGACCAATGAGAAGATGATGAACATGACAAGGATTTTATCATAAGAGTCAATGATGGAAGATGTCGAAAACTCTTCCAATGCTTGAATTTAAAGTGTTGCATACTTAGGAAATATCATGAGGGTTTTGAGCTTTTTATATCCTTCCTTTCAATATCCCGAACTTGGCCTACATTACAACCTTTGAAAAAAGACCTCGTTGAAGTTTTGCTGATTGTAGGCACACCTTTAGCTTTAATAGTATTTTCTCATGGATTAAGATGGAAAATTGCTCAGGATTATCAAGCCCCGTTGGCTAATATCTTCCGAAAACAAAATTTCACAAATTCTCAAGTAACTTTGAAAAAAATTCTCTAAGTTTGAAATACTCCCTTTGTTTGCTTCCAACAAAAAATGACTCTCAAAAGAACAAAATTTCCAAATTCTCAAAAAGTTTCAAATCTTCAAACTTCGGATTTTTCCCTTTCTTGCTTGTTCCCAACGTATGTGATTTCCAAGAATTTCCACATTTCATTTCTTTGATTGTCTTTAGGGACATAATCCGAAAATTTTCAAAATAAAGATGCAAATTTGATTACATGTTTTTAATGATTTCAAATCCTTCCTAGCCAAGGAGATTGAGTTAACTTTTAAGCATCATAATTGGTGAAAAGAGGTTGTTCAAAGAATCTCCTTTTGATCATTTTAAAAAAGAAAGAATTAAAAAAAAAAAAAAAAAACCTCATTCTACATTAAATCCCTTTTAAAAAAAAAAATAATTTCAGAGAAAAAAAATTGTTTTTCAAATAAAAATTCATTTTTCAAAACTTTTTTTTTGAACTACGTGTGGACCAGATCCTCTATTATGTTCGTAGCCTTTTCAAAGGCCTGGTCACAATCATCCAAAATTTTCCAATTTTTTTTTTTCAAAATCAGAGCATTTATTTGTGTAAATTTTAGGCTAGGAGCATCTGTTTTGCATCAAACATGTCATTAGTTTTTTAGTGCTAGCATGTCATCAATTTTCCGTGCAAGCTTGTCGAAACTAGGGGCATTGGCCCAAAATATTTTTGTAATAATTGATTACTAACATGCTTATGAAATGAATTTTTTGCAAGGGGTGGAAATGGATATTTCATCTACTCAACAATTACCATCAATTTCCAGTTTAATATGCTGCCATATGTCTTAGAAAAAAAGCTAAAAATATGTCAAAACACGACAACTGAACAAGGCTAAAGATGTGCCAATCGAACAGTGTTGATTAGCACATCATCCCAACAATTGCAGCTTTGCCCAGTTTTGCTCAAATTTTGCTCCATTGAAGGTTCATTTACAATAAAATTTTTCAAAATTCACATTGATTGTAGGGGCCTTCGGCCACGCCTCAATCATTTTTTTTTAAAAAAAGGATCATCATCATCATCAATTGTTCCAAATAAAGAAAAATCAAATCAAATCAAGATTTTCAAAAATCATGCATCAATTTTCCAAACTAGGGCCATTCAGCTATGCCTCATCCATTTTCTTAAAAAAATCGATCATCTCATTTTCTAAAAGAAATCTTTTTTCTCTAAATTAAAAGAAATCATCATACATAAATTTTTAAACTAGGGGCATTCAGCTATGCCTTATTCAGGTGGGATTACCCATGTCAAGATTAGTTAGGTAAGTTCAAATTGTTGAGTTTCAAAGCTTCATCAGGTGAACTCTAAACTTGTTTCATCTAAATCCTTGCAAGACCAAAGTTGTCTAAAGTCAAAGAGCTAGTGTTAAAAATTAATAAAAATTATCTAACTAAAGGATATTTTGTTTCTTGTAGGAAAATAAAAATACAATCATGCATCATTTGGACTTTAAGTCTGCCAACGAGAAGATCTTCTAGGCCCACCTCTAGAAGAACTACCCTCTGTGCTCCCTTGTTTCTCTTGATCGGAATAAGGTTGAGGTTCTTGTCGCCTATCCTGAAACTCGAGGTTCCTAATTCTTTCTTCCAGAACCTGCGTGTTAGCCTTAGCACTTGCCATCCAATTATTCCGAAAAATCATCAAAGACATGTGTTAAGTCCATTGCTATGAATTTCAAGAAAAAAGTTAGTAGGGGAGTATCATCTCTTACCTAGTTCACTTCTTCATTGAGCACATATTGAGAGGATTGGGTGTGTGCAACCCGGAGCAGGCCTCCAATCATCTGCATGCTTTCCTCCACGAGGTTGACACCAATCGAAACATAAGGCCTCAAATTCATAAATAACCAAATAGACAAAGAGCAAGAGATAAAAGGCTAAAGGTTTAGAAATATACCGGGCCATTCCAAGGAACATTCGGAGTATATTCCGACCGGTCTAGATCCACAAAGTTGTAAGACCCATCAGGATTCATTATCTTATATTGCCATGTCAGAAAATTGGGATATGTTTCTACAAAAAAAGCAAGAGGACCACCAACATTGGTAGGAGGAGTCCCAGCTCCATGAGTCGAAGCCTAAAGATGCAACATTCAAACACTTTCACAAATGACAAAATGACAAAGATGATATAGATTATGATGCAAATTAATTTGTAAAGAGAAGAAGCTCACCGATGCTCTTGAGGTGCTAAGCGACTTTGCAGATGAGCCTTGACGAACTCAAGATAGTCCCCTGGTATCCCAGAAACGGTGCGGCCAACCTTTGCATGAGCTATTTCTTCACTAGTTAGAAGGTAAGCCAATTGGATTGAAGGATAAGGATGAGTAGGGATCACTTCAGAAGGGTACACATTTTGAACTTGTGGAAGCACCCGATTTCCGAGATACCAGTATCTACCATGGCCATATTCAAACAAGACCTGACGCTCATTCAACTCTCGAGCCCATGCACATTCAACGTAACCCTCGCATCCAGCCCAAGGTCCAACATCATTTAAACATCACAAAGAGTCCAAAATGAAAACAGAAGACATACCTACACACAAAAAATCAAATCAAGCTTCCACCAATGAACAAAGACAAAAAATAAAACTCTCACCCTCAGCATCTAAACCATCAATCATTATTCACCAAGCCTGCAAAGAACGCTTGGGGAGCGTCGACAAACAATATTTAGGCATCCAACAAAGAAACCTTGGAAATACATCAGCAACATCTTCCAAAAGTTGTGGCCCAATCCCGAAATATTCATACATCCAAACATAAAGAAAATCAACAAATGTCAACAACAACACATATAACCTTTGCAAAATATACCTTACCGAGAATTTAAATTTAACCTGCCAAATGAATGGTGCACTTCCTAAGCTTGAAAGACTATGCCTGGTGTGGACGCAATGGAAATTGTTGGAGTCGGCACCTTGTTATATGGTCTAGAAACCATGAATATAGCATCCTTTCAAAGAAGGACCCTTGATTTTACTACTAGAGTATGGGTTCAGAGTTTAGGTATAGTTTTGTGAAGGTGTTAGGCACCTAAAGCTGCCCAACCTTAAGGTTGGCCTCCTCTCATGGTGTCTTATAATTAACCTTATTAAAAGCATATTCAATACTTGTATTCTATCTCACGCACACATTAGCATACATCTAAGCATACAACATGGCATCATTCATCCCAAACCCTAACTATACATCTAATCACGCTCATCAAGCAAACCTAACATACATCTATCATGGCTATCATCTCATCACAAATCCTATCATACATCTATCATGGCATCTCATCAACCTAGCATTCATCATGTCATCATATCACATCCAAGGCTTGTAAGCATTCATACATCATGTAAAGGCAGCAACATAAACACGACAACATTAAAAGTTTATATTGAAGCATCAAGAGCATATTATCCAACCAAACATATTCCTACTTATCATCAAACCATGTTATCAAACATTGTGCATGTACATATGAATGCATGACTTACCTTCATTTACCTTACCGCATCAATGCATGAACATGTGAATGTGTGCTCATGGTATTTAGACAAGAAAGGAAGAAAGAGAAAACCCTAATCTAACATGTTAGAAGCATACAACATCCACCTAACATTCATCTAGCATCATATCACATATCTTATCCAAGGCAGCGACATGTAAACATCGAAGGATCACATTGGGATCATGAAGATCACCAAACATATTCATGCTCATCATCAAAACATGTTATCAAACAAACATGCGTGCACATATGAATGCATGACTTACATTTACTTGCCTCCTTACATCACAACACCTATGGCATTAATGAATAAGCATGTGAATGAATGCACATGGCATTAAGAGAAGAAAGGAAGAGAAAACTTTAATTTAAACATGTAAACAAATAATTGACATGTGAAAGGTAAACAAGCAACAAACATGTGAAACAGAGATTCAAGACCATAAACATGTGAAAAAGAATCTATAAGAAAAGCACATTATACGAGATAAAGAACAAAACAAAAGAGCTAGGGTTCTTGGGTAGGATCATGCGTACGCTTGAACAAACTTGCGTACGCATAATCAAGCCTGTGTATGCAGAAAGGATTATGCGTACGTGGAAACCAGCCCAAAAACTTTAACAACATAACAAAACAAAGCAAAGCACAAAATGATAAATCTAACATCCTAACAAGCTCAAAAACATAAAGAAAGCCTAAAATTGACCTAAACAAACATATATAAACATACACTAAACAAAGAAACAGATTAAAGGCAGAAATGGAAAAAGAAAAGTTTAAAAGAATCCCTCAAAAAAAGAAGCTTTTAAGCTTAATCTTGATCGTTCCCCTTAGTCAATCTATTCACAAATCAATAGAAACATGATTAGTTATCTTAAACTCAAAGGATCAGGCCAGAAAAGGCCTAATCAAATAAAATTGACTTGAGGATTTTTTGTGAAAAGCTCCCTCTTTGATTCACTATCTCTAGTGAATTTTAGGTTTTCCTTTAGGATTTTTTGTGTGTCTTGAAAAGGTGCCATGTAAGGCTTTATATAGTTGAAAAACAGGGGTTTGGAACGTCTCCCAAACGATGTTGGATTCATTCCAAACCTCAGTCTTTAATGTAGAAAACTTGCCTTTTTTATGTCTCTAAAACCCTAGCTGTGTATGCAAACTTGTGCCTGCGTACGCAAACCGTGGGTTTTCTTTGGCCTTTATTTTCCAAAATATATTTTTGCTCATTAAAAGTTATATTTTCTATTTTAACACCTCTCAAGTCAATTTAATATCTGATTGGGCTCTAAATCAACCTTGAGCCTTGGAATTTGGGCATCATTCGGGAATGGGGGCTTGAGTTGTAAGGGGTACAAAATGTGATGTCTACACTAGGATAACTGAGTCATAAAGTGTAAGAGAGTAGCATAAGTCATGCCACCCCAATCATAATCTTTGATCCAGTTGACGTCCCTCAAGCTCCACAAATAATGTGAACTCACTGTGCTCCCCAAGTCAGGACATAAAAGGGTCCCAATGAAAAGAAGCATAAACATCCAAGTGCTAGTTTCCACACTCTTACACTTATCAATGTTAGAAAATAGCCATATCAAGGATACATTCCTACCACTACTCTGGGAGGATTCACACCTAAATAAGTCTTAACTTTTGTTGGTGAAATGGTGTCATGACTTTCAATTCTTTCACCACCAAATTTTAAGCTAGTAATGGCTGAGAAATCGTAAAGTGTCAACATCACCTTACCAATGCCTGGAAAGTGGAAGGTACAAGTGGTGTCCCAGAACCGGTCATACAATGTAACAAGCAATTGAAGATCTTTGTACTCAGTGGTATTGTGATTCCAAAGAGCTTGGAAAAATGTTCAAAGCTGGCTCCATTGATGACATTTCTAATGTTTGGTGATAGCACATCCCACCTTTGTTTCAACAGCTAAGGGCTACTTTGGCTCTTGAGATTCTATAATAAACAAAAATTGCCTCACGAGATAAAAATATAATCAACCCCAAAAAAATTTGCCAATCATCATGATATTCACAAAAATGCCCTATTCCTAGAATGTCCATTCAAAAATCCCAACAACCAAATGAAAATGCCTCTCATAAAAAAAATTAGCCACGCCAAAATGCCATTGTGTCAAACAAACAATTTCACAAATTAAAATTCAACAACATCCCAACAACAATTCAAAAAAAAAAAAAAAAAAAAATCCCATACCCATGAAAAATAATGCCTAAACATCCAAACAAAAATTTCCATACCCATCAAAAAAATGAGTTTACTCAATCAGGTCTACACATTAAATTCTCATAATTTCATACCCATTAAAAAAAAAAAAAATCAAAATTCAACCAACAATGTCCAAAGTTATATACAATGCAAAGCTCCACAAATCACCAATGATGATACATAGAAAATCAGTAGGTTGAATGCTCCGGGCTTCAATGATCTAACAATTACTTGGAAGGCTTGAAAAGGGAAACACACGATCAAAGATGATTGGGGTGGACCGACCAAGAACCCTCTGATGCTCAAGTTTGTTTCTCTCTTAAAATCTAGAGTTCTAACTTTTTAGGAGTTGTCTCATACTTACCTTCATTTGATATGAATGAGTGTTTATATAGTGTGCACTTGAAGTGGTTACTTGTCCTGTAACTTACCCTATATTTGAGGAAGTCAAAAGGTTGAGGGTTAACTTCCACAACCACTATAGGAGTTAGAATATTCAATGTTATCTTCCATAACCGTCATTGGAAGTTAAGTACTTAGTAAGAAGTTATAGCAATGAACTAGGATTTTACTCATGCCTTGGGATAGTAACACGTGGTTCAATTCACTAACTCTTGTAGATAAACTTTTCTGGAATTTTCCCAAGTGTCTGGGGTTGTCCATGTTTTTTCCTTATGGACGACCCATGTGCCTATGGATGACAGTCATACTAGGTAGAACCATTCTTGCTTTCTCGACTTGGACAACTCTCATGGACGAATTGGTGTTGGTTCAATATTTAGTTCACCATCAGTTGCCCCTTTGTCCAAGGGTCGTCCAGAGCACTGTAAAATTTACTGTTGTTCTTTGGACGTGTTTTTATGTTAGTTGTTAGATGTCGTGCCACGTGTCATCACCTCATTGGTGATTAGAAACGTCAATTTACCTTTTCAAGGAATATGCCACGTGTCGTTCTCTGGTTGGTCCCGCGTTTCAGATGCCAAACTTCATTGCCTATAAATAGTAGAATTCCTTTCCTACCCTTGACATTTCCAAAATCTTCTCCCTTGACATTCGTCATCTAGTGCCTCGTCTAGAAGTATTCTCGTGTCCTTAGTCTTCCTTCGTCTAGAGCCAGGTACTCTCTTCATCCTCGTTCTTAGGTTTTCCTACAAATTTCAAGATGTCTGAGATTGTCATTTCTTCGTCTGGTAATAGCGTTGATAAGGCTATAGACATGTACCATGATACTACTAGTTTTAGTGGCTCTAGTAGTGATAGCAGTAGTGGTAGCAACAGTAGCAGGAACACTACAGATGAGGAATACACGTCTGGTGTTTCTGGGATTCCCTTAGAGGTTTTTCAGGAGCAGCTTATGACGAGGGCAGCATCTGGGTCTAGGGTTGGTACCTTAAGTGCTCTTTCGTCCACTCCTTTAGACGAGGTTAAGACGATATATAATTGTGCTATAGGGGTCCACTCTAAGATGGATGAAAAGAGGTTAACATCCCTTAGGAGTTGGTTCCAAATTCTGGACGACCTAAACCCTAGGTTAGTTGTTCGTAGGGTGTGGCGTTGTCAACCCCGTTTTGGCGTAGGTGTTTACAAGGCTTACCTTTTAGGTGGTCTTAGGTTGCCCCTTAATGCCTTTGCTAGGGACTTACTCACTAGGTTAGGCTTAGGAATATGTCAGTTTAACCCTAATGTGTGGAGGCTAGTTGTCTCTATGCAAGTTTTGTGAAGGGAGGTATTTGAATGGAATCGTCCTCTTACTTTGGACGAATTCCTCTACTGCTACAAGCCCTTAGAAATTAACTAATCTCTTGGCTTTTACCAATTCACAGCCAGAGAAAAAGATTGTAGACTAATAAAATCACTTGTCACATCAGATAAGAACTAGAAGACGGAGTTTTTCTTCGTTTCTAGTTTTTGGGCTAGACACCTTGTTGAGGTTGGCAAGGATCCATTTGCCCCATTTACTGGAGAGTTAGGGAACCTTCATCCTAAAGGTATGTTTATTATTATAATTTTATTATATATTTTTGTTTTTGTTTTTAATCGTTTAACAAATTTTTTTTTTTTTTTTTTTTGCAGGTGTTAGATGACCATCTTTAAGTAGGTTCTATCTTGAACGCGTTCAGAAGGCTCGTCTATACACTGATAGAGGTTTCCACTCTTTAGTTACCCTTCAACGTCTTGCCATTTGGGGACTTGGTCCTGAGCCGTTTATAGAAGCTTTAGCTCATGAGCTTACTATCTATACACGTGAGTCTTCTTCTTCTTCTTCTTCTTCCTTTTTTTTTTTTTTTTTTTTTTTTTTTTGGAGTTTATTTTAATAACACTTTTTGAGTGACTAATGTTTTTCTTTTCAGGGGTGGCAACCATGAAAGAAAATAAAGGCAAGGAGGTGGTGGACGAGGCAACTAGGCAGGAGGTCCAATCTCAGCCTCGTCCTGTCGTTAGGGATAAAAGAAAAAATTTATCAAAGGAAATTGACTTGGAAAATCTTCCCAGTCATCAAAAGGAGAAGAGGACGAAGCATAGGTCGTCCAAGCCTGGCCTTTCTACTTTTCCTACCTCTCAGCATCCTTCCATTCAAATCTAGGATATAGATTCGTCTGAACCTGCTAGAGTTGCTCTGTCCAAAACTGTTGTGCCTGCCTCATCTCAGCCTTTTAGGAGGATTCCTATGAACCTTCTAAAAAGCAAGGATTTGGCTTGGGAAAGGTTTGAGAAGGCTATGATTGGTGAGGATGTAGCTGTGTGCTATGACATGTCTTTGAGAGAATTTGAACACTCTGCTGTTCATGATCTTTTCAAGGTATGTAATTACTTTTACCTCGTCTTATCATAGTAATATATGTATATATATATATATATATATTCTAACATAATTTTTAATCACTTGTGTTGGCAATGTCAAAGTTCATTGCTGCGTCCAGGCAAGCCACGAAAATGGACAAGACAAGGATCTTACTTGAGACGAGGATCCAGGAGGTTAAGAATGACTGCAAGGGGTGGGCTGAGGTGGCAACCAAGGCTAAAGACGAGGCCAAGGAGTTGCAGAACCTTGTTGAAGAGCTCAGAGTTGACATTGTTAAGAAGGATGCACATCTTGATTTCCTTTAAAAGAGGAATGACGAGCTGAGTACCCTTCTTAATAAGGAAAAAGAAGATGCGGTAGTGGAGTTCAGAGCTTCCAAACAATTCAATGATCTGTTGGACACCAATTATGTGGTTGGCTTTGAAGACTTTCACATGGACACTATGGAAAACTTCCCTGAAGTTGACTTTAGCTCCATCAAGCTCAACCTTGGTGCTGCAAGCTCTCTCCTTCAGACAAGCTCTAAAGATATGAATATTGAAGATGATGCCACCACTCAGTCGGCCCAGGACGAGCCCAACGTTGGAGATGACCCCCCTCAGTGAAAGTTAAATTTTAGCGTCTTAGTTTCCCTTTCTCTTTTTTTCTTTTCTTTTTATTTTTATTTTTTTATTTTTATAAAGTCTGTTGTTTTGGACCGTTTGAAGTTTCTTAAATACACTTTACTTGTCTATAATATTTAGGACGAGCTTCCAAACAGTTACCTTTTAGACTTTATTTTATAAGGGTTTTTGGACGGTGGTCGTCCAACTTTTTCTAAGCTTTTATGAATGAATGTTTGTTTCCATCACTTTTTCATTTACTATTGAACATTTTATTGTACGGATGAATTTTTATTTATTTACATCATTCATTATATTGATTTCAAGTGTGGTCTGTCCACTTATGAAGGCATTTGCTTCATCCATGATAAGAACCTCCTCATGTTCATCATCACCATTCTTTAAATTCTGCAAGTATAACTTGTCTTACGAATGGCATTGGTTTTACTAGCTTTAATCATCCAAAGATTTGATAGCTGGTTTTATTTTTCGTCCATAGGACTCATCTTTTAGGCAAGATGTTTCCAGCTTTTTACTTCTCCAAAGATTGGATTATTTTAGCTGGTTATACTTATCTATGGACTTTGAATATTCCTACGTGCGCTCATTTTCATGTCCATTGGTTGGACGAGTACGCTTTAGGATTTCTCTCGTCCATTGTTTAGATGAGTGTGCCTTAAGCTTATTTTTCTTTGCTTTATCCCTATTTAAAGGAAAGCTTAATATCCCTATAACGGTGTTTTTTGGGACCGCTGCTATAGGTATGGTCTTTTGCAATGGGACATAAAACCGCAGCAATATATATGTTTTAGTGGCAGTAATTGAGATATAGCGGCGCTCCAAAAACCTGCCGCTAAAAATATATCATTTTGAGCAGATACTATAGTGGTAGTAGAGAAAATCACCGCAATATGTGAGCTATAGTGGCGTTTTGCATGACCGCCGCAATAGGGACTTCTTTTTGCGGCGCTTTTTCTTACTCGCCACTTTAGACCTTTAAATCTCCAGCCCCAAAATTTCCCTTTCCCTCTGTTTTTTTCGGTCTTCCCTCTTACTAGGTTTTCATTTTCCCAATTATTCACTTTTCCCACTTGTTCACTTTCACTCTCTCCAAACTTTCACTTTCTCTAAAACCTTCTCTTCATCTCCATCTCCGCCGATGTCACTTCATCTTTGCACTCACCGCTGAAGCTTTCAATCCGAGCTAACCCACTTGCCGGTTTCACTCATTTTTGGTAAGTTTCATTTTAACTTTCCTTCATTTTTTTTTTTTTTTTTTTAAATTTTTGATCGGTGCTTCTCGGTTTCCTTCTCGGTGCAAGGAATGTTCTGCTCGAATCATCAGAGACATAGTGAGCTCTTTCTCTCTCTCTCTCTCTCTCTCACATATTTCTTTTTATGTAAATTCATAAACCAACTAAAAGGTTTTTTTTTTTTTTGAATGAAAATTTGGGGTTTTTGAAGCATAATGATTGGAATATATCTCAATTTCAATTTCTTTAGGTATCTCTCTCCCACTCTTTTTTTACTTTGAAAAGTGTATTTATTTCTTTCTGCAAGGTGTTTTTTGTTGTTGTTGTTGTTGTTGAAATTAAACCGACCTAAAAACAACATTTGTTAAATTGTTGGGTTAGTAATGTTTAGTAATGGAATAAATTGTTGGTTTGTATTCTGCATCTGAGAAATGTCATTTGAATTTTGGCATGAGGAGCTTGTTCTTTAACAATGTCAGTTGTGCTTGTTGATTAATTGAACAAAATGAAAATGATACCAGAATTTGGAAGTTTTAAAAGTATCTTTCTTATATGATTTTCAAGAATTGCAAAATTGTTATGTTGGAGATATGATGGTGAATACTATACAAAAATGTGATGGTTCTAAGTTTTGTTTGAAAGTTTGAATGAGCTTAAAAGTGCCATGTAAGTGATTTGGTTTTGAGCTTTGGTGTATGGTGCTAGATCATTTTAGGTTAGTCAGGTAGAGGTAGATTAAGTATCTCAACTGTGAATTTGACAGCTTTTTAGTTATCTAGCATGTAGATACATGGGTCAATGAAAGTTTGCTGCTTATGAATGTCAAAAGTTGTCCTCTGTCATGTGAACCTTATTGTATTCTATCACGTTACCTAACATAATGTTACATTTTACAAAGAAATTGCAAAAAGATTAGCATTATAAATTGTCCCAATACAATAAAGGATTTTTTGGTATAGGCTCCAATAGAAAATAGAACAAGAAGCAAGTTAGAAAGCAAGTTAGGTTGCACCTATATTTGTTTTCCAACCCATGGAATGATCCTTAGCATTAAAACTGTGAAGGCCGTCTTAGGGCACCATCAATAATAGCTCTTGATAGTTCAGAGTTGAGACTTCAATTTGATCATTTTGAATTTAACCAATTATTACTCTATTAGGTATTACCACAAATAAGTGCAGCGGCTAGTGGGTTTTGATTCCTTTGAACCATAACTTCACCCTCTACCCATTCTTGTAGTAAGAGGAAATGTTATTTGGGAACTCTTTAATTGATTCTTCAAGGGAGTTTCAGCATAAGGCCATCAGACTGTCAAACCAAAAGCTTTTCATATTTCCTAATGCTTTAAAATTTTACCCAGATTTAATTTCAGATTTTACTTATCAAATTAAAAAAAAAAAAATTACCCTGTAATACTGCAATGCTAATGCTTTACTTTTCAGATTACCCTGTCAAAAAAATTACCCTGCAATACTATAAAATTACCCTGTCAAAAATTACCCAGATTTTACTTTTCAGATTTCCTAATGCTTTACACAGTGCTTACTTCCTTTCCAAAACACTATATTGCTAGTTCAAACTGTAATACTGCAATTAGAAGTAACTTAATATATGAAGTGGATTATCTTACAGATTTGTGATACTTTACCTTCTAATATTGCTAGTCCAATCCTATTGTTGACACTTTGCAGCATTTGGCCTGTTGATCTCGCATAGTTACAACTAATTACTGGCAAAGTAAGTGAAGTTGGTGAAATAATTAAGGTACTCTCACTCTCTCTATCTCTAGTTGTGGTGGGTTGTTGAATTGGGGCAAACAGGTGGCTTGCATGGAGTAATGAGGTGGTTTTAGCTGATATTGGAAGTGTTGACTGTTTTGTGTAATATTGGATGATTCTTGTTGAGTTGTTTTTATTTGATTAATTCATTTTAGGCTATTGTTAGTAATAATGTTATAGTTACCAAATGTATTGATAACTTCTCTATGCGTTTAAATTCATTGTTTTGGTTAGGAACATAGCTGAAAGTGAATGATTAAAGATGATTTATTTCTTAAATTAAAGTGAAATTGTATAAATGAAACGTGTGTTAGCTCTTGCTTTGTGCTTTCATGAAATGACATTATAGGTATTTCTTGTAAACCACTTTATAGCAATGGATAGGATTTGGATGAAACTTACTAATAGAAGGTCACGAGAATATTTAGATGGAGTCCAACAGTTTTTGAATTTTGCATCTAACCATGCACACCTGGATGGAATGATTTCATGTCCGTGTAAACAATGTGTGCATACAAATTTATGGCCTATAGATGTCGTACGGGCTCACTTAGTGTCAAAAAGGATTTGTAGGGGTTATAATCCTTGGGTTTTTAATGGGGAATCATCATCTGCACAGACTTCTTTTAAAATTCCTAATAGTCATGTCCAAGACAACTCGATAGAGTATGCTGATCTTTGTGACATGTTGCATGACATGTTCCCCATACAAGATATGGCGTCTAGGCCAATGGAAGGAGACCTTATTGTGAAATAACCCACAAAAGGTCCTATAGAAGATCCCAATGAAGTTGCACTTTGGTTTATGAAATAGCTTGAAAATGCTAATCAACCTTGTTATGAAGGTTGTAAGCATTTTAGCAAATTATCAGCCATTGTGCGTTTGTACCACATGAAGTGTCTTAATGGTTGGACAAACAAATCATTTACCATGTTGCTACAATTTTTGCTTGATTTTCTTCCTTCAAATGCGAAGTTGCCAAAAGATTGTTATGAGGCTAGGAAGATTATTAAGGATTTGGGCTTGAGCTATGAGAAGATTCACGCTTGTCCTAAAGATTGTATTTTATATTGGAAGGAGAATGCCAATCTTGAAGCTTGTCCGACTTGTAACCGTTCAAGATAGGAAAGTAATGAATCTAAAGGTCAACTTCCTCCAAGAAAAAATAAAACAGAAACCTGCAAAGATCCTGCGGTGGTTCCCCTTAAAGCCAAGATTGCAATGACTATTTGTTTTCTGAAACAGCCAATCATATGAAGTGGCATGCCAAAGGTCATGTGAATAATGGGTTACTGAGGTATCCTGCTGATTCTGAAGCTTTGAAATCATTTGACTCTAAGTACATAGAGTTCTCATCCGAGCCTCGTAATGTGAGGCTTGGATTAGCAGCCGATGGATTCAACCCGTATGGAAATATGAATAGTACTCATAGTACATGGCCTGTCATTTTGATCCCATACAATATCCCTCCATGGATGTGCATGAAAAGGTCTTCTTTCATGCTATCATTATTGATTCTTGGTCCAACCTCGCCTGGGAACGATATAGATGTGTACTTACAACCCCTAGTAGAAGAACTGAAGGAGTTATGGGACGTTGGAGTAAAAACATGGCGTAAATACACTTTTGGTCCCTACATTTTGAGCCATTTCTCAATTTGGTCCCTAAACTGATTTTGCTCTTAAGTCAGTCCCTGATTTTTTAAAATCGTTTTTAAAATGGTCCCTGCCGTCAACCTAGTAACAGAAAATGCTGACGTGGCAAACGGTGTGCACTGTGTACACAGTAAATGCTGACGTGGCTAATAAAATAATATTAAAAATTTTGATTTGGCATTTTTTAATTGCCACATCAGCATTTAAAATGCCACATCAGCATATAAGTTAATTAAAAAGCTAGGTCAGAAAATTAAAAAATTAAAAATAAACACTAATGTTATTAAAAATAAACATTTAAAAAAAAAAAAAAAAAACAAACGTTGAATTCTTTTGTTATTTTCTTTTTATTATTTTCGAAAGAACATGGGTAACATGTTCTTCATGTTCTTCGGCTAGCCCAGAAATCATCAAACCTCCAACATGAAGAAATTATCAAACCCACGTGAAAATACCAACCTAGAACCCAACGAGTAGATGCCGGACGAACCCATCCCCACCACCACCACCATTAATCCCACACATCCCACATAAAAAATCAGCCACAAATCAAAAGCAACCACCATCGGCAACCCACAAATCAGCCACAATACCTACAACAAAAAATCAAAGCAAAAAAGGAAACCCAGCAACCCCAACAAAAAAAGAAAACCCCAGCAACCCCACTCCACCACCGCGGCACTACACACCACCACCACCAGTAAACCCATCGCCAAAAAAGAAAACCCAGCAACCACCAACAAAAAAAGAAAACCCCAGCAACCCCACTCCACCACCGCGGCACTGCACACCACCACCAGCAGTAAACCCACAAATCAAGCCACATCAAGCCACCAATCCAACGATCCAGCACATCAAGCCACATAAACCCAGATCAGAAACCCAAACGATCCAGCCCCACCCACCACCGGACCAACCACCACTTCACAACGACTCCCATCGATCTTAGCCCATCTCTCTCTCTAAACTTAGATCAAAGCCAAATCTAAAAGAGAAAACCGAAAGAGGGAGATCTTGACCCGAGGAAAAGTTGAAATAGAAAGCGAGCTTCAGACCAGATTTTTGCAGAAAGAGAGAGGGAGAAGAAGCTTGATCTGCTCGTCGTTGGTCTGCTTGTGAGCTCCGGCGCGTGGTGGAGAAGAAGGCTCAGTGAGCTCCAGCTATGGACAGTGGAGAGTGAGAGTGAGAAATTTCCATGGAGCGTGAAGAGAGTGAGAGAATTTGAGATTAGTCTTTAGTGTAGAGATTTTTTTAAAGCTGATGAGTGATGAGGATAAAGAAAAATAAAAACAAAATAAAAAAGAATTAAAAAGATAACGATTTTTTATTTTTTAAGAAATGATTTTAGTTTAAATTAGATTTAAGGTTTTTTTTTTTAAATTTAATTTACTTTTATAAAAAAAATTCCTGAGTTGGCTTTTTTTATTAATTTAAATGCTGATGTGGCATGCTGACGTGGTTTTATTAGTAATATTTTATTAGCCATGTCAGCATATAACAGCCAACAGTGCATTCTATTTGCCACGTCAGCGTTTTCTGTTACTGGGTTGACGGCAGGGACCATTTTAAAAACGATTTTAAAAAATCAGGGACTGACTTAAGAGCAAAATCAGTTTAGGGACCAAATCGAGAAATGGCTCAAAATGTAGGGACCAAAAGTGTATTTACGCCTAAAAACATTTGATGTGTCTTCCAAAAAATCATTCCAAATGCATGCTGCGTTATTGTGGACCATAAATGGTTTTCCTGCATATGGTGATATCTTAGGTTGGAGTACTAAAGGTGCTCTTGCATGTTTACCTTGTAACTATGATAATCAGTCTCATTGGTTGAAATATGGAAGGAAATTTGTTACATTGGACATAGGCGATTCTTGGATAATGATCATAAATTCTGTAAGCAAAAACAATCATTTGATGGGCATGTTGATATGAGATCAGCTCCTATTATGGTATCTAGAGGGGAAATGATGTTACAAACAGATGCTGTAGTCGATCATGTGTTTGGGAAGAAAACAGTTAATTTGCCTAATAAAAGAAAAAGAGGGGAGTAAGCCTTAACTATGTGGAAGAAGAGAAGTATATTTTTCACCTTGCCTTATTGGGAGGATCATGTGTTGCGTCACAATCTTGACGTGATGCATATTGAAAAGAATGTAGTTGACACATAGTTGAACTTGGATGGCAAGACAAAGGATAACTTGAAGGCACGTCAAGACTTAAAGGATATAGGTATAAGAAGTGAACTTCACTTGGAAAAGGTTGGGAATGATAAGACACGTATGCCATATGCCTGCTACCATATGAATGTTAGTGAAAAAGATGGTTTTTTGCAAGTTTTGAAGGTTGTAAGAGTGCCAGATGGATATTTTTCAAACATCTCACGTTGCGTTAAACTCAAAAAACGCAAGATTAGTGGGATGAAGAGCCATGATAATCACATTTTAATGCAGCAACTTATTCCGATGGCAATACGCGAATCATTGCCCCTCGAAGTGAGTAGGCCTTTAATTAGCTTATCTTGTTTCTTTAGGGCAATAAGTTCCAAAGTACTAAATGTGGATGAACTTGGGGCTCTTGAGAAAAGAATTGTAGTGACATTGTGTGAGTTGGAAAGGATATTCCCTCCCTCTTTCTTTACAGTGATGGTACATCTAGTAATGCATTTGGCTAGCGAAGCCAAAGTTGCTGGCCTAGTTCATTATCATTGGATGTATCCCATAGAGAGGTAACACGTATAGTAACATTGTCTATTTAATTAATTGTTTTTCACACCAATTTCTTGTTGTTGATCTTGGGTTTTCCAATAGGTACTTGTCAAGACTTAAGTCTTACGTGCATAATAAAACTTATCCAGAAGGCTCCATTATAGAAGGGTATATAGCAGAGGAATGCTTAGCATTCTGCTCACACTATTTTAAATCTGTTGAAACTACATTCAATCGGCCTGTAAGGAATGTTGAGGAATCCATGGGTGCGATGGTGAGCATGATGCTAGATTCAAATTCATGGATCCAAGCACATCGTTATATGCTATTCAATTGTGAAGAAATCACGCCATATCCTTTCATGGCATTCAAGTAGAATATTCTAACTTAACACTAACACGTTTGTCTACATAGTGTACACATAGTGGAGATTATGGCTGATTTCCCTTTTCATGCAACCGATGATGTTATTCAAAGGCAGTACATGGAGAAATTCTGTAGCTGGTTTAGGAACTATGTAAGTAAAGCATATATATAAAACTTTATTGTTTACAATAGGTGATGTCAGTGTCTATATATAAAACTTGGTTGTAACACTTTAGATAGCATGCTTATAATAAACGTTATTATCTATATTAGGTGATGTCAATGGATGCATCTAAGAAAAAAATACTCTCTGATAAAGTCATATGGCTTGCTAGATATCCATATAATAAAGTAAAATAGTTTAAGTGTTATGTTATAAATGGTGTAAATTTTTGCACCAAAGGCTTTGAAGCAACTAGGAAAACTTAAAACAGTGGAGTTTGTGTTGTTATTGAAGGTGGTGCTACTTATTATGGTGTACTAATCGGTATTATTGAGTTGAACTACTCTAATAAGTACCGATATGTACTATTCAAATGTTAATGGGTTGACGTTATTAGTGGGAGAGAATGCAAAAAAGATGAGTTTGGATTTCCCCTTGTCAATTTTTCACAATTGATACACACGGATCGGGTGGTCGATTGATTAACGAGTCTTATGTATTAGCATCTCAAGCTTCACAAGTGTTTTACATGGAAACTTTAAGACATAAAGAGTGGGCTGTGGTGGCCAAAACAAAACCTAGGGAGGTGTTTGATATTGGTATTAATACTTCACATGATGACGATTATGATGATGATGATGATGAAGTGGGTACCTATCTTGAGAATGTCCCTTACAATATAACTATTGATGATGCATGTGATGATGCAAATGACAACCATGCTTAGGCTCGAGTTAATGAAGAAGGAATCATTTATGATACATTGTTGATCAGTGAGGATGAATTGCTTGAACAAGACTTTATTGATGATGAAGAGCTTAGCAATGATGTTTATGAGTCTAATGATGATGAGTCCAATGATGATGAGTCTAGTGATGATGAGTCTTAGAGTTTCAAAACCTCTATTTGGTTAGTTTCTTCTCCTTAAAATTGTTCAAAATTGTTTGAAACTAGTTAGTAGATTTAAAAGCCATTTGTAGTTTTTCTATTTCTAGAAATCTTTCTAGTTGAAGTGGAGCTTTGCTTGATTTTTAGTCTTTCTACTTGGTTTTCATGTATGGTTCTCTTAGTTGAAATTGTTTAGTCACTTGATATTCTCTCTCTCTTTTGCTCTCTCTCTCTCTCTCTTGTTGCTTTTGTATTTTTGTTTTAAATGAATATTGTCTAATGTTGATTCATGTTTGTGGATTTAGCTCACTAGCCTCTTCTTAAATCTATTTAGTACTTTATTCATAGTTTCATACAATTGAACTACAAGAACTTTACTTTTTAAAAGAATCATATTATTGAATAGCCGTAGGGACTAAAACCTTCACATACTTTATTTTTGTATTAAACATGATTTTTTTGTTGATTCTTATTAGTGAAGTTTGAACCCAAGAATGTTTCCACTAGTTGAATTAATGCTCTTTTTCACTCCTATAGAGAATTGAATGGAATTTAATTAACTCAAACCCCCTGCCCTTAAAAAATGGAACAATACAGAAATTTGATTATAATAAAAAGTCCAATTCTCTGTCCACAATGATGGCGTATTTGGTGAGTTGGGTCCTCCAAAAGTTTCTCCACATCTCATCCCATTGCATGTATTAATCTGCATGTTTAATTTGTTAAATGAACAAGCAAAACATGGTCCGTTATTCAATTAGTTGAATCTTACAATATAGCAAAGAGAATAGTTTGAAATTAGCAGGTAAGTTTCTAATAAGTACAAGTAGTAGTCTTAGTTGAGAAGCAAAACTAACCACTGGATCAGGAGCATCAGTTTGCTTGCACATGACCCATGGTACTCCTGTTGGAGATCAACTGCCATTTTAGCTGCCCAACGAACATAAGAGAGCCCTTTTATACATTCTAGCACATTGGCGTGTTAGATGCTAGTGCATTTTGCACAAATTTCTGGAATTTTGTTATTGTATTACGCCTTAGATTTGAGTTCTTCTGTAATAGGTAAAGAGTGGTGCAAAGTTAAGATATTTGAGATTTGTGATAGATAAGTTCTCTTAATACATTAGTGTTTGAATCTGTTACAATTTAAGCATCTGGTATATTTTTCAATTTGACCTTCCTTAGTATTCCTTTGAAGAAAAGTAATTGTAGCATCAATGTATGACATAAGTAACTATTATTTTTATTTTTTGCATGTTTTTAACACACAAGCACTTATATGTTGAAGCCATATCGACCCTGCCTATTTTCATGTGGAGCATATTTAATACCATAGATTAATTGCACCTTTTACTTCGTTTGCGTCTTCTAAATTTTAAATGACTATAGCTTTCAAGATTGCAAGAGCAGTTGCAAGCTAAAAAGAGATCTTAAAGCTGCATTTGAAGTCGGTTTGAGCGTGTTTTCTAGACAATTTTCCAGTTCATGTGGCATGGATTCTAAGGTTTGTATAGATCTTAAGGTAGTTTTCTTTTCCCTTTCATGTTAAATGCTTGTATAACACATGCTTATGACTTCAAACTGATGTGAAGACAAGGGCTGAGCTAGAGGAGATTGCACCTGCCGAAGCAGATGTGGCCAGGTTGAAGCATAAAGTTGCAGAACGAGTGACCAGTACTAAGTATACTATTACCAATAGGCGTGGAGTTAGGACTATTGATTCTTCTTGCAAAAGTGTACCAAGGGCATCTTCTTGCAAAAGTGTTGAAGGATTTGTTTAAATACTTTGGAACTTTGATAATGGTTATAGACAGTGTTATATGTATTTGATAATATATTTCTATGTTAATATTACGTTAGTTTGGAGACATTTATGGTGTAGTTAATTAGTTGCATTTGTGGTATTGTGTTAGTAGAGTTAAAACTATTACAGGTTCTTTGTAACAGTTCTGTAAAAAAAAAATAAAAATAAAAAATAGTGGTTTTAATACAAGTTGGGAAAAAAAAAAAAACCTATAGCGATGGTCAAAAAGCGCCGCTAAAGGTGCATATATTATGATTTAAAAAATGCCCTATAGCGGCGCCTTTTGCCCGCCGCTAAAGGTAGACACCAATAGCGACGAGCATAACCCACCGCTAAAAGTCAATTGACACAAATTCTAACCTCATATGGCGGCGGTTTTTTGCCCGCCGCAAAAAACCAAATAGGCACTAAAAGGTGCATTTATAGCGGCGTTTTTTGTTACCGGCCCAATAGAGCTATTGCAGCTACGCAATGTTGGTGGGTAGAATTGCCGCAATAGCCTCCGCCGCAATAGGCCAAATGGACCTTTAGAGGTGGTCTCCTGGGCTTTTGTAGCGGTCTTGGCCCGCTGCAATAGTCCAGTTTTTTTTTTTTTGTAGTGTAACAAAAACAAAAAATGAGCTCACCTTGAAGTCCTTGTTGGATGGATGTGGAGCATGATTGATTGGGTTTTGAAGGAGCCCCTCCTCATTATTCCATTCTATTGATGGGTCATACCTCTTCCCATGAAATGTCTTAACTTGGGTGGTCCAGGAGGAAGTGCCATGGAAGATAAAAGATGAAGGTTTGAAAGTGGGTTTCAAAAAAGGGGTTTTCAAAGATGTACAAAAACTTAAGGATAAAAAAAAAAAAAAAAATATTCAAGGGAATGATAAAAATCAAGTTTGGAAGTTTAGAGAAGTGATTTTCTAAGAAAGAAATGGTGTGGAAGAAGAGAAAATGCAAGGGGAAAGGAGCTTAGAATAGTAACAATGGAGGAAGAGGAAGTGTATGGAAGAAGAAGCAAAAAAAAAAAAAAAAAAAAGAGAGATAAAAAAAAGGGAGCCAAAATTTCGGCCCCCCCTTGGCCTTTTTCTTTGAGTTGTAAAGTCAACTCAGTTTGATTGAGTTGACTCAGTCAAACTTGAGTTAACTCATCCAAAAGAAAAAAAAAAAAAAAAAAAAAAAAAAAAAAAAAAAAAAAAAAAGTGGGGGAAGTTTGTTTTCAAATTTTTTAAGAATTCTCTATCGATTTTCAAAAAAAGAAAAAAGAAGAAGAAGAAAGAATGATGAGAAGAAACAAAGAGAGAGATTTTTGAAGCAAAATAAGAGAATATAGGGAAATTTGTTTTCTAAATTTCTAAAATGCCTCAAGGATTTTCAAAAAAAATTAATAGGTTAGACTTTCAAAAAAAAGAAAAAAAAAAAAAGAGAGATTTTCCAAGAAAGAGAGGGAATTTCACAAGGATAAAATTGATTATCTTGGTGAAACGAAAAGGAAAGGAAAATTCCACATCCCCAAAAAATTGAGAGGATAAAGTCTCAATCATCAAAATTCTAATTTGAATTTTTTGTCCATTGTAGGAAAGTTCAGATTGAGCGGATATAGTTCTTAGTTGCCCTAGATTTGTAGGTTAAGCGGATATAGTTCTCAATCGTCCTACTAGATCAAGCGGATATAGTTCTCAGTTGCCCCAAGATTTCCAAATTGAGCGGATATAGTTCTCAGTTGCCTCCAAATTTCCAGATTGAGTAGATATAGTTCTCAGTCACCTTCATATTTCTAGATTAAGCGGATATAGTTCTCAGTTGTCTCAAAATTGTCAGATTGAGTGGATATAGTTTTTATTCACCCCAGATTCAGATTGAGTGGATAGAGTTCTCAATAGTCCTACTAGATCGAGCAGATAAAGTTCTCGGTTGCCCTAAGATTTTCCAATTGAGCAGATAGAGTTCTCAGTCACCCAAGTTTCAGATTAAGCATATATGGTTCTCAAACATCGACATTCAAGTCTCTACACAAGTTCATCAATCATTAAGCAGACTAGATGTCAACATTTCTCATTTTTTGTAAGACAATAAATTACTAGTTCTATGTCCCAAGGTTCTAGGTTCTAGGGCTAAGAAATCTTTAAAAATCAACCTCGATTAAATCATGGTTAGCAAAATCAGTGTCTTTGTCTTACATTGACATTTGCTTTTCAAGCTCTGTCAATAAGGGGCATTCTATAGACACTTAATTTTGCTCCCATAATTTAATTTTTGGAAGATGACTGAGATGATCATTCTAAGTACCCAAAAAATCATAATTGCATTTCATGCATTAAATCATCCATCACATATCACAAATATGATCTTGAGACTCTAACGATTGTGATGATATGCCCGATTCCCAAATCGGACTGTTGGATTGACAGATATCACAAAATCAAGTTTTCACGGTCTGCATGCATTAGATGTGGGCGAAGTTGATCACGTGTGATTAATTAAAATTAATTCTGATTGGTCAACAATTAAAATTGATTAGACAATTTATGAGATTGATTGTTGGATTTGATAAGAGATAAGTTTGGTTGCATCTGAATAAAATGGATAATTAGATAATAAGGGAGTTGTTGAAAATTGAGTTTTTTTTAAAAATAATTATCTTTCAAATAATTATTATTTTAAGGACCTAATTGTCAAACTAAAAGGAATTTATTGTGGAATACGAGTTGAAAATACGTCCAAGTGCAATTCTTGACTCTAAAAATCCCTAAAAAGGAGTCCAAAATGAACCAAAAGAGAAAATTGGGCCAAGCACTCAAAAGTGCCAATTGGCACTTCCACAGTGCCGATTGGCACGGGTTCCAAATCTGACCCAAAAGCTTTTAGATCAAGCTAAAACACATCAGATTCTACTTTTTATGCATAAAAATTCAACCTAATTTGTATCTGAATAGATCTAGCTTTTTTTCTAAGCATAAAACCTTTATAAATAGATTATTAAAATCAGAAATCAGCACACCTCTCTCCCCTTACGTTAAAGAAATTCTGGAAGCTCTACTTTAGGAATTTCTTTTCTGTTAAGTGACCCTATTTTAGATCTCAAAAAGAGATTCATTCTCTTTGATTTCTAAAATAATCCCCTCTTGTAGAATACATTCATGCAGATATGCTCTTACTTTACTTTCCATAAACATGATTTTGTTTTTATTTTACTTCCATAAACATGCTCTCCTTTCTGCTTCATCTTCTATGAATATGTCTTTACTTCTTGTATGGATAGCCATGTTTTTAATATGTTATTGCATGCTTTCTTTCTACTTTCAAAAAATTCACATGATTAGTTTAAATTTTAATGTGTTGATTGATTAACATGCATAAATCTAGGGTTAAATTTCTTCTTAAGATTTTAGATTTGCAAGAAAATCTATCTCAAAAGTTTCATTTTTTTCTTTTAAACTAAAACCAGATCTATATTTTTCATATAAATTCAATTTATGTTTTTTTTCAAAACTAAATCCCAATCTATATTTTTCTCCATGTTTTTCAAAACTAAAATTAGATCCGTATTTTTAATAAAAATTTGATTTGTATTTTTTATTTCATAAAAAACTAATATGTATTTTTTACAAAAATCTGATTTGTATTTTTTTTTCCATAAAAAACTGATTTGTATTGTAAGGACCCGATTTGAACTCCTTGCCCAAATGGTGTATGGACTCAAGTCCAAAAAGCCCAAAACAATAAATTTGTAGAGAATGGGTTGGAAAACTGGGCTTTAGTGAGTTAGGCAACAAGTCAATGGATTTTGACGACAAAGGAAGAAAGATTATAAACGTTCTTTAAAGAAAAACTTCCTCAGCCAAGTCCAAGGAGACTGATTCTTTTATATTGCTTTTGAAGCATTATTACAAGTTTGATTCTAGATTGCTACAATGTTTCTTATTCGATTTTCCGATCCCTTTCTCATGGAGGGTCTCTTGCATTATATATCTCCCTTTGGACCATCTCGACCCTACACTTGTTGATCATTTGCGCCCTTACTTGAGTACCTGTCCCATTAGACAACCATTCTGACTCTCTATGAGTTGCGGTAGCCAAGACAGTACCGTTCAGGGGTCTTCTCCACATAAATGCAACAAAAAAAGTAGCTGCAGTGAATTTAATGTAGCGGTGACAGCTTTCCTTTAGATATTTTTGGGTTTCCTTCCTTCTCGTATGTTCACGATGTTCGTCCCTATCACGGGAGCCTCTTAGAAGGTCACCTTGATCGTTGGAATACATATTTGAGCTGTATTTATCATGTTCGAGGAGGAATTCCTCCTCGGACCGCCTTCCACTCATTTCATAATTAGGAGACTCTAAACTGGGATCCATCATAATTTTTATCCTTCGTCGGACATGCCAATGTCCTCGGATAAGGCCCAAGGCCAATACATAATTCTGGGTCCTTATCCCTACAATAGCCTCTCAAAACTCCAGTTTTTCCCTCTCATTCGAGGAGAAAAAGTAGGTTTTTGATTTTTAAGAGAAAAGACCATTCATTTCTCTAGTTTACACGTGTGAGATCATAGTTTCGTGCGTCCCATGATTGCTACTAGTGCTTCGAAGCCTGCGAGGCGTCATTAATTACTCTAGGCAGCTCTTTGTTCCCTAGATTTAATGGCGAGGAGCAGATCCAATGACTGATCTTTCTCTTGGAATTTTGAGCGGGATAACTCCCACTCATTTTCCGCCTCTATATAAAGCCTCGAGGGAAATCGTTCTCCCTTTACTTTACAAATTTTCAAGTTCTTAAGAGATTTCAAGCGCTTCAACTCACTAAACTCCCTACACTCCTGAGTTTTCATAACTCCTTTCCTTTAGAAATTACCAAAATATTTTCCTAAAGGTTCAGATTTTAGTACACTCACTTGCTTTTGTAAGTAACTGTCTCCTCCAAATTTCTTTTTCTCTTCATCGTCCTCCTTGGCCTTTTGTCTTTTTTAGAAAACTTCCTTTGCGTCATCTACGTTTGCTTAGATGGGTAGATTCAAACACTTAGTAGACTCTTCGATCGGTATGGAGGGTTTTAGGGCCAAATACCATATCCCACAGGGAGTGGGCTTACAATATTATCCCCCAGACTGAATATACACAGATAGAAAGGGGGGTGAAGTTGTCATTTCGATGATTGCCTTTATAGAGGGAGGAATGACACTTTCTATGGGTAGGATAACCAGAGACTACCTGCTCAATCACAGGCCGTGTCCCCATTAGTGCACTCCCAACCTGTTTAGAGTCCTAGGGTGCGTAGATGCTCTGAATGACCAGATGAACTTAGGGCTCACATGGCACGGCGTCGTTTATATGTACAAGTGCCATTCCCTTACTAGCGTGGGATATTACCTCAAGTCCCGGTCTGATGTTGTTAGGTTGATATCTTGCCTTCCTAAGTCCAACAAGGGCTTGAAGGACGATTATCTGGTTGCTTTCGAGGAATGGCACAACGGTCTTCCTTGCCCAACTCAGGCAGGAGAGCTAGGTGGGGTACCCTAGGATTAGTTTCTCTGGGTAAGGGATTTAGCCTTTCTATTCTTATTCATTTTGACACTTAGTCTTCTTTAGATAATAATTTTCATTGGTTTGACATCGATTTCCTTCTCGGATGTTTTTGCAGATAAAAGCCATGTTGCTTTAAGGATTAGCCTGACCAAGGTTTCGGCTTTCAACTATCTTTTGAGGTCAGAGATATTTGTGAGCGAAGACAGACAACTACGGGTCGCTCACTTGATTTTGGACTACATACCCCTGTCCTGCATATTTCAAGATGCAGGCCAGGCAATAAGGGCTAGAAGCTCTAGATTGGCTTGGATAGACGTCTCCTAGCTAGGGTTTTTGGCTCGGAGAGACCTTACGCCCATCCAGCTGCCTATTCAACACGTCCTTTAAGAGGTAGCCGCTCTAAGAGAAGAGATAGCTTCCACACACTTATCCCTCGAGGTTGAGATTGACTGATTCCACTTTGACGAGGAAAATGAATGGCCAACAAGGCCAGTAGAACTATTGGACTTTGAAGTTGATTTTGACCAATTTTCTGCTGCATACTCTCCGAGGTTAATAGTTGTTCGGATCGATACCAGCTCAGAAGTCGAAGAAGAAGGCATGGACCTGAAGCAAAGGACCGACTTAAGGGGCTTAATGGCCAACACGAAAAAAGGAAAAGCTTCGAAAGAAGTCCCTAAGACCCAAGTTAATCCTAATCTTCCTTCTTCTCCCCTTTCGCTCTCGGCTGACCTCGGACTGAAGGCCGTTTTGGACTTAAGGAAGAAGAGGCCAATAGAGGACCTGGAGGAAGGTGAGGTGGGACCTCAAAAAGGCGCCAAGCAGCAGAAGAAATCCAAGGATTCCAAGGACAGGAGGGCTAAATTGGTGGAGAGCCGGGATGATGTCGAAGTACGCCGAGGTCAACGCACCTGGGCCCCTCAGCTAAAGGTTGAGGGCACTCCCATTCCTTGGGATGCTACGCTTTGGGAATCTTAAAGGGTGTAATGCCACTGTCCTTGCCGAGGCTCTAGAGCAACCTCTTCTCCTCCCAGAGACATGGAGGGCCTCAGGCGTACTAAACAAGTTGACCTCTTCATGTCATTGAAGAGGGATCTCGCAATGGTAAGCCAATCGACGTTCTTTTTCGTCAAAAATTTAGATACACATTTATTCACATGTATATATACCTGACCTCTTCGCTATTATCATGTAGGTCACTCAATAACTTTTTGTAGCTAAGGAGTGGGTCAGGAATGCTCGTGATTAAGCTAATGCTGAGGCCTACTCCTGTGCTAATGCTAAGAAGATGTTGGGAGCCCTTAAGGAGGAGCACATAGAACTTACTAATAAGCTAAAGGAGTCAGACAAGGAGTGCCTGAGTGCCTTGGCTGGCCTAAAAATCGCTAAAGCCCAAGCCAAGGACCAGCGCAAATTGCTCTACATAACAAAGCTAAACTTGGCCACTGAGAAACAAACAGTTTTGGACCTAAAGGCAGAGCTGCAGAGAGTCAAAGATGGAGCTTGGGTGGCCAGGGAAGCCGCTGAGGCTGCGGTGAAGACATCCTTCTAACGTGGGGTGGACACGGAGACCCGGCTATCAAAAGAGGTGGTCGTAGTATGCAGAGACTACTGCATCGAGTCTTGGGGAGTGGCAATGGACTGGGCGGTAGTCCTTGTAGAGTCCAAGCTGAGGAGGGATGAGAACATCTTCTTCCCAGAGGATATTTGAGAAATTCCTGAGTCGGACCCTCCTCCCGAGCAGCTCCCTCCCACCCAAGCTTCCTTTTCTGAAGCTGAAGTTCTTGAAGGGGCTAGAGTGGGTAAGGAGGCTCAGCCACCAATGAAGGGCAAGCCCTTCAAGGACACCCTTACAATCAGGGATGTGGTCGCCCAGGCCAAGGACGTGGAGGTTAAGTCTAAAGTTGATGATGTCCATTCCAAGGCTGTCGATCCTCAGAAAAACCTTCTCCAAGACAAGGCCTAGAATCCCAGATATAGGATTTTCTTATTTTTTATTTTATTTTTATATTATATATATATATATATATATAACTTTTTGTAATGGCATTTTGCCCTCAAACATTGTATTCCCTTTTTTGTTGAATGAGAAATGCTTTTCTTTCGATCTTTCGTACCTTTATTATTGTGTGCTTCGGAGCTCATTGCTACTGCCCTTAACAAAATTTAACAATAGCATACTAACAACAATCTAAGTAATGTGATTGAGTACCAGTAATAAAGAGGTCTAACACACATTTGTATTGAGAATTGAATCCTTTGCAATGAAGTAAACATATACCTTTGGGGAGAAATGAAAGGGAGAGACAACCTGCATCCTGCTCATCATTTGGATAACTGTACAAGGACTTGAACTTATTTAAGGCCATTAATCACTGTGTCAACCTTCCCCAAGTATATGACCCGAGGAACCATGCATAGTTAAGATTCTGTTTAAACACTTGTAAAAAATGTCTTAGTGTATTAATTTCCTCAAAGCATCTGGTCCGAGGACTTCAGGCATGACTAAGGTTTTGTTTAAACACTTATAAAGAATGTTATAGTGTATTAATTTCCCCAAAGCATCTGGTCCGAGGACTTCAGGCATGACTAAGGTTCTGTTTAAACACTTATAAAAAATGTCTTAGTGTATTAATTTCCCCAAAGCATCTAGTCTGAGGACTTTAGGCATGACTAAGGTACTGTTTAAACACTTATAAAAGAAAGAATAACAGGAAGTACAACGCATCAATATATATATATATATATATCTATATATATAAAACTGAAGCTTTTGAAGCTTCCACAATTTTCCACGTCAGCATTATTAAAAAAAGAAAAAAACTATTTCTAACAAAAAAAAAAAAAAAAAAATGCTAAAACCCACAATACTCTTGAAAAAACCCGACTACAACAATCATACGCATAAAAACCCCTAACTGAAAAACCCTACCATAGCTAGAAAATTAGCGCTTCAATTGCTCTCTTCTCTCTCCATCCAGTCTCTGTCTCCAAAACTTCCACCTTTGCCGGCCTTCTTTGCTTACCAGTGGGTTTTCACTCTTTCTATTTTCTATGAGAGAAATTGAATTGAGGCATGGCTTTCTGCAAAACGTACTAAACTTCAGAATTGATTATTTGTCTGAGGGAAACTGAATTGAGGCATGGCTCCATGCCTCAGGATTGTTTACAGAAAGCATACTGAACCTCCAGAGTAGGCACCCACTAAACATGTTGGGTACGTTTTCGCTCTTTCTATTTTCCAAGTTTTGCAATAAGTTTTGTAGAGAGCGTAATGTTCATCTTTAGGCCACACTTCTTTCTTTGCTATTGAACCTAACTTATGGTCATCGTTTTCTATATCTCACAAATGCCAAATTTTTCTTGGACGTGATTGGAATTTATTAAAACCAATGCCTTGATGAAAGAAATTTAGTTGTTTTATATCATATTGTGTGCCTTACATATTATCAACATTGTTCAAAACTTCAAAAAAATTGGGAACATGTTAGAAATATTGTCTTCCTATATCAATTCTGCATTTATATACTGTAATATTTTCACTCATTTTTTAGGCATTATATTTCATAATCTTCACTTGATTATATATAGTCATCAGTGTAGAAAGTTCTTATTTAGCAATTTATTAGAGGACCATCCTCACAAGCTGATCAATTGTCTCATTCCATATTTTCTACAATGATATGTCCATGTAGTGACTTACTGAGGTTCAATCCTACCCTATTATTAATTTACTTTATTTGTTTGTACTTTTAATATATATTACAAGGTTCTGAGTATTGATTGGTCAACTTAACATGTAAAATTTAAAAGTGAAAGACGTTAAGAAATTGCGACTTAAAAGCATTTGATGTTTAACATTTCTATGTTTGAATGGTTATTGATATTCAATTCAATAGCATCAAGTTAAGACTTGATAGTTAGATGATAATGCGATGTCAAATAATGAATGCTCCATTGCACGTATTAGGTTCTATTTTGAGCATGAAAGACACATTAATAGTTATGCTATGCACAATTCGTCTAATGTCTTTCTATTGTGGGAATGAATGAGCTATTAGTTTACCTACCTATCAATAATAATAATAATAATAATAATAATAATAATAATAGTTTACCTTCTAAAGATTGCTCCCTGTATATCACTCTATTTTCTTGGAGGTAGTCACACTCAAAAGCTATTGATTGGAATGTAGGCTATTTAAAAGAGAATTTATGATTTTGCTTATATGACAAAAAGCTTTCAATTTTGCTTTTGAATATATATATATATATATATATTTGCATGCAACTATTTAGAGTTATTTGCATTGATTTTGTTTCTGATTTGTTCACTTCATTGAAATAGTATCATCTCATGCTTATGTTGTTTGATGATGTGCAATTTATAACTTTTCAAAATCGAATAAAGTCTAATGAGTAGGAGCTTTGTGTATTGACTATGACCTTTTAATGAGCGAGAAGCTATAGTTGTAAGATTATAAGATGTTATTAACTTAATTATAAGATGTAAGGCAAGTTAGGTTGCTTAGATTTTGTGTAAAATGTATTTTTTATTGGAAATTAGTTTTTACATGCAGGTTTAAAGGAAATAAATGAGGTCAAGATTGTTATAACATTGAGCAACCGTGATAGCTAATTGCAGTTGCTATTGACTTTTGTGTAAATTAAATGTCTAGAACAAAGATAAAAGTGGCAATAGTGTTTATTGAAATTCTTGACACAATGAGTGTTTTTAGATGCATGATCTGCAAAATACATTATAGCAAACATTGGATTTGTGTAATGAGGTTGATTTTTAGTTAATATGAAGTTGTATGTTTTTATTGTTGTAAAATTGAATTTTAATTATGGCTTTGAGCCAAGTAAACATATAACAGTTGCAATTCTTTGCGATTAGTTTTCATATTGTCTTTAATGTTGTTGTTGTTGTTGTTGTTTTTTTTTTTTTTTTTTTTTCCTTATTTTCTTTTATATTTTTCTTAATGGGGGAAAATCAACCTCTTATCGATTCTTTTAGCTTTTTATTTTTTATTTTTTATTGTGAGGTAGATTAATTATCTTTTTATTTAACTATCCCGTGCATTGCACGGGTTAGCGACTAGTTTATAATAAAGACTGAGCATATTGATAGAGGAAACTTTTATTAATAATAATACCTCTTCAAGTTGTTCACATTCCAAGGGCATGGTATTACATGCTCATCTAAGTCTTCCAGAAAATACACTTCTATACCAACCACTGAGGTGATGCAGTACGGTCCTTCCCAATTGGGCCCTAGCTTCCCCCATGCTAGGTTCTTTATGGTTCCTAGGACCTTCCTCAACACCAAGTCGCCAGGTGCCAACGGTCTTGGCATTAAAACCCTGCTTGAGCTTGTGTTGGTAATATGCTAGTTGGACCATTGCATTTTCTCTCCTCTCTTCAATCATGTCTAAGCTCTTTTCTAGCAATCCGTTGTGACTGCTTGGGTCAAAAGAACTTGTTCTCAACGTTGGGAAGCCAGTTTCTAAGGGGATGACAGCTTCAACTCCATAAGTCATTGAGAAAGGGGTCTCCCCTATTGATCTGCGAGGTGTGGTTCGATACGTCCACAGGACATGTGGCAGTTCATCCACCCACTTTCCCTTTGCATCGTCCAACCTCTTTTTGAGTCCGCTTACTATGACCTTGTTAACGGCCTAGGCTTGTCCGTTCCCTTAGGGATAGGCTGGGGTAGAATACCTATTCGTGATTCCCAGGTCACAACAGTATCTCCTAAAAGATTTGCCATCAAATTGGAGGCCATTGTCTGAGATGAGGGTACGAGGAACTCCGAACCGTGTGATGATGTTTTTTCAGACAAATTTCTTGGCATCCACATCCCTGATGTTCGCCAAGGGCTCGACTTTAACCCATTTAGTGAATTAGTCTGTGCCAACCAGTAGATACCTCTTGTTCCCTGCTGCCTTAGGGAATGGGCTCACAATGTCTAAGTCCCATTGAGCGAACAGCCAAGGGCTGGATAGAGGATTAAGGACTCCTCCCGGTTGGTGTATGTTTGGTGCGAACCTTTGACATTGGTCGCACTTCCTTACATATTCCAGTGTTTCCTTTGCATGTTTGGCCACCAGTAGCCTTCAGTGATGACTCTATGTGCCAAAGATCTACCTCCATTATGGCTTTCGTAAATCCCCTCGTGTAACTCTTCAAAGAGTAACTCTGTTGCCTCAGGGTGTATGCATAGCAGGAATGGCCCAGAAAATGAGCGTTTGTACAATTTCTGATCATCGAACAGCCAGAACCAAGGAGCCTTTCTTCGTATCTTGTCAGCCTTTGACTTCTTCTCAGGCAGGGTATCCTCTTTCAAGAACAGTACTATAGGGTCCATCTAGCTAGGCCCACTCTAACTTGGTGGACATGAACCGCCTCTGTGGGCTTGCATAAGTCTTCCACAAGGATTACTCAGGGTAAGCTCTATGTTGAGGAGCTTGCAAGTGTGGCCAGGGAAGTAGCATGTGTGTTTCCAGGGAAGTAGCATGTGTGTTTCCATTTCTAGGGATATGCAACAGGTTGAAAGATTTGAAACCTGACTGTAGGTGTCTAACCTGGCTCAAGTACCCCTATATTCTTTCATCTCTCACCTCAAATTCTCCTTTCACTTGGCCAACGACTAATTTAGAGTCCGAGGACATCTCTATTGCTTTTTTTCCCATTCTTTGAACCATGGTCATTCCTATCAGTAGGGCCTCATATTCAGCTTCATTATTTGTGGTCGAG
Organism: Quercus gilva; assembly: GCA_023621385.1. Classification (NCBI taxonomy): domain Eukaryota; kingdom Viridiplantae; phylum Streptophyta; class Magnoliopsida; order Fagales; family Fagaceae; genus Quercus; species Quercus gilva. The sequence goes on along the minus strand of CM042473.1, from coordinate 50,520,017 downwards.
AAGTCCAGCCTCATTGACTTCTCAATAGTGATCCTTTCCGGTGATACTAGTACTAGCCCTACTCCGGAACCCTTTTGATTTACTACACTATCAATGTACACCTTCCAGGATAAGGGACCTTGTAGGGAGATCATGCCAACCGATTTTCCATCCATGTGTTGTGTTTCTGCCTCTTCTTCCAATGGGGACTCAACAAACTCGGATACCAGGTTCACGAGGACCTGACCTTTGACATAGGTACGAGGCATGTATTTGATGTCGAAAGCCTCCATCATTGTCCCCCATTTGGCAATCTTCCCTATATAATTAGCACTTCGGAGCGGGGTTCTGAGATGGAGCTGAGTTAGGACAGCTACCGTATGTGCCTGGAAGTAATAATGGAGTTTACAAGTAGCATGTACCACTACTAAGATGGCCTTTTCCAGTGGCAGATAACGGACCTTGGCCTCACGTAGTGACTTGCTTACATAATAAACTAGCCTTTGTATGTCGCTATCAACTTGTATCAAGACCAGGCTTACGGCAAGAAGGGCCACAGTAATATAAGCAAACAGGACCTCGTCCGCCTCAGGACTAGACATGATAGGTGGCTGTGAGAGATAGTCTTTAAGTGCTGGAAGGCTAAAGCACACTCCTTAGTCGACTTGAATCCCTTCCATTTATTCATCAATAGGAAGAAAGGTTTGCATCTGTCCGCTGACCGAGAGATAAATCGGTTTAAGGCAGCAGTCATTCCGGTAAGCTTTTGGACTTTCTTAGGATTTCGAGGTGGTTGTAAGTTGTTTATTGCTTGAATCTGATTAGGGTTAACTTCAGTTTCACGATGTGTGACCATGTATCCCAAGAACTTCCCTGATCCGACCCCAAAAGAACAATTTTGAGTCGCAGTTTATGTTTCCTCAGGATCTCGAAAATGTTGCCGAGGTCTCCAATGTGCTTAGATGCCACCTTACTCTTCACCACCATATCATCTATATAGACCTCAATGCTCTTGCCCAATTGCAGTTCAAACATCCTAGTCATCATCCTTTGATAAGTAGATCTTGCATTTTTCAAACCAAAGGGCATCACTTTTTAATGGTAGTTTCCAGTGGGAGTAACGAAAGTCATTTTTTCCTGATCTTCCAGGGCCAGTGGTATTTGGTGGTATCCTTGAAAGGCATCTAAGAGGCTCATTCAAGGATGTCTTACAATTGCATCCACCAGCTGGTCGATTTTTGGCATAGGGAATGAATCTTTTGACCAGGCCTTATTTAGATTTGTGAAGTCTGCACATACTCGCCATTTCCCACTTTTCTTCTTTACTACCATAGTATTGGTCAGCCACTCAGGGTAGAAAACCTCCTTGATATCCCCTGCCTGCTTGAGCTTCTTCACCTTTTCTCTTATAACATCAGAGTGATCCTTGGATGATCGTCGAGGTAGTTGTTTCTTGGGAGTGACAGATGGATTGACATTTAAGTGATGGCAGATGAAGCTCGAATCCACCCTCGAGACTTCGTAGATGTCCTATGTGAACATGTCGACATTTTTCTTAAGAAACTTTATTAGCTCTTCCCTCTCTAGAGGAAGTAGCATAGCTCAGATCAGAAAGAACTTCTTCAAATCATCACCAATCAAAATCGTTTCTAGGTCTTTGCATTCCGCCTCCTCGACTGATCCATTGACGTGCAAGTCTGGAGCCCTTAATTGCTATAAGCCCCTTTCAGCAGGGGCCGAGGACTCAGCTTGGGGCCGATGTAAGATTACGTTCACCATGCACTCCCGAGCCATGGATTGGCTCCTAACGATTTCTTCAACTCGGCCATTCGACGAATATTTCACCTTTTAGTGCAAGGTAGAAGAGACAACTCTCAACGTATGAAGCTAGGGCCTAGCCACAATGATCGTGAAGGGAGAATAAGCATCCACCATGATGAAGTCCACCTCCACCACTTTTGAACCAGTCTGTACGAGCAATCTAATCTGGCCCTTGGGAATGACAACCTTCCCATTGAAACTTACCAGGGGAGAATCGTAGGCTGTTAGGTCTTCGAGTCTTAAGTTCAGCCCCTTGTACAGGTCGGGGTACATTATCTCAGCACCATTGCCTTGGTCCACCATCACCCTCTTCACGTCATACCCCCCAATCCTGAGCGTGACCATCAAAGCATCGTCATGGGAATGTATGGTTCCAATCTTATCCTCTTCCAAAAAACCTAGTGTAGGTTGGGTATTCACCCTAGTCCTCTTCGGCTCCAGATTGGTGTCCTCGGTGGTCAACTGAGCCACCGATATCACTCTGGAAGGACAAGAACCGATTCTCCTTGGAGCGGCAAATATGACATTTATCGTGCCCAAAGGAGGCCTTGAGGAAGTATCCCTCAGGGGTTCTGGATTGGTCTATCCCTGCAAACCATTAGAGTGGCACAAAAACTGCTTCAGCCTTCCCTCTCAGACTAGCTGGTCCAGATGGTCCTATAAATTTCTACAGTCTTCTGTAGTATGTTCTTGGTTCTTATGATACTAGCAATAGAGGTTTTGATTGCGCCTTATAGGGTTTCCTGCTATCTTATTTGGCCATTTAAAGAATGACTCATTCTTAATCTTCTTCAGGACTTGATGCATTGGTTCCTAGAACACCGTGTTAACTACCTGAGTATTGGCAGACCTTGACTATTCGGCAAAGTCCCTTCGAGGCCGGTTGTTGTTGTATCGGTTTGACCTAAAATCCCTTCTTTTTTAAGGGATAACCTTATCCTTTCCTTTCCTCTGCTGCTGGTCTTCCTTGACCCTTTTATACTTATCAATCCAGTCTATGAGTTGGTGCATAATGGTGACTGATTTGCCAGTCAAAGGCTTCCTCAGACTGTGCTCGGTTGGGAGGCCGACCTTGAAAGTACTGATGGTGAAGTCACTATCAATCTCATTTTACATCTCCCAGTATCTATTTGAATATGTTTTTAGGGTTTCCCCCTCTCGCATGGATAAGGATAGCAGGGAGCTTATGGGTCGAGGTACTCTGCTGCATGTGACAAAGCGAGAACCAAATGCTTGGGTGAGCTCCTCAAAGGAGCCTATGGAACCTGCCTTTAAGCCATCAAACCATTTCATTACCATGGGTCCCAAACTAGAGGGGAACACTTTGTACATCAAGGCCTTGTTCTTGGAATGGACAACCATTCTTTGGTTGAAATGGCTTACATGCTCACTGGGTCTGTCTAACCATTATAGATAGTGAACGTTGGCTAATTGAATTGCCAAGGAAGTTTTGCCCCTTCAATCCTACGCGTGAAGGGTGATCGGGAAATTTGTTTCAATGCCTTGCTTATAGAGAAGACTCTTATACCTATGCTTGTGATGTCGCTCTTCCTTGTAGGAGAAAGATTCACTGGGTGGGGTCCTTGACCTTCGTTTATAACTGATATCCTCTCCATCATTAGAGGAAACGTCGGAGCTGGAGGGGGTTCGCTTTTGCTGTGCACGGCATAACTTTCTCTTTAGATGGTAAACCTCTAGTTGCAGGGCTTTGGTATCTTCCTCACGAGAGAGATGACTCTTACCCCGGGAATGACTCTTATCGAACTGAACAGTATACACACTCCCCTCATGATCCCTTCTACTTTCGAGGTTGACAAAAGGATTTTTATGTTTGGATCCTACGGATTCTTCTTGGTGTGGACCTAAACCTACCATGATCGAACGTTGCACTCACTAGCACCCAAGTAATCTTCCCATAGACAGCACTAATTGTATTAACCTAATTTGAACTCTTAGCCCAAATGGTGTATGGACTCAAGTCCCAAAAGCCCAAAACAATAAATTTGTAGAAAATGGGTTGGACAACTGGGCTTTAGTGAGTTAGGCAACAAGTCAACGGATTTTGACGACAAAGGAAGAAAGATTATAGACGTTGTTTAAAGAAAAACATCCTCGGCCAAGTCCGAGGAGACTGATTCTTTTATATTGCTTTTGAATTGTTTTTACAAGTTTGGTTCTAGATTGCTACAGTATTTCTTTCTCGATTTTTCGATTCTTTTCTCATGGAGGGTCTCTTGCATTATATATCTTCCTTTGGACCATCTTGACCCTACACTTGTTGATCATTTGCGCCCTTACTCGAGTACCTGTCCCATCAGACACCCACTCTAACTCTCTGTGAGTTGCGGTAGCCAAGGCAGTACTGTTCAGGGGTCTTCTCCACATATATGCGGTCAGAAAAGTAGCTGTAGTGCATTTAATGTGGTGGTAACAGCTTTCCATTAGATATTTTTTGGTTTCCTTCATTCTCGTATGTTCATGATGTTCGTCCTTATCACGGGAGCCTCTTAGAAGGTCACATTGATCGTTGGAATACATATTTGAGCCGTATTTATCATGTTCGAGGAGGAATTCCTCCTCGGACCACCTTCCACTCCTTTCATAATTAGGAGACTCTAAATTGGGATCCATCATAATTTTTATCCCTCCTCGGACATGCCAATGTCCTTGGATAATGCCCAAGGCCCAATACATAATTTAGGGCCCTTATCCCTACATGTATTTTTTTCAAAAATTTGATTTGTATTTTTTTCATTAAAAACTGATCTGTATTTTTAACAAAAATTTGATTTGTATTTTTTTACAAAAATTTTATCTGTATTTTTTTAGAAAAATCTAATCTATTTTATTTTAATAAAAATCTAACTTGTATTTTTTTTTTAATTAAAAATCTGATCTATTTTTTTAACCAAACCATATATGTATTTTTCATAAAAAATTTACATTTTCATAAGAAATTTGTTTTCTCTCACATTTATAAAAATAAAACTAAATATGAATTTTTATTAAAAACTCATTTTTTTTATGGAAATTTAGATCTAAACTTGTCATCAAGCATTCTCATCAAATTTTTTTCATACAAAATAAGGTTGCAAATCTAAGGTTCTTTAATAGTATTTTAACCCTAGATCAAGAATTTGACATGGCATTTATGGCATATGATTTAACATTTTGAACATGGGTATTTAGTGGTCATTTAGAGTCCAGAAGACCATATTCAGTTCTGGTAGAATGGGTGTCTAACACCTTTCCATTCTGTAACTTAGCCCTCGAACCATAGGCCTTGGTTCGTAGAATAGTGCTTTATCTTTATTTTTGGTAGATTGTATTTAGGACCAAAGCTTTGTATTTCTTTCTTTTTACATAGATTATATTTAGGACCAAAGTCTTGTAACTATATTCTAACAAATTGTATTCATATGTTCAATTAATGAAACTTGAGGTATTTTAGATATGTGAATTGTATATTGTATTTTTTTTCTTATTTTTTGTAATAAAAAATTAGTGCCGACTGCACATAACCCCAAAGGAGAGGTGCCGATACTTTCTCCTTTGATTTGAGAGCACCAAAAAGTTCTTGTCTCTCGCAACGAGTTTTAGTGGTAAGATGGTTATTTATATCTTTCTCTTAGGATTTTTTAGTCATTCCTGTCAAAAAGAGTGATAAAGATATGAATGATAAAAGATCAACCAAATCATACAAATCACATAAATGAGCCACAAAGCTCACATTGCTTAGTTGTGCATGAAGATGCTCATCTAAGCTACAAGTGATACAAAGTTGAGAAATTTTGTTCCAATGGCCATCCAAGGTTCACAAGTAACAATATACACATACACACACTGTTTTGTATTTTTCAAAATTTGCCCTTTTTTTATTGAAAAGAAACATAAAAAAAAGCACTAAAACAAACACACAAAAACATCAAAAACTAGACTGACTTAAACCATAACTAACAACCATGCATGAGGCCAAGAAAGTGAAAGAACCACTTGGAATCTTTTTCCTTCCAGAAGGGAGACTTGGATGGAGAACATTTCTTTTGTGTAAATCTTTGTTCAAATGGATAAGTAGGAGAGTTGAATCCATTAAAGTTTGAGAGTAACATGACAGCCTTAAGAAGTTCTTCAATAGGGGCCAAAGAAAGTTGGAGTTGATTTTGGCTCTCAAAGGATGACACACTATTGCTTTGTTGAGTGGCTAGCCACTTATAGCAATTTGGACAAGTGTGCTCGGATGCTCTACAGTAATGGCAGAAATGTGGCTTCTTTGGTTGAGATTTTTTATTAGTAGACCGATGATTATTCTGCTTAGTCTCTTTCTTAACAATCTTAGGGGGTGCTCCTAGAATTGATTCTCCCTTATCCTTTTTATCCCCACTCACATTTTCAGTTTTAGGTTTAGTTACCTCACAGTTATCATTATTAGTAAGGGGGACAAAAATGACTTTATTTAAAGTATTAGAAGAGGTACTGCAAGAAGAGAGAGAATGATCATACTCGAGACCTATTTTATCGGATGCAGATTTCTGGAAGTTAAGCATTTCATCCAGCTTGGGACTTGAGGTCCTTTCCAATTGTGCTCTTACTTGAAACAATTATGCATCTAGTTTCTTGGTCTTTTCAGCAAGAAAGTTGTTTTCAAACCTCAGTGCTCCGATGACTTGGTTAGCTTCATTAACCTTGGCGGAGAGTTCCTCTTGTTTTAAATCCACTTCACGTAGCTTCCTTGTAGCTAACCTGTAAAGCTTCTCATGCTTCTTGAAAGCTTTGTACAACTTAGAATAGGTAGTGTGGATGTCATCTTGTTCCTCCATCTTCTCAAAATTGGATTCCATAAGCTCTTCCTCCTCATCAACCAGTTCTACTACTTCCTCAAGAGACTCAATGGTAGCTGTGAAAGCACTCACTATTCCCTCTTGACCACTATCATCAGAATCTGCCTCTGGTTTTGCATCACTCATGGGGGTAGCTAGGGCATTGTCTTGCCAATAGATTTGAGATATGTGGGACATTCTTGCTTCATGTGTCAATATCCTTGACATCCATAGCACTTTGGCCCAGTAGAAACATTATTACTTTGTCCAGCATCTCTGAATTCTCTCTTGGCTTTCTCTTGGGACTTGAACTAAGAAAATCCAGATTGTTTGTGATCCTTGTCACTTGCCTTGACATTCGCATTCTTGATGAACTTCTTGAATTGTCTAGTATATATGATTTGAACTTAGTGTTGTCATCTTCAGGCGATTCATCGTTATCATCATTCCTGGCCTTCAAAGCCATGTTCTTGCTTTTGCTACCCTTGCCAGCCCTTACTAAACCTAATTCATAGGTTTTCAAATTCCCAATTAGTTATGTTAAAGGAATAGTGTTAAGATCCTTTGATTCTTTTATGGCAATGATCTTGGTATGAAATCTCTCTGGAAGAAATCTGAGAATCTTTCTGACAATCTTGAGCTCTGGAATCTATTCTCCAAGATTAAATGCTGAATTCATTATGTCCTTGAGCTAGGCATAGAATTCATCGAATGACTCATCATCATCCATCCTTATTTCCTCAAAGCTGGTAGTGAGCCTTTGGAGTTTGGAGGTTTTAAAAGCTTTTATGCCCTCGTAGGTATTCTGAAGAATAGTTCATGCTTCCTTTGCATTGTCAATGGAGGAGATATTCTTGAATTCCTTATTGGTCATGGCGCTAAACAAGGCATTTAGTGCTCTATTGCTAAAATTTGCAACCTTGATCTTAGTATCATCCTATGATGCTGGTGGATCATCAGGTTTAGTCCGACCTACTTCAACTGCAAGCCAAACTTTCTCATTTAAAGATTGTAAAAAGGATCTCATGCGTACTTTTCAGTATTAATAGTTAGTACCATCAAATAAAGGAGGAATAATCAGGGATTGCCCATGATCCATAACGATAGGGGTCAATGGATCATACAACAAAGATTAAAACCTAATCAGAGTGTGTCTGCTCTAATACCACTTGTTGGGTTAAGATAGCTTAACCTCGATTAATTAATTCAATTACCCTAGTTGATTAATTAGATTAAATTGCATGCAAATCATGAAGGCACCAAAAAATCACCAATTAAACTAAATACAACAAAAATTAAATTGACATGGTGATTTTTTGACAAATGGGGAAAACCTCTTGCAAGGCAAAAACCCCACCCAGTGATTTTAATGTTACCATTCCCAAGAATCCACTAATCAATAATTAAGCGGTTACAAGTATAGGGAATCTTACCACTACCTTGGCCTATCCTAAAATACCAACGTACAGTTGAACCTTTGTTCCAATACCCAATTGGATTTGATCTTGTAGTAGCCTTCTTTCTCTTGATGCACAAATCTCCAATTTGTGACTAACCCTTTTGCACGGATCCTAGTACGTGACTAATTTCAGCAATTTGAATGAATGTTGTTAGCCGCAAAGTTCTTCACTTCATCAACAATAAAGATCATGAAGCACTTGATTACAAAACCCTATGTAGTATAAACACAGTAGCTTTTCACAGAGAAAATAAAGCTTTTAGTCTCTGTATCTATGTATGACGGCTCTTAAAATAAGCCTTATAGATCAAGCTTCGGCTAAATTTCAGACTTGGAAATTTGAAATCGTAATTCTAGATAGATCAAGTTTCTATCGAACCATTTATCAAGCTTCTCATTTAGTCTCAATAGCAGTATCTGTCGAGGCTTAATGAAACAACTTTTCTTCACTTGTTTCTTGGATCAATCTTCACGTCTTTAATATGGACACTTGATATGCTTGAAACATATTTCTTGATGTATTAAACCCAACTTATATCTACCCAGTTATAAGTAAAGTGCATTTTGTCAAAGGATTAGCCAATTACATAAAATATGACCCTAACAATATGCATTTAATTTATTATTTCATTCATTTTTTTTGTTTTGTTATGCACACTTGTTTGGTTAAATGGACATATAATAGTTGTTTTAAACATTTTATTTTTCAATTGGATGCATGTTTTAACAACATGATAATTAAAAAAAAAGGGTTGATTTTTGCTTTTTTGTTTTTGTTTGTAGTTGTTGCGTCAACATGATTGTTGAAGCTAACAGATTTTTCTTTGGCAATATAAATACTAATGCAAAACATGTAATTCAATATATCACAACGTAAATGATGATTGTAAAATGGTGTGCATTTGTGTTGGAATCTCAGTCCTTTTTTATTGTGTGTGTATTTGTTACTTAAAAAAAAAAAAAAAGTAATTGTCATACATTGTTGAAGAGAGTGTATTATGCATAATATAACTATTAGGGTACATATTTTTTACAACTATTTTTATTTAAATACCACTACTAAATTGGACCAATAATATAAAATTTTATAGGACCCAATATTTTGTGAGGCCTATTATTCAGACTCATCCCCAAATTATTTTATTGAAGAGGTTCAAATCCTATGATCAAAAACCATGATTCAAGTCTATGGCGAATTATCTATCAAAAAGCTCAATTCTCCTTAGCAATATTAAAATCTTAGTTCTCACTAGTAATATTAAAAGCACAGTTCTCACTAGCAATATAAAAAAAAACCAATTCTCATTGGCAACATTAAAAGCCCAGTTCTCACTAACAATATCAAAAAGTCCAGTTCTCACTAGCAATATCAAAAAGTCAAATTCTCATTGGCAATATTAAAAGCCTCCTCACTGGCAACATAAAAAAATCCAATTTTCATAGGCAATATTTAAAAGCCCAATTAATATTGGCACTATTTAGTAAAAAATCCAATATTGTTAATATTAGGGAAATACCATATTATTAAATTACCTATGCCCATAATTGCAATTGTTTTAAAATCTTGAGTACTCATAACTACTTATCTATTTCCTAAACTCGTGGGAAATTATGATCATTTGATTCTGTGGTCACTATTCATAATTCTATAATAGTCATTCATCCTACATACTCATCTTTAAAATTAAGACATGATTACTGGGTCTTGTTTGGAACTGTAAACATTGCCTATGCTATTCTAAAAAAATCATGGAATTCATCATTTTAAAAATAGTAAATATTATTTACAAGGCATTTAGAAATAGTCAAGCTTACACTATTATTTTTAAAATATTACAAATCATTATCCAAAAACCCATTACAAATACCTATCAAATCCCAAAATACATTGAATATCTACTAACAATAAAAAGTCCATGAGGGATAAAAACCCATGGCAATATGTGCCATTGCTGCCCATTTTGTAAGACCTAAGGTGTGATGAAAGAAAAAAAAGCCCAAGTGAAGAGGAGCATAAACACAGCCCAACCAAAGGGTCTAGCCAATGTAAACAAGCCCAACTTGAAGTTCCAGCCAAGGCAGCCCAAAGCAAAGGATTGAACCAGCCAGACAACTTCTCTCTTGTCCATCCTTGACCAAGGTTTAGTTGGAGAATTCCTGAAGGGACAACCAAATCTCTTAAGACTAAACTAAGGGCTTTCCCATCAACTTTCTACCACTGCCTCCCCTGACATGACCAGTACCTAGAGGTTGTATTAGCAACTAAAGTCTAATAGGTAATGGGATTTCATCATCTTCCTTAAAGCTCTAGTTCCAGTGGAATGAAGCCATGATCATATTACTAAAATCTCAACAAATCACCTCCATAAATGCAAAAAATGTTCAAGAATTGGTTCATGCACCAAGCCCATGAGTCCTAAAGGGGAAATTTGGGAAAATGTGATTTGAAGGGCATAAAAGGATCTCTAGCAGAACCCTCTGAAGTAGGCCTAAAATTTGACACTTGGCTTGGGGTGCTGAATCCTACTCTTTAGGGTCCAAATCTAAGTTGCAACACCAAGATTATACCCTAATACTTACCTTAATCTCATTGGCTGAAGCCAATCCCAAAAATCTTAGCATTTAGTGCAAGATTACCTAAATATTCACTCATGTCTAATATTGCCCAAAGAAGCAAGGCCCAAAAGAAAATCTACCCTTTATAGCCAAATCCTAGAATGTACAGTATGCCCCTCTTATTGCTAATCAGCCCTATGTTTTTGGATTTTTACTAATCACCCCTTAAACTCCACTATAAAAGGGTGATCACATCAGCTCCACCAACATACACACCAACCTCCTTGAAATTTCTGTTATTCTTGTTGCTTTGCCATATTTTAGCTTGTAGATTAGTTTCCCTAACTCATAAATGATCCTTCTCAATCCCTAAAAACCCACACTCACCTAACCTCAATCATTCTTTTTCCTTTTTTTGCAAATCCTAAGTCCATAAATGCTCCCTAATCAGTCAAAAACAACCCTCTTCCCCACTAAAGACTTAGCCTCTGTTAGAATTAGTGCCCTTAAATCCTATTGTATGATGCTATGTATGACATTATGAATGATTTAATGTTGTGATTAATAAATTTGTTTTATTATTATCTAAAATAATGGTAACATGAATATTCGGACATTATCATATAGTCCATGAGATGCATAGTATGTGATTTATGTGAAATGTCACAGAAGATATAAATCACAAATTCTTTGTAAATTTAGAATTTTGGTTTGTAGTCGGTGATGAAATTGGACATTTCATCTGCAAAGACTATAACATAATAACTAAGATGATTTGTCTTGATCATGGAAGTGGAGACTTCTAGTTGATATGTTGATATGTTTTAAGAGTTAAGACATATTGAACTGGACCGCTGTGAGATTTATTATTCTCCTAACGACTGTCAAATGAATAATAAATCTCACGACTTTTATTTACATGAACTCTTAATCATAAGAGAATAGTGGACCTGATCATGAAGTGTAGGTTGCTTTTATATATCCAGAGTAAGATCTAAAGTAACGGTCAAAACCTTAGTATGTTAGACAGTCACATTTAGTGTTGATAGAACATATCTCAAGATGGAATTCATAGTCTCTTAACGGAGATATAAAATATTCCATTGAGATATGTTTAATGGGTTTGTTATTCAGAATGTTAGACCTAACTACTTTAGTAAATAGTTACTAAAGTATATATTTATAAAATTGGATGTCATAAATATATGATGAATAACTTAAAGAATTAAACTGGATACTCAAGGATTATGGTATAGTAATTTACAAAGTGGCAGTCTATATTCACGACTTTGTATTACTAGGAATATTTTATGAAGGGGTTGCATGTACAATAAAGTCTTGGGATATAATTTATTAATAAGGCCTAGAGTGCAATTATATTTATATAGTGATATTTGATGGTGTATGAAAAATGCTAAGCTGGTTTCTCGTCCATATGGCCGTCCATAACAACATTCACGAAGGTGTTGTTACGCTCGTCCTTCACTCACCACCCCCTTACGTTTGTCCAGTATTCACTCATCCAAGGGAGAATGTATGAGCAGTGAACCTCGTCCGTCCATAGTGATGGACGGGTAAAGTTCACCAAAATTCATAATACTCTTCCAAAAACCAAACGTTATATTGTTTGTATCAAATTATCCATTTATTGTTGGACACCGGTTCTGATGAGGTAACTCCAATAACAGTTATGGAAGTTACCCTCTGAGTTCTCCAAACACTACGACGATAGAAGAAATAACTGCCAAGACCAACACTATATAAGGACCCTTTTACACAAAGGTAAGGGACAGGAGACATTTTTCTTAAAAAATTGGTGAAGTCTTTGAAGTGTGTTCTTTTCTACTTCAATTCACTAACTTTACCATCGGAGGATTTTTGGCCGGCCTCCACCGGTCACCTCTGACTTCTTGTTTACTATCTTCAGGATTTTGCCCATTGATCGTTGATGGTTCGGAAATTTTAGCCCACTGATTCATTCACTTCATCAATATTAAATATAATTAATGGTAACTTTGGACTTGTCAAGAGTTGACAGAAAAGCTCAAGGCTCATTGGAGCTAGTATTTTATTTATTCCCTTTTGGTCTCACTCCAAGCCACATACTAAAGCCCAATTGGAAAGGTCCAAAAAACTAGCCTAATTAGATAATCAGTTATATGGAGAGAAACATACAGATTTTAAAGTAACATCAAATGATGTGTATGTAAGTATTGGATACTCTTTGATTCTTTCTAGAACATACATATATAACTGATTGAGAGACCACATTTCTTGGGCATCAAGTGGAATTGGAGTGAAGATTAAAAGTTTTCCCAAGTGCTTCTAATCTTTGGTTTTGAATTTCACTGCTTCAAGGTACACTCTCTTATTCTTATATTCTGAAACTTACATAGCATATGTTATTAATTATGAATGAAATAGATCCGTTATTTTTTCATTGCGTACATGTATATTTCCTTCAGCATCATCATTATTTCCCTCCATTTTACTATGAACTCACACACCCATTCACTTAAAATAGCCTTTACTACCCCACACATATCCTACATTCCTTAAGAATCTTGGCTCAACATCTGTTGCATTGAGCTAGAGTCTCTCTCTCTCCCTTCATATCATGCTAAATAACCCATTTCTTCTCACCATGGAACCTTTGGTCTTTACTTTTTGTTTTTCCATTGAAGGATATAATGTGTTTGTAACAATGAAATTTTTTCCTCGTATTGACGTAGCAGTAGCAGAAAGTACCTTGGACCACCTTGACCGAGACACACAAGAACTTTCTGAAGTGAACACTTTCTTAAATTTGTTCAGTAATTGATTACTGGACCATTAGTTTAATTTTACCTTACCGCTGGAGAATTTTATTTTCTTGCATTGTTGTAATAGAACTACTAATCTATTAATCAACCATCATGAAGTGTTTTATTGGGCCTTAATGCTGTTCTTGCTAAGGTGCAGTCTTTATTTCTTTTATGGATAGGCTTATCACTACACCGAAAGCCTTTGGGTATCATCTTAAAGCCCAATGTTGAGCTTCGGCTTGGCCTTCCCATATTTTATTCAAGAACATCGATTTCCTCCTTAACGATAACTTATTCCACATTCCTTTTAAGAGTTCCAATAACTTTTAAGCGGACTCTGTGATGTATTTTTGTGTTAAAATCTCATTCTCTTTATCTTGTGTGTGTTTTTTCTTCCAAAAAAAAAATGATGATAGCAAAAAGGTTGTCGTGAAAGATATTAATTGCCTCAAAAGAACAATAAATATGTACTTTCTCATCACATAGAATAGTGAATTGCACTAATTAAATTTATAGTGAAACCCATTTTTCATGTGAGAAGAATGAGTTTGGATTTGTTATACTCTTGAAATTTTTTGTAATTTTCCTTTGGCTTCACCCATTATCTAATTGCCATAAATTAAAAAAAAAAAAAAAAAAGTAAGAATTTATCATATCAACAATTTTTAAAACTGTTCGTATAATAATTTGTAACTATAGCATTACTTTTTTTATATAGTGATATTAATTGATACTTTAATTCTATCTTTATTTTACGTTCACATTATTGAACAGAATATATTCTCCTCATTTTCCCTACAAGCATGGTCATTTTGAAGGAGTGAAGCTAGAAAGGAAGGGTCAACTGGACTGTATTGAACCCCAACTGTGCCTAAAGCTGCAACTAAACCCGGTTTGCAAGCTCAACTCCATCTTCTTCCGAAGTAGCACTTTCTTTCCCATGCACCTGAACAGGCTTAAATGTATATATTTTGGCGCAATACAAGTAGTAAATAAGATTTACGACTTGCAACAATGTGAGTAGCCAGTAAAAGTATTCCAACTTTCCCTTACACAGATTGTCATTCCGAAGCCAGTTTGATCCATTAGGCCCAGCACTAAACTTGTGCACTACGGAAACCAGTAGCGAGCTGACATAATTCCCAAATGAAATAGCCAACCAAAACAATGCCGTAGCAGTGCTCCTCATGCTTTCTGGTGCCTGGTCGTAGAAAAACTCAAGATGTCCTATGGACATGAAAGCTTCAGCAATCCCATGAAGGCAATACTGTGGTACAAGCCAAAATACTGATATAGGGATAGCAGGATGAGGCTGATCGATGAGCCCGTGTGCTAAAGCCACATTTTTACGCTTCACTTCCACGAACCCGGCAACTAGAGTGGCGAGTATGGAGATAACAAACCCGATTCCCATTCGATGCAAGAAGGTGATGCCACGGTCAAGCCCAGTGAATTTGCGAGCCAAGTTAATGAAAAGACGGTCATAAAATGCGATTGTGATGAGCATGGTGACATAGGCGAAGAGAGTCATGGAGCCAGCAGGGATTTGGAAGGATTTTGTGATGTGCCTATTCATGGTTTTGGCTTGTAGAAGTGAGAATGTGCTTTGTTGTGCATAGGCTGTGATAAGAAGGATGCCTGCAGCCCATATAGGACCCATTCGGATCACTGATTTTAATTCTTCCACTCTATGAACAGTGTTCAATCTCCAAAAGTTTGGTGCTTGCCCAGATTTGAGGTTGTCTTCTTCTGTAACAATAGCTGCCTTGTCAAGGAACCTGCAATAATAAGCATATACATGCTAGAAATTAGTACAATCTACTAGCTTCAAAAGTGTCGTCTGTGACAATATCTGGGTGGGTCTCTCATGGGCTGAAAATAGGGGGCCTAATTATGACCCACAAGGAAGCCCATTGGGCTTTTAAGCGGAAAGAACTAAAGGGCTACACATTTTTCTATAAATAGTATGCAACTTAGTACTGAATTAATTTGGTAACTCCATCGTAAAAAAGGTAATATATTTTGTAAGAATAATGTATGGACATGATGTTTTTCACGCTAACTGTATATTCCTATTTTGATTGGACTATACTATTTTGATTGTATCTATCTTGATATTACTTTTATTATGTATAAATCATTTGTAAAAATATATTATGAAAAATGTTACGTTTTAAAACCTACTAATTTAGTTGGGGTATATTATATATATTACTCTACAATCTCTTAAACCTCAAACAAAACAGGAAATAAAAACAATTATAATATATGTAAGAGAAGACAGAAAAATATAAAGGAAGAAAGAGGGAGAGAAAAGACTTTTCCAATAGATGGGTCATTGAAATTAGGTAATAAGTAGAGTCGGGTTGCACATCTTAAAATTTGACGTAGGACGACTCTTAATATTTCCAAAGGGAGAGAGGACACTCAGACCCTTTTTTTTTTTTTTTTTTTTTGGGCAGACTTTTGTTGCTTAGCTAAAAGGTTACCGTATATGATATGATAGAAATATGGTATGTGGTGCTGATCATCAACATGTTTATAAAAAGTGGCACGCTGCTCAACATGTTCTAACTTCTAAGAATGCGGGCCCTACATTACAGAGACAATGATTGAGTCGTCCGTGGGCTTCCAGTAAATGACAGCCATATATGATAATTGTCTCCCCATAATAGATGATGATAATGTAACCACCGAATTGGTGATCCGTGATCTCTATTGATTCCAATCATACCAAGACAAAAAGGAAAATAACAAAAAATAATAATAACAATAATGAGAGATGAGGTAAAAATTTTTGTTGCCAGCATAAAGCAATAACAAGTTGTTTCCTATTGTTACTTCTCAAAAAAAAAAAAAAAAAAGTTGTTTCCTATTGCATGACAATAATGTGGGTCATACAAAGGGAAATCCTTTTTCATCCTGGGGCCAATTTCTTTTTTGTAAAATTATTCATGTTTACTACTTATAAAATATGTTTACCAGGATGACTTTTAGTTTTGTGAAAATAAATATGCAAGTTTCTCAGCCAAAAAAAAAAAAAAAAAAAACCCTTTTACGTAGGAGTAAAATTTTAGTTGAAGATGTTTTGATGTTTCTTTTTATTTGATGTACTTCAAATAATTGATTTTGTTTCCTTATTTCCCAAAAAGAGAAATCAGATTTCTATCAATATTCAATGGATGAATACCTTTCTAAAACTTACCATTATAATGCAAGATATTAGCTAATTTATCACTATTCTGTCTCTCCATTACTGTGAAAATGGAAAATTTTGTTTCTATTGGCAAATCATATATAAAGATAATTATTATTAAATTCATGAGATGATATTACATGCATCAGCTATATGTATCTCCCTTTCACATAGGGTCAGTGAACCCATCCCAAATGCGAGGGGGAATACATGCACCCCATACATGATAAATTTTTTCCATATTCATATGTTTGTTGTAAGTAAAGATTAAAGTACAAGATGAGGATAATGTCACATCTATATTATACATCGTGACCATAGTGCTTTTAAGAGACACTAAGTAGATAATTGAGGGAAGGATTTTTAGCTAAATTAAATATCAACGAACAGTGGTGGGGAAGGAAGAAGGGTGTTCATATTTGAAATAGATTTCTTTTATGGTTGATATTACATATTAGAAATTTAAAGATATAAAAACCATCAAGTTATTTAATAATTTAAATGATTTGATAATTTATATAGTACTATTAGATCCAGGATTAAAATATTAATCTTGAGATGTACTATTTCTATTTCTAATAATACGGAGAGAATCATATTCTAATTAAGTTCATGGGTATATACAAGGCTTGCTTGTACACCGTTTTTAGAGTTGATCGATGCAAGAGGGAAATTACTTTTGTTTTAAAAAAAGTTGGAGGCGAAAGGTTTTAAAAGCCGCGGGCAAAGTTTATGTAGCAACTGCATGCAATGCAATAGCCTACCAAGTACCAAATTCTATAGTGCTCTTGGATACAACTAATTTCCATATTAAATAACCCTCCTTAATTGATGTAACTTTTGAGAGATAGAAAGTGGCACTTACTTCATGTGCTTAGTGTGAACAAGTTTCCCTGCCAAAGAAATTGAGGCATCAAGCTCGTCATTTTGGTATAATAATTTAGGATCATAAACCATAGGCAGCTTTCTCTTCTTATAGGCAGCCACAATCACTTGTACCAACCGGGTAAATGGACTCCCAACCGGATCCAAGTTCCGGTAAAGCGGGTACCCGATAATAAAAGTAATAACTGAAATTAACATAGCGATGGTGGGAATGCCAAGGCCCCAACCCCATCCAACGTTATCTTGAATATAAACAAGAACGGTCACAGCCACTAGTATGGATGCCCCCATGACAAAATAGTACCAGTTGAAAAAAGTCCATGTCTTGGTGTTTTGCTTAGGATCCGTCTCATCAAATTGATCTGCCCCGAATGCCACTACACAGGGTCGGATCCCACCCGATCCTAGGGCTCCTAGTAGGAGAGATATGTATAGGATTGCCTCCTGTCCGGCATCGGCTTCTCTCCACACTTGATCACCTTTACATGGGGGTGGCCTAAGTTGTGGCAGTACTGCTGAGAGTGTTAAGCTAATCATGCCCTACACATATATTTTCCAAATTAGGAGGAAAACAAATTCCTTGCTTAGGTGAGGATAACACAAGAAAGGAAGGGGAGAAAAAAGATAGCGTATTCCCCTTTTATCTTATATTTTCTATTATTAGCACAGTAAATTTAAGACTTGACAGAAAAGTAATTGAACTAAAATTTTGATGCAATAAGTATTCTGGTTTGGTAGTATAATGTTTATAGGGTTAGTCATTTTTTTCTTAATGGTGTTAGTTTCTTACATGTTATAAGTAGTGTGCCAAACAGCTAATGCATACGAGAGAATCAAGTAGTGTGCCACAAAACCTTTTTTTTTTGTAGCGTATAGAACTTTCATTAAAAAAAGGAAAAAAAAAAAAAAAGACTGTTATAGAACTTATCTATATTGTCTAAAATTTTATTTGTTGTTTGGATAATCTTTAAGGAAAACTACTTAAATTTCTTCAGAAAATTTTCTTTTTTGAAAAACAGAAACACACACAAAGTAGAGAGAATTTTTTTCAATTAAGTAGGCAATTCTATGTCTTTTTACCTTTAATTAGTTGATTAGATAATCAAATGACTTTCTAAAAATTCTTTTTCTATTTCTATTGATTTATAAAAATCATTTTGCAGTGTCAAAATAAGGAACGTGATATAAAAATGGAGAATTTATGATCTTTTTTCCAAAAGAAGAAAAAAGAAACATAAAATCATCTTTAGGGATTGTGTAATACTTGCTCATTAAACTATTTTCTTTACTCAACAGTGATATTCTTTATTTCTCTTTATTACTCCATATAATCACACGGATATTATTGGTAGCACCTCAACATTTTATAGGAATCTCCTTGATGTATGTCATATTTACACCTCAACTTCTTTTTAGAGAGAGAGAGAGAGAGAGAGAGTCTTTACTATTTGGTATACGATGGAAGCAACTGTTATGGTCCAGAACCGACCAACAAATGCATCAGAGATGAAGGCCCCAAGCAAAGGTGTCAAGCTTGCAGTCCCTCCAAAGTTGGTGAGGGTGTTAGCTGCTTTGGTTACTGGCATATGCAGCTGTGTTGTTAAGTAGCTAATCATATTAGTACTAAATCCTACCACAGCCAACTTCTCACAAATCTCGTTTGCTACCCAAAAAAAAAAAAAAAATCATCATCATCAAAACTAGTAAATCCTCGATAAAACAAAAGAAGCAAAATAGAAAATTAAATTTTTTTTATGAGTGCTGCGAAAGCTTACCAAAGATGAAGGGCATTGTGACCCACCCTCCTTTTTTCTTCCTTCTTCCACGGTTCCCTTTCTCCTCCATCTTCTTAGTGTTCTAGTACTACAATAGCAGCCCAGAGTGGCAAACCCTCTTATTTATAAGCTTTGTGGACTGAAAATTTGAACGTAGTAATTATTTAATGTAACTTTTTTTTTTTTTGGAGAAATTATTTAATGTAACTTGTCCTCGAAAGATTTTCTATTATACACGTGTATGGCCACGAATGAGATGTTTTTTTATTTTTTTTTTTTGAACACCCACGAATGAGATGTTTAAGACTATATGTTTAGGATTAATCTTTGTTGAAAATTAAACACAAATAATGGTGGGTAATAGGGTTGGACAGAGAAGTCACTGTCATTGTCATTTTTTTAACCTTTTCCTCAACTTGTGTAACATATTACTGATGATATGTGATTCGGAGATAAGGACTAATGGACTGACTGAACTTTACTTCATTATAATTATTGGCGACTCAAAGGGATCAGATATCACAATTCAAAATGGACACATGGTATAGCCGGTAAACTAATGGTGCGTATGGCAAAAATAATTTTGTCAATTTATTTTATTATTTAACTTATTTTTATTATTATTTATAGTTTATATTGTACTTTTTTATATTATTTATGATTTTCATGCTATTATTTCAATTAACTTTTAGATTTTTTTATTATATTTTTAGCAAAAAAATTTAATTTCAACAAAATAAGTAGATTCTAAATAGATTTTAAGAATAATATTATGTGCAGTGTCTAAAGTATAAATTTTTTTTTTTTTTTTTTTAAATCCTGAATAAAAAAAGAGAAGGTTTGGGTTCTAGGTACTAGGGAGTGGAATCTGAAGCATACTGGCATATATCTTCGATCCACTATATTTGCTACGTCATAAGTTTTATTTGTTGTTTTGTCATTTCACGGTTCACTGCAGGACAACAAGAGCACAGTTCAGCACAGAAAATTATTGAAATTTGGTTACTTCTACTAATTGAACGATAGAGTAAGACAGAAAATACGAGTTTTATTGACAGATGCCTTAGGGGATCCAGTAATAATCTATTTAAAAAAAAATTTATGAAAAAATGAAAAAACAATTAACTTTTTTTTTTCAACACTTTTTAAATTTCACATGAAAAGTTTTAAAATGGGATGATTGTTGATGCCTATTTTTGACAAAAGGCCCAATAGTAAAAGAAGCCCAATAATAAGGGAGATGAGAAGAAAATGAGGGGCAAAATGGTAAAAAAAAAAAAAAGGTAATAAGCCCAATGGGCTGACGCTGTAGGATTGATAGCCAGCAGGCCAATGAAAGTCACAGGAGGTAAAGAAGAAGTAAATTAACCGAAAAAACCCAAGGAATAAAGTAGTAAACTTAATTGAGCTGACATGGCAAGAATAAGGGCCAATAAGCCCATAAGAGTAATAAGCGGTAAAGATGTAGTAAAAGGGTTAAGGAAGCCCAAGGAATCAAGCAGTAAACCCATGGGAGTAAAAGGAGGTAAAGAAGAAGTAAATGGGTCGAGAAAGCCCAATGAATAAAGTGGTAAACTCAATAGACTAGCATGACAAGAATGGTGGCCAACAAGCCCATAAGAATGATAAAAGGTAAAGACATAGTAAATGGGCCGAGGAAGCCCAAATGAGAGAATTAAAGGGCTGATATGATAGGAACACTAGTCAGCAAGCCCACTGGAGTAATAAGAAGTAAAAGCCAGACAAAGGCCATAGCAAACACAATGAAGCAGTATGGCAAGATTAATGGCTAAAAAGCTCACGACCATGAAGAAGAGAGACAAGACGTGGGCCCAACGGGCTATGGAAACAAGGGCTTTTGCCTGAACAATACCCAGCTCAGGAAGGGATAAAAGGATGTAAACATGAGCCTAAAAGCCCATGCATCCTTCACGCCATAAAGGATAAACACAAACCAGTATGCATAGTAGAACTAGACAACGCAAGAGCAGTAGAAATGGTGTAAAGGCCAGAAGGAGACAAACATTGATTGAGTGGAACTCGCACAAAGGATCAGGGCACCACTTACTTGTACCTAGCTAATACATGGGAGGTGGGCCATAAGTCTGAGTATTCAGAGGGTGTGGTTCGGCGATGAGGAGAAACGGAGTCTATTTTGGGGTTCCCACCCAAGCTTCGTTGGGGAAATGTCCTGCTGGGATGGTATTTCACCCAAAAGAGGTAAGTGTGGGCCAAGATCACTTAATGCATGCCATTGAGGTAGGTGGTATGGCAGCTTAACCCTTATCCATTAAGGTGAAAAAAAAAAAAATAGTGAGAGGTAAGAAACAAGACAAGTAATTTTGTCTGGAAATGAGGAGTGGTGCAACCAACACACTTTTGGCAAAGGTAATGGCTAGACAATCAGCAGGTTAATGGGCAGTCCTAGAAAGATGCCCACAAGAAGCCAAAAATGGTTGAGGAACAAATGGGTAAATTCCACGATGGCAGACGGTATAAAAAGGGGTAGCTATGAATAGTAAAGAGGGGGGAAGGAAGAAAGCAAGAGGTAGGAAAGAATAGAGAAGAGAAAACACAGAGAGAAAAAGAAAATGTAGAAAGACTGAGTGAAAGAAAACTAGAGAGAAAGTAAAGTAGTAGGAATAGAGGCATGCATCAATAGATTACCTTTTCTCTCCCTTACGACATACCCACTCTCTGAAGATTGTAAATCAAAACTCAATGGGAGTAACTTCTATGGCAGGAGCCCTTTGTTGAGGTTACTCGTGTTTGAGATTGGTTCCCTTCTTGGGTTGAAAGCTTAGCCCATAATCTAGTAGACAAGTTGTTTTGTTGGTTATGTTTATTGGATGATATTCTTACTGCTTGGCTAGAAGTTACTAGGTTATTTAACTTTTTTCTACTGTAGTGTTATTTCTACTTGCTATGTTGTTCTGCTATAACCCTGTTAACTTTATTTACGGTGTTAGTTTTTTTAGTACATTTTATTATCATAGTTATCTTGCTGGTAGTGTATTCTTTCCGTAATACTTGTAACAGTCACTCCTGCCATGACCACGGCTTGCGTCCAGCCCACAACACTCATATCAGGACACATCTACGATGGATAAGCCTAACTTGTGCACAAGCTGGCCTGAAGCATGGTTCTAGTAAGGCCAATCCCAACTCTCTTACCTCACACTAATGGGCCATAGCACAGTAAAAAGGTTTAAGGCTCAACAATGCAAAAAGGCCCCCACATTTAAATTGGCGACTTCACAGGGGAGTTGGGAGAAAGACAGGGAAAATGAACAAATCCCTCGCAAGCTATGCCTCCAAGATCAAAGTCGATGAAAAATATGAGTGCAGTGTCATCACTAGCGGAGTCAAGACTAGCCATGCTACACCAGCCCAGTCAAGCAAAGAGTGCTAACGAAGCGGGGGCTGGGCCACAGCAACAATGAAAGAATCCCGATGACAATACTAACTTCTTTATCGTAGTGTTGTAGTCAGTATAGCATTCCTAGTAGTAGCTGATGGAAGAGATTTGCCAGCTAAAGGCAAATATGATGAAGGAAATGGGGAGTCAACATAACCTCAAGCACGTGGCAGTAAGGAAGAGACTCTTGTGGGTAGTGGCCCACAGAACACGGAACAACGTTTTGTCACGATTGTTGACATAGAGCACTGCTGGAACAAGATAAAGCCTAGGCACTTAAGGAAAGATTTTATTCAAGGAGATCTCCGTATCCTTTGAGGATACTCAGCAAGCTGTATTCGATAGTTACTAGCCGAGAACCTTCACACAGTATGATGGCAAGAGGGGAAATGTCATCTAGCATGTAAGCAAGTTTATAGATACCCTTAGTCCCTATGTAGTAGACGAGGACCTTTGCCTCAGAGAGTTTTCAAAGTCCTTATGTGACTGGGTATATAGCTGGTACACTAGCTTGAAGCCAGGATCAATTCCAACGTCGGATGATATGGTAGATGTATTCTACACCAAGTGTTTCCATGGCGAAGAAACAATGACGCTTGTAACTTTGCAAGGCACCAAGCAAAGAAGCGGAAAAGATCTCATGGAATATATCAAGAGGTTCAAGGAGATAGCCCTCGATTGCTATGATCATTGCGAGGAGAAGATGTTGGTGGAAATGTGTATGGGCAATATGATTATGGAATACAAGGCTGTCTTGGAGAACCTAGAAATTTTCCAGTTCGCCAACTATTACAGAAGGCCAAGAAGACGGCCCATTCAGTCAAACCTAACTCTGACAAGCCTAAGGAGTGGAAATCCATGCCAAAAGCCATGATAGTGTCCACCGGCAAGAAGAGAAAAAAGTCAGAAGGGAGCGCGTACGAGAGCCCTCCACCAATATCGTGTGCACCAAAGAAGCTAGATGTGCTTTAAGACAAATGGATTGCACATGGGGTTTTTAAACCTAATCATGTTTCTAGAGAGCCCACTAAAGAAGAACAGAGAGACTTGCGTTTCTGCCACTTACATAATTATGTGCAGCATGCTACTGTAGAATCTTGGACATTTTACAGATTAGTGCATTGTAGGATTAAAGAAGGGGCCCTTGAATTGTCCTAACCAGAGGTCCAGAGGAACCCATTGCCTAATCACAAAGGGAAGGGGGTAGCAGCAGTTGTCATTTGCATAGACTCAGGCGAAGACGAAGAGGAAAGACTGCCACTGCTTGCTGTAACCAATACAACCTTGTAGAGAAGCTTTCGGTTCAAAAATTTGTTTGACCAATTGAAGCTTACAGCAAAAGAACAAAGGATGGCCACGGAAGCTTTGGTATGCATTGCTTTAGGAGCGGGAATAGAATGCCTCACTGTAGAGGCTTGGATTGATAGAGCCTTTTTGCAAGATACAATTGAGATCACTTTCAGTGATGAAGACATGGAGGTGGGATACCTGGACCACATAATGCCTTTCTACTTGGCAGCCTCTATAAATCAGATTCCCATAAGAGAGCCTTGGTTAACAAGGGTGCTTCAATAAATCTTACCCCACTCAGCATACTGCAAGTAGCAAGAATACCGGAGAACAAGATTCAAGGATACCCAATGGAGGTGACGTGGTTTGGAGGAAAAGGTGAGTACACAACAGGATACATATAGCTTTGGCTGAAGGTAGGCCCAATTGCCTAATTGGCTCAATTCCACATGGTGAAGACGAAAGTTTCTTACCATATATTACTGGGAAGGTCGTGGCTGCACAAGCATCACCTCATTCCATCCACCTATCACTAGTGCGTGAAAGGGAGATTAAATGGCAGAATGATACGAATTACAGCAAATCCATCCCAATTCGAGCAGGCAGATGTTCACTTAGTCAAAACTATGTTCTACGATGAGTGGGCACTATTTGGGGAAAGTTCAATATCCAAATCGACTGGCACCTTCATCCCTAAGTGGGAGGACATCCAAGACAACCCAGAACCGATTTTAGGAAGTTATTGCTGTGAAAAAGAGAAAGAAAAAAAATGCACTAACCCCCGAGCCAGATAGTACGCCATGATGCATCAAGGTCCAAGCACTTGACGATAGGATAATATATAAATTATGAAGATGCGTCGGGGCCCACTTGCAGTAAGCAAGGGGGTCCTAGAAAAGAGCCACAGCATAAGACCCTAGAATGCTACGTGGCCCAAGAAAGTTCAGGGGAAGAAAGTAACATGGAAGGTGAAAAGAGGATCATGATAGAGAAGGAAGTACAAGTAACGGTAGAAGAAAAGCTGGAAGAAATCGACTTGGGCATTAGACCCATAGAAGCCGAGACCAATCTCGATAAGTTCGAAGTTGTCAAAGGAGGAAAAGTTAGAATTGATCCTGTCATTGAAGGAGTTTAGAGATGTTTTTGCATAGGATTATAGCAAAATTCTTGGGCTAGACCTAGGGTTGGTGGTACACACGCTCAACGAGGATCTTGGGGCCAAACCAGTGGCCCAGCCAGCTAGGGTGTCTCACACCAAAATAGAAGGGCAGATAATAAAGGAAGTGTAAAAGCTGTTAGCAGCTGGATTTATCAAATCAATTCAACACCCATGGTGGCTATCAAACATTGTACCAGTGAAAAAGAAGAACGTGTAGATATGATGCTGCGTCGAGTTTAGAAATCTTAATTGGGTTTGTACCAAGGACAAATTCCTGTTGCCTAACATGGATCTGCTGATAGATTCTGCCACACGGAATGCTATGTTCTTCTTTATAGATGAATTCAGATGGCACTAAAAGATGTGGAAAAGACTGCCTTTAGAACACCTATTGGGAATTTCTACTATACGGTGATGCCCTTCGGGCTAAAAAACGCGAGCATAACTTTTTAGCGCACTATGACCGCTATATTTCATGACATGATGCATTAAGAAATGGAAGACTATGTGGATGACATAGTGGTGAAGTCAAGAATGCAAGAAGATCATGTCAAGTTTGAGAAAGGTGTTAGAAAGATGCAGACTTTTCAGGCTAAGAATGAACCCGTTGAAGTGCGCTTTTGGAGTATCTATAGAATTTTTTTTTGGGATTCTTGGTCTACAGTAGAGGGATAGACGTAGATCCAGCTAAGGTAGTGGTGATAGTGACTATGAAGCCACCAGCCACAGTAAAAGAGTTAAAGCACTTCTTCGACAACACATTCTGTTTGGCAGGATATCCCAGTGGCTATTGCAGTTATCACAGTATGATTTGAAAGCGTGAACACCTAAAGCGGTAAAAAGCTAGGTCATAGCAAATTTGTAGGCCTAATTTCCTAAAGAAGAGGAATTCCTGCTAAATGATGAGGTACCCAGAGTAGTAGCTACAATAGAAATGGCAAGAGAATAGTGGGTCATGAAATTCGATGGCTCCTATACGGCAAACTCAAGGGGCGCGGGAGTGGTCCTTTATCACAATGATGAAGAAACCATAGCACTCTCATTCAAGTTGGAGTTCCCATGCTCAAATAATATAGTTGAATATGAGGCTTACCTGGTGGGATTGACGATGACCCTCGAAATGGGGATCAAACACCTGAGGGTGATAAGCGATTCTAACTTGGTGGTCTGCAAGCTAAATGAAGTTTTTCTTTAAAAGAACCAAGTTTGGCCTTATATAGGATGTTGGTTGAAAGGATGAAGGAAAAATTTTGTACATTTGAAATAGAGCATGCGCAGAGGAGCGAAATCCGATATGCAGAGGAGTAAAAATTGATATGCAGATGCATTAGCTGCGTTGGGCTCATAAATAACCTTTGAAGGAAGCAGTGCTAGAGTTGAGATTATGAAGCGAAGAGAATCCATAACTGAAATACTTAAGGAAAAGTTATTAGAAAAAGAAGAATGTAAATAAGACTGGAGAGCCCCCATCAGGGAAGCCCTATTGAAGGAAGAGGATGTGGC
This sequence comes from Quercus gilva, assembly GCA_023621385.1. Taxonomy (NCBI): domain Eukaryota; kingdom Viridiplantae; phylum Streptophyta; class Magnoliopsida; order Fagales; family Fagaceae; genus Quercus; species Quercus gilva. The sequence continues at coordinate 50,493,355 of CM042473.1, read as the reverse complement.
AAAATTGAAAATAATAAAGGACTATGTCTTGATGAAAGGAGAGTTGTATTGCAGAATGCTAGGAGGAATTTTATCTAGATGCATGGGGCACGAAGAGGCCCAGAGAAAGCTGGAGGAAGTTTACAGCAGGACTTTTGGGTTTTGCAAGGAGGTTAGCTTGTACCAAAGGTTGCAAAGAGCAGGCTTCTATTAGCCAAATATGAGGAAGGAGGCAGATCAAAACCAGATCCAGTATGAAGCCTGCCATCTGACCGTAGATAGAGAAGAAAGCTACATCATGTTTACCATGGAGGATTAGAGAAGCCCATTTATGGGATACTTGGCAGAAGAAATTCTGCCACAAAAGCATGGAGAAAGGTATAAGCTTAGGAAATTGGCCACCCACTATTTCCTACATGAAGGAATTCTCTTTAAGAAAGGGTATGATGGAGACCCACTATAGTGCCTAGGGCTAGAAGAGGCCAGCGATATGTTGAAGGAAGTACATGCAGGAAAATATGGAGAACACTAGGGAAGAAAAAAGCTATACCAATGTATCTTGCAAATGGGCTACTATTGGCCTACTAAGAGAAGGGACGTAGTGGAATTTGTAAAGAAATGCCATGGTTGCCAAGTGCAAGCCAATTTGATAGGCCAAGAATGTATTAACCCCTTGTTATGAATTAACCAATTAATTAGCCGAGTTAATTAATTAATTCAATTAGCATGCAATAAGCGTGGTGGCACAAACAAATTACTAAGTTAAAATACAGTAGAAAATAAATTGACACGGTTATTTGTTTATGGATGGGGAAAACCTACATGGCAAAAACTCCGTCGGGTGATTTTAAGGTCACCACTCCCGAGAATTCACTATTATCACAACAAGCGGTTACAAGTAAAAGAATCCTAGTACCTTATACCAACCTACAATTGAACCCTTACCCTAATACCCAATTGGACTTGTTCAATAGTGATAATCTCTCCTTTTCAATGCATGGCTCCCAGTACGTGACTAACTAATTCGATGCGTGGATCCCAATACGCGACTTACTAACCTCAAAAAGATGTTGGCTGCAAAGTTCTTCAATTCATCAACACAATGAAGATCACAAAACTTCTTGGTCACAAAACCCTATGGTGTACAAACATAGTAACTTCTTGAATAGAAAGATAAACTAAGGCATATATCTCTGGTTCATAATATGCTTGTGAAAAACTTTTGCATTGAGTTGCATCAATTGTGATGGCCCCTAAAACAATCCTTATATATGTTTAGGGTTGTGAGAAAAGAAAGTCCAAACATCTATTCTCATATTGGAGTGAAATTAGATTTGAAAAACTAATTTTCATAAACCTCAATAGATACCCTATTTGTCGAGCAGCTATTGAGCATTAGGCTTGAATAGCCTTTTAAACCTCAATAGATACTGGCTGTCAAGCTAGCTGTTAAGATACTAGCTGTAGCAGATGTAGGATAATAGGTTACAAGCCAAAATGTATAAGTCATACTGGACTTATCAAATAAAGTGTACCATGAAAGGAAAGAAGAAAATAAATAAACACAAAATAAAAACAATAGCAAAGCTACACCATAAGTGACATACATCTGAGTGATTAAAGGCTTGAGATGAGAGTATGGTCCTCAAAACAACTAGGGCCAGTAAAACCAGAAAGGAGATGCTCACGATGAGCCTTTAAGTCTGCCACCTCCTTCGCCAGATTCTCGAGGTCGTTATCAATTTCATCAATAGCATGCTAGATTTTTCTCTTAAAGAAGGCTTGGGCAATCTCTTGCAAATGCTCCAACAGAAACTCCACGGCAAACCCGACTGAATTAGCTCCTGAACTGTAGCCTTCCACTACAGGATCCTTTCAACAGAAACCGTGTTGATGAAGTTATGTTCAATGTCGTTCATCGCACAACCCAACAGCTTAAGGAAGTGCTCAAGTAGAATGACCAAGGGGGAATCCCTGCATAAAGTCCCTATGGCTACTGTAAACTACCTCTAAGTGCACAATGCACTCTTCAGGTACCTGATACCCATGAAAGTCAACATAGGGAGACCCAACACCCTAGAAGTCTACCGGGTCAAGGTCATTAGTCACAACTTGCTCAAAATAGGCAAAGAAGGCAGTGGCCTCACTAACGGGATTAGGAACAACAGCAGAACTACTACTAATCTCAAATCGAGTGCTCGGAGCTTCCTTAGCAGGTGTTGGACCTGAAAGAAAATTCAAAGCACAGTACAAGCCCCTAGTGTGGAAATGAAGAAAAGAAACAGGCACAATTATGAAATTTTAATCGAAGAGGGTACAAGGGAAAAGAGGTTACCAGAACCAGCAGGAATGAGGGCGGTGAGTATTGCAGAAATGGTGGTTGTGGGCATCGCAGGACCTACTGTAGCCTTAGACCCCTTAGGTATATCTGTTATTGTGTGGCAAGAGCAATATGCAAGGTAAATAAAGGAATGAACTAAGAAGTGATAGGAAGAGAAGAAAAATAAGACATAACAAGAGTAGAAGGTACATGCTCATAGCCTCAACCCTCTGTTCATCACCATTTGTCTGATTAGAATTAGAAACTCATGTCCTCACAATGGGCTTGTAATCAGAATCCTCAAGGACCTCTTTGGACCCTTCATTGGAGGACAAGTCTGCGTTAGGCCCTTGGGTGGTAGAACTGGGAATAGAGGGCGAGGTGACAACTAGTGAAGATTTATCCTTTACGGCCTGTGAGAGGGCAACGAAGGGGTCACTAGTAGAAATAACAGGCGGAGGAGTAGCAGGAGAAGTGCTCTTGGTCTAGGATGCCCTCATGGGGATGACTCCCTTTTGGGGAGTAGGGATCTCGGCAGAAACAGAGGCGGACTCCCCAATGACAACCTCTTTAGCCTGGGTACTCTTATCGGTTTAAATTGGCTCAGATGGAGGAACTAAAGCCTCGACAGGAACTCCTTGGGCAACAACAGTAGTTGCAGAAGCCATGGCCTAGGCAACAACGTCCGCTCCATCAAAGAAGCCCTTTATGGGCGTACCAATGGTAACAGAAGCCTCCTTGCTGATGGGATGGTAAATGAAAATGGGCTCGGGATCGACCAAAGAAAAGGATATTGAAATAAGAAAAAAGGGTAAACAAGCATATAAAAAAATAATAATATAAAGAAAAAGGAAAAGGAATGTACCTCAAACTCGGGCTCATCAAGCAATATATGGCGAGTAGTAGAAGTGTCCTCCTTATACTTAAATTGCCAAATGAGGAGAAAACACGTGCACAAAGTTAGCCGTAGGAAAGCCCAATAAATAACTAAAATAAATAAGAAGCAAATTATAAAGATAACATACTCTCCTTACAGCAGTGGCAGATGGGGCTGGAGGAGATTTCTTTCTCTTGCTACCATAGGTCCTATTGGAAAGAAGAGCATCCATAGATGGCTTCAATATAGGAGGCCTAGGTATGGCTACAGTAGAATGCTTGCTGGAATGGGTCCTGGTAGAAAGAGGGGGAGAGCTCTCAAGGACTATGTTGCCAATAGGGGGAAGGCCTTCCTTGTACGGGACGATGTCAGAACAAGTCTCAGAGGAATCATCACCTTTCTTGGTAGACTTAGGCTTGGTGGTTCGAGACACCGAGCCTTTCTTCGTTGGTGTAGGGAAGTTCACCACCTTTAGTTTCTTCTCCCAGCTGAGAGAGAACTCACCAGCATACAGATACCACCCATTCTCCTTCTCTTGCCACTTAAATATGGTTGACCTACTTTACTTCCTAGCATATGCCACTACGGACTTGGTGGGAAGCAACAGCCACAGATTCGCGAAAATAGTGGCATTTACACCTTCAGGGGGGATAAGAGAGAACCCATGGCCACCTAATAACTCTTAGCTAAAAGAAATCATTACCACTTACCAATACCCATGCATCTGGATAGTATAAAGACCCTTTCTCTGGGAACTTGGAATGGTGACTATTGTAAAATGCCTGCTCCAATACTCAAAAGCAATAGGGCAGTAGTCTCCAAAATCAGAGTAAAATCATTAGCTATGTCTTGATTAAGCCCAAACTGCCTCCTCACTCTATGGGATGAATAGTGTACATATTGAATACCCTCGTCAGCCAGGTAAGGCAACCACCCATCATTGGTGGCTACCAAGTAAGTAATCCCCCTCTTATCAAAAGCTGTTAATGGGATAGTTGTCCTAACAACGGCCATGAAAGGGTCCCTTGCCAAATCAGCACAAGGGAATCCATTACATAGGTTCCTATAAGCCCTTTATGAAAAACCCACCTCCTTATCAAAAAACTCCATAGTAGGATGCCCAAATGACTTCAACCCAACCCAATGATATGCCAAAGGAAAACTGGTAACAAAGTGATCATAGAAATTAGTAATCACCTTGGGGCAAGATTGGTACTTCTCCTTAACATGGCAGACTGGCTTACACTTAGTCAGATGCCTATCACAATGTTCCTAAAGAAGATGCTACAGTATAGTATTGTGGGCAGAAGAAGTAACTATGTGGCAAGAACTTACTTGCCTCTCATCACTCTACAAGATGTCCAACCAAATATATAGATGACCCAAAAACATAGAGGCCAATGGCAGAATCACTCCAGTAGAAATCTTTATTGTTAACCAAAAATAAAGGGGCTTTATAGCATGGTGTAGGTGTGAAATAAAGATGAACTTACATGGCCAAAACATGACAAAGGCGGCATGGTGAACAACGGTTGTAGCCTTTAAGAAAGCCCTAACCTAATCGGTTAACTTTGCGTTCCCACTCACCCCCTTCTTTAACTCGGCCTCCACAGCCTCCTCATCGACAGAAAGCTCAATGTCTTTTGGGTCTATGTCACGAGGATGGGTAGTAACAATTGATTGGCCACATCCTTTGAGGTCATGGTGATATCGCTGCAAGAGAGAAAGAAAGTATGGGTGGAGCTACACCATCGATGGATCAAATGGCGGAGATAGAACAAGTCGCGGTAGTTGGACAATCATTGGGAGGAAACTATAGTTGTCAACACGCCAGCCCACTGAAGTGCCGTCTTAAAACCCACATCGGTTAACTCCGTGTCCACCCACTCCTTCCAACCCAATGATGTACCCAACCCAAACTCAAAGAGAATGGGCATGGGTAATGTGGTTTGTTGGTGGATGTCAAGGTCGGGAATGGAGGAAACCAAGGGAGCCCAAGAAACTTTGGAATCACAGCAACAAAGGAAAAGCCACACACGGCCTGGTAGAGGAGGCGAATAATTGTCAGATACCACTGGGAAGTGGATGTGGGTATAATACCACGGGTTGATAAGAGGAGGACACTCACTACCCAGATCATGACCCATTTCCTCTTCCTCAAAATAGTTCAATTTGGAATGGGGAGACTATTCACCCATGGCCTTAACGGGTGGATCATTGGTGGCAACCTTTTTTCCTTTACAGCGGGAAGAACTCTCACCCTTTGTTGGTGACATGGTAGATGGATTGAGTGGTAGGGGTAATGGGTAAAGATATTAGGGAAAGGTGAGATGGTGAAGGGAATAAGAGGGAAAAGAAAGATTATGGGAAGGTTAAGGAAAGTGTGAGAAAAAGAAAGTGAAAAGACCGAGACAAATAAAAGTGCTATGAAGGGAAGCAACAGGCCAGCCATTAAAATAAGCATCACATTAAATGAAGCAGAGGTTGTGTTTCAGAATAACTGCTAAACTGGTAAACTCGAAGAGACAAGCCTGTTTATGGCAAAAAACGAAACAAGGTAGGGTCCACTGTTTAAAAAACCCGCGAAAGAAATTTGCATAAGTATTCGCATAAGAATTGTAGGAGCAATCCATATGCTCAGAGGGCTAAATGTTGATGTTCATTTTTTTAAAAAGGCCCAACAGCATAAGCAGCCCAACAATAAGGGAGATGAGAAGAAAACGAGGGGTAAAACGGTAAAAAACATTATTTAACAAGCCTAGTGGACCGATGTGGCAGGATTGATAGCCAGCAAGCCCATGAAAGTAACAAGAGCTAAAGAAGAAGTAAATGGGCCGCGGAAGCTTGAGGAATAAAGTGGTAGACTTAATTGGGCTGACATGGCTAGAATAAGGGCTAGTAAGCTCATAAGAGTTATAAGGAGTAAAGATGTAGTAAAAGGGTCGAGGAAGCCCAAGGAATCAGACAATAAACCCATGGGAGTAAAAGGAAGTAAAGAAGAAGAAAATGAGCCGAGGAAGCCTAAGGAATAAAGTGGTAAATTTAATGGACTAGCATGGTAGGAATGGTGGCCAACAAGCCCATAGGAATGATAAGAGGTAAAGATGTAGTAAATAGGCCGAGGAAGCCCAAATGAGAGAATTAATGGGCTGATATGGTAGGAACACTAGCCAGCAAGCCCATGGGGGAATAAGAAGTAAAAGCAAAAAAAAGGCCATAGCAAACACAATGAATCAGTATGGTAGGATTAATGTCTAAAAGGCCTATGGCCATGAAGAAGAGAGAAACACGTGGGCCTAGCAGGCTATGGAGACAAAGGCCTTCGCCTAGACAATAACCAACCCAAGAAGGGATAAAAGGAAGAAAACATGAGCTCGAAATCCTATGCGTCCTTCATGCCATAAAGGATAAACACAAACCAGTACGCATAGCAGAACAAGACAACGCAAGAGCAACAAAAATGGTGTGAAGGCCAGAAGGAGACAAACATAGACGGAATGGAACTTGCACAAAGGACTAGAGCACCACCTACTTATACCCAGCCAATACATGGGAGGTAGGCCATAAATCAAGGTATTAAGAGGGTGTGGTTTGGCAGTGGGGAGCAAACAGGGTTTATTCTAGGGTTCTCGCCCAAGCTTCTTTGGGGTAATGTCCTGTTGGGATGGAATTTCACCCAAAAGAGGGAAGTGTGGCTTGGGACCACTTGATACATACTATAGAGGTAGGTGGTGAGGTAGCTTAACCCTTATCCACTAAGGAGGAACAAAAATAGACAGATGTAAGAAACAAGACAAGTAATTTTTTCTGGAAATAGGGAATGGTGCAACCAACACACTCTGGGCAGAGGTAATGGCTGGACAACCAGCAGGTTAGTGGGCAGTCCTAGAGAGATGCCCACAAGAAGCCAAAAATGGTTGAGGGATAAAAGGGGTAAATTCCACGATGGCAAACGGTGTAAAAAGGGGTAGTCATGAACAGTAAAGAGGGGGAAAGGAAGAAAGCAAGAGGTTGGAAAGAATAGAGAAGAGAAAAAAAAAAAAAAAAAAAAAGACTGAATGAAAGAAAACCAAAGAGAAAGTAAAGTAGCAGAAATAGAGGCATGCATCAACAGATCACATTTTCTCTCCCTCACGACATACCCATTCTTCAAAGATTGTAAATTGAAGCTCAAACCACTTAGCCCCTTTCTCTAGAGTGAGTAACTTCTATGGCAAGAACCCTTTGTTGAGGTTACCCGCCTTGGAGATTGGTTCCCTTCTGGGGTTCGCTTCTACCAGAAAGCTTAGCCTATAATCTAGCAAACAAGTTGTTTCGTTGGTTATGCTTATTGGATGACATTCTTCCTGTTGGGCTAGAACATACTAAGTTATTTACCTTTTTATGTTGTAGTGTTATTTCTACTTCCTATGTTGTTCTGCTATAGCCTTGTTCACTTTATTTACGGTGTTAGCTTTATTTAGTATGTTTTATTATCATAGTTATCCTATTGAAGTGTATTCCTGCATAATACTTGTAACAGTCACTCCTGCCATGATCACGCCTTGCGACCAGCCCACAGCACGCATATCAGGACATGTCTACAATGGGTAAGCTTGATTTGTGCACAAGCTGGATTGAAGTGCGGTTCTAGCAAGACCAATCCCTACTCTCTTATCTTAGACTAACGGGCCATAGCATAGTAGAAGCAGTTGAGGCCCAACAGTAAAAAAAGGCCCCCACAATGATTAATGAATACTTTTAGGGCATACATTAATCAGACCTATAAAATAAATACAATAAACACCCTTAGTCGTGTTGAAGTCTACTGTGTGGCTTTATATAAGATCAAATATCAAATGAGTACAATAAGTTGAGACATAAATTTATACACTATTATATTATACACTTAGTACCATCTGACTAGGGATGGAATTAGTTGGGACCCATGGGGGCCCGGGCCCCTAGTCTTGGGAGAATATATATATACACACACACACGTACATACATACATACATATATATAGGTATATTTTTTACAATTTTATATTTGGGCCCCCTACAATTTTACATTGATTTCATTGTAATAGTATTTGCTTCAATTGTAAAATACATAAGACCCTAAATTTGTCCAATCAATCCCAAAATACGCCCACATCAGTTTATGTATCATTGTGTAAATATACACAATTACTGTAGCACAAATGAAATTTTGTACAATGATACATAGATTGAAGTGGGTGTATTTTGGGGTTGATTGGAAAAATTTACACAATTACTGTAGCTATGCAAATGAATGTTTTAGAAACTATTTAGATTACGAGCAGTGATTTTTTGTTGTAGAAGAGAGAGATGATTTCAGATAATAATAAAAAATTGATAATGAAATAATATTTTGATGAAATAGAGTGTAAAATAAATAATCTGATGTGAATATATATTAAAAAAAAAAAGGTTATTATGTTAAAATAGACATAAAATTTTGCATATGCTGATGCAAATGCTCTAATGTAGTAAGAAACAATGGTGTTTTATGTTTGTCTTTGTTAGTAGATGATTGCATCATAATGTATTACAAAACAATGATTTTGTGTATTTTTCTTTGTTGATGGTTTGTTAATACTAAATCGATGCTTATTTAAAATTTCATGATTTTTTTATTACTTATATTATGGTCCTCTTAACTCAAAATCTTAGGTTCGTCCTTGCATCTGACATGAGACCTAATTAACCAATTACATTAATCATTAATGAAAATTTCAATAATTTATATATTACATTTCATTTGTACCTTTATTCGTATCTTACAAGGGTTAGAGACTACTGATGTTTGTCTTTGCTGTAATGAAGGGTTAGTAATATTCACACTCTTTGCTTAAATTCCGATATGCCTTTACTATACAGAACTTTTTGTACATGATATAATTCGTGTTGCATATTGTACAGTAGTAACAATACTAAAAATTATGATATTAGGAATCTTTCTCTAATTTGCACACCAATTAAATATTTTTCTCCAAAGTATTTTGAATATAGAATGATTCTATATGTTATGATCATATTTATGTGTTGGGGGCTTTTTTTTCGCCCACATGATGTTAGGGGAGTCAAGACCGAGACTCGACTTTAAGCTTGGAACATGGCCTAAAGCCTATCGGTGAAATGTGAAAGGCCTATTTGCTCAAGGTCTAGGTTGCATCCAACAAAGATTACAATAAGACCCCAAAAATACCTTCTGCAAAGATAAGGAAGCACAAAGGATGGCCCACCACAGCAAGTGCTTAAATAATAGTCTAGCGGTAAGCAAGAGAAACGTCCAACAATAGATGTTTGGAAAATCAATAAATGTATTTGCATAGTTAAAATTATGCATTTCCTCCATAGTTGGTTAATATAAAAGTGGGCCCATTATAACAAGTACACAAGAGGAAAAATGGTCTGGCGGTGAATATGACAAACCTCCAGTGGTAGATGCTGACAGATTAATAAGTGTGTTTACATGATAAAAGTCATATATTTTCCTTATTATTATTAATTTAACATAAGGGAAAACTTCCATAGTATCTAAACATTACGGCTTTCATCATAATAACAATAGATAAGGATTAAAGGCTTCATAATTACAAATAAAAGAGTGAAAATAGGATGGAATGAAGGGAGAGAGAGATTCTAGCTTAGTGCAGCATATATTGAACTAAGATTTTTGGGGAATACATATATGTGGCATGAATGGGGTAGTATAGGCCATTTTGAATGAGTGGGTATGTAAGCTTGCGGTGGTGTGATGGAGTTAATGTTGAGGCTAAGGCTTTAATGGGTAAAGAGTTGTTTGTGACTGATTAGGAAATATTTATGGGCTGTGAATATGTAGAAAAAGAAAGGGAATGTTTGAAACTAGGTGGGTGTGGGATAAGGGCAATAATTTACGAGCTTGGGGAGAGTTGAACCATAAGCAAAGTGGCAAGAAAATCAGAAATTTCAAATTGGTTGGTTTGTGTGTCTATTTTAAGGTGGTGGGATTTTCTGAGAAGATGGAATGTGATGTTTACAGGTGTGTATATGAGCATTTATGGACTAAAGGCTAGTCTCTGAATTAAGGGACAGACTTATGGGCTGAAAATAGTATAATGGGTGAGAAATTTTATGATAAGATTTATTGTCTTCCACGAGTTGATGGTAGTTCCCTTTTATAGTGAAGCTTAAGGCATTGATTAGCAAAATTCCAAAAATGTAGGACTGATTAAGGGTAGAATAACAGACTTAATTATCCTAGGATCTAGCCTAAAATGGGAGATTTGCTTTTGGGGATATTTTGCTTCTTTGGGCAATGTCACACACGGATAGAAATCAACATAATCTTGCATTAAATGCTAAGAATTTTGAGATTGTGCTTAGCCAATGGGATTAAGGTAGGTATTAAGGAGGAATCCTAGTGCTGTAACTGAGATTTGGACCCTAGGAAGTAGGATTCAACACCCCAAGCCAGGCGTCAAAGTTTAAGTCTGACAGCTCAAAATTTTTGTGAAAACACAAGAGCTTATTTAGACCCCCAAATTAAAATTTCAGCCAGATTGCTTTTACTCTAATTTAGACTAAGTGCGGAATAAGAGTGAATAAGCGCAAACAACCAATAACACTACCCTAAACCATATTTATCCATTATCAACGATATAAAGTAAAGCTTAAGAGTATGGAAGAGGGATGCAAACACAAGATAACACCGAGATGTGTTATTGAAGAGAAAACCAAAGAATTTAGCGAAAAACCTCTCTGTCACCCTCCAAGCGATAATTGATCCATTAGAGAATAATGTTGGAGTACATGAATAACAAAAGACCCTCCAAGCCTAGTCTACTCAATATACTTGAGCCCTCCAAGCTCCTGCTACCAACTGGCTTCTCAAAACCATGTCTTCTCTAGCTTTTTCGAATGTTGCAATTTAGCTCGATTGCATCCGCTAATGATTGGCTCCTTCCAATGCTTCCCAGCAGCACCAAAACCTCACTTGACACTCAAATTGGGTGTAGTAAGTGTTTGGGCTATCAACTTCTCAAGGATTTAGAAATGGAGAAGTAGGAGTAGAGGGAAACCACAACGAAATGTGTAAATGATTATGGGTATAACAATCTCTAACTCTCAAGTGTATTTATTAGGATTTTCTCTCTAAAAAGCACTCCTTACAATATGTGAGTAATGAGGGTATATATAGTGTGGGTAAAAACTTGGTAAACCAAACATGACAAATTAGCCAAACAGAATGTTTTGCCAGAAGGCTTTACCCATGAGACACTCGCGAAAACTCTAGCTTGGCATGACTCTTCACATTCTAGTCATGTGCTCTACACATGGCTATTTTGTGGGTTAGCTTCTTGCAAACTCCACTTGTTTTTCATTTTAAGCTTGAATCTTCACACTCTCTCACACTTATCCCTTACAATTAAAAACCACATAAATACAGTGAAATATGATTGAATAAAATTACAATTAAATTTCACACGAAATTAAAGCCAACACAAAATAGTTGTAAATTATAAATTTACAATCTCCACCTTTGGCTATTCTGTGACAAAACCCCTAAACAGACTGTGGACTTAAACTTGAGTTTGGAAACATAGGCAAAACTCACTCACACCTAAGTCTAGAAGCTGTGAAGCATTTGCACCGTATACACTTGTATCCTAAAACACTCGCACATAAACAAAACTTTCATTAAGCTCGTGACAAGTTGAACACAAGGTACATATAGGAACAAGTAAAATGCGATCAAGATATTAAGCAAGATATAAGCTATGAAGTGTAACTTAATCAAACATGAACAATCAATGAGGAATGACTACAATGAACATTTATCTAGTAAATGATCACCCGAACACGTAGTGCAATTAGGAGCAATGCTAAAAACAATTGCATGTCCAACAAGCATGATGCATTGAAGAAACTAAAGCTAAAAGTGATAGAAACCAATAAGCATCAAAGAGGCCATAAAAACCAAGATACACAAATAGTACTAAAGATAAAAAAAGTTTTAAACTATAGTACTTTAAAGCTTGAAAAGAAAGCAATGTAAATATCCATAAATTATAAAAACTTAAAAAGGTAAACTGCTAAACCAAAAACCACCAAAATAAACCAATGTTCTAGGACGCTAAGCTATACTCCCCCTCAAGCTATGCTACTCCCCTTGAACTACTCCCCCATTTTGACCAGAATGGCCAAAGAGACTAGAATTGTGCAAATTCCGAATCTGAATCCTCCTATAGCTACTAGTCCCTCATCATGTCATTGATTTGAGACGATAGTGCTATGATCTAACCTTCAATGTAGGTGAATTGAGTTGAGCAGTGTTGCATATGGGATTCTAGCATACCATAAATCTGTTCAACCCTTGCAAAAATATGATCAAGACTTCAGGTGCCCGTGGAAAATATGTCTAGAAATATCTATCTCCTTGTGGGTAAAGAGATCATAAAGAAATCTTGTCCTTGGAGCTAACAATGTAGTGAGGTTGGTGACCGGATACAAGTTGTGGATCATCACATATGCCAAAGCCATCATCACCGATGAAAATGGTATTGTGTTCATGGATAATTTCTTCGCGTGCCACCAAGCAGTCTTATCATCTCATCAGTAGAACCCAATCTGTCCTCATATAGTACTATAATTGGTTGTGAAGGAGGACGAACCTCCAAAAAGTCTTGGATGATCTCTCTTGTAATCACAACTTCTTTGTGCCTTACCCAGCACTCGATACGATTCCCTTTGACAGCAGCATTAGTGAAAAACTCCTTGATTATCTCTGAATAAACAACCCCAACCGGGTTCAAGAACTTGGTCCAAGTTCTTTCATTGAACACCTTAGGTATGAAAGTGCCCTCAAGTGATTCCAGTTGCACGACCCTTTCCATGATGATCTTTTTGTCCTTATAGCAGTCATTATACTTCATATCAGCTCCAGCAAACTTGAAATGATCAGAATCAGTGCGTGCATGTTTGGAAGATGATTTCTTGGTGGCCGCATGCTTAGTGGGAGCCATCTGTGCAAAGTAACACAAAAACAGAAAAGAACCAAATGTGGAAACACAAACTAGATCACAAAACATGATTAGGAACATGTTAGTTCAAATTAAGGTAAGACAAGGCTTAAAACATAGTAGAATCAACTCAAAACAGAGCACATAAACTCAAAACAACATGATAAAATAGATATAACATGTAAATAGAAACATAATGCATGAAATTAAGTTGCTGGCCTGTGTGTGCATATATGTGTGCATATATTGATGCATCAAAATGCAGCATGAGATGTATGAAGTGTGCCTACAAAGTGCCTAGGTGTGCGCAAGACATGGCATTGAGGCACAAAATGATCAAAGTGTGTAAAATACACAACCGTTGACTAAAGCATGGTAAACATGATAAAACAAAAGGAAACCCAAGAATTTGAGTTCATTTGGGTCCAATTCAACACAAGAATGTCAATCGAACATTCTGTTATACACCTAACATGCAACAAAGCACTCTACATATAAATAATGCATGACCATGGTGAAAAGTTGCCTTAATACATGCTAAAATTTCCACAAGGGGCCAACACAGATACACAAACATCAAATGGGACCCAGCCCAATCAAATATTTTGGAAAAATTTTCACAGAATATGAATCCCAACCCATTTTTGAAAAAAAAATCCCCAATTTTTAAAACACTAAGTTAAAATCTGTAAAATTTAAGGAAAAATGAAAGCAAAGTTAAGAAAAACATACCTTGAAGTGTTTTTGCAGAGATTTTTGCTTGAAAATGATGCAATTTAAGTGAAAACTGATTTTGGGTTGAGAAGGGTTCAAAGAGAGGTAGTGCGAGGGAAATGGGAATGTTTTGAAAAAATGTCACATCTATATTATAAAACTGAAAACACGCATTTTTCGCGAGTTAGGCAGCAGTGAGACAGTCGCGATACAGTCGTGAGAATGGCCATTGAAGCTCAAAAGCTTTCGCGAGAAGCTTTAAGTCGCGAAGGAGTTGCGAGATAAGAATTAATTGAATCAAAGTCTTGTATGTTGTGGGTGAGTAACAAATGTGGAATCGTCCTTAGACCAGAGTGAAGCTTCAATGATCAATTCAGTCAAGTCATACACAACTAGCACTAGGTCAAGTAGACTATCTCAATTATAGAAATAAGCATATATGACCTCCCACAAGAGAATGATTACTTAACTTAGAAGTTTTTCATTTGGCCTCTGCATAAAACATAACATTTGATCCTTTTTGGATAATACATCTCATTGTGAGATCAATGCTTGAAATTTTTGATATTTCTACATTTAGACTTAGCCTTTGGCTTTTTGAGCACCATACATATTCATTATAAGAGTCGCTTTCCCTTTTTCCTAGTCAAATACTAGTATGTGCGACAGGCTTTTGCAGCTTAATATCTCTTTTCATTTGGAGATTTACATTTGGTGAGCTCTTTTGCAAAAAAAATAAAAAATAAAGTGGGAAGAGATATAAACACAAGTCTATGCAAGTATCAAGTCCATCAAGACTATTGACCAATCATTCATGACAAGCTTGAAGATCTATTTACAACAATCACACATAGTTTTCAAGATTTCTTCCACACAGATAAATTTGCATATAGAACAAGCTAAGCTCATCAATGCACTATGCCATAAGTACGAAGGTACTAGGCCAAACTCATATGTGATATGCACAACACAAGCGATCAAACTTTTTGAAGATTTTTAAATTATTATGGGTCTTTGAATTTTTTGAACACACTAAAAAACAAACCAAATAGAGTAAGATCAACAAATACAGGTACAAACCAAAACAAGTAAAAAAAAACATGCTAAAAACTGAAATCAATGCATGATATGATGCATGAACATATGCCCCTAAACATCGGAAGTATAAATGCATGGGCACGATGTAATGTTTATGCATGAGTTCCCCTTTTCACCCACACGACACGTGCGTTTGGGGTGATATCCCTATAGGATTGGGTACAAGAGTTAGGACTTTCAAACCTTCTGGAAAAGCTTTCCAAGCAAGTGGTGAATGCACTAGTCATCTTCATCACGTCCATCACACCTAGATCACCATTTCTACCTCTTGATGTCTTAGCAGCCCAAGTCCTCTTGTCATTTCTTGGTCCTCTTGACCTTTGATCAGTTGCATTCTCCAATGCACTAAGCTTATAACAATTAGGTCTGGTGTGTCCTTGAAGACCACAATGATGGCAAAAATGGTTCGCTTTCAGACCTTATTGTGATCTTGGAAGAGATCTCCCTCTAGCTTTAGACCTGACCACAGATTGGTTCCGGAACTTATTTAACACCCTTTGGTCAGCCACATTCTTTTTCATGTCAACCTTTGCCTTCTCCATAGTAGGAGCAACAACAATCGGCTCTTTGGCCTTTACAAACTTTACTTCTTTGGAGATATTCATAGCTGCACTACTTTTTCTAGTATATCCTAATCCAGTTTTGTCTAAGAATTGTTTTTGAGAGGAAATGACATCATCTAGCTTCTTGGTGGAGACCCTCTCTACCTTGGCATTTGCTTGAACCACCTCAAGCTCAAGGAATTTAATTTTTAAATAAGCTTCTGACAGTTCTCCGTTCAGCTTTTCTATTTCACACTTGGCCTCTTTATGTCTAACTAGGAGACTTCTGTAGTCCTCTTCTGCTTTCTTCATCTTCTTCACAGCCGCTTTCGCCACCCTTGCATACTTTCCTGACTTCTCAAGGAGTAAGGTGTAATTCTCTTGAAGACCAGCTGTATCTTCATCTTCTTCAGCATCTAATTCTTCCACAATCCCCATGGATTCTTCATCACTATGCTCCCCAAGTTCTTGTACAAGTTGATTCAAGTGTTCTGAGGACTCATCATGAGCAATAGTCATAAATACTGAATAGTTCCCTTCTCCATCACAACTTTCCTTAGAATTAGAATTGGCTAAGTCCGAGTCACTGAGAGTTGTGGCATAAGCCCTGCCCTTTTCTTTTAGAAAATTGGGACACTCCTTTAGATGTCCATGGCAATTGCATTCATAACACACAATGCCTTGAGGAGATTAAGAATCCTTGCCCCCTTTCTTCTTAAACTCTTTCCTATCACTTTTAGAGAATGAAAACTTCCCTCTGCTAAACAGTTTCCCACTGTTCTTCATCTTCAGGAATTTTCGGAAGTTTTTCGCAAGAAATGCTACCTCCTTCTCCACACCATCTTCTTCAGAGGAATCATCCATTCTTTCGGTGATGGTTTTAAGAGCAAGAGATTTACTCGACTTATAAGAAGGCAGTCCCAGTTCATATGTTTGGAGAGAGCCAATTAGCTCTTGGATTTTGATCTCATCCAAGTCTTTACTCTTTTCTATAGCAGTGACTTTTGCTCGAAAACTTTATGGTAAGGACCTCAAAATTTTTCTCACCACCTTAGTATCTTCAATCTTCTCACCGAGATTGAGCTTAGCAATTACAATTTCGTTGAGCTTCCCATAGAATGAATCAAAAGGTTCATCATCATCCATCTTGAGCTCTTCAAATTTGGTGGTAAACATCTGGAGCTTTGTGTCCTTAACTTTCTTAGTACCTTTACAGGTGGTCTCCAATATCTCTTAAGCTTCCTTGGCAACTGTTATGTGTGAGATACTGTGGAATTCATCTGGAGAAACACCACAAAAAATAGCATTTAAAGCTTTACTATTAGCATTAGCTGTTGCAAGAGTTGCCATATCCCAAGTGGATTTGGCAGCCTCCGGTCTGGTCCATCCTACTTCAATCGCATCCCATACAGTATCATCAATAGAGCACAAGAATGTCGTCATTTGGACTTTCCAAAAAGCATAATTGTTACCATAAAAAAATGGTGGAACATTTAGAGATTGAGGTCGGTCCATCTCAAATTGGGTCAAGGATCACACTCAGGTATTTAAACCACAGTGAGTGTACCTACTCTAATACCAATTGAATGCTCGAAAATGTGTTGAAAATACAAGAGCTATTTAGACCCCCAAATTAAAGTTACGGCTCGATTGATTTTACACTAATTTAATACTAAGTACGGAATAATGTAAAAGCGAGCAAATAAACAAACAAGCTAGTCTAATCCAAAATCAAAGTAACACAGCAGTAAAATGGAATGTAAAAGAGTAGGAAAGAAAGATGTAAAAACAAGATAACACGCCGATGTGTTAACGAAGAGGAAACCGAAGAACTTGGTGAAAAACCTCTCCACCGCCCTTCAAGCGGAAATCGATCCAGTAGACAATCAGTTGGGATACATAGGTTAGCAAGAGACCCTCCAAGCCTAATCTACCCGATGTACCTAAGCCGTCCAAGCTCCTACTCCAACAAGGCTTCTTGGAACCGTGTCTTGTCTAGTTCTCTAGATCCCGCAACAAGCTCTATGTTGCATCTGTCATCCTTGGCTTCTTCTAATGCTTCCCAGCAGCACCAAAAACCTCACTAGACACTCTAAAAGGTTGTGGTAAGTGTTTGGACTATCAACCTCTTAATGGTATGGAAATGGAGAGGTAGGAGTTGAGGAAATTCCACAGGCAAATGTGTAGAGAATTGTGGGTATGACAATCTCTAACTCTCAAGGTGTTTTGCTAGGGTTTTCTCTTAGAAGCACTCCTCAACATTTGTGAGTAATGTGGGGTATACATAGTGTGGGCATAGAAAGTGTGGATCAGAATGGACAGTCTGGCAGAACAGAATGTCTCGTGGCCTTACCTGCGAGATACTCGCGAAATACAGCTGTCTCCATCCTGGCTTGACTCTTTGCATTCCAGCATGTGCAAGGCACATGAGTCACTTCACGGGATGCTTAGTCGAGAGCTACCCGCGAAAACTCTTTAGTCTTCGATTGCTTAAGTCTTCACACACTCTCTCTCTCTTTAACACACAACTTTTACAATAAAATCCCACAGTAAATACAGGGTACAAAAGATTGAATAAAAGTACAATAAAATTTGGCACGAAATATAAGCCAACAAAACACATAGCTGTAAATAACAACTTTACATTACGAATGAAAATTGGGCTTTAATATTGCCAATGAAAATTGGGCTTTAAATGTTGTCAATGAAAATTGGGTTTTGATGTTGCCAATGAGAATTATGTTT
Organism: Quercus gilva; assembly: GCA_023621385.1. NCBI lineage: Eukaryota > Viridiplantae > Streptophyta > Magnoliopsida > Fagales > Fagaceae > Quercus > Quercus gilva. Next base: position 50,475,071 of record CM042473.1, on the reverse strand, counting down.
TGATATTGCCAATAAAAATTGGGCTTTAAATATTGCCAGCGAGAATTGGGCTTTGATATTGCAAATGAAAATTGGGCTTTGATGTTACCAATGAAAATTGGGTTTTAAATATTGCCAGGGAGAACTGGGCTTTGATATTGCTAATGAGAATTGGGCTTTGATGTTGCCAACGAAAATTGAGCTTTGATATTGCCAATGAGAATTGGGCTTTGATATTGTCAATGTGAATTGGGTTTTGGATAAGTAAATTGCTATGGGTTTAAACCACGGACTTTGATTATGGATTTGAATTCCATTGATAAAATTGCCATAGGTTTAAATTATGGGCTTTGATTATGGATTTGAATTCCATTAATATAATTGTTTTGCCATGGACTTGAATCATGGTCTTTTCAAATATTTCCAAGTATAAGTATTCTTGGGCTTTAAATAGAATAAGATGTGTGTATTGGGCTCATAGGGCCAATTTTGGGCTTGGCTAAATAATGATAATGAAATTGGATAAAATATGAGTTTTTTGGGCTTTTTGTGGTAGTTTATATCATGACCGAATTTAGATAATGTGATATGAAATATTTGGGATTAACATAATAATAGAGAAAAAAAATATTTAGAAAAATCCAATAACTTATTAGTGGTATTTGAAAATAAATAGGTAGTACTTAAATAAAATTAGGTGTAAAAAAAAAAAGTACCCTAACATTATGTAATTGACTAATACTTTGACAAAATGCGCTTTGTAAAGTTGTGATTTACAACTATTTTTGTGTTGGCTTTATTCAATGTCAAATTTGATTGTAATTATGTTCAATCTTATGTACCCTGCATTTTATGTGGGATTTCTTTGTAAGGATTGTGTGTGTGAGAGAGAGCGTGAAGATTCAAGCCAAATTAAAGACCAAAGAAGTTTTCGTGGGTAGTTCGCGAGTAGCCTTCCTGCAAAGTGAAGCATGTGCTCAGTAGATGACTGGAATGCGAAGAGTCATGATAGATGGTGACAGCTAGTTTTCACGAGTGTCGTGAGTAAGGCCTTCCCGCGAGATACCCTTGAAACATTCTGTTTTGCTATTTTGTCATATTTGCTCCAGTACATCCTCACCCACACTATATATACCATCATTACCCATATATGTTAAGGAGTTCTTTAGAGAGAAAACCCTAGTCACAAAACTTTTGAGAGAGAGAGATTGTCATACCCACAACTCTCTACACAATCCATTGTGGTTTTCCTCAACTCCTACCTCTTCATTTCCAAATCCTTGGGAGGTTGATAGCCCAAACACTTACCATGCCTAGTCTGAGAGTAAAGTGAGGTTTTGGTGTTGCTAGGAAGTATTGGAAGAAGTCATTTTTTTGGTGGATGCAATCGGGCTAAATTGCGTGATTTGGAGAGATAGAGAAGACAAGGCTTGGCGAAGTCAGTTGGTAGCAGGAGCTTGGAGGGCTTGAGTACATGGGGTAGACTAGGCTTGAAGGGTCTTTTGTTATTCGTGTACTCCAACTTATTCTTTAGTGGATCGATTTACCGTTTGGTGGGTGGTGGAGAGATTTTTCGCTGAGTACTTCAGTTTCCTCTTCAATAACACAACGGCATGTTATCTTATGCTTGCATTCTTCTTTCCTACTCTTTTAGCTTTCATTTTACTGCTATGATTTTATGAATATGGCTTAGAGTAGTTTTATTGTTTGTTCGCTCGTATTTACTCTATTCTGCACTTAGTTTAAGTAAGAGTAAAATTAACCAAGCCATTAGTTTTAGTTTAGGGCTCTAAACTGCTCTTGCATTTTTCACAAAATTTCAAGCTTTCAATTAGTATTAGAACGGATACACTTGCTGTGGGTTCATTACCTAAGTGTGATCCAAAATCCTCTTTGAGATGGATCGATCTCAATCACTCAATACTCCTCCATACTTTGATGGGAGCAATTTTGCATTTTGGAAAGTCCATATGAGGGCATTCCTTTGTTCTATCGATGATAGTGTTTGGGACGCTGTCGAGATAGGATGGACTAGGCCGGAGGTGGGATAAGGCAGCACTTGCGGCAGCTAATGCTAATAGCAAGGCTTTAAATGCTATTTTTTGTGGTGTTTCTCTTGACGAATTTCACAGGATCTCTCATGTCACAATTGCCAAGGAGTCGTGGCAAATCTTGGAGATGACTTATGAAGGCACTAAGAAGGTGAAGGTCACTGCCATCGAAGAGGGCAAAGACCTAGATGAGATTAAAATTCAAGAACTCATCGGTTCTCTTCAAACCTACGAGCTGTCTCTACCATCTCAAAGGAAGAGCAAATCTTATGCCCTCAAGACAATCAATGTGAGATTGGATGCTCAAGACTCCTTGGATAAGTATAAGGTGGAAAAGGATGTGACATACCTTGCCAAGAACTTCTGTAAGTTCCTAAAGTTCAAGAGAGATTGAAAGTTTTTTGAGAAGGGCAAATTCTCAAAGTTCAAGAAGGACAAGAAAGACTTCAAGAAGAAGGATTTAAGAGATTCTTCGCCATCTGAAATGGTCACATGCTTTGAGTGCAAAGGACGTGGGCATGTGAAGAAAGAATGCCTTACATATTTAAAAGTAAAGGGTAAAGTCTTTGCAACTACCCTTAGTGACTCAGATGGTTTAAATTCTGACTTGGAAGAAAGCTGTGACAAGGAAGGAAACTACTCCGCATTTATAACCATTGCACCTGTGACTCCTCAAAAGATTTGAATGCATTAGTGGAAGAGCTCGGTGAGCACACCACAATGGAGTCAATGGGAGTTGGGGAGGAATCCGATGATAAAGGTGAAGAATGAGTTTATGAAGGAACAAACGGACTGCAGGAAACTTATAACTCACTTCTAGAGAAGTCCGGAGAGTATGCAAGAGTGGCTAAAGTAGCCATCACAAAAATGAAGAAAGCTAAGCAAGACTACAAGAGTATACTCATGAGGTACAAAGAAGCGAAGTGTGAAATTGAGGCGCTGAATGGAGAACTAACCAAAGCCTACTCTAATATCGAGTTTCTAGAGCTTGAAGTGATTCAAGCTAATGCCAAAGTGGAGCGAGTTGCTTCCAAGAAGCTTGACGAAGTGCTTGCACATCAAAAGCCTTTTTTCTGACAAAAGTGGCTTAGGATATTCTAGAGCGAGTAGTTCAATTGTCAATGTGTCCAAGGAAATGAAATTTGTTAAGGCTAAGGAACTGATGGTAGCAACTCCAAGCGTTGAGAATGTAAAAGTGGAGAAGAAGCCAAATGGAATTGCTCAAAAGATTTTAACAAAACCTCAAAATCCATTTTTGGCCAAACCCAAGGCTAAAGGGAAGTCTCTCCCAAAGTCTCAAAGAGGTCCTCAAGTTCAACACTTCTGCCACCATTGTGTAGTTCGAGGACACACAAGATTTAACTGTTATAAACTTCATGCATTGAAGAAAGCAGATTCTCAAAGGCACAAGGAAAGGGAAATTGGAATGCTAAGCAAACAAAAGGGTGAGAAGCTGATTCTAGTTTTAGTGATGTGATAAAGATAATTGATACTATCACTTCCTGTTTGGCAAGCTATAGCCAAAGGTTTGAGAATCACTACTCTGGTACCTAATCCTCTAGGGATATCACCCCAAACGCACGTGCCGTGTGGGTGAAGAATGGTACACATGCATAAGCATTAAACCATGTTCATGCATCAATTTTTCCTATATGTTATGACTTTGTTTGGTTGTTTGCTTATGTTTCACATTTTAGCATGTTTCTTTTTAAGCTTGTTTTGTACTTGCTACTTTTTAGTGTGTTGAAAAATTCAGAAACCCATAAAATTTGAAAAATATATAAAAAGTTTGATCGCTTGTGTTGTGTATATCACATGTGAGTTTAGCCTAGTACCTTCGTACTAATGGTGTAGTGCATTTATAAGCTTTGCTTGTTTTGTATGCACATTTATCTTTGTGAGAAAAATATCGAAATCTATGTGTAACTGTTGTAAATCGATCTTCAAGCTTGTCATAAGTGATTGGTTAATAGTCTTGATGGTTTTGATACATGTACAGACTTGTGCCTATATATCTTCCCACACTTTTTTTTTGTTTTTGCTTAAAGAGCTCAACAAATGTAAATCTCAAAATGAAAAGAGATAATTGTAAAGTTGTAATTTACAACTATGTATTTTGTTGGCTTTTATTCCGTGCCAAATTTGATTGAAATTATGTTCAATCTTTTATACCCTGTATTATTTGTGAGATTTCGTTGTAAAGGTTGTGTGAGAGAGAGAGTGTGTGTGAGGACTCAAGGCATGAAGACTAAAGCTGTTTTCGTGGGTAGTTCGCGACTAAGCATCCTACAAAGTGAAGCAAATGCCCTGCACATGACTGGAATGCGAAGAGTCAGGACAGGATGGAGACAGTTGGTTTTCACGAGTATCTCGCAGGTAAAGCATTCTCACAAGACACCCACGAAACATTCTGTTTTGCCAGATTGTCCTATCTGATACACACTTTCTATACCCACACTATATATACCCACATTACCCATAGATGTTGAGGAGTGCTTTAGAGAGAAAACCCTAGCCACAAACCTTGAGAGTTAGAGATTGTTATACACACATATCTCTACACATTTGCTTATGGATTTCCTCAACTCCTACCTCTCCATTTCCATACCATTGAGAGGTTTATAACCCAAACAGTTACCACACCATTTCAGAGTGTTCAGTGAGGATTTGGTGTTGCTAGGAAGCATTGAAAGAAGCCAGGCTTTGGCGGATGAAATCAGGCATATTGCGGGATCCGGAGAGCTTAACAAGACACGGTTGTGAGAAGCGTTGTTGGAGTAGGAGCTTGGAGGGCTTAGGTACAGCAAGTAGATTAGGCTTTGAGGGTCTTTTGCTCACCCACGTATCCCAACTGATTGTCTAGTGAATCGATTACTGCTTGGAGGGCAGTGAAGAGCTTTTTCGCCGAGTTTTTTGGTTTCCTCTTCGATAACACATCAGCGTGTTATCTTGTGTCTACATCTCTCTTCCCTACTTTTTTACATTCCATTTTACTACTGTGTTGTTATGAATATGGATTAGAGTAGCGTGTTTGTTTATCCGCTTGCATTTACACTATTCCACACTTAGTATTAAGTTAATGTAAAATTAATCGAGCCGTAACTTTAATTTGGGGCGTCTAAATAGCTCTTGTGTTTTCACACATTTTAAGCTTTCAATAATGAGCTGCAAAAGTCATCGCACATACTAGCATTTGACTAGGAAAAAGGGAAAGCGACTTGTATTGAAATGTATGATGCCCAAAAAGCCAAAGACTTATTCTCAAAAATGAAATATAAAAAATTTCAGGCATCGATCTTAAAATGAGATGTATTGTTCAAAAATGATCAAATTTTATGAATTGTAAAGAAGCCAAATGAAAAGTTTCAAAGAGATGTATTCATTTCTTGTGGGAGATCATATATGCTCATTTCTATAATTGAGATAGACCACTTGATTTAGTACTAGTTGTGTATGACTTGATTGAATTGATCATTGAAGCTTCACTCTAGACTAAGGACTATTCTACATTTGATACTCACACACAACACACAAGGCTTTGTTCAATGAATGCTTATTTCATTTGTGTGATTGTACATGTTCAAATGTGATGTGTATACTTAATCGCTTGTCGACCAAACCCAAAAATATTTTTTAGTATTTTATATGTTTTTGAAAGTGTTTTTATACTTTTGTGTTATAAGTTTTTGTTCAAATTGCATTTTGCATGTTTTTCATCAAAAACTTTCTCAGAGGAATTTTCATGAGAAGCTCACGACTAAGCTCTCCCCGCGAAAATGGGTTAAGGCAACATAGTGAAAACAAAAAATTCAGAAAGAAACTTTTGCGACTGTCTCGCGACTATTTTGAGAGTAAAGTCTTCCTGCGAAAAATTTTGTGCTTCAGATGCATTTTTCGTGAGTAACTTCGCAAGATGGTAACTTGCGAAAAACACATGTTTTCAATTTTAAAGGGCATATGTAGATAGGTTTTCAAACATTCACTATTCCCTTCATTTTTCCTCCCTTGAGCCTCTCTTAACCCCAAACTGATTTTCACTCAAAAACCCAATCATAACTCAAGGGAGAACTTCTTCAAATCATATCTAAGGTATGTCTATACGATCTTTTCTCTTTATTTCCTTAGATTATGCAGAAAATTTCTAGTTTTTTCTTAAATTGGGATTTTTTTTAAAAACGGGTTGGAACTCTAATTTTTTAGAATTTTTTTCCAATTTCTTGATTGGGCTTTGTCCCATTTGATTTGTTTGTGTTTGTGTTGGCCCCTTGTGGCATTTTAACATGTATTTAGGCAAGTTTCACTTATGTTCATGCATTGTTTATGTGTTAATTATGTTGGTGCATATCAAGTGTTTGATAAAATGCCCAAATGGCATTTTGGTGTTGTTTTGGACTCCAATGAGTTCCAAACTTTGGGGATTACCATGATTGGACTTGTTTATCATGTTTTAATCATTGGTTGTATGTTTGATACATTTTGACCCAAATGTGCTTTGCCATGCCTTGCACATGCATCATATAGGCACACCACATGCACACTAGATGCACACACTTGCACTTATCATGTGTTTGCATTTCATTCATGCTAATCATATGTTGTTACATATTTAGCACTTTTAACATGTTTGTGTGATGGTGTTTATGTTCTTTTTAGGACTTTGTGCTTATTTTTATGGACTAACTTGACACTAATCAAGTTTGTGTTCCTGTTTTGTGTTTTTGCACTTGTTTCTTTGCTTTGTGTCTATTTTTGCAGATGTATTGTCATTCCTCTTGCGGTAAAGAACCCGTGATTGACCTTACGTCATCACCTGTATCAAAAAGGACCCAACATTCGTCCAATGACTCTAACAGCGAGAGATTCAAGACTTCCCTAGATTCTTTGACCTTCTTTAGCAATTTTCAGGATGCTCCTACTGTGGTGGAACAAATTGTATGGTTTGATACTATGGGATCTACTTTTATCCCTAGGATTTTTGAGAATAGAGATTGGGCAAATCTATTCGGGATCTTCAAGGATCCGATTGATGAATTAGTTAAGGAGTTCTACTTGAATGCTAGATACACTAGAGTTGAACTGAAGTGTTGGGTGCAAGGAAAGGAATTTATCATCACTCCAAATTACCTTGCAAAGGTCCTCCAAATCAATCAACCGAAATATGTGGATACTTCTCCATATGATGACAGACTTCATCCAATGATAAATATTCTTTAGATTCTTGGACTTGATCATGAGATTTCAGCCAAAGGAACATCCATTGGGACTGCAAAGTTTGAACCTGAACTAAAGACACTCACATTGATCATGTTCTCCAATCTCTATCCATTGTCTAACACGGGGTTTATCATTCTTGGAAGAGCACAGTTCCTGTGTGATCTCATCATAAGAACTCCGATTGATATTTGTGCTCACATCTTCCAGACTATATGGAAAACAGTAGCAAGAATAGCAGCACGGATGTGTCTTCCTTTCTATAGTCTCATCATGAAAATCATGGTATCTAAATGTGTTCGTCTGCCAAGAGATGGAACGATCCTAGTTTGCTAGCACCCAATATCCATGATGTCTCTTCAAAAGAGCAAAAGTCATTCTTCTGTTGAGTGGGAAAAGCAAAATCCGTCCAAAACACCAAAGAGTGAATCTTTCCCACATGCCACTCCTTTCGGTCATGGCTCAGTTGGTCACACTACCCCTTGACATACCAAGACTGCATCTCCTCACATTCCTGAGCCGTAGACTACTAGCACTCAACCAAGACAATCTAGCTCTCATGCCGACAGATGGACTATTTTTGTTGAAGGTTTGCGTGAGCGTATTTCAAGACTTGCAAATGTCATCTACTCCACCAACAGCCAAGTTCAAATGCGTCTCACAACCATTGAGACACAATTAGATGTGATTCAACACAAACTAGACGAGAGCCTTTAAATATTCTTGCTAAAAAGGGGGAGAGCAACTCACTGTATATATTGGGCAATAGCATATAGTAAGGGGGAGAGCATCACAGAAGGGAAATGTGCATAGTGAAAGGGGGAGTTTTGTGAGCTCAAAAGGAGAAAAGCTAACACACACACACACACACACACACACACACACACACACACACACACACTTTTGGATAGTCTAACCATTGTTTGGCTATTCTAGTTTACAGTTTCTTACTTTTTATCTTTATAGTGTTTATAACTTGTGAATATTTACATTGCTTTCTTTTAAATCTTTAAGTACTTTGGTTTATAACTTTCAGTTTATATTCAGTACTTGTTTTTATATCCTTGATTTGTAGCATTTTTTTTTAGTACTTTTAGATTTTGTTGCATTATCTTGAGTACTACATACTTATGCCTTTGTTGGATCTTGTATCCTTGATGCAAATACTTCTTGTATTTCACATTGTTTATGTGTCGAACATGCAATTGATTTTTGCATTGCTCTTAATTGCATTGCATGCCCGGATGATCATTTACTAGCTAAATGATCATTGTAGTCATTCTTTAATGACTGTACCTGTTTGATCGAGTTATGCTTCATTGTTTATGTAGTGCTTATTACCTTGATCACATTTTAACTTGCTTATATACGTACCTTGTATTCAACTTGTCATGAGCTTAATGAAAGTTTTTTTTGTGTGCGAGTGTTTCAGGATAAAGGTGTATACATGCAAGTGCTTAACAGCTTCTAGATTAGGTGTGAGTGAGTTTTACCACTGTTCCCAACTCATGTTTAAGTCTAGAGTCTATTTTAGGGGTTTTGTTATGAAATAGCCAAAGGGGGAGATTGTAAATTTGTGATATACAACTATTTTTGTGTTAGCTTTATTCCATGCCAAATTTGATTGTAATTATGTTCAATCTTATGTACCTTGTATTTTATGTGGGATTTCTTTGTAAGGGTTGTGTGTGTGTGAGAGAGCGAGAAGATTCAAAGAAAATTGAAGACCAAAGAAGTTTTCACAGGTAGCTCGTGAGTAGCCTTCTTGTGAAGTGAAGCATGTGCTCAACACATGACTGGTTTTTGCAAAGAGTCATGACATATGGTGACTACTAGTTTTTGCGAGTGTCTCGTGGGTAAGACCTTCCCGCGAGATACCCGTGAAACATTCTGTTTTGCTATTTTGTCATATCTACTCCACTACATCCTCACCCACACTATATATACAATCATTACCCACGTATGTTGAGGAGTGCTTCAGAGAGAAAACCCTAGCCACAAAACCTTTAAGAGTGAGAGATTGTCATACCCACAACTCTTTACACAATCCATTATGGTTTTCCTCAACTCCTACCTCTCCATTTCCAAATCCTTGAGAGGTTGATAGCCCAAACACTTACCACATCCATTCTGAGTGTAAAGTAAGGTTTTGGTACTGCTGGGAAGCATTGGAAGAAGCCATTTGTTTGGTGGATGCAATCGGGCTGAATTGCATGATCCAGAGAGCTATAGAAGACAAGGCTTGGCAAAGTCAGTTGGTAGGAGGAGCTTGGAGAGCTCAAGTACATGGGGTAGACTAGGCTTGGAGGGTCTTTTGTTATTCATGTACTCCAACTTATTCTCTAGTGGATTGATTTACCACTTGGAGGGTGGCGGAGAGGTTTTTCGTCCAGTACTTCAGTTTCCTCTTCAATAACACATCGACATGTTATCTTGTATTTGCATTCTTCTTCCCTACTCTTTTAGCTTTCATTTTACTACTATGATCTGATGAATATGGCTTAGAGTAGTTTTATTGTTTGTTCGCTCGTATTTACTCTATTCTGCACTTAGTTGAAGTACAAGTAAAATCAACCGAGCCGTTAGTTTTAATTTGGGGGTCTAAACAACTCTTGTGTTTTTCAAATAATTTAGAGCTTTTACACTTTACTTGTAATTGGGTAGATCTAAGATGGGTTTATTACATCAAGAAATATGTTGTTCAACCATATCAAGTGTTCTTATTAAAAGATATGAAGATTGGTCCAAGAAACAAGTGAAGAAAAGCTGTCCATTAAGTCTCGATAGATAGACTCGGGCATAAACCTGCAGAAACCAAGACCAATTTCATTAGTTCAAAGTTGTCAGGAGAGGAAATGTTATATCTAATTCAGTTGTTGAAAGAGTTCAAGGACATTTTTGCATGGGAGTACAATGAGATGCCTGGGATAGACCTAAGCTTAGTGGTACATGCACTTAATATCAAGTTAGGGACTAGGCCAGTGGCCTAGCTAGCTACAGTGTTCCACACTGATATGGAGAAACAAATAATACAAGAGGTACAGAAGCTACTTGTGGCAGGATTTATTAAGCCATTCCAACACCCAAGGTGGTTATCCAATTTTGTACTTATGAAGATGAAGAATGGGCAGATCTGATGTTGCGTGGATTTTAGAAACCTCAATCAAGCCTACCCCAAGGACGTGTTCCCACTGCCCAACATGGATCTGCTAATAGATTCCACTACTGGACATGCTATATTCTTCTTCATGGATGGGTTTAGTAGCTACAACCAAATTCAGATAGCATCTGGAGATGCAGAGAAGACCGCTTTCAGAACACCTATTAGGAATTTCTATTACATGGTAACACCCTTCGGGCTAAAAAATGCTGGTGCAACTTATCAGTGCACCATGACCGGGATATTCCACGACATTGATGCATCGTGAAATGGAGGACTATGTGGACAACATTGTGGTAAAGTCAAGGAAGCGAAAGGAATATGTCAAAGTATTGAGAAAGGTGTTCGAAAGATGCAAGCTTTTCAAACTAAGAATGAACCCATTGAAGTGCATTTTTGGGGTCTCTACTGTGAAGTTTTTGGGGTTCTTGGTCCACAGCAGAGGGATAGATGAAGATTTAGCCAAAGCTACGGCTATAGCAACCATGAACCCACCAACCGCTGTCAAAGAATTGAAGAGCTTTTCGGGCAAAGTTTCCTACATTAGAAGGTTCATACCTAGACTAGCATCGATCATTTCAGCCTTTACGAAGTTGTTGAAGAAAGGAAATAGTTTTGAATGGAGAAGTAAACAACAGAAAGCTTTCCAAAACCGATAGTAGATTATGATGAATCTACCAACGGTACAGGCCCCAGGCCGCAAAAAACCACTATTGCTTTACTTGGCCTCAAGCCTGTCTGCCATTGGGGTATTGATAGCCTAAGAGGATGGAGGTGGCATTTAGTAGCCATTGTATTATGTAAGCTGTGCTTTAAGAGAAGTTGAGACACACTATCCCCGGGTAGAAAGGGTATTCTTAGGAATTGTCTACGCATCGTAGAGGCTATGTCATTACTTCTTGGCCTACGAGGTACATCTTATGACAAAGTCTCATGCGATTAAGGCACTTCTCTGGCAACCTATTCTGTTTGGCAGAATATCCAGTGGTTGCTACAATTATCACAGTACGACCTGAAAGCGGGCAGACCCAAAGTAGTAAAAAACTAGGCTATAGTAGATTTATTGGCTTAATTTCCTAGAGAAGAAGAGTTCTCGCTGGATGAAAAGGTGCCTAGAGAAGTGGTTACAGCAAAAATAACAGCAGATTAGTGGGTTATGAAGTTCGATAGCTCTTCTACAACAAGCTCAAGAGGTGCTAGAGTGGTCCTCTATCACAAGGACGGGGAGACCATGGTACTATCATTGAAATTGCAGTTTCCATTCTCAAACAATATAGCAGAATATAAGGCTTACCTGACGGGATTGGCAACGACCCTTGAAATGGGGATCCGACATCTGAGAGTAGTGGGTGATTCCAACTTGGTGGTTTGCCAAGCGAAAGGAAGCTTTTCTTTGAAAGTGCCAACCTTGGCATCTTATAGGATGCTAGCCTAGAGGATGAAAGAAAAATTCTGCACGTTTGAGATAGAGCACACCAAGAGGAGTGAGAACAGATATGCGGATGCATTGGCTGCGTTGGGCTTATAGATAGCGTTTGAAAGAAGTAGCACCACAATGGAGGTTAAGAAGCGAAAGGATTCTAAATTGAAATACTCAAAGAAAAGTTCCCTTAAAATGAGAGATGTTAGAAAGATTGGGGGGTTCCCATTAGGGAAGCCATATTAAAGGAAGAAAATGTAGCAGAAATGAAGGCCATGAAGGATTACGTCCTGATTAAAGGAAAGCTGTACTGCAGAATGCCAAGAAGAATCTTGTTGAGATGTGTGGGGCACGAAGAGGCCCAAAGAAAATTGGAAGAAGTGCATAGCATAACTTATGGGTTCTGCAAGGAAGTTAGCTTGTATTGAAGGCTGCAGAGAGTGAGTTTTTATTGGCTGAACATGAATGGGGAAGCGGACCGAATCTAGAGCCAGTGTGAAGCCTACCATCTAGCCATTGACCAAGAAAAGGGCTACGCCGTGTTTTGAGGACTAGAGAAGCCCGTTTGTGGGATACTTGGTAGAGGGAATCTTACTACAGAGGCATGAAGAGAGGTACAAGGTTAGAAAGTTGGTTAACTTTCCACTTCCTACACGAAGGCGTTCTATTCAAGAAAGGGTATGAAAGAGACCCATTATGATGTCTAGGGCTAGAAGTAGCCAGGGAAATGCTGAAGTAAGTATACTCAAGTAAGTGCGAAGGGCACCAAGGGAGGAAGAAGCTGTATCGATGCATTTTACAGATGAGCTACTACTAGTCGACTATGAAGAAAGATGCAGTAGAATTTGTGAAGAAGTTTCATGGTTGCTAGGTGCAAGCCAATCTGATCCATACCCACCCACAGAACTTGCAAAGTATGATTACCCCATGGCCCATCCACACGTGGGGGCTCGATTTGGTGGGGCTAGTTAACCCGCCTTCAAATGGGTATATTTGGATCCTGGTGGCAACATAATACTTCACCAAGTGGGCAGAGGCCATTCCATTTCACAAAACCACAGGAGGAGCTGTGGTAAACTTTATCGAGGAGAATATAATCGCATGTTTTGGAGTACCCCAAAAAATTATTAGTGATAATGGCACACCTTTTGTGAACAAGGAAGTTAGAAAGATGTTGGAGTTTTATCGAGTAAAGCATCACCGGTCATCACCCAATTACCCACAGGGAAACGGGTAAGCTGAAGCAGCAAACAAGACCCTTATTAAAATTATCAGCAAGATGAGCCAAGAGTACAATGGAGGCAGGGTAATGCACCTGGCAAACAGGGCTTACCAAAGTTCACCGAAATCTGCCACAAGATTCTTTCATTTCTCCTTAGTATATGCAATAGAAGTTGTCAGCCTAGTAGAATTGATGATACCTTCTCTAGGGGTCATGCAGATGCAAAAGAAAGAAAAGGAGAAGGAGGTCTTCACAGTGGAAAGTGTGAGGATTTTGAGGGGTTAGACACGAGATGGGAAGAAGCCCAAGAATGCAGTTGCAGGCACAGGTAGAAGATAACTGAGGCTTATGGTAAAACGATAAAGGAAAGGGTATTCATAGAAGGTCAGCTAGTGTTAAGAATAGCAGACCATGTTAGAAAAGGATTGGTAGGACCATCTAAGTTTTTACCAAAGTGGGAAGAACCCTATGTGATAAAGGTGGCTAATACAGGTGGATATTATCATTTGGCCCAAATGGACAGAAAAGATCTCGTGGATCCCATCGATGGCAAATGTGTTAGGATATGTTCCCTTTAAAACCTATTATATGATGCTATGTATGACATTATGTATGATATTATGTTGTGATTAATAAAGTTGTTTTATTATTATCTAAAATAACGGTAACTTGAATATTTGGACACTATCATATAGTCCATTAGATGCATAGTATGCAATTTATATGATTTAGTCACAAAAAATATAAATCACAAGTTCTTTGTAAACTCAAAATTTTAGTTCGTAGTCAGTGATGAAATTGGGCATTTCATTTGCAAAGACTATAACATATCAACTAAGATGATTTGTCTTGATCATTAAAGTGGAGACTTCTAGTCAGTGATCATTTAAGTGTTAAGACATATTGAATTGGACTGCTGTGAGATTTATTATTCTACTAACGACTATCAAATGAATAATAAATCTTACGACTTCTATTTACATCAACTCTTAATCCTAAGAGACTAATGAACATAATCATGAACTGTAGGTTGCTTTGATATATCAGGAGTGAGATCTAAAGTCACAATCAAAACCTCAATATGTTGGGTAGCAACATTTAATGTTGAAGGAACATATATTCTCAAGATGAAATTCATATTCTCTTAGCGGAGATATAAAATATTCCCTTAAGGTAAATTTAATGGGTTTGGTTATTTAGAGTGTTAGGCCTAACCACTTTAGTAAGATGTTACTAAAGTATATATTTATGAAATTGGAATTCATAAATATATGATGAATAACTTGAAGGATTAAATCGGGTACTCAAGGATTAAGATGTAGTAACCTTCAAAGTGGCAGTCAACATTCATGACTTTGTATTACTACGAATATTTTAATGAAGGGGTTGTATGTGTAATAAATTCTTCATTAATAAAGCCTAGAGTGCAATTATATTTATATAGTGGTATTAAATATAATTAATAGTAATTTTGGACTTGTCAAGAGTTGATAGAAATGCCCATAACCCATTGGAGCTAGAGTCTTATTTGTCCCTTCAGGTCCCGCTCCTAGCCATATACTAAAGCCCAATTGGAATGACCCAAAAGGCTAGCCTAATTAGATAATAAGTTAAATATAAAGAGAAAAACATACAGAATTTAGTAATATATGAAAATGGTGTATATGTGAGTGTAAGCCACTCTCTTATTCTCCCTTGAACACATATGTATAAACTGATTGAGAGACCACACTTCTTGGGCATAAGTGGAATTGGAGTGAAGATTAAAACTGTTCTCAAGTACTTCTAATTTTTGGTATTGAATTTCACCACACCTAGGTACGCTTTCTTGTTCTTAAATTCTGAAATTTACATAGTACATGTTATCAATTGCGAATGAAGTAGATTCGTGAGTTTTCCGCAGCGTATGTTTTGTATGCGATATAAACTATGTTTTTCCTACAATTGAGATATGTGTTGAGAATCTATTGAGAAGCTACCCAGAAATCTCGATGGATTGAGAATTTGTCGAGAATGTATCGAGTAGACAGAAAGCACAAAAAATTGGCTCGATGGATCGACCTAGCTGTCAAGAAGCTATAGAGGTCAAACCCAAAAATCTCGATAGAAAAGACTTGTGTTGAGCTGCTGTCAAGAAGTTATTGAGCAACTGTCGAGAAGACAGAAGCAAGGTTTTCCAAAGGAGGAATAACACACAAGATGAATGCAACAAGATAGCATACTCAAACAAGCATCGAAGAAACTTGTTAAGCACTCAAACACACCTCAAACTCTAGATGCAAAACATTCCTAGAACAAAAACACACACACCAACTAAACAAGTCTAACCAATTTTATTTTCAAAAACGAGTTAAGACAATTTAGCAAGCATATATTAACACATGTATCCCTTGTGATGGCCAAATCACATTGTACCTGCACATGTATCAAAGTAGCAAAGAATTTGCATGTTGTATATGAAACAAAGCAAGAGTGCATAAGTGTCTCATATTATGAAGATTTGAGATATGAGAAAATCAAATACACTCACACACAATCATAACTGTTTAATGGGGACTATCACCTTTGAGGTACATTCTATAACTCCCACATCTCCTAGAAAAACACTTGCAACCATATTAAAAGCATTTTGATTCTTTTTGCTTTTAATTTTCTTTGCATATTTTTCTTTTAAGCATAGCATGCATGGGCATATAAGAGATAAAAGAAATACCCAATTATGTAAGCCAAAACATTACAATTTTGCTATGTCGAAGCACACAGATGTTATACATGATTGGTGGGCTTTAGTGGTGAGATGGTTATTTATGCCTTTCTCTTAGGATTTTCTAGTCCTTCTCGTCAAAAAGAGTGATATAAGTATAAGACATAAGTAATAACTTAATCTTACTCATCACAAACATGAGCTACAAAGCTCGCTTGCTTAGTTGTGCATAAAGATGCTCATCTAAGTTACAAGAGATACAAAGTTTAGAAACTTTGTTTCAATGTGTGGGGAGTGGAAGAATTCTCTTCCATGTCTAAAGCCCAAATACCTGTTGGACATTCTGAACTGGACTGGGGAGTGGAAGAATTCTCTTCCATCCTAATTTAGATGAAGGATTAGGCCTTACCTCTGATGACTTAACTAGGTATGATAGTCCCTTGGTAGCTTTTGATAGAACTATAGTCATGCCAACAGGATAAGTGACAATGCTCGTAGAGGTTGGAGGAAGGAAAGAGCTAATTGACTTTATAGTGGTACATTCTTATTCCCCTTATACAACAATCCTCGGATGCCTTTTGATTCATTCCATGGGTGCATTACCCTCATCTTTGCATCAAAAAGTAAAATTCCCAACCGAGCAAGGCATTGCCGAGATCTCTGAAAATCAAAGTATGGCACGAAGGTACCAGGTAGTCGCCATGGGTCACAACAAAAGGAAGAGGGCGAACTAGCGAATTCGTTATAGCAGTTACAGTCTCCACCAGAGGATATATACAAATGATTGGAAAAGATACCCATCGATCTCGAAGACAAGTACTTCCAAGCAGGAGAGAGCCACTCGATCTCAAAGAAAGTGATGCTAATATCATTTTTAATAAACAATCTGGACGTGTTCGCATGGAGCATGTATTAGGTGCTGGGAGTAGATCCGGAATTCATATTTCAATGACTTAATGTTGACCCCCGATGCCCCCCAAAGAAACAGAGACCTCGTAGATCCTCAGATTTCCATGTTGGAGTAGTGAAAGAAGAAGTGTATAGGCTTAAAGAAGCTAGGGCAATCAAAGAGGTCTACTATCCTGAAAGGGTAGCCAACCTGGTAGTAGTGAAAAAGAAGAATGGAAAGTAGCGAGTATGTGTAGAATTCACGGATCTAAACAAAGCATGTCCAAAAGACCGTTTCCCAATACCTAAGATAGATCAGCTTGTTGATGTGACTTTTGGACACCCCAAAATGCGTTTTCTTGATGCTTTTCAAGGATACATAAAATAGCCTTGGCACCCAAGAACCAGAAGAAAACCTCATTTATTACCCCTACAGGTAATTTCCATTACAAAGTCATGCTATTCGAGTTGAAAAATACAGGGTCCACATACCAAAGAATGATTACCAAAATGTTTAAGAAGCAGCTGGGAAGGAATATGAAGGCTTATATAGATGATATGGTGGTGATGAGTAAGGTCATGGAGGATCATCTTTCCAACCTTGCTGAAACCTTTGAGACTCTATGGAAGCACCGATTGAAGTTGAATGCCTCTAAATGTGCCTTTGGAGTCAGCTAGGGAAAGTTTCTTGGTTATTTAGTTACTCACCGGGGGATTGAGGTTAGCTCGAACTAGATTGTAGCATTACAAAACCTAAAGTCCCCGAAGAATCTCAACTGGTTCATTTCAAGATTCGTAGATAAGGGCAGGCCCTTCTTCCAATTATTGAAGAAAAGGAAGGACTATCAATGGACAGATGAATGTGAAGAAGCGTTCAATGAGTTGAAGTTGTATTTGTCTCAGGCTCCAATTTTATCCAGACCAGTGGCTAGGGAGACGCTTTATATGTATTTGGCCGTGATGAACCACACGGTATGTGCTGTTTTATTAAGATTAGATGAAGGTGTTCAGAAGCCAATCTTTTATGTTAGTAAAACTCTTGTGGAAGCTAAGACACGTTACCTCCCCCTAGAAAAAGCAGTGCTAGCAATAATCCATGCTGCTCGGAAACTGCCTCACTACTTTCAAGCTTATATAGTAGTCACATCCCTTGCAAGCATTACTTAGAAGGTTTGATTTCTCAGGAAGGATAGCTAAGTGAGGAGTCTTTTTAGGAGCCTTTAATATTCAGTATAGGCCCCAAACCTCCATTAAGGGTCATGTCTTAGAAGATTTCATTGCGGAATTCACTTTTAGACACGCCGAGATTCTGCAAGTAGAAGGAAGAAAATCGAAAGAGCCCTAGGAAGACACATGGCAAGTGTACGTGGACGGAGCATCAAACTACCAAGGAGTAGCAATTGGTATTATCTTGATATGTCTAGAAGGAATTAGAGTGGAGAAATTATTTAGACTGGGATTCTAAGCATCGAATAATGAAGCAGAATATGAAGCTCTTTTATCGGGGCTTCGGATGTCTAAACAAGTTAGAGGGAAAAGGTTACATTTGCATTGTCACCCCTGGCTGGTCGTCAGTCAGGTCAATGGCAAGTTTAAAGCTAAGGATCAAAGAATGATGAGCTACCTGAAAGAGGTCGGGGTCCTAAAGTGTCAATTTGAGAAAGTGGAAATTTCACAAATCTTTAGGAGCAACAACAACCATGCTGATTCTCTAGCCACGCTAGCCTCTTCCATGGCGGATCCTCTCCTGAGGATCGTATCAGTTGAACTCTCGCATTTCTCCAGTGTTTCCCCTCATAACAAAGCTTTGATCTTAAGTATACACCTATCCACCAGTTGGATGGATCCTTTTGTAACGTACCTTTGAGAAGCGATCCTGCTCAAGGATAGAAAAGAGGTTGAGCAAATTAGGTGAAGGTCACCCAAATATTGGGTATTCAAAGAATGGAAGTTGTACAAAAGGTCGTATTCGGGACCGTACCTACTGTGAATGCATCCCGAGGCAGTTGAGGTACTTCCTGAAGAATTACATTAAGGAATATGTGGAAGTCATACAGCAGGAAGGCCATTAGCACACAAAGCCTTTACTCAGGGGTATTTGGTGGTCGAACATGCAAAAGCAAGCACAAGAATTCTCTAAGAAGTGTGACTAATGCCAAAAATTTGCTCTCAGCATCCATCAACTGGAGGGCCTCCCAACCCAGTCTCTAGCCCATGGCCATTCGCCCAGTGGGGGCTAGACACAGTAGGACCTTTTCCTAAGGCAACTGGCAGCAGAAGATGGCTCCTGGTAAGGACCGACTATTTTACCAAATGGGTCAAAGCTAAGCCCCTAGCCAATATTCGAGATACTGATGTTAAGAAATTTGTGTGGAGAAATCTCGTGACACAGTTTGGCATACCTAAAGTTCTCATATCAGACAACGAATTGCAGTTTGATAGCAAAGCTTTTCTACGGTATTCCATGGAGTTGGGATTTGTCAACAGGTATTCTGCCTCGTCTAACCCGAAAAGTAATGGTCAGGCTGAGGCAACTAACAAATCTATTATGAATGGTCTAAAGAAAAGATTGGATGATTAAAAAGAAAGATGGGCAGAAGAGCTTCCTAGCATGCTATAGGCATATCAAACCACTCTAAGGTAGTCTACTGGAGAAACTCCTTTCTCAATGACATACGAAGTGGAAGCCATAATACCCATGGAAACGAGGCTACCTACTTCACGGACTAATGTATTTGAGGTGGAAAGGAATGGTCAGCTACTTTGCAAACATTTGGATCTCGTAGAAGAAAACCGAGAAATTGCTTCGGTGAAGTTAGCTAACTATCAGTAAAGGATCAGCTGAGGATACAACAAAGGAATCAAATGCAGGAAGTTCATACCAGGAGATTTGGTGCTGAAGAAAGTCTTGGGAAATACCAGAGACCCTACTATGGGAAAGCTAGGGTCAAATTGGGAAGGGCCTTACTGTGTCACGTCTATTGCTAGAACTAGAGCCTACCAATTAGAAAACCTAGATGAAAGACCTGTGGTAAGGCCATGGAATGTATTTAATTTGAAAAAGTACTACTTTTAATTATTATATGAAAATATGTGCATTACTCACACTTCAATCTCATTCAACTTAAGAAATAACAGCATACATTAAGAAAGCCCGACCAAAGGCGTTAGGATTATTAAAGGGAAGTAAAACTCGTGGCATTAGACCCTATCTTTGCCTCAGGTAGGTCTTAAATTGAGTTTTCTAACTTAGCCTGACCCCCGAGTCACTAATGGAAAACAAAATTAAGACTTGACAAGAGAAGGGAAGTAAACTCTGTGGCACTAGACCGTGTCTTTGCCTTAAGTAAGTTTTAAGTTGAATTTTCCGTCTTAGCCTGACTTCAAGGTCACTAATGGGAAATAAAACTAAAACTTGACAAAAAAAAGGGAAATAAACCCTGTGGCAATGAATCCTATGACTACCCTAGGTAAATGGTTAGCTAAATTTCCTATCTTGGTCTAATCCAAAAGGTCACTAAATGACAATGAGATTAAGATCTAACAGAAAGGTATTTGCACATGTCTCGTGGAACCAACTACGTTTCCACCGCAGATAAATCATAGAAAATAACCTTCAAACACTAAGATGACCTGAAGAACCTAGAAGTATTTTTAAATAAGTAAAACCATAAAGCGTAAAAGTTTAAAGCACCAAAGGAAGTTAGTTACAAAATAGAGGCTCCCAAAAATGGGCAAAGTAAAGAAACATCTTTGAAATAAGAAAAATAAAGAAAGCTAAGGTTAAACGGGCTCCTTGGTAATGGATACCACTGCAGAGGTGGTCACTTCTCCTCTTGACACTGCAATTGGGCCAGCCCCTCCAACTTCACGGACAGGAGATTCATCATTGATGATAGCTTGGATCTCGGGGTTCGGGACAATGATTAATTCTTGGGGAATAGGAATGTTGCCCTCCTGCCTCAAGGTGGATGAAGCCTCCACTTAGATCTTGTATAAAGCCGCGATCCATCCCTTTGAGAAGTAGACTTGCAGATTTTGCTACAGCTTATGCTTCACAGAAGCAATGCAATCATATTGTCCCTAGTAATAGGCAGCTTGGACTTCGGCATTGTCTACTGTCACATAACCTTTCAGCTTGGCATCTTTCTCCTCAAGAGCCTTCTTAACCTCTTGCAGTTCCTTTTCTGAGACCTCCTTCCTCTTGATTATGGCCTTAATGTTCTCCACAGCCTTGAACCACAGCTTCTTAGACTCAAAGACCTTGTTCATGACATCCAAAATCTTCTTCAGAAGATCTTCATTGTCATTACTCAGCTCATCGGCTTTAGCTTTGGTAGCTAGAAACCTCTCCTCAACCACCATGATAGCCTCCTTCTTCATATTAATCAGTAGGGATTCATCATCCCACTTCGCCTAATGGTTCATATCCTCGGGAAGTAGGAGAGTCTTGCCCACACACTCTGCAACCTTGCCCCCGCGGCCTTCCCTCTAAGGCTTGACTCTATCAGTTGCAAGAAATGGCTCTCCATCCACCATGAAAGCCTTAATATAGGCTAGAGCACCAGTAGGGTTAATAGGAGTGCCACCCAAGTTGGGAGGAGAATTCTTGGGGTCATGGACCGTTATTGGCTGGCTTGAACTCACCCCTCTCACACACTTTCACCCAGCTCCAATTTCTCAGGCAAGAGTAGCAGCTACCATGGTAACTGGAAGGGCCGCGAGAGTAGCAACACTTTGATTAGGAGCAGCCTAGGCTTGAGCCACAACAAGGGTAACCAAAATTTGGCTAAGTGTTACCCGTCCCCTTTGGAATAACATCTCAGCAGGGTTTTCTTCCAAAGGAATGGAGGTTTGAATTGCAGGTTCTTAATGGATGGATGTAGGGCTTTAGGAATGAGCGTTTTCCGTCTTCTTTCTTCTTTTGCGCCGAGGGTGATCGACTGGGGTTGGAACAACAACTATAACTTCAAGATCTGCTAGAGTAAAAGGAGGTGGAGAATTACTTCGGTATCTCCCTTCTTCTCCCCGAGCTCATTTAGAAGGGGATAAAATATCTCTCTTGCAATGAACATTAATATAGGGAAGTAGTGGGTGATTCTTGGTGATAGCTTTTCCCTTGGCTTGATAGCTTTGGTACACGGGAGAGTACCCAAGAATGAGGTAGGCTACTCAGAGCTGACCATCTGAATGAGGATAGATGGGGGACCTTAGTAACCTGTTCAGGTTAGTAGAGTTGATCAACTGCCTCTTCTTTTTGTAAGCATGGTCCTCTAGAAGCAGAAAAGAAATGAAAGTTAGTCAAAAAGAAAATATATGATATCTCGGGAATGTAAAACATAATAAAGAAAATGGGCTCCTATAAGATCTACCCACCTGCTTTACCCCCAATTATGGGTAGTAGATTCCGCCGGGGTACTAGTTCCTCGAGATGACCAAATAGTCTCCTTCTGCCTCTTTGTCCGAATCCAGAAGGCCCGAGACGAGTCTCACCTCCCCGTGCTGTATTTTAAAGTAAAACCCAGAAGTTTTACTATCTTGAAAACTATATATATATATATAGTTGATATCATGCTTGGTCAGCTTCAAGTCGAGCCTTTAATTAAGAGTATCTACACTGCTAACAACTCTAAATACATTAGGAGTACATTGGTCAGGACAAATATTAAAGTGCCTTAAAAAATTGGTAAATAAGTCACTCATGGGGATTCTAACTCCCCTTTCTACAACAGCAACAAGTGGAATTACCACTCTATCCTCCCCTCGTGAGAGTATTACCTACGATTCTGGCAATATCTCACCTCAACATCATCAGGATTGTTATATGTTTTCCTAAACTCAGCTAACCTTTCAAGGGTCAACCATGGGTTTAAACTTTTCCATTGTCTACAGATCACTATGGTATAGACAAAAAAAAAAAAAAAAAAAAAAAAATTAAATAAATAAAATGAAGAGAAAAGAAGAAAAGAAAGAGATAACATGAAGAAGGAAAAGGAAATGGACTTACAAAAAGAGAAAAATAGAAGAAGCGCACCAGAGATTTCTTGAAGATCACCAGAGAGATTTACAATGAAAGAGAAGTTTTTTTCTTTTCTAAGGAGAAGGTAATAAAAGGGAACCTAGAATTTGGTCTGGGTTCCTCCTTATATAGAGAGAAAAAAGGGGTGGGAAAGAGCAGATGTGACCCTTCATTTCCCGACCATTTTCCATTTTCCAAAAACCTAATCTTGTTGGGAATTTAGACCCCTTAAACAACAATTGGATTAACCTAGTGAATTAGTCAAGTGATTAACTTAGTCAAATTATGCAAATCTAGGTTAACACAATCAAATAATCATATCAAGCATATAGCGGTGGAAATATAAATAACACAATGATATGATCACCTAGAAAAACCAAACCGGTAAAAAACCTGGAGAGGATTTAACCTAGCTATCCTCAAGGTAAACTAGAATCCACTATATGAAAGAATCGAAGTTCATACAATAAGACTTACAAGCCCCCACGCTCGACTTCCTATTGCTACCCACCAGTAGAACTTACTGACACGACCACGTGCAAGCTCCGAACCCACGGACTCCTTCTTTCTTGGATTCTCCACAAGTACAAGCACTCCCGCTTATGTTTCTTTAAGCTTCTATAGCAATAACTGAATGATCATTAAGATGTTGAAGTAATCTCTTTCTTAATAACCCTAAGTTTATGTGAAGGAAAGCTCCTCAAAGATCTCAGAAGAGATTCACACAAATCGCAAATATGAGTGACAAGAGCATCATTAAAAATGTGGCTAGGGTTTGCCTTATATACCAAGGGCAAAAACATAAAAACCCTAAACGTTTTAATGAGATAGGACTGAGTTGGAAATCTGCAGAAAAATGCAATCTGACCGACTTTCAATCGATTGAGTCTAAACTTCGATCAATCGAGCCAAGCCAAAAGTAACAAATACTTCTACAGCCTCTCGATTCCAACTTTACATAAAAGACACAACTTTGAGCAAGCCTAAACAAGACTAAACAAACTGTTTTGATCATGGTTTGCCAACATTACATATTAGAATTTTAAATACATAAAATCCTAAGTCTTTAGAACCTAACAAATCTAACTATCCATTTTATAATGCGTGCCACTAATTGTAGGGCGAGAAAGCTCGGGCGTGTTCGGGGCATTAATTACCTGATGTCGCCACTTCTCATAAATGCCAGTTAATAATTGCTCCATTCTCCTCGAACCACTATCCCTGCTTCAGTAATATTGACTTAGAGATTATGGGGGGCTACTGTGGAGAGTGGAAGAGTCCTCATCTAGACCTAAAGCCCAAATACCTATTGGACCTCGTGGAGTGGACCCATATGCTCATAGAAGGGCCCAATAGCTTATAAGATCTAGTTGAAGGGAATAAGGCTATCCTAAGCACCCGAGAGGAGATAGGAATCTTTGCAGATTGTTCCTGTGAGGTAGGTAGCAAGCTAAGTGGAGCCAAGTCTTATCCGAGGAGATGTGCACGGATAATCCACATCTTACTTCCAGCTAGCATCTAGAACCTCGGGGAATCTTCTAGAATATGTAAGAAGGACGTAGATACTCACCTCTACATTAATGAGGGGACTTCCACCTAACCTCTGCCGCATTGAATGCATATGAGATAACCTAAATAGTATAAACACCCCCAAAAGTCAAAATTCCAGAATAAGGGAGGGGAGGAACCGATAAAGGGGAGGAAAATATCCCTGAAAACTCGACTGGTGACAAGACAGTTGTAGGGATAAGGGCAAGAAATGTACCTACATAAGGGGGGAGGGGATAGGCAAATAGAAAGGGGTTGGAAAACAAAGACAAGAAACCAAAGAAGAGAAAGAGATAACCATCTGATGTAGTTTAACACCACAAGAAATAGAATTTTTTCTATTGTAATACATTAGTTTCATCTGAAATATATGGTGTTTATGAAATCAATTGCTTTAGTTTCCATTGTGGAGTGTTTTTTTTTTTTTTTCCTAGTTCTCTTTTATAAATAAATTGTGTCAATCAATTAAACTCTACCTTGTTGATCCCTTCCTTAGGCTAGTTAGTTTTTTATGCCCAACATATATATATATATATATATATCAAATTTTCTTTTTTTTGGGTGAAAAGAAGGATTTAATTATTGAAACTTAGAAGCTAATACATCTGTCCCGAAGCCATATTAGATAGATAACTAGTTATAAAAGGGACCATAGGGCACTTATGAGGAGTATCAATTTGAAAAAGATCTCACACATAGCAAAACATAACAAAATTTAGATATTGATCATATGCTTCTCATCTACTTCTTTGCTTGATCTTCTTGGTTCTACAACTCCATTAGCCTTGCGGAAAACGTGATGTTAATGGACCATCCAATCTTGTTCCAGAAAGTTCCTACAATAAAAAACAAGTGGATACCAGCTGTACCAGTGAAATCTGGCTGTTTCGGCTGGTAAATAGATACCAGGCCGAAACACGAAAAGTCTCATTTGTAAGGAAAGAAAGCAAAGAAGAAGGAGAAAAGGAAGAAGACAATGACGAAGTAGGGGTGGCGCCTTAACTGCACTGCTTCTTCTTCTTCTGATTCTTCTTCTTTTGCTTCTTCTTCTTCTTCTTCTTCTTCTTCTTCTTTACTTTTTTTCTTCTTCTTCTCTGTCGATCTGTCGATCTCCCTCTCTTTCTTTTTTCTTTTTTTTTTCTTTTTTTTTTTTGTTGAACATTTTTTTCTTCTTCTTCTTCATTGTCGATCTGTCTGTCTCCCTCTCTTTTTTTTTTGGCTAAACTTTGTTATGTATGTGGTCTGGTTTCTCACTTTCTCTTTCTTTGTTTTGTATTTGTAAGGTTGAATTTAATCAACCATCTTGTTGGCTTTATTCCATGCCAAATTTGCTTGTATTTTAGCAATTAGTAACTTTGTATTTAGGTGGAATTCTTGTAAGGGTAGTGTGTGAGAAGATGTGAAGAAATGCTCAGGAATGTGCAAAGATGCAGAGTTTCGCGGCTAGGACTCGCGGGTGACTCGCGATTGGGAGCCGCCAATTGCAAGCACGTGAGAAGCACATGGGGGAGGTGAAGGGTCACGCCAGCTGTCTCACTACAGGACAAAAGCTCTAGGTTGGCCAGGCCGTTAACTCGTGACTGGAACTCGCAACTAAGACCAGTCGCAAGGCCAAGCCGCCAAACCACCCTGTTTGGGAAAAACTAACTCTTCGCATTCCTTTCTCACCCCACTATATATAGACCCTTATACCCACCAAATGTAGAGAGCTTCCAGAAAGAATTTTGTGAGAGAAACCTTAGAGAAAAACAAAATTGATTCATCTACAATCTTTATCTTAAAGTCTCTTCAAATTCGTCTACTTTCTTCCTCTCCATTGTTAAATCCTTGAGAGGTCTTTAGCCAAATCCTTTTCTCACCATACCCATATCCGTGAGAAGGTTTATTTGGTGCTTTAGGAAGCAGTTAGGAAGGAACCAATTCACATTGGTTGATGCTATAGTCTAGTAGCAAAATCCGGTAAGCTAGAGAAGAAAAAGATTTGGCCCAACCTCGTTGGAGCAAGAAGCTTGGAGGGCTTAAGTACTTGGGTAGATTAGGCTTGGAGGGTCTATTGTTGTTCATGTATTCCAACTACATTCTTTAGTAGATTATTTCCAGGGGGGGGCATTTGGGCTATGTTGCCGAAGCCCTTGAGTAGCCACTTCTCTTGCACAGGGACATGGATGCTTACAGGTGCTACAAGCAGCCCAAACTCTTCCTGTCCCTAGAAAAGGACTTTGCTATGGTGAATATTTTGAAATATCTCTTGAGTTAAGCATTTAGCAGCTCCTTTATTCTATCTCACTCCTCTGTTATTTCTATGCAGGTTACCCAGCAAATTTTTTAGCTGAGGAGTGGGTTAAGGATGCCCGCAGTTAAGCTAAGGTGGAGGCCTATTCTCGAGCTGAGATTGAGAAGCAGCTAGGGGCTCTAAAGCAGGAGCAAATTAAGTTTTCTGAGAAACTAAAAGAAGCGAACAAAGCTCGTCTGAGTGTCAAGTTAGGAATAAAGACCGTGGAGAGGCAAGCTGAGGATCAACTCCAGAAACTACACATAACTGAGATTAACCTGGCCACTGAAAAACAAAATGTTTTAGATCTAAAGGCGGAGTAGCAGAAAGCCAAAGATGTAGCTCGGGTGGCTAGGGAAGCTGCTAAGGCCACGGTGACGGCATCCTACGAATGTAGGGTGATGAAAACAGAGAAATGGCTGGTAGAGGAGGTGACCATAGTGTACAGGGACTACTACGTTGAGTCATGGGGAGTAGCCATGGACTGGGCAGGGGTTCCTGTAGACTCCAAGCTGAGGAGGGCTGAGAATATCTTCTACCTTGTGGATATTTGAGAAATTCCACAAACAATCCCTCCTTCCGAGCAACTCCTTACCACCCAAGCTCCCCTTTCTGATGTTAAAGCTTCTAAAAGGGCTAGAATGAGCGAAGAGGCTCTGCCATTGATGAAGGCCAAGCCCTCCAAGGATTCCCTTACAATCAAGGATGTGGTCTCCTAGGCCAAGGACACAGAGCTTAAGTCTCAGGTTAGGGATCCTCAACCTAAGAAGGTTGATCCTAAAAAGGCCCCTCCAGAGGCAAAGGTTGAGGTGTAAGATTTTCTTTTGTAGTTTTTTATGTGTACATATTTCTTTGTAATGGAGTTTTGTCCCCTTTATAATGCATTTTCCTTTTATCAATAAATAAACTTTTATTTCTATTTCTTATGCCCTTACTTCATATGTTTCTTAAGTTTACCATAGATTTGAGTTGTTGCCATTCTATCTTTAATAACAAGTAACATTAATATCATGCTACCAGCTTAAACAATTTGATTAAGTACCATCCATAAGGAGATTTACCGCATATTTGCACTGAGAATGGAATCTTTTGTGATGCAAGCTGCATAAAGTAGAGATACATAATTTACTCCAAAGCCACCCATCTGAAAAGTTGGGCATAATTTTGGGTTTGGTTTGACACTTAGTGAAAAACGAATAAGTATCATAATGTTAAGCATCCCAGGACATGTGATCTTAATGACCAAGTATGATTAGGGATTCTATCGAATCCTTAGAAAGATGGGAATAGGTGTATTAGGGTGTTAATTTTACCAAAGTATGTGGTCCAAAGAACCAGGCATATCTGAGGCTCTCTTTAACACTTAGGAGAAATGAATAAATGTTACACAATGTTAATTTCCATAGTGTTAATTTTCCCAAAGCATCTGGTCCGAGGATACAGACATGACTAAGGTTCTGTTCAAGCACTTATAAAGATGTCATAGAGTGTTGATTTCCCCAAAGCATCTGATCCGAGGACACAGGCATGACTAAGGTTCTATTCAACCACTTATAAAGATGTCAATGAGTGTTGATTTCC
Source organism: Quercus gilva (assembly GCA_023621385.1). Taxonomy (NCBI): domain Eukaryota; kingdom Viridiplantae; phylum Streptophyta; class Magnoliopsida; order Fagales; family Fagaceae; genus Quercus; species Quercus gilva. Next base: position 50,447,016 of record CM042473.1, on the reverse strand, counting down.
CCAAAGCATCTGGTCCGAAGACACAGGCATGACTAAGGTTCTGTTCAAGCACTTATAAAGATGTCAATGGGTGTTAATTTCCCCAAAGCATCTAGTTCGAGGACACAGGCATGACTAAGGTTCTGTTCAAGCACTTATAAAGATGTCAATGAGTGTTGATTTTCCCAAAGCATCTGGTCTGAAGACACAGGCATGACTAAAATTTTGTTTAATCACTCGTGTACAAAAAGGATAATAGAAAGTAAAATACCTTTGTATAACAAATGAACATATTGATAAAGGAAACTATTAGGTTCTAAAGACTTAGGGATTTATTTATTTAGAACTCTAATGTGTAATGTTGACAAACCATGATCAAAACAGGCTGTTTAGTCTTGTTTAGACTTGCTTAAAGTTATGTGTTTTATGTAAAGTTGGAATCGAGTGTTTTGCAGGATTTACTATGTAAATTTGCCTGGCTCAATCGATCGAAAATTAGGCTTGATCGATCGAAAGTTGAGCAGAACGATTTTCTGTAGAATTTTCCAACTCAGCCCAAGCCCATTAAGGATTAGAGTTTTAGATCTAATTCTCGTAGTATATAAAGGAAACCCTAAGCACATTTTTAAAAGACTTTTAAGAGAAAGATTAGAGTGCCTCTTTTAGATCTAGGATTTTGTACCCAAACCTCTCTAAGGTCTTTGTTACTCATATTGCTGTTTGTGTGAATCTCTTGTGAGATCTTTGAGGAGCTTTCCTTTACACAAGCTTAGGATTATCAAGGAGGATATTTCTTCAATAACTTGATGATCATTCAGTTGCTGCCATAAGAGCTTAAAGATACACAAGTGGCAGTGCTTGTACTTACTTGATAATCCAAGAAAGAAGGAGTCCGTGGATTCGTAGCTTGCATGAAGTCGTGTCAGTAAGTTTTACTGGTGGGTAGCAATAGGATGTTAGTAGTCTAAGTCCTATTGTATGAACTTCGATTCTTTCATATAGTAGATTCAAATTTACCTTGAGGATAGCTAGGTTAAATCTTCTCAAGGTTTTTATCTGTGTGGTTTCTTAGGTCATTATATCATTGTGTTATTTATATTTCCGCTACTATATGCTTGATATGATTATATGATTGTGTTAACCTAGAATTGCATAATTTGACTAAGTTAATCACTTGGCCAATTAACTAGGTTAATCCAATTGTGGTTTAAAGGGTCTAAAAACCTTACAAGTGGTATCAGAGCGGGTAGCTATTTTGTTTTAGATCTTTTGATCTAAGAGTTGATCCTTGACCCCTGTTGTCATGGATAATTTGAAGTGTCTGTCTAATCATGTTTCTGCTTATGCTTATATTGATTTTATTGATGCTTGTGAAACTCTTCGTAAGGAATTATTGAAATCTATGAAAATTGCTAAGAAATTCAAGGAAGAGTTAAAATTAGCTAATCTTGAAAAAGAGGAATTTGTTGTTAGATTAGATGAATCTAATAAAAAGAATGAATTTTTGATAAATCAAATTTTCTCTCAAGATGAGAAGATGAAAAGCTTGGAACATGAGTTAGTTGAATCTAAAGCTAAAATTGAAAATTTGACTTGTACTAAGCCTGCAATTGATAACAGAAGTGTTTCTATTTCTCTTAAGCCTAAAGTTGAAAAAGTTTATATCCCTCCTTTCAAGAGGAATAATAAAGAAAATGCTTATTTTACTAGGTTAGACAAAGGTAAACGTTCTGATGTAGACGCTGAAGTTTCTAAACCTAAGTCTAAACCTACTGTTAGAAAGCATAATAAATCTGTTTTTGTACCTACTTGTCACCATTCTGGTGTTGTTGGTCATATTAGACCAAATTGTTCGTTGTTGAGGCGAAAACCAAAATCTGAGACTAGATTTGTTGTTAGGAATACTGATGTTCCTAAATTTATTCCTATTTGTCACTTTTGTGGTGTCTTCAGTCACATTCATCCTAATTGTCATAAATTGAAATTTAAGCATTTTGTATGTCAATCTAGGATATGTGATGATATTTCTCCTGCCATAAGTCCATATAAATTGTTTTATATGCTTCTGAAGAATTTAAGCTTGTTGGCTTGTGAAAGGAATTTGCAGGATTTCAGTCTTTCTTAGAAAATTTGTGTAATCTCTCAAATACACTCTGCTTCACATGGATTTTCACCTACAAAGCCGAAGACTCGTGCTATATGGGTGAGAAAAGATTCTCTAAGGTGAGTGTTGCTGATTTGTCCCTGTTTTAATTCTTTCAATTGTTAGTGGACATGTCTTGTTTCTGTTTTTGGTTGTTTTTTATATATAAAAAAAAAAATTCCAAAAACATTGAAAATTTCTCAAAAAGACAAAAATATTTTATTTTGAGTCTTGTTTTATTTTTCTTGAGGATTACATGAATTATGATATCTCTCTCTTGATTTAAAACATGCTTGACATTATGGAGAAACTTGAATAACATGTGTTATATAAGTGCTAATCTTTTTCTGATTTTGTATGAGTATGTACTAATTTGTACATGTACTCAATGGTTAATTAAGAAATTGATATTTCTTATTTGTGTACCATTTATAGCTTAGTTTAGCACTATCATGCATTGCTTTTGCATTGTTCATTTAGCATAATGTGTGCTTTTTGTTTTTGGTCATAAATTTTTAAAACCAAAAAGATTTTTGTGTTTTGTATTTCATATCTTGGATTTATAATCAAGGATTGGCCATATTATCTTTATATAAAATGTTTATGTACCTTGTTTAGCTTGGATGAACTTATTTGTTACACTTTACTAGTTTGAGCTTTGTAGTGCATGTTGTGTGGGAAGATGTTTATAGTTTTTGCTCACAGGATCTTGATCTTGATGTCACATGCTTCTGATTGTCGAACTTGATCTTTTTGAGAAAGGCATAAATAGTCATCTCACCACTGTTTACTAGCCAATCATGAACACCTTAGTGCATATCGTAAGATTTTGTACTCAAGAAAGCGTAGCACATGCACAAAAAGAACATAAGGTGTAGCCTCGGTTTAAATGATAAATTTGATGTGTACATTATCCCGGCTATTATTAATAAGTTTTTGATAAAATAAAATTGGTGTGCATAGTATGAGGCAAACCAAGAAACTTACATGATTGCAAGTTTTTATTCTAGGAGATGTGAGAGTTATATGATGTAACTCTATAGGTAATAGTCTCTCTCAAATTTATGTGATGACTTCTGTAGAAATTGTGATTGATTTCTATTTACATATCACCTCACATGTATCTCAAGTTTTTGCTAGTTGTACACATTACACAAGTTACTCTTTGCTAAACTTGGTACATTGTATTGTGTGATCTTGTTATGGCCATCCAAGATTAAAAGTTCCTTGATTTTGATGCAAAATGTGTTCAGTTTTTTTTTCATGCATCATTTGTGTTTAGGATTCACATGCATTGCATTGATTTCTGTATCCATCTTGCAGTTTTGTAGTCATATCTCTCATTGTTTTCACACATAGCATGCATACACTTTGCTAATTTGGGTACTCAACTTGATTTAAAAATTGATTAATTAATTTTTTAGTCCTCTGTACGTTTTAATATATGTTATTTTTCTGTGTGAAAAATATTTTTCTTAAGAGATATGATGGATGCTCAATGTGCAGATATTTTCTCTACTCATGCAAATGTTTATGAGTCCCATAGTGTCAAGTTTGCATTTATTGAAAGAGAGAATATTTTTCTTCATGTGTATCCTCAACTTAGTTTTTAAGTTGGGTTTGTGTATTTTTCCCCACCTCCTAAATTTTCCCCAAACCTGTTTTTACCAAAACTTGTTTTGTTTTTTCTATTTTTATAGGGGGAGAAAAGTTTTTTTTAACCTTTGTTGCTCTTCATAAGGGGAGTTGTCTCTATTTTCTATAGAGTTGAATTGTTTTGTGTTTCCTTGATTCTCTATTTTCTCTTATCCTTTGTTGCGTATGTTGATTGTTTACTCTTTGTATGAGTTGTCTTTGTCAATACGTGACAAAAGGGGGAAGAAATAGTTAAAATATGGGAATCATGTTTGTTTTGTTTAGGGGGAGTTGAATTTGTTTTTGATAGGAGGAGAAAATAATTTTTTTATGTATCTAACTTAGGAGAGAGTTAGTTTGCATATTTGTTAATTTACGATTTTTTTGTCACACATGCATTTATGCGTTTATTTAAGTGTTTCAGGAAATATACAGGTTGATTCAGTCGTGCTGCAGTCTACAGTTGCAATTGATGGATAGTAATTAGGATTGAATTTGTTATAATGGGAATTATTTTTGTAAAGGGCTTTTCTTTGTAAACTTTGAGTTTTTAGTTTGTGTTTTGTCACAGATTGCCAAAAGGGGAGTTTGTTAGGTTCTAAAGACCTAGGGATTTATGTATTTAGAACTCTAATGTGTAATGTTGGCAAACCATGATCAAAACAGGTTGTTTATTCTTATTTAGACCTGCTCAAAGCTATGTGTTTTATGTATAGTTGGAATCGAGTGTTCTGCAGGATTTACTGTGTAAATTTGCCTGGCTTGATCGATCGAAAGTCGTGCAAAACGGTTTTCTACAGAATTTTCCAACTCAACCTAAACCCATTAAGGATTAGGGTTTTAGATCTAATTCTCATAGTATATAAAGGAAACCCAAAGCATGTTTTTAAAAGACTTTTAAGAGAGAGAAGAGAGTGCCTCTTTTGGATCTAGGGTTTTGTACCCAAATCTCTCTAAGGTCTTTGTTTGTCATATTGATGTTTGTGTGAATCTCTTGTGAGATCTTTGAGGAGCTTTCCTTTACACAAGCTTAGGATTATTAAGGAGGAGATTTCTTCAAGAACTTGATGATCATTCAGTTGCTGCCATAAGAGCTTAAAGATACATAAACGGGAGTGCTGTACTTACTGGAGAATCCAAGAAAGAAGGAGTCCGTGGATTCAGAGCTTGCACGTGGTCGTGTCAGTAAGTTTTACTGGTGGGTAGAAATTGATGGAATTAAAGATGAACGCAGCGGAAAAGTAAGTTTTGAAACGGATCTACTTCATTCGATATTGATAACATGCACAAAGTAAATTTCAGAATTAGAGAACAACAGAGTGTACCTTGAAGCGATGAATTTCAAAACTAAAGATTGAAGCACTTAGGAATACTTTTAATCTTCACTCCAATTCCACTAACGCCCAGGAAGTGTGGACTCTCAATTGGTTACTAAGGGATGATTAGAGAGTGACATACACTTACTTCCACCATTACAATGTTGTTTTTCTCACCCATACTTTTCTATACATTTTTCCCTTTGTATCTAACCAATTATCTAATTGGGCTGGCCTTTTGGGCCTTTCCAATTGGGCTTAAGTGTGTGGCTTGGAGTGGGACCAAAAAGGGACCAATAAGACACTAGCTCCAATGGGCCTTGGGCTTTTCTGTCAACTCTTGACAAGTCCAAAGTTACCATTAACTATATTTAATACCACTATAAAAATATAGTTGCACTCTAGGCCTTATCTATAAATTATATCCCAAGACTTTATTCTACATGCAACCCTTTCATAAAATATTCGTAGTAATACAAAGTCATTAATGTAGACTGCCACTTTGTAAATTACTACATCTTAATTCTTGAGTACCCGGTTTAATCCTTTAATGTTATTCATTATATATTTATGAAATCCAATTCCATAAATATATAGTTTAGTTTCACTAAAGTGGTTAGGCCTAACTCTCTGAATAACAAACCCATTAAACTTATCTCAAGGGAATATTTTATATCTCCGTTAAGAGACTATGAATTCCATCTTGAGAATACATGTTCCATCAACACTAAATGTGGCTGCCCAACATACTGAGATTTTGACCATTACTATAGATCTCACTCCTGATATATCAAAACAACCTACACCTCATGATCAGGTTCATTATTCTCTCAGGATTAAGAGTTCATGCAAATACAAGTCGTGAGATTTATTATTCATTTGACAGTCTTTAGGAGAATAATAAATCTCATAGCAGTCCAGTTCAATATGTCTTAACTCTTAAAACATATTAACACATCAACTAGAAGTCTCCACTTCCATGATCAAGACAAATCATCGTAGTTGATATGTTATAGTCTTCGCAGATGAAATGCCCAATTTCATCACCGACTACGAACTATAATTTTGAGTTTACAAAGAACTTGTGATTTATATCTTCTGTGACTCTTCACATAAATTACATACTATGCATCTCATGGACTATATGATAATGTCTGAATATTCATGTTACCATTATTTCAGATAATAATAAAACAAATTTATTAAACATAATATTAAGTCATACATAATGTCAAACACAATGTCACACTTAATATCATACAGAGCATCTTACAATAGGATTTAAGGGCACCAATCCTAACAATCTCCCACTTGCCCTAAAGACTATTGTGCACTAATCTAACTCCCATTCTTTCCAAATGCGACTCAAAAGTCCTTTGAGACAGGGCTTTAGTAAATGGATCTGCTAGATTGTTTGCACTTTCAATCTTTGCTACCACCACATCTCCACGAGCAACAATATCTCGAATGATATGGTACTTCTTCTCAATGTGCTTTCCTTTCTTGTGATTCCTTGGATCTTTAGATTGTGCAATTGCTCCACTGTTATCACAAAACAATGTGATTGGAACTTGCTCCATTCTTATTACACCAAGGTCAGAAAGGAACTTCTTGAGCCATACAGCTTCCTTTGCTGCTTCACAAACAGCAACATATTCTGCCTCCACGGTGGAGTCTGCAATACAAGATTGCTTAATACTCCGCCAACTAATGGCTCCACCTCCCAAGGTGAAAACACATCCTGAAGTGGATTTTCTGAAATCTAGATCCGATTGAAAATCTGAATCTGTATAGCCAATGGGAATCAAATCCTCACAATATTAAACAAGCATATAGTCTCTCGTTCTCCGTAGATACTTGAGAATATGCTTTACAGCTTGCCAATGTTTTGGTCCTGGATTTGATTGATATCGGCTGACCATGCCAACTGAATAGCAGATATTTGGTCTAGTACAAAGCATGGCATACATGAGACTTCCTATTGCAGAAGCATAAGGAACTTGTCTCATCATTTCTTCTTCCTCTTGAGTCTTAGGCCTTTGGTCATCAGGCCTTTGGTCTCATCAAGTGTTGAAGTCATCAAGTCTGTCCAAGAAAAAGCAAGTCGAAGTGCAGAATTTTTAAATCTCGACACCTGCTCGATAGCTACCTCGACACCTGCTATCTGTCGAGAATTAAAAAGTCAGAATTCCAATCTGATTTTCTTGGGATCCGTGAATGTGTTTTTGGGCTTTCTTTTCTTCTAACCCTAAACATATTTAAGGAGTGTTTTAAGAGCCGTCAACATAGACACAAGTTGCATAAGCATTGAGCAATCCTTGTTCAAGCAAATTGTGATCTAAGACGAAGTTCTTGACCTAGTTCATCTTCTTCAAGAAGTTGCTGTGTACTTTGCACCGTAGGGTTTTGTGACCAAGCATCTTCCTGATCTTCATTGCATAGGATGATCTGAAGAACTTTGCAGCCAACCTCTCTTCCTAAAGTTGGTGTTTGAAGTCGCGTACTGGGATCCGCGCATCTGGTTAGTCACGTACTTGGGAGCCGTGCATCAAAAGGGGGAACTGTCACTACAGATCAAGTCCAATTGGGTATTGGGGTAAGAGTTCAACTGTAGGTTGATAAGGTACTTGGGATTCCTTATTTGTAACTGCTTGATTTGATAATAGTGGAGTTTCGGGAGTGGTGACCTGAAAATCACCCGGTGGGGTTTTTGCCGTTAGGGTTTTTCCCCATTCGTGAACAAATCACCGTGTCTTTTATTTTCCGCTGCATATTTTGTTATTCGGTGATTTGTTTGTGCTGCCACGTATTTGCATGTTAAATTGATTAATTAATAACTTGGCTAAATTAATTAATTAGTTTAAATCAAAGGGGTCATTCAGTTTGTGGCCTATCAGTATTCACCACCTCGATCAGATCGAATGGCTTTTATGTGTTTACCTAATTGATTCTCAACTTCAGCCCTAAACTCTTTGAACTTTTCAAAGGCTTCGGACTTCCGTTTCATTCGGTACACATAACCATATCTTAAGTAATCATCAATGAAAGTAATGAAATACTCATAGCCACCTTTTACATGGATTGACATAGGACCACAAACATCAGAATGCACTAGCTCTAGAAAATCTTAGGCTCTTCTACCTTTTGCATTATAAGGTCGTTTGGTCATTTTACCTTCCAAACAAGATTCACAAACTGGAAATTCATCAAAGTCCATGGGCTCTAAGAGTCCATCTTTGATCAGTCTTTGAATCCTATTTGAATTAATATGACCCAAGCGCAAGTGCCAAAGATATGCATCACTAGTAGAAGGAAATTTTCTCTTTAATGATTTTACATGAGAGTTATTATCTAATTCAGAATTATATAATTCATGCTTATCAGGAGTTAAAATATAAAGACCACCCACAATATTGCCAGAACAGATAAACACTTTATCCTTCTTTATTACAACAATGTCTTTTAGGATAACACAATATCCATGTTTACCTAAGTAAGTAGCTAAAATTAAATTCCTACGAACATTAGGTACATACAAACAGTCTTCTAATATTAGAACTCTAGATTCAAAACATAAATTACAAACACCAACAGCTACAACCGGAATCTTGCTCCCATCAGCCAAAGTAAGAAACAACTCCCCTTCTTTAAGCTTACTGGTCTCCTGAAACCCCTGCAAGGAATTGCAGATATGATGAGTACAACCTGAATCCACACACCAGGAATCCGTGGGATTCTGTACCAAACATATTTCAAGAAGGAATGTATTAATCATACCTTTGTTCTTGGCAGCCTTAAATATTGGACAATTTCTCTTCCAATGTCTTTTCTCACCACAATGGAAACACTTTCCTTAATCAGCAGCCCCTAAGGTAATTTGTTTACCCTCTTGCTTGGTAAAGTCCTTCTTCTTCTTCTTCTTCTTCTTACCCTTGCCTTTCGACTATGGTTTAGAAGTAGAAGCTTCACCAACATTGGCTTCAACATTGGAAGTACCAAGAATGCCTTCTGCCGCTACCAATTCATTCATTAATTCAGACAAGGTATAAATCTTTTTATTCATATTATAGTTCAGTTTGAATTCCTTGAATGATTCTGGTAGTGACTGGAGTATCATATCCACTTGGGATTCTCCATCTATATCAGCACCTAAAACTTCCAATGTATTCAAATTAGAGATCATTGTAAGACAATGTTCTCTCACTGAACTTCCTTCAGCCATTCTGGTATTATAAATTTGCCTCATGGTCTCTTGCCTTGCAGAACGGCCTTGCTCACCAAACATCTCCTTCAGACTTAGCATGATGTCTGAAGCTAGTTCTACATCTTGCATTTGATGCTGTAGAACATTTGAAATAGATGCTAGGATGTAGCACTTGGCCATCTCATTAGATTTCTACCAACGATCATATCGTTATTTTTCCTCAAGAGGAGTATCTAATGAAGGAAAGCTAGGACATGTTTTAGTAAGCACATATTTGTGCTCTTCAGCAGTGAGAACTATGTCCAAATTTCTTTTCCAGTCAACATAGTTGGATCCAGTCAGTTTGTTTTGATTAAGAATAGTTACAAGTGGGCTAAAAGATGCCATGTTCAAATCTGAAAACAATAAACATGAATATAATAAGTAAACTGGACATTATCTATTTAGCATATGAACATATAGTATGGAACCTTAATAAAACCATAATATAATGTATGCAACGACAACCCAATCCCGTAATTAATATTCCTTGGAAGCGAGGTCATACAAATCACTATGATCAGGCGAGAATTATTCTCATTATTAATGCTATCATGGTAACTCTTACCAAACAAAAATAATTTGCCGCTATTCCTTTAGCCTCTAAGTAATAATGACATAGCTTCGAAGAGAGGTTAACATCACACTTAGTCTAGTGTACACCATTGCCTAGAATCAATCTGCATCACCAAGTAACTCCACGAAAGCGTGGTCGTTCTCAGTGTAAAAGCACACTTCATCTATCATTAAGAAGTTTAACCTGTAGTACCATGAATCAATCACCCTCCAAAGGGAGCAAGGCATATACGCCAAGGCGAGGTGTTTAATCACACTACATTAAACCGACAATAGAGGCCATGAGATATAACCCTTGTATCTCTCTCCCACTAGATGTTTTAAAGAAAAGGTTTTTAATTACTAAACATGCATAATCTAATTACACATTGACTTAGTACTTTTACATGTGAAAACACTTAGAAAAATTTCTGATTTTCTTTCTTTCGATCGATCGAATGTGCCCCTCGATTGATTGAAAAAATTAAGAGATTCAAACTTGATCCTCTGACTCCTTCGATTGATACTCGATCGCCATTCGATCAATCGACTAACAATCAAAAATCTATCGTTCTAAAAGGTCTGATCACTGTCTCATTCGATCAATCGAAAATGATTTTCGATTGATCGATAATGATTTTCGATGTTAACGTATAAATCGCACCTTTGTAGAACCAATTTTGTAGTCAACGTATAATCTCTGAGTTAATTACAGTTTAATTGGACTGTAGTGAAAATTGGAGTTCTTATAAAATAAAAAGAATAGAAGAAGAAAAACATTTTTAATTGGACTGTGCTGAAAAAATTGGTCAGAAATGAGAGATGGACTAGGGATGCAAGGTGGTTTGAAGCTGAAAATAGGATTTTAATATAGTGAGCAGTTTTGCTATTATGATTATCATTTTTTATGTAGTTGAATAATTGAGTGGCAAAAAGATTACACTCCTCTTGAAATTCAAATAAGGGTAAGTTTGTTATGGAAATATTCTTAGATTAGCACATATTTCTATGATTACACTATACGGCAGATACATTAAAAGGCATTTGTTCTTAAACTATTAATCACTGTGTGTGATAGATCTCTCTATTGAATTGGCTTTTACATGTAATTTCTTTCTTCTAATTTGATATACAATTTAAAGAGTCTATGTGCAAAAAGTGCCTAAGACCATCTATCAAGTTACATATTAGATGAAAAGGACGAATAGTTTCATTTTTATTGTTTGCTTTATTATTATTACTAGCTTTTTAACCCGCACTATGTGCGGGAACCTTTTTATTTATATTTATTAGAAAAGAAATTTTTTTAATAATATTTAAATACACTTTTACCACGTACTAAACACCCAACACATATCTCCATTTACAAATCTAATTACAAACACCATAGGCAGATACCAAAAACTAATTTAATCCAAATCTAATACAAATACTCAAAACAAAATTAATTTTAAACCCATTAAAACCAAATCTAACTCAAATATCTAAATCTAAATCAATCCAACCAAGTGCATTTGAAGATGCTAATTCAGCATCAGCTCATTTCATATCTCAGTTGTTCTTTTTGTTCCTGCTCCCTTCCAATCAGTTAAATATCGTTTCCCCTTTTTATTTTCCTCCAATCATGTCCCTTTTGTGAGGAATAAATATAGACCTTTGTAGATTCCGTTCAACCCCAACACTTATATACTGCACAAAGTAAATGTATCTTAGAAGCTTGATAAGAAACCAAAAAAAAAAAAAAAAAAAAAAAAAAAAAATCATAAATGCATATAAACCACAAATCTTCTCATTAATTTTAAACACATATTCTCCATACTCTATCCATTCAATAGATGGTTATGTATGAGAAGACAATGAACTTAAGATAAGACACTCATTTATGTTTTTTGTAGGTATACTATCTATCAAATACAATGAAAGAGAAAGCAAAGAAAAAAACCAATTCTAGAGGACCAAACAGCATTGATTATTAAGCATATAACATGGGGAAAAAAATTTAATTATGGAAAAATATGTAAAATCCTTTAATAATAGGTATAGAATCAAAGAATTATAAAGAATTTCTATTAGTATGGTACTACAATTTTCACTTATTGCTTAAACCTACTACTATCATAATCTAATAATATAAACATGATATGATAAAACTTCTAAGATAACTCTATAAAATAGCTAAACAAAATCATAATATCATAAAATTTTTAGTAATAAGTTAGTCTCATTCCTCTTCGAAGATTTTTCTTATTCAAAGTTAGGATTCTAATCACACCATTCAATCCATTATATAATTCAGTCTTCAATATATGTTGGTTAAACCTCACCCACATAAATAGATTTCCTTCTATACATGTGTATGCACCAACATGTAATTGTTGAAATAGTCTTTTTCGATAATTGTAATTGTTGAAATAGTCAACCACCATAAACCAAAGTATGTCTCTCATCTTCACATTCGCTAGAACCTTTCTATCATCCATATTTAACTAAAGAGAAAAATCACATTAAATGTCAATTTATAAATTAAAAAAATACATATAGTATGAAAATCTTTTGAAACATGGTTTAGTCAAACTTAAAACTATACATATGCATTTGTTTTGTAGGAAAAAATGCTAGAGACCACAAGCCATATATATAAAACTCAGTTTGGACTTAAAATTAGTAGTTATAGAAATATGACTAATAGAAACTCAAATTTCGCAAAACCAAGACTATATGTAATCTTAAATGCAGACTGAATTGTAAAACTATACAAACACAAATAAGCCAAATTTGCTACAAAGCATAGCCTTAAAAAAAGAAAAAAAAAAGAAAAAAAAAAAGAAAAAAAAAAAAAAGAACTCTAACAATCTATTTGGTTGCTGGGAAAAGGTGGGAAAAAATTAATGAAATCATAACAATTTTACATGTCAATTTGCGTTGAGAACAAAACAGCACTAATGTGTTAATTGTGTTTTAGAATGAAAGAAAAGTTCTTTTCTTCATATTAAAAATTTTGCAGTAATTTTTTCTGCATAAGTATTAGATTTATTCATGTGTGCTGTGATTAATACATGTGATATATTGTTTTTTTTATTGAAATAGAACTTGATTCATAAAGGCCATGATTATCTTATCCTTGTCATGGTGCTACAAGTCCATATCATTGACTTGGATAAACATATAAAAGTTGATGCGCTCATAGCATAAGAGCATCTATATCAGTAACCTTTATCAATGCCGAAAAATAGAGAAATCCTTAAAATTTACACGGTAACCTTTCCCAAATGAACAACATGCCCATATTAATATATATATATATATAAATGGATTCCAAAAACGTTAATCAAAACAAATCCAAACTACTAATCAACCAAAACTAAGTCATTCTCCGCAAGTTATTTGTCTGCTAGTGATTTCAATCAACATTGCTATTTAATTGTTCCCATTCCCAGAACAAACTAATTGAAAAAAAAAAAATCAAATTGACAAATTGACAATCAAAATCAAATTAAAAAAATCAAACTTCTTCAATCTCCGACCCCCTGTTTTTCTGTCCTCTAAATGGTATCTAAGAGTGTAGTTTAAGGGGAAAAAGTAAAAAAGGAAGACAGATATTGAATCAAAATCAATTCAATTAAATACCCAAACCTAATACTAAATGAACTCAAACGTTTAAAGCAATATTAAAAAAAAAAAAATAATTATCGATAAAGGTTTCTGCTCTTTCGAATAATGAACTCTTGTTCTCTCTTATTTCTCTGTTTTTGCCCTCTCATATAACCCCAAATTTCAAAAAATCAAATCAAAACCTAATGTAACCCAAATACCTAAATTAAAATCAATCCAACCAAATTTCTTAAAACTAATTCATATTTCATACCCATAACCAGATCTAAGAAAGAATGAAAAAAATAAAAACTTACCAGTGGTAGTTCTCTCAACGTCTGTCTCCTCCTCATCTCTGAATCGCAAAGTTTATTTTTTTCCTCCTAGACCTTTGTATCGTAAGCATCGGTGTTAAGAAAACCAAAAGGAAGCGAAAGGAGAGAGTATCCGAAAGAGGAGAAACGGAAGTTAGAACATTTTAGGGTTTGCATTTTTTTTTTTTTTTTTAACAGGCGGTTTGGTGTTTTTATAGATAACGTTTGATGAAAGTGTGTCTTCCAAACACACCGTACGGTTTTTTTTTAAAGGAAAAACTGTATACGTGTCAACATTTTAAGGGACATTTTTTCCTAACGTGGCAGTACCTCATAAAAGCTTCTGCTATTATATATAGTATTAGATTATATGTTCCTCTCAATGCAAAGTTAGCATTGGATTTTGTGGTTGGGAGAGTGGAAAAGAAGACTAGCTGATTGGAAGCATGGTAGACAGAAGGAGTATATTCCATCTCATTCTTTATTGTGATGTCTTTGTGATCTTCTTTCAAAGCAAAGTTGGTAATATCATATTAAATTTGGTACTTTTCTGTAGAGTTTTTTAATCTATTAGATAGAGAGGTTTTTCTGTGTTGTGAATTCTGGATTTTAATTTTCAGTCTTGAAATTCAATCTCAAAGTAAGCAAAAATAGAAATACATGTTTGATTTGATTCTTTCCCTTATATACCCACAACTGTTTTTGTTGTCTCTTTGGGTTTTTGTTATAATATGTAACATTGGTTACACATTTTTGGATTGGATATTAGCTTTAGGATGTTGATTATAATGAAAAAAATATTATAACCTTATACACATTCTTATGCAGTGACCACATAGCACTTCTTAAAGCTTTTGAAGGATAGAAGGATGCAAACCGTAATCAAAAGAGTCCTTTCACCTTGCAAATGACAAAGGATATGAGAATGCAATTTGTAGATCTATTTAGTATTGGCTTTGTAAACAAATTGATGAGTGCCAATGTAAGTTCTTTATGATTTTCAAATTTTAAGGCATCTGATTTGCTAAAATCTTATAGTTACTAAAAAATTTCCTGTGCATCGCACGGATTAGCGACTAGTAATAATAATAATAATAATAATAATAATAATAATATTCAATACCATAGATCATCTTAAACAAGGTTTATCCTAGAAAATAATCAGTAGTAGTGACGATAACTTTCTTCCAATAATTTAAACGACTTTTAATTGCTTTCACTTTCCCTAGCATTAAGAGCCAAGACAAGTGAGTGTTTTGGCAGGCGCAAAGTTTTCAAATGTGGCCAAGGTTGAATAATTAACGAGCAGATATATATGAACAACTAGCACGCATAAAACTACAAGAGCACCTTAACCCAATGATAGGAGGTGCACCCATGAACCATAATTTCTGTGTGATTGACGTTAGAGATGATGAAAGCAAAGAGAGTGAGAACAAAAAAGAAAGGTACCCAATTCCATTGACAGACACTGGGATTTTGAAAGATCAACCGACTCGGAAAATTTGATTGTCTCATTCTACCTTACATTTTGCAGTAAAGCTTGACCAACACGTGTCTCAATTTTGCATATGTTAATATCATGATTTGGTCTCGCCCACAGGTTGCATGTGACATTTCTCTCTCCCGCAATTCTATTAATTTCTCACCCTACTCTTTTCTTGTCGCAGTGCCTGTGTGTACCTGGTGTGTCTTTTGTTTTTTCTTTAGACTCTTGTATATTATTGTGTCTTTCTCTCATATGTGTAAAGTGTAATAGTACTCACATGGAGTATTTGTTACGTTTGCAAATTTTAATAAATAAAAAGCTAAAGTGGGGTGGGCTGTGGGGAGTGGGGACCGACAAAGGACCGAGTGGACCATGCGCGCGGTCCATTGCATTTGAAATTCGCCAACCCAATACCTTAATACCGATGTTTACTTTGTAAGTATTAAGCAATGTGACTTGCTTAAATAAGTATAAGTTAATGCTTTTATGAGTCACCACCTATTAGTTTTGGTGGAGATTCTTTTATACCAGTTTTGAACACGACTTTGTCCTTATTTAGGTAGGAAGGTGGTAATTATAATTTAAATTAATTTTATTGAACTTTAGGGATTTTAATTGTGTTAGGTTCTAATACTTTATGAACTAAATGTATTAGAACTTCAATTTGAAATGTGTTGGCAAACCATGATCAAAACATAGAGTCTAGGTTTAGGCTTGCTCAAAGTATGTTTATTTGTAAAATTAGAATCGAGTGATTGTGGAATTTATTGGGCTAAATCTGCAAGATTTGATTGATCCAAAATTAGACTTGATCGATCGAATCTCGTGCAGATTTATTTTTCTGCAGAATTTCCATTTAGCCCAAGCCCATATGACATGTAAGGTTTAATGTTTTACTCCAAGTATAAAAGGAAAAACCCTAACTACGTTTTAGATATCTTTTTTGATGTGCTGTGTGTTGAATCTCTTATGAAATCTAGAGGTGTTTACCTTCATACACATTTGGTGATCGCTTTAGTTGCTGCATAAAGAACTTAAAGAAGATCTGAAACCTTTGAGTGGAGTCTCAAAGTCATAAATCGGAGAACTTGTGGTTGTAGTGGATCAAGGAAAGAAGTAGTCCACGGACTCAAAACTGTCACGTGGTCGTAGTAGTAAGTTTTCTACTCGAGGTAGCAATAGTGTAAGGTTGAATTTAATCAACCATATTGTTGGCTTTATTCCATGCCAAATTTGCTTGTAATTCAGCATTTAGAAACCCTGTATTTAAGTGGGAATCAAGTAATGGTAGTGTGTAAGAGAGTATGAAGAAATGCTCAAGACTGTGCAGTGAAGCAGGGACTTGTGACTGGATCTTGCGGGTGACTCGCGACTAGCAAGCCACCAAAGGATGCACACGAGTGAAGCATGCAGAAAAGCTAAACTGTCATGCCAACTGTAGCACTACAGGACAAAAAGTACAGACTGGCCATTCAGTTAGCTCACGGCTTGAACTCGCGACTCAGTCAAGTCGCCAGCCAACTCTGCTTTGGAAAAATGACTCTTCGCATTCCAAACATGCACTGGTATATATAAACCCTTATACCCACGATATGTAGAGAGCTTCCAGAGAGAATTTTGAGAGAGAAACCCTAGAGAAAAATAATATTCACTCTGTAAAGTTGTAATTTACAACTGTATTTTTGTTGGCTTTTATTTCGTGTCAAATTTGATTGTAATTATGTTCAATAGTTTAAACCCTGTATTTGTTGTGGGACTTGTTGTAAGGGTTGTGTGATAGAAAGAGTGTTTGAAGACTCAAATATTTGAAGAATGAAGAATTCTCGCGGGTGTCTCGCGACTTAGCATCCCGCGAAGTGAATCATGTGCCAGGCACATGCTGGAATGCAAAAGGTCAGGCCAGGTGGAGACAGCTATGTCTCGCGAGTATCTCGCGGGTAAGGCCTTCCCGCGAGACACCCGCGAGGCTATCTGTTCTGCCAGCCTGTACTTTTTGAGTCACACCTTTTGCACCTATCCTATATATACCATCATTACCCACAATTGTTGAGGAATGCTTCAGAGAGAA
This sequence comes from Quercus gilva, assembly GCA_023621385.1. Lineage (NCBI taxonomy): Eukaryota > Viridiplantae > Streptophyta > Magnoliopsida > Fagales > Fagaceae > Quercus > Quercus gilva. The sequence goes on along the minus strand of CM042473.1, from coordinate 50,429,683 downwards.
AACCCTAGCCAAACACGTTGGTAATTAGAGATTGTCTTCCCCATCTTTCTCTATACATTTGCTTGTGGTATTTCCTCAACCCTTCCCTCTCCATTATCCATATCTGTGAGAGGTTGATAGCCTAAACACTTACCACACCTTGAGAGTGCTGTGTGACGTTTTGGTGCTGCTGGGAAGCATTGGAAGAAGCCTTGAATGGCAGATGCAACATGGAGCTTGTTGCGGGATCCGGATAACTAGGACAAGACACGGTTCCGAGAAGCCTTGTTGGAGTAGGAGCTTGGAGGGCTTAGGTACAGCGGGTAGACTAGGCTTGGAGGGTCTTTTGCTAACCCATGTATCCCAACTGATTGTCTAGTGGATCGATTTCCGCTTGGAGGGCGGCGGAGAGGTTTTACGCCGAGGTCTTCGGTTTCCTCTTCGATAACACGTCTCGGTGTTATCTGTGTTTGCGTCCTTCTTCCCTACTCTTGTTTATTTCATTTTTACTACTGTATTGCTTTAAATATGGATTAGAGTAGTTGTCTTGCTTTTACGCTTGTGTTTACACTATTCCGCACTTATAGTTAAGTTAGTGTAAAATCAACCAAGCCGTAAGTTTAATTTGGGGGTCTAAACCGCTCGTGTGTTTTCAACACATTTTCGAGCTTTCAATTGGTATCAAAGCGGGTACACTTGCTGAGGTTTAATTACCTAAGTGTGATCCTTGACCCTTCTTGAGATGGACCGGTCACAATCGCTCAATGTTCCACCATTTTTTTATGGGAACAATTATGCATTCTGGAAAGTTAGAATGAGAGCATTCTTATGCTCTATCGATGATACCGTTTGGGATGCGGTTGAGATAGGTTGGACCAAGCCGGAGGCCCCTAAGTCCACTTGGGATAAGGCAGCTCTAGCGGCAGCCAATGCTAACAGTAAGGCTTTAAATGCTATCTTTTGTGGTGTGTCCCCTGATGAATTCCACAGGATCTCTCATATGACAGTAGCCAAGGAAGCTTGGGAGATTTTGGAGACTACCTATGAGGGTACAAAGAAAGTTAAGGACACGAAGCTTCAGATGCTTACCACCAAATTTGAAGAACTCAAGATGGGTGATGATGAACCATTTGATTCATTCTATGGGAAGCTCAATGAAATTGTCATTACTAAACTCAATCTTGGGGAGAAGATTGGAGACACTAAGGTGGTGAGAAAAATTTTGAGGTCCCTACTTGAAAGTTTTAGAGCAAAAGTTACAGCCATAGAAGAAAGCAAAGACTTGGATGAGATTAAGATTCAAGAGTTGATTGGGTCTCTCCAAACGTATGAGCTGGGACTGCCTTCCCATAAGACGAGCAAATCGCTTGCTCTCAAAACCATCACCGAAAGAATAAATGATTCCTCCGAAGAAGATGGAATGGAGAAGGAAGTAGCATATCTTGCAAAGAACTTCCGCAAGTTTCTGAAAATGAAGAACAGTGGAAAACCGTTCAACAGAGGAAAGTTCTCTCCGTCAAGAGGTGATAAGAAAGAGTTTAAGGGAAAAGAAGGGAAGGATTATCAACCTTCTTCAGACATTGTGTGCTATGAGTGCAATGGCCATGGACATTTAAAGAAGGAGTGTCCGAATTTTTTGAGGGGAAAAGGGAAAGCTTATGCTACAACGCTCAGTGATTCTGACTCTTCTGATACTGACTCGGAAGAGAGCTGTGACGGTGAGGGAAACTACTCCGCATTCATGACCATTGATCATGTAGACTCCTCGGATGACTTGGGTGCACTTGTGAAGGAACTTGGTGAGCATTCTGATTCAGAGTCCATTGGAATTGTAGAAGAATCAGATGAAGAAAAGGATGAGAGTGCAGCTAATCTTCAAGAAAACTACTCATTACTCCTTGAGAAGTCGGGAAAATATGCAAGGGTAGCCAAGGCGGCCGTCAGAAAAATGAAGAAGGCTGAGGAAGATTACCGGAGCCTCATGGTCAGACATAGGGAGGCAAAATGCGAGATAGAAAAGATGAATGGTGAGCTGTCAGAAGCTTACTTAAAGATCAGATTTCTTGAACAAGAGGTGGTTCAAGCGCAAGCCAAGATAGATAGGGTCTCCTCCAGAAAGTTGAATGATGTTATCTCATCCCAAAAACATTCCTCAGACAAGTCCGGATTGGGATATACCGGAGTAAGTAGCTCATCAGTCAAAGCTACCAAAGAAGTAAAATTTGTGAAGGCCGTAGAGCAAATTATAGAGGAGGCCGTTCCTGAGAATGTTAAGGTTGAAAAGAAGAATGTAATTGAGCAACGGATGGTGAATAAGCCCCGAAATCAATCTGTAGGAAGACATGAAACCAGAGCAAGATCTCTTTCAAGACCTCAACGGGGTCCTAGAACAGATTATGTATGTCACTATTGCGGACTGCGAGGACATACTAGACCAAACTGCCAAAAGTTGAGAGCAGACAACAATGCAAGCGCACCGCGGTCACGAGGAAGAAGAAATGACAATAGAGCTTGGAGCGGTGAGAACTCAAGAAGCCAAAATCGTGATCCCGGAGTGACAGACATGATAAAGATGATAGATGCCTTCACCACTTGCATGGAGAGTTTCACAAGGAGGTTTGAAAGTCCCAACTCTCGTACCCAATCCGTCAAGGATATCACTCCAAACGCACGTGACGTGTGGGTGAAGAGGGGTACTCATGCATAAGCATTATAATATGTCCATGCATCAATTCTTTCCATGTGTAGGGACATTTGTTGTTGCATCATTTCATGCATTTTTTATTTTCTTGTTTAGGTTTAAACCTAGTTTTTGTTGATCTTACTTCTTTTGTTTTGTTTTGGGTGTGTTTCAAAAATTCAAAAACCCATAAAAATTGAAAAATCTCAAAAAGTTTGATCACTTGTTGTGTGCATATCTCATGTGAGTTTGGCCTAGTACCTTCGTACTTATGGCATAGTGCATTTACGATCTTCGCTTGTTCGTATGCACTCTTTTCTGTGTGGAAGAAACCCTGAAAACTATGTGTGACTGTTGTAAATAGATCTTCAAGCTTGTCATGAATGATTGGTCAATAGTCTTGTTGGTCTTGATACTTGCATAGACTTGTATCTATATCTCTTCCCACTTTATTTTTATGTTTTTGTAAAAAGAGCTCTCCAATTGTAAATCTCCAAATGAAAAGAGATATTGAGCTGCAAAAGCCTGTCGCACATACTAGTATTTGACTAGGAAAAAGGGAAAGCGACTCTTCTAATGTAAATTTTATGGTGCTCAAAAAGCCAAAGGCTTATCATCAAAATTGAAATATCACAAATTTCAAGCACCAATCTAAAAAAAAAAGATGTATTTGTCCAATCAAAATGAAAATGGACCAATTGTTATGAGTTATAAGAAGCCAAATGAAAAGCTTCTAAGTTATGTTTTCAATGTGTGGGAGGTCATATATACTCATTTCTATAATGGAGATAGTCCACATGATTTCGTATCAGTTGTGTATGACTCGTGTGAATTGATCATTGAAGCTACGCTCTGGTCTAAGGACTATTTCACATTTGATACTCACACACAACACACAAGTTTTTGATTCAATCAATGCCTATCTCATTTGTGTGATTGTATATGTCCAAATGTGATGTGAATGTCCATGAACTTGTTGATCAAATCCAAAAAGATTTTTGTGAGTTTTATTAGTTTTTGAAAGTGATTTTATACTTTCTTGTGTTTCTTTTTGGTCAAAATGCTTTTTGTGTGTTTTTCATCAAAAAACTGGTTCAGGGGTTGTTTCGCGAGAAGCTCGCGACTAAGCTGCTTCCCGCGAAAAGATTTGAGGGAAATATTTTTTTCATCCTGTCACACAGAGACTTTCGCGACTGTCTCGCGACTTAGCGCTTCTCGCGAAATGCTGTTTGGCAAAAACTGGAATTTTCTCAAAATCAGACAGAGAATATCGCAACTGTTTCGCGACTTAGCGCTTCTCACGAGAAGTTTGTGCTTCAGTGGTCTCTTTCGCGGTTATCTCGCGACTGTGTCGCTACTCCCTATCCCGCGAAAAACGCGTGTTTTCAGTTTTATAGGGCTGATGTGACAGTTTTTCAAAACACAAAAACTTCCCTCCCTCAACTTTCTTCGAACCTCTCTCAACCCAAAAACACTATTCCATCAAATCCCTTTCCAAATCAAAACTTTTTCTGCATTTTCTTCTTCAAGGTATGTTTGTTAATCATTTCTCTTTAAGTTTTTGCTTAGATTATGCAGATTTTTTTGTTAGGGCTTTCAAAATTGGGGATTTTCGAAACTTTGATTGGTTTTCAAAATTGGGTGAAGTTTTTGTCAAATTTTTGATTGGGTTTTGTTTGTTTTGATCTTGATGCATCTGTGTTGGCCCCTTGTGGCATTTTATCATGTATTTAGGCATATTTTTACCATGTTCATGCATTGCTCATACTTAAAGTGTTCTTATGCATATTAAGTGTTTGATTGAATGTCTAAATGATAGTGTTGTGCCTAATTGGTCTCAAGTGAGTCCCAATTTCAATGATTCCATATGTCTTACCATGGTTTGATCTTGAATTGATCTTTGCTCTTCTGTATATTGCATTCTGAATATGTTGCATTTACTTGGCACACACCCTCATGCATCACTTGTTGCACACACATGCATACACACAGACACACACACTTGCACAGTTATTTAATTTCATGCATAATGCCTTGTTTTTTTTTTTCTTGCCTTCTTGTTTTGATTCAGTGCTATATGTGTTGAAGCATGCTTGTGTAAATTGGTCATACTCTGTTTTTGCAATTTACTCTGTTTTGGGAATATCTCAATAGGTACAAACTAACTTGAATCTAATCAAGTCTTTGCTCTTATGTTTTGTGCACTTGTGCTATGTGTGTTGTGTCCACTTGTGCAGATGTCTCCCACCAAGCATGCTGCCTCAAAGAAGAAGGCTCCTAAGCGTGCTCGCACTGAATCCGATCACTTCAAATCCACGGACGCAGATATGAAGTACAATGATTGCTACAAGAAAGCAACCATTGTCATGGAAAGGGTGGTTCAATTGGAGGAGCTTGAGCACACATGCATTCCAGATGCATTCAAAGAAAGAACTTGGACCAAACTGTTGAATCCAATTGGAACCGTGTACTCAGAAATAATCAGAGAGTTCTTCTCCAATGCTGCTGTAGAAGATGACAAGATAATCTGCTGGGTGAGGCACAAAGAATTTAAAATCACAAGGGACAGTATTCAAGACCTTCTGGAGATACGTCCTACCTCACAGCCGATGTCGGTTCAATATGATGAGAGATTGGGGTCTATCACGGAGATGATATCAACTCTTGGTGGGGTTCCAAAGAAATCCTCAATGGATACTCTTAAGTTTTCTCCAGAGATGAGGACTCTGAGCTATGTCATGATCCATAACCTGTATCTGGTCACCAACCTCACCACTTTATCTGCTCCAAGGACGAGATTTCTCTACGACCTCTTCACTCACAAGGAAATTGATATCTGCAGCCACATCTTCCATATCCTGAAAAAGAGCATTACAAAGCAAAATTCAAGAACCATAATGCCTTTTCCCTCACTGATCATGGGGTTCATTGCCAAGACAAAGCTGAAATTCCCTAGTGGCCTTACGGTTGTTCAGAGGGATTACCCCATTGGTGCAAATACTCTTACTCGGAGCACTGCACACATTAAAGGCCCCAAGACTGGTGCTCATCTCATTCCACCGCCTCGGGTTGTGCCTCAGGATGCGCCAGATGAGGGTGGGGATACAGAGGAGGAGATTGACAGGTTCACTTCTGCCCCAGAGACTGCACAGCCATCGTCTTCTGCTCCAGCACAAACACAAGGTCTCAGCAAGCTTGATCAGATCCTAGCTAAGATGGATCACATGTCTACAGTGCTTAACACTCACGTACAGCACACAGCGGATCAGTTTGCATACCTTCAGGAGCAGATCACCACATTATTAGCTCAGATTCAGAGCTTATCCCCTACACATGGGTCAGACTCCGAATCCGACCAGATCTAGTCCTTTGGCCATTCCGGTCAAAAAGGGGGAGAACATTTTTTAGGGGGAGCTGATGAAGAAGAGCTTGCACAGCCTTAGGGGGAGCGTAGCTTAGATACATAGTTACATTAACTATTGGTTATTGGTTTTACAGACGGGTTTACTAAGTTTTTTTTAGTTAATGTCTTACTGTTTTTGGTTTATAGTTCTGACACTTATGCTTTAATTTCAGTATATTTTCAGAATTGTGTGTTTATTTCTATGCTTTGTGGCATATGTGCTATGTGGCATTTTTATTTTGTACCCATGATTGCTTTTGTAGGTCTTTGTGGTTTGTGCCATGCATTTGCAATACCTTACCTATGCAACCTTCATGCATGTTTGCTTGTTTTTCAATGTCATGCATTTTACTTCAAGTACATCACTCTTGTGCCCATGTAGGATTGTTCCTAGATGCATACACGTTCTATGCATTGGTTGAGTGATGAACACTCTTGTGCCCTAGTAGGATTGTTCCTAAATGCAAATACTTCGTGTATTTCGCATTGGTTGAGTGTTGGAGTTGCAAGTGACTCTCTTCAATTGAGCTTATCTTCTTGCAAATCTGGATGTTCATTCCCTGTGTGAATGAGCATAGTAATTGCTTATGTATAGTGATTACTTGTTTGATCTTGCCATGATCTAGTGTTTCTATTTCATTGCTTGATCATGCCATTATTGCTCCATATGCTTTTCAAGTTTTTCTGCATACAATGATGTTCTTGTGTTGTTGTGTTTCAGGAGTTACTTGTTCATATGTTTCAAGAGCACTTCAGAATCTATAATTAGGTGTGAGTGAGTTTTGCCTTTGTTCCCAAACTCACGTTTAAGTCTAGAGTCTGTTTTAGGGTTTTGTCACGGAATAGCCAAAGGGAGAGATTGTAAAGTTGTAATTTACAAGTGTATTTTTGTTGGCTTTTCTTCCGTGCCAAATTTGATTGTAATTATGTTCAATAGTTTAAACCCTGTATTTGTTGTGGGACTTGTTGTAAGGGTTGTGTGATAGAGAGAGTGTTTGAAGACTCAAGCATTTGAAGAATGAAGAATTCTCGCGGGTGTCTCACGACTTAGCATCCCGCGAAGTAAATCATGTGCCAGGCACATGCTGGAATGCGAAAGGTCAGGCCAGGTGGAGACAGCTATGTCTCGCGAGTATCTCGCAGGTAAGGCCTTCCCGCGAGACACCCGCGAGGCTATCTGTTCTGCCAGCCTGTACTTTTTGAGTCACACCTTTTGCACCTATCCTATATATACCATCATTACCCACAATTGTTGAGGAATGCTTCAGAGAGAAAACCCTAGCCAAACACATTGGTAATTAGAGATTGTCTTCCCCATCTTTCTCTATACATTTGCTTGTGGTATTTCCTCAACCCTTCCCTCTCCATTATCCATATCTGTGAGAGGTTGATAGCCCAAACACTTACCACACCTTGAGAGTGCTGTGTGACGTTTTGGTGCTGCTGGGAAGCATTGGAAGAAGCCTTGAATGGCAGATGCAACATGGAGCTTGTTGCGGGATCCGGATGACTAGGACAAGACACGGTTCCGAGAAGCCTTGTTGGAGTAGGAGCTTGGAGGGCTTAGGTACAGCGGGTAGACTAGGCTTGGAGGGTCTTTTGCTAACCCATGTATCCCAACTGATTGTCTAGTGGATCGATTTCCGCTTGGAGGGCGGCGGAGAGGTTTTACACTGAAGTCTTCGGTTTCCTCTTCGATAACACGTCTCGGTATTATCTGTGTTTGCATCCTTCTTCCCTACTCTTGTTTATTTCATTTTTACTGCTGTGTTGCTTTAAATATGGATTAGAGTAGTTGTCTTGCTTTTACGCTTGTGTTTACACTATTCCGCACTTATAGTTAAGTTAGTGTAAAATCAACCAAGCCGTAAGTTTAATTTGGGGGTCTAAACCGCTCGTGTATTTTCAACACATTTTCGAGCTTTCAGACTCATCCACAATATTTACATAGAGACTCTTCAAATTCCTCCACTCTCACCCTCTCCATTGTTACATTCTTGAGAGGTTCATTAGCCAAATCATTTTCTCACCATACCCATATCTGTGAGAAGGCTTTTTTGGTGCTTTGGGAAGCAGTTAGGAAGGGACCAATGGTTATTGGTTAATGCTATGGGCTATAGTGGAATCCAATAAGCTAGAAAAGACAAAGGTTTGGTGTAACCTCGTTGGAGCAAGAAGCTTGGAGGGCTTAGGTACACTGGGTAAATTAGGCTTAGAGGGTCTATTACTGTTCATGTATTCTAACTATATTTTCTAATGAATTATTGACCGCATGGAGGGCAGTGGAGAGGTTTTACGCCGAGGGCATCAGTTTCCTCTTCAATAACACATTGTTGTGTTATCCTTGTGTTTGCATATCTCTTCCCTTAATCTTTACTATTTAATTTCTATTGTGGATGTGATTTTAATAGGTTTAGATTGTTTATCAATTCTGTTATTAGCTTATATTCATTTTCCACACATATATTGTTTGACATTAAACTTGAATTGATAATTTTATAATTGGGGGTCTAAACGTTCATAGTGTTTTACAAACATATTGAACTTTCAAATAGGATGTTAGTGGTCTAAGTCTTATTGTACAAACTTCAATTCTTTCATTAATGGATATGTTTTACCTTGAGGATAGCTAGGTTAAATCCTCCCCAGGTTTATTACCGGTTTGGTTTTCCTGAGTTATTATATCGTGTGTTCTTTATATTTCCGCATTATTTACATGATATGATTTGCTTGTGTTAAACTAGATCTGAATAATTTTTCTAAGTAATCACTTGGCTAAATAACTAGGTTAAACAACTTTTGTTTCAAGGGGTCTAAAAACGTACAAATTGAATCTCTTTTTGCATTTGATGAAGTATAAGGTAGGATACTCTTTGTAGTATAAATGATTTCTTCTCAAATATTGATACTCTCTCTCTTTAGAAATATTTTGAACAATTATATTGAAGTAATAATGCCCATTAGCTTGTAGGTCGATTGGCACCTACCTGTGTGGAGTTCCAGGTTTAACCTGCCTCCTCTACCCCCTTGCTAAAGAAAAAGAAAAATGATAGTGTAACTTTTAATATCATTATCTTTAAAATTCTTTATATAATGAAAACTGTAAAGATACAAAAATGGGAAAATTATATTTTAAACTCTATATCTTAGGAGTGGTTTTAAATTAAGCAATATAGTTTCAAATCCAAACCTAAAGTTAAAGATTGTTAATTTGTTACAAATAAAACCTTGTAGTTTTGGTTATTTTAAATTGAACATTGTGCTTTTAAATTTGTATCAATATAGGGGTATTGTAAGTCAATTTATTGGCACCTTCTGGTGAGTTCATAATATTTATAGTTTGTGTAATTTCCAACTAGCATTTGTTGGCTGTAATTCCGTGCCAAATTTGATTGTAATTTCTTCAATCATTTTCCTATATTTATGTGGGTTTATTTGTAAGGGACGAGTGTGAGAGATTGGTGAAAAATCAAGCTTTGAAGATGAATCAGTGTAGTTTGCAATTAACTCGCGAGAAGCTTGCAAGAAAGTAACCCACGAAAAGGCCACATGTGAAGCACATGATTAGAAGATAAAGAGTCATGCCAGCCTGTCATTTCGTGAGTACTTAGTGAGAAAGGCCATCTTGCGAGGTACCCACCAAACAATGTGTTTGGCAAAAAGAAAAGTTGCTTTACCAAATTCTTTACCCACACTATAAATACCCTTATTACCCATGAATTATAGGGAGTGCTTTTCAGAGAGAAAACCCTAGCATATACACTTGAGAGTTAAAGATTGTTATAACTACAATCATCTACGAATTTCCTCTTAGTTTTCCTCTACTCCTACCTCTCTATCTCTACATCCTTGAGAGGTTCTTAGCCCAAACACTTATCTAACCCAATATGAGTGTTGAGTGAAGTTTTGGTGCTGATAGGAAGCATTGGAAGGAGCCATTTAGTGGCGGATGCAATCGGCCTGAATTGCGGGATCCGAAAATCTAGTGAAGACAAGATTCTAAGAAGTCTGTTAATAGCAGGAGCTTGGAGGGCTCAAGTACATGGGGGTAGACTAGGCTTGGAGGGTCTTTTGCTATTCGTGTACTCCAACTATATTCACTAGTGGATCTATTTCGACATGTAGGGTTGTGGAGAGGTTTTTCGCCGAGTCCTTCAGTTTCCTCTTCGATAACACATCTTGGTGTTATCTTGTGTTTGAATCTCTCTTCCCTACTCTTTAAGCTTTACTTTTATTGTTCGTTGTGGCTGGATATGGCTTAGAGTAATGTTATCGACATATTGCGCTTATTTACTCTTATTCCGCACTTTGATAAGTTAAGGTGAAAGCAATTTAGCTGTAATTTTAATTTGGGGTCTAAACAATCTCTAGTGTTTCACACTAATTTTAGCTTTCAATTGGTATGCAAGCAGGTACACGTTAGATTTCATTATCCTTGTATGATCCTAGACCTCTCCTAGCTATGGATATGGCAATAGAAAAAGCTAACATGAATTGTGGTGTGTTTGTGATAATGACTCTATGAGCATCTTTGGAGATTTTCCTAATAATGAGCTCTTAGAGTTATTAAAATCAAAGAAACAAGCTAGAATGTTCATACACATGCTAAAATGTTTAGTGCATAGAAATCACATGCTTCATAATAGTTTATGTGAGTCTAATTCCCTGATTGAAAAGCATAAACAGAGGAATAGACACTATTGCAATAAGCTCGATAGTTTAAAAAGAAAGCTTCACTCATCCGAGCAAAATGTAAAGGAAGATGAGTCTTGTTTTGAAAAACAAGAATGTTTATCACATGCTTTTCTTTTGTTCATACCACATTAAAAGTGTTTAACTCGTGGTTGTGGTATCTTGACAGTGGGTGCTCAAGGCACATGACTGGCAACAAATCTCTTTTTAAAAGCCTTAAAGAAACGGAGGATGGCTATGTGACGTTTGGATATGGTAGCCACTCACAAGTCCTTGGAAAGGGAACTATTGACATTCTAGGACTTCCTTTGTTGACTGATGTTTTATACAACCACAATGAGGACTTTCTGAGCATCACCCAAATCCATGATGAGGACTTTCTGGTCCATTGGCATAGTGTATTTACGAGCTTAGCTTGTTATGTATGCACATTTTTAAGTGTGAGAGAAATCTAGAAATCTACATTTGATTGTTGTAAATAGATCTTCAAGCTTGTCAAGAATGATTAGTTAATAGTCTTGTTTGATCTTGATATATGCGTAGACTTGTGCCTATATATCTCTTCACATTTTTTTTTTTTTGGTCAAAAAGCTCTAGAAACGTCAATCTCTAAAAGGAGAAAGAGCTGAAAAAGCCTTACTTCGAAAACTAGTTTAACTAGGAAAAGGTGGAGCAAATTGTATTCAAAATGTTTGGTGCCAAAGTCAAAGACTTATTCTTCAAAAAAATATAAAAAATTTCATGGCATCTCTACTCAAAAATTGAGTTGTATGTGATCAAAAAGTATGAAAAATGGAAGCCAAATGAAAAACTTTCAATCAAATGTACACTTTGGTTGGGGGGGGGGGTCATATATGTTCATTTCTACTAATAAGATAGGTCACTTGGCTTCATACTAGTTATGTATGACTTGGTTGAAATGATCATTGAAACTTTATACTAGACTATGGCCTAATTTATACTTGATTCACGCACACAACACACAAGTCTAATGTTCAATGAATGCCTATTCAATTTGTGTTCAAATGTAATTTGTGTATACTTAATTGCTTGATGAATAAACCTAAAAGATTTTTGAATATTTTATTTGTTTTTGAAAGTGTTTTTGTGTAGCACTTGTGTTTTAAATTTTTTTCCAAAAAGCCAAATCTATTTTGTTGAAAAACTTCTTCAAAGGCATGCATGTTAATCAATCAATTTTTGAATCAATTTGAGCACCCAATTTAGCAAAGTATATGCATGTTATGTGTGAAAACAATAAGAGATAAGATTGCAAAACTGCAAGATAGATACAAAAAACAATGCGATGCATGTGAATCCTAAACATAAATGATGCATTAAAAAAACAGGCCAAAAACTTAAAAACTGAAAATTTTTCAGTTTCGATAGGTCGAGCATCGATTGAATACCAATCAAGTCAGGCAAAAGCTAGACTTGAAAAATATGGAAATTTTTGATTGATCAAAAATTAGATTCGATCAATCGAAATTCTAGAAAATTGAATTTTTTGAAAAAATGCAGAAACTACTCAAACCAAAGAATTTCATAAATGAAATGCATGAGAATAAGTTTAAATTTTTTCAAAAACATTTGTTTTCAACCTAGAACTTCAAAAACAAGATTTTCACACTTTTTACCCCCAAATTTTCAACCCTTGAACATATTTTGTATCAAAATCATAGAATATATAATCTTGGATGGCCAAAACAAAATCACACACAATATTATGTACTAAGTTTAGCTAAGAATGAGTTGTGTAGTGTGTGCAACTAGGAATAGCATGAAACACATGTGAGGTGATATATAGATAGTAATTGATCAAAATTTCTACAAAATTCATCACATAAGTTTGAAAGAGACTATCACCTAAAGAGTTACATCATATAACTCTCACATCTCCTAGAAAACAAGCTTGCAATCATGTAAAATTTTTTTTATTTTGCCTCATGATGTACACACCATTTTTATTTCATTGTGAAATTATTAGATTAGAAAGATAATATACACACCAATTTTATTTCATTGTGTCATTTTTATTATAGCCCAATAATGTACTCACCAATTTTAGTATTAATCTAAGGCTACACATTTTGTTCTTTTTGTGCATGTGCTACATTTTCTCGGGCATAAAATCTTATGATATGCACTAAAGAGTTCATGATTGGCTGGTAAACAATTGTGAAATGGTTATTTATGCTTTTCTCATTAGGTTCTAGTCCTAACAATCAAAAGAATATGACTTCAAAATCAAGATCATGTGATCAAAAACGATAAACAACTCCCACAAAACATGCACTACATAGCTAAAACTAACAAAGTGTAGTAAAATAAGCTCATCCAAGATAAACAGGGTACACAAGCATGTTATGTAAAGATAATATGACCAACCTTAACTACACATCCATGATAAGCAATACAAAACATAAAAATCTTTTTGGTTTAAAAAAAATTTTATGACCAAAAATGAAAGGCACACATTATGCTAAATGAACAATGCAAAACTATGCATGATAGTGCTTAACTATGCTATAGAGGGTATACAAATAAGAAATATCAATTTCTTAATTAACCCATGAGTACATGTACAAACTAGTACATACTCATACAAAATCATATTTATCTCAAAATAATCATGCACTTAGTTGAGTAATACATACTATTCAAATTTCCCCACAATGTTAAGTATGTTCTAAATCAAGAGAGAGATATTATAATTCATGTAATCCTCAAGAAAAATAAAACTAGACACAAATCTTTTTTTTTTTTTTTTTTTTTGTAAATTTTCAATGTTTTTGGATTTTTTGAATAATCAAAACAACCTAAGAAAATAAAACAACCAAAAACTAAAAGTAAACATGTCTACAAATAATTGAAAGAATTAAATTAGGGACAAGTCAGCAACACTCACCTTAAAGAATCTTTTCTCACCTATATAGTATGAGTCTTCGGTTTTGTAGGTGAAAATCCATGAGAAGCGAAGTGTATTTGAGGGATTACACCAATCTTCTGAGAAAGACTGAAATTTTGCAAATTCCTTTCACAAGCCAACAAGCTCAAATTTTACAAAAGAATATGAAACAATTTATATGGACTTATGGCAGGAGAAATATCATCACATATCCTAGACTGAAACACAGAATGCTTAAATTTCAATTTATGACAAATAGGACAAATATGACCGAAGACACCACAAAAGTGACAAATAGGAACAAATTTTGGAACATTAGTATTCCTAGCAGCAAATCTATTCTCAGATTTTGGTTTTTGCCTCAACAAATAACAATTTGGTCTAATGTGACCAGAAGCACCACAAAGGTGACAAGTAGGCACAAAAATAGATTTATTATGCTCTCTAACAGTAGGTTTAGACTTAAGTTTAGAAACTTCAACGTCTACATCAGAACTTTTACCTTTGTCTAACCTAGCAAAATAAGCATTTTCTTTATTATTCATCTTGAAATGAGGGATGCAAACTTTTTCAGCTTTAGGCTCAAGAAAAACAGAAACATTTCTGTTATCAACAATAGGCTTGGTACTAGTCAAATTTTCAATTTTAGCTTTAGATTCAACTAACTCTTGTTCAAACCTTTTCATCTTCTCATCTTAAGAGGAAATTTGATTTCTCAAAAATTCATTCCTTTTATTAGATTTATCTAATCTAACAACCAATTTCTCTTTTTCAAGATTAGCCAATTTTAACTCTTCCTTGAATTTCTTCGCAATTTTCAATGATTTAAATAATTTCTTACGAAAAGTTTCACAATCATCAATAAGATCAACAGAAGCAATAGCATCTTCTTTATTCAAATTGTCACAAACATGAGAAGAAAGACACCTAAATTATCCCTGATAGTAGGGATCAAGGATCAACTCTTAGATCAAAAGATCTAACACAAGAGCTAACTGTTCTAATACCACTTGTACGTTTTTAGACCCCTTAAAACACAAGTTGTTTAACCTAGTTATTTAGCCAAGTGATTACTTAGATAAATTATTCAGATCTAAGTTAATACAATAAAATCATATCATGACAAAAATGCGGAAATATAAAGAACACACAACATGATAACCTAGGAAAACCAAACCAGTAAAAAACCTGGGGAAGATTTAACCTAGCTATCCTCAAGGTAAAACAAATCCGCTATGAAAGAATAGAAGTTTTTATAATAAAACTTAGACCACTAACATCCTATTGCTACCTCGAGTAGAAAACTTACTACCACAACCACCTAACAGCTCCGAGTCCACGAACTAGTTCTTTCTTTGATCTATAGCAACCACAAGTTCACCTACTTGTGACTTTGAGACTCCACTCAAAGGTTTTGGATCTTCTTGAAAGTTCTTTGTGCAGCAACTGCAACCACCATCAAGTTCTTAATGCAAATATTGATCTTGATAGCTTTATGTGTGTGTATGAAGGTAAACACCACTCAGATCTCACAAAAGATTCAACACACAACTCAACAAAGACCTTAGAGAGCTTTTGGGTACAAAACCCTAGATCTACAAAAGAGGCATAAGATGCACTCTAATCTCTCTTTAAAAGGCCTTATAAAAACATGCTTAAGGTTTCTTTTATATACTAGGAGATGTAGATCTGAAACCTTAATCCTTAATAGGCTTGAACTGCTGTTTGAGCTTAATTCAAATTCTGCAGATCGATCGAACCTTACTTTCAATCGATCGAGCTTTACAATTTTGCACAGTAAGATTCTGCATTCAGCTCGATTCAAACTATAACAAATAAACTTTGAGCAAGCCTAAAGTTAGACTCATTGTTTTGATCATGGTTTGCCAACATATACAAAGTGAAGTTCTAATACATTTAGTTCCTAAAGTGTTAGAAGCTAGCAATCTCCCCCTTTGGCAATCCGTGACAAAACACATTACAAGAGATAAAATGCTTAAAGTAAAAAACAGCCCAATTACACATTGTTGCCCAAATTACAATTCAAACTAACTACTAACTATCAGTTGCAAGAATAGGCAGCAGCTTCGAATGAATTAACCTGTAAATTCTTGAAACACTAAATAAACCATAAACGCATGTGTGGAAAATACAAGTAAACCAAAATAAACAAACGAAAGCAAATAATAAATATGCAAACTAACTCTCCCTCTAAAGTTAGATACATTAAAAAAAAAAATTATTTTCTCCCTCTTTCAAAAACAATTTTAACTTCTCTAAAACAAAACAAACAAGATTCCCACATTTAATTTATTTCTCCCCCTTTTTATCACGTATTGACAAAGATAACTCAAATAAAGAGTAAATAGGAAACATACGCAACAAAAGTCAAGAGAAAATAGAGAATCAAGCAAACAAATGAATCCAACTCTATAGAGAATAGAGGCAACTCCCCTTATGAACAAAGATTAAAAATAGATCCCCCCCACCCCCCCCCCCCCCCCCAAAAAAAAGAAAAGAAAAACAAAACAAGTTTTGGGGAAAATTTAGGAGGTAGGGATAAATAAAAAGACAAAAAACCAAACTTAAAAATCAAGTTGAGGATACACTTGAACAAAATATTTTCTTTTTCAATAAATGCAAATTGGACACTATGTGACCCATAAACATATGCATGCAATGTGTGTAAGAGAAAATATTTGCATATTGATTATCCATCATATCTCTTAAGAAAAATATTTTCTGCAATTCACACATAAAAATAGCATATACTAAAATGTACAAAGGACTCAAAAATTAATCAATCAATTTTTAAATCAAGTTGAGTACCCAATTTAGCAAAGTTTATGCAAGTTATGTGTGAAAACAGTAAGAGATATGACTGCAAAACTACAAGATGGATACAAAAAACAATGCAATGCATGTGAATCCTAAACATAAATGATGCATAAAAAAAACTTGGTCTAAAACTTAAAAACTGCAAATTTTTCAGTTTCAATCGATCAAGCATCGATCGAATACTAATCGAGTCATGCTAAAGGTAGGCTTGAAAATTTTGGAAATTTTCAATTGATCGAAAATTAGATTCGATCGATTGAAGTTCTAGAAAACTGAATTTTTTTAAAAAATCAGAAGATTATGTAGAAACTACTCAAACCAAGGAGTTTCATAAATGAAATGCATGAGAATGAGTTTAATAGTTTTTCAAAAACATTTGTTTTCATCCCAGAACTTCAAAAAACAAGATTTTCACACTTTTTACCTCTAAATTTTCAACCCTTGAGCATATTTTGTATCAAAATCACAGAATATGTAATCTTGGTTGGCCAAAACAAAATCACACACAATATTATGTACTAAATTTAGCAAAGAATAACTTGTGTAGTGTGTGCAACTAGTAATAGCATGAGATACATGTGAGGTGATATGTAGATAGTAATTGATCACAACTTCTACAAAATTCATCACATAAGTATGAAAGAGACTATCACCTAAAGAGTTACATCATATAACTCTCACATATCCTAAAAAACAAGCTTGCAATCATGTAAAAATTTTTAATTATGCAGAAACTACTCAAACCAAGGAGTTTCATAAATGAAATGCATGAGAATGAGTTTAATAGTTTTTCAAAAACATTTGTTTTCATCCCAGAACTTCAAAAACAAGATTTTCACACTTTTTACCTCTAAATTTTCAACCCTTGAGCATATTTTGTATCAAAATCACAGAATATGTAATCTTGGTTGGCCAAAACAAAATCACACACAATATTATGTACTAAATTTAGCAAAGAATAACTTGTGTAGTGTGTGCAACTAGTAATAGCATGAGATACATGTGAGGTGATATGTAGATAGTAATTGATCACAACTTCTACAAAATTCATCACATAAGTATGAAAGAGACTATTACCTAAAGAGTTACATCATATAACTCTCACATCTCCTAAAAAATAAGCTTGCAATCATGTAAAAAATTTTAATTATGCAGAAACTACTCAAACCAAGGAGTTTCATAAATGAAATGCATGAGAATGAGTTTAATAGTTTTTCAAAAACATTTGTTTTCATCCCAGAACTTCAAAAACAAGATTTTCACACTTTTTACCTCTAAATTTTCAACCCTTGAGCATATTTTGTATCAAAATCACAGAATATGTAATCTTGGTTGGCCAAAACAAAATCACACACAATATTATGTACTAAATTTAGCAAAGAATAACTTGTGTAATGTGTGCAACTAGTAATAGCATGAGATACATGTGAGGTGATATGTAGATAGTAATTGATCACAACTTCTACAAAATTCATCACATAAGTATGAAAGAGACTATCACCTAAAGAGTTACATCATATAACTCTCACATCTTCTAAAAAACAAGCTTGCAATCATGTAAAAATTTTTATTTTGCCTCATAATGTACATACCATTTTTATTTTGTTGTGAAATTATTAGATTAGGAAGATAATTATAGCCCAATAATATACACACCAATTTTAGTATTAATCCGAGGCTACACCCTTTGTTCTTTTTGTGCATGTGCTACACTTTCTCGAGCACAATAAAACATAGCAATGTAAATAAAGCACTATGTTTTATAGTGCTTTATTTAAAACTTTCAAGTGCTTTAGTTTAAAACATAGTTTTTCTTTAGTACTTTGTGTCCCTTGGTTTTTATAGCCGTTTCTTGATGCTTTAAGTTATCGGTTGCTTCTCGCTTTAGTTTCTTTAATGCATCATAGGGTTTGTTGGACATTCAATTAATTTTAGCATTGCTCTTAATTGTATTGCATGCTCGGGTGATCATTTACTAGTTAAATGTTCATTGTGGTCATTTCTAGTGATTGTTTATGTATGATCAAGTTATGCTACATGTTCACATATCTTGTGTTTATCTTGATCGCATTTTGCTTATTCTTTATACATGCCTTGTGTTCTACTTGTCTCGTGCTTAATGAAGTTTATTTGTTATGTGCAAGTGTTTTAGGATACAGGTGTATATGGTTCAAGTGCTTCATAGCTTTTAAATTTAGGTGTGAGTGAGTTTTGCCTCTGTTCCCAAACTCACATTTAAGTCTAAGGTCTATTTAGGGGTTTTGTCATGGAATAGCCAAAGTGGGAGATTGTAAAGTTGTGATTTCCAACTAGCCTTTGTTGGCTTTAATTCTTTGCCAAATTTGATTGTAATGTTTTCAATCATTTCCCTGTATTTATGTGGGTTTAATTGTAAGGGATGAGTGTGAGAGATTGGTGAAGAATCAAGCTTCGAAGATGAATCAGTGCAATTTGCGACTAGCTCGCGAGAAGCTCGGGAGAAAGTTACTCGCAAAAAGGCCACGTGTGAAGCACATGACTAGAAGCTGAAAGTCATGTCGGCCTATCATTTTGCTAGTACTTCACAAGAAAGGCCATCTTGTGAGGTACCCGTGAAACATTGTGTTTGGAAAAAAAGAAAAGTTGTTTTACCAAATTCTTTACCTACACTATAAATACCCTCATTAGCCATGAATTGTAAGGAGTACTCTTCAGAAAGTAAAACCTAGCATATACACTTGAGAGTTAGAGATTGTTATACCCATAATCATCTACACATTTCCTCTTCTTCTACCTCTCCATCTCTACATCCCTGAAAGGTTCTTAGCCCAAATATTTACCACACCCAATCGGAGTGTTGAGTGAAGTTTTGGCTTTGTTAGGAAGCATTAGAAGGAGCCATTTAGTGGCAGATGCAATTAGGTTGAATTACGAGATTCAGAAAGATAGTGAAGAAAAGATTCCAAGAAGTCCATTGGTAGCCGGAGCTTGGAAGGCTCAAGTACATGGGGTAGACTAGGCTTGGAGGGTCTTTTATTATTTGTGTACTTCAACTATATTCACTAGTGGATCGATTTCAACTTAGAGGGTCATGGAGATGTTTTTTGCTTAGTTCTTCGGTTTCCTCTTCGATAACACATCTTGGTGTTATCTTGTGTTTGCATCTCTCTTTCCTACTCTTTAAGCTTTACTTTTATTGTTCATTGTGGTTAGATATGGCTTAGAGTAGTGTTGTCGGCATATTGTGCTTATTTACCCTTATTTCGCACTTTGATAAGTTAGGGAAAAAGCAATCTAGCTGTAATTTTTAATTTGGGGTCTAAACAAACTCTACTATTTTGCACTAATTTAAGCTTTCAATTCGAATTCCCCTAACTCGTTATAACTATCTGTAATGTTGTGATTTACAACTACATTTTATGTTGGCTTTAATTCCATATCAAATTTTACTGTAATTTTGTTCAATCATTTCCTTGTATTTTTATGGGATTTAATGTAAGGGTTGTGTGTGAGACTTTGGTGAAGATTCTATGAAGATGAAAAATTTGCAACTAGCTCGTGACTGGCTCATGAATGCCAACTTGTGAAAAGGCCACGTGAGAAGCACATGTTGGAATTTGAAGAGTCTTTGTTAGGCTAGATTTCGTGAGTCATTTGCGACTTAGGCCAAGTCGTGAGTAACCTGCGAAACTCTTTGCCTGATATTTTTTAGTGTGCCTTTTCACATACCTTTACTAATACTATATATCCTCTTTACCCACAAAATTGTAAGTAGAATAAGGAGTTTTTCCAAGAAACTTTTGAGAGAGAAAACTCTAGCCAAACACTTGAGAGTTAGAGATTGTTTACTCATAATAATCTACACCATTTCTCTAAAGTTTCCTTTACTCCTACCTCTCCATCTGCACCCTAGAGAGGTTCTTAGCCCAAACACTTACCTCATCCATTCTGAGTATTGAGAGAAGCTTTGGTGCATGTGGGAAGCATTAGAAGAAGCTGTTAAGTGGCCGATACAATTTGGAGCTGATTGCGGGATCCGAACAACTAGCGAAGACTTGGCTCCATGAAGCCCGTTGGTAGCAGGAACTTGGAGGATTCAAGTACGTTGGGTAGATTAGACTTGGAGGGTCTCTTAATTATTCATGTACTCCAACTTTATTCACTAGTGGATCGATTTTCACTTAGAGGGCCGCAGAAAGGTTTTTCGCCGAGAACTTCAGTTTCCTCTACGATAACCCATCTCGGTGTTGTCTTGTATTTGCATCTCTCTTCCCTACTCTTTAAGCTTTACATTTATTGATTATTGTACTTTCTTATACCTTAGACTAGTGTTTCGGTTTTATTCCGCATTATTTACTCTTGTTCCACACTTAGTTAAGTTAGAATTAAAACAACTAAACTGTAATTTAAAATTTGGGGGGTTTAAATTGGCTATAGTGTTTCACACTATTTGAGCTTTCATTTGGTATCAAAGCGGGTACAATTTTTGATTTCGTTATCCTTGTGTGATCCTAGACCCCATTTGAGATAAATACATCTTAATCTCTCAACGCACCTCTTTTCTTTGATGGGAGTAACTATGTGTTTTGAAAAGTATGTATGCGTGCTTTTCTATGTGCTATTGATTAGACCGTTTGGGACTCTGTTGAGAATGGTTGGGTGAATCCAACAACACCCAAGGTCGAGTGGGAGAAGGCCGCCCTTGCTTTGGCAAATGCTAATAGCAAAGCTATTAATGCAATAATTTGTGCTATGAATTTGACAGGATCTCTCATGTAAATATCGCTAAAGAGGCGTGGAAAATGATCAAGACCACCTATAAGGGAACCAAGAAAGTTAAGGACACCAAATTGCAAATGCTCACTACTTGGTTTGAGGAAGTGAAGATGAGTCGATCGACTCATTCTATGGTAGACTCAATGAGATTGTCATTGCCAAGCTTAATCTTGGAGAAAAGATTGATAATGACAAAATTGTAAGCAAAGTCTTAAGATCCTTACCTGAAAGCTTCGGAGTTAAAGTCACCACCATTGAGGAGAGTAAAGACTTGGATGAAATCAAGATCTAAGAGCTTGTTGGTTCTCTTCAAACTTATAAGCTAAGCTTACCCTCTAACAAGTCTAGCAAATCACTTGCTCTCAAAACTATAAATGAAAAAATTGATGATTCCTCGGATAGGGATGATGTTGAGAAAGAGGTGGCTTATCTTGCAAAGAAATTCCACAAATTTTTGAAGATGAAGAACAATGGGAAGTCACTTGGCAAAGGAAAATTCTCATCCTTCAAGAATGACAAGAAAGACTTCAAGCAGAAGGATGTAAGAGAGTCATCACTACCCGAAGGCATTGTTTGCTATGAATGCAATGTACATGGGCATTTAAAGACGTAGTGTCCGAACTATTTGAGAGGGAAAGGTAAGGTGCTAACAACCACCCTAGGTGATTTAGAGAGCTCAAACTCAGATTCTGAAGAAGGAAGTGATGGTGATGGAAAATACTCTGCATTTATGGCAATTACCTCGGTTGATTAAAAGAAGAATTGAGACAATTGGTTGAGGAACTCGGTGTACACACCGATGTTGAAGAAGTTGAAGTTTCGGATGATGAGGAAGTATACCTTAATGAAGGTGATAAGAAACTTCAAGATGTTTATGAAATATTGCTTGAGGATTATGGCAAGTATGCCAAAGTTATTAAGAGTGCGGTCAAGAAGATGAAGAGAATTGAAGAAGACTTTAAATCCACTCTTACCAAATGTGAAGTTGAAGACTTGAAAGAGGAACTGTTGAATGCTTAGTACAGAGACAACAGAAAGTGTCGGAGTCGCCACCTAGTTATATGATCTAGGAACCATGAATATAACGTCTTTTCAAGGAAGGACCATTGAACTTACTACTTGAGTATGGGTTCGGAGTTTAGGTACGTTCTTGGGAAGGTGTTAGGCACCTAAGACTACCCAACCCTAAGGTTGGCCTCCCATCATTGTGTCTTATATCTTAACCTTATTAAATACATGTTCAATACTTGTATTGTAACTCACACACTCACTAGCATACATCTAAGCATATAACATGGCATCATTATCCCAAAACAGCATACCTATTTATCTATAAAGCAATTAGAAACCCAACCACACATATATACAAACCCTAGCATACATCTATCATGGCATCTCATCAACCTAGCATACATCTATCATGCATCACATTATAAACCCTAACATGTTATCATCATACATACCATCCACTTGACATTCATCTAGCATCGTATTGTATATCTCATCCAAGGCAGCAACATGTAAACATCAAAAAATCACATTGGGAACATGATGATCATTAAGAACACGTTGTTCAACCAAACACATTCATGTTCCTCATCAAACCATGTTATCAAAAAATATGTATGTACATGTGAATGCATGACTTACCTTTACTTACCTCATTGCACCACAACACCTATGGCATCAATGAATGGACATGTGAATGAATGACATGGCATTAAAACTAAGAAACAAAAAGATAAACCTTAATCTAGCATACAATGACAAACAAACATGTGAACAAAGAAAAAGAGACTCAAAAGCATATAAAATGGATAAAACAGAGGCATATTAGGTAAAACAAACAAAGCAAAAGAAATAGGAAAATCAGAATTAGGGTTTTTGGGCACGAGTATGCGTGCACATACATAGGCCTGTGTACGCATACTTCAAGCCTGCATGTGCATTCAAAATTATGTGTACATAGTCACACCTGAACCCTAACCCAAAAAATAGACAAGTAGAAAAACAGAGCAAGACTTGAAAGCTTAAATCTATCAGCCTAACATGCTTAAAAAATATAAAGAAAGTATAAAATTAACCTAAACAAACATATATAAATATAAACTAAGCAAAGAAACAGATTAAAACATAACAAGAAAGCAGAAAAGAAAAGGAAAAGAAAAAGAAAGAGTTAGCACAATACCTCAAACAAGAAGCTTTTCAAACTTGATTTTGACTATTCCCCTTAGTAAATCTATTCACAAATCAATAAAAACGTGATTAGTAATCTTAAACTCAAAGGATCAAGGCCAGAAAAGACCCTAATAAAATAAAATTGACTTGAGGATGTTTTGTGAAAAACTCCTTCTTTGATTCACTATTTCTAGTGAATCTTAGGTTTTCCCTTAGGATTTTTCTCTATCTTTTGAAAAGGTACCGTGTAAGGCTTTATATAATTGAAAAATAAGGGTTTGGAACAGCTTTTAGACAATGTAGGATTCATTCCAAACCTCAGTCTTTAATTCACAAAACTTGCCTTTTTTATATCCCTAAAACCTTAGTTGCGTACGCAGACCTGTGCTTGCGTACGTTGCGTGTGGCCTGCATACGCAAACCATGGGTTTTCTTTGGCCTTTATTTTCCAAAAATATATTTTTGCGCATTAAAAGTTATATTTTCCATTTTAAATTCTCTCAAGTCAATTTTATATATGATTGGGCCCTAAACCAACCTTGGGCCTTGGAATTTGGGCATCATTAGGGAACTGGGTTCGAGTCTACAAAATGCGGTTTCTACAGATGCCCCTCTTTTGATTTGTGAGCTTTGCTAACAGAATCAAAAGAATAAGAGACAATACATTTTGTTTCGATATACAGCTCGAGCCTAACCCACGCATGTGACACACATCATGCATACTTGGGGCGAGGTGCAACTCCAAAGAGTTGCATGGGATTCGTATGTCCGAATTCCCACCTCTGTTACTCGGGAAACGAGCAACGATAGGTTCACTATCCCAGAATCTGTTTTGCCAATTTCAAGTAAAAGGTGAGTGACTCACTATCCTAGTGTCACTTAAAAAGAAAAAACAAAGGGTGCTTCTACGAGCTAACCCAACAAACAAGGATCCATTTGGGGCTCTTGCCTCAAACTTCTCTAGGTGGTACTCGTTTTCTATCTCCATCTCTACCTATACTAGTTAGACTCTTGCCACGGGGTGACCTTGGTCTCTATCTATATCTCTATCTCTACCTCTATCTTTTCTACCGTGCTTGCATATTCAATTCCCGGAGGATATGTGCATGAGTAGGGGATGATAAGGAAAAACTCACTGAGGAGTAGGATGGTGTATGATCTATTAGGGAAAAATCTTATTTTTCCTTCATGGCTCACTATGGATGGTAAGGAAAAATTCGCTGAGGAGTAGGATGGTACATGATCCATTAGGGAAAAATCTTCTATTCCTTCATGGCTCACTGGGGATGATAAGGAAAAACTCGCTAAGGACTAGGATGGTACATGATCCATTGGGGAAAAATCTTTTGTTTTCTTTGTGGTTCATTGAGGATTATAAGGAAAACTCACTGAGGAGTAGGATGGACTTGTAGAGGAGTATGGTGATGGACTTATAGAGGAGTAGGATGATGGACACACAGAGGAGTATGGCGATGGAATCATGGAGGAGTATGTTGATGGAATTGTGGAGAAGTATGTTGATTGACTCATGAAGGAGTATGGTGGTGGACTCACTGAGGAGTAGGATGATGGACTTGTGGGGGAGTATGGTGATGGACTCTTAGAGGAGTTGGATGATGGACTCTTGGAGGAGTATGGTGATAGACAAGTGGAGGAGTATGGTGATGGACTTGCGGAGGAGTAGGATGATGGACTCGCGAAGGAGTATGGTGATTGACTCCCTAAGAAAAATGGTGATGGACTTGCTGAGGTGTATGGTGATGGACTCGCTGAGAAGTAGGATGATGGGCTTGCTAAGGTGTATGGTGATAGACTCGCTGAGAAGTAGGATGATGGTCTTGCTGAGAAGTAGGATGATGGACTCGCAGAGGAGTATGGTGATGGACTCGTGGAGGAGTAGGATGATGGACTCGTGAAGGAGTATGGTGATGGACTCCCTAAGAAATATGGTGATGGACTCGCTGAGGTGTATGGTGATGGACTCATTGAGAAGTAGGATGATGGGCTTGCTAAGGTGTATGGTGATAGACTCACTAAGAAGTAGGATGATGGTCTTGCTGAGAAGTAGGATGATGGACTTGCAGAGGAGTATGGTGATAGACTCTTGGAGGAATAGGATGATGGACTCGCGGAAGAGTAGGATGATAGACTCGCGAAGGAGTATGGTGATGGACTCCCTAAAAAATATGGTGATGGACTTGTTGAGGTGTATGGTGATGGACTCGTTGAGGTGTATGGTGATGGACTCACTGAGAAGTAGGATGATGGGCTTGCTAAAGTGTATGGTGATAGACTTACTGAGAAGTAGGATGATGGTCTTGCTGAGAAGTAGGATGATGGACTTGCGGAGGAATATGGTGATGGACTCTTGGAGGAGTAGGATGATGGACTCGCGAAGGAGTATGGTGATGGACTCACGGAGAAGTAGGATGATGGTCTTGCTGAGAAGTTTGGTGGTGACGTTTGGCCTACGAGGAAGTCTTTGATGGTGTGCAGACCGCTAGGGAGAGATAAATTGCCGAGAAGTTTGGTGGAGTGTAGCCTATTGGGGAGAACTTTCTTCTTTTTCTTTTTGACTTACTGTGGACTGATGTTGATTCCACTCATGAGGGAGTTTTATCAACTTTATTGGGGAAATTTTATTTTGCAACTCTTGAGAATGTTGCCTTTGTACCTTTGGATCCACGAGGGAGTCCTTTTATGATACCAAATTTTGCTGGGGATTTGATTGATGGTCTTAAGTTACCGGGGAATATGTGTTGGAAAAACACATGGAAAATACAGTTTTGTATCTCATGCTAAAACACGCAGTGAAATATATACGGTACTTCATTCATGTGCGATAGCATGTAACGTCTAAGTTTTAGAAACAAAGAACAAGAAAGCGTACCTTGATGCAATGAAATTCAAAACAAATGAAGATTGGACTTCAGATGCCTTTCAATCTTCACTCCAATTCCATAATGTGCCCAAGATGTGTGGTCTCTCAATCAATTCTATATGTAATCTTTCAAGAGAATAACCAAGTGTCTCCCTTAAGAAGAACTCAGAATCTTTCTCCTTTTTAATCATACATATATTCTGCACTTGGCAGTTACTTTATTTAATAACTCTTATTAAATAAATAAATGATTATCTAATTGACATGTTATAGTCTTCGCAAATGAAATACCCAATTTTATCACCAACTACGAACTAAGATTTTGAGTTTACAAAGAACTTGTGATTTATATCTTCTGTGACTAAATCACATAAATCACATATTATGCATCCCAAGGACTACATGATAATGTCCAAACATTCATGCTACCATTATTTTAGATAATAATAAAAAAAAACTTATTACATAGAACATAATGTCATACATGGCATACAATAGGATTTTAGGGCACTAATCCTAACAATATAATGGACTGATTGTGACCTACGAGGAAGTCTTTGGAGTTGTATGGTCCATTGAGGAAAATCCTTCTATTTCCTTCATGGTTCGCTAAGGAGTTCGTGTTAATTCTACCTACGAGGGGAGGTTTTATTGACTCCCTGGGGAAAGTCTTGTTTACAACTCTTAGGAAGGTTGCTTTATGCCTTGGACCCACGGGGGAGTTCCTCTATGTTGATGATCTTAACTCACTGGGAAATTTGTGTTGGTTCTACCCAAACCTTCCACATCAAAGATCTTAAGTTTGCTTATCTTGGACTTAGAATCAAAGAAACACAACAAGAATGGCTATTGTCCTAAGCCAAGAAAACCCATCACATCATATTATCATGTTATCATCACATCAACAACACATCATGAACATAACAAGGATGGCTACTATCCTAAGCCAAAAGAAGACTCATCACATCATATACACAACATCAACCAAAGAGCCTAAGTTTGCTATCCTGAACTTAGAATCAAAGGCACACAACAAGAATGACTACAATCCTAAGCCAGAAACACATCAACACATTATGACATTAGATCATCGTAAAAATGCTTAAAAGACTCAACACCATACATCTAGGAATCATCATTCAAGACACATTATTTATTTCCAGAAAAGTTCATTATTTAAGGAATTCATCATTTAAATCCATCCATTTTTGAAAAGTTAATTCCATTTTTGAAATTTCTCTTGAATATTTGAAGCTTGAAATATTTTCTTTTGAAATTCTCCTAAAACTTTTGAAATTCATGACTTTTTTCTTAAGTACCAATCTCTTTCTTGAACTTTGAATCTATTCTTAAGTGATATCCTCCTTGAAATTTTGAACACTTCTTTGGAATTTTGGAATTTTTTGAATCTTTTGAACTTTGTACAACGATTAGGTGTCATCAACGCGATGGGTCACATTAGGTTTAATAAAAACACATCAAAACAGAATCAAACACAATAGGTCACTTCAAGTTAGATCCAAACACATCAGGACAAAACCAATCACAACAGATCACATTAGGTTTAGTCCAAACACATCAGGACAGAACTAATCACAATAGATCACATCAAGTTTGGTCCAAACACATTAAGACAGAACCAATCACTGCAAGTCACATCAGATTTGGTCCAAATACATTAGGACAAAACCAATCACAACGAGTCACATCAGGTTTGGTCCAAACACATTAGGCCTAAACCAAGCATGACATGTCACATCATTTCTCTTAATCTTCTTTTCATTTTTTTTCTTTTCATAATTTTTTTTTCTCATCATTTTTTTTTCATCATTTATTTTTCTCTTCTCATCTTTTTATTCTTGCTACTAATCTTTTTTCCTTTTTCCTTTTTTTTTTTTCCTCTCTTCCATCTTCTTTTCTTTTATTCTCTCTCTTCTCATCTTCATCTTTATCCTTTCTTTTTCATCTCTTATTTTCCAATCCTTAATTTCTTTTTGAATCTTCATCTTATATTCTTTATTTTTAGAGTATTAACACAAAAAAGTTGATTAAGCCATGGGTTCATTGTATTCTTTTCTTTTACGGGGGCACATATTTATTTAAACAAATCATTCATTCCTTCATTCAAATTTATTTATTTATTTTTTCATCTTTTGCCTTTGGATGACCATCAATTTTCTAGAATTCCTAACACCTCTAGATGAAGATCGAAGGTAGTTGAAAGAGATTCTAGACCAATGAAGTTTCAACATGACGAGAGTTTTGAGAAGAATGAATATTTATGAACAGAACAAGTTGGAAGAGACTCTAGACCAATGAGATTTCAAACACGACAAGATTTTTGATATAGTAGAGCACAACATGATTTGAATACAAAAAGGAACTTGAAGAAAATTCGGAGGAGTTGAAGAAAGGAGGTAAAGAAGCAAGGGATCATGGATCCAGATGATTTTGCATATCAATGTGTATTCTCTTTGAACTAATTTTGCATGAATTACCTACCATCTTCATTGATTAGTCCAAATACGAATTTAAAATTCGATCATCTCTAGTGAACTCAATCATTGTCCTTGTTTGAAAATGCACACCTTACTTCTCTCGTATTCTCCTAACTCATCTCTCACGTATGATCAATTTTCTCTTCGTAATGGTTGCTATAGCTTGGAGCTAGTCTCGTCTTCCCTTGTATGTTTGTTTCTTTTTCATTTCCATTTACTAGCTTAGAGTAAGTTCACCATTGTCCTTGTTGCTCTTCTTGACTTCTTTTCAAGATTCCCTAACTTTTGCCTAGGTCGCCCTTTCAGGTTTTCAACCTAATGGGACTTTCTTCTTTCTTTCTTTTTTTTCTTTCTTTTCCCTTTTCACTTTTTTTGTTTTCACTACTAAGGCTAGGCTTTCCAAGATTTGTAGGACTAAACAATCTCAACTGATCAGAGAGGACTTGTTCATGAACCATAACGAGGCTAGGA
This sequence comes from Quercus gilva, assembly GCA_023621385.1. Taxonomy (NCBI): domain Eukaryota; kingdom Viridiplantae; phylum Streptophyta; class Magnoliopsida; order Fagales; family Fagaceae; genus Quercus; species Quercus gilva. Next base: position 50,400,400 of record CM042473.1, on the reverse strand, counting down.
TTTTAAGGCTTAAGAAGGAAAAGGTATTTCAGGCTCAAAATCAATTGTATTCTCAGGGTATCCTAATCGCTAGGGATTACTACTCATCTCGTGCTTGCATCATTTTCTTCTCTTCATCTATTCTTTCCTTGCCCCTTTAGATTTTCATCTTCATTTTCATTTTCTTTCCTTGTTTCTTTTATATCCCCTCAAAATCAATTGTATTATTTCATGCTTACTCTTTATGACCGAATGAACTAGGACAATCTCCTCTTTCGATTCCTTATTTGGATTAACCAATGTTTTAGGTTTAAGGATTCATTCATTTCAAAGCTAGCAAAAAGAGATCACATGATACACATTGTATTTGAATGGCCAAATTTTTTGAAAGTGAAATAACATTGATTTGAGAATTCAAAGGAACATGACTCAACAACAAGACATCTTAAACAAAGACTCAATAACACAACAGAGGGAAAGACTCAATAACACAACATTGAGAATGAGTCTAATAGACTTGACAAATTAAAGATACGACAATTGAAAAAGATTTAACAAATTGAAATGGCTCATCCTCTAGCAAAGGTATTCTCATGGGTTAAATCTCTTAAAAACACCCCTTCATTTGATCTTGCTTCATCTATGGAATCTTCACTTGGCGATCACCCCACCATCGATCAAGTCTTGAATCTCATTATTCAACTTAAAGCAATTATTTTTCTTGTGTCCTAGCTTTTGGTGAAAAGCACAATACTCATTCATGTTCCAAGTGCTTGGGATTGCAACTGGAAGAAGAGTAGGTTCAAGTGGCTTAAGGTAACCCTTCTTAGATAAGATTTCAGGGGCCTCTGACAATGACTTGTGAATGTCATCAAATTCCCTTCTCTTTTTGGGGGTGTCTTTGGCAATAACTTTCTTTCTTTCTTTCTTTTGGCTTGCCAAAAACATCCTCGCCTTATGGGTCATGTATTTCTTCAAGCCTTTGGAGTTGAGTCCTTATATCCTTCATTAGCTCCTCCATGCAAGCAAGTGTCTTGCTTATGATGTCGATACTTTCATTTGTGCTCGTCATTGCTTCTTGGTATTTTCCTTAGTGAGTAGATCTTGACAAGGCTAGGGTTGTGCTTTGAGATTATCTCAAGTGTCCCTGAAAATGAATTTGATCAAATAAACATGTGAACCAATGTCTTTTAAAGTTTTGGACCCATCAACTTTTCCTGCTTGCTTCAAAATATGGACTGCATGTATGCCTTATTCATATTCTAAGTCTTGTACCATTTCATTATCTTGAACTCAAAAATATAATAAGCTATATCAAATTTTTAAAATTCATGTCTTCCACTATTCCTAGAGCCCAATTACATCATTCACACATCTCACACTCTCTCCTTCTCTCATTTGAATCCAAGCCCAACATTCTTTCTTTCTTTTTCTTTTTCTTTTTCTTTTCTTTGATTTTAGTTCTTTGGGCTTTGAATCCAATTACAAGTCACTCATCTCGCCCTCTCATCCTTATTTGGGCTTAAGCATAGGATGTTTGTTATAAACAGAGTTTGTTGACTGGTTGAATTCGAGGACAACCCACCCTCCAAGAACAGAGAAAGATATGAACAGAATAGAGAAATTGGAAATGAGAATTAAAGAATTGGAATTAGCAATGAATTTCTGATACAAGTTCATCTCTTCCCATCCTTTTAATACATTCTCCAAGCCTTGCTCTCTAATTGCCTAACTGCTAAGCCAATTGTCAACCAGCTGTCACTAATCTAACAAACTAACCGTATTTGACTAACCCTTATTTGGTACAATCACTAGTGCCAGCTCAGCATATAATGCCAACTAAGCACATATCAGTGTGCACCATTGACAGCACCCCCTGATGCACCTCTTGCTGCCCACCTCATCAACTACTCTTGCGTGCCACATCAGCTACCAACACACTCACCTTACCATCACTCCATATGCAGCATCATCACAACACTCACCATCCTTTATTAACATACTCACACTTACATTCTAACAATGTTCATGAATTTTGTAAGGTTAGTCCACATCTTGTGCTCTATTTGACCTTATGAAAATGGTCTCATCAAAAAATTTAAACACAAAGATCAATGCCCCATTTGTAATGCAAGCCCAACATATTTTGGAATTTTTTTTATTTTTTTTATTTTATGAAAAACTTATTTGAACTTGTTTTTAAAATGAGCCATGACATTTAGAAGTCCACATCTTTTTTGCTTTTTCTTTTGGATTTTTTTTTTTTTTTTTTGAAAACAGGGTGATCAAATTTTATCTCAACACATCAAAGTCCTTTACTTGTCCCATTGAATATTCACTCTCTCTCCTAATGAGGGCCTTGCCCTTAGTTTCAAAACCCTTTTATTTTTTATTTTTTTATTTTTATTTTTATTTTTTATTTAAATGGGCCTTGCCCCTAGTTCAAAGCTTCAAGCCATTTTATTTTATTCCCAAATGGGCTTTTCCCTTAGTTCAAAGGGGAAAGCTCAAAATGTGTGAAAACACAAGAGCTGTTTAGACCCCCAAATTAAACCTACGGCTCGATTGATTTTATACTAACTTAATACTAAGTGTGGAAAAGTGTAAATATGTGTGGATAAACAAACAAGCTACTCTAATCCATAATCATAACAACACAACAGTAAAATGGAATGTAAAAGAGTAGGGAAGAGAATGTAAACACAAGACAACATGCTGATGTGTTATCGAAGAGGAAACCGAAAAGCTCTGTGAAAACCTCTCCGCCGCCCTCCAAGCGGTAATCGATCCACTAGACAATCAGTTGGGATACATGGGTGAGCAAGAGACCTTCCAAGCCTAATCTATTTGCTGTACCTAAGCCCTCTAAGCTCCTACTCTAACAAGGCTTCTTGGAACTATGTCTTGTCTAGCTCTTCGAATCCCACAATACGTCCGATTACATCCGCCACAGCCTAGCTTCTTCCAATGCTTCCCAGCAGCACCAAATCCTCATTGAACACTCTGAAAGGATGTGATAAGTGTTTAGGCTATGAACCTCTCAATGGTATGGAAATTGAGCGGTAGGAGTTGAGGAAATCCACAAGCAAATAGGTAGAGATATATGTGTATAACAATCTCTAACTCTCACGGTTTGTCTCTAGGGTTTTCTCTCTGAAGCACTCCTCAACATCTATGGGTAATGTGGGTATATATAGTGTGGGTACAGAAAGTGTGTATCAGATAGGACAATCTAGCAAAACAGAATGTTTCACAGGTGTCTCGCAGAAAGGCTTTACTTGCGAGATACTCGCGAAAACCAGCTGTCTCCATCCTGTCCTGACCTTCGTATTCCAGTCATATGCAGGGCACATGCTTCACTTCGTGGGATGCTTAGTTGTGAGCTACCCACGAAAACAGATTTAGCCTTCATGCCTTGAGTCTTCACACTCTCTTTCTCTCTCATACAACCCTTACAATGAAATCCCACAAATAATACAGGGTATAAAAGATTGAACATAATTACAATCAAATTTGACACGGAATAAAAGCCAACAAAATACATAGTTGTAAATTACAACTTTAAAATCTCCCCCTTTGGCTATTCAGTGACAAAACCCCTAAAACAAACTCTAGACTTAAGTGTGAGTTTGGAAACAGTGGCAAAACTCACTCATACCTAATCTAGAAGCTGTGAAGTACTTGCACATATATACTTGTAACCTGAAACACTCGCACGCAAACAGAACTTTCATTAAGCTTATGACAAGTTGAATACATGGTACGTACATGAGCAAGCAAAATGCGATCAAGTTTGTAGATACTATAAAACATGTAAGCATATCTTGATCAAATCAAACCAGTCATTAGATAATGACTACAATGAACATTTAGGTAGTAAATGCTCATCCGAACACGCAATGCAATTAAGATCAATTACAAGGATCAATTGCATGTCCAACACTTAACCAATGCAAAATACACGAAGTTTTTGCATCTAGGAAATAATATCCTACTAGGGTACAAGAGTAAGGTACTTAAGATATATAATCAACATCTAAAAGTACTAAAAAATGCTACAAAGCATTGAGATAAACACAAATACTGAATATAAACTGAAATTAAAAACAGAGTACTTAAAGCTTTAAATAAAAGCAATAAAGAATTGTAAACAGAATGCAGCTAATCAAACAGCAGCTTCTAGCTTCTCCTCCCTCTATCACTACACTCCCCCTATCAACAACACCATCTCCCCTTTTCTGTCATGGAATAGCTAGTCTCCATGTTCTTCTAGCTTCCTTTGAATTTGGTCCATCTAAGTCTGGAGAGATGTGAACTTTGTATCG